>CM073122.1:34434706-35905539 GCA_037039145.1 Fundulus diaphanus
ATAACGGCGACGGCAGTGGCGGGGATTCTGACAATGACAGTGGGTATACAACCACAGCGAAGCCGCTCAGAAAGGGGAAAAAGCTGATGGAGAGTGAGTTTGTCGACGACATACAGGAAAATGGAAACAAAGCTAGCTACTTTGAAAAACGAGTACCCAGGTTTTGGAATCAGGCTTTAGGCAATGAAAAAGGAACATACCTTCTGGCTACCGTTCTGGATATGTGGAGTCTGAATTGTATAAACCCCAACAGCAGTGTTTTTGTTCCTTCCTATACAGCATTGTTTCAGAGAGTAATAGCAAAAATATGTCTCTTTTAGTCGGTCACCTCGCTGTAAAGTAACCGGAACAACATGCATTGTTCGTCCACAGAGCAATCCTACTATGCGCTGCGGCATGACATCACAATCTATTTTTAGCAACTGGGGAAAGCGCTAGTGTTACTTTTTAGGATTCTTTTAAAAGCATTTTGATCAGTTATATCTGATATCTAAAATACTTGTGTTAACACCATTATACTGTGAAACTGTGGCTTTTTTACTCAAGGTTATCAAACCTCAAGAATCTCATACTGCCCTGTTTCTCTATGCAAGTATACATTATTTAAGTAAGTCCAAGTTGCATGGGCACCATCTCAATGATATTAGAATTATACTGGGTTATTTTTTCCCATAAATGCAGATCCCTGCCCCTTCCTGAGGATCAGATAATAAGTTTCAGGAACATGATCAGCTTCATTCACAGTAAAACAGAATTAGTACTGTGGTTGGTGGATTACTTATTATTTCTTATCAGGTACCAACAGATGAAAAATCATAATTCAGATTTTACTGGGACCCCTGCTCTGTGAGATACAGAGAGACATGTGATAAATGCTGGTCGGGGGAATATAAACTAAAACCACGCAAAGCAGCATGACCTATAGGAGTAAGGTAGATAGAACATATTTGCACAGTTTATTTACCCAAACCCCATATAATTAAACAGCTTGGGAAGTCCTAACCTTTGTGCAATTATGGCCAATTCAAGATGCTGTGGTTACAAAATCGAATGCACTAAATTCACACCCAGAATAACTATTTATCATGTTGTACATGAAAGGATTGCATTGAAAATTTAACAATGCCACCAAATAAGATGTAAGTGGGTTACTTGTGCATGTTGGTTTCATTTGTGCCATTGCAGAAAAGCTTAATGACTTTGCTGTGGCAGCATTTAGAAGCTCCCTGTGCGTGTGTAGCAGAGTTAGACATAGCAAAGGAAGAAAACTCAAAGTGAGAATAATGAGGCACACAAAAGAGTAAAGCTAATGCAGTCAAATATATCACAACACCCCTGCTCCACATTTTTGCCATTACCAGAAAATTAAGGGAAACAAGCAATGTGCTGTTATCTTTGTGTTCAATTGTGAAGTTATATCAAAGCAAATGTTAAAAATAATTTGGTCTTGCTGGAGATGGTCCTGCTTGCTGAATAAAATGTGAGTGTGAATGTGTGTGTGCCAGCATGATGTGATAAATAGAAAAACTAACTGTGAAGTGCATTTAGAAAGTCTCTTTCCTTTTTCGTTGACAGCGTAATTACTATTCATACTAGGCACACTAATTAACTCCCCATTTAGAAAAATAATCAAGTTTGTACACAAATCATGGCTAGCCCCTTACACCAAAGAGTGAAAAGCAAACCAATTACATCCACTGGACATGATTATGACCTTTTCTATTTCATTATAATATGAATTCAGATTCATACTTTTTTTTTTCCAAAGAAGTTCTTATTAAATCACGTCGCATTCATCAAACAGCATCGCTCAAACTGTTGAAATGGTTTAGTTAAATTTTTACTTTTCTTTCTGTAGGGCTGCTACTAGAATAATTAAAGAATAATATAGCCCGTCTCCACAGCATTTATTTCATTTGTAACACTGAATGAAAATGATCTATTTTGATGCTGGAAAAGAAATGATTAAATATCAGATTTTTAAAACAATGCCACCAAATACGTTATTAATAAACTCAGAAATGATTGGGATTACTCAGATGAAGGTTACAGCTCCTTCCTAGTGAATACAAATTCCCTTATCCCCAAGCTGAACAGTACAAATGGGTCCAGGTGTTGTTTATGAAAATATCAAAACATGAAAAAGTCATTTCATGTGCTCCCCTTTACTTTCAAAATGGTATTGTGAGGGTTTCTTTAAAGCAGGCAATATAAAAGATGCCTAATTGCTTCACAGAATATATAAAAGCCATTTTACTAAGTTCTATAGTTGGTTGAAGGCACATGAACTTTGATAATCTTGATAGCACTGTCACATGATGTCTTAAAAACAAATATGCAGAGACCGAGTAAAATAACAGCCAGTAAAAGAGTGAAGCAGCAACTTCCAAAGTAATCTTTCTAGCCATGCCCTTTACCAGTCAGCAGCCAGCTCCCTTTCCTTTACTTCTCTGTCCAGTACCTGCTTTATTGTGATGCTAAACAGTGGGTTTTGACATTCAGAAGGGCCCTGCCAAAGGACAGACCAGTGGATGCAGTACAGAAGAGAAAGGCTTAATGGGTTCAACTGGAATGGAAAGCATGTGCTAGTCTCCACAGGCTGCAGGAGAGAGAAATGTCAAGTATGGCTATTACAGAGCAGGCAGCAGCTCACCTGAATGAAAAACAGTCTCAGACCACAAGCTACAACTCCACACATTAATGCCCTGATGGAAAAAAATAAAATAATAACCAATTCACACCCAGATGCCACTGACTAAATAATTTGAACAATAAAACCCTCTTTATAGAAATACTGGATATTTTGTAACGACTAATTAAAACACATTGAAACATTAATGTCTAAAGTTAAAACATCCACAACCTTCCAAGAAATGTATGAAGGAGGCACTTTTTTTGCTGTGAAGAAGTATTTGCCCTTTTATAGATTTTCTGTTTCAGATGTCACACTTAGATGGTTTCGATCAGCGCATAAAGGTTAATAGACAAATGCAACTTCGTCAGGTAATGAATTAACTACTAAACGCATTTATTCGAAACTGAGTTCAGCTTAATTCGGCACATTTTAACCTGATGATTGGCTTACTTTAATAGAACCAGACTGACAAAATTAAGTTAGTTGAGACATTGTAAAAAGCAATACTACATCATCATCCAAAGAACAAATGAGCAGCAAAAGGTGTGATTCCACTGCAGGATTTTTATTTTCTCCAGACGTTGTCAGGGGTAATTTTTCTCCCCCTGCCTTTCCACTGCAGGAACTAGTGCAAAATCAGAAGGAAAAAAAATAATAAAGTCGCAAGTAGAAATGTACCCTGCTATCGTAGGGAAGTAAGACTTTTTTGGATGGACCTTGAACTAAAGGAAGAGATTTGCAGAAATCTCCACCCTGTTCAGCCATTGAGAAATGTTTGACATATCTCAATGGCTGAATGTTCCCTGGCTGGCAACCCGTCCAGGATGGGTGTTGCCTAGTGACTGCTAGTGCACAAACGGGATGAATATCCCAGATGTTTTTATTTCAGTCATATCCCACTCTATACATCTCCATAGTTCATATTCCCTGTTAATTTTAAATTACACAAGAGTTTTATATATCGCTCTGTAAACACGACATTTAAAACCTGCTACCCTTGCTGAATATCATTGTTTTCATTCCCATACATTGATAAAATCCCTAGAGGAAATATCTAATTAAATGACTTTCTCTCAGAGTCTCCATAGAGCTGGAAGGAGAGTAATGATCCCGTCAAAGTCTTTTTAAGAGATCTGAACCACTAACAGTAGAATATTTTATGTTCTGAGATTCAGATTAAAACGATCACATGCCAGGATTGTTGATCGTTTGCTGATTTTAAATGGAGCAGAGTCGGCTGTGGCAGCATGTGTATGTGACTCTGGTTGCTACCAGACATCTCTCTGGGTGCAGTTATAAAGTATCTGTGGATCATTACAGACGTTTTCACAGTTAAAACTTTTTTTAAATTGAGTATCAGAGCTTAAAAGCTACGAAATTGTCATAAATGATGTCTTTAAATAGTGGGTTGTAACCTGGGGTGCTCCTTTTTCCTTTCTGCCGCTGTCAGGTTTGGGATCAGCGCAGTTATGACTATTTTCACGTCATTCCACCTACACATACATCCTCATTTAATACATTTGAATATTATTGAAACGATCATTTATTTCAGTGACTCACTTCACTGAGTGAAACACATTATATAGATTAATTACAAACAGCCCTTATGACTTAATTATGATGACTTTCTCCTTACAGCTAATAAAAACAAAACATTTAAGATTAGAATATTACCAGGGCAGCAGCTAATGATTGTTTTATCAATCCACTATTCTATTGATCATCCTGACGATTAATCAAGTGAATTGTGGATAAAAAGCTGGCACATTCTGCAGATATTTCATTGGACTACTTAAGCCCCAGTGTGTAAGATTTTCACCCTGGCGCACCATCCAGTGGCGCGCTAAATAAATTACAAGCGACCTTGCCGTTAAGGGCATAATAACTACTATGGAAGCCGGGGAGTATCATAAATATGACAATGTCAACAGTCTGTCATTGTTTTTTCCCCACTGTTGCCAAGTCCGCATGTTTTTTTCTAAAGTTGTTCGTAAATTCTGAGTCGTAGTTTTCTGGGCTCGTTTCTGAACGTGCAGTCGCTTATTTGGGTTCTAAAAAGGTATCTATAAACAAAGAGACTCAATCTCACTGTGCACTACAGACAGTGAACTAGCCGGGTGATCCCTCCGCCTCACTCTCAAGAGGGAGGAAGAGACGGACAAACAAGCCATCTCTACTGGGAGGACAGAGTGGTTGCCGGCCTACATTACCCCGTTTCTAACATAACGGCAAACTAACCTTCACTGTTATATTGAATTAACTTACATGTTGTCCAGCAGAAAACCTGCAACCTCCGCATCAGTTTAGAGTCCGCGCTCTCATTAATTGTCTCCACCTGGTAATAATACCTGCGCCGATGTAGACTCTCGTTTTCTCTGTTTATTACTTTTTTTTTTTTTGGTTAGTTTCTCTTCCCTCTCTCACTGGGCAAAGATTATGGATGGTACTCAATTTCAACAGCAAATGGCAAATTAGAATGATCTACGGTCGTCTTTGCTTGTTTTCTACTCCTCCACCGACAGCATGTCTCCCTATAGGAGACACATAGGGAAAACGCGTATGGCTGACAAGTTTGTCCCCTTTCGGCTCCTGAAATCAGAAATAGCGATGCATCATGGCGCCTCCCAGTGTGTGCACCTTTGTATTTATAAACAACTAATTATAAGTTATGAGAACGCTTTCATTTTTGATATGATTGTTATTAGGGCAGGGCAACGATTAAAATCTTTAATCGCGATTAATCGCATTGTATGCGCAAACTCCAAGAATGAATTCAAAAGTAGTGTAAAGAGCACTTTTATTTTAATGTTCTGCTGCCATATGAACAAAAGTGTTGTAACATTTGTAGCACTTATCAGTAGCACATATTTAGTGTAAAGCTCAACTTAAACATGTAAAACAAAAAATAGCAATAATAATAAATTAAAGCTTATTGCCACTGACAGGAAATTCTCTTTATGGGGAAAAAATCTACCAAAAACAGGCAATTTCTGAGGTAACAGCAGGGAGCAGCATTACCATTTTATGTTCAATACCAAAGTGTGAAGCACAAAAAAAGGTCTACAGTAGCTATCCACTTCGCCATTACATTGGTTAGCTTCTCTGAGTCATTGAATTGTTTGGTGACGTCTACAGTGTGTTTGGCATTTAAGTGATATGTTAAGCTGAAGGTGCTCCGGTGATAAGAAAGTTTAACTTGGCAGTGGTTACAACTAACTTGTTTCTGTCATATTCGTTGCTGGAAGAACTTTAAACTGAAAATGTCAATTTAAAAGTTCTGTGACTTTGTTTTTTCCACGTTTTCCTTTTTCCAGCCAGCACCTTTCTTCCTGTTTGAATCCGAGGCTGGGCTGACAGCGAGGTTATTGGCGCATAATCGCCACCTACTGTTCTGATTCAAACCCCTACACCGCAGCAACAGACCTTCACAAAATAAAAGCATGTGCAGTGTTTCCCGCAGCTCTATGTTGGCGAGGCGGCCGCCTCGCCAAACTCACGCTACCGCCTCGACAACATTCCAAAAAAAAATAAAAAAAATAAAAACTAACTCGATATGCTTGCATGTTTATTAGACGTTAACACGCGGTTTTTTGTTGTTGCTTTCTCGCGTGCATATAGTGAATGGCAGAGAAAAAACAGGCAAAAATACATGGATACTTTGAAACGAGAAGCGACTTCACCGACAGCGGCAGACGCCCCCCACCCGCCCCCCGCTCCGCCAGCAGTTATCCGCGCAAAACTTGTTCCGGCCGCCAACTCACCGCCTCGCCTGAGCAAATTCCTGCGGGAAGCACTGATGTGAGCAACATGCTTTAATGCGCGATTAAGTAAATATCGCCGTTAATAGTCTAATGAATTAACGTGAAATTAACGCGTTAACTTGCCCAGCCCTAGATGTTATTAGACTTTGCTAGAATATGTATTTATAAAAGCAATACTTGATTTTTGCTAATTAAAACCAAATTAGTTACACACTGTCCCTTTAAGCATATTTTGTAAGAAAATGCAGGTACACAAATAATTCAGTTATTGTTGTTACCATAAAAAGCCTTCAGTGCAGTGCTTCTCAAACTGTGGAGGCATGCACCATGGCTTGATAGGGGAACCGTAAGGACAACCTTACCTTTTTTTGGTCCAGAAAACAACGGTATATTTATAGATAAATCCTGCTAAATGGGACAACAGCACCATCTGCTGTTTGGTCTGTACCTGCAGTCAGTATGAGCAGCAAGGGATTGTGGGTAATCATCAGAGCAGCAGCTTTACTGCATTGAGGTAATGTAGTTATGAATTTATTATCAATAATATTTAACAACTGAAAGAGTTTAAAACTTAATGTGACTGTATTCTGTCTTTGATATTAGTGCCGTAATGTTATTTTCGCCATATTTTCTGCTAGTCTACTTTAGGTCTCATGGCTAGCTAAAAGTGACGTGCCGCACTTCCAGAGAAAATGTGCTGTGTTTTGTTTCATCCTTTGTTTTGTCTGTAGGACTAAAAATGTATTATGTTGTTAATAGTATATAGTTTAGAAAATGTAACTATGTTGAAAATGGCAGTTGTTAGAAACCATTATTGTTATAAAATGTATTGACCATTATAAAATATAAAAGGGATTCTGGGTAATTCCAGAGCAACGGCTGTATTGCATCAAGAGACAGGAGAAGGAAAGATATATATAATTTTGTTGAAGTTTTGTTAGGATGGAGGGCCTGAACATTTTTCATTCCTCAAAGGGGGGCACAACAGAACATTTGTAGCCAAGATGCATCTGCCGCTAAAAAGCAACATTTCAAAAGCTCAGCCCTTTCTAATGATTCGTTTTTTTCTTCTTTTTGCCTTTCACCGGCTCCCTCCATAGCAGATAACCACATTTGGAATCCACCTATCAGCATCGTAGACTATCAATAGAGGAAGAGAGAGCATAGTGCAACACAAAGAATCATCAGTTAAACAGAATGTAACAAAGTCTCAAGGCGGATAATTTATATTGAGGAATTTTAGATTTGCGGAATCGCTTCAGGCTTTACTTTTACATGAGATCAATAAAAAACATTTTTAATACAGAGATGTGAGCTTAATGAAATGTTTAATACCTGCTTAAAGGTTGGTATTTTCAAAATGTACTTTAAATCTGACAAGCCTAATCAGAACACATCAAAAATGTATATCAATCTAAGAATAATGGTTTTGGGTCTGGTTTTTACACGCCACCTGCACAGAGAACACAGACCATTTCTGTAGGATATTAAAAATGTTATAAACTTTTTGGATAAAGCTGAAGAGAATGTGTTCCTTTTATTATTTCTTTGATTTAAAGGTAAAACCGGCATTTCTTGAACGGTGCAGAAACTGCTATGTAAAGTGTTCAGATATCAGCAGAAATCTCAGAGAGCATTGCTTCAGAGGATCACTTCAACTTGTTTTGCTAATTTGCACCCCTGAGGAATCTAATCAAAGCCAGTGCCAGACTAATGAAGCTCTTTAGCCCAGAGGCCAGAAACGCATACATGGCTTCGTGCTTCAAGGCTCAGTGTGTGTGTGTGTGTGTGTGTGTGTGTGAGTGAGTAAGTGAGTGAGAGAAAGAGTATGTGTGTATTTGCATGCACAAGTACAAGTGAGTGCATGTAGCCATACACAGTCAAATCTGTGAACGACATTGCATGGACATAAAAGGGTGGCATCACGGCAAATCAGCAAAGCCAAAATCGCACTCTGAGAGAATCCTGCATCAAACAGATCTTGCTGCCTAAGGGCTGGCCTTCTCGTTCTGTCGGCGTTCAATTTCCCGTTGCTGCACTAAGAGCTTCTGCCTCAGTGAAGAGACACTCGGCTGTTGGAGTGGCGGGAGAAATGACTGTCAGCGAGAGCGACGAAGTGATGAGGCAGTTTGGAAGAACGTGATCATCAGCACAGTCTGAAGTGGTCCAGGGAATCAACTGCAGACAGAGCCTCTCTGTTTCTAGTTCTATGTGAAAACAGCGCACTAGACAACTAAATAAATCTTTGAAGGAAAGTAAATCCAATTTTCAATCACACTTTGCCTTTTCTTCTCTTTTCTTTGAAATCATCCTTGATTAAATTGTCTGTGTTTTTATTCCTTACTTTAGTTACAACAGTAGAAGCAATCATATCACATTAAAACAGAAATGCATATTTCTGCCAAGGTCCACGATTTAACCATTTATGATTGCAGCCTGAAGAACACGAACAGAGATCCAGCTTTATCAGAAGGCAAACAAATAAAAGAAATGTTAAATTTGAAAGAAAATGTTTACACAACATTTCCCAATTTGACAAAAGGTCAGACCAGAGGCCGATCCTGAGCAGCTCCCTTGAAAGAGAGTCCAGATATAAAGGTATGATAATGCTCACTTCCCTCCCAAAACAACATAAGTTTATATAATTATCTCCCTCGTTACTTCTCTCCCTGACGGCTATGTGACATAGCTGCTGGCACTGGCAAATGTGGGAGGACCAGAAATGTGTGTGTGGCTGGAGCGATAAGACTGCTGTAAAATTTAATTAGCACAAAGCCATGGTGAAAATGACTTCATTTCTCACTACATTATTAACTAGAGCGCTGCTTAAGTGGCTAGCCTCAATCAGTGTAAATAACAGGTTTCTGTGAAAAAGGAATACAGAAATGGAGAGAGAATGGAAAAAGAAATAATAATGGAAAAGCAGAAAAAAATATAGGTGATAAAAAAGTTGTTTTGAAAAAGAAACAGATGTGTAGTTTAACAAAATAACTTGCCTTCTCTTTTCTGCACATCTAAATAGAGTATACAGTTTTATCAATGCATTTAGCGAACAGGAAAGAAAGTGAGAGGATATCAGAAGTGTGCTGAATAGAAATCCCACATTAGCAGCTTCACCTGCGACTTGGGGCCTGAGCTGGTGTGAATGGACTGATTAGGGTCCTTGGCTCAACATGCTGAACACCACTTTCTATTTCACGACTCACAGCCCTTATTACAGCCAGGCTTCCTCATAATCCAGCTAAAAGTGGATATCTGAGGAGCCTGATCGGCTTAGGACTTGGGCTAAAAAACGCAGGACGTACAGCACTGAGTGAGGAATATGGATTACGGTTTTGCCATGCATGTGTGTCAACTCTGCTCTCCTCCTTTACACCAACCTCTTCAACGTGTCAACAGAATATATAGCACAGTAATTCACGTTCTCATTCTCTTTCATTCTGGAAGGTGCACAAATAACACAGATAACACATGCAGAGGCTTATATTGCCATTATTATTGTTGACAGCAATTCATGGCGGCATCAAGATTCTACATATACACTGAAAAACACTTCGGAAGAGTCAGATTGCAGAACAGCCGAGCAAATAAGAAGCCATTTTTCACTGCGTACGCCCTTGATTTTAAAAACAGCAAGAGAGGAAAACACCATTATGATGTGGCAAATAGAAGACCATAATCTAAATCACTATCTTTATTACAGGTATGGCATATGGAGTTCTTTCAAAGACACTATATTTATCATTCTAGTTGTTGTAAAATAAGTGAATGGCTTTCAAGTTCAGAGAGGAGGGCTTGTGTGTGTGGATGGTGCTGGATCAATTAGCTGGCAGCGAGTAACACTGACTGCCCAACAGATCACGCTGTAGTTTAACAAGCAGCACTGTCGTCACGCGGAAACAGAGTTTACCTCAAAACCTAAATAAAAGTTGCAGACAAATCCTTCTGTATTGCTCTTTGCAATCCTCGATTATTATTCCATAAGTCACACAGCACAGGCTAGACCTAATTACACAAGCCACTTTGTTAAGGTGCCCTCTTGCTCCATCTGTTCACTGAACGCGTGCACAGGCTCAAACAAGCACAAACACCAACTGTAGCCTTTCAAATGGATAGACAGAGACAAAGGCATGTCAAAGTACATTTGGCCATCTGCATGTACCTTTGTGTTGAAGTGGAGTTAAACATCTAAAACAGCATTCAAGAGTGCTGATACTGTGACTCAAAGTGGCCAGATGACTCTTTACATGAGTGCAAAAAGCTGGACATGTGTCCGAGGCAGAAATGCAGATATTGGCCTGACCCCTAAATCAGCCAGTGACATTCAAAGTGTGTGGACCTGCACATGGGTTTAAAAACTAGAAAAGCGACAATTAGGGAGGTGCGATACGGACTTAAATGTTTACCATGATATTTTGTATTATTTATTGCAATAACTATAAAAGTGAAGCTAGTGTTTAAAAATCTACAGCACTGTTTTATGGCAATTGATTGTAGGGGTGCAGCTGCATATAAGCACCTGCAATTATAAATACTGCTCTTAGAAAACCAATAAGAAACAACATAGTACAACTTGCATCATATTAACCAGGATATTTTTTTAAAGATACAGAGGTTTCACCAGAATGAGAAGGTACAATAGGTGCCCGAACCTTCCTCAACTCAACTGGCCGTAAATCAGGGCCGGCCAATTTTTTCTTGATCAACTTTAATTGTTAATAAGCATCAAATGCAGAACCTCTTTTCTTTCTTCTCATTTAAATTAGGAGGTCCTTTCATTTTTGATGTAACAAGGCATCAACAAACAACATGTACTTTATTAGGTTTACGTAATAAAAAAACACACAAAAGTAAAGACATAATGAATAAATGGGGATAATATTGTAATTTCTTCACTTTTTGCTGGATTCAAAACTAATCTCTGTATCAAATAACCTGCAGTGCTTATTTTGTCTTTTATGTAATATAGCCCTTATAACCCTGTCACTCTATTGCATATCTGTGTTGCCTTTAAATGCCGTAGGAAGAAGGGCTGCCTTAGGCAAATACCATTATAGCATATAAAACTTCACTAAGTTCAAATATAATCACCAGGTAAGTCAGGCTGCCACAACATTTTGGGGAATAATGAAAAATATTTGATCAGTGTTGCAGCTCTAAAGCTCCATCTGTATCGCACACGTGTGCAACTGCTGCAGCATTTACAAAACTGCAACTCAAATATTGCAGCAATTACTCAATAATGAGATTACTCAATCTCATGCAACATTATGTCAATGCTCTGTCTGCACTGACAAAGAATCACTGACCTTGGTATAGTCAAGGTCAGTGAGGTAAATGTTCAGATACTATGTCAGAACTTATTGTAAAATTGCATTTCCATCTCCCGTTTTACGCATTAAAGCTTTTTTGTAAAAACCACCGCAAGCGAGTGTAAAACTCTTTGAGAAATGGAGAAAGTTGTTTCCAAATTTACCGGTTCCATTAACCCCCCCTAATGCGATAATTAAAAATGCGATTCTTAAAAAAATAAAAATAAAAAAGTTGATGGAAACACGGGTGTACAGCATTAAATTAGGCTGGTTGATTGCTTAATATTGTTTAAAAAAATACAACAAAAAACACACGGTGACATAATGGTAAAGTAACGTACGTCATCCTGAAGCAATTAAAAACCCAATTCCAGACAATTTATCCCAATACATCCCTTACAGGACTAAATCTTCCATATTTCCATAGCATGCCTTATGCAATACACCCACATAGATTGCAAGATAAACATTGTTATGGCAGCCATACAAAGACAAACAAACAAACAAAGTCAAAATTGGAATCAGCAGCATAAAAGAAAACCAAAATCGGCACTGGCCCCAAAAGGCCTGATTGGTGCACCTCTATTTAACACACAGCTTAAACTGCTATTTTCATATATGCAAAAAGCTGAACAGGTGTGTGTGTGAAAGTTAACGCTGAGAATAGAAGCCACCTGGCAATAATCTGTCACTGTAATGAAAAGTGGGCATGTGGCATGTGATGTGTGGATGATATATTGTGACTAAATGTGGATAAATCAGCAGCTTCTCCAGTTACACTTTTGAAACTATGATGTCTTGCATCAATTGTAATAGATCAATGTAGGAAAGAGTCTGTGCTCTTCTTCTTCTTTTTGAGCTCACTGAAATGATTTAATAACCCCGTTCCTTTTCTGCCTATGTCATGTCTGGGGGAAAGCAGCAAGGCAAGGGAGCCGATGAAGTGAAGACAAAGCAAAGTCAAAAAGTAAAAGAGTAGACTGAGGAACTTTGGAGAGAAGCTGTCTTATGCAATAGACAATGATATGGAGAGACAAAGTTGTTAAAGAAGAATGATAAAGCAAACACATTCTCCAGGATACAGTTAGCCCACAGTGGATTACACATATCACAGTCTATAAGAGGCCAAATCAAATAGAAAACCATCTAACAGTTTTCCACTGGAGCATCTGAATCTCACTTCTACTGTTTCACGTATGAAAGAAAAGACCACAGAGCTGCAAAGAAACAAACTTCCTGCACTTAATTCTACTTTTTTGACTTTCTTTTCAACTTTACAGTCTTTCCAGATTCACCTTAATAATGTTCTGCAGCACATCTCATGAAAGAAACTGCAGGTTGAGTCTAAAATTACTTCTATTAGTCATTTTGTGCTACTCTTTGCACCCACATCAAAGCCATTTAAACCTCCACCAAATACTAACCTGAGTGGACCAAAGTGGTGAGGTTATGTAGAGAAAGATAAATTCAGTAAAAAGGGTCAGAGAGATGACTCTGCAGATATATTGCAAGAAAAAGGAAAAAAAAAAAAAAGATTAAAAAAACTAAAGGTTTGCTTTTAAGGTAAAGATATTAATGCTTTCAGCTGCAAGTAGGGAAAAATAACTCGTCTCTATTTGGCGACAGTGTTCACCGACTTTGGGAAGTGACCTTTACATCAATTTCAAGCTCAGGTTCAGAGTTAGACCACATACAGTAATTGTTAGGTCAGGTGTCACAAAAGACATTTGAGGTAATTGCTCTTAAACAAAGAAGTGTACCTGACCTCACTCATCATAAGCGATCAGTCTAGGGCAAGAGTATTACAGCCAGCGCATGCTCTCAGTGGCCCCCTGGCTTTTTCTGTTTAAACACTTGTGGAAGCTCTTCCTCTCTGTCAAACACAACAGGGGGGGGGGGGGGGGGGGAAAGGTGTAGTTGCTTGATTCCCTCCCACATGTACATGCTTTCAACCAGCTTGGGAAACAGAAAGGTTGTGACAGGACCTTCCAGATGGAGCCGGAGGAGATGTTTTCGAAAGGGAGACCGTTAAAAACCTATGGCTTCTTTATAGATTCAATAAAGGATCTTACACTTGTGTGGCTAACCACCATCGATCCATCATTCTGTGGATCCAATTTAGAGAGCTCAGGAGCCCCAGAGCCCCACAGCCTTATCCTAAACCAGGCCACAGCCAGCGCAAAGCCTGCTTACCTTCATCCCCCTAAAGTCAGCAGGTGTGTCTGTGTGCCTTTATGGCTGTATTTGTTTGTATACGTGAGCTTAAGGAGACAGCAAACCAAGCCGGAAAAAAAAAAATAAAAATAACTTTGCTGCTGACTCAAGTCAAAGTGTGCTGGGCTGCTTTAAGGGTAGGTCTGGACAAGAGACGAGAGAAAAAGAAAGAGAGGCTGAGAGAGAAGCCAACCAAGACCAAAGATTAGGACAAGGTAGAGAAAAAAAACAAGATTAATTAATGTTCATGTTGTAAACAGTGACTGAAAGGTGTTTTGTAATCCTAGGTTAAGCCTAGGTCCCTTCATTCATGGCAAGATATTCTGATTTAGATGTTTATTTCTTTATTTCTCCTTCCTGCTTCCCTGGAGTGCAGACAAAACCCCAGAGCTCTTTTATTAAAGGGTATTTAAAATATCTAGGCTGAATGGTATGAACGTGGGGGGGGGGGGGGGGGGGGGGGTGGAAAAACTGTGCCGCCGACTAAACTTCATCACTTCCCAAATAAACACAGAGGATGGTTCGGCATTCACTCACTCCAGCGACTAAACCCAGGGCAATTAAGGCCCGAGTCTCTGTAGGAGTAGAGGAGAGAGAAAGGAAACAGGGTGAAGGAGGGGGGCAACTGCAGCGGAGAGGCTCCATACCAATAACAGGCAATTATGTATGGGTAGGGCCATTGCCTGGCCATGAGAGTATAGAAGAAGACAGCAGGGATATGGGATGGTAGGGAAATGAGGAGGAGTGTTATTTAGGAGGCAGATGGCAGAGAGGGGAAAATTAAGATGAATGGGCACTGAGAGGGCTGAGCTGGTGCTGGGGCTGGGCAGAGAAAAGTAATTAGCTGTGGTTGCTTTGGGAGGCTGGCAGTGAGTATGATGCCTGCAGTGACAAGTGAAAGCCTTGAGCTTTATTAGACAACAAGGATGTGTCTGAAGCCGCCAGCAGGGGGCAGTTGGGTCAGCAACCTTTTAGTACCTTCTTACCTTGCCGTCACACCATGGGGTCTTTTCACAGCATGAAAAGCAGGGGTTTCCGTTTTACTATGCTCTGTGTTTTTTTTTACTCTAATCTCCTCTTTACAAAACATATTCCTCGCTTGTTCCCTGTTGCAGTTCCTCCCTCACTCGCTCACACGTCCTCTCAAAGCCGAGTCCAGTCTGTTTCGCCCACACAACTGCACAGCCTCGCTCTTAACATCTGGCCTTCTGCTTCTTCCTCACACCATTTCTACTTTCACGCTTACATCTATACATCACTTTCCTCCCACCCCAGATACATCCTTCCCGTGTCCCTCTCCAATCTAATTTCAGATATGCTGGAGCAGAACAACAGAACAACACCCTTTATTACAAACATCAATGACGTGGGCGGATTGCGAGCGAATAATTTTACTCATGTATGCTTACGCCAAGCCCACTGGGATTCCAATTACAACTAATAAGATGTAATAAGAGCAACAGGATAATTCATTTTAAATATGCTGGTGAATGGTTTGTTTAAAGACAGGCTGAAAAACAGATCATTAATATAGAGGAATTTAATTTCAAGTACTTAGATATACACTCAAGTTCAGCTTGCAAATCTAGACATTTAGCTCTCTTAATTCATGAGTGCATGGTTCTAGCTATGCTAGTGCAAAGTGGTTTGCGTCTGAGTTATGCCACAATCTCTCGTCTGCATGGAAAACAAGGCAGTACAAAAGTTTCTTTCCCAAATGAAGACAAAAAATATGTCAAAGACAAAACGTGCAAAGAACAAGAATTTACTCAAAACAATGCATTTCAGAGAAAGTTCACAGCAGCCCAGCCAATACTCTTAATGCCACCGCCATCTCTCTCAGGTTGCAGCGCGGCACCAACTCACTCAGGCCAATTTTCTTTCACACGCTCGAAAGATGCACGCAAGGTGACAAAAAAAGAAAGAAAGACGGGAAACACCAATTAAGCAGGACAGATGTACTGCAGAAGATTTCCTTGCGACATGTGTTAAAGTTGCTTAAATGCAGATTTGCGATGGCAGATGAAGCAAGAAGCTGAGCATGCTCAAAGCTTTGAACGAGTTCATTCGGCAACTGTTTTTACCATAGTTAACGGGCCTGAGAACCTGCCGGAAGGAGCTGGGGCTGATCGTCTGCTGGTAGTTATCTGTAGGGAGTGCAGCGGACAAGTGATGGACTGAGAGCAACAAAAACCGTGTTAAAACACACATTCCACACCTTCACATTGGAACGGGTTTTTTTCCCCCCCATCAAAACGAGAGAAAGTTTTATCGGGTAAAGTATGAAAAAGTTACCTATATAACCACTGATTTTCTAACATCCGACCTGAACTAGAAGAGTAGTATTAGATCTAATGGTCTGTACTGGGGCATAAATCTGAGATATGAGACTTACCTTTGGGTCTTGGCGCTCTCTTCCTACGCTCTCTGAAAGCAGCTCCAGACTGCAGGGCCTCCAGCAGACTGTCCATCACACCTGTCTCATCATTCTCTGAAAAGGACAAAGCAGGAAAAGAACGTTAAAAAAGAAGAAATTGCCTGAAACGAAATTGAACAGTTTAACAACAATTTCTTCTAGTTGCGAGTGTAGTTATGCTGCGGTCAACACGCTACCAACAAGAAAGAGATAACCCAAGAGGCACAAGAGTGTCCCTGATATAGCAACGCTGCCAGAGGAAGAAATGTGCCAATTGTTGGGCAAATGTGATTTTGCCCGTTTAAATCAATTTTGACATAAATTAGTATCTTTGAATAAGTCATTCTCCAGTATTGATTGTATCAAAACAATCATTTTGACAATCCTAGCAGTGATGAGATATACAGGGTTGTTACAAGGTAAAAGTTTTTGGTATTTAATACTAATTAAGGTTGGGTGTATTTTACTCATTACTTCACTTTTTACATCACAGGCCTCGGGACAAAAAACTCTGCATCAAAGAAACTAAAAATCTTAAAACTAAGGCTTTATGATATTGTGTAACAAAACTCTGATCTTTGGAAGATCATATGGAGCTCCTGTTGTGAAAGATAAAAGTAAAAGTAAACATAAGCATTTGAATTGATTTTGTGGGAGAAAATTGGTAGCAATGTGCAACCGAAAAAATGTCAATAATTGTCTTTTTAAACCGTATGTCTTTGTTTGTTTCTTTTATTTGATAATTGTAAAGTTGGGTTTGAAAGGCAACAAAGTACTAATTTAATGGGGATATTAAAGTGCTACAGCTGTTAACACAGTACCCCAGCAGAAACAAAGTTGTGTAAAAATTCCAGCCTGAGTTTTTCTGTGTAGAGTTTACATGTCGTGTCCCTAATGCGAGTTTAAGGGTTCTCTACTGGTACTCCAACTTCCTCCCAAATCTATATTATAACCCTGTTGTGGTAAATCAACCTAGGCTTGGATTGGACCATATTTGACCCAGGGGTAGGTGAGCAGAATAAGCCAAAATAGGATTGTTCTTTTTTCCCCACTCAGTAGCTTTTGGAGTATATGCAAGAACCGATTACTTTAACCTTTTCTTTGAATAACATGCATCATTCCGGGAATGAAAAGTCTGCAATTCACTCTCCGCGTACTCGTGTTTGAACAAGACAGTTTAGGAGCAGGATATATGAGGATGGCAGGGAGTGAGAAGCTGCATGCTCTGGTAATAACATCAATATGTGGAGATATATCTCCACATAAGTAGTTGTTTGCTGCTGCTGCTGCTGCTGCTGCTGTTTCAGGCTTTAAAATATCACATATTGGAAAATTGTTTAAAACCTAATATACAGTCAGTCAGCCTAAATCAGAACAAATAACTTTGGCATTGAAGATAACAAATGTTAGTCAGTTGCTGACCACCTGCTGCGGCGTGTTAAATGTTGTTAGAACAGTACAGAGAGCAGATATATAATGAAGAAGACTAAAGTATTGCTGCAACAAATCCACGGATGACTCAAAAGGTTCAATAAAACGTAAATCCTTGAGCCAAAACCTCTTGCTTCAATTATTCATTTATTGCACATAACTTCATATTGCCTAGTTTCTTTCCCCCACAAGTGGTCATGTTTTTCACATGGGACGGTTATTGCGGTTGCACAGCATGCTTCTCGGAGAGGAAAATAGGTTGCATTGTAACGATGCTGAACTATTCTTATAAAGCGATCATAAGTTGATGAACGTCTAGATTTCCAGCTTACAATTTTTAAGAGGAGCTCCCCTGTACTTGCTTTCTGGTCCAATAAATATTTTATCAGGAACACAGACATAAAAATTGGGATTATCATTTGAGCTCACAGTTACACACAGACAGTACAAACATTGGGTTTAAGGTTATCCTTTCTATAAATACAGAAATAAGCCATTTTATTTGTTCATTAATCAACTTTATTTATACAGGCGGTCCCCACTGAGACATGAGGTTTCATTTTCAGGAGCAAGCTGTTATAATGTAAAACCTGCTTCACCATCGGTCATATAATATAAAATCCAAGTTGTTGCAAACTAATCTCATCTAATATTATAGAACACAATACCTCAAAACAACATATCAACTCCGCATATTTCCTTATTAAAGGCAAGATAAGATTTTATCATGTACCTTTAACAAAAGAAAATCTGAAACAATGTGCCGTTCAGAGCATTTTACACTGCTAGAAATAGTTATAGATGTCAAAAATGTTTTTCTAACTAATGAAAGTAGTATACATAGTAGGCTGGGATGTGCATGCGAGCCGACACAGTTCTGAAAAGAAAAGCCAGCAGTGTCACGTCTGTTAAAGGACGCATGCGTTCAACCGATTACTCAAATAATGGAGCAATCATTTGATAGATTACTCAATTATTAAAATATTTAATAGCTCCAGCCCTGGACTAAAGCCTTTCCTCCAAATAAATTATATAATCCTGTCTTCTCATGTACTGTATGTCCTTTATGTCAGCATTTGCATTGTACTAAGATTACCACCACACAATGCCACTAATAGAACTAAACAACAAAAGTGCTGTGGCTCAGCTTTACATGCATAAAATAACCCCGCATTAAACACACGTTTGAGAATCGCGGCGTTCCCTTCAATACTTGGTAACAGGTCTGCCTCAAGCCTTAAGAGGCTGATGAGGGCTGGAATTGGAGTGAGTTATCGACCTCTGAGATGTCTACAAGCTTCTCCCCTGATTCCTTTAAATCTTTTATGAGACATAAGCGATCCCCACAACAGTCTTAATGTACAACGCAGTCTTCAAACCGATAGTTTCATCTCGTGTCGTGCACAAAGCAGACCTACAAAAACTGTCAATCATCACCAAAGTACATACTCCCTCGACATCCACACTCCTTTATACTAAAAATTCTGTATTGAAGGCGGACTGTTCCCATGGTACTGGGAGGTGGTTGCACCAAATCCCTGCACAGAGTTGTGAAAACACCAACAAAGCTTTATAATGGCCTACTTCCTTGTCTGCTTGGTCATATGTGCACGTTTTTTTTCTTTTTTTGTGCTGTTCATTTGCAACACTCGCACTCCTCCTCTTGCCGATACGTCCCTAGTTCTTCGTCATTGCACTGAGTGGAGAGGCAGCTACAATTCCTGAGCAAACCAAACTCTCTTCGACGTTCAAATTTGTCTCCACTGCTGCTGCAATTCATCACAGGCACTGAGCTTTAAAAATTGCCACAAGCCACACACACACAAAATAAATAAATAAAGACAGCATGCACAGAAAGCAAAAAAAAACAAGAAGTGCAGATCAATCTATTGCAACCCGCAGTGAGCGCCTTCATGTGCAGAGCTCCGTTTGACTCCAGTCTTCAAGAACATGAAACATCTCGTGTGCCTCTGGAGGCGAGGCAAAACGAAGCCCTTCCAGATCTCCTGCCTTAGGAATATATGGCAGTAAAAACAGTCCGATTCTACACTCGACTCAGAAGCAATTCACACCGGCCAAGACGCAAAACTCCTTTACAGAACACAGACAAAAAGGTAAAGACCAAAAGCACATATTTATCTACTCACGCCCACATTTTGACTAACTGAAGGATCACAGGTGTGACACATTGGTAGCAATGGTGGAGGGACACATGGCAGCATAATATTAGTCAAGCTAGCTGTTGTGAAATGGCTTTGAAACAGCCCTTCAGTCTGTGAAAAAAGGTGATTCTGAGAATTCAGAGACGGAAAAGAGGCCAGTGAGAAAGACAGTGCAGCAAAGAGAGATATTCAAACTCTTACAGCTGAGCTACTGATCGGTGCTTTGATGTGAACAACTGCTTTTTGTTATTGTGTTGGAGCTCACATGGAGGCTCTCATAATTTGGCTGCAATTTAGATACAGACATTTTGCTTTGAAGTTGTCAAAAAAAGCTCCCACTCGTAAGTGTTCGAAGGCCCAGGCTGTAATGTGAGATGCCAAACTTAATAAAAATAATAAAAAAAAAGGTATAATAATAATAATTTAAAAAAATTATTCGGATATCTGCAGATAAATGTGCTATTGTAAGTGTAACAGTGCAGGGGCCAGATCTCCAAAAAAGGGATTTACTTAAAATAATGATTGGAGGGAAAAAAAAGCCTTAGAGCAAAATCAAGATGAAGCTGGACCTCAACCTCAGGGGGAAAAAGCTGTAGTTACCCTCCTGTCTGAAGTGAAACTTCAATCACCATCTATTTAATCAGAGCCTGTTCTGGGCGGAGCTTTTCTATTGTCTGGACAAAGAGTCTGTGTGTCGCTGTCTACTCTCCATTCAGTCCAGGACTAATGTCTCCAGGCACTTCACTCAACAGCATGCGGCACTTATCATCAGGACAATGACCAAGTTGCAGCAGTGTGTAACTGAGGTGGGTCGGGCAAAAAGCAAAAAAAGCAAAAAAACAAAACAAAAACAGTGTCAGCAGGGCTGGGATGGCAAAGCTGAGGAGAGAGAAAATTACATGTCTGAGTACAATGAATGCAGACACACTACTGTGTTCTCCTAGACATTTAGAAGACAAATGGCGCAAAAAGGATGTCAGACCACTTTTCACGTTAGTGAATACTTTTCATTGGACTGAACTGAAACATTGCCACAAAGCAGCCAGTCATTGTTTTAACGATGAACAAAGAGGATCAAATGATGGTTCGGGACCAGAGCTCATCAGCGCCTGAACTTTGGCCACTCTTTACCATCCTCCGAATTAATTAGAAAAGGTTCTTATTCTGTAAGTTTGGTCATATAACATACTTTAGAAAACACTGTTAAAGTAGGGTCCAATCCCAGACATCAGATTAGGAAAACACATTTTAGCCCCTGACTAAACTCATCTCCTGATAACTGCTGTATTTGTCTGATATTTTATATAAGCTGCACCAATAGAATTTTAAAACATCATCTCTTCTGGTTTCATTTTTAGCTGCCTGTTCTTTTTTCTTTTTTTTTATCACGGCCTATTCTTGCATGCATGACTTGCAATTTAGGCTGTCCACATTATTTTCTTCAGGGGCGTTACCTAACATACAGGCATACTAGAGTAAAGGATCTGAACAGAAATAAATCCAGACCCAAATTTAGTTTATTAATTTATTTGACTTTGTTATCAATGTGCTCCAACCAGAAACGAGGTGCGACATGATAATAGACGGGGACAGCCCTTTTGAAGGGAAAACAAAAAAGACAACAACAAAAAGCTATCTGCTTGCAAACTGATTTTCCAATCTAAATAACAGGCTTCAGGTATTCTTCAGTACAACTTGATCTGTTTGTAAATCCATATTCCAATTTAAAGAAGAAAAAGACCATGTATGCAAAAGCAAAACTTCATAAATGTTCAGAACTTCCATAGTTCAGTTCTTTGTATAGTTTCACAACGAGACCTAATGTGCACCACTGTGAATAAACTTTAGTTTTTTTCTGAATACCTCACATATTATTTTAAGTACACTTTCTTGCAATGGCTAAAACTGGAACTTTGGTTACTGTTTTTAACGCTGGCAATGTTGTACTGAAACTTAAGGTGAAATTTTTATCAGTCTCACAATCAGATTGTTGAACTAATAAATTTGGGTTTTCCGAAACAATCCAAGTGTGTTTTCACCTTTTACAATCTCGCTCAAAGTGAAAGAAAGTAACAGCAAATCGGAGGCAACCTGACTTAAGTTCCGCTCTTTCTGAAAACGTTTCAACACCTATCAAGGAGTCTTTGTCGCATTTGAGCAACCTGCAGAAAACAACTGAGCGAAAGTCCGGTTGCCTCTTATTCAAGCCTGTTTGCTGTTGCGATGATCTGGTTAACTGAGAATTTGCACAGGCGTGAATGAAAGTAACTAACTGGAACAGCACTGAAACTTGTAATGAGCTACTCTGTCAACGGGTCATATCAAAACAGCACTTCTGCTGAGAGCCTTGGATAAAAACCTTTTCAGGAGCAAGAAATGAGCTTGTAGAAGAATATAGCTCCACCTAATGGTCGGATTTATTCCCTAAGTAGAAATAGAAATAAATGCTAAACCAATATGTATATTTTAAGTGACGCGTTAACCCAGCTAACTACATGATGGAGCAACTGTCCCATAGTATCCCGTGGTGGTAAAAAAGGAAAAAGCAGATTCATAAGAGTTAAGATTGTGATTTGTGAGTTTCCTAGGTGGGTAATAATAACAATGTTGATGTAGCCCACGGCATACTGATAAAATCTAGTGTTTAATGCACATTTTCTTCATATATATTGTATCAGACTGGGGATCAGTACCAGCAAAGACCAATGGGTTTGATTTATAATCTAGTAAAACTGAATAAAGTAAATAGTGAAATGTAAATGTGAGAAGACATTTTTTAATTCTTTAAAATCTTTAATGTGTAAGAAATCTGGCAAAGCTCTCAAGAGCCATCTGTTCCACAAATTTGCAAGGAAAACAAAACTAATGAATGTGTAATATTTGACTGAACTATTTGGATTTTATTTAGCTGGTATATTTAATCAGTTTTGTTACTTAATTACACTGCTTTTTGCTAGCAGAAGGGTTATATGTTGAGAGAAAAACAAACTGGACTAACATAGAAAGCCATTTAATAAATCCTGTATGTTTACGGACTCCAGCTATCTTGTTCTTTTCTCCATTTCCAAGCTGTCATTTAATACCTTGTCAGTTTTTTTTTGTTTTACGCATGAATGCAACGGGCCAAACCTTACTCTCCTTAAAATATCACATAACGTTTCTTGAGCGGACCTTTTCTTGCTCTCGTTCTTCTTATGCTCCTCCAGTATTTTTAGCATTCTTGCATGCAGTGTTGCATGTCTCACTGTTCTTCTATTTGACATCTTAATAGTTCATTGCTTGTAGCCATGTAGAGAATGTTAAATAAAGCTCTGATGTGTAATTTGTCGCTTCGCAAACAGTTCTGCTCCTGGCCTACCCTGGGAGTTAATGCAACAGATTTGTCATACACAAGCCAGGCACAGCTTGAGGAGGAGGAAAAAACACCTATTCAATCTGAATTTCAATCTCCATAGGGCTCTATGCAAATGCACACAAGCTGACGCACCCTCTCCCTCTCAAGTTGCCAGAACACACTGATGGCAAATCCAGGCGGCATATTATAGCGCATGTAGAAGCCCAGTCTGGCAGGTAAAAGAGGTGGTGGAAAATGAGAATGAAGCAGGAACGGTCTCACATTTCAAGAATGCATAAGCAGGCAAAACTAAAAACCAAAATGAATGCAGATACTTGTCGCAGGTAAGGAAGCAAAAAAATCAATTTTGATCATTTCCTCCTGAAACCCCTCCCCTTTCCTTTCCTGTCTCTCATTGCTGTGCCCTTCAGCATAATGTGGATGCAGAGCCTCTCGGAGGCTTTTTAGGGAATTGATGGATAATCAGATGATTACATAGAAAATCTCCATTGAGGACAATCCTCTCTGACAAACAAAGAGAAAGCTCTTTAGTTAATAAATAGACTGAGAGACAGACAGAGGGAGTGTGTGTGAGAGGGACTAAGTAAATCCTGTCCTAGGCTGACGGCGACAAGCCAACTCTCAATCACATATTATTTCACCCAATCTGCCCATATGTGCATATGTGTATCTGCACATATGTGCATGTTGTCAGACGAGTCTCTTCTTCAGCCTTTTACTGCAATTTCCTGATGCAGGCGTGTCAAATTTCAGTCCTCATGGGCCGGTGTCTCTGCTTTAACACACCTGAGTCAAATAATCAGGTCATTAGCAGGACTCTGGAGAACATGACTGTATTCTGCCATTTGATTCAGATGTGTTGGACCAGGGACACATCTAAAAGTTGTAGGACACGGGCCCTTGAGGACTGGACTTTGACACCCCTGTCCTAATGTATCCAAAAATATTTAAGGTATAGGCAAATCATCAAACTATTTGTGGAATACGCTCAAAACTAAATATTTACATTTGTTTTTGGTTGTTCAACATTACATCAGGATTGCAAAAATGATGTCACTTTCCTAAATTAGATAATAAAGAGCCAGATGATTTTTTTCAAAATTTCTTCAAATTCAGTTTACATACACTAAAATCTGGAAAGCTCATATAATAATGTCATGGCTTCATAAGCTTCTGATTACACTTAGAGTTAAATGGAGGCTCAGCAGAGGATTTATTTTCAGGCAATACAGTCAATGCATTGCTCCTGTTATCGTAGAAAATTAAAGAAATACAGCCAAGATATCAGGAAGAGAGCAGTGGAACTGAAAAGTCTGGCTGAGCCTTGGATATTATTTTCAAATGTCTACAGGTCCCCTGTTCATCTGCTCAAACAATGATATGGAAGAATAAATACTACGGAAATGTCCAGAGATGAACATGTTTTGGTCTTGCCTGAAATGCCACCTAGCAAAGAAGAAGCCATAAAGCCCAAAAGCAGGTTACAAAAGGCCAAATTACAGTTTGCAAAAATGTACACAGCAACAAAGACCTACGAATAGTAGACATGGAGTCTGACAAAACTTGGGTTGAAGTGTTTGGCCAGGGAATCTTACAAGCCTGAAAACACCATCCCTGCTGTAAAGTACAGGGGGGCATCATGTTGTGGGGGTTTCTTGCTGCGGGAGGGAATGGTGGGCTTCACAAAACAAATGGCTTTATGAGGAAAGAACATTAGACTCAAATATCAAAGCAGCACCTAAAAACATCATTTAGGAAGTTAAATTCAGGTGAAAATGGGTCTTCCTACCCTAAGCAAGTTCCAATCTGGATTCAAGACAGCAGAGTCAGCAATTTCGAGTAGCTATCACAAAACTTGGATGTCAATCCCATAGGGAATTTACCAACAGCTGAAAAGTTGTGTGTGAGCAAGGTGGCCTATAAACCTGACTCAGTTACACTCGTTCTGTCAGGAGGAATTGGTCAAAATTCCAGAAAACTATTGTAAGACGCTTGCGGAAAGATATAGAAACTGTCTGACTCAAGTCATACAGAGGAGAGGTTGGCCAAATGCCAAAGAAATGTCTGTAACCTTCTGAAACACATTTTTTAAAGCTTCTTGCTCCCATAATTACCATCATTTAATAATGTTGGTATTTCTGACTCATCTGAAATAGGAAAAGCTTTATCTGATTTATTGGCAGACAGTGCGGAGAAAAAAAAAATCGTTTTCATACATTGTAAAATTTCATATGGTGTATGTAAAATTTCTGGTTTCTATTGCATACGGCGTAGCCCTATGATATTTATCCTAAAGAGTTGTTTTGAATGGAAACACAATTTGACACAGAAGACACACAAGAAATTCTCTTGTGGTTTATTATATTGGTTATACCGGGCTGACACCAAATTATAATGACATCTGAGGGTAAGCTAACGTTAACATAATTGCCAAAGTGCCAAATAAAGAGATGATTTAATAAACAATTTATTATTGTAAATATAATTACGCAGGCTTTAACAGCTACATGTGGACCTGTTATTTTTTGGAACAAAGCAGTCTGTCCAACTATTGTTCATAAAAAAAAAGGTAAAACTGCACTTAAAAAGCCCTATACATGTATATCATCATTATTTTATTGTGATTTGGATTCTGGTCTTGAAATTAGCTCAAGACCAGATTAGCCACCGGTTTAAGCCTGTTTGCTGTTGCGATGACCCAGATAACTGAGAATTTCCACAGGCATCTTGAAATTAATAGGTTCATTTGTAAGGCATTGTCCTGCAACCGCAGGGGTTTCTCTTAAATTTGATACACACAAACAACAACTTTTTGCTGTAACAAAACCATCAGGGAATTATTGAAGCAATTTACAATCATAAACAATTAATGTTTTGTACATGTGCATTCACTGAATGTATTTAGACTGTAGATGCATGCTTGCAGCACAAGTTATCTAGTTAAAACCCAGTATTGCAGTTTTTTCAAACAATCAAATCTGTGTAATTTCAGTTTGACGCAGATCATGCATCATTTATATGCAATACATGCAACTAAAGAAATTCTGGAAATCTTGGACAGCTGTTTCATATATATTTTAAATGTTGATACATGGTAGATAAATAACTGTGTAGGTAATGGCTCAGGCTGACAAATTGAAAGCAATGATATTCAGTCAAAGGAAATCATAAAGTCTAGCTCAAACACAATCCATTCAATAGTGACCTACAGGAGCAAGAAAAGGTTTGCGAACTCTTTGCCGTCGCCAGGATTTTGGAATTGATTATTCCCACAATGCAGGCTGACCTGAGCCTTATACATTGACAAACACAATCTGACTGAACAAATAATACACATAAAATTTATTTGGCCATTGCTTTCTTTTATAAGCAGAGATTTTGCTCACAGTGGAGCCAGAAAAAACGGTGACATACTGAGTTTAGTAATTCATAGAGAGGCATATTTCAGAAACAACCTTCAGAAGCCCTTTTCTATAGCTGCTTTTGAGATTTCCACAACAATGAAGAGGACTTATGGACCATTCTTTCCTTAAAGCTGTTTCTCTTTACTTGTATTTCTGGGACGTCTTGATAATGTCAAATAGCCCACCTAAGGTTATGCCATAGCAACTCAGTTGGATGAAGGTCAGGATTCTGACTAAGGCACTTGAAATAAGGGTATTTTCTTCTAATCATGCTGCTGATGCCTTACTTGTGTGCTTTAGGTTAGGGTATTTTTGCATCAAACCTACTGTTTGCTTAAGGTCAGAGAGTGGTTTATAAAAGATGCTCTATACAATTTCTCCCAAAGTGTAAGTAATTGTTTTCTCAATTATCAAAAAATATAAAAGCCCTAATGTATCAAAACAGGCCAGAACAAGCATGTTCCACATTACACATGGAGAAGTGCATCTTTAGCGTATATTAAACTGTTCTTCAATACATTTCTTAATTGCAAAAACAATTGTTTGTTTTAACTTTGCACATTAAAACCATAGTTGAATGACAATAAATCCAAAAGGGATCTGGATGAGATAGAAAACCCCTGGAGGCTTATAATAGCTCTCATCATAGCTCATCATTAAAAGTACATAAAGGGAAAAAATTGAAGTAACCATATTCAATCCCAGACTTAAATATTTACACAAATGGAGTATACCATTCAAAGAATGAATAAATCTAAAGAGGATGTATAAGCATTTAGGTATTAATAAATGTGCATAAACTAACATAATAATAAATACAAAAACTAGACACCAAAAACTTAAGAATTGTAATAACTGAATTAAAATACATTTCTTAAGTCTATCTTTAAAAATTTTCAAAGAGATGGGTGCAATTTGAATATAACTATTCCATGAGTGAAACAATACGTAATATTAATTTAGGATCGATGGACAGCTCCCATTTTATTATAAAATATATATTCAATACAGACAACCTGAGCTATAGTAAACAATTGGCAAGCCCTTCTTACAAACTATACTACAAGCTTACAGATTTTTTGCTTCAATCAAAATTAATATAGTCGTTCCAGCTTCAGTTTTCAGCTATAAAAGCTCAACTGAACTTGTAAATGAGACCTGAGTTATATAATCTAATGTAGAGAACAGTTGGCTTGGTTTTCTTTATGTCAATTTGAAAAATTTGATTCACATACACCGATAAATAACCTATTTAGACAGATCCATTTGGAAACAGTTTCAAGATCTGCATTATTTCTCATTAAAAATGGCATGATCAGCAAAAAAATGCTGGAAACAAGGAAGGTAATACAGCAGAGAAATTATTTTATATTCACAGGAAACAAAATTGATCCCAGAAAAGATCTTTGCGGGACACTGCATCTTATATTGGCTTGGATAGATGCACATTTAATAATGCTAACTAATGCGTCATTACTAAGACATTTATAAAGCCATTTGTACGTTTTTCCTATAAAGCCATTAACCTGACTTCCGCCAGATGCATATCGCTCCGCCTAGCTTCACTCACATACATCTGGGACACCGCCGGTAGAGAATGATTTCTCCAACCAAATTTATGGTCTGGCCAATCAGGACGCAGGGCTGGAGTTTCATAGATGTGACGTAGTGGAGACGCGACCATGACGTGAGACTGTTTTGATAGCAATGGCGGCTCGTCGAGGAAGCAAGCGTTAACATTGATGCTGCTATTTCTTCCGTGTTGTCCAATCTACCTAATATTGTTTCATTAAAAGAACATCAGAGAACGCCTCTGAAGGCTTTGTTGGTGGAAACGATGTTTTCGCCCTTCTCCCGACCGGATTTGGCAAGTTTTGTTTTCCGGGGCAAGTCCGCGGCGGACGCGGAAGCGCCCCGGAGCGGTTAGCGGTTAGCGCGAACCATGTTAGGAGGCCTTTAGTCCTCAACGCGGTCGGCCCGGAATCGACTCCGACCCGCGGCGCTTTGCCGCCTGTCTTCCCCCCTCTTCCTGTCAGCTCACTGTCAATAAAACGCATGCCACTAGAGCCGCAAACACATTATTATTATTATTTTTATTTTTTTTTCTGCGTCACTATCATCAGCGTCACGGGTTAGCTTCGGTGTGAGTGGTTGAAATAGCACGTCAATAAAGATGACAGACAAGTGGCTTATCCAATCATATGCAAGAATTTTTAATAAGGCCCAGCCTTCTGTAAAGGCAATTCCTATGGAGGAGTCCCAGATGTATGTGAGTGGAGCTAGGCGGAGCGATATGCATCTGGCGGAAGTCAGGTTATAAAGCCATAGCACAATTGTAACTTAAGTAAAATGTGTAGTCAACAGTGAAAATCTCTACTCATGTTAATCAAATCTGTATCTTTCTGTTAATAAATTAGCTTCTCTGTTCAGATCTACTGAATATTAGAAATGTGATTGTAGTTGGTAAGACTTTCAAGTCTATCCAGATTGAACAATAGGGGAAATATAAGACCATCAGGTGAAATTATACTTTATTGTGATCTAGAAAGTGTATAAATCAAGAGGTTTGATCAAAATTAAAATGTTAAGTATTTGACTTAGATGAAGACAAAGCCACATGTGGGAATCAGATCATAAATTGAATAGTTGTCAACTCTTTTAATAACGGTTGCAACTCAATTATAAGTATTTCCGACTCTAATACGGTTGTTGTTATCTTTACAAAACAAAAACACAAGACAAGCTGATAACAGCACTGCTGCAGGACTTGCACAACACAACAAATGGCTAATTTCAAGTCCAACTGCCAGTGACATAAAAGCCAAGCAAAGTGAAGCTTCAGTCAATCTGTGCCGGATGGTAGTTGCTAAAGGATGTCCAAATGACAATAAACGCAAACCAGGCAGATGTTTCACCTTGATGTTTAGGCCAAGATAGTGCATGCTTTGGCTGGAGAGTTGACAACAGAACTTTGGCCTGGATGGAGAACAGTGGCACTGTTTATGCTTAGCAACTTCCACAGGAGTGCTAAAGGGACTGGCATAGAAATGTGAACTTTAAACACTAGTGCAGGCCTCTGCCTTATTCAGCTGTTCTGCCAGCCTTGGCTTTGGCATCATACTTGCATCTGGCATCAGTGACAGCCCAAAGTAAAACGGGGCAAAAAACAACTAGCAGGTAGATTTAAATTCTCAAGATAGAGAAAAGCTCCCTCAGAGCGAGGTGGCACGTAGGTTAGAGTCATTATTCTGTAGAAGGTTACACCGTTTTCTTTTGGCTTGAACTTTGTATGCAAACCAAAGCAGCTACTCTTCCAATCATTGGATCAACCTCGTGTTGTAGTGGATATGCAGACAATCCAAAAACCTCCATATTTGGATTAGGATTGTGGGAGTCTGCCAATTTGATCTGTCACACTGCTGTAGCACAATCTTGACATGATTAAAACGAGATTATCATTAAACAAGTACTACTTGTCCAAACGAGAAAGTGCCCCCCCCCCCCCACACACACACACATTTTATTTATGTTATTTTCATTTTGCTGCATTTGAAAAACTTGTTTACACTAAAAAAAAAAAAGTTTTGTAGTTAATTGCACGCTAAATTTTAAATACACGATTAATTAAAATAAGCGAGATAATTTGCATATCCATGCTTGCTTATTTCCCCTTACACCTCCCTTCTCATTTATTCAGTGTAGGAGGGGTTAAGTCTTGCCTGGGTCTCCCACAGAAAAAGGGGTAATCCTGGTGATAGTTGTCTGGTGGGTTGTGGGAGGTGTCTTTGGTACGGCGAATTGGAAGCGCGAGAAGCGATGCGCAAGGCAGCTCGAAGGAGGGGTGCAGCCTTTAACCGGGTACCATAGTGTGCATCAAGCTAATTACAGCTAGCGCATTAGCTTAGTTGACCACGAGGTTTTCTTCCAGACGGGAACTTTACTGACCGTTTCACGTTGCTTTCAAACATTGAGGCTTTTAAAATAAACAAATGACGCTTAGCCTGGCAGGGGGTGAGTAAAGCCTGCTGGCCAGCCAGGCTTGTATTACGGTGGGGGAAACCCAGCTTGTGTCAGGTAGGCATATACTCAAAGTTTAGCATGAGAGCCTCTTGAGGGAGAGCCAGAGAAACGCTAGATTGAAAAGAAATTCAATTGGTGTCAAAGCCAAACACGACCACTGCCGAGCCAGTAGGTCGAGAGTATATACGTGCGTTATGCCATTGTCATATTAGTTGAAAAAGGTGTCCAAATGACATTAATATGATTTATCGGCACAATTTTTAGAAAAATGTATCGTCCAGCAAAATTGTATCGTCCACAGGCCTAAAAGGAGAGCAATTACATATACATGTCGAAATTATATTACAATACAGCAGGTTTGGTTAGCAAAGCTTTTTCTTCTATGAACTGAAAACTATTCTGTAGTTTGTGACCAAATAGCATAAGAAGAAGAGATGTGTAAAGGGGCAAGTTTTGAAATGCACTCTATATCAACTATCAAAGACCACTGTGCAGCAATAAGATAAATCTTCTAAATTATTGTTTAGGGTCAACGATGAGTTGAATTTCTTCAAATTATTTTTTTAAAGTTCATTACAAACAAATGTATATAACCAATGTTTCGTCCTTGGATCAGGACAATATAATGGTTAGTGTAACAGTGAGTGTGCCTATCTTATAAAATGTGCCCTCCTCATGATATGTAAATAACTTTTGATAGATTATTAGATGAAAATTTTGTAATTTAAAAGATGCAGACAATATGATTTATGATTAAATCCCCCGCTTTTAATGTGCAATATTGCCTCAGCTTAGATGGAGTAGAATTTCCGCCAGCTGCAAGGTCATTGGTTTGACCTTCTCTGTGTAAAATGTGTGAATGGGTTAATCTGGCCTGTACTTGCCTCTGAAGTGCTTTGGGTGGCCTTAATGACAAGTAGTAAAGATGTCTACTCACAATTATGTACAATCAATCAAAACTGTCCACACAATTATTTTCTACAGATGGGTGTTTTTTGTTTTTGAGAAGATAAACAACGCATTGTGAGAAAACAGATGTCTCCTGTAATCCATTAAAATGAGACATGTTTGTTTGTTTGATAAATGAGAGTCATTGTATTTGAATGATCTCTAACACCATTTGTAACAAGATTGATTTGGCACACAGCTCTCTGTAAAGGCCTTATCTTTGCAGAGGGTTGACAGGCAAAGTAAATTGAACACTCTTTACCTGCATTGACTTCCAGTAGCTTCCTCTTCTTCTGCTGTCTCTCCTGCTTTTCACGCTCAGCCTTCTCCTTTGCAGCCCGTGCTCTCCTCTGCTTCTCTTCCAACTCCCTCCGCCTAGAGTTCTCCTTCAGTGCTTGCTGTGGGAGAAGGAAAAAAGTGATGAAAAGATGGAGAAAGAGAAAACATGACAGACTGCTAAGTTGGGTTAATTACAGTAGTGTAGGCCCTGTCAAAGGCAAAGGCAGCTGTCAAACCGGCACAGACGTCTTTATCAGGCACCATTAAAGTCAGACGACACTTCTAAGGTGACTGTCACTATGGTCTCGCCAGACATGAAATGGCTTCACATCAGAGGCTACAGGCATTTGAGAGCCATAGGATTGCTGTAATAATAATCCCGCATTTGCCTCTGGCTCCTTTTATAGACAAAACATCTGATCCTGTGTTAACCTTGTTGTGCAAAGGAAACCAATATATTTCAACATTGTTTATTTCTTTAAAGGGTCAACGACATCCTTTCTTGTATAGACTAAAGGAAAAAAACAAAAAAAATATCTGCGAACTAATTGTTGTTCCTTGGTGTCGAGGTTAATAAGACACGTTCATCATCACCTGGTTGCTCATGTGGGAGCTGTTTCATAGCAATGCTGACAAGTGAGATACAATTTTACAACAGTGTAATTGCAACTGGGCTGCAAATGTAAGTGCTTTATAGAGTTAAAATTGTGAGTGTAGATTACACTGTTATACAGGCAGGGTGACTGGTCTGCGGCTAAACCGCTGCACAGGTTAAACACGTTACGGTTTATCCAGTAGGCAATGTTAGCCAAAAGCTTAAATTAATATTGAAATCATTAGTCAGGATAAAGCCAAACAATGAACTAAAGTTTTAATTATTGATTTACACATTTAACTCTTTGTGTGTTTTTTTAATAGACAGATGTATATAAATGCTAACAGATTTTTGTACTCAATTAACATATGTCGGTTTTATTTACACTATCATAGATGTATAAATTATTTGACAAATTTGTTGGACCCTTGCTAGATCCAAATTTGACTGCTATTGAAATATTTATTTATATTTTAATTTATTTAGAATATTACCACATTTAGACTGATTATTACCTATGTATGGAGAACATTGGTGCCAAAACCGCTTGGATTTCTTGCCGTTTTGCAGATTATAAACCAAATAACTTTAAAATAAAAATATCAAGTTATTTAAACTTTTTTTCTCCAAAAACTTTGCATACACTTTACAAATCTGATACACTGTTATAATGTTGGATTATCTTTTGTTTTGTGCTCTTTATGCCTTAATGATCAACTGAAAAGGCCAGAGATGGAATAAGGATTAAGGTTGACTGACCAATATTGCTCCCTTGATTGAACACAGGAGGTAGTTATGAACCCATTTGAGATGTATATTGGTCAGCAGAATATGTTGCCTTTAACAACATGCTAAGGTAGGAACACAAATTTTTTTATTCTATTTAAAATACACCACAACGGCGGTCGCTTTCTCCAAAAACGGCACAGTCAGACAAGGATGTTTTCAAAATGTTAAAAACTGGACATAATTTTCAATGTTGTGGTGTACACAGGAAAACAGGACCTGCCTGTGTGGGGAAGACCTGGCACAAGCACAGCATGACTTGAAATGAAAATTAGACTGTCTTTAACATTTCTATTAATGTCATGTGTACAGAGATCATAAGTAAAATGTTTTCATGTAGAAGTGTTAACAGAAACGGAAAAACACAGGGCCTGAGTTATAACCTGCAGCCTTTTGGTTCTGAAATTCCAGCTGCATGTTCGGAAAACACACATGGCCCGTGATCTTGGATGAACTGTAAGATGTAAAAGGACATAATTATCCAAAATAGTCGGTTTGTCATCGGATTTTTTGTAGAACTATGATCTGAAAGGGGGTGTAGAAAAAAAACTAGAGCAAAAATGATGTGTGAAATATAGCAATCTTATAGAACTGCTTAGATGCAATATTTGGTAGGCCATTGCTGTGCATTCATGTTCTGGATGCCAATAATTGTATAGATTCTCACTGCCCTCGACACCCACAGCTAACATTGGCTTTAGAAACCGAAATATTAAAAGTCTCAGAAAGTTGTATGGACAATATGATGGAGGGGAAAAAGAAGGGTGGGAACATGTGCCCCAATAACGACTATCCCAGTCTTCAGCGTTAATACCGTTACCGTTACTACAGCAAATGTATTTTTACTAATCTGGCCTTCTTACCCAGCCATATGAGCATACTGACAGATTTTCTTTGAAGGCTGAATAGTATCACTAAAAAAAAGTATTTACGGTGTTGTAGAAAGAGGAGTGTGCTTTCAGGTGTTGGTAGGTGAAAGCCTTTGCAGAGTAATTTTACTTTGCATTCACTCAAACTAATGTCGCAAACATCTTAAGATGTTATGCAATCACTTCTAAATCCAATCTGTCCAAGCAGAATAATACAGTACATATCCTCCATACATCAACCAAATGGGAAACAAGCTCTGTAATCTCTATTGTTAAACTTCTACACTGTCAATAGCTCAATAATGCCCCAGCCAGAGATAGACTGCATATGATTTAATAGAGTGGTAGCCAGACTGCCATCCTGATCAATAGCCTGTCACTGAAAGCGAGGAGGTCTGGGTTTTCATCCAACACTCGACTCCTCCCCCTGAATCGTCCCTCCTGCTGTTTTCACACAGCCCAGCTTGACTGACAGGTCTAAGAAAGAACAATAATGATGTTAAGACCACATAAAAGGATCTTTGGAAAAACACACAAACCATGCAAACACTTTAACGCACTGTAGTTTAGAGAGATCTCCGGTGTAACGTTAAAGAGGGGCAGCTGTTTATGGAGGCCAGCTGACAACCTCGTATTATGACTGCATCAAAGTGACCATTGAAATGAAATGATAGTCAACTCGAATTTAAAAACAGTTCAGCGCGGTCAGTTTAACGTCAACAAGCCACTTGAAATGATGCAGAGAAATTGCAACCTGAACAGTATGTAAATTACTAAGACAAAGTATAAACCGCTCGCATTACCTCTCTTAACCTATGCTTCAAAACGGTGTTTTCTAAAGCTGAGGGTGGCTGTGTATGAGTAATTCAGCAACTGTATAATGCATACTATTAAACATCTACACAATGTAACTTCCTTTATTTGTGAACTGGTAGGGGGCTTTTTTTCCTTCTACAAATTGACCAACAGCACAGTGCTTCCTGTCTCTGGTAAAGTATTAAGATAAATTAGAGGTGAAATAGGTTGTTCACCATAGGGATACTATACCAAACTTGGCAGAAAGATGGAGCTTACGTAGATAAATGACTCTGTAAACTTTAGTGCAGATCCATTTATCACATTGCTTAACAATCAAAAATTTTATATTTGTCATGCGATTACAAACGTGAAGTTTCGCTACAGCTTAAAACACACTGCAATGTTCATATCGTTCAACCCAACAGTTCAAATAAAGTATAATGACATACAAGCTTCTGTTGAACCACAAGTCATGTGGGAATGAGTCTTTATATCAGCAGGCTACATAGACTGTGTTTAACTTCCCTTACAGTAATAATGAGCATGGTTATCAGCATCGCAAACATTACTGCTAATTAAATTTATTATCTCATTTTATTTAAAGCAACTTGCAGCCGAGGGACAGTGTTCCACACTAATGCTGTGTTCAGACCAAACGCCTTTTCAGCATCAAAAAGGCGTCCAACGCCTCAGCTTGGACGCTTGTGCACATAGAAGTCCAACGTGCTGTCTAGAGCCTCAACGTTGTGACGGTGCATCTGACAAAGTGGCTTCCGTTGGGAGGAGCTACCCTGTTCTGTTCCTCTACCGGAATGTGTGGAAAATTGCGGCTGAAATCGAGAGCGGCTTGGCTTTATTTACAGAATAACATAATATAATCAGCACTGTGTCTGAATTCACAAATAATTCAGAGGCGTTTTGAGTTTATTGAGTTTCACCACCTATTGCAGGAGCTGCACCCTGGTAAGGGTCGCTTTCAGCGCTATTTACCTGTCACCCGAGCCCAGTTTGGCAACCTGCTGAACGGCATCGGTGCCCCCATCTCCAGCCATGACAACTACAGGCGCCTATTTTAGCTGAAGAGCATCTTTTCATCTTTCTCAGGTCTCATTCAGGAGGCTTGGTGTTAACATTTATCAGTGAGAATAAATCCACCACTATGTCATATAGTGGAGTCTCTCTGAATGGTTGATGCCTCTTGTTGAGCTGCAAAAGTTCCGATTTTCCAACTCTTGCATCGGCCGCTTTAGAGGCGTGAAAGTGCGTGCAGCACGAAACGCCCGGAAAGCCTCAAAAGGCGCAGTGCAAGATGCACATGACACACTGCAAGACTTCTCAAAGCCCCTTGAGGAGCATCCACCATAGACTTTGCATGTAAACCCAATACCCTCGATGCTCAAAAAGCATTTGGTCTGAACGCTGCATAATAAGCACATTAGCGAAACTTGAGAGTTCAGTGTTTTGCCTAAGAATAATCTGACTGACTCGACGAATTACCTACGGACACTCGTTATTTGCACCATCGGCAGGCTTCGTCAAGGCTTAGTTTCAGTGTACAGGTACGCTTGTGGCAGCATCATGCTCAGGGGTTGTATATATTCTGAGTTACTGACTATCTGTGGTCAAGACATGGCTATTTGAGTATCCAGGTTACTACCCGTCTAAGTTGACAGCACTTAAAATGATTTACAAGGAAGAATTGGAGAAACCCATCTGCATGTGCAAACGTGAAGTTCTAACAGCTACACGTCTTTAAGGTCATACGGTTTTGTGAATTGAAGATTGAAGATTTCGACTTAAAATGTTGAAACATCTACAAAAACAAGAAAATAATTTATGCTCTCAGTACAGTTTGAAGAAGGGGTTTGAAAATGCAAACAATGAAGACTCCCGTCTGAAAAGAAAGCAACGCAACTCAAAGGACAGGAGGATGCGGAAAACCAAATTACTCTGATTGAAGCTATTCAGAGCTCTTTTTAACTATTTTTAAATGAAAGCCTCTGTGTGTCACAAATTTATCTCTCAAATGATGGAATGACTATTGGTTGTTCACGGCAACGGATTCTTCACAAGAGAGCTGTGCAATGAGTGAGTATCCAATTTGGTAGAGCAAAGCAGAGGCAGAAAACTAAGAAAAGGGGACGGAGGAGTCATTTAATACTGAATACATTTGTAGTAACAATTAAGACCAGGTCACACCTACACATGCTTGCTCTTTCATAAAATGCTTTAAAGCTTAAGTGCTCCCCCCATTCAAAAGAATTATGACCTTAAACAGATAAAGAGAGCCTGGTTCAAAGAAATTGGTCAAACATTTTATACACGGTCACTTATTTATTAAGAAAAATGATACATTGTTACAATCTGTATCTTAATCCTTCAACTTGTCTCTATCCTTTAACTAGATAGATGGCACCCAATAATTAGACCAGGTTTTTTTACTACACCAAAGGTTGCATGTTCATCTTCATTTTGTGAGCTGCTTGGAAGGAAAGCAACTGGAAAATTACTAAATGTAAAAAAGTTTGAGTTGTTAAAGTTAAATCCTTTTGTGAAGCCCTGTCTTTTCCGGTGCATCCCTTGCAAGCACACATCTTTAATTTCTGTAGTGGATGGTTCTCATGGTGTGGAACTCAAAGACTATTATTTCATATAATGGCCAAGCACAAAACTTGCTTAAGGTAACACGGGTCGCTTGGTGATCTAACAATTCAAAGCTCTAAAATCCTCTGCCAAGGATAATTTTAGTCCAACAGTGCAGGGAGAAAACAATGTTGACTGTTTTTTTCTCCTTAAAGTCTTTAAAGATGATTTTGCAACCCCTATTATGCTAAAGTGGCTTAGCGAATCTTTCAGGTGTCATGTGGATTTTTACAGAGATATAAAATACTTTTATGTCATAAACTTTCATAGCTCTGTTACTTAAATGTAAAATATGCCAAACAGTTCTTGACAAATTATATTCATATATATGTGCTGGTGGACTTTGGTCGATGTCTTTCCCTGTTCCTACTTCCCTCTTATGCTGTTCTGTATGGTGCTTTTTTAGGGTTGCAACCTTCAGATGGGATATGTATTCAACATTCAATCACAATGTGCAGATGTGAGCACAATAAATATATGGCAATCAAGTTGCATCAGTCTTTCCCATCTCTGCTCTCAGTGTCAACAAGGTGGAGGTCAGAATAGCTGAGCTGCACACGTCGAGCATCACACAGCAGAGCAGGGGCGTCACACGTTCAACCTAAATGCAGCTATCTGCCGTAACCTTCCTGCAGAACAGAGTGGAGGCGTTGCTGTCTCGGTTTGTGCTTCAGACTTTAACAACGCAAGACGATAGTAGTCTCACAGCAGCGAGACTTTCATTAAATTAGATTTGAGATCCCTGATTAACTGCTTTGTCTGTACCACTTAAGTTTCTGGGTCACTTACAGCAGAGTGGAGAGAAGGACCCAAGTTAGAACAGTAAGCCCCATTTTCTACCTATTATTGCTTTAAATAAAAACAGGTCCCCCTCCCACGTGCGCCTGGTTATTGACTTGAGCCTGCATCTTCAGTTCAGTTTCATTCTGAACTGGGTGCTGGTAATTTTAGACAAACATGTCCCCATCTTGTCCTCTATGCTTTTGTCACATCTGCTTATCTGAATTGTCCGTGTTTTGAACTAGAAGCCACTGTCTACTGCCGCACTTTGTAATTTTCATGAAGAAATACAGAAAACCTTCATTACCTTCATCAAAACGAAAAGGGCAAAAATTCTTCCATCCTTCCTCTGTCAAACCAATCATTTATAAAATAAATAAATAAATTAGTGCAAAGAAAACACGACTTATGCTCCGTTTTCAGAAAATGTGAATTTTTAAAATGTTATTTAAAAGAAGGAAAGAAAGAAAAAGAGAACCAGCTAACTAAGCGTATTGCCCTCTGCTTTCCTTCATCACTGCAGGTCTGCTTCACCATCTCCCTCTCCTGGATGTCCACTATTAGATACGCTCAATTGGATTTCTGTCAGATGTGCGGCCTCGCCCTGGGTCTCCTTCCTACGGGTGACTGAACTTGCCGCATCTGTGCACAAGTATGTGTATATCTTTGCGTGCAAATAAAACAAAGCTTAACAGCTCCTCCTATAAAAACTGCCAAAATGGAACAACGAACAAACTGCACGTGCAAATGTGAGATGAATTTAATCCACATACTCAGAAGCTCAGTTTGCTTTAGGGCGAGGGCTGGAGACAGCACCAAGTTCTTAGCATGGGCCTTGGCACAGCGGCGTATATGCAGACGCAGGTCTGACCGAGGGGTTACGATGTCGAGATTTACTGCATGCCCGTGTTCATTGACCTGGCCTTGGCATTTCTCAAGACATGTCTGTGTGCTGTGACAATTTGAAGGAAATGCTAAGCGTGTAAGCTGCTTGCGCCTTGACCTATCACAGGGAAATAAATAGCTACCTTGGGAGTGTTGATCTTGTAACGCGGGCCTTTATAAAACTTGGCTCGTTCACCTTTTACAAGCAGAGTCATTAAGCATTAGGTTTGGTCAGAGCTTAAAAGCTAACGCTGGACACAAAGCCAAGAGATGCCCACTAAATGGCTAAAACCATTACCTAATAATTGGTTTGATTTTCTTAAGCTAATCAAGTGTCAAAATATGTAGCTTGGGAGTACATAAGCCTCGTTAATTTATTAATACATCACTAATGCAGGTGCTGACCTGCATGTGAGTATTTAAGAAAAGTAAACATTTAAGTTTTGTTTTTTTTTTTTGTTTTTTTACAGAGCCAATTAAGACTCAACTTTTAAGCATAAAAACGGTCTAAAGCTTTAGGAATAAAACCAGTTTGTGTAGACACAAATGAGGCATTTGTGCCTATTCACATATGAGGCAAATTGTACCACTTTCTTTAGCCAACTCTAGAAAAAAAAAAAACAGCAAGTGCAATTTGACACACAGCATCCCCCCATGTGACGTGCATCATCTACGATTTAACACAAACCTGGTTCTATAAGTCTGCACATCTCTAAACTAATACTTTGATTGAGCACCTTATATTCTAATTCAGGTTCGACATTCAGTCTTTCTGAGTTCATACCTCACATTAATTACACTTAATCTTTTCAACCTAAATTAAAGTTTTAAAATTTCTACTAGAATTCTTATTGACTTTTACATTTTTGTATAGTTTAGCCTCAGTGGTATCAGTGAGGAGAAAGGGACAAGAAGTGCCATAGCATTGTTTTTACGATAGCATGGCATGGCGAGCACAAATTTCTTTTAAAGACAAGACAGAAACTGGTCAGGAAGGCTTCCAAGTGTAACACTGAAGGAGTTGCAGGAATTCCCAACAAGTACTGGTTCCCTTCTGCATATGGCAAAAAGACAAAGCCTGGACTAAAGAGTATAGTTGCTAGAAAGGAATATTTTAAAACATCTAAGACTGGCTAAAGTGTGGTCTAATCAAACCAAACTTGAACTTTTGCCCATAATTTCATAATATTAATAATCATCTAACATTCCAATGAAACGAGCGCTCCACATTCGACCCACCCCCTGGGGAGCAGTGGGCTGCCACTGAGCAATCTGGGGCTAAGGGTCTTGCTCAGAGACCCAGAGTCTGTGGAATTCAAACTGGGGAACTTGCAGCCTTTTCAGGACACAAACACCCTGCTTTAACCACTCCACTCCACTCCTCAAATGGTACAAAAAAACAAAACAAAAAACACCTCGGTACATCACCAGAAGGGCAGCATCATGATCTGGGGTTACTTCTCTTAAGGTTACTTTTCTTCATCTTGCTTGACAAAAACTGGGGTTCTGACCCAGATCCTTCAGTTGTCGACTCATTTGCTAGAGATGAAGAGGCATTTTAATTCGCAGCATCACCTTAAGCATAAGCACCAATACAAATCAACAATTGAGTGACTTCATGAGAGGAAAACCAGTTTCGGAACGGCCGATCTAGGGTTCAGAAGCAAAATCTGACAGAAAATCTGTATGAACAGGATATTCCTCACAACTTTACTATGATCCTTAGTAGAATATATCCCCAAGTCAACATGCTGGATTCTGACCCAAAGCTGCCTAAATGCTCAAATTCACTTAAAAAATGCTTCAATAAAGTATTAGTTTAAGGGTGCATAGAGACATAAAATACATTTTTCCTTTTAATGTTTTTACTTCCAACAAATGTGTTTGGTTTTCTGTTGAATTGTACAGGATAAATCACATTATTAAAAAAAAAAACAGTTTGAAAAATTATTTATTTAAAACCTAACAAACCCTGACAGATCAATCACTTCAAGGATCTTTCAGGTTCAAAGAAAAGACCTTTGCTGATTCTTTTCCCCCTTTTTGTGAACATGTGGCTGTCATATACTGTTTATCTGCTGTTATCATTTTGTCAGGCCCAATCCTTCCCGTCCTTCACTCCCCTACTGACCTCATTACTTAAGTCAGCTAAAGGGCTTTAATGAAATCCCAAGAAAAATATTCAAGGATGTTTAGCAAACCTTAAGGACTTTTAATGAAGACCACTTTAAACTACTCCTAGGAGGTCTGCCTCCTTGGATATGTCCAAAGAAATTAGGGCTGGTTTTCAACATTTCACATTTCTGCCCATAACCAACTGTATTTTACAATGTTGTAACTAAAATAAATTAACAAATTTTGCAATGAATGCTTCCTTGAGCAAAAGTATATAACATTTATTGTGACAACTCTAAAGGAGGAGTAAGAAAGAGGGCTTATATTCTGGCCCAAGGGAGTACATGAATTATACAAAATTTGGATAGTAAGACATAACTAAAAGGGGGGAAAAAGGAGTCTATCTGTGCTATAAAAAGGGCATGAAATCCATTAGTGTCTTTAGGGTAAATGTTAAGTTTGGGGGAGGGCAAGAACTTTAGTCGCTTAATTAGCTACTAATTTATGTCATGTCCAGTGACCTATGCCACTAATCCCCCTGATTTAACACAGTGGGTCAGCACAAATCCAGAGCTCGAAGCGGCACCAGACTAAGTCTCAAGAGCTGGGGCAATAACATAAACGCCTGAATAAGAGCAGACAAAGCAGGGCCCACATTGATCTATTGTGCTTTATAAAACAGGAAAGCAATGTAATAAGATTAAAAAAATAAATACTGTTAGTGTCCTGACAAAAGTACATACAATTTTTATTATTTTGTTGATATACAACAGCAGCTTTTTTTTCACACCCAGCACAATACTGCAGAGGATGAGCCTTGTTCGACACTTTTTGGTATATTCAATAAAATACAGAAACAATTGAAGAGAGACGGCATCAACATAAAGTAAGTGAGGCACTGTAGATATTTAATGAGTCCAAATTGGTTTAGAGCAGGGGTCACCAACACGGTACCCGCGGGCACCACTCCAGGACCACATGTGGTGCCCATGAGCCTGTTCCACAAAAACCAGTACTCTTCTTGTTTAGTCACTTGCATTTGTATATGACAATATCTATAAAAATGCATGAAAAATGTATTTATTTTACATAAAATTTAGGAGAACTTTGACTCTTCTAGTTCAGAGGCACTGGTAGCCCTTCTTAAAAGAGACAACACCAATGAAGTAGCTCTCAGTTTCAAAAAGGTTGGTGACCCCTGGTGTAGAGTAACGGGCTGTTTTTACCAAGGGATTCAAAAATGAAAATACATAACCAAATCAAAACAACTCCATAAAAACATTTACAGAAGAGGAGTGGAAAGCCTAAACATGCAGGCATGCTCCAGTGTCTCAACAGGAAGGTGTCGCATACTCACGGCGAACATGGAGCGGAAGTTGCTGAGGTCAGTGAACAACTCCTCCACAGACGTCTTCTTGGGATCAACGGCAAAGTAATCCAGTAGGTTCTGATACATGGTCTCCATATTGCTGTGCATAATCACCAGCTTCCCATACTGCTCCTGCGCCACTTTACTGAAGCTGTGAGGGGGCGCGTCAAGGTCAACAAGGCATCCATCACATATTAGGGGATTCGTCAGACGCTTATCAGAGGATTCTGGGAGTGGGCAGCAAAGGCGAGAGAGCTCACTCTTTTTTTCACAGGGAAGTGAGGAAATCAGTCAGATTTTAACTGTAATGTTGCCATTAGTGGCTCTGACACACTGTCAGGTTGCTTTCACAGTGTGTTCACACCCCTGCAGCCTACACCATCAATGTGCAGCTCCTGGCAAAGTGTGTCTTAACATATCTCACACACATAACTGCGAAAATAAACGGAAGCTAAGAAAATAGGTAACACGGTCAAACATGCAAAACAGGACACCGAGATTACCAGCATTGCTGCATTGAGAACTTTGCATCGCTGCTTTTATATGATGCATTCTATATAATGTGAAACTGATGTACTTGCTACTTTCCTGAGGGTGTCATTTTCAAAGCTGCCACATTTGCTGACTCCGTCTATGCAAGACTTTTAAGCACAAACACATTTTTGCCTCTCAAAAAGGATTTCTAAACAGTGAAATGATCCCTTAATAAAGAGAAATCAAATAACTGCAACGGCTCTGAATCACCTGCAGGCTCTGAGCTTCACAAACTCATCCAGTGGAGGATGAGGAAAAAGGATAGTTTCTTGTTGGTTGGCGTATTTGTGTGCGGAAGGAGACAAATATTGTAATAGCTCTGTCAACGTGTGCAGTAGAGGTGTCAGTGTGGGAGCGAAGGCGCCGAAACGCTCCGTGCCAACCATCAGGGCATGCAGTACTCTGGAGGAAAGTCTGTCACTACGCTCACCTCGAAAATAATTTCAAAATGCATATTCCTGTCTCTACTTTTCCAACGCTCGCCGCTGTTTGTTGAAAGTCAAAGCGTCGGCCGTGTTGAAAAAACTAAAACAAAACAAAAAACAATCCGTGTCACGGTCAGCTTCATATCTCTGGAAAAAAAACAAACTGATTATATTTCTGTGAACCATCTTGAATTAGCAATCAGCAACATGGCTAATGGCTAACACTGGCACCTAATGGCAGATAAGAAGCAGCACTGTGGGGGTGCTGTCATACATGTGTGTGGGGGTAGCTTTCTGGCTCTGATTGTGCGCCTTCATTATAGCTCAATTGATGGACCTATTTGAGATTTGGCCTCAGCTGAATCTGGCTGACGATGAGACTACCTATTCACAGCTGGATAAATGCTGTTCGATAGGCTCTCCGCCCAGACTCACTTGTCAGTAATATGTTTCCAAGCCAGAATGTGAGGGAAGGAAGGCATTAGGAAGGTCAGAGTGGGAGGAAGAAGAGACAGGAGAAATAAAAAAAAAAAACGCTAAGGGTTGAGGTTGATAAGTGTTGTGGAGTGTAATATCTGTCCGCTTTTTGTCCCCCATGCCATCTCCTGACTTCTTTCCTGCTCCAGAGAAAGCCATAGCTCACCGCAGCTCAATCTCAAGGCCTTCTTTTCCCTCGAGCTTTTCCACTTACCCCCCACCCACCCCGTTCCATCATTCTTCGGTCTCCATTTCTCCATCCTCCTCCTGCTGCTTTTTTTTTTCCATGATCTGATCTGCCACCTTTACAAGCCCGGACTCAGATTCAGATGTGCAACACCAGCTCAATAACTCGGTAACTGTGTACTTTAAGAGGGGCTGAGAGTGAAAAGGAAATGTTCACCTGGGTGACATCCCGCAGCTACTCATGTTTGGTCCAACAAAGGTAGATAAGAGCTCATAATGCAGGGTATTTCTTTCAAACCGCGTTCGCTGCTGGTCCATCTGCCGTGTGTAAATTACGAGGTGGTCATCTTTGCAAGAGGCTCGCACTCAACATTAAGTCAAAGTTCTGCAAGATGAACGAAAAAAGATGATTTGCTTTGACTGAAAACTGATGGAAAAAGGATGTCTGAGCAGCAGACTTTGACTAGGCCATTCCAACAAATTAATTAGATTTTATATAAATCATTTTATTGTAGGTCTGACAGCGTGTTTAGTGGTGTCGTTGTTGTTCTGGAAAGTTAACCTAGACCCCACTCTCAAGTGTTTTACAGGCTCTAACAGGTTTTCTTCCAGGATTGGTTTGTATTTGTACCATCATCCCTGTCCTCAGTGAAACAAAAGCATCCCAGCAGTATGATCCTGGCTCCACCATACTTCACTACAGCAGTGCAGTATACGAGACGGAGTGCAGTGTTAGTTGTATGCCACAGATCTGTTTATGCTAAACAGTTCAGTTTTGGTCTCATCCAAGCAGAGCGCCTTCTTCCATGTGTTTGTTGTGGAGCCAAGGTGGCTTGTGGGAAACTGCTACAGAAATCCTCATGGCTTTTATTCAAAAATGGCTTTCCATTCATCACTCTTCCATAGAGGCCACCTCCACCCACCTGAGCTGTGGATCTCTGCAGTTACCCCTGCCTTTACCCTCACTAGGTTTTATTTCGGAATATCAAATTAAAAAGGGCTGACAAATAAAAGCACACCACAGTATTCAGATTTTTTTGAATTATTATTGGAATAATTCCTGAAACCCACACATTGGTGTCCTTTCACTTTCCTATGATGCGTTACATTGTGTCGGTTTTTTGCATAGAATCCAAATAAAATACATTAAAACGGGGGTCACCGACATGGTGCCCACAGGCACCAGGTAGCCCCCCAGGACCACATGTGGTGCCCTCAAGCCTGTTCAGAAAAGCAGCACAATCTTCCAGTGAGCTGCATCTAAAGTGTTATCTTATTCAGCTGCTCTTCCTTTTTAATCATACTTGTATTTACATAGATTTAAAAATGACAAAAGCATTAAAAACATGTTTATATTACGTAAAGTTAAGGCGAGCAGGTAGCCCTTCGTAGCACACAGTACCGATGAAGTAGCTCTCAGTTTCAAAAAGGTTGGTTATTCCCAAATTATGATTAAAACATTAAAATGTCTGATAAATATGAATAATTTCTCAAGGCACTATACTGCAGCTTCACATTTGTAAGCAAAAGATGCTTCCGAATATTTTCTGAAGCACACTGGATTTTGCAGGTAGGAGCACAGTACAAGGAGGTGCCAGTAGGGGGTAAATAAGTTATTTTTCTATATAATCTATTACCAATGTTACTTAGTAAATTATTCCTGTATTTTATATAGGTTACATTTTTTTAACTGAAGACACTTTTAACCCCTCGACATACCGTGCGAAGAGAAAAGTGCCCCGGTGACAGATAGTTGCTTCAAGTTTTGTCCGAGTTGCTCTCAAGTGCTCTGCTAACTAACTCAGCACAAGTCATCAGTGCCCCAGCCCCAAGGCTGTTGATCAAAACTACATGACGGGGGCAGGGAACAGAGTGTATTATTGAACACACCTGGCCTGAGTCGTACCTGTCAGCCTGATCCTGCAGAACTTTCTCAGAAGACGATGAATAATTCACCCTGCTGTCAAATGCACACCGGCTGTCAGCAGTGGACTGAGATATCCCGAATAGGCAGCAGAAATATGTTGTCTCTGTTTGGGCATTAGTGCGTTCGCCTTGTATAATTAAATTACAATTCGATGGCATAATAAATCGTTGCTCCTCGGGGATAAACAGGGTCTACTGTCAGTGCCAGAGTTAAAGACAGCGATGCACCAAATCTCCTTCTCCAACCCTTTTGCTTTCTGTTTGAAGTTGCGTTCACTCTTAACCGTTCAGGGGAGAAAAAGAAAAAGAAAAGCTGAGAAAGAGGCTGGAATAGTGAGTTGGCTGTGGAATGGGATGTACTCATTACTTGTGCACATCATCATTGATAATGAAATGGAAACCAAGTGTGACCAAGACTGAGCGAGCAGCACATCCTTATCTTCCTATCTTTTTCCTTCCTTTTTTCCCCCCCACAGTGAAAGCTACACAAACTACATTATAAATTCACAGGAGATGATGCTAGAAACTCAGAGTTGATCCAACTTATTGCATCTCAGCAATATTCTTCTGACCTCATTTTCTTTTTTTTTTCTTTTTTTTCCCACATTCAACCCACTGTATGCTGCCTTCGAGCAGTAAAGCATATGCATAAATGTGAAAAAGGATATAGCCATTTTGGTGAGGAACATGTCGTTAGGGTCATCGGTGGAAGAGAAAGTCTCCAGGTCTCTCTCGAGCTGCAGCAGCTGCCTCTCCATCTGCCTGAGGCTCTTTTCCAGATTCTCTGCAGAAACTAAGAGACACAAGCGCATATTTTTAGCCACAAACACGCACGTCTATGGTGGTGGACCGAAAACACACGTGCCTTAAGGATGAGGAGACACAGGCAGAGACGGGGACAACAGAAAAGACTGCTTCGCGTATTGTAATGAAAAGCAAATTATGATTGGGTTTCAAGGCCTTTCATCCTCTGAATGCGTTCTTAACAACAGGTGCATGAATTTTACACCAGGAAACTACAGGAGGAGGCTGAGCCCCACTGCCTGTTAAGTTTGTCATGGTTGACACATTTAGTTGGTGAGTGAATACATTATATCGCTTGAATTACTCTGATTAGGCCCTGCTTGACAAAAAAAAAAAGAAAAAAAAACATAAGCTGCTTAATTTTAAGTAGTTTCAAATTTCCCTTGATCCTAATACAAGCTTTACGAAAAAAGAAAAAAGAAAAAGAAACAGAAAAGAGTAGCTTAGCTTCTCTTGGACTCCATGACATAAACCCCTTTTAGTGATGAAAACCCACTGCGCTAGTCAGTTAAAAACAGATTTAAAACCCCTGCAGTAGCGGAGAGTTGAACTTTTTTTTTTTATCTTGACATTTTTGTTTGATGAAGAGTTGATTTGGTCTTTTCTAGAGGGTCACAGCGAGAATCTAAAAGAACATAAATACTAAACATACTTCTGCTTTCCGATGGCGAAGGGAAAAGAGCAAGCAGTACTTTTTAATCGTTACTTCTATTGAAAATCAGGAACAACAGGATTATGGGGGTAAAAAACAACAACATTTAAAGCAGTTCATACATCACACGGCAAAAGTACTTGGCAAATTATTAGCACGGCTTCCTCCCCTGAAATGCAGATATCCTTCATTCTAACTGCACTTATTTTTCAGTCTAAGCAACGCTTTTACTGTTCGCCTTACCTTATCTTCTCTGACAACACTAGTCAGTCAAACACTAAAAATGCCATTGTGTGTTTAAAACATCTGTTAAAAAATAAAAGCGCTGGCAAGAGTTCAAACCGAACATTTAGTTTTTCCATGTACGTCCTATTTAATCCTTCTAGGAGCAGCCATTGGAAAGACTTTAGACATATTTCATTTGTGCTGCAGAGAATCAGTCCATTAGAGGTTTAAACCCACGGTACAGTCTTGCTACTGCACCAGTGCGACAACTCTGCAATGCTTTTACGGTCGCTTGTCTGCTATAAAAGAGATGATTGATTTCTAGAGAGGCTTTGGTTAAGTAAAGATCATTAATGGGATGTCATAGCATCATTAAACAGACTGGGTCTGGTGACATTAAGACACCAACAGACAGGAAACCTGGCTAAAACAGTTAAATGATTAATAATTTTTATAATGACACTCGAAACGCATCTATATAATCTGAAAAGGCTGCACTGCTTCACTGAACCATTACTGCTGACAACATAGTAGAAACGAAGCTTGGTCTAGGTGTTACATACATCTGTAGTTTCATGCATCATAATTATACCCTATATAAAATTAACTAAAAACTTGTTAAAACACAGGGCTTTGCAAAAGTATTTATACCCTCCCCCCCATAATGACTCATATTATAAGCCCTACCTTCACCTTAATCAGACAATCAGTTAATTAGCAGGCCTCTGTGCCACTTAATAGCATGCTGAGCAGACAAGTCAGCCATTCCATTCAGATATGTGGCGAGGAGAACATTTAATGTCCGCTTCACAATGATGAGCTATCTGGTGTTAGCATTTCACATAAAATACCAATAGAATCATGAATTCTGTGGTGGAACCATGTCGCACTCTTTAAAGAAAAAACAAGGGATAGCAATACTTTTGCAACACACTGTCTATTTTCACTAGATGCCAGATAGATGGTGCCTTTATTAATCATCTTTATTGGTCACTACAACATGCATTTCAATTAAATTTATCCTCTGCGTTTAAAGCTTTCCCAGAGGCGAGAGCCCCGCTCTAAACACCGGGCCGCCAAGCCGCTTCTCCATCGTAATAAACAGCCGAAGTTTTAGTAAACAGACTGCTCCTTTACCTGCTTTTCACCCTGTTCTCTTTTTATCCTCTGCATTACCTGGCAACCAGATTTGACTGAACAAGTTGTGGGCAGAATGAAAAGTGGAAGGGGGGGAGACAGCCAGTCTGTTAATAGAAATGATTAAAGCCCGGTGAGACGACGCTGTGACTGAGAAAAGAGCGAGGGAAGGCAAGGCAGAAAGCAAAACAGACGGGGATCTCCTCTTTTCTCTGCTTCACAAGCTAATCTGCAGGCTTTTGTGATGTGGCTCACTCACATGGAAGGACATGTGAACAATGGCTGACAGACAGGTGACAAAAACACAGAACCAGATGCTTCAGGAGGAAAGTCTACCAGGAGAGTGACTCTGGCATCTGGAATGAGATGCCAAACACAAACAAATGCCCTTCAAAGCAAATGACTTTCATGTTTAATATAAACACAAGTTTCAAATAGAGAACGAGGAATTGATCTGCAAAGGTTTGGCTTATGATTGACAAACTGAATGCAAAGGGGAAAAAAAAAGAAAAGGACAAAGTGGTCTTTCTGTATCTTTCATGCACTTTCTGGCCGAGCTGTTGTTGCTTTCTCATTCTGAGCAATAAGGCGTGAGTGATTTTTATGGGCACTGGGACCTGAACGCCTCTGGAGTCCAGAGAGCTTGCAGACAGATATAGGGTGTTTTAGAGGAATAATAATTGCAGTATTTGTAGAGGTCAAATCCCCCATTGACATCCTTTTATTACTCTGTCAACCTGCTGTGCAATAAAGGAGACAGAGAGAGGAGCACACAACTATGCATATACGCAAAGAGCCACATTACGGACAGATCCACAATAGATCATCTTTTGATATATGGAAATTAAGAGTGAAGAAATGCAGATCTGCCCTCTGAGGCCAAGGCCTGTCAGACAAGTGGGACTTGACTGATGGAGCCAGAGGCTGTGGATGGGAGACCTATATAGGAAATCCTTGCAAACACTCTACATGCTGAGCTCCTACGATACTGCAATCCAAAAGAGCAAAGCAGTCTCTGAAACGTACTGCAGAAAGCCCCTTTTATATACTTTAAACCTCAGGCTCATCGCTCAGACTGCATGAGGTAGAACTACAAAGCGGCGCTTGAACAGCATATTAAACAGCCATCACAATGTCGTTGAGTCCTCACATAAGTCCTTAATGACTCTTTGATGCAACAAGATGCCAGAAACAGAACAACTTCCACATCTCTGCCGTGCAAAAACTTTCATGCAAGCACGCGTCTTCAGAATTTCCCTGAAAACTGTTTCTACAACCAACAGGTAGCGTTTATAGCTTCAAGACGAATTAACCTGGTTGATCCCGTTAGTTGCTCTCAGCCTTCGCCTGCTACAAGTATCAGTTTACAAAAAAGTACCACTCAGCTCAGACCATCCTAACTGCGCAACGCCGCGGCTGTTCCATCACGTTTTTTTTGTGCGTTTGTGATAAGGGAAGAAAAAAAAATAGAAATAAAACAAAAAGTGGGACAGTGAATAAAACGGAAACCAAGAACGAGATGGAAAAAAGAAGGGAAGGACAGACAGACACAGAGGTGTTGACAGACAGATAAGGAGAGATCCATGGGAAATGACAGAAGCAGCAAAAAAAGACTGTTTCTCACTGTGAGGAGAAATAATGATTGCAGAGCTGAGGAGAGGGGAGCAAAAAAAAAAAAAAAAAAAGAAGAGACACAAAGCGACACTGAACTAAAGTACAGTTTTGCCTCTGTGAGAAGTGTGGGGGAAACGAGGGGCCGCGTTACATGTAGTCAAAAAAGTAGCACCCTTCAGAGCTGGAACACAAATCATTACTGCTACCTCTACCCAACCTTGTTTTCATGCCCAAGTAAGCTCTTTGGTTGGTGTCTATGAATGTAATGCAGCCTTTGAGCGCGTCTACAGTCCTCTCAAATGGCTGTCAGAATTAATGAAAAAGAAGCCACTCAACAGCCCCGGTTGAAAAGAAATGGGATTTGTGTGTCTGAATACGAGATGTGGTGTAATAAGACACTTAATGTGAGCATGTCATATTGGTAGAGAAACAGAGAAAGACTGTGACAGAGAAAGGATCCTGCATCTATACAGATGTAAATATACCCAGCTTGATGCCTGTGAAGCAGACGTCACACAGTCTGAAGAAAGATCTGAGAACTGTGCTTCCCATTGATCTCAACCTTGTACTTATTAATCTTGGCCTTGTGGACATGCAGTCCAGTCGGGAGAAATAGACCCACAACAGGGGTGTCATTATCCACTGTTTTCTAAAAGTACAAATTAAAAAGAAAAGCTAGAGGAGTCTTTATGAAGAGAGTCCAAACAATGAAGCCACACAAATTATCCCCCTACGTTTTCTCCTCCTCGCACTTTCCCTCTCTCCCTCCCGCTAGGAGCAGAGCAGTGGGTAAAAATGGTCTTTGGAGCAGGGAGAAAACATGCTGTGACGGAACAACATCTCGCACAAACAAACACAGACCGTGCACACGGTCTTCTGCTCGCCGCTGCTGCCCGAGAGCCGCCTACAGCAACAACGAACAAAGAACAAGACCGGGTCTCCTTTGACCACCCAGTCGGCTCTGCTTGTCTCTGACCTTTACCGTACCCAGGAGAGTCGGGCCAGACTAAAAGCACTTTGAGTGGAGCCATATTTGTGCGAGGAAGAAGAAAAAAAAAAAACTCGCCAAATCGCGTTAAAACCAACACAGCGGCTCCAAACGTGTTCAAAGAGAGAACTGCTCTTCATCTGGATGGCTGACATCACCTGATGTATTTCCTTTGGGGGGGAGAAAAAAACAACAACAAAAAAAACGAGAAAAAAAAAAAACTTGTAAATGTACGACAGCTGAAGATTAATGTGGGTTTCAAGCAGCGGAGCAGATGAACTGTGTTGCACGGATCAAACAGTGAAATAATAACACATATTGTTTGTAGAATCAACAAGCTAGCTAATTCCAGAATAACCCCAAGAGATTGTTAATGAAGAATAAAGCTTACAGTGAAAACAAAGGAATGCATAAAAGAAATGCTTTGTTTCAGTGTAGGTAGGTCATTCTGCTTCTGCATCAAGCACCAAAAAACCTCAAGCATGCTAAAATAAAATAATAACCAACCTATTTCCTGTGCATGAGCTACAGTATCTTACTGATTATATAGACTTTTAGATCAGGCAGTGTTAAACAAGGTGTTGAGGTACATAGCACAGGAATTTGATTTAGCTCGAAATCCCACATATCTCATTACTTTTCATTAGATTGTATGCTCCCATTATCTTCCCCTGCTTTTACCGCATTGTGTTGTCACCATTGTTTATGCCAAGCTGTGATGATTAATGCTCACAATGGAACATGACGCCAGTGCGTTTTCATGGGAAATTTATAAGTTAACACTGAGTTATTAGATTTAATGACATCGCCAGCAGCTAAAACAACATGTGGAAAAAAGTTAAAAACACAAAAGGCTTGTTTTTTCCCTGTCTCATTCAAATCTAAAGGGCTTTCCTGACATACAAAGCTGCAAACAAGTAAGACTGATTTTAATTAGATCGGGGGGAAACGAAGTGCAACAACATGGTGAAGGGTGACTGAATGTCTTTCCCCTTGCCATCGTGCCTATGAACACTTGCTACCAGCAACCATCCGTCCTACACTTAATAAACCGTGCGTTTGAAGGTATGTCCATATATGTAATGTACCTCGGCTTGCTCGATCCACGTGCTCCAGCTCGTCAACAAACTTGATCACATCGGGGAACTGCTCCTCACAAACCTCTGCCAAGAAGTGCAGTAATGTGGTCTTCTGGTCTGCGGACTTTGTGTCCTTTAGCTGCGTTAAAAACACATAGAAAAAACATGAAGTTACGCAGCTCATTTTGTCTGAAAGCAATCCTGAAAAATGGTATTCTTTGAATGGGACAATAAAAAGTTTTTTAATAGGGATTATTTAAAAAAAAAAGTTGTATATATGTTGATGCTTTCACGTCAAATTGACGCTTGCATAACTTGGTGCTAATAAACTAATATAAACTGAAATATAAATAAACTAAAATAAAGTGAATTTATTTTATTTTATTTCAACTGAAATAGATAGGCACAGCTGCACAAGTCTGCACACCTTTAGATTGAAAACTTTGTTGAAGCACCTTTTGATTCAGTGTTTCAGCATTCAGTGTTCTTTGGTAGGTCCATCAGCACCCGCATGCTGACTTGGTGACATTTGCTCACTATTCCTAACAAAAATTATCCTAATCTATAAAATCTTGGTACATTTAGTCCACAGACCTCTTCAGGTGAATGCACTAAGTTTTCTGGACTTTGGTTATAAATTGCATTCTAAACATTTGGTTTTCCTTCACATTCAGTGATTCTTGGGATGATTTGGATGCATGTTTGGATTTCCTATGATGGTGAAAAGTGCAAGATGTCTAGCAGACACCTTAAGGAATATGGGGCAAAAACTTTCTGCCATTTGGAACCAAATGCCAAATGGTATAAGCACGAGTTATTATATGGTTACTTTTCTTCAGGATGGTGTTTTTGCAAGTTACTTTTGTGCTAAGCATACCATTAGGAATTATGGTCCAAAGGATTAAGTCTGGTTTCATCAAACCGCAACACATTTTCTCAGGTATTGTTGTGAGAAAAGTTATCACGGGAAGAAAACAATTCTGACACTCAACCGTTCTCCTTAGTCCAGACACATGGAGAATACAGGAGATTGTTGTCACATGCAGAATACAAGAAGTGCTTATTGGGAATTTCTGCAGCTTCTTCAATGTTGCTGTTGACCTCCTGACATCCTCCCTGACCAGCTTCTGTCTCGTCTTTTGAACCTCGGAGACATGTGCTGTTTTTATAATTTCCCTATTCAGTCATTTTGTTTTTGAATTATTTAAATAATACTTTAGAACTTTGTGTGGAACCCTGTTGTGACTGATATTTGTTTTCCAGAGTGCAATTTGAGCCTTCTCAGCGAAATATGGCTTTGTCTAAAGGATTAAATCCCACAAGAACTGCTGATATGTCTTTGCAATTAATCAGAATCCCTATTAGTGATAGCAGGTGTTAACTAAGGAGCAATAAGGGTTAAATGAACAGTTTAAGGATGGGTACACTTTTGCAAGCAGTTTATTGCAGCTTTTTATTTAAATCTAGGGTTTCCCCAACTGTACTGCAGGCCTGGGGGGCCGCCAGGCTTTACTTGCCCCCCAGCCAGGCTAAGCATCATTTGTGTTTTCTTATAAACCAGCAACAGTGATACCAAAGATGGTATATTGTAGGGTTGGCAAACTAATTGATTAAAAATTAATTATTCAAAGATACAGATTTATATAAACTGGCTAATTCACATCTGCCCAAACTGTTGCACTTCTTTCTGCAGCAGCGCACAGACACTCCTGTCTCCTCCCTGCAGCCGCTCCCCTGACTTTTGTGGGAAATAATGATAGCAGATTCCCCTGTTACTTATTGAATAAAAGGAAACGTTGATTCCATCAAGTTCCAGCGCTTTATTGAGAAGCAGAGTAGAGACAAAGTAATCACACCCCTGGCTAGATAATTGTTGTTTGGAGAAACTTGCCCAGGCAGATAGACAAGAAAAACGAAACGCTGAACGGTGCTGCGTGCTAAGCTAACAGTACGACAAGGATGTTTGAGAGCAACATAACAAGGTTACTGGAGTTCCTGTATCTGCAGCAGTGTTGTAGTAAAGATCCCGGACAAGATAAGCTAATGCTAACTGTTATTCGCTTTAGAGAGCTGGACAGTCCAACGACCGGGTAGTTTTGGTCTGAACCCCCCCCTTACTGCAACAACTGCCAGGCTTAGCTTAGTGTGTTTTACTTGTCATTATATGTCATTATAAAAAGGTTCGATGAGAAAAATCTGACATGAGTATGTACAGGTTTAAAAGGCCACTGTCTTATTTGCTAAATATAGAAAACCCCAATGATGAAGTAAAAATGCTTGTGGAGGAGGACGCTGTCCAACGTGGCAGATGAAAATCTTCCACAGATGATCAACTGGGCTGACAGTCACTGACTGCAGAAGCCCAAATAACTCAACATCATTTTCATAGTCGCCAAATGTTTCTGTGACACATCGATGGGGGCACAGTCATCCAGGAAGAAACCAGTTCGCTCAAGACAGAAAAGTTTCATCAAGGGAGAAATCACTTTGAGGAATTTTATATTGATTTCCTGTGACCCATTCCCCCAAGGGGATAAGTGGACCCAAAGCAGGTTGTCACAGAAAAAACTAGATATATATGAAAACAGAGGATAATAGAGCAATGAATTCTCCAAACTATAAGTGTCTGGCATTCAAGGTTTTCCTTTGATGTGTCGCTGCTATGTAGCTATGTGTATAAATTGCCTCCTTTTTAGCTTTCTGTTTTCCAAAGAAAAATGGAAATCACAGTGTGAGAGCTTGTCACGGCAGACGTTTGTTAGGCTTTACATGTACCGCTGCAATTTCGCCCGCGACATCAGATGTGCAGTATCATTTGGGTATTATAAGACAAAGAAACTTGTGTCTGAATGCCTGCGTCATAAATGCCAAGTGTTGACAGCGCAACAGATGATTTTATGTCTCATACTCATGCAGCAGATGCAATTTCACAATGTGATGACCCCCCTGCACTCGCTGTGCCTCTCTCGCCCGCACACAACAATTTTTCAATTTCTCTGATAAATTTCCATCATTGGTCTTTTACAGTCTAATTCCAGGATGCCTCTCGGTATCCCCGCTGTGCGTCCCTCCTGTGGAGTCTGTTGCTGTGTATCTCTCTAGGTGATCTATTGGTAGACAGCAGTGTACTCAGACCCGCTGGGTTTAATCATGTTTGCATTATCTCTTCTAATCAAACATTCTCATCTCTCTTTTCATTTTCTCGCATTTTTTTATTTTTTATTTTTTTTGCTCCTTGCCTAAAAGCTTCAACGGCTCACTCACAAAAGGTCCCTCTCTGAATATAGATGGATGGTAATCATAGATGACAATGTAAACATTTCTTCTTTTTCCAGCTGCGCTGGGTGCAATTTCCCTGTGCTGTGAAGTGTGTCATAGTATTAAGTTGTCAAACTCTGGGGGAGGCATGAAGGTGATGCCTTCCTCTACGTTTTGTGCCTGAGACATCGACTCACCATGGTCAGACAACATGTCAGCGTGAGGAGGGGGAGAAAAAAAAGAAAAGAAATCGACACCCTGGAACAGTAGCATTGAAATAAGTGGAAGACATAATCCACAAACAAACCTCTGTTGATTGATTATGTTATTGTTCTGCTAATGTTTCCAGTCCATCAAATATGCAGGAATCTGCATTTGGCAAATATGCTGGTGTTTATGTGAGCATAAGCATCCAAGTCTAACAGGGCAAAGAGGTGGCAGTGACAAATGGCTGCGGTGGCTGTTACTGTGGAAACTGCAGCGCATGTGCCAGCAGCTTTAATGTAACCACTGCAGGAGTTTCTCATCCAAAGATTAAACCTTGTTTTTGCCCACACTATCACACAGGGAAACTCGGTGCTCAGTCTTCATCACGGAGGTATACCCACAGGCCACGTCTTCATCCATGAAGCGGTTGGTTAGTCCTGAAGGGTGTGTGTGCTTTAAGAGGGATTGTGGCCACAGCCCCAGTTATCTATTCTGAGCAGGAGTATAGGAACTAAGCTTGGCCTTTATTGGAGGGTTTTTGATAAAAGCAAACTGATGTAAACCGTGTCTCGTATGTTAACGCATCACTATCAGTCTTGTAGGGCAGATGGTGATAGAAACAGTGGAGGATTTCTGCATTAGAATGGCCTGGACCCAAATCCAAATGTTTAGCGAGATTTTCAAACTGAGCTTCAACAATGTGGAGAAGAAGAATGGACAAAGATGTTTGTCTCTAGATGAGGAAAGCTGGCAGAGACAATACCCCAAAAGACTCTCAGATGTAAAATCCAGCTAAGAGTGGCTCTTAAAAACTAATAAACTGGGCCATGGATACAAATCTAATGTGCATTTTTTATATTTCATTAGTTAAAAAGTGATAGAGATAAATCCTGAAATCATTGTTATTTCAATTAAAACTGACCTTTTATTCGCTGTTTGATGGTAACTTTTTTATTTCATGGGAACTTATTTATTGGTGGATCGAGAATATATTATTTATTCATTGTGGATTTTCCCATTTTTAGGCGACTGGGTTCAGTTGGTAGAATAGTTGTCTTGTGTTTTAAAAGTTGTGGGTTCATTACCAGTTACCTGTTGCTGTCCCCCTGGGCAAGGCTCTTAACCCCATGTTGCACAAAAATCTGTGTTGATGTATGAATGTTTGTTGTTGTTTTTTGCGTTTTGAGAGTCCCACTGGGTAAATGTGGCTCGAGTGGAAAGGGCTTCTTGAGGTCAGTATGAATGGAAAAGCTGATATAAATTAAGTCCATTCAACATTTAATTTGTTTTTTATTCAACATTGCTTGACAACATTTCTGTTGTTACTTTTTTCTTCTGATAAACAACACCTAAGAAAAAAAATTGTCTTTCCTTTCACCATCTCCTGACCTATTTGGACTCTCACTTCTTTACAAAACAAAGTAATGATAAAGAATTTGCTTTATTAAACATATCACAGAAGAGAATTGACTGCAGTAGCGAGTAGGAAACAATTAGACCATTTCCAAGTAAGGTTCATTTCACGTCAGTCAAATCTTTTGTCCTAGCTACTTCAAGCGTCCACCTGCAAACACAGCTGTGTAAAATCAATATGCGGGATCAGGAGCCTTATTGAACACGTGTCACTCATGTTGGATCAGTGGCAATGGGATTAGAAATAACTGCGCAGTGTGTGTGAAAAGTCTATGTGGGGGTCAGCCTTTACCTTGCAGAGAGAACTCAGGTCAAAGCCATATGACTGGGCATTTCGAGATCCTGCATTCATGTAATTTCCCAGGAGCAGCACCAGCTCCAACAGGCGGCCAAAGGCGTGGCTCTTTCGGACCTCTTCACACGCTGCGTTTACTGCCAGGATGTCTGGACGCAGGTTGTTCACGTGCTCCTCAAACTGGAGTCGGAAAAGGATGTGGCTAAGTCGAGGTCGCAGCCGCTTCATGCTGCTCATCTGTGACAAGAAAAAGTATGTATCAATAAATAGAAAAATGTATGCAGCAAAACTGAAGGAAACCAGAGGGGGGAAAAAACTCCCACTTTAGAGAACATACTCAGACTTCAAAATATCTACAATCACATTTTTGGCACTTTCAACATTTATCCGATCTAATTTAGCGCACATTTATGCAACCTGCATACAGGAAAGTGTTGCTAGGTGGCGGTAATAGATGCTGGCAGTGATTTGATTTGAATCCCAGGTCTGGTAAGTTAATTGTGGAGTTAGTGTCCATATAGGCCAGGCAGCGGAGGGGGTGGAATATACAATAGCCTGCCTTGGATTACCACTCTCACACAATTAGAGAAAATTGAAAAATATTGCATTGGGCCCAAGACCTGGCCACTACAGTGATTGTGTACGTGTGCTGAGGGGGGATAAGAAGGAGGGAGGCAGGTTCCAATTGTCTAGTTTAAACAACAGCTGGCTGTGTGGTTTGATGTCCTCCATTGAGGGTTTAATTATAGATACTGTAATTTTATCAAATAACTATTTCAGCGAGTGACTGAGTGAGCGTATTTGTGCGTTCATATGAAGAAGAAAAAAAGAAGCCTCAGAGCAAATGGTAAAACTATTTAACAAGAATAAAACAGCACATAAGAAGTAAAAGTGAAGCCAAAATGAAGTCCAGAGATTGGATAAGTTGTATCTGACTCTGATTAGATGATCAGGAAAAGAAGAGAGCAAACATGATCACACCATCAGTGTGGAATGAATTTTTTGTTGCATAGAGAGCACCAGGGTGATTACGTTTGATACAAATAAAGTCACAGACTGATCAGAGAGAGAAAAAAATGGATAAAGACTAAATAAAAAAAAAAACATCACATAATTTAGGCTCTTTAGAGAAACACACGGCTACACTGACAGAGAAAAAAAACATTTTACCGTTAAGTTCTAGTTTTGTTCCACTCTCTGTATATTATAATGTGTGTGCATGTTGCAAAGATGTAAACGCATCCAAAATAAGAGAGCAGCATTGGCTTCTCCTAATGAGGTCATGCTCTCCTAAAAACAGAAAGGATTGAATTCTGGCTTTTTCTGTTATTTTCCGGGCATATCAATACTTAATGGATCACATTTTAAGCAAGCAATGACGTGTACCAATGGGAGCAAACAGACTTTCTCTCTGCTTCTGTCGAGTTGACAGATGCACAGCCACAGCTCTTTTTTTCCCCCCTTTACCCATCAGCTTTCTCTTTTTTTTTTATTCAGAGCCTTATACGCACTGAAGAAATCATAAAAGCTTCAAACTCTCACTCAACATATATTTTGTTAGCCAAGCTGTCTGGATACAGAGAGGCAGCAGATTAAGAGGTAAAGAGAGACACTGTAATGGTATATTCTTAAAATCTGCAATACCTGGAGCAAACTAGAAAAGGCATTTACACAAGATGTTAAACATGAAATATCTGTCACAGCGTAAAGTCATTTATTTAAGATACATTTTAATAAAAAGAAACAAACAATTGTCAGGTGCACAGGAACAGCTGGTAAAGGCTGCAGCTGAGGTTGCCTTTCAGGCAACAACTGCTCATTTATTTGTCTGGTGCCCTGCAGGTTAGAGGAGATATTCAGAGTGCTACCAACCTGGCCCATCGAGCCAGCACCTTTCTGTGCCGCTGGCCCTAATTATTTACACATTAAGCTATGAGCTAATATAAGATGAATTCAAATAAAGATAATCTTTTAGAACAATGGAGGTTTGCATGGAGAACAGCTGTGAGCAGATCAATTATTCCAGTTTTAAACATAACCCTAAGAAAAGCATGACAGTAAGAATGTACTTAAATATCTAAGAGAACATTGTATTGGAGGTGTACACAAAAGTCACGGTTCGGTACGTTTTCAATACGTATTAACCAAGAAAATACAGGATTTCTTCTTTTTTTTACTTCAGTCAGCAGTAAAAAGAAAAAAAAAGAATCGTATTATGAAACTAATTTGATTTTTTTGTGTTCTAAAACTTAAAAAAAATGTGGAAAGCATAGAACTGCCTGAAAATTTGCCACTCAAAAAACAGTGAAGTTTTTTTTTTTTATATATAAAACTGTGCCTGTATTTGAGAATAGAAGACGTTTTAATCACTTTGGAGTTGTTTTGATATTTTCGACAACCTAGTGCACCAGCTGAACCTGAAAGTTCTGGTTGAGCCGACTTTCTTTCCTTCACTGTAGCTGCATGAGAAACATTGTTTTCAAACAGCAGATTTTAGCGATAGCTTGCAGTCCTCTCCGTTTAGTTGTGGTCCCACTTTTTAAACTTGTGTTAAAGAATGTTGCGTTGCGCACTTGGTGCTGCACATCAACATCCTGCATGTGTTCAGCGAGGAAACAAAGCTGTATCCGTCCGGTACATGTGCGTACCGAACAACAAGGATGTACCAGGTATTTCTGGCATGAAAAGGTGTAGGACATCACACCCCTAGAACCGTTCCCACTCTACTAAATAATGCTGTCGTAGGAGCTTAAATCGAAATAACATTCTGGAAATCAAAGTAAACCCCTGGCTTTTGTGGGGGGATATCGTGCTATCTGGCGGATTTGATTGCAGATGGATAACTGTACAGTTTGTCTTTTCTGGGCTACTGTAGAAACCTGCCAACGCAACATGGCGGGGTATGCAACAACGATTCTACATCACTGCTTCAAGTGATTCTATGTTCAAACCTTTTTTGCCATTAGTCAAATCTGATTATATGAAACATTTTCATAATACCTACATAAATCTATTTTGACACATTTATACTGACTTTGATGAACACAGTTAATGAAAACCCAAAATTAAATTGATCAGAAAATAGATTATAGGACCAATTAAAATGGTTTCAAACATAAGTTTTGGCCTAGAGAAAGTTATGTGCATCTACTGTCGAGCACTCAACTCTTTGTATAATTTACGAAAATCTATATATGGCTTTAATAATGGCCTTCAGCTCATGTTCAGCTTGACAATAGCAAATAGGTTCTCTGTGGGATTTATGTTACATTAGTGTGTTGTCCAATCAAACGTGGCGATATCATGGTCATTATACCAGGTATTTAGTAGTGTGGGACGTTTCCAAGACCCGTAGGAAAATAACAGCAGCATGTGGCTCCGACTCCCAAATGCAAGGCAAAATGTTCTTCTATCTGAACAAAGTATTTGGGACCTGTGAGCAACAGTTCAGCCATTGTTTTTGCTTCCTCACAATCCTCTCAGGGCCGCAGTTGTTCCTGCTGCTTTTGCACCTTTTTTAACCACGCATTTTCTTTCCACTCAACTTTCCATTAATAGACTTGCATGTAGCCATAATTGAAAAGCAAGCTTCTTTAGTAATGACCTTTAGGTGCTTACCGACCACAGCTGTCAAATCACCAGTCTTCCCCATGATTCTCTAGGCCATAACATGTCTACAGCATAAGATGTCTGTATTAAATGTCCTCCGTTTTTATTGATATTATGTAATACTTTAACTTTGAGATAAACTTGATTTTGGTCTTTCATAACCTATAAACCATAGTCATCAATAGTAAACAGAAATAAGCACTTAGAATATACCACTCTGTGTATGAACCCATATATGAATTTGCCAGTCCAAACTGAAGTACAGAAATAAATTAACTTTTCGATGACACTCTAGCTGATTGAGACACACTTGAATTATATGCAGGAGTCTGTTGCATCAATATCTCAAAATTATGCGTAAAAGGTGATGCAAGAAATGAAAATTGATTCTAAGATTTTTACCTATTCTAGACTTTTTGGCACAAAAACACAATGACGTTTTTGTCAATACTAATTTTTCAATTAACCTGGAGAAAGACGCATGTTTAGAGGGCACTGTACGGAGCAATGTTCTCTGCATAGACATTACAGCCACACAATGAAACATACAGGAGAGACCTCAGCTAAAGTCTAAATTCACCATTTAAGGTGAAACCACAAGCTGCTTTGGGCCTACACAGACACATATAAACAGGAATTACCTGGTTCAATTTTGCTAGTTTTACACAAAAAAAGCTGTTCTAAGCGCTTCATCTCCTCCCTCTAGTCAATCAACCAAATGTATTTTCCATGTGAGTACAAAACAAAGGCCAAAAGGAGTAGATTATTACACGTTTCTATCAATATCAAAATTTATATAAACAGAAAGCCCAAACCACCCTTTAACTATAAATCCGAATAAACATTCTTTGGACCGTCTTTGGGAAAATGATGCAGACATAATAAGGTAGCAAGTGGTGCTCTTTAATGTGCATAAATTAGTCCACAGGTGTCCTGGCTCTCTTCCTACCTCTTAAAAAGATAGAATTTTAAAAAGCCCTGGATTATGTTAATCATAGGAAAGCACTCAGTATGTGCCTGTGCGTGCATTAGTGTTTTCACAAAGACAGAGAAAGAAATGCAAATACGAGACAAGTTTAGATTACCATAAAATTAATGAAGTAACAAACATGTTTTCGAAATCTGTGCAGCCGGTTATGCTCTGTTTAACTGTTTTATTCATAGTACACTTAACTTCGCACTATAACGATAGAGGAAAGAGTCGCGATTCGGAATCATCCAAAATAGTATAATGGGACATAATGCCTGTTTTTTTTTTTTTTTTGTGTGTGTGCATTTTTACTCGTATTATAGGAAAAAAGGTTGTATGCTCTACTTGTGTATGTTATTAAAGCAATAGCCATTTAGTCTGAGTTGGGCTGACAGTTTTTGTGTGCATGTGGGTGTGCGTGCATGAGTATACTCACCACAACCCCGAACTGCTCAGGCTCTGACAAATTAGAGTACTCGTTTTTGTACTTGGCCAGCGCGTTCAGCTGTTCCTGCTCTGGGAGGTGCTTTACAAGGTTCTGCAAACAGTGTGAAAGGGAGATGATGAAAGTAGCAAAAAAGAAGAAAAGAAAACACGATCCCAGACATTATTAAATTTAGTAAATAGACTTGGTGCCTTGTTAAACATTAAATATTTCTTCAACGTTTGAACTTTGCTTGAAATTTAAGCCCTTTCACGAAACGGAGGATTGTCGTCCCTGTGTCCCCACAACAAACTAGATGCCCCCAGAAAAGCTATGGAGAAATGTGGATTTTTCCTTTCCTCTGCTTTTCATTAAAATAATAAACAATGTTTAACCAAAGACAGGCTTTGCATGCATGAAGTCGTGTTTTAGGCAGAAAAATCAGCAGAGAGCAAAATAAATTGCATATTTATTGTGAATATACAGCGGTTCATTTTTAATAAAGCCTGTTGCTTTGCAGCCGACATTTACAGTCTTATGTGGTGAAATTGCTCTGGTGCCTGGAGTCAAAGCAAACAAAGGCACGTGTGTAAATAGAGCTTCTTTTATTGATGCACCATAATTGAATTTGCCTTAATGACTATTAATTGATCAAATGAATTATTCAATGTGTACATCTAAAGCTCAGGTTTGTTTTTATTTGTTTCAGCTCAGTCTGCACACTATGACAGCAAAATAATCTAAAACCTTCAGACGCATTCATTAACCTCAATGTTTGGTGCAAAAATAGTCAGCCAAAAACCCAATTAAAAAGTTAATGCAGCAAACTGTCTTTTAATCTGTTTCACACAGAGTTGTTAGTCTTTTTCCCCCTCTCGTGTATCCCATACACAGAAGTATGAGTTTTGTAATTATGTTATATTAACAGCCTTTTCTGGGTTGCATAAATTAAATAAAACCCAATTAAACAAAAAGAAATGTTCAAAATTATTAAAATTAGCATCCCAGAGTATTCAAAATAGAAACTTCATCTTATAGAAAAAGTAACGATAATAATCAGTCAAATTAGCAATCATTTTTGAAATATACAGAATTTTTATCATCATTCAACATCACAAAAGAACAAAAAAAGTGATTCAAAAGTGAACAATACACACATTTGGGCACTTGGTAAAATCTTAAGTGACAACCTACAGTGAATTGTCAGGCTCTAAAGTGGCTCTGCTTGTACCTTACTGGTAGAAGTGTACTGGCATGTGTGGTACCACAGGGTTCTGTTTAGGGACCTCTCCTAAGAATATATGCACGCTTTCCCTAGAAAATACATTCAAGACATTTCCTGATGGTTCTCCCTTTCTTTTTGTTGGTGATACACATCTTTATTGTTCACTTAAGACTACTGAACAGCATGTCTGCTTTGATTAAATGCTTAATCAGCATCAAACTGTGGTTACATATCAATTAACTACCGCTTAATCCCGGAAAAAACAGAGTTTACCAATCTGAAATCAAGCAGCACCTTGGTGCATCAGGTTTTATTGTTCAGCAAAGCCAAAGAAACCTTGGTGTCAACTTTGACTCCGACATGTCTTTAGAGTGTCATTGAAGACGATCGATAAACACCTGTTTCTTCCATCACAGGAATATCTCCAAGTCACCACTTTTTTGTGTGTGTTTGCACTGGCTGCCTGTACAATTTAGAACCTATTTTAAAATCTCTGTCCTCACTTTTAAAGACCATCTGGCCTCATAGAGCTTAAAATATCTTCCCATAGTCTGAGATCATCAGGATAAGAAGGAACTAGTTAAAAAAAAGTGCTGAAAAATAGAGACTGATCTCTATTTTTGTTTTGACAGGCATTTAATCAGTGAGGATCTAATATTATGACCTACACAGATGTTTTGAGGTATTTTATCTTTTGCTTCTCGCATATTTTTTTAGTTTTTATAAATGAAAGTTTACTTACAAATGGTAACATAATGAATAATTCATAATAACTCTACAGTTAAAAAAAAATACTAGTGAAACTATGCTATTTATTCTGTTTTACTGGAATATTGAAATATCTCAGATATCTCTCTCTCGTAAACTGAGCTACATCACAGTAGAACAACTTCAACTTCCCACAACTTTTGAACAGCCTGTAGGTGAAAAGTCAAACAGGGCAAAAGTCCACCACTAAAGCATCAGGATATTTTATAACTAAATATAAGCGGTCCTATACCACTGTGGAGGACGGAGGATTTTAACATGTAATTCAAGTACTCTGAACGAATAATGTTTCCTCCTGCTAATAATTCAAAAACAATGTTCTAAAATTCAATGCAGAGAGCCAGCGAGAAATTATAAAACTGTCCAAAACTACAAATAAATTAATTAAATTAACTTCAACTCAAATACAACCTAAAAAAAAATCAGATTTTTGCTGCTATAATATAATTTATGCTCTCCACAAGAATTTAAGCAAGTATTTTGCCAAAGTAAGTGAGAAGTATTTTGGGACCTCAGACAGTCATAACAGCCCACCAAATGTCAAACTTCCTTCATGTCTCTGTTTTAGCGTGGCATTTCTCTGAATATAACTTTTTGTTAAATCCACAAAAGTTGGATAGTCATCTACGGATGAGGGGTGAACCAAACGCAAAACTGTGAACCAAACTGTTTATTCAGTGACCTTTTCTACACCTGACCTAGTGATCCAAAAGAAAGAAAGACCGTAAGAATATTTTATAAACTTAGTGAAGAATGAGCCAAAGTACTGTCATTAATTAATAAATGACAAACAAAACCTACAGTCACAAAGCGAAATAAGTGTTTATAAATGAAAGCACAAAACAGAGGACTTGGTAAACACCCACAGTATATAAGTTTGTTTGGTTCTATCATTTCCAGACTCTTTGTCTGACAAACAGTCACAAATGAGGGTGTACATCATATTTAGAGATACCCAACATTTCAGCCTTAAGCTATGCTGCGTTTTAAGGTTGACAACTAATGAAGACAACAGGCAGGAGTTGGGGCGTGAACCTGTGTAGCTGTGTAGGAGAGGAGCAGCACAAGAAATCCAATTCCAGCCTCAGGTGCGTAGTTGCATATTGTTGGATGAGTTGCTCTCCAATATTCTTTCCATCTCACAGTTGAGCATGACCAGATTTACTGTTGGCGGGTCAACGGATTCTTACGCTCCCGATGCAAGAAAAAAGCTGAGGCTTCAAACATTTTTGCAACTTTACGCAACGCTTGTCCTACCTGGATCATAGGTTCAGTGAGCTGCTCCTCATCCACCTCCACTATCATGCGACGTATTTCCTGGTAAGGCATGCGGTAGGAACCCAAGAAGATTGCTGGGGAGAGGGGGGAAAAAATAAGAAAGCAAAGGCTTTTGTACATATTAGAATGATTCACAACTGTGCATTATTACGGTGGTTTCAGGCAACTTATCAAATGAATTAGAAAGAAGTAACAATGACAGAAAAAAAAGTAAAGAATTAAAGAGACAGAAAACAAAAGAGCTCAAGAATGCATTAAAGAACACATTAAGTAAATGAAGTTGGAACCAAAGAGAAATCCAATTAAAGCTGCATCAGTGCATGAGTCCATCAAACAAAACTGTTTTCAAATATCTAATTTTAAAAGTCTAAATAGCTTGGCTAGATTCAAAACCAAATGTATGATAAGGAATGGGTTGGGTAATAGCTTATCATCATTCAAGCTGTAAGAAAATACATATGCTCCAGCCAGATGAAGGTATATTACAAAAATATGAAAAACAAATACTGCAGCGCGTCCATATTTGAGTACAGCATAGAGAAATCCCTGCGTATTAAATTATACACAGCTGAACCAGTATTAACACTTCAACACAAAACATGCATATAGATTGTCATTCTGTTTCTGATTTGACATATTAAACAGCACATAACAGTTTTTAAATCACAAAATGATAAACGGCTCAGTTTTCTTCCAGCATATTTTTACTTTCTTGTTTTTCTTACAAACTTAATTTTCACTGTCAGAAATTGTGTGTGTGTGTGTGTGTGTGTGTGTGTGTGCGCGTGTGCGTGCGTGTGTGTGTGCGTGTGTGTGTGTGTTTTTTGGGGGGGGGAATCTAACAATCACGTTTTTACATCACCACCTGATACAAACGGTGAGTTCCTTAGAGCCGACAGAAAAATAGTACATCGCGACTCATTAGCAGGGATCTGAATAAAACTTCACAGTGAAGCACAACACAATCGATCAAGCAAAAAGAAAAGGAAAACCAACGTAGTCATTACCAACCTCAGTCAAGGCTTTTAGAGCGTTTCCCTCCTATGGTGAAATGCATACTATAAACTTGCCCACTCTCCCACCCCTCTCTTTTCTGCTCTATAGTTTCTGCTGCATGATTTATCACCGTTACGGGGCTGATTAGTCCCATTTTCTGTTAATACGTGAAACAAAGGTCACGGCTCCCCTCCATATAAGCCAATGAGGTGCAAAGATCCGAGAGTGCTTAAGAGATCAGCAGGATCCTCATTAATGCCGGGTGCTTTTAAAACGATCATTTTAGGGCCAAGCATACATGCGAGAATGCATCTGTGAGTGCATAGGCGAGAGAAAGAACCGAAGAGAGCGAGAGCGAGGGAGCTGAATCAGGAGGAGACGGATCTATGGTATCATGCGCTGTAGCGTTTTCATTTTTTCTTCCTGCCTTAATGGATCCTTAACATTGTTAATTAGCTTTGTGCGAAGAGATGAGTCATAAGTATCAACAGCCAGGTTCACATTAAGTGCCGTCTTGTAATAACTGCTATGGCAACAAGCAAAGGCATAATAAAGAAGGCAGATGTTTGGGCACCCCTGCTCAGAGAATCTGTTCCTGCGCATAATTTAGTGAGTCCATCATGAAATGATTTTCAAAAGGACACCAGATTTTGGATGCAGTCTTCTTTTTGAAATTGATCCATGTTTTGTTTTTATTTTATGATTTCATAACCAGAATGGGAAATTAGCCCCCACCACTGGCCAACAACTGGCAAATTCATAAAGCATATCGGAGGAACCTGAAAGTGGGTTTGCGATTTAAACCACCACTTAAGGGAGATTTATCTTGCATACATATATTGAAGCACGATCAGACATAGAGAGAGCAATGCACAGGAGGACACAAAAGAATCCCAGGAATCTCGTCTGTGTTAAGAATAACTGCGCAAAATTAAAAGCTAAATCACTTTTACCTGTCTTTGAGAAGCATTGACAAGTTGTTGCTTAAGCTTGTAGCAGTTAAGTGCTGAGTCCACACAAGCTTTCATTTCACTTTATTTTTATATTCTAAACCTGCATAAAAAAATTGGCTAACCCATTCTCTGCCAAGTTATTCAACTTGACAATAAGAGAATTAAAAAGTAAAAGAAGAACAGTAAGTGAAAAAGATAAGAGCGCCAGAACGGCCTACTACACTTGAACACATTTTGAAGGCTCCTATAAATGTAAATCAAGATAGAAGTGGCCTGAGAGGAAAAAGGACACTTACAGAGATTTTGTGCAATCTTGGGATCGAGCACCTTGAGCTCTTTAATCCTCTTCTTTATGGATTTCTTATCCTCCAGATCCTCTTCGTCCTTTTTAGCTGATGAAGACAAAAAATACAAAAAAAAATGTTACAAAAAGGAAAAACATGAACTTAATGGTAAGCAATAAAAGAAAAATCTGATACCGGTGAGTATCCTGGTTTTCATTGTCATAATAGAGCGAAAAAGACCAGGATTTAAAAATAAATGTCACAAGGCTTTTAACTGTAAACTCAGCTGTAATATGGTACAGATGTGGGACTTTGAAGACATCACCTCTTGAAAAAAGACAAAAGTATCTAATACAAAAATAAGTAACTTTTCAGGAATCATGAGCAAAAGAGATTACAGAAATGTGGTAGAATAACACTCACATGGTAAGTTATTGAAAAACTGTGGTAATACAATGAAAAACGCTTCGCATATAAAAGTGAGAGCGTGTTGTTAAAGTTACTAGGGGCGAGGAGAGTGGGATGCTGCTCGTTCTACTGGGACACAACACACACAACGTGACCAAAAATAAAAATCTAAACAAGCAACCAACTCTGTGTCGTTTCTAACCTGTCTATATTACTTGATTGTATTGCTATGAATTTGATTTATAGCTGAAAGTAAAGTGGGTCCGTTTGCCTTATAAAGTGCCCTGAGATGCCATTTGCTGTAAACAAATTATATCTAACAACTATAGTCCACAAAAATCATCACAGTTTGGTATATTTTTGGCATGTTTAATTTAAGAACAATAAATGAGATGCTTTTATTTATTTTTATTTCGTTTAGCAGTAAATAAAAATAATCCTTTACAATCTCTAAAACTTTGATTTTAGATGTTCTAAAACCTTTAAAAAGTGGAAAGTGGAAAGCTTACTCGAGATTAGGTTGAATTTTTCATTATTAATAAAGCAGCACGCAAAGCCAATATTTAGATCGATTATGTCACAATATAACCACTTGAAAACAATCAAAGTTATTGTTTTGACATTTTGAGAACAAGACCATGCCCATATTTGAGAATAAAACATTTAAATCACTTTGGAGAGGTTTTGATATTTTGTCACACTCGTTTACCATTTGTACCTGAATGCAGTAGGGAAAATCATCACTTGTCTTTAACAGATTCCACCAACTGCATCATACATGTACATGAGTTTGGGCTGATTGGATGATATGGGTAGGGTTTTTGACGTCCGCCTATTTTTTTTTCCGTATCTGTGATGTTAAAATTCGGCTTGGTGAGTAATTTAGTACCATAGTGAGCTAGCGAGCTAAAGAATTTATTGCAGATGAAAAATGTTTATGCTTACAGGTTTGGTACCCGTTTCTTCCTCCGCTGTAGCTGCGTCACAAACCTTAAAGGTGCATAGCCACGTTATTTTACTTTTTTTTATTTATGCGTCAGTAACTCACACTGGTTGCATAGAAGGTTTTATGAAAGATCGTCACATCCTGCTGGCGTAGTAGTTGTTATTTTGGCAGTTTATGCTTTGTTTTTGCTCAATTTGTTAGTAAATAAAAACGTTTGTGTTTACTTTTAATAACAGAGGAAGTACAACACTACGCTTGCGCAGCAGGGGCTAAAACAAGGAAGCGGCTAACAGCGATTACCATCTCCAGGCAAAACAATGAAGAATGTTCCAAAATCTAATTAAAAAATATATATATATATATGATTTCAAGAGGGAAAAAACTGAAATGCCACTGGGAATACAGTATGAATGTTGGTGTTAACTGAGGCGGAAGCTAAAACTGCCAATTGCTCAGATGAGACCGGAAAGTCGATTGACGTGAGTAAATGTTGTGATATGAGGCTCTTTAAGTTGCTGTAGATCAGAGTATTTAATTAATAACGGTTGGTCTTCAATCACGCCGAGCAGCCGCTTTACTGCGAGGCATTTCAGAAGGTCGGGCTCAGTCCGGCATTATTTAATTTTGATTTATTAATTAAGCAAACGGGGATTATGATAGTTCTGCAATACTGTCGCCAGATGGCCCCACGCCTGTTTATATCTGCTAATCATGCCTGGTGCTGGGGCTTTTTTTTTATCCACAAAAAGGACCATCAAAATGTTATCAGGATGGAGGCTATATAACCTTATTTTATCATGATCGAGCGGTTTTTGGTCTTTTTTAAGCATATAACGTGGCTACATACCTTTCATATTCCCTATTAGCAGACATCAGTGAGTCGTCTGTTTTGGTGTCACGTTGCGCTACAAAACATTGCATTTTGCACATTTCACTCTGCAGGTGTTCAGCTGAATAACAATACTGTATTTGTTAAGTACCTGTGCATACCAAAAGATATTTTCAGAAGGAATACACATGCCGTTACACCCCTACAAAACTGGACTGAATTGTTAAAAAATATAAAGAAAATACACTTACTGGCCAAAACTAAAACGCACATACAGTTTATTAGTGCATATCTGACTTTAACCTTTGATGTCTGCCCACATTCTCCTCGGCATCAACTTCATCTTCCCATCCATGAGTCATTTCGATCCAGACTTGAGCTAATGTTCATATTTGCAGCGCTTTGAAAAGTGGCGAGCCAGAGCGCTACATAAAGGCTTCTACAGCATTACGCAAAGATTCAATCTGGAGTGTGTAGTGAACAATTCATGGGAAAACGTAAGGTTTTATTCTTCCTGACTAAATGAGGACGGTGTCATCTCAGAATGTGTCTGTGGCAGCAACAGAAAGACAAGCCTATTGATGGACATGCAGGTGCTCAGCTGATATTGCTTTTTGGACATACGTTGCAGGACATCAATCAACTGTAGCAACCGTTGATCGCAGGCTTGTGTCATAGACCCTTGGTATGATACCTCCGTCGCGTCAACCTGCTCCTGTTCTTTTCCCAAACCACATTCCTCCTCCGGAGCCCAGGTTTTAATAATGCGTCGGACAGTGCTTAACAAGCTTTCATCAATTTCTTTAAGGGTCGTTTAGGATACAAGAAGGTCCTTGCTATTACACAGGGGAGGGATACTAGACCTTGGCTAAAATAAATCAGGTAATACCTTCTTTTTTTTTTTTTGGCCAGGTAGTGTAAATTCAGATCAGAGCACACACACACACACACAAAAAAACATACCCTCTTAAGTCACGTGCACAAAGAGGAACTCCTGGTTGCTTTTAATTATCTAGGACACCAGATTAACAGAACAAAACGCTCAACCCTCGGAGTACGCCGGGTAATTGTCTGGTGCTGTAATTATCGCGAGTGTGTGCTGAGAAGAGAGGAGAGGCTAGCAGGGAATAAAAGAGGGGAACAGTGTCTAAGAACACAGGGGTTAATCCGCAGGAAAAGGTAGGCCTGCTGTTCCAAGCGGTCTTGTTCTCCTTTCAGGGATCCTGTATCCAATTAAAAAGTGAAGAGGTATACTTGGAGCTCCCGCATGATGGAGTCGAGTAGCATGTGCACAAACACGCACACCTACGGCACAGCTCGCCATGCTCAGAAAAACAAACACAGCCACACACTGAGCTATTGCTTGGACTTACGTGGCTCCTCCGTGACTACATTCTCCTCACAGTCTTTGTGTGAGAGGGGAGAGAGAGAGAGACATACAAGCAGGACAATAAAATGAAGAGCCCAATATAAAGCAAAGAGGAGAAAGAATGAAGAGATAAAAAAGGCATTATACTTTAAAAGCACAGCACAAAACACAGAGATTCCAGTAAACTACTTTGACATATAAAGTTGAAATAAAATGGTTTCAAAGGAAATTACCAGAGGTCTTCAGCAAATATTCATAAACATACTTAAAAAAAAGTTTAACTTATCATACTTAATCATAACTAAAGACAACCATTATTTGGACGTCATTACAAATTCATATTGCACTGTTTTATGGAGAGATTTGGTCACAATTATATTGAGCTGATAAATCTGTCATACATCAAACCCCCAACTGTAAAGAAATTGAGCCCACTGTTAACAGCGAAAGGTTAAATATTTATTTTGCAGTAGCTCCTTTTCTACATGAATCGGATTTTAAAGCACACGCTTTACATAACCCTCCTATATGATACAAATCATAACTTCACATCCCTGCTTCTTGTGTGCGTTTAACATGCAATGATGCGATCTGAACAGCATTACCTGGTCTTGATGAATACATTTATTACAGGACAGCTATTGCTTGAGAGAACATGAAAGTAAATCAAGATAAAATTTTAAGACATTACAACATAAATTAAATAATAAATCCATGAAGGACTAAATTATTCACTCTCAGAGAAATGTAATCTTGTATTTGGTGCTACTCAGCATTTTAATGCACTGTGAGCCCAGAAAGCCTTCTGCTTATTTCATTAAGATGTGGCAGTCTGCTTTTTAAAACTTGCAGCCAGATGAAACCTCATTTCACCTAGCACACAACAAATATTTCAGAAATGTACTTTTAACCTCTTTGACTCATATACATGCAATGTAAAAGTATTAAGATACATTAAACCTTTTAAATCTTGTCATGTTACCACCACATTTTACTGGGATTTTAATGTGACAGACAAACACAAAGAGTTATTTGAGAACTACAATAAAGGAAATATTTCACGAGAAATGTGTGGCAGCCACCCTTTTATTCCAATTCACCTAAAATAATTCAGGTCAAGCAATTGCCTTCAGAAGTCACTTAAGACATTCCACTTGCAACACCGTGGTTTATGAAGTCCTCAGAGGTTTTTTTTTATTTTTTTTATTGAACATTAATGCATTATGAAGCCCAAGGAACATATCAGACAGGTCAGGCATGGACTTGTGAAGAAGTTCAGAGATGGCTTAGATTCTAATAAAATATCTCCAGTTTTGAGCAATCGAACGATGCTTAATCATAATACGAAAATGGAAAACATATGGCACAACAGAGGAGCCAACTTAGACCCTGCTTTCCTCAGTAAAGAAAGAAGTTTTGTTGTGTTTCTACTGTTGGGCTAGACCACAACGGCACACATTTGCACTAAAAACAGCAGTATTTCAAAAGAGGTTCCAGAGTGAAACGTTTTGAAAACATCCCGGTCTCTCTTATCATGTAGACAGGATAAATGTAATCTGCCTATCTTGGGAAGGCCTGGTACACGTACCGTGTGAACAGCCGGTGGCTTTTTTTAAGCTCCGAGTCATCGTATGGAGGTAGATATGGTTCAAAACATCCAAGCTCGTATTTTTGATCCAAGCTTGTTTTGTGGATGTGAACAGCTGTGCATTAAAATCTGAACTTGTACAACTACACATTTACTTGTACCAAAATAGTCACATACATGCAAAACCAATTTGAGGTTGTGTGTAAAATTTTCACCTGTAGAGAATTTTTACACAAATAAATAATTACTATTTGTATTTTTCCTGGAGTAAATTTTCCCACTACAACTAAGGGGCAGTGAACACAACTCCTCGAATTTGTTGCTGCACACGTTAAATTCTTCTCTCATTCGTGGGACTTTTAAAACATTTTTGCAGCTGTTCATACCAAAACCCAGCTGTGTCTGCATTAGCGAAACAGGGGAGGGAAGTGACTGAGGGAGGGAGGAGAAAACTGAGGCCTGGTCCACACAAAGATGGGTTTGACTATATCCGACAAACATTTTAGTCGGATGATGTCACGTCCAGACGAAGCGGCCGCTAAACCGGCAACATTTGAAACTGGCTCCCAGAGTGGGAAGGTTTGAAGCTCTTCTCCGCAGCTCCTCTACTGCATTCGTGTGGACCGCCTTGTCGTCAGTCTACACAAACACCTCTTTTCTCCCCCCTGTGTTCGGTGTTTTTGCCCTGCTCTTCTTCCTTTCTCTTCCTTCTCATATATAGAAAAACATCCCAATCTTTGATGTTTCCACGGATAAACATTAAATCTATAATCTTCAAATGGAAAGCACATGGTCTGATAATAAATCTGCCTTGACAGGGCCGTCCACCAACACTCAGACCGGGAAAGGAGGGCATTAATCAGAGAGGCAGCACAGAGACCAAAGGTAATCCTGAAGGAGCTTCAGAGCTTCACCACAGAGACTGGAGGATCTGTCCATCGGACCACAGTAAGCTGCACAATCCATAGAGCTGGGCTTTATGAAAGAGTGGCCAAAAAAAAGCCATTACTTAGTGTTAAAAGTAAGAAGCCAAAAGGAATATGGGCGACTCCCTAAATGTATAGAGGAATGCGCTCTGGTCACATGAGACTAAAATTAAACTATTCAGCCACCAAGGAAAATGTCTCAAAATGTCACCCCAAGAACACCCTCCCACAATGAAACATGGTTGTGGCAGCATCATGCTATGGGGACATTTTCAGCACCGAAAACTGCGAAATTGGTCCGAGTAGAGGGAATGATGGATGGTATTACATACAGGGTCTGACATAGGTCTTGCTGTGACAATCCGAAGCATCCTCACTCAGATGGTTTAAGGGGAAACATTTGAATGTGTTGGAATGGCCTAGTCAAAGTCCAGACCTCAATCCAATTGAGAATCAGTGATAAGACTTGAAGATCACAGTTTACAAATGAAAACCGTCCAAAATCAAAGAGCTGGAGCAGTTTAGCTTTGGGGAACGGGCAAAAGAAATCCCAATGGCAAGATGTGGCGAGCTCAGAGAGACTGATCCAAAGTCACTTGCAGCTGTATTTGCTGCACAAATTTGCATGTACAAAATACTGACATTAGGGGGCTGACCAGTTATGCATGCTGAAGTTTTAGTTTATTTTGTCCTCACAATAAAAATAATATATCTTCACAGTTGTAGCCATGTAATCTTGCCTGCAAGTTGAATTCTCGCAGTATTTGTGCCTTCACAAACACACTAGAATCCATCTTGTACTGCTCCAGCTTCAACCGTTTGTGTCCAAACCAAAAACGGTTTTGGCCAATCACGTTACAGTATTATGGTTACATACCAGTGCGACGAAATCAAGAGCTGCCGAGCCCACAGAAAGGGCCGAACCAACATAAACATGGCAGCGCAGGAAGACACACATGTAGCTGCTGCTATCACATCTGTTTTGTAAGTTTCCACAATTTCATCTTTGAAAGAACAACAGCAAGAAGCGCCTTGACAAGCACTTGTGGTTTCTCATGATGACTACTGCTTATGTTTTTATTTGATACCGTTATTGGCTAAATCCAGCCTTTGGTAGGCGGGCACTAATTGTCACTTTGCCCAATTAGCGTGGAGCGTTCTGTTGAATGTCCCACCTTTCCCCAAACATATTTGATAGGAGCAGTCCCAGATTGATAATGCACTGTTTTCGGATCACATGCATGTTTTATTTGATTTTATTCCTTTTACTCAATTGTTTAAACCTTGCCCGCCTGCTGTTTGCCGCTGAGGAGTTTGTAATTCATCTACTGCTGCTCATCTCTCTGCTGTTTTTAGCCATTTGGATTTGCAGCCCGCAGTGTCTTCCAGCACTGAGAAGCTTTTCTTATATTTTAATTCCTTGTGCAACAATATTTTAAATTTGGTGGCCCCGATTAAAACCAGACAAGATTTTTATTGCAAAACACGTTAAAAATCATGCACCTTTCCCCTCCTCTTCACAGTTGTGCACAACGTTGTGTTTGTCTGTAACATAAATTCACAGTAAAACATACTGACATCTGTGGTGGTGAAGCAACAAAATGTGGAAGTTCAAGAGTTAGGAATACATACGCAAAACATTGCTTCCAGGGTTGGGTCAAAAGAAATTCTACAAGTCAACCTCACGTGAAACGTGAAAGCCTCCATCCATTTCGTTTACGAGATACTGACAAGATAAAAATCACATCACCCACATACACTCAGTCCACATCACCCCAGTTGTTATCAGTTAAACTGGCTAATTAGATTGCCCCCTTCCAACGTAACCCCTCAATCTCTCTGGCTTTAGAACGGGTCCTCTTCTGGGAAATCCACTCATTATACATTAGCCAATTAACATGTCATGCAGAAGGTCGAAGGTCACAGGTTAATCAATCAAAGAGAGTGCCGATAGTTGTGATTATCAGATTCCGCCATCACCCCGGAAGTAGGAAAAGATAAGGATACACCTGTGAGAGCTGAGCAGTGGGGAGTCTGTTGCATAGGATGTATCAGGAAACAAGCAGCAGTTACAGGAAAGGTGTAACCTACAGAAGCAACGATGGATCAGTGTTTCTTTTGACAAGAAGAAAAGTCCTGTGTCACTGAGTGATGCCAATTAGAATCAGAAATCACTGAAAAGTGGAGCTAAGGCTGTCCTTTACAGACAACACCGACAAAATACATCTAAACTGACCGTTTATTAATATCGTATGAACGAGTTTGGGATTTCTTAAAATATCCTATGTTAGGTTAAACCCTCTTCTGTGATCAATTTCAGCTCAATGGTTAGAATATTTAAAAAAAATTAAGCAACGTAAAGACTAAACACAGGTATTTAAAGCAACTGCAGTTAACATTTGGAACAGTAAATTCTCTATTACCCCAAAGTAAAAACTGCAAAAGCAAACCATTCATTCATCGTCTATGCCCACTTGGCCTTGCAGTGTCACAGAGGAGGCTAGGGCCCCATCTCTAGCCATCATTGGGCATGAGGCAGGGTGCTCCCTAGACTGCTCATGAGTGTATCACAGGCAACACCTAGACACACAGTGAAAATAACTATGCACCCACACACTCACAACCTAAAGACATTTTAGGGTAACCAATTACCCAAAAGGTATGTTTTTTGACTGTGGGAGGAAGCCAGAGTACCCAGAGAGAACCCATAGATGCACAGGGAAAACATGCAAACTCCATGCAGAAACACCCCAGACCAGGTCTCAAACCCAGGACTTTCTTGCTGCAAGGCAACAGTGCAACTAACTGTGCAACTGGCAGACCCACAAAAAACAAACTAAACATGTTTATTAATGTTCCTGTCAAACACATTGCTGGTTAAACAAGAAAGGAGATGATATATTATTTTCTTAAGAGAAGCAAAGCCATGTTTAGTGGCTGGATCGCCTGGGGCCTCAATGCTGGATTTTTTTTTTCTGTTAAAAAAAGTTATCTGCACTTCTCACTTGTGGTAATTTTGCTGTTTGGTTTTGATCTGATCTCTGCCACAGTTTAAAGGCACTTGACAACGTGTAACGCGGCACGCACGCACACACGCTTCCCAAACAGCCGTCCTTCCCACAAGGCAGTATCAGTGAATTCTGCCATCAAAGCACTAAAGGGAGTGGTGGATGAAATAAAACTGCTGTGAAAGAGCATGACTGATGCTGTACATGACAGGCAGACCTCAGAGACAAGCGAGTAACACCTCAAATTCAAACCCCCACCCCCACCCTAGCCTTTGCGTGTACAGACACACACACAAATCTCCCTCTTCTCGTCCCTTTCCACTCACACCACCACTTCATCGTTTCACGATTTCTAATCAGAGGAAGCTGCTTACTGGAACTGGCCTGGTTTTTACACACACACAAACACACACATCCTTGTTTAAAATACTTACTAAGGACCATGCTGTGACTTCCATAGACTGCTATTCCTTTTCAACCCTTTCTATGGCCTAACCCTGACCCTAACCCTGACCTAACCTAATTGAAACCTTAGTCCTGAACCTAACCCGTAACCCAGAGAAAAAAGTGTGGACCAGAAAAAAGGTCCTCACTTTACTAGTAAAATGCGCCACACACACCTACACATAATGAGCGAGAGAGTGCAAGAGAGAGAGAGAGAGATTCAAATGTAGTGTACTTTGCAGTTAATGCTAAAGAAAAATTAATTATCAAGTAACAAATTCACAAAATCATCATTGGCAGTCCTTTCACCCTGAGTGACTATATCATCAACAAGACGTCCTCTTCATCTCTGGAGCTTAATTTACTGTGTTGTCTATCAGATGTCGTAGCAAATGCCTGTAACACTATTGCTCCACTCATAATGGGCAAACCATATGCTTTCTGGGGCCTCTCCGAGAAACGCCAGATTATTTACATGCCTGTCCCCTGTAATGAGCGAGCACCAATTTACCAAAGGGGAACACTTTTCCTACCGTCGTTTTAACTGTAGAAATCAAATGATCAGTTGACAGAAATTACCAAAATGGGAAAGAATAGTATATACAACCAAGTGTGGACAAGCTCTCATTCACTACACCTGCTTAATTTCACATTTTTCTCCCTGTAGCACTTAAAATGGCTTCAAGTATTGCATTTTTTCATATGAGCTGTATCAAGGTTGGAATTACAGAACAGTGAAAAACCTAGGGCAGAGCCACTTTCAAACATATTTTCATCTAGTAACAAAGCCACCGATTTTACTAAGAGCCATAGCCAGTAATACGAGGTCAATTATTTTCAGTGGTTGCAACAAACAAATACATGACGGCCTTGCAGACTGTAAAACTAGGTAAGATTTCAAAAAAGCTAAACACAAGGAATTAAAAGCACGCAACCTAAAATGTCTGTGCTTTATGTATTCACTCTTGTTTTATGCTTTCCCTATTCGTAGCCAGAAATGTTTGCAGATCCAGCAGTCAACATGCCTCTACTTTTTACATGGAAGTACTCAGTCCCATATTAATATTAATATGAAACATATAAAGTTTACAGAGTAAACATCCAAGGGCGGTACTTTAACCTCATCCTGTTTTACAAACAATATCTAAAACCGGGAATGACCAATCCTCTCGGGTTTTGGGAAATTTCTCCCACTCATCAGTCACAACTACATCTGGTTAACAAGAATAAAAATGGAAAACTTTGATCTTTTCATCTTTATTTCTCCATGTCCAGCTGATTGAGCTTCCAGCCTTTCATATCAGGGATGAAAAATAAATAAACACGATGAGTTCAAACAGTGTTTGAGAGACAGACTGCGTTATCTGTCAGGTTCAAGTGAACATGACTCAATTTTGAAAAAACTTTGGTTCGTTTGGGGGGCGGAAACACAAACCTGTCAAAAACAGTATCACCTTTTAAATTTTTAACTGGGAAACGTGGGTTCAAAGATAAAATAAGCTTTTCACGATTAATGATTACAAATTTTGGGCTGATTGTAGAATCCGACTGTCCAGCTGTGCGGGAATAGATTATTTCAGCAGAACTGAATTTCACAGACAAGCTTTAATTGTTTTAACCTTCTCATTGTCCGTTTCTAGGAATCTAAACAAACAGTACCTGGAGTAAATTTATTTAAAAATAAATAAACTGTTTTAAACGAAAGCAACTACATCACATTTCATTTTTGTTGAAATTTTGTTTAAATACCAGAAACTTTTGTACTTTTATACTCTAGTTCAGGGCTTCCCAAATTTTTCAGCCTGTGACCCACCAAATAACAGTGCCAGAGACTGGCAGCCCCATTTTGAAGAGTGAGAGTTTTTTCTTTTTTCTTTTTGGAAATCATGAGAATAAAGTTGTTTTTTTCCCGTTAATGGGTGGTTTTTCTTCCCACTGTCGCTTCATGCTTGCTCAGTATGAGGGATTGCAGCAAAGCCATGTACAATGCAGACGACTCTCCCTGTGGCTCTACGGTTCCCCAGGAGTGAATGCTGCTTGTCGGGACTTTGATGCAATCAACTGGTTTCCTTATATAGGACATTTTGACCAATCTGTATAATCTGACCCAATCTGTATAATATGATTGAACTTGATTTTGTAAAGTGCCTTGAGATGACATGTTTCATGATTTGGCGCTATATAAATAAAATTGAATTGAATTGAATTGAAAAATTAACATAATAAAGTGATATTTTTGTAAGAACTCTAACAAAAAACTGCAGCCTCCCCTCTATGTTAAAATGTTAAAATATGTGAAGCATCTTGTAAAGTTATACTTTATCAGTTTCACAAATAAAGAGATGCTAAATCTTTTTAGCAGATCAGCATCAAATCATCTCCCAACCCCCACTTTAGGAACTCCTGCTCTAGGTTATCGTACCCTCCGCATCTCATAAAAGTAGTCTACTCCATAATTGTGTGAAAAGGGAAAATATTGCTTCATTGCTAACACATTTTGACGCCTGAAATTCGGAACTCCTTTACAAATCCACTATGAAATGCTTAAGAGGGTGAGAGAGATATTTTATTAGCTAGTTAGAAAATTTGGTAGAATAACAGAAACTGCAGCTTCTGTTCAATTCACAGAAGACAAGATGTAACAGTTTCTGTTAAAAGGTGACATTAAAGCAAAGGCAAACGCCTGTGACGTCACTTTTCTTCTAGTTTAAATATTGACAAACTGCATCTTATCAACACTGTTGGAAACAAAAGCCAGCAAGCGCTGCCTTCGGCATTAGCATCAGTATTTTTGAGGCAAAGGGTCAAAATTATGTTTGTCTATGTATATGTATCTGCATATTTGGGCGGCAGTTGATTTTTAGATCGCTTACGTTTTTTTGATTAGGCTTCTTTATCTAAAGAAAGATATTGTGACAACTGTGTCTGCCTTAAAAGGCAGACAAGCACACGGCTAAGGGAAAGTTGAGAGGGCAGCTGCCTTCAAAGGCTAATTAAATCACTGCGTTGGTTCTAACAACCAATCAAGGCAGTCATGCAGGTAAGGTTTAAATCACTGCTATTAAGGGGGGTTCTGTAGCAGGGTTAATTTAGAAGGCCTCACAATTGAATCAGCAAACCCCCACATGCACACTCAGACACATATCAGTACTTTCAAAGGCCATTTCAGAGGTATACGGACAGAATCACAGCCTGCCTTTATCAAAGACTAATATATATATATATATATATATATATATATATATATATATATATATATATATATATATATATATATATATATATAGGCCCACAAGTTAGAATCCTCTTTATAATTAGGCTGTGAGCAGATTTAGGTCCCCATAACATGAACTATAACTGGAATACACACACATGTATTCATATTTTACACACACACTGTTGCCTGCAGCAAAATCCACTACTAGACATCAGATGCACAGAAGGGGGCTGCTTGCAGCAAGTGAACAAATCCAGCGCTCCGACAAATCTGTCAGGTCTACAGTCAACAGAGTGGAGAAGAATAGTCAGACAGGCTGCGCAATTTGACTGTTGACTCGCTGTATGGTTCAAATTCCACTAAGCCCTGAACTTCAGTCAGCCTGACAGGAAGTACAAGAAAGCACAGGAGACATCAAACAGACGTCCACGTGTTGTTTGAGCTCTACATACCTGCCCTAACGTCTCCTCCCTGCCTTATTGTAAAACACAACTCGGCATTGACAACGCAGAGTGGGGCGAGAGCAGCTGCAATTGTCTATTTGCACATGGAGCATCCCCCCCCGTCAGCTGTGCTACCACCAGCAAAAGTGAGACAGCGAGGTAGATCAGAGTAATGAAGTGAAGGAGCTCTGTTGTGAGTGAGCTAATCAAAGTGAACCATGCAGGGCCACCTCTCCCTGTGATCAAGACTAGATGACCCAGGGCCATAATTAGTCTGAGACTTTCATTCTGATAGCAGCAAATTAACAGACTTCATTAGGCTTTTTTTCCCCCTCCCTCCTCTCTCCATTTATTCCTGCTGCACCAAGATCACGAAAAACTACTTTTGTGTGAGCGTTAACATCTTCAACATCGCAGTCATTTCTGGGGGTTTTTTAAAAGAGAAGAAATCTATCCCACAGAGAGAACAAGTAAGTATACTCTTTCAAAAAGTGCATTTGCAAATCTTGACTGAAGTTCAACAACACAATAAGATTCATGACTGATTAGAAGGTTGTTAATCAGTGTGTATTGGCCTGTGGGCATGAATATCACCAGGACTTTTATTCTCAGTGGAATAGTGCCCTCTATAGGACTCCAGGAGATGCGCTGTTGCCCTCTTAATATGTTTGTATGTGTATACGCTAAATGAGTATTATGAAGACAGCTGTCATATCAGGTTTGAAGCATTGTTATCTCCATTTCTCTTCACAGCGACAGTACCAGTTTGATCTCAACAGTTGTTAAGCCCACCCTAACATTTCCCAAGTCATTCAGGGGACTGATGACAGCCTAAATCATTCATCACTGAAGTCATTTGTTCCTTTTTTTTTTTGCTTTTCTCCTCATGCTCCTGAAAAGATGTCTACGCCTACCCCCTTTGACACCCCCCCCCCACACACACACACACACACCGCAGACAAGCCTGCATGTGCACGTGAAAAAAAAGAAATAAATAAATCACAGCGAAACATAAAGTCGCAAAGGCAAATATGTTTTTAACGAGCCCGCCCATTACCTGCGTGATACGAGGACACAGAAAAACAAAGCGGGATCAAATTGAAGTGCTGATGCCTGAAACACTGAGGCGGAACTAGAAAAAAAGAGAGACAATATAGGAGTAAAAAAAATACGGGTGGGGGGAAACGACAAGGTTAACAACGCAAGGGGATGAAAACAAAAAAAGAAAAGAAAAAAGGAAATGGAAGCGAGCAGCTTGTGAGGACAGAGTTTGTGGAGAACTGGGTGACATTTGGGAGCATTTCAAGACAATGTTAAAAAGGTGCAAGTAATTGGTGTGTAGGGCCCACAGAAGTGCTGTCAAAGCAACATAAAAGCCATTTGGCATGGCTGTGTTATGTACACATTTTAATATATGCGGAATAGGAAAATAATGGGATGGACGTCATTTAAAGACTGCCATGTTTGCAGTGTGCGCCGTACGTGATCAGACCTTCCTTTTCAGCATCGACATGAAAAGCCTTTAATGATTTTTTTTTTTTTTTTTTTGTATTTGATATGTGTCATAATGGCACAGATTTTCTGAAGCCACACACACACACAAACTCATTACAGAACTAATGGTGCTCTTCAGCATGTCAAAGCAAAAAGCATGAAGTGAAAAAGAAGAAGAAAAAGACAGACTCCGGGGGGAGAGAAAGTCCATTTGATCAGAGCCGATATGTAACCGTGGAAAGAAATACTAACTGCAAGGCAGCGTGAGACAGACATCCTGCTGCTCTCCTCAGCTACTCAGAGTGCCTCATAACAAACTGCATTTGCAATGTTTTAGGGTCCTTTTAGAGACTAATTCTATCTCCTAACCTCGGTAATCTGGCCGCATTTCACACCCCTCCTGTGCGTACATATACATTACATTTTATCTGAATAAAATCCAGCAGAAATGAGGAAAGTAATAAGGTGATTTAGGTTCTGTACTTAAGACAAATTGAGGATGAATGAGAATGTAATGACCTGACTTTTTAAAGCCGCTTGGAGGTATTTAGTTTAAACAAGGCCACCTACTACCACTTTTTATTCCCCCTGTCATTTCATCTCCACCTTCTCTAGAGTTCAATCTTATAATTCCCACGATAGTGTCCACCAACCTCCTCAGCTGCTTTTGTCTCATTGTAATTTAAAAGCTTATCAAGTTCTGCACACAGCGGACGACAAAAGCTCGCGCATTTCTGAGAAATATCCCCACCTCGCATTTGAGAGACCCATTATCCACCACGGGTATGTTAAGTGGATATGTTAAGTGGGCCCAATTTAGATGTATTCTGAGGGTTATTGTAGTTAAGGTCGGCAGCGCTGAAGCACGGCTTTGAATGATCATGGCTCTTTAATGTGTCGCATAGTTTGACAAGTCATGCAAAAGCGGTCGGCTCTGACCGCGGACTTTAACTCCACCTGGGAGCCTCTGCCTCCCAAAACAACCCGTAGGAGCTTAACCTCTCCCACACACACGCCACCTCTTCCATCAGGTATCCTACAAATACCCATCGTGCAGACCGACGGAGCCCACACAAACACAGCGTCTTCCTAGGTCATTATATTTATATGGAAATGGACTGTCTAATTATCTCTTACAATGTGCCAGTCGTGAGGAACAAACTCGTCGTTACCCAACTTTCTCTTTAACGGGGTCTATTGATCCTGAGAGCCTTAGAAGCATTAACACTATATGGTAAATTATATCCAGAAACTACATGGAAAAGGGGGAAACTTGTAAAGCTCCCTTGTTTTAACAGCTGATTCCGAGCTCTTAATCTCTTATATCGTGATTTATAATTAACGACACCTCATCTCAAAGTAAAGATCCGCTTTCAATTATTTTGCAAGCCATTAATAAACATAACGGCAATAAGCAATAAGCCCTGTAACCCTGTAGCACAAAAAACAACAAACATAGCAAAGAGGAGCAGTGGGCTCAATCAGCTAAAGTCTAATTTAGGATTACAATGTTTGCAAGGATAAAATTAACGCCATATACGTACAGGGAACAGGTTTATCTAATTATTGATCTATAAACTTAAAGCAAACAATGGAGGGGCCACTTCTTTGAGCCTCTGCATCTTCTCGCCACATAAATCCAACCTGCTGTGATTGCTTTCTAAGTACTGCTCTGGTGCTGCATTTCATCCGGTGAAAACACCAAATGCACAGGAATAGCGACGCTAATTTACTGCTGTTGTTTATCTGCAGTCCTGTCTTCTCACACAGCATCTTGGAGGCCATACAATGATAACCAGCGTTTATATTGCACAACAGCCGATGTCTGACTCTGTGTGTGTGTGTGTGTGTGTGTGTGTGTGTGTGTGTGTGTGTGTGTGTGTGTGTGTGTGTGTGTGTGTGTGTGTGTGTGTGTGTGTACTAGAAAGCATCTCCCTCACTAAGGTGAAGCCTGGCTGACAAGAACATTGTTTTAGTTTTGCTGTGCTTTTATTTTGAAGTACAGTAGCCTCGCTCCTTGAGGTCAACCTGCTGAAGGCAAGGTTCATGGAGAGCAGACAAGAGGACAGCCTAATGGCTTCACCCGGATGGAAATCCCTGATCATCCGCCTCACTGTTACAGAATATTGAGCTAAATATGAGGGTGGAAGTGGATTAAAGCTGTAATTGGTTCGATTTGGCATTAATCTGTATTAGTTAGTAGCCAGACGTGCAGCGTGTTGTGTGTACACAAATATCTAGGTGAAGCTGATTTTGATTACACTATCACATGTTAAAAAAAGATCAAGTGTGAACAGAGATGTGCTCAGGTTTAAACTGTAATCCTGCCAAGCAGCTAATGCTCTGACCTTTGTGCTAGAACCTGCTAACTGTGAGACCTGCTGAAAATCCTTTTGAAAATTAAATGAAAAGCATCTAGAGCTCTGAAGCTGCTGTGACCTGTTGCTGCCTTTCTTGTCCATCATCTGGTACCCTTCATGACTGCTGGTTTCTCATCCTGTTGGAGGGTTCAGCAACAACAAACCTCTACAGTGTGGAATCCAGTGTTGATCGGGGACTAATTGCACATACATCAAAGCACTATTTTAGTTAGTCTTTTCGGATCTTTATTGATATTTTTAGTTTTAGGCATGGCAGAGACTACAAATGCAACTTTGTTTGCATTTGTAATTTTTGTTAAAAAAAAGTTCCTACTAGGGATGAGCCAGGTTAATGTGTTGAGTTACACCAAAGTTATAAAAAGTTATCATTTTAAAATGCCAGGATCTTCTATTATATGGTTTCTACAGAGTAAAGTGGGGTTATTTTATAATGAAAGCAGGCTGACAGGAAGGGGTCTGAGAGAGGGAGAAGACATGCGGCAAAGGTCCACGAGCCGGAGTCGAACCCGGGAAAGCCATGTTGACGACCAAGGCCTCCATATATGGGTTGTGTGCTTTCCCTGCACCCCCACAGTGCACATTTCTTTAAATTAGATGATGAGAAAGTGGCAGATTGATCAGTGTTTTCTCCAGCTGTATGAAGCACAAACAGATGGAGATCTCCCTATATCACATGGTCCCACAAAGAGGCTGCACCACCCCTGTTGGTGAGCACTGCTACTCAGCTGGCTAAAAGAAGGCTAGTACAATTTTCCCTCATTTTCCAGTAGTTGCACAATATATAGATAACTGCAATTATTTCATAGTGTGCAATGTTGCAATGGAAAATGACTGCTGTGATGTCAAGTGCCAGGCATTAAAATTATACAAATTAATTCAGCAACTTGGATTAACTTCAGTCTTTTATGCCCAGACCTAGATCTTTGTGATCAATGTGTTAAAGCTCATGAATTGGTGGGGGCAGCATGACTATGGCAGTCTGCAGGCTTGCTACCCGAGCAGATGGCCGGACTAATTAACCAGCTCATCTCAACTCCTTAGACTTGTGTTCCTCTTCTTTAACTTCAGAGTATTTTAAAATGCACCTAAAACAGGATATGGAATTAAAAGTTGGACAAATATAACTTTTTCAAGAAGCACATTATTTTACCAAATGATAAAAGTGTAGCTTTAGTCACAGAACTTTAAGCAAAACAGTTTAACTTATTTATTTGTAATAATAGTTACATAATAATAATGTAATAATAATAATAATCAAAGGGACAAACATAAGAGCAAAGTCACTGCCAGGCAATAAACTTTCTGTGGAACATTTGTCACCTTTAAATGGGATTTATCAAGTTTATTGTGCGAAACGCAGTTCTAAAAGGACACTACGGGTTTAAACATGTTCTTTATGCATCTAAGGATCTAAGGCATTTTTGTTTGCAGAAACTTTTTCATTGTGGTTGCTGTAATTGGAATTTGGAAATTTCAGAAAACACATTTAACACTGCATGAACCAGAGACAGCATATGAGTTTAGAAAATCCAATCAAATTACATCAATTAAAACCCCATTTAGTCACTAAAGCCATTTAATTATAAATTCTTAGATATTGTTTCTTGTTTTGTAACTTTGCAGCTTATTTTGTCTGATAGAAGGCAGCCTACAATCGCCTTAAAGTATGTTGTTATTGTCATGTTATGTGTTTCAGCCTCTTTTTTGAAGAACTCTTGAGCCGGGTGCCATTTATTTCCTTCTGTTCAAGCACTTCCTGCATAAACAGTAGCTAGGCAAGCTGAGGAAGCTAGGCATGCTTGATTTAAGTGGGCAGGTTAGCTACAATCCATTGGAATAGAGGAAATTTAGAAGTTAGGAAATTATGTCAAAGAACAAAAGGAAATTACTAGCACCAAACTTTTTTCTTCTGTTTAACAATGTATTAAAAAATAACTACAGAAAATATTTTTGTTATTAAGGCCTCACATGTGAGTTCATGGTAAAGTTTCCCCTTTCTTTAAGGAGTTTAACATATTCTGACATATTAACATATTCTGTGTGCCTCTAAGGTTTTGAGGTGTGCTTAGTTTATTTCCACAGTTTTTCCCTTGTGGCTTCATCTATGTCATCAGGGTACTTATTAATAGATTTAATTGGAATTTGTAAATTTCAGAAAACATATGCATGCAGCAAGACATCCTAAACTGTTGATTTAGAAACAGAATATGGCTTCACAAACTCAGGTCGAGCACATTCTGATGTTTGCTTAGTTATTAAATAATCACATATTTGATTTGGAAAATCCGATCTTTCACATAATTTCTTAGGTACTCTTTCTTGGATTCTAGCTTTTCAGTTGGATCAAGTTTCCGCATCATGCTCGCATCCTGACAAGAAAAACACATTCAGTAATCTTTGTGGGTTTGGTATGATTGGAAATGTATTAGCTGTTCCAAGGAAAGGGCAGCTCTCACATTGCTGTTCTTTTTACAAACTCTGCAGCAATAAATTCACCACTCAGCCATATTTTGACGAGCAAAATTGACGGAAGGAAAATCGCAGTTTATTTCAAGCTTCAACTGAGAAGAGGGTGTGGGGATATTGTAAAGTGCATGCAATAATTGGCACAACTGAATATTTCAAATAAAGAAAAAGTGTGAGAAGAAAATAACACCATTAATCATAATATCATTATACGTCATAAAGATATTGCAAAGAACTGCTTGGATTACAACAAATGTTAACTTACAGTGGACTCAGGCTCTCTCTGTCTGAGCTATATTTGGTAACACTAATTATTTAATGCAGCATGAACCTTTTAAGAAAGTAAAGAGGTGATAAGGTTGTCAGTTCTCTAAGAAACTACAACTAAATTGGTTTAATGCCAAGACGGATGTTGTCCAAAAAAAACATTTTTAATACCCATTTTTTTACCCTGTAGAGAAGGAAATAATGATTTGTCTGCAACTGGATAAAATACTCATTATCTGGAGTCTCTGTCTGAAATAAATCTAAAGCAGAAAAACAGTAACACTTTTTAACTATTTACTTATTAATTCCTAGCCATATTGGAATATCAACATTGACCAGTGTTGTAGTATATTGCATGTCTTCCTAATATTGTGCAGCTCTAATCCAAACCTACCTGAACCATTGCATAAAATATAATTGTTCCCCTTGTTAAGTCATGACCCAAACGTGATTGACCACACTTTTGTGGTTAATTCACTAGCCACACCCACATCTGATTAGTTTTAGCCCTACAGAATCAAGAGATCCCATAAATGGACCTGACTCACATGATGGAGTAGAAAAAAAAGATTTTAAAAACCAATATATGATGCATCTAAAAGAAATTTAAAAAAGATAAGAAACAAATGTATTGATATCTATCAGCATAGAAGGTCACTAAAGAACAACATTTAAAGCCTTTCATGCCATGAATAAGAACAGCATTCATGATTCATCAAAGAGACAGACTGGGCAAAACTGGCATCCATAGGTGACTTTCAAAGAGGAAAACAGTGTTGACCAAAAAAAATAAAAATCACAAACACAAAGAGCTGTCCATATTTGCCAAAAAAAAAAAAACATCCCGATGATACCCTGGACTTTTGTGAAAATATTCTGTTGACTGATGAGACAGGTTGAGACAACAATGTCAATGAAGATGTAAATAATCTGAAAACTACCTTAAAATGACTCGTCACACACTCAGAATGCAGGTTTTAGAGTAGATTACTAAAAGTCTGAAATACATTTAAGATGCATTGACATGATGCTGAACGAGCCATTTATGCACGAAAGGCCTTCAACGTTGCTGAATTAAGACAATTCTCCAAAGAGTTGTTAAAATTCTTCCAGAGTGATAGAAAGGACTCATTGCCAAAGGTGTGACAAGCGGTTCTTAGGTTTAGTAAACAATTATTTCTTTCCACATAGGACTAGTGCCAAGTTGATTTGTTAAAGGAATCTCAGGAGGCCTTCTTCATGATACAGTGTTTAAATTTCTCATTATTATGGACAAATCAAGAAAATAAACCATTAGCATTTAAGAACATACAATAAAAGTTATTTGAATATAACTCAAAAAACAAAACTCACCTTTTGCTTCTGTTCCAAATCAAGCACATCATGCAGCCGAGCAGAAGTTCAGTCGCAAAAGCAGGATTAGAAAAAAGCGAGGCAAGAAAGAGAAAGAAGCAGAAACAGAGCAAAAGATGGGGAACAAAGATGTTAGTGATGTCTGAAGTGAGCGCTGATTCAGATTTGCTTGTTAGCAAAGAGAAAACAAACTAAGCGCTACACTGAATAAAGAGACGTGTAACTAAGCATTGAATGAGCTTGGACAGTTTAGGTTCAGTTTGTATTTCTTTGCCATAACAGACTTGTCAAAAGAAAACAACAGAGTTTATTGTAATTACAGAAAATTGCTGAATTTGTGTCGATTTGTGGAAAAGGACTTAATGTTCCTGCAGAGATTAGCGCTTTCAGTTTCTAATGAAACTGAATAGCTGATGATGACAGTCCTGTAATTACGTCAGGCATCACAGGTCAGAGCCATTTAGCCTTCATCTGAATGAAACATAATATCCCACAGATTGGTTTCCATCATTACAGGCATTAATGTACTAATATTGTCTGACAGATTCTTAATACGCTGGTACCTTTTACCCAACTTCATTTCAGCAGTTATGGGGAAAAAAAATATTCCTTGACTTTTCAAATGTAAAGCATTTTATTTACACACTCTAAAAAGTGTTTTTTGAAAAGGACAAATGTAATAAATATCAGCTATGGGGAAATTTACTCACTAGGATTTAAAGGAAACGAAAACTGTTTTGGATGTGTGCAGCTATCAAAAGTTCAAAGGTGCATGCTTTAAATCACAACTCTAAAACATTTGTCAATAAAATGGTTCAGCAACTCAGAACAGCAACTCAATGACAAAAACACTCCTCCATTCTACATGCAAGTAGTCAATTTGCCTAACTCCTCATTTGCACTTCATTCCAGTTTGGTTGTCTATTGCCATACTTTGTTTTATTGATAAACGCTTTCATTGTGTTTTACCGTCACTATAAAAGCAAATGTCCCTATTGAGGAATATCTGAATATTAACAAGGCGTCTAGTTTTAATTTCTCTCTCCATTATGACAAAGTGGAATCGACTGGGAACAACAACAACTGAGTCATACTGTGGTAGGCCATATGAGGTCACGGCGGTCAGTGGATCCTGAGGCACAAAGAACGAACAGGTCAAAAACTTTCTGCTGAGGGAATAACAACAAACCTCCAAACTTCATGTGGTCCTCAGATTAGCTCACGAACTGTGCAGAAAACATTGTGGCTCCATGTTGTGGGTTTCTGTGACTGAGCAGCTAGATCCATTAAAGATCACTGTGACGCCAAACGGCATACAAAGCGGCAGCTGTAGTGGTGAAAAACACGCCATTACCGGACTGTAAAGCAGTGGACACATGGTTTCTGGAGTTCTGAATCTTGTCTCTTTGTCGGGCAATCCATTGGATGAGTCTGGGTGGGCCAGCAGTGTGGAGAACAGCTCTTGTCTGACTACATTATGCCAAGTTTAACGTTTGGTGTTTGCAGGGCTGTTTTACAGGAGTCCAAGCTTTGCCCCTTGAGTACACTAAATGATCTCCTATTGCTGCAGTTTATGAAGACTTCGTGGACATTTTCATGCTCCCAACATGACAGAACACCAATGCCCAACGCAAGGTCCATTAAGGCAAGGACGGGCTAGTTTGTTGTGGGAGAACCCCACTGACTAACATATTCCTGACTTCAACTTTATAGAACATGTTTAGGTTAGGGTTAATGGAACTAGAGTAAAGACAGCGAGCCAAGTCTGCTACTTCAATATCAGTATCCGATATCACACCTTCTAGAAATATTCCCATAAACACACTCTGAAACCTTGTGAAACGTCTTCCCTGGAAGAGTTGAAGAAGTATAGCTTCTTCAACTCTTCCAGGGAAGACTGCAAAGTGTGCACAGACACCTTATTGAAATGAATCTTCCCCTTGGCCAATTTAGGTTTCCACATTTCTTAGGACCGGGAGCATAATTATTGATTTTGAGTGGCCCAGCCAGAGTCCCGACTTTAACCTGGAAACTAAAGATTAGGGTGATGACAAGTAGGTCTTTCTACCTTAAAGACAAAGAGCTCATTAAGGATAAATGGTCATGTGGTGTCTGCAGTGGAAACATGCAAAAAGCTGCTCCGAGAGCAAAAAGTATAAAAAACTTTCAGTAAGACAATTTTTTTTAAATGAAAGGCAAATAAAAAAGTATTTTTCTTTCAAAATTTATACTCAGTTTAAATTGTTTTTGGGAGATGCTTGTGTCATTAATTTTAGATTTAAAATGTACGCTGCTGCTGTGTAACCTAAACTTTGAAAGTATTTAGATTTTTATTTTCCTTCTTAGGAGCCAAGCCAAGTTTGTCAACATTTTGCACTTCCCAAATAGAAATTCGAGACACTCAAGTTGATTTTGACTCTTATTTGGCTGGAGCAGGCCGACTCTTTGACTTGTCGCACTGCACAGACACTTCTCCCGTTGTGACGATTGCAAGATCTTAGCATGTCAGAAAAGAAACATGACAAGCAACAATGGAAGTATAAAACATTGCACTAAACAGCCATGTGAAAGTTAATTTCCTTCATCTGAGTTTATGGGGGGAAAAAAATGTTCCACACACGATGGAAGATTTAATCTTTGTGAAATAAACAAATATAACCTTTCAGCTATACGCCATGGGAAATGATAACATCTCAGGACACAAGCAGGAAGAAATAGAACTGCGTGCCTGGGGTTGTAATGGCATGAACTGCCTGGGCTTTCACAGGGTTAGCAGAAACACAAGGCTGGTGAAGAAATTAATTCTGAATGAGGGTCAAAAGTGGCGAACAGTTCACGCAAACATGAATGGGATGGAAACTGGCTCATGTTGGAGTAACATTATCCTAGAAGTTAGGATTATTGGGATGTAGCTTCCAATGCTCCTCTAGTAAATACCTCTTCTCCTTGTAAGAGGCTTTAAAAAGACCGTTGCCTCTGGCCAACACACATCTGTGCAAAAAAAAAAAAAAACCTCCAAGTGGATCGGTTAGATGCTTTTTGGTTGCATCTGATTTAACTGAAATGGCTCCACAAATGATTTGTCAAACAAGTGATGGAGAAGCTCTCTCCATTTCTGACATTTATTCCACCACACGCGGACCGACTGCACACCTCCCCCTGTTTCTGCTGCTTTGAAAATAAAATAAAAAAGTTTTATTTTTCACAGAAATCAAGCAGAGTCAGACACCAGTCTGCTGTTGTTTCAGATTACGCGGGACAAGCCGCCGCTGTGCTACAAGTGAGCAGACGGGGAATAAGATGCAGAGAGGTATACAAGAACAGCGGGGTTGGATATGGCTTCCCTGACTCAATTTTGAGTTAGAGAGTACTTCAGAGAAACAGGTTTTTCCAGCTAGCATTGCCTCCTTCGAAATTCAAAGAAGGGTCATTTTAAAAGTGTGATGTTTTCCTGCTATGTTAATGTGTTTCGGGGTGAGGTCACTGTTCAGCTGTAACGCCTAAATATTTACACGTTTCAAAGTGGACGGCTTGAGGTTATGATTAAACATTTTAAACATAGCCACCAAATTTCACTTTTCCTCTGGGTTCTGAACAACTCCGAATGACAACGCTACCATAATAAAATCCCACAGCATGTTTGACAAGACAAAAATAAAACCTGGGACGACAAAACTGCTGGTCCTTAAAGAAAGGTCAGAAGATCACCAAAGCATTAACAAGTGATTCTGTGGAAAAGGCTGATAACAGTCTTTCCCATTTCTGTCCAGACAAGTCTCAAAAATGTCAATTTGACATCTCAACAGGAAAAGGCCTGGGATTACCTAAGATTTGACATCCAGTGTTATCTGGAGACTATAAAATGTCTAAAATATTATGTGCCAATAAATCTACAAAAGCACAGTTTTCCTAGCCTGGGGGTCGTAGCCCTCATAGTTAAGCTCAAAATTATTCACACCCCTGGCATATCTGGATTTCAAACAATCTTTTTTAGAAACTGGTTTCTCTTTAACTCATCTGCCACTTGTGCCTAAAGTTTTCAATTGTTTTTATGATGTGCCCTCCATAGGAAATTGCCAGCCGGTGCTAGCTGCTGAGAATACGTAGACTATTTCACCTGCTTTGTGTGAGACTACACTGCTTATGCCACAGCAGAATCGAGACGATTTCCTGCATCTTTATTAGTTATGGGAAAACATAACAAAGACCGCATGCAAGATTCGCTTCTGTGGGAGCTAAAAATTAGGGCGATGGTGTGGAGGCCTGCTAACCTCAAAGACCTGGAGCCAATCGCAAAAGTTAAATGTATTCGTCTAATCCATGGGGAGATGCCGAATCACAATCAATCAGAAACCGACTTCTTGGTTTAATTAAACTATTTTAGATTTAAAATTACTTAACTGTGAGGTGAAGCCTTTAAAATAAATTCAGGGATATCCAAATAACCCTGCCATTAAAACTATCAATTAAAATGTTAAGTGAGAGGAGATTTTTGATGCTCTGTTCTGATGAGCCGCTCAGCCACACAAAAGTGCAACAAGGCGGGAGCAGCTCCGAGCCCAGCACACAAACTGTGACTCTGCTGTATTTAATGTCAGACTACATAATTGCTCATTAACCACATTTAAAAAAAAGTGACAATAACAATATGTGCTGCTGAATTACAAAAATACCCTAACAAAAAGCTGCAGAAATGGGATGTAATGATGCTGTCAGCTATGAAGTTAGACTGTCACTTTTCGCCACAAAAGGTGTGATGTCTGAAAAACCCAGACAGTGCTTAATGTGCTAATTAAAAGGAGACAGAGAAAAAACAGCTTTAAAGAACTTTAAAATCAACTAGTGCCAACTATGCACTGATTGACACTAATTACACAAGTGTACAAACATTTGTTGATTTGTTTACTCCAAGGTTAGGACGAGCTAGCCCTTCTCACATCATCTACTGAGTGTGTGGATGCACCTTTTTCCCCTCCCATCGACAACAGTACCTAATAAAAACAGGTAATTAAATCCTTTACAACTGCCAAAAGCAACATGTTTATCCTTTCAGTCCTAGGTTATATCCAGGATTGCCGATGTATTCCAGGGAGATAATATACTAAACTAGTACAACACGGAGTGATAAGAGTCTACTGTATCCTATAGGCTGTGCTAGGCCACAATTTTTAATTTGTATTACTATTTTTTTTTTCAGCGCTTAATATAATTTAATTTGACTGGGCTTTGGGAGTCAGCACTGCACAGCAGGACAGTGAAAACAAACGGCTAGCTGCTCCACAGTCTATTGAAATGAATCCACTGTGTCTCGTTTTATCTGCAACTAGTTACTGTCAGTTTCAGAGCATCCGTTTGAGATGCTGATAAAATAACTTTAATAAAAAAAGGGGGGAAAAAAGGGTGAGGTTTGCACATTCTTGCCACAAACCTGAGCCTAACTGTATGAATGCCCACGGCTGCGGTAGTCAAAACACACATTGGCTCAGATCACAAAGAGGCATACTTAAATAAGGGCAAGTTGTAAATGATATTAGGGTGCATTTGTGTACGGATCTCAGGAGAGTCAGCCATGATGGTCAAACATCATTGAAGATACTGTTTTTAAGGGATTATATATTTTTAAACGGGTATTACACTTTAAAAGCGATAGGCGAACTAACAAAAGATTTTTCATTGTGTAGAGCTCATTAAAGCTAATGATTTTAGACTGACTTTAACAACCAGCACTGTCCACTGTGATGAGCCTCCAAAGAGTTGAATAACAGTAAACAGCTCTCCATGCAAGAAAAGGAAAAGAAAAAGTCGTCTGACTGCCAGTCAAGTGCATCAAAAGGTCGCATGCACCCCAGAATGCTCAAGACATCCCTGCTGCTCTGAGGTCTCGCGGTAGCTTCTCCTTCGTTACATTAAAACAACAGATTTAGAGAAGCAGGAATATGAGCGGCTCGACTTGAATCGTCTGTTTAGGAAATAAAAAGAAGCTCCCAGGAACAGGAGGGACGCATCTGAAGCTCTGTAGCTTCTCACCTCAAAGCTGTTTTGTTCGCTGGAGAAGACAACACGGAGGACAAGCAAAAGGTTTTCTACAAAACACGCTTCCTCAAAATTGACATTCCGCTCTGTGCTGGAGCCTCTCCCCTCTTTCTCTGGAGAACCACTCCTTAGCATCACACAAATTAAAAGAACATCTGCCTCCTTGAAAGCAAAATATGAACAATTTTTTGCACTTTGCCATTTATTGGAAAACCTTGAATATCTCGTAATTTGTGTGAAGACTCATAATCTTGTGAAAAGCCACCAGAGTATAAAATCCCAGTAGGGTTGGTGCTAATATTTGTGCAATTTGTACTGTAGATTGAAAAATTGTAAAAACAAGATGGCCTTAAAAATCCAACCAATCAGTTCAATCCCTCTGATTAAGAGCTTTATGCTTCCCCTATTAAACAGTTATCTGGATAGTAAAACATTAAGTCAAACAATAAGACAATTTATAACATTTAATCAAACCAAATTTTATTTATTTTACCCTCTTCCTATTTTTTTCTTATATTTTCCTATTACAAGAGTTTGAAACTGAAAACTGAAACATTTCTTTTATCAAGTGTTAGAAACTCAACAATACACACGGCATTGTGTGAACTGTTGACATTCACTTTTAATTAGGCCGATGTGTTGAGCGGACATAAAAAGGTTTTTATGCTCCTTTATCACACCCAGGCCTGAGAGAGCAGTCTAGGGTTGGTATCCTGCATTCCCCCTGCAGAGAAAAATAATCTGCAGAGCCAGGAAACACATTCAGCCCCTAGATTTTCCACAAGATGTTGAAGTGAAGCAAACAAACAGCTGAAGATTTACAAGAAATCATTGAACATGAAAGAGCATCATAGAAATTAGTAAGGTGCATATTTATATGCTTAATTTTGATTTCTTTGCAGTTCTTCTGTATGGCTGTCTGAAATTGTGCTGTATATGTCACTTTTTTAACCACTTCTACAGTTTTACATTGTTCCCAACTTTTGTTGGGATGGAAAAGAGCAGTCCGCCATGAGTGTCCAAGTACAGCAGGTTGGGATAAAATGGTAACTCCTGCTTGCTAAGGAAAGTGACATAGCAACCTGGCCGTCTCTTTACAATCCTGTTTTAGTAGATATATTTTGACTGTATTTTTTTGCCGTAGGTGCAGTACACCACATTGGTCATCTTGTCATACGTGACACATGGAAAGTTGGCAAAATCAGTCTTTCACAATTTATGTATCATAGCCTTCTGTGCAAAGCTGGCTTTTGTTCCTAGGATGATGCTGTCATCCCTTCTGGTGGTTTTTCAGGGTTGGGCACATCATTAAGGATAGGGGATGAATGGATGAAGGGTAATATTAGAAAATTATGTGATGACAGTATTAGTTCCAATAAATCCACATTTCTCTCTCCCTTCTTTGTCATCAGTATTTACTAGACTGTGTCAGGTATGGACACCTGTTGCAGTAAAACTTGATCTAACAGCATAAACATAATATTGGTATACAAAGAGTGAATTACAGACAGATAATATAATAATCAACAAATTATGCACTCCAAACAATGCTTAGCGATATTATTATTGCAAACAATTGTTGTGATGACAGTATGTGGTAATTTTGATATATTGTGTAACCCTAAATGGGTGCACAGTTAACTTCACCGACAGTGCGAGGGCTTGACAGGAGTTGAGGATATGTGAAAGCAGTTTGGCATTATTACTTTAAAGAAACGAAAGAGACTGTCAACCTTTGGGTGAACCGGGTTAATATTTCTGAGCATGAGTTTTGCTCCTTTAATGGGTTGATTCACTCATAGATGTAAATTCAAAAGGGCTTTGTCTCAGACCAACTGAACAACAACACCATTTGTCAGACTGCTATCTCCGTGCTATATTCGCTGTGGCATTCGAGCAATGCATCAATCGAGCATTATGGGTAAAAATGCATAATCGTATGTTTCTGTTAATAACAGTCATTTCGGTTTAGGCATACTGGTAACAAAGATGAGGGGCGGTCTCCCGAAAAACATCCCTGCAACAAATCAAACCCATCTTATTGTTGACGATACGACAGGAAGTCACTCGGAAAACCGAAGCATAAAACAAACATCACAAACGAGTAAAGAAGTTCCCACGGATGCAGATGAATTGTTAAAGAGAAAAACTGCCACTACTGTGTCCCTTTTAAATGTTTAATATTCATCCAGATGCTACTGCTCTTAAGTGAGATGAAACATGATGCTACAAGGGTATTTTTAATAAGTCTACAAGCCCACAAGCACATATGCATGCGAATTCAATAACTGACTCGGAGAAGCTGTAGCAACTGAATATGACAGCACGACACAGTCGTCATATTTCTCCTTCAGCCTGGAGTGAGGCTGAAAAAAAGGAGCAAGATTTAAATATATATATATAATTCAAACTAAGTTGAAGGTTTGCTATGGTTTTTGTTTGGTCTTTTTATTCAAATGTTACCAAATCTAAAATTTACAGCAAATTAAATGGTAAAACAAAATAGTCCACTTGTAGCTTTGCTTACTTCAGCTGAGCGCAGAACAATTACCAGGTTCAAGGTATTTTTTTTTTACTTTAACAAGCAAGACAAATTCAAGTCTGTGAGATTTTGTCTTTCTGTGAATCACTGCATGTGATGAAAAAGAAGAAAAGAGCCCTTTGAACCTCTGTTAGATTTTTATTTTTAAGTTTTAGAAAATAACTAAAGTCCTCCGGTTTTGGGAGGAATTAAGATTTCTAAAAGAAAAGACAATTATAAAATTTCAACTCGAGTTCAGCAGATGTATCACTTTTTGCCGAATAAAGATGTCTGGCCAGCCTAAAAAAGTAGCATGTTCCTCATATCTCAAACAGACAGATCATTTCATTGTCATCACGTACATTTGTTTCAAATCAAATCCTTTTGAAATAACTTGCAGGTTCTAAAGTGTTTTAGCAAGGGAGGGCCAATCTGAACCTGAATATTTAATCCCAACAATTTGCTGAATTTATAACATCCAGATCGCCACAAACACAAATACTCCTTTTAAAAGTAAAACTTATTATTTTATTATTATTATTGCAAAAGACTCCTTCAGAACACCGGTTACATAAAGTAGTGCAACGGTACCGCAGAACTGCAAAGGACTGCATTCAATCATATTTTGAAATACACTGATGTTTATTGATGATTGATCGACCCAAAAAAGGAGAAAATAATTTACCAAAAATAATCGGTTTTTGGGGTTTGCAAATATTATTAGATCTTATCATATATTACCATCAAAATTCCTGTTATGATAATTAACTCCCAGATGTTACCATTAATAAGAAAAGTTTGGAATTTTTTAGATATCTGACCCCTCTGGGACATCATCCCATTAGAAAAGAAACAGTGCTTTTTTTAAAAAGTAGCCTTTATGATATTGCAACAAAGACAAAAACCTCTTTTTTAAATTGCCGCCAGCTGTCCCCGCTCTGTGCCGATGGGCGTGTGAATAAGTAAAACTGGTATTGTGGAAACGGTGGGCGCCAGCTGAGCTCTCCACGCCTACTTTTGAACTCGGCTGCGTAGCTCCCACTTATGGTGACTCAGAGGGGTAACGTCGCTGATTCAACTCTAAGCCCTCGATCCCTAACCGGTCCTTATATTCTGAGCAGAACACATGTGGAACACGGCTTGAAAGAGTTACTTGTAAAGGGCAACTTTCTCCCAGCGGACGCCCCTCTTTTGCCCACCCAAGAAGACACCTGTATGCCTGTTTACCATCGAGCTCGAGCTGTATTATTCAACAGCTCGACGGTCAGAAACTACGCCGCAGCTGTGCGTTGGTGGGTTTTAGGCACCTTGAGAGCAGCAGCATAGAGTTGTGACAGGTAGATAACACCTGGATGAATAATTCAAGCAGGCATAAGTGAGCCAAGGCGCTGACAAGAAAGAAAACATAAGACGTGAATAAATCATCAGTGACGGGACTAATAGACCAAACACAGGGGAGGACAAAAGTGATAAAATCTCTAGCTACCTCCTGCTCTAGCTTTAATCACTCCAACAATCTCATACATGAATATTGCAGGTCTTACCAGACATACTAATGTAAGAGGATGTAACCGTGTGGTGTTTTATCAAGCAGAGAAATCTGTACTGCAGTTCAGTTAGCATGCTCAAGAGCTCCACCTTTACTTGAACCAGCTGTGATTTTTATAGAAGCGTTCACTGATCTTGCTCAAACGAATAGACCTGCCATTAACCGCCCAAAAAAACAAACCAACAATCTAAGCTGAAGAGGAAAGGCAGCTGCAGAAAAGTTTTCCCTAAAGCAAATAATTAGGTTGCAAAAATATTCCTGGATAGCCAACGCGAAAAATACAGAAGCAATGCAGATGGAAAATTACTATTCATGTTGAAAATAAGAAAAAAAAAATCTGACCTGTTCTCTGTGAACCAAAGGTAACAGCAACTCTACTGAGCAGTTCTGGTTTGGCGTACTTGTCCTCGTCAGCCAACACCCAGAAACAATCTTCTGACATTTCCTGTGGACGAATCTGAAAGCACAAGGTCACATCTCAACATTAACCGGCAGAGCTCATGCGCGATCATGATCAGAAATCAAACAAACAGAAGAGCTGCATTATGAAGTGTGATGACCCAAACGTTAGAAAATAAACAGTAAAGTAGTCTGCGCTCTAATTTACCAAGCATTGCCTGAGGGAAGGTCTCCGTCTGCTTTCAGGGAGCGTTGAGCCTTTTCAGCCAATCACTGAAGGCATGGTATTAGCAGCTAACTCAGAAATAATGATCTGTATATAAAGATGGTAACACAAACTTACCGGGATGTCCAAAGAAGTTTCGCTCACAGTTCAAACCTTCACTGCGGCTAAAATCATTTCTCTGACCATCTTTAAGAGTTATCAAGTCAAACAACTCAGCGCAAAACCACTCAGCTATTGATTCAAAATTATGCATTTTACTTTTATCATAAAGAAGTTTTAAGTTGCAATACTCTGTTTTTCTTTGATAACTTTAGAAAACCAATGAAAAGAGAGTAAAGAAAATGCTTAATGCAAAAGGAGTGAAGCCACTGACAAATAGCTTAGAAAAAGGTGCAATCGCTGAAACGATAAAGAACTACTGTCATCTCACATTTCAATAATTGTATAAACTTCACTGTTGAATAACGTTCTGAGACCCTTTTGCGAGATTATTCACCTCCACAGGATAAAAAAAAAAAAAAAAACAAGGAGAGAAGTAATCTTAAAGACAGAAACACAATTCAGGACAAAAAGTAAAAACAAAGTTGCAGCTGCAATCAGGAGACATAGAATAACTGATAGAGCCACTTCATCAGAGCAATCAGAAGCAACAGTAGTCACCCTTCTAAATAACACTGCGAAATTTGTGTAAATTAGGCAAAAACAATTTACAATGGGGCTCTTGCATAAAACCTTTTCTTCTGAGACAGCTCTAAGAATATCAATGATAATCCGCTGTGTCTCACGGTGGGCAAAAACACTGGTTGCATGAAATCAAGGTTCATTTGTTGGTAGCCAAGACCAAGTCCAACATGTCATGAATGAATGCTGACCAGGCGAAACGTGCACACACAGCATTTATAAATGTTTAAGTGAGGTCTAAAGCCAGGTAAATTCTAGTTGAGATGGCACCACAGATTAATGGCAGAAGGGCAAAATTTCTGACTAGTAAAATTAAAAAAACTTGGCAACATTAAACAGGAGAATACGGCACGATACGAACAGAAAGCTATGACCAGATGAAATGTATCTGCAATGTAAGAGTAAAGCAAATTGCATGAAACTAATTTTAAGACCGCAATATGCTATAATAATGTTAAATTTAGGTATACAGCAATAAGTGATATAGTTAATGTAGGTAGACTATTAATGATTATATCATAAGTCCCCTGCGCCTCACTGCTGTTATGAAATCAGTGCATACCTAAAGCGTGCTAGCTGTGCTTTTGCTATGTTGCTTTGCTGGCAAAAGCAGAAGTTCGGAAACTTATTAAAAAACTTCCAGAACATCTTTGTCCCAAACCTGGCCACATGTTGAGGTCTCCAACAGTTGGACCACTTGTCATTTCGCTCACTTGCCTTTCAACAAGGTTGACTTGAAATTTCAAGCAGATGTTTTAGTTTGCTGAACACCTGCACTGATGCAAATCTGGAGGTAAATTATTTATCAAATTACAAACTAACACCACTTATGGTATCAACCAATATTGCTCAAAAGAGGGAAAAACATCTGCAGGGGTACCAAGAGAGCTGCTCTGACAAAAGCATCCGATCATCTGTTATTTTCAATTATCACTGGCTTGGCATCTAGGAAAAAATATGTTTCTTTTCTGAAAAACATCTGCACTGTTTGGACGCTGCCAAAAACAGCATGAAGTAGGTACAAGAGTAAGGAGAGTAGCTTTTAACAAAGTGTGGCCTGGATTTGTGTTTCCAAAAGTTTTTGTAAACCAACGTCCAAGCAGGGTGTGTAAACATAAAGTTGGGGGAATATTTGAAATGCTACACAGACTCTAACCTTTGACCAGTTGAGGCGCTTCATTGAAGTCTCAGGCTTGAATTCCTTCTTCGGCCTGAGGCCAAAAGGCAGCGTGTGGTGGGTGGGGGAACCGAAACCACCTCCAAAGGCTAGAGGAGGTGGAGGCGGGGCTACAAACGGAGGAAGTATTCCAGGTGGGGGTGGTGCAGTAGGACATCCAGGTAGAGGAGGCGGCGGAGGTGGAGGCGGAGGAGGAGGAGGAGGCGGGGGAGCCGGCACCCCTGATTCGGCACCGGAGCTTGGAGGTAAGGATGCGAATGCGGGATGCGGGGATGGCGTTCCAGCCGTGGCTGAGGTCACACTGACAGGCACTGACCCAAACTGAACAGGCACAAAAAAAGAGGTAAAAACACACATACAGGGAAAGGAACACTGCATAGATCAAATGCATAAATTACAGGTTAATATCAAAGTGTTTAACAAAAATCTGTTTTCAGAAAACAAGAAAGGAAGCCGAGACTTCGTATTTGCTAAATACAACGTCAAAAAAACGAGCTGCTGAGATCATCTGTAGAAACCACTAGAAAAACTGTTCTATCATTTTACAACAGAAAATCTTTTTCTACTAAAAATCAAAACTATTTAGCCCGGAAACAAATACAAATCTGCTAAAACCTGGACATGTCATGCTTTTGAAAGTAATCATTAGTAGAGGTGGTTTTGCAACCACTGCAATCCTAATCTTAGAATAAAATAACTCGTTAAAGGTGCTTTGCTTCAAAACGAAGCCCACAAACGGATAACAGCAAATGAAAAAAAGTCACATAAACGTGTCTTCAGCCAAGTATGCCGAACCAGGAGTTAGTCTCAATTTTGCTGATTTTCACGTTTTATTTTTACAGCGTGTTAAACGCTGCAATCAACAGGGAATTCACATCACTCAAAACAAAAGTACTGAAACAAGTGGAGGGGAAAAAAATGAAAGCAGACAAGCGACACAATACATCAAGTGTGCAGAGCCCGATCTCCCTTCTCATAACCACTGCTACAGAGGACAGAAGTGGCTTATGTAAAGCAAAACGCTATTAAACGGTCCTGATTCTGTTTGGAAAACACCTACTATGACTCTTATTTCGCCAAAGTTAAAAATCTAATGTTATTACGGCGCCTACAAGCTTTGTAAATTGTATCACAGAGAGCAAATGGCTTATCGATCCGTGTACTGTGCAATTTTTATATTAAAGATGCACTCTAAAGGTCGGCCAAGGGGCCCTCACTCTACCGACGCCTCTACAGAAAAGAAAAGCCTTTCACTGAGTTCACGGGCATGCAGAGCGAGTGTGTGGAGGAGGGCAAAAGATGTGAACGGACGCAGACATAGGCTGAAAGTGAGAATGTTTGTGTGCCACCACTGACTAAACATACCATCGCCATCTAAACCAAGGTACTATTTGAGTATTCACTCGGTGTTTGCGCTCTCAAATTGAAAAATTATCAAGGAAAAAAAGGGAAATTCTCTCCCCCTCTCTGAGTGTGTAGTTATCTTGCAGTGCCAGGGTGTGGGAGTAACTCTCTGGAGTAATTGGAGGGGGGAGGGTAGCTGGTTGAGGCTGAAGGGGTTGTCAGAATAAATTGCTTTTAGAACAATTTCCTCTTATGGGATAGAGATCGGAGAATTAGAAATGGCCAACATGGAGGACCGGTCAGTGTTCTCATTAGACTTAGTGTCAGCCAGCCAGCAGAGCAGCCTCCATGTCAAACCAAACTGCAGGCTCCAGTGGACAAGCCCCCCCACCACCATCCCCATAGCGCCGCCCAAAAATAACAAGGACATCTCATGAAGAAAAGAAAGTTGAATTGTAACTCTTATCTAAAATTACAAGGTTTGTGCTGGAATTACATCCAGTATTCGCAAAGACCGTGCATCCCGCAGTGAAAAAAAAGACATTACTGTGTGGCGCTGTATACCTGGGACCTGAAAGCCTGTAACTCTGCTTGGAGTCCGGCTATTTGTTCTTCACACTTAACCAGCTGAGCCTGAGCCTCTTGTCTGCTGAGGAACTCTTCATCGAACTAAAATGAAAAAAAAAAAAAAAAAACAGATTAGGCACACAAAAAAATAACAACATTAAAACAGAATTTATGCCAGTAATCAAAATCAGTCTCAATTCCATAAAAAAAAAAGTCAGTCTTACCTAAAGTTTAACTAATGGCAGTAAACATTTCACCTTAACAGATACATGTCTTTGTGTTTTAGTGGTAAAACATCTTCGCTCCAGTATTATGTAGAGCCTTTTACACAGCTTTCATCAACAATGCTATTAAATCTAAAAAAAAAAAGTGTCACTCATAATAATCATAATAATATGACCATGGTGCACACAGTTAAAACTCTATTTAGGTCATTTTGCATTAAAAACCAACTTAAGGCTAGTTTATGTTTCGCTATGTGACCTTTGTGATACTTGCCTTCTGTGCCAGCTCTAAAGCTCTTTGTTCGTACTCATCGACACGAGCTTTGTCCACACACACCTCTGCAAACAAACAAAACATCCGTTCAATACATTCTTTGTCAAACAGTTTTCAAGGTGAGGGTCTGCCAAAAGCCTTGAACTTGCCCAAAAGGTGGCTGAAGTCCACATCTAGGCGCTTGCGGTAACTGAAGTCGGGGTCAGTGCCACTGCGGTGCAGCACGACTTGAGAAATGCACTCATCAATGATCTTAAAGTACTGGGGCCTGAAATTCAACACGAGAGAGGAAGTCAAAAAGGATGCTGAAAAGAAAAATATGCACATGCTTAAAGGTTCCCTGGGTTAATATTGTGAATTGCAAAACCACTGATGGCTACCTGGGCACTATCTCAATAACACGCTTCCAGAAATCTTAAAGGTATATAGCCACATTATATGCCTATGAAAAAAAAAAAAGACCAAAACCATTTGATCATGATAAAATAAGGTTATATACACCAAGCCTCCATCCTGATAGTGTATTGGTAGTCCTTTTTGGGCCTAAAAATAACCACCTCATCGGGCGCGATAAGCAGATATAAGCAGACGTGGTGCTATCTACCCGCAGTACCGCAGAACTATCAGAAAACAATTTAGCAATTAATAAATCACTATTAATGATAATGCTGAAACGAGCCTGACCCTCTGAAATGCCTCACGGTAAAGTGGCCAATCGGCGTGATCAAAGACCAACCGTTCTTAATTAAATACAACAATGTAACAGCATCTCTAAGAGCCTCATATCAGAACATCAAACAGAATTTAATGTACCGTTCATAAACAGAAACAGGGACACAGCATCAAAGTGAGAACCAACCAATCAATCGATCTACTCATAACTGTGTTTGTACTTCAGACTGTAGAGGCTAAGAAGAGCATTGCTATTACTATTATCACAGTATAAATCGGAACGTTTGCTCACGTCAATCAACTCTGCAGTCTCATCTGAGCAATCAGCAGCTTTAGCTTCCACTTCAGTGAACACTAACATTCATACTGTATTCCCAGCGCTATTCCAGTCTTTTCCCTCTAGGAATCATATTTTTTGCATTGTATTTCCCTGGATGTTGGACCTTTCTGCATTGTTTACACAGTTTGCTGGCAGATGCTATTAGCAGTTAGCTGCTTCCTGGTTTATCCCTGGCTGCAAACGCACAGTGTCGTACTTCCGTTTTTATTATAAATAACCACGAAGGGCTTTATTTACCAACAAGTTGAGCAAAAACAAAGCATAAAATACCAAAATAATACCTAATACGCCAGCAGGATGTGATAATCTTTCATAAAAACGTAAGCAACCAGAGTGAGCTACAGACGTATACATTTTAAAAAGGCAAATAACGTGGCTATGCACCTTTAACTTCTGTCTTGAAAATGTACATTGATTTTTTTCCCAGACATTTTTTAGACATCATTTTGAAAAAAGTGTTCATGAATATATATTCATGTATGCCTAAATACATACACTACTGTAATGACTATAAGAACTAGGAAATAGGTGACAACCCATTGGAAACTAGAAAGAAAAATCATATATATTCCCACAAAGAACCAAGGCCAAACATTAATTTTGCATTAGGAAACATTTTATTAAACCGCAGCAGACATGCAGCCCTGGGGGAGACGGAGCTAATTCAAGTGGGTGAGAAGCTGCTTGATCTGCTTATTATCTTACAACAATGCCACAGAGAGTCCTAATCTCCTTCACGCCAAATCATTAATAAACATTGTGATACTTAAAAAAAACAGTGAGCAGCACAAGATATGGGTTTCAACTCATTCCTAAAACAAAGCTAAGACTGAAGATGAAACTGAACAGCCTGATTTAAAAGATGTGCTACATCAAGGGACTACTGCCTGAGTGCAAAAGTAAAAATAAATAAATAATCCGACTTTATTAGTCCAACCACTGGACTTTTTTTATTATTATTAATGACCTTGTAATCTAAGGTAACAGTCTTTTAAATAATCCTGTTTAGTCAATGTTTATGTGTTATTAAAAAAACAGAAAATAGAGGAGAGGCAGAACATCAAGGCTCTCCTTGGCATAAAATCTCTAATGCAATCTTAGCATCTTGCATCTAATATTACACGTTGCGCTCCAGTGATGTGCTTGTATGTGTCCAGACCTCTCAGCCAGTTATCTCCACTGTTGACTAATTTATATGGCATCTTGACCTGAAACATCAGCATCACCGTTTAACAAAACATTTCAGTAAGAACCACAGCAGCACCGAGAAACTGCTAATAAGTCTCACGGACAGGACTGACACTGCTGCCCCCGTCTGTTGTCGACATTGTTTTTTTTCTCCTTTTTTAGCACATATATTCAGTGTATAGCTACTAAAGAAACAAAGGATGAAACAAACCTTAGTGGTGTTACCTTGCTTTATCAATCTTAAAACCTTGGCTGAACAGGGTTTTTTTTGAGGATCTAAGCATCTGTGGCAACAACTGATAGACTGGTGTAAGTGAATGGGTAGAGAAAGGAAAAGATAGCTCATGGGTGTTACAGAAAGTTATATTTAAGACTTTTAAAGATCAGTGTACTATCAATATGATGTCCATTTAATACCTGTATAAATTAGAGGAAATAATTTATAGACAAGCTTCTTAAAAGTTTTCAAAATTAAATTATTTTTCTAGACTAATTTTTCCCCCATCATTTTTAATACCTGTATGTTTCCCAAATAATGAAACCACCCTATGCTGAAGTTGGTCTTCGATTCAGCAGTGTGATAAAGGGCTGTTTCACAGCTTTATCTGTATCTGGATATATGCAGATCACCTAAATTTGGTCAGGAACAGCATGAATAAAAACCAGAAGAAGAAAAAAAGACATAAATGCCCAAAGTTTGAGACCTTTCCATACAAAAGAATAATGAAAGTATTGTAAAACTGAATTAGTTGCCCACAATATAATATCTACATTCTTAAACCAGGCACAATAAAAGGTATTTAGTGTAAATTAGAGCTGCCCAACACAACAGATAGCATTCCTCAATGCAGTGTCAATGTGTCCAGAGATTGCAAGGATGTAATAGTTGGTTTTATGAATTCAGATTCTTTGTTGGATGGCCTTTCATTACCATTGATGCCAACACCTGATGAAGACTTCGGTACCGAAGATACTAAAGATCACCAAAAATGTTAGGAACATGTTGATAGCAAGATGAGAGAAGGAAGAGTGAGAAAAAGGTGGGTTAATATGAGCTCTAACTATTTTTACACCATTTAAGTATATTGTTGGAAAGGCATGTTTCAATAATGTTGTGAAAATCTGGTGTAAATCGTTGCAACTGCAAGTGGAGATGCATGCTCGGTAAAAAACATACTTTAATTTTAACCATGTGGGTTAGTCAGTGATGTAAATTTTATTTGATTACTGCAACATTAGGAAAATTGTCAAATTTAGCTGAAACTCCAACTCCACTCAAAGTACCGTGAGAGGCAGAAGCTGAAGAAATGTACTCCGACAGAGCAAAGGACTGAAAAAGTGTAATTTTTGGGTGGGGAAAAGGGCAGGTAATACATTCTATACCTCTGAGAACAATAGCTACACCTTTTGATCAGCCTGAGGTTCAAGTCAAACCCAGCTGTGAGTGAACCAGCATAAAATAAGCCTTTGAAAATTCCCCCTAATAGGAGATGAGAAATGCTCCAGAGCCCTTGCTGCTGTAGATGGCTTGGAGATGAAAGAGAAAGCATTCCCTTTGTTAGCCAAAGTCATTGAGAGAGCTCAAGGCAGAGGGAGTTGGACCCCACAAAACCAGACCTTTTAACCGGTGTGCATCATTACCCGTGCTCAAATCTACCCAAATCATTGCTTTCATCTGCAGTTGGATAAAATGAGGTGAAATAATCCCAAACTATGTTAGTCTTCATAAAAACCAAATGGTCTAATGTATAGTACTCCATACTGAACAGAAGAGTTCAGTAAGGATCTCTGGACAAAGAAATTCTAGCAGCACACAGACACGGGAAAAATCTTAAATTGTGATCCATTTTGATAAAAAAAATATAATAATGCCAATTTAGACTTTAAATGTTCTGCGTGGTTGGTGCTGATTCTTACCTGACCAAGTGATCATTGCGAATAAGCATGAGGTGCTGCAGGATGGAGAGGAAATAGGGCTCTGCACTGCTGTCCTTCACCATGCTCAACACAATACTGAATGCGTCCCCCGCATCAGTACAAAGAGTCAAGGACTTGTAGATTAATGGAAACACTGCATTTTCACATGAAAAATTGGAGAAGCAGATATAATTTGGAGAAGCAGAGGGCATAAAAGAATCACGGATCTGGGTTTCAACTTAGCAAAAGTTAGCATGGGCTGACTATGAGCTTGTCTGCCTGACACTCATTGCATTCATCCAAGCAGATGCCGAAACAACATGATTCACGATTCATTGCAACTTTTAATAAGGATATTCTATTTCACTCCTGATGTCTTCCAATCTGTGAGAGAACTCCATCATGTCTTCCTCCTTATGCTCCTCAAAAACCTTCAGCTGAATGTCCAGGGCCTCATTCCTGATGGTCATCAGTTGCTAAAGGACCATAATAGAAAAAAAACATTAAAAAAAATTAATTAAAGATAAAGGAAATCAAAAGGAAGAAGGGAGCATTTAAAATAAATGTGCTATAAAAGCTCAAGAACCTTAGTGGTAATTGCACTATAAGCAAAATTTAGGCTAGAATAAAGACAATGAGAAGAGTCAGGGAACCGTTCTCCAAACTAAACTGCAGGTGTGGGCCCTAACCTTTCAATTTAATTTATTTTCTTCCAAGGGGGGGAAAAAAAATGATTACATGTGATAAACGTGTTAGGTAGATCGTATAAAAGCCAGCAGAAAGATTATTAGCCGAGACAGTAGAAACTTTATTGGTTTCCGACTGCTGCACAGACTGAGGACGTGCAAACTCTCCTCGATGTTTCATAAATTATTTGCTGGAGCAAATCGACAGTATTTCACTGAAGTGGACAACTCATTTAAATATTAATACAAGGTGAGGGTTTATAGCGCCTGTGCGTATGTGTGCGTGTGGGAGTGGCGTACTGGGTCATGTTTAACTTACCGGCAATATCTCTTTGAGGCCGCAGCGCATGAACTCATTTCTGATATGCAGCCTGAAGTCCAGCTCATCAGGAGATGTTACGAGGGCATTGATGAGCTGCATGCATGCCACCTGCAACAAACAACAAGGGTACAAAAAGGCAGCGAGAGAGAGAGCGAAAAGTGGGAGCGAGAACCAAAGAATGGGATGACGGATTTCTTCCACCAGAAGTTGATGAAAAGCATTCTGGCATGCATTTGAAATGAGCTACGTCCCTTGGAAGCCGAAGACCATAACTAATGCATGTCTATTTTCTCCCAGTCCCCCACAGGGGCGGTGATTTTAATATTAATGTAACAACTGTAGACCCGTAGACTCAGAATTAACTAACAGTCGATTTAAGGGCAAATTGACTATTCAGGACACTGTTTGTGAATGCCCTCTGAGCTGGGTTTACTCATCAGCGACTGGAGCATCAACGGGCCAGCAAAACAACAAACAACAAAATCAATTATTGACCACAAGGAGGAATTCACTCACGTGTGAAAAGAGGGTATAACTTTGCTATTTATTGGGGGACCTTAAGGATCAGTGTCGTGTCTGTGATAGTTACTTCGTTTTCGGGGCATTTATCCAAAGCGTGAGTAATTTTGTCCAAAAAGATTACAAAACAATTGTCTTTTCTAATATTACTTTGAAACTATTGGAACCTTGGGAGGCATTTACAGCAGTCCCCAGGCCTCTCTAAATGCAACTGGACCCTAAAAAGCCCACACATAATTCAGTGGTGTGCAGGTGGAGAGGAAAAGCCCTCCGGATACAGAGAGCTTTGGATATTTAATAGGAAGTGCAATATGAGTGAGTATGAGTGAAAGGGTGAAAAAGAGAGTGAGTGAGACACTTTCTCGAGTCTGATAGCAGGTTACAGTATACGATGCCTTCCAGAACTACTGGCAACATGGCGAACAGGTCCAAAAATCCTTAAAACATATTCGACCTTTCATACCTGTACCGTAGTCTTACACAGAAAAAGGTGGTGAAGAAGGAACAAAAGAACTGCAGAAAAAAAAGTTGCATATCTTGCAAATCACCAATTCATTATAAAAGCTATAAGAAGCAGAACCGGTTGTTTTGCTGGAAAACTAGTAAAAAAAAATAATTAAAAAAAAAGATTTTCTGACCTACCACACAAATGCAAGTGTGTGTAGTTTTCTGACAGCTGCTGGAACTTTAAGTGGAACGTGAGACTAAGATCTGTGCTTTTCTGACGCAAACACAGTTTGGTCTGACATGAACACCAAACATTTTTGAAAAAAGATCCTAAAACCTAAAAGGTAAGCATGGTGGAGGATCCGTGATGCTGTGAGCCTGTTCCTTTCAAACACCATTGGAACCTTGCATGTCGTCATGAATTATTGGAAAAACCAGGCCATTTTAAAACAAAACCCGGTGGACTCCGAAAGAAAGCAAAAAAAAAAAAAAAAAAACTGCCGGCCAGTGGGTCTTTGATCTGTCCAGATCAAAACAGAGAAAGATTCAGACACTAAACAAAGTTGTTCGGGTGTGGCATGGCAGAGTTGTGCAGCAGGCGCACCATATGGGGAGGCAGTGGACCTCAGGCCATTTGCTGCATGTCTTCCCCTTCTGTCTCTGGTATTCTTTCAGTTAAGCTGCTAATAAATAAATGCCACTAACACCATAAAATTGAAAAAAAAATGTGTTCCTTGGCCATCTCAGACCTTGCACCTAAATCGCACAGATAACCTGTGGAGGTAGTTAACGAGGACACTGAATAAGAGATGAACCAGGACTCTGGAGATCTGAAAAGAGTGTGCAAAGAGAGCCGGTCAATGATCCTCTACTCTGTGTGTCACACCTTTGTGAAATGTTAAAGCAGAGTACGAAGACTTGTCTCATCGACAAAAGGACATTGTGGAAGTTTTCCCTACAAAACAAATATGCTCACATTAAAAGATGGATTTTGCCAATTTGCCACTGTGAGAATATGTTAATGCAACAAAAGCTAAATTTATTTTTGGGTTGTTTGCACATCTCTAACTGAGGTACCATCAGTTAGGAAGGATGTTATGGACACAGAAAAGTGATGATGAGGATTAAAAAAGTCTTAAGCTGAATATAACAGGGGGAAAGATAATACAGAAAGAACTTGGTTAACACTGCATTTTATTATTCACAACACACTATAGGTGTGTAATTTCACTTTTGTTTATTATTTGCTTTAATGAGGTAGTTATATATGCAATTTTAACTTGGGTCCATGACAGGTGTACATGGCTAAAAATAAAAATCAGTAATGTGTTACTGATAGTGGGAAGCAATTATGCAGCAGTCGCATATCTATTCTCCCTCTTTTGCTGTTGCTCTTTCTTTTGTATTACCTGTATTTTTTAAGATTTTTGGAATAGACAGTCTAACTTTCAGAATGTTTTTCAATTCTGGTCTTTTTAATTAGAGCCGTTGCTTTCTTTCTGATCATGTAGTATTTATTTTCTTATCAAAGACTGTATTTGTGGATTCTCTCAGAATTGTTGTTTAAGGTTGAAGTAAATTGAAACCGAACAAAAACAAGCACTCATCATTTGACAATAATACAAGTTATCCAAAGATAACGGTTCAAAATTTAGCAATTTAAGTCCCCGTGTGTTTTTATGCGTGAATGCAGCCATTCAGTTTACTAAAGTCACATCTCTAAACTATTGATTAAAAATGCAAAAACTCTTTTTTTTTTGTGCATTGTTGTTACAAACCATGGCTGCCCTATTTAGAACATCACATAATCAATATTTTAAGTGAGGGCATCACCAGGGAGATGGTAGATTTTTGTTATGTATACATCAGAGAAATGCGCTGTTCTGTCCATTTTCATATTATTGTCCGGTTTACTTTACATAGTATCTGTGTTCATATCAAATGTGGACTCATGGTATAGCATCGACCAAATTTCAATCATCTGATGTTATCCATCTCAGCCTCAATCCAGAGGGAGCAGATGGAAAGCAAAGTGCTTCATACTGATCTGGGCTCTTTATGAAGTGCTTGCTGACTGGATGTAATTTGTGGCCATGATGTGACGTTTCAACAAACATTAAGGACATACTATTTATGATTACGGTGATGAGAATAACAGACTGACTAATAACAAACATCATAGATGAATTCGTGGGCAGTCTTCTAATTTCTGTCCCATCTGTGCCTAAACTAATGATTAAATTGGTCATTTAGGCTCAATAGCAACATCTGGTCCTGAATATCCATGTACATAAGATCTGTTTTAAGCATTATGATGTTCTAATGGCAAACTGAGATATTCTTTATTTCTGCTCTACAGCTGCAGCGGAAGGAAGTATTATGTGCTATTATACTCTATTTCAATTTATATACCAAAAAATTAATAAATTGCTATTTTGCAAGATTGTCAATCAAACCAAATGTTTGATAGTCAAAATGACCAACTTATATGGTCAGATTTAAGGGAGTTCTTTATGCTATGAGTGTTTTTAAGCATCTGGATCCATTTAAATATATTGTCAGCTGTAATGTGGGTTTATCACTGCCCAACTGGTTTAAAACACATACCAACATGTGAATTGCAGTGAAACTGCCATATACACCTAGTTGCTTTAACAGTGGTTTAACTAGATGTGTGAATTACAATATGATTCACTCAGTTTTGCCCCTAATCAACTGGAAAACAAGAGAATATGGAACTAACCTGTAGCTGAATGGAGCGATCTCGGAGTCCCTGCACAATTGGACTGAAACGCTCGATTGCTCGCCACTCCCCTGCTGTTGTAATGGCCTCAAGAACCTTCTCCAAGCTGCACAACAGCATGAAAGACATGAGCAAATGTGAACGTATTCCAGATGATTTTGCATTACTGTATAACGAATACAAAACCAGACAATAACTACGACGGGTCATTATTTCAGGAACAGCCTGAGCTAAAGGGCGGCTGTGCTGTCGTGAAATGGAAAAGTGGCATGTTTTTGAATTTAAAAAGTTATAGCTCTGTTGAGAGATAGAAGAAAAGCGTACGTGTTCTCCTCGCCAACAATGCAGATGGCGGACAGCAGCTTGACAACGTCGGTCATCATGGCAGACTGGCTGGGGTCAATGGCTCTCGCTAGCAAGGCAAGGCTTTTCTCCTCGCCCAGGATTCGATCCAAGCCATACTGCAAAAACAACACAAGATTAGAAAAGAATAGAAAGCTCCTTAATTGGCCTGCACTGGGGAAATTCAGGTGTAACAACAGCAAAGAGTTACTTTTATAAAATAGGACAAATACTGCACAGTTTAAAAAATGGCATACTCAAGAAATGAAAGGTGTGCAACTGTGTAGGGTGACTTAAAATATAAATGTGCAAAACATATGTTTATATTTATGCATTACCGAGTCATACTGCAAGTTGGCTGGCATTCAACAAGAACAATATTCAATTCAACTTAGTTTATTTATATAGCACTAATTGGCCACATGTCATCTAAAGACACCTTATAAAGTCAATTAAGTCTAATCATACAGATTGGTTAAAAAGTTTTCCATCTAAAGAATCCCAGCAGATTGCGTCCAGTCGTCGAATGCCACCTAAATTAGAAGAAATCAATTTAAATAAAAGGAATTGACTTTTACATTTTTATAAAGCCAATATATTTTTTTGTGTGTGACAAAATGTGGCTGATACAAAATGTCATATTAAAGGAGAACAGTAATTTAAGCTGTCTGTAATATTTTAGAGAGTGCCAATTACCGGTCCGGCTCAAAACAGTAATTATGGCAATAAAATGCCACTAGAAAAAAAATCATCATTTCACAAATTCAGGATATTGACGTTTCATGATTGTGTCCTTTTGTAAGCAAAACCTCATTATTTGTTGTTGTTTTTTTAAGAAAGGGAAAGATAGATTTTTTACAAGAAAATCAAGTTTTTAATCCAACAAAGATGTATCCCTCTTTTTAAGTTAATGAAGAAATAATAAATTGTGATGCATCAGTTATAAGAAAAGGTGTCTTTGTATAACCAGTTTAAGAATTTGAATATAATGAAGTATTTCAACCATGATTAATTGAAGTGGCTAAAACATTATTTATATCAATGTATAAAGAGAAATATAATGCAAAATATTTCACGTGTAAAACATAAATTCAAGAAATTAAAAAAGTAGAAATGTTCAAAAGGATGTATTGTTCTAGAAATTACCATGTTGAGGAGTTTCCTGAGCTTACATATGAAACTGAAACTCTTTTATCCAATAAATGCATGGTTTCAGTAATTAATCAGATAATGATTAATTAAGTTTGTAATATTCACTTAGTCTTCTAACCCAATTTTTGTCAGCAATTGTTGACTTGTGAGACCTAAAATAGATAATCTGCATCCTCTACTGCTCGGACACAGCAGAGTACTCACGACTGTTAGATAGACCATCTGTTCGATATGCACTACAGTTAAGGGCACATATTCTGTGTAAAGAAATGTCTTCAATTAAAGCTTCAAAGCACAATTTCAGTGTGGTGACTTTTAGTACGTTACTATGTGACTACTGAGAAAAAAATAACAGAAAATACGCAGAAATGCGAGTTGACAGAGGAAGCAAAAAAAAAAAAAACAAAAAAAAAAAAAAACAGGTTCAACAGACAGCTGGTGGAGAACACCTGTCTTCTCGGCATTGTGGGTACCTGCTGTCCCAAGATGCCTCTCCAGCCCAGGAAAGGTCTGGGCTTACAGAAAGGCCTACGGGTAAATGCTGGTGTCTGGCGCCTGTTGAGACGCAGGATTACATGGGACCTTACAGCACTATTTGTGCCAGAGGGGTTGTATATCTGTCTTTGCTGGTTTTTAGCTTCATATGAGGATTTTATTTTTCTATGTAGTAACTTATGGACTAACAGCACACAAGCAAAAATAAAAACAAGCTTATAGAAACTACCCAGGCTTGGGGGATTATTCAATACTCTCTGGGATTTCATGTTGCACGTTTTTTAACAATAAACAAAAAAAAAATCAGTTTCATGGTGTTTATCATTTCATTGGGATCCCAAATTAAGCAGCTCGACCAAAATTACTAAAATTGTGATACAATGCTGAATAAATAAAAAAAAAAAAATACGGTGTAGGTCAGAATAAATGAAGTCTGACAGATTTTAGTTTGGGACAAAAGAAGATGTTTAACAGTATTTTGCTGTTATCTTGTACAGTGATATATTTGGATCAAACAAGTTAAACTAATTAAACAGAGAAACTAAATTCCTAAGAAAGCGTATGATGTCAGGTAAATACAGACAAGCTATAAATAAATAAATCCAGATTTTAGAAATGTAGATTTTGGAGAAAATTTTAATGCCCCTTTTCCCATTGCTCCATTTAAATAGCGTTTAAAAACTGTAGGCTATAATACAGAAGTACACATGCAAATTATTTTTATAACATAGCTCAGAATAAAAGTCAAGGTTTCAGTGGTTGGAAAAAATGTAAACAAAGCACAAAGCTTTATGTAACAGCAAATAAGACAAGATTTACTGTAACCCTTAAAAAGTGGTTTAGCACCCATTAATGTACAGGTAATGGCTTATTTACTTAATTATTGCCAGTAACTAATTTTACCAGTTTGAAATGTAATAAAACCATCAAAGTATTGACTTGCCAATGATCTGAGTCAATAAGACAATGACAGTGACAATAAGACAGTTTTTCTAACAATAATAAATTCTTACATTACTGACGTAGCTTTGAAAAAATAAAAATTATTTTTTGTAGAGGATAATGCAATTTTACAAAAAGGGGACTCAGTTTCTAGGGAATACATTTTTTTGCAGTTTTTGTACAGTTTGTTTAATAATGTTGCCATATTAAAAAGAATAGTCATCATATTAAATAAGTCAAGACTAAATGCTACGCAGCACTCTGCATTATTTAATGTATCGCATCTCTATCCAAAACATTTCTTATTATCTTAGATATGCAAATTCATGATTTTATTTACGACCCGTCCGGGGTGTGCCCTGCCTCTCGCCCAATGACTGCTGGAGATAGGTACCAGCCCCTCCGAGACCCTGCACGGATAGGCGGGTGTAGACAATGGCTGGATGGATGGATGAGTTCATTAGTTTAACACTGCTGCACCAGGTAAATGTTATTTACCTGGTGCAGCAGTGTTAAACTCCAGTAAACAACGTTTCAATTAGTCCCAAGTCCAGCACACCAGAATGACTGAAATACCTGCTCATGCACTAAAGTAGTACACAGTCCATGACCTAGTTAAGCGATTCATTTGTTTTAACAAGAACACACATCTAAAAGTTGCAGGACATCAGCCTCGAGGACTAGAGTTTGACGCCTGTGACATAGCAACAATAAGCTAACATTATTAGCAATTTATCATGTTATTGGTAGTTCTTAAATTCTTAGTTCCTAGAGGAGGAAAAAGGAAATAAAAAACTGACATTACCTTATTGTTCATGAAGGCTTTGAGACACTGGACAATTTTATGTTGATTCTTTTTGTCAATCTTCTCCTGCCTGTGGACACCACGCAGTAATGATGAGGGTTTATAGAGCCGTTCAGAAAAAAATGAACTGAATGTAAAACTTACTGTTTCTTGAACAGCAACCTCTCCAAAACGTCCAGCAGTAGTCCGAGGCCCTCATGCCCAAAGTTCTGCACCCAGCTGGAAGAAAAAAAATACAATAAATCAATACCACAACAGCTCGAGACTGACAGCTGACAAGAACTATTTCATACTCATCAACCACCGTGCAAAGCTTTTTGACTCAAAAACAAGTAGAACTGCAAACTCTGCGCTGAGAAGAAGGCAGCGCTTATAAATGTTGCAGCTCTTGCCTGAGAAAAAAAAGGCTCCACTAAATCAGTTCAGACAGGGGGAAACAACAAATGCAAAGGCACACTGAAAGAGTGCAGAACTCTATGATGGAACTGAAACTTCTTTTTCTATGAAAAAATACTCTAAAAACAGAGATACTAAGCTTTTAAAAATTTGTCAATTCAGAAAGAAAGCAAACCATTAAATTTGAAGAAAAGATACATCCTTGTAACCTGTATTCCTTTGAACGGATCATAGAAATCCTCTAAGCATTTCCTGCACAAGGTTACAGCGTCGAAGGCCTACAACACCCGCTGAATCCAGCTGAGCATTGGAGAGATTAAATAGAAGCAAACAACTGTCTATGGTTACAAGTATGATCCATGCAACACTGTAGCAAACACAATCTGATCCCTAAATAAACCAGGCTAGCCCCAGATTGTTTTTTAAAATGTTGGAAAAGCTGCGCCCGATGAGCGCCCCATCTCTTATACATCATGTATATCAAACATGTGCACCACTGCAGCAGAGACAGCAGAACTGTGACTAAAATGTTGCAGCAATGACCCAATAATAACATGTTATTCTCATCCAACGCTATGCGGATGCTTAACTCACCTGCGAGGGTGGGAGATGGAAAGAGTGAGATTGAAATTCAAGCCTTTATCTGCTGTCTGATTAATTAAGCAAATATTATTCTGACCACTTGGGGATACAGTATTGAAATTTCATCGCCAAGATGATCAGTTTATCCTCATTATGAAAAAAGAAAATACAGATGGTGACATTGTAACATCCCCAGTGATGACACAGCGGGACGCTGTGAATTTCCCATTTATTTCCAGCGTTGATGAACTTTTGACAGTCAGAGCACATCAACATCAACAAGACTTGATTCTTTTCATAATCTCCTTCACTTCTTTTTCTTTATACCTACATAACAGTGTCAGCATACATGGTAAGATATGGGAACAGATCAGCTTGACAAGCAGATATCATCTGGTGAATTAGTTAGGCTACCTGCAAGGGTAGCCATCCAAATTTTGATTTTGAAACAGCCAGATGAATCTTTCTTGGATGCAAGGGAAAAGTATAATGGCCTTCTATCAGCCAGCTGACTGGTAGTGCACAGCCACACGTGGGTGTAGGAGCAACCCTGTCCAACTTTATATGTTCAATATCGCTGTAAAAAGAAAAAGAAAAAAACGCCAGTCACACCAACACTTTGTCTGGCATCTCATTAAAAATGATTTCAACCATAAGAGCATAAAGGAAAATTTTAACTTTAATAGTCACTTTAACTTTTTAAAACCTTGATACATGTTGATATAACTAACTGGCCCGCATTTAGCTAATTATGACACTGATATTGATAATATGCAATGAATGCAGTTTGGGGAAATTTCAATCCTTACAGAAGTTATCCTATGACGTTTTGTCAAATAAGTCTCTCCTGAAAGAAATTCAAAATAACTTTATCAAGGTTGATACGCATTGTTTGAACTTACAGACACATCTTAGAAAATATGGGCCTTAGTGGGTTTTTAGTGGGTGCTACCTTTCATTAAAGAGTAATACTGAAAGCCTAGAACCAACAGATGTACTGTAGTTTTCTTGCTAAGAGCCATATCTGTCAAAGATGAAAGGCCTGCAAAAAATGGAAACACTGAAGTTAATAAAGATCATAAAACTATCAAACGTTGATCATTTATTTTCTCCAGCTTTTCCCTTTGGAACATCTTAATCCTTAAGGAGGCCTGAGATCTTGATATCTTTAAGCTATGGCTAATCATCAAACATCGTGTGAAAATCTGTTACAACACAGCAGAAAACAGTCCATCCAAATCCTCTAAACCACTGACTCGATTTAGTCTTCCAACATATAAATCGTACTCATTCTACTTAGAAGCACTTAAGGTTTTCTTTTCCGAGCTACCAGTAAATTTCACGTTGCAACAAAAAGCAGCAATAATTTTCCAGATTTTAGAGTCATTTAAGTAATCAAAGAAAGATTTACATTCAGAGACTGAAAATGGAGATAAATACAAGATTTGTAGTGCCCGCACCTCCCTCAAATAAACCTTAATATGAGCTTTGAACATTAGCATTCACTCATGATAATCTAATCAAGAAGCAGCACAGCATGCTTTCAAGCATCAAATCTACTAAATTCTCAAGGTGGAAAGACAGAAAGAGAAGCTGCAATCTGAATTTAATTTCTTCAGATGGGATACAAGACATGGTGTGCCCATGAGATATATTCATCTTTTTTGCTATATTGTTCTATCTGCATTAATAGTAAAGAAACGTCGAGCTTAAACAGATGGTAAAACACTATTGTAACAAAATGTTTGTTGCAGTGAAAGCATTGCAGTGACATCGGGAAGGTTTATCCACAGGTTTAGGTGAGCTAAGGACATCATTTGTGCAAAAATTGCCCTTTAAGAATTTAAGGCGACCTATCAGTCATTCAACATTACCAGCATTAATTTTATTCACTTTTAGTAAAAAGACTTCCTTCTTTACAAAAAAAAAAATTCCCTAAAAACAAGACAGGAAGGCATAAAGATTTGAGCACATTCAAGATATTTATAAGAGAGGATGAATGTGTTACAGCGTCAGAACAGGAAAGGAGGGTTGAGGAAGACAAAAACTGACACAGCCTTGATGAAGATTGTAAAAACTGCTGCCAAGGAATCTGAGAAACGAGGCTTTCACGTTTAAGAAGAAAAAAAAAAAAATCAATTCAGTCTTCACTTCTGAATGTGCCATAGCCCAGGCCATTCTGGTTATAGAGTACGCAGGGTCTTGACAAGAACTCCATTGAAATGCATAGTTCAGGGGCAATTGCATGTTAGTTCTTCATCATCAATAGGTGAGGCAAAGAGCAAAAGAAAATAATCCGATGATCTATGGAAGAAGTTATTGCTGCGGAAACCAACAAGCCTACACTATCGGGCTCGGCTGCTATAAATTTAAAATTTGCCTTGAAACACATTACAGAAAAGTGGAAGGGATCGACGTGACAAATAGTCTTTCAAAAGCTTTTTGAAGTTTTGAGCCATTAGACATTTTGAAGATCTTGGAGGTCAGAAACCAGCGATGTAATAGCTTTCTGCCATGTCTTGAGAAAAGATTTCAGGAGCAAGAACAATTGGGTAGAGTCCATTTATAAAAGGAGTGTGTCTCTTCTTTCCCTATGGAAGGTCAAAGAGAGCTGGGATAAGACAAATAAACCAGGCTCTCAGACCTGCAAACTGTGCAGTTTCATTTAATGTGTAAGAGGGGTTAAAGTCGTGCAACTAAATTTCCTAGAATTTTTTTTTCCATAGTCAAGGTTTGTGGGGGGGGGGGGGTTATATGCTACAGCATAAATGCTCATTTAGAAAGTGAAACAGTCCCAGCAAGGCAAGCATGGCTGCAATGTATATTTACACGGGTGGTGGATCTCAAAACTACTCCCTGTGAAAAGTTTTTGAGAGACAAAAATTTATATCAAAAATCAATTAATATCTTTAGATGTAACATCTTTTACAATTCAACTGAAAAAGAAGTGACATTTTCAAGTGGAAAAATGTCTAAAAGAAAAAAAATCTGCATTAACTTTGCTGCATAGCTGACAAATACATTTATCTATTTTTCTTTTTTGTTTTATGCACCCTTTTATCCCATTTTGATATTTAGGCTTCTTGGGTACATGTCTTGTGTCTGTCTTGCAGAGAGTTTGCAAAGGATTAGAAGGACCTTGTTGTACACATGTATAAGTCAGGAGATCCTGGACAAAAACGGAGGAAGCCAAGGAAAGCTTCTGCAGTGAAAGCATCCAGGTTATCCTAGCTAAAAGCTCCGAAATGCTTGTTGGGCAACCTATTATGTTTTGATTAACCCAAACCACATATGTGGACAACAATTCAAAGGGGCATGCTTGACACAAAAACAGCACATCTTATCAGCATATCGACAGTAAAACATGGTGGAAGTGCCATCATGCTCTGGGCTTGGTTTTCTACAAGGGGAACTGGGGCTTTTCTCAAAGCAAATGAAATCATGACTGGTTCCAAACAACAGTTCATTTTGGCCCAAAACGTTTAGTTGTCTGATGGAAAGATAATTTTTCAGCGTGGCAACGAGTCCAAGAATACAGCCAAATGAACAATGTAAACCACCAAAGTATATAACCTAACAGAAAATCAATGGGATTACCTGTAGAGGGTGGTCCTTGTAATTTGATAGATTTATAGAACTTTGTAAGGTACAGTATTATTTTTTATCTATACATAATAGGGCTGTACGATTTTCCCACAAATCTAAATACATTTCAACCATAATTGCGACTGTGATTTAATTTTTACTTTTCTTTTCATTAATCACAAGCAAGAACAATGGCCTGTAGATAAAGATGTTTGTAAGCAAGGTCTATTTAAAACAAGAAATTAAACTGTTTTTATTAGTCAGAATATTATTATTCAAGAGAATAGCTTTGGGAGTTGGACATCGTTCCTTGTTGAACATAAAATGTAACCACCAAACAAGCCTATGTATAAAACAGTTTGGCCGCTACTTAATGCTATGGTTAGATCTCTGAAAGTTTCTGGTAAAACAGTATTGATTATATAAACTCTAAAAGAAATAATAAAATTAGATTATATCACTGCTGCAACTCTTTTCCCTTCCATAATTAGGCAAACCCATTTTAAACATATTACCGACACCTAAAGGACGTCTCTGATCCATTAATTGTTACATTGCCAAAAACTGGAGACCTCTGCGACTTGGAAAATGCGGTTTTTAAAATTGCGATTATATTGCAAATGTGAATTATTGTCCAGCCCAAACGAATAATTAGTTAATAGTAAAAAAAATTTGTATATTTTACCCCTAAAAATATTTTTTTTTCAGTTGCATGGTACAGCGTATTTGAAAAATTAAAGGTGGGAAAGGTTCTAAAATGTACATTTATACTGTTTTTCATGGTTCCATTGTTTTACATAAGAGAATTTGAATAAGGGCATGTAATTTGAATTTGAAAGCCAGTGTATACATCATTAGTATCCAAAAATGCTTGTCGGGGGCTGGTTTACTGCATGTCTTAGTCGTTTCCCTGGTTCAGAAGACCTTAATAAAACCACTAATGGTTCATTAGCAGATAATGAGGAGATAACTCAGCAATTTCAATCAGCTGTGTTGGATCAGGAATGTATTGAGAACATGTATGAAAGGTGCTCTTGAGGACTGGAATTGGACAGCCCTGGTGTACATTATACTAGATGAGTTCACAGCAATATGCATACACATGCTTTGGCAAACATCATACAGTAGTCTAGGAGATATCAAACCATGTGCATGGACTATTTGTCAGACAGCTGACAAAAAAAAAACACATCAGGAAGTATTACAGTCTATCCAAAACTGTTTACCCAGTTATTCCAGCTAAGGAAACCAACCAAACATAAACAAGAGCCAAAAGTAGTCTTACAGAACTATTCAGTTGACCAATTTAGGCATAAACAACAACTAAATCTTTGTGATTTTCTTCCTGTCAGTTTTTCCTTGAGCAATTAGGTGTTGTTTTTTCTTCTTTTTTTTTTATTTGTCATGCAGCCTGTCTAAACAGCTAAAGTATTTTATATTCAGTTTGCTAATCTAACATACTCTGCCAGCCCTTGGGTTTCATTAGTTCCTAGCATCTGGCAGCCCTCCCACATCCCCAATGAGAAAACTTCAATTACATTCTCTCTCTGAAAGTCCTCGGTCCAGAGCCATATTGAGCACAGCTCATCACGGCGCCGAGGCAATACTTCGCTGATTTACATTCAGTTGTTCACGCAGTTCAGCAGCACAGCAGGGTTTGCGGCACAAAGAGGGCACACAGAATTCCCATGTAGAGATCACTGCCTTATCCTGGATTGCTGTAGGTGCTTTAATACCAGGATCATTTTATTTTCCCAAAGAGGTCTGATCTGGAACAGTGCTGTTCATTCCCAAACTCCAAATAACCAAATTCCTGTCTAAGGAATCTTTTACCTTCATTCTTACCCCAAGCACAAGATTTTCCACGTTCACCCAGAGCAGAAGGGCTGTCCCACTTCTCTTTTTTGCATACAGGAAAGGCAAAGGAGTAAAACTGTCAAGCTAAAAAAACTTAAACGTTTCATCAGCAAACTTTTTTTTAAAAGGGAAAACGTGCGACTTGATTTATATCCATTGCATTCTTTGATATTATTGCCTGCTCTTTTCAACAAACAGAAAATAAGGAATGTAGCATCATGTTTCTATGTTACAACTATTTCATTTTTACAACAAATACAAAAATAGTGCAATGCACAGCTCCGTGTATTTCATAAGACCAAATGCATGTCTAATTCTATATTCTTATAAAACAACTTAAAAAAAACAGTGTGTTAATGTCTGCTGTTGACTTGATGACTGCTCAGTTGACACATATGGGAATTTTGACATCAATCTGGGATGGGAAAGCTGAGACAGTCCGAGCATTTGATCAGTAGCCCTCCTGGGTACCTCACTTTGGGGGTTTTCTGGGTTTTCTGGGTTCAGGACTGGCTGAGGGAATGCACGTCCCTTCTGGCCTGGGAACATTATGGCATCCCCAAGTATGTAACTCTGGATGTAAACACCAAAAGTCTACACAGGGTTTTTTGGAACTTCCTTAAACTTTCTGGATGATTCTAATTCATGCCAGCCATAGCTGAGACATTGGATATATTTCCTCTCATACTTAGACAATACTCAGAAAACCACATTGTTTCAAAGGTTGTCAATTTCTTTAAGAATCCCTGGAGAATCCCTCAACGTGTAATAGGCAGTGCAGCAAAGTGTTGCCCTCCACTAAACTAAAATACACTGAACTTTTAAAATGCTGTTTCAATGACAGCAACGGTCTTTAAAGAGAGATGAAGCAGGAGGACAAAGTCAAATCAATGAGAGAAATCAAATAAAAATATTTCCAAAGGATATGTAATGAATTTTGAATATATATATATATATATTCTTTTGAAAAAGACTTTCTGTATAGTACGCGTGACTCATTTGTAGTTCATGGTTGTGTGTGGGGGCAGGAACAGCATCCAAGGATTTGTTTTTCTGGCATTGTGTAAGTGAGAAACAACGATGTTTACCTTTCTGTAAGCTAAACTAAAAATAAATGACTGTGGAGCCTTAAACATGAAGGTCAGTTATAATACAGTATCAAAAACCAATTTCTACTCTTTTGTCAGATCCATTTATCAAATCCATTTTTTTTACAATTACATTGTGTGGCCTTGGTGAACCTACACGCTAAAGCTGTGGCCTCTCTTTATGAAATGGGACGGAGAAGTGAAGATGCTGAGGTAAAGCATAAAAGAGTCAGATAAGTGCAAAAATTATGAAATTAACTTAAGGTTGGTCTGCTCTACCAGCCGGATCCATATGAGAAAACACATCTTCCCATCTTCCCTTGCAGGCTGCGCACATTGCATTGAGGAAACGCTTGAGAGCCGCTTGCCTCGTTGCCAAGAAAGTGACAATGATCTGCATCCAAAAACTGTGGCAGACAGAAAGGTTTTACTTCCAAATCAATCCAGCAACTCATGACTTTAATGGCGCTATTAGAAGGCGAGAGGTTGCTGCTGTTTCTAGCCGGGCCAGATTTATGATCTAGTCCATACTTTTGTCATTAGGCTTGAGCCTAACAGTCTGATCAGTGGTTCCTTCATCAAACACCACAGCATACCAGCCACATTTTTCTTGACAGTCACTTTTACTGAAACTACTGCAACATAAAAAAAAGACGGAAGACATTTAGAAATGTATTATCCATTGAACTGGAAGAGGCTAAACAAAGACTGGTGAAGCTTTAAAAATAAAAACGAACAGCATAGAGCTGAAGGGCAAAATACTTGGCATTGTGTTAGCATAACCAATAGATCAGAAATTATTACAAGATGGGGTTTTTTTATATTTTGGTTCTACTGGTGAATAATGCTTGAATGAAGCAGGATACTGTGTAGGCTACAAATGGCTTACAAAGTGGAGCAATCAAAGCTAAGAGGGAATCTTAGCAAACTGTAGGTACAGTAGGGGCATATCAGGGAAGCTGCTTTGTAGACTACAATAACTACGAGAAGTGCTCCTTTACAATCTGACATTCAGGCATAAATTATCTTTAAGAAACAAAATGAAACACATCAAACTAAAAGAAACAGAGGAAAAGGTTGCAAGATAAACAGGTAATTAGAAATAGTAACACTAAACACTAAAAGTAAAAAAAATAAAGATTTGTTGTTCATTGGTTCAATGATTTGTGCGTCTCCCCCTGTGCTAGTTCTCTTTAATTTATCGTCATTTTAGGTAGAAACAGTTGAGCCCAAAATTATTCATACCCCTGTCACATTTAGATTGAAAACAATCCTTTAATTTTATCAACATGATTTTCCTGACTGGAAGTAATATTAATGTGCTGGAGCGGCCTAACCAGAGAGTAGTATCCGATGTAGAAGTGGTGGAGGGAATTAAAGACTGAAGTGATGGCAATGAGCCTTTCCAGCCTTAAGGACTTTCAGAACATCTCAAAGGATGACTTGTCAGAAATGGCAGGGAAAAATTGAAGCGGGCTTCTCAGCAATTATAAGAAGGGTTTGATTGCTGAAATGACAATGAAGGTTTAATTTTCCCTTAATTGTTGAAAATGGTGTAAAATATGTTTGACATGTCGTTTGTTGTTAAAGTCAAGATAAAAACTGAGATATATTGTCTTTTTTTCTTAAGATTTAGACAAGTTGTATATAGTCTTTTGATCTTTTGGGAAATGCTTTTGTCATTTCATACTGGAAACAAACTTCTTGGCTGAATGAAAATAACCAAATCTACCAGGGGTCTAAATTATTAATAATAATGATAATAATCAAATCATCATCTTTATTGTCAATGCAACATAAATTCCAATGAAATTTGTCTTCTGCATTTAACCCACTCCTTAGGGAGTAGTGGGCTGCCACTGTGCGGCGCCTGTGGGGGAAATCTGGGACTAAGGGTCTTGCTCAGGGACCCAGAGTGGCAGTCTGTGGTATTCAAACCCAGAAGCTCCAGGACGCAATGCTCTAACCACTCAACCACCACTCCCCCCAGACTAAATTAATCTGGGCTTATTTGTTTCAGTTTACTAAGAGCGTGAAAACAAGTTAGAAACAATTTCAGAGCTGACCAATAATAAGACTCTCCCTCAGAAACGCTGCATATTGCCACAGCAAACCGTGAAACATAGTCGGTCATGTTTCCTAGATCAGGGCAGTTGGGTTACATAATCTGATCTTGTTTACACTGAATAAATGTTAATGATCTGTATAGCAAAGACAATAATTTAAAAAAATGACATCCCAGCACACTATTAACAGTTTAATTCAGCTAAATCATTCATGTGCAAACTGAGAAGAGCCAAACTATTATGTGAAGGTAATTTTACACAAGCAGCCAGTTCCTTTGAATGCTACTCTGCTTTTGATTAACGAAAATGAGACATTTTGTGTCAGAGAATGGAACCTTTTAATGCTTAATATGCTGCATTGGGAAGTAGGAGAGGCATTTTTTTTAAAGTAGTCCAGTTAGTTTGCAGCCTCTTAAATGAAATGGAGAGAGAAGAAGAGACAGTCCACATACATCAAACTAAGCTATTTTTTTTTGTTAAAGTAGTACAGCTCAACTATGCATGCTGTAATTAAGAATACAGTGATTGAAATATGTAAAATGCCAGGGAGAAAAAAAAGGAAGGATCCTCAAGCCTTGATTACAGCGTAAAGAATCAAGCGTCTCAATAACATAGTCCAGGTCCCTTATTCAAGAAATTGAAAGACTTCATAGCAAATAAAAGAGTTTTAATTGAAAGATTTGAATGCATGCACGAAAATGTTAAGGCACTATAGGAATAAAACACAACACTTTTTAAAATATGGAATTAGTAAACAGACAGCATACACAGCACCTTAAGAGGGCAGGTCAGTAACGATTAATATATATTAATTTCTGTCTATACCTCACAGTGTTGCTCGTCAGCGACACTCGCAATGAGTCTAGACAGGCAAACAGGCGTTCGTCCGTCACCCCTGACTTCAGCTCATTGAGGAATTCCTGAGGAGATATCTGATAGCTTTTCTTCAGGCTACCCTGAAAAAGATGAAAGAAGAAAAATAAGAATAATATCCCTTATACAGTCATGGACATAATTGTTGGCACACCTCTGTCAATGAAAGAAAATCCCACAATGGTCACTGAATTGGCTTGAAACTGACAAAAGTAATAGTAAATAAAAATGTATTGAAAATTAACCAATGAAAATCAGACATCGCTTTTGAATCAACAGAATCATTTAAAAAATAAATAAACTAATGAAACAGGCCTGGACAAAAATGAAGGCACCTGTAACTCAATATTTTCTTGTGCAAGCTTTTGAGGCAATCACTGCAGTCAAACTATTTCTGTATCTGTCAATGAGACCTCTGCGCCTGTCGACAGGTATTTCTGTCCACTCCTCGCCAGCTCCAGTTCTCTCAGGTTTGAAGGGTGCCTTCTCCAGACGACGGGTCTGCACAGATCTGAGACACCCAGTACCAGATGCAGCAAAGCAGCCCAGATCATAACCAAGTCTCCTCCGTGTTGCACAGTAGCGACAGTGTTCTTCTCTGGGTTCGCTTTATTTTGCCATCTGTGAACATGGAGCTGGAGTTTTATCTCATCTGTCCAAAACAACATTCTCCCAGAAGCTTTGTGGCTTCATGATATGCTTTGTTAGAAATGTATTAATATAACGTTTATTTATGATCATTTATTATTACTTTTGTCAGTTTCGAGTTATTTCAGTGACCATTGTGGGATTTTCTTTGGTTAACAGAGGGGTGCCAACAATTTTGTCCTTGACTTTATGGTCATTCAATTCCATTTAAAAACACACAAAATAAAACCAAAAAAATTTGGTCACACAAGAAATGGTCCTTGTATAAGTGCGGCATAATTAATTGCATTGGCAACCTTACACATGATTTTAAAATCTTTATTCAAATGCTTGTTCTTAAAATAATGTACATGGAAAGCAATAAAGGTTTTTATAAACGTGCTTATAAACAGCTATAAATGCAAAACCATCTATAATGAATTTGTATCAGCAGAGAGGGGGAAAAAAAGGGTAATACAGTTTTGCTCAACAGACAACATTTCTGATGGGTTGTACAATTCTGCATACGCTTTTTTTTTTTAACAACCATAAATTATTCAAGTTTGACTTTTTTTTAAATGTCAAACAGCCTTTTGAAGAAAAAAAAAAAGAGACAAAAGAATCTATATCTAGAAACAAGAACCTGTTATAATTTTGAAATAAGGACGGTATTTCAAAAGCGCTCAAAATATCAGTCGGTGCAGTTTAAAGGATATTTACGAGGCATCGCTTCACAGGAGCATCCTCTGACCTGCCCCACAGTGGGTAACTTCCACTGCAGGAGCGTCTCAGTGTGTCTTGCCTGTGTAGAAGATGCTCGGCTCCCAGTCGACAGAGAGAAAGAATAATGGATCAGCTGGAGCACAGCTGCTTTAGCCACCCACACTCAACCCCAGGACAAAGTCTTCAGGATGATCCCGTGTTCAAAATATGTGCTGAGACCAATAATAGCACACACAAAAGTACTTAAATGTAAATGTAATTTTTTTTGTTGTTAAAGAAAACACAATAGTGAAAGAAAAATTAAGTGTCTTAAGAATATTGTAAATCTTAGACTTTCAAATATGAGCATCAGGTAGAAATTCGACCCGTGATCTGGTTTTACTGAGTGCAGCAGTGGTCTTTTACCTCTTTTTTTTTCCATTTTCACTTTTTCAAAAAGAACAAGCATAAGGACTTGCAAATTTCAGCTGTGCCACAAGGTTGTTGTTTTTTCTGTCTCTCCATTGGAGAGTAGGTGCTTTCTTCATGGTGCCCTTGCAATAACAACATTCTTATTCAGAGCTGTTCTTACCTTGACCGTGTGATAAATCTTGTAGGATTTCGTTTGATTTTTTTTTTTGCTGTTATCCTTGAGTTTTGAGGGAAAAAAATGTTTTACTTTCTTGAGAGAAGCCAGCCTTGTCACTAACTAGACTTTTCAGCTTTCTATAGGGCAGAGATGCCCATATTTCCAAGTTCATGAGATTAAATAAACATTTGACTCCAAATTGGCTAGAAAAAGAGAAATACACAGTCTTTTCAATGCAGTCCCTTGACAAAGTGTTGCCCCCCTTTGTTTTTTATCTATTTTGTTTCATTTCAGCCTGTAATTTAAATGCTTCCCAACTTTTTTTTCAATGAGATGGATCTGCAAAAAGTAGTCTAATTTGGCAAAATGAGAAAATAACTTATGCACGTACCAATTATCTGTGTTTTCTATTTATCCACCCCCTTCACTATGAAGCCCTTTAAAAGTTGAATTGCAACCAATTATCTTCAAAAGTCACAAAATTATGGAAAATAAATACACCTTTGTGCAAATCTAAGTGTCACATGATCTGTTAGTATAAACACACCTTTCCTGAAAGGAGGCTGCATCAGACAAGTCAGGGACAAAGTTGTTGAGAAGTCCAAGTCAGAATGGAGTTATAACAAATATCCCAATATTTTATGTTCCTCCGGAGCACCATTAGATCCATCATCTTCAAATGGAAAGCACATGGTACCACATAAACCTGTCGAGAGAGGGCCACCCACCAGAGCTCACAGAAAGAGCAAAGAAGGCATTCATCGGAGAGGCAGCACAGAGACCAAAGGTAACCCTAAACCCTGTCAGATGAGACTATGATTTTACTTTTCGCCCACCGAGGCGAATATTAATGTCTGATGCAAACCCGACACAAATCCCATCACCCCTGCAGTGAAACATGGTGGTGGCAGCATTCTATTGTGTGGATGTTTTTCAGTCTAGTGACTGTGAAACTGGTCCAAGTTGAGGGAAAGATTGATGGTGCTAATTGTAGGGATACTCTTGAGAAAAACCTGCAGTCATTTAAGGCTAGGAGGGAGGGCCACCTTTAATTCCAGGTTGTGAGGCAAGAAAAAAAAACAAAAAAAACAAGGGGGGCTGAATACTTTGGCAACACACTGCACATCAGATTGTGTTGACCTACGTTTGTGAGCTAGAGGAAAACTATCCTTGATTGATATGCAAAGTTTTTTTCTTTTTTACACAAGTGTCAAACTAACAAAATTTTCCTTTCCATTCATTACCTCTTCTAAAATAAAAAATAATAATCCAAGCAGCAAACAGTAAATTGATGAATGCTTTTCCTCAAAAGAGAGGATGGCGCTTTTTATTACCCTTTTCTCATTCAGACACAACTGCTATCTGAATTCTGTTTGGGAATTTTTTTTGTCATCACTATGCCAGCCACCCGCTTCACCACATCGTGGCAGAGCAGCAGTCGCAGTGGGCGGCTGATCTCCACGCGATCACGGACCGAGCAACACACAAGGTCCTTCCTTCCAACAGACATCAGACATAACAACTTATTGGATGGCAGGGGCTCCTGAGATGGTTGTTTATGCAGCCCCCTGACACCTTGCATGGGCATCGTGCATGGACCGCGGAACGGGTAGGGCCAGTAGGGCCGCGGCCCTACCTACTTTTGATGATCAAACATGTAAAATAATATATATAAATAAAATTAAAATATTCAATAGCTATTTTTTTCAAATGCACAGTAGTCTATGGCAGCAGCATCATTCTCCAATGAGAAAGCGATAAATCATCCCATCTAAAAATGTATTGGCTGATTGTGTCATGTGATGTAAACAAAAGTTTTCCCACCTCTGCGCTGCTTATGACCGCTACTTCGTTAGCTTCGTTTGCTTCGTTAGCTTAGTTAGCTGTGTCCACTGCAAGTGCTGAGAGGTGTTTCTCGTCCCTCCGTCGTATCAAGACCTATCTGAGATCAACAATGACCCAGAAAAGACTAAATAGCTTGATGTGCGCCCACACACACTCACACACAGGGATCTTTTGACCACAGTGGATGCTTTGAGGATAGCCAGGGACTTTTCTTTTTAAAGTATTTTTATTCTGTAAATATTATGTTAGCTGTAATATAATGATTGTAAGTGGAAATAAATCCGGGGCGTGTGTGCTGGAACGTCAGAAAAAAAGTTAAATAAAAATTCAGTGCCGATTTTAATTATAACATGGCAGACACATTTATCATGCTCAGGGACCACAGCCTATGAGAAAGCAATAAATTCTAGTGTCTAAAAATGGATTGGCTTGTCTTGTGTCATGTGACACAAATCAGTTGCGTGATCAAGGGGATGCTGGTGTTTTATGTGTATGCGGACGCATGCGTATGTGATGGGTAGTGGTATTGTGTATTGCCTGATGGGCCCGACCAATTTGAAATGCGTTCCGCGGTCCATGGCATCGTGCAAGAGACTGAGCGCCCTCCATTATTATTAGTATCATTATATATCTTTAGTTATTTATCAGCCAATTTTTTTTTTTTATTTATCACAGTTTGATTTTTTTTTAATAAAATTTTAATATTTGGATTATGAACTCAAGCCATTGCTCACTTGCTTAAACTTTTGATCCTTGGTTGTTGCTGTTGTTATGCATTTATTAAATGTTAGGTTTTACACGGGTGAGCTTCTGAGATACTTGAATTTCCCCTAAGGGATCAATAAAGTATTGATTTATCTATCCATGTAAAGTTGCATGTATTGTGGACCTACAATGAACGAAAAATAATGACACGTTTCAAATGTTTCATTTTGTCTATTTTTTAAAGCAGTTGGATACCTGATCACTTGCATTTAAGGACAGGCACTGTGTTGTACATCTTTTGTTACTGATATAGGAGAAAATTGTAATGAACTATGCTTCAATTATTTTAGAAACCGATAATTACAGCATTTGCAATCACTATTGCAATAATGTACTGACTGACCAATAAACTGACCAGTTATTACACTGTAAGTAAAACAAAAAAAATAGTGAAACAAGATACTTTAAAATATAATCTACATTTCTGTTTTTCTTCATATTGTTTTTTTTTTTATATCTTTCTTTTGGTCACCAAGGGAAAGAGAACATAAATACTCAAATCAACACCATATGATGCCAGTTGAGATTTTAAACACGGGTGGAAAACAAGATTTAGAATCAGAATCAGCTTTAATCACCAAGTTGGTTCATACAGCAAGGACTCTGGAGTGACAGTGGTTTCATCTGCGAACTTGGGGAATTCCACAGAGGGGTCCACTCAGGTGCAGTCATTTGTGCACAGAGAGAAAAGTAGTGGGGAGAAAACACACCCCTGGGGCGTGCCAGTGCCAATGGTCCTCATGTGGGAGAAGATGCTCTTCTGTCTCAACGGCTGTTGCTGGTTAGTCAGGAAGCTGATTATCCACTGACAGGTGGAGGCAGGCATTGCGAGCTCAGTGAGCCTCAGCTGAAGGATGGGTTGATGGCGTTGAAGGCCGAAGGTAAGTCCGTAAACAGGGTCCTGGCGTACGTTCCCAGGTGGTAAAGGATGGAGTCTAATCCCATGTTGACTACATCAATTGGCAACATGTTTGTCCGGTAAGCAATCTGGAGTGTGTCCAGCAGAGGGCCTGTTATCTTCTTCAGATGCTTCATTGCTCAAAAGATTTCATGATCACAAACTTCATGGCTACAGGCCTGTAGTCATTGAACCTCTTGTTGGTGTGTTTTTTGGGGACCAGGATGATGGTGGGGCATTTAAAGCACAAGGGAACCTCACAGAGCTACAGACACTTGTTGAGGATCCGAGTGAAGATAGGGACCAATATGAGCAAGCTCCCAGGCATGAGGAGGAGAATTTTTTCAGGTCTTCAGATCCTAAATCCAGGTAGGGGGTCTGAGCACTGGAGGGAAGTTGATGAATGGGGACAAAGCTTTTGTGTCAGAGTGAGATGTGGGCAAGTTGGTGGAAAGTGTGAATGGCTGCTCGAAGCTGTTTTTCTATTTTCTCGCTGTAGTTTCTCTTAGCTGCCTTGATGTCTTTGGTGACATTGTTCCTGGCCTGCTTACAGAGGACCTGGATCCCCACTGCTGTAAGTCTCTTCCTTGTTCCTACTCATCTTCCTGAGATGTGAAGTGAACCATGGTTTATTGTTAGAAGTGCGAAAGCTCTTGCTTTGCACACAGATGTCCACTCCAATCTGTGTAGTCAAACCATGCCTGTAACACCTACTTTGACTCAACGGTCCACGTTCAAACACTCCTTAGAGGTTTTCTGTTTTTGCCTACAGGCTGTGCTCACAAAACAAGGTTGTGGCAGCAGATCTGCAGAAGTCGGAGTTTTTTTTTAAAGTTAAGTAGCATTACTTTGTCCATTTTCTTACTCGGGGAGCTGACATTAGCCAAGTGGATTGAAGGCAAGGGTGTTTGGAGTCTCAATTACCAAAGCTTTATGAGCTCATCTATCCTTTTTCCTTGCATGTATCTCAGGTAATATCCATCAAGTGCTGCTGCACCAACAACCAAGATATCAGTAAAGTTGAAGAATGGAGAAAAATGCCTAGAGAGGACTGTTTGGTATTTAGGAGATCTTCTTCAGTGAAGTGGATCACCGACTGGCGTAACAGAGCAGAATAAACCGAAAAAAAAGAGAGAAGCATCAAGGCTCCCATCTGCGGGGCATCTTGTTAGTAGTAGTTGTTAGTAGGGTCGAGGACTAAAGCTGTTACCTTGAAATGTATTTCTCAATTGCCCAACATTGTTCTTTCCTTAAGGAAAATATTTTGTACTAAAGATTTTGCTCTTGTTGGTCTGATGGTCTCTAAATAAACACCACATCAAACGCAATCTACAGAGTAATTCATTTCTTTCAATGAGTTATTGAAGTTATCTAAAGCTCTGTGCATTCTTTTTACAAAATCTTTTTTTAAAGATAAACACAACAAAGTCTGAGTTGAATTGTAAATATTTCTGTGAAATAAAACTAAGGAAGAGCTCTGAAGAGTCTTGGCGTTTCAAAGGCAAAACTGAGTAAAACACAATTTCCTGCACAGCAAGGGCACTCCAGACAAATCAAACCAGGGGTCGTCTAGAAGTACAGTGGTTATTTCAAGTCAACTACTGCCACACACACACAGTCCGAGGTCAGCAATTATTTTGAGTAACAGCTTACCTGGAAAGTGTTTCTTAAGAGGGCCATCAACCAAATTCGTAAGACTGTGCCTTGTGAAAGAGTTTTTGACTTTTATTTATTTCTTTTGTCTCCTTATAGGATGAAACTAAAATGGATGTTTTAGGATTTTATGCAAGAAATCCAGAAAAAGAAATGAAAAAAGTTAAAGTGTTACATAATTAAAATAACCCTGAAATAAATTTTCAAACTCGATGTATTAAAAATACACAGTTCTAACAATTTGAAATTATGTGTATAAGGAACACTTCATAATGTAAAACTGTAAAATGAATTACTGAGAATTCACTGTATTTTTTTTGGGGGGGGGGGTTATAAATAAAGTATCCATATGTGGGATCTCATGGCATAGAATAATTGACATCATGGTGTGTGATATTACATGTTAGGCAAGCATTAAAGCTAGAATATATGCATTTATTCCCTTTACTGGCATAACAATCGCTGCAGGCCCTAATGCATATAAATAAGTAGCATTCAAAATGAGATACAGAATCAAAAGACAATCCTAGTTATCAAGGTTATCGTAGAACCCATGGAGAGCTCAGGATCACCGACACCAGACAGTCCACTTTCTCTGACCAGCAGATGTTAACTACTCCTAAAAAAACTGGACCATACAAGCTTTACCTGGCCGATACCAATTATTGGTCTTCTATGACGTCTGGATTTACAATTGCAATTTTTATATGCTATTCAACCTCCACTTTAGTCCAAACATAGGCTTTTAGACACTTGAAAAAAGGCTAAAAAAGATCAGTTTCTCTTCAAACATATATGTTTGATCAATTATCAACCTCATTTACAGATCTGTCAGGAGAAAGAAAAATAAAAGAAACTGATAATTTTCAGGCATCAAAAAGCCTATGTTTAGACTAAAAGTATTGGGTCATAAGAGAAATAACACATAAAAAGAAGAAATGTCCATTAGGTTCATTGATTGTATTGAATCCAAGAGATAATAACATAATTGCCAGATTATTTCCATTTATGCAGCCAAGCATATCTCCCTAACATTTATCAACATTTTCCTTAAACCCAAAAATAACATCACAGCATTTGTGGTTGTTCATGAATTTGTAGGCTGAAAACAGTGGAGGTTTGAAGTTTTAGTACACTTAAAGGGTAACTCAACTTACTTTTAGCAATAAACTGTTAACATGGTTGTCTTATAGTACTGTCTACATATCCTGGTCATTATTTTTGAAAGATGTGTGCATATTTGTTGAAATCCTACTTTTGTGTCTAAAATTGTCAGTGTGGCGCCCTCCTAGGGTTAAACGGTGGTCTTGCATTGAATTTTGAATTAACGTTACTTTCGGTTGATGTGACTTAATTTTGATATAGGGACAGCTCCATCTTGTGTTTCCTAGTGAGCACTGTTGCATTTTTCAAACCCTCTAGCGATTTGTTTTCCTTCAAAAAAGCGACTAGAAACAAATCTACCAGCTTTTTATGAGTTATTGGCGAATATACGTGAAAGCAACCAATTGTTCTGCTGTTAGTGTCTTGAGGCAGCCGGGAAGGGGCTGATGTAAGACTACGGTGAAGCTGGTTTTGGGTTGGACATTGGATATTTGCGCTCCGTGGATTCAACAGCCAGCCAGCAGAGAGCGGCAGCCCCTGATCAGCATCCCTGTATCGGGTCAAACAGGTGGCGCTGCTGAAGCCACAGAGCGTGAATGTCCACTGTCCAACCTAGAACCAACTTCACTGCCGTTGCTGTCAACTTCCCTCTCTAGATCAACCATGCTTCGTGTCCAAATCACAAATGAATCATGAAGCGCAAAGCTGCCGCTTACAAAGCAGGAAATAAATATGATGACATATAACTGGACCAATCCTGTCCTCCACTGTCTCTGCAGCATCGGCTCCGGGCTTCACTGAGTCAGCTGCCTTGAGCCAGCAGCTCAAACTGAAAATGCTCAGCCACACTGGGCTCCTCAAGTCTCCCTGACCTCCGGGGACGAGGGGGGTGAAAACTCCTCCACCTCAAAAGACTGAACTGTGGTGTTACTACCAGCATAACTCTGCTCACTCTCCATGATTCAATATGGCAAAGGAAGCTTACGGCAGCTTTCCCCCATCCTGAGCACAGCCCCCTCCCCTACCGTTCCCACATATCCCCGCCCACTTTGGTGGAGTTTTTCGAGTTAGTCTGGGGACAGGATTCAGGATAATGCTTTTACATGGGGGTGAGTTACACTTTAACGAGTATAAATAAATCAAGGTTGGTTTTTTTTGTATCTGACCAGTTAATTTGTGATCAGAGACAATCAAGGGAAAATTGTCCAATTAGGACTTCTTTTCCTAACTGAAATGTGTGTGTGTGTGTGTGTATATATATATATATATATATATATATATATATATATATATATATATATATATATATATATATCACAAGCTAGATGGCAACACTTGAAAGACTCACTGTTTTTGAGGAAGCAAAAACATACTGGATGACCATTTCTCGCTTTGTGTTGAGGTCTTTTTCCCTCAAAGGAGCCTTTTTGTCCTCATTCAAGTTCATGTCCTCCTGGGGGGAAAATAGGAGGAAAAGGGTTTGTTCAAAAACAAAACAAAACAAAACCACCACGTGAAAAAAGTACTTACTTTCTTTAGATAAATCAGAAGATGTCACATCATGTCTATGAAGAGCTAGCTTTTTCGCATTAAGCAGTTTCTCAGTAAGTTGGAAAAGAAGGTATGTAGCTACGCAAATAGGAACAGGAGCATCAAGCCCCTGTCAGGTCGTCTGCATACATGTTGTTAAAGAATATGACCAGATTCCTCTGTCTTGCCTGGGCGATTTTTATATCTGACTAAATACGCATACTGTGTGATCTGAAGGAAGTTGGGACCATATCAGCCATTACAGGTGTGTGAATGGGCTCTTACCAGTTTGAACCTTAATGGCAACGCTGGATCGGGTCCTCATTAGCGTAACTAACATGGCCTAAGCAATCCTTCATACCAATTACTGATATTATTGAAAACGTTAATCACAAGCTCTAATTGGGTTTCATGCCGTTTCCTTGTTTCACACAGCTTCTCTAATTGACAATGTCCCAACTCTAACTGGAAAAGATTATGCCAATTCTGAAGCTACTTTTAATCAAATTTATTAGTATGTTCTCCTTTTTGTGTCACTTTTTTCATATTTTAAGAAGATATTGTAATGCACAGTAGACATTTCAGTATAACCATTAAGTTACACTTACATTAGATAATATTTTGTGCATTGTTTAACAAAGAACAAACATTCAATCTACTGACAGTGAAATGCCGTCAACGTTGCTTCTTTTTTTATTTATCTTCTTTTTATTTTATTTTTTAAATCGCTGGCTTTTTATTTACTGTATTTCAGGCAAAGCTGCTTCTTTATGAGACTCTGTGATGCAGATGCGACCCACTGAAGTCAGCAGCCGTCGCAGCAAAGCGGTCTTCTTTTACAGAAAGCGCAAAAAAAAACAGAGCACAGCCTTGCCTTTGATTCAAGCATTGATTAATGTAACAATCAAAAATGTTCACATTTATAATACACTTATCACATGTAAATGCTACTCAGTTCACGGCTCAGTCACTAAAACTGAGTTAGCAGGGCTCACAGCGTTAAAGGAAGAAGCAACTGTTCAGATAAACAAGTCAGTGCGGCAGGAATAAAGCCAGGCTAAAATGATCGGCTAAATGATCCGCTTCCTTACTAATAAGATACAGCAGAGAGCTTTAAACCTTGTCGGTGTTGTTGTTTTTTTTCTAAAGATGAAGACTTCCCGATTTCAACTACAACTGTCCCCCATTTCTTTGTAGACATGTCCTGTGGTTCACACAGCTGTGGTGAGCTGCCGCTGCACGTTAAAGGAATTCTAAATACAAAGGTCTTTAGAACAATCACCCCAAAACCATTTATTTTCTCCCAGTATCTTCATCACTCAGACGCTAGTTTCGCTTGAATTATGATAAAGGTTTATTGGGGCAACTTGCTTAAATAAAAAAACAAAAGCAAAGAAAAGAAAAAGAATGAAGGCAAGTTAGCGTACCATCATCTTTTCAAACAGAGCCAAGATCTCCTTTTCCGAGGTGATCTTGGACGAGAGCTCCTCAAAGCGATGGAGGGTGGATGCTGAGGCAGTGGACCAGTCATTGCCGTTATTTTTGGAGAGCGTTAAGGGCGCACGCTCCTTTTTGCTGCCGGGAATTCGGATGCTTGCGAATCGGTCCAGCTGCGGAAAAAGAAAGAAGAAATAACTTCCTTAGGCACAAGGATGTTTAGCATGGAGCCGGAATAGGCCTCAGCTCGCCACTCTTCACGCTTGATTAGTTCAATGTGTGCAAGGAAGCAGAGTTCATTAGTGCAAAGATGAGACAAAAGAAAACATGGGATAGACTACAAACGCATCTAAAAGTGTTATTACATACAGCAGACCAAACTTTAACAAGTAGGCAAACAGCACTAATTTGTGCTTGATTTGTATTAAGAACAGCAGCCTCTGCTTGACAGATGCAGTGCAGAGACGTCTCTACTTCTTAATGAAAAGCCGACAAGGAAATGATTTGTTAGTGAGAAAAGCAGCTGTCCTCACCCAGATATCAGTACATCTAAACTATCACAATAGATCTTAGATTCCACTTAAAATCAGCGGCTTAGTTAGTCTTAAATAGGATTATGTTAGATTGTTCGCAGACTGACAACAGAACGCATAATAGTTTCTCATATCTTACCATATCGTCTGTGAGGTTTCTAAAGGCCAAGTTCTATGAGGGAGAGGAGAATAAAAAAAAAAAGAAATCAGGATAAAAATGACTGGAAATATCTTTAACCATGTGCAAGAGCACACTTCTTTAAAAAACAGAACAAAGACTGGCCCACAACGACTCAAATTAGGAGCTAGAATCTCCCTTCGTGGGATCCAGCCTGGGATTTTCATGCCATTTGGCAGCCTTTATCCGACATTTAATAAAGAATAAAAATAAAGACTAATCCCATAATGTGTGTACACTCCACTTTCTGCTGAGAGTAAAAAATAAATAGATAAAAAGTCTTGCAAATTGGTTGTTGCTATGTAAGCGACTGCGTGGCACAGAAGAGCGAAGCCGAGAGGCTGATGAAGCAGACGACACTAATCGACAAGCATCTAGTTCTGTACCGGTAGTGGAAGGAAACAAATGCTAATCCGAACCCAGAGACGGACAGACGGCAGATCCAAAACGAACAAAAATTAGGCCTTAAAAGTTTCGCCGTCACAAGCAACCTGACAGGTCTGCCGGTAAGGAGCCTGATTCTGGCAGCTATTCTTAAATGGAATTCTGAAACACTTTAAGTAAAGCCTGTGGCAGACAGAATGCAACGTTCCCTGACAGTCGGCGTTATCTGCAAGTACAATAGGTGGAAGTCAAACTTTCCGTACAAAACAAAAGGATTTCAGGCCCTCCGGTTGTCTGCTGCTGTTGAACATCAGCAGCAGACAACCGGATGCTGCTGATCATCCGGGGGTCAAACACGGCGGAGCCTCGACTTATACAGCGGAAAAGATCGTCATCTGTTCAGTTTGATCCGTGATCATCAGCTTTCTCCAGTGCCAGTCAAGCAAATGAGTCTGTTTTTCCTGCTCTGCTACATTTTATGGTGTGTTTTATGTTCTTAATAATTTCATCCTCAGTGTTTTACCGTTTTTATGGGATATCCTTTTATTGCATTTGGGCTTGTTAAATTTTTTGTTGTACACTCTTAAGTGCAGTTCTTGATTGTTTATAAAGTGCTTTATATGGAAATTGACACTGACGTTAACTTTTATATGTTTACATTTTATGCTAATCCGAAGGCATCTTAGGGAGCTGCCACTGCACTGAGAAACTACTCTAATATGAACTCTAATAAAATCATACAAGAACATAAAATATTAAGTTACATGTTCAGCGAAATGTATTCAGACTTGACTAAAGGCTTTAGTCAAGCTCACGAATAAAAAAAGAAAAGAGCCTAAATACCAGTGTTCAGCCACTGATAAGGCTGAAAACTACTCAAACTACTGTTTGCTGTTCCTTTAAAGGTGCAAGGGCAAAAAAAATAAAAGTAGGGACGGCACTCATTCTAAATTTGTTATTTTGTTTTAAACATTAGTATAGTTTTACCACATGGAAAATATATATCATATGAACTAGTTATACTGTAATATAACAATAGAATCAAATGAATGATGCTTGCAAAACCCCCAAAACTGCCAGTGTGGGTTTGATTTTTTTTTTTTTTTTTTTACTTTGCTTAATTATTCCACTGACGGTGCAAAGGGATCATCAATAAATGCGATGTTTATGTTTCGAAATATTAATGGACACAATTATTGTGTAATAACAAGTAATAACCAAATTTAATTGCCTGTCATTATGTAGTACCCTTTTTCATTTGAGTACATTTTTATTTTAAGAGCAGCGTTTGTTTTCATGAGGCTGACTGACACAGAGACGGATTCATCGGCACAGGGACAGTGAGGAACTTCTAATTTTTTTTGCCACTTTTATCATCATCATCAAGAGAAGTTAAGTTACATCACTTTTATCAAGATAAGTTATGATAGAAATGTGGGTACAAAATTATGACCCACCCCCAATTCAAAGTTAATTTCAATGCATCTTATACTTTTGTAAAAAAAAAAAAAAAAAAAAAAAGTGTCCCATCGACTACAGAACGAACAGTATTCAATTGATTTTATCACGCATGTACGTTTCTGGGAAGAAAACTCTGGAGCGGAAAGTCCACCTTTAATGCTTTAAGCAGTTTTGTTTTGTTTTTTGTTATATTATGAGTTTTAGCACACTTGGGTGGACATAGATGAAAACCACTGAAGATTATATCAATCTTGTGCACTGGTTCATTTCTTGCAATAAACTTTCCAACAATTCTTACTCGAGCCACTTCCTCCTATAAACCTCGGAAAGTTCTAGCAAAAGCAGATTAAAACACTATCTAAAGAGTTATAATGCATCTCTCTTTCTTTCTACACTTTCTACACGTGTTTATATGCCAAGGTAAACATTGCAACCCCACTTAGATCCCCTGCCAAACCCCTCCCATCACAGAGGGTCATTACACGCCCTCCACCTGTGGTTTCCATCACAGGCCTTTACCAGACACCTCACCAGAATCTCTGAGCATGGACACGAAGTTCCCCTGCACTGGCATGGTCGAAATACGGGAGTCGAACAGGGGGGTGACAAAATCTGTGACACAAACAACTTTCCTGTCTACAATGCTGTCAAGCAACAACAAACAAGACCCCCCCCCACAGCGAGTCTCCTAACCAGTGTGACGACTTGTCTAGACTCCAACATCTCCCCAGCCGATGGAGGCAGACAGAGCCTTTGATTGGTTTGTAGTAGCAGGAAACACATGGATTAGGCCTGGCTAAACCCTGTGCTAATTTTAACTTTTGAGTCTCTACAATCAACAACAAAGTCAAAAAAAAACAGCCAAGGTCACATTTGCAAAGGAAAATTTCAGACAATTAATGACTTCATTTTTGCAAAAGGGTTCTAAAAGTATGACGATTAACAAGTATGAGCCAGGGTGACATTTCTTGCAGGGGGGTGGGGCCTGCTGTTCCACCTGGCATTTTTAGGGCATCTGGTTTGTGATCATTTCAACACAATGCTTTAAAAGTGAGTTGTTCTTTACTAACATCTTTAAAAAAAAAGCACCTTTATTATTTATAACCTCAGACGGAGAGATGGACCGAGTCTGACTCTAAGCCATGTTTACTTTATCTTCCCATAGCAGTAGGACAAGTTGAACCTTTCTACTTGGTGATGTTTATACTTACAAACTTGGGTTTGCGGTCTCCTTCATCAAACCCGGACGTGCTGCTGTGAGAAGCTTTCTTCTTCTGGGGCTTATTGTCTCGTCCTGAGGTGGATTCGAACCTTTGGCTGTAACTTTCCATGATCCTGACTAAACCTGCGTCTCCTTGAACTGACTGGAGCACTGCGGGCTGTTGCTGGGTGTCTGTCTGTAACGTTAGGAAGCCCCCGGATGTGCAAATCATAAACCGTTGACCTAGCGAGGAATATTTCTACCATAAGGTCTGTAAAAAAAAAAAAAGACTAGGGGCGTCCAAAGGTTCACGCAGCGGCACCGGGTTCCAGCTACCAGCCTAGCTAAACAGCGAGGAGGCGACATCCATTATTTTACACTGGCTTAACTCAGAGCTAATCCAATTTAAGGACTGTCGCGCAACGCTTAAGATCACAACACCGCGAAAGAGTCGCAAGTACCGCCACAGTCCGCAGCGGATGAGTTGTATTTGCGCGTTAATAAGCGGCTACAGCGTCTTTAGAAGCAGGGTTTGAGGCGCTTCCTGGACAATATTACAGATTAGCGGCTGATAGTTTTTGACAAACGCGCGCTGTAACACGTCAGATCCGTAAATTTAACTCAGCCAATAGAATTTCTGTTTTTTGCGCATGCGGCCTCTGATTGGTGCCGCTGCCTCTCTTTTCGGAAATAAAAAAAAGTATTTCATTGGCCACCGTGAGCTGTCAAAGTTACCTGAAATGTTTTAGGTTGGTTAGGTTTAATGTTGTCTGTGTCCCACAGGTGGTTTGGCCTTCCTTAGGTTCATTTTCATGTCTATGTTAACGTGCAACGTTTTTTTTCTTTATGTATTTGAAAGTTAGATTAAATAAGAAGTTTGTTTTCTAAAACATATTCCACCGATTCATGGGTATAAAAAGTGGACAGCTAATATATGTTAGATGCAGAGGCTTATTTTCATCTGTGTTCCCTTTGCAAGTTGATGGTATAATAAAAAAAATAATTCTGTCATGCATTGTATACTGAATAAATTACCAAAAAAAACATGCACGTGTTTCTCTGATATCTAATACAAATTATTGTGAACAGTTATGGAAAACATAGATGATAGGAAACACAAAAAACGCACAAAATGTACAAGACAGGAGCGCATCCTTTTGACTGCTCCCTTATTCAAGTGGCATCTCAGCAAATCTTTACAACTAGCACACAGTCTTGGCAGAGATTTACGCCGGATGCCCTTCCTGATGCAACCGGGATACAAACCATCCATCCATTGCTCAAGATGGATACCGCAAAGTTTGATTGCCATTCTTCTTTACAAATTAGTCTACCATTTCTAGTGTATGTGATAGTCTTGAGGAGGAAAGCTGGGCAGCAGTCCAATTGTTGATGTTGCAGTACAATCAGAGTGATTGCAGCAGTGCAAAAAGCTCAGTAAGAAGCTGTGAAGAGTCTTTGACAATCTTCAGCACCTTGTTCTTGCAGTGACTCTGAAACTTGTGCTGGCCATAGCGTTAGCACACTGCAGTGAAATTCTCAGCTGCCTTCACTATCGTCTGCAGGGCCCTCTTGTTTAGCATATAGCAGCTGGAGTACCACACTGATATCAAGCAGCACATCAGTTCATTCACTACCACGACTTTGTATTACGTTGTGAACGTGTGAGGATGCTGGTGATGATTGGGTCAGATTTATGGGAACACCTACATGAAAAAGGTAAACTGAAATATGTACTAAACCACATAGAATCAGTAAAGCTAACAATGCTTCACCTTGATGCAGGTATGACGTTCCTTGAAAAATAGGTTAAGATAAAACTTTAAAACATTTAAGAACTAGAAGTCTCTCTTGAAGTTGGTGGTAAACTGCTCGAATATTTACAAGGTAAATACATGGTAGATAACATGACTTGCTCATTGTTATATGTTCTTTTGGAATACATAACTCTGCTTAATATTAAAGACGCCATAACATGAACAATGCCATCCCTGTAGTTTGCCTACAGGGAGACTTGCTCTACAGAGGATGCTGTCTCGCTGGGACTTCACACGGTTCTGACTCATCTCCAGCATCCCAGCACCTATGTCAGGATGCAATTTGTGGACTTCATTTTAGCCTTCAGTGTCGTGCTGTTCTGCTGTTCTGGCATTCTGTTAGCTTTGACACCATCCAGGGGTCGCAGATCATCTGCCATTACCCTCTAATATAGGAAAGATTCCTGGATACTGTGTGCTTCGCTACTTTTTTGTGTCTCCGCTCTGTCTTGTCAAATCCCCAGTCAGGGGTGGCGGATGGCCGTTCACACTGAGCCTGGTTCTGCTGGAGGTTTCTTCCTGATAAAGGGGAATTTTCCTCTCCACTATCGCTTCATGCATGCTCATACCAAGCATGCATGAAGCGAATGTATGATTGTGGTTTAAGAATTTATGAGCATTCCTAAAATGTCCATATGAAAAGTCAGTTCTTAAAGTAAAACATTTCACCATGGGGCCAGTTATAGAGTTGGTTCCAGTTTGTGTGGTATCATGTGTCATAGATGGGCTACTATTAAACCAAAATAATTATCAGAGTTATTTCTGCTCTCACTTTACTGCGTGACCAGGCACAGAAACCCTTAAGGCATATTTCTGATAAGCATAAATTACCAACCACAGGCTTCCAACATTAAGATCCAACCCTGTTTTTATGAAAGGTACAGAATTTTAGAAAACAACCCAAACCATTTTATACTGTTTCATATGAAATATAAAAATTCTTTATAGATAAATTATTTCATAGTGAGGGTTTTGGGCATCGCTTTTATCTATGGGGATAAGTTTGCACTTCTTGACTGAAGAGAATATAAACTAAATCACTATTACCAGTTTCAATACTTTTAGTGATAATCTTGAATAAGAGGAGAACCACAAAGAGCTATGAAATATAAGCAGACTCATTGCATCATGTATAGATATGTGGACAGTGTGGTTGCCACTAAAGCAGCAGTTATACTAACCAAATTTTAAGTTTGCTGCCAGCCAAGCTTATAATAATTAAAACAGGAATGTATAAAAAGATAAAATAACAAGACAAATCACTGTATAAAACATTATGGCTTGAAGATGTGTCATTATTTAGGAAATCTGCTGTTGTATTTCAAATGTAAGTAAGTCAAGTAAGGATTATGTGTGCTTATGCTCCTATTATTACTTTTTCCTTCTGCAAAAAGGTAAAACGCTCCAATAAATTCTCACCCATAAATAAATGAAAGGAGCTTTTGCAAGCTTCTTGATGATTTTCAGAAAATGAATTTAGCATATGAATACTGAATGTTAATGTCATCCTTTCGTTCAAGGATCAGCTCTAAGTCTAATTCAAATGAATGGAACCTTCAGCCATGACATCAGATTTGATGTTCCTCGAGTTAAGCTTCTCAAAACCTTGTTATCTTCAAAGACTTTTAAATGACGTGAAGGCCATCCACAGGACTTCCAGCAAGAAGTTAGCACTCTTCCTCTGGCCAGACCTGAGCTTTAATTCTCTCTGACACTAACCGAGTCATCCAAATTGGTTGCCACAGGGTGATATATACAAAAACTTTAGAAGTAAAAAAAAGAAAAAAAAAAGAAAAGGAATACGAATTTCAAAGTTTCTGCCATGATAATGACATTGATTTAGGCTATTTAACAAAACATTTGACTCAGAGAAAATCCTATCTTTTAATTAGGTTTCTGTACTTTTTAATTAGGTGGGCTTTATTTTAAATTATTATTATAGTCATTAGGCAAACATTTAAAAGAAAAAACTGCATTCATCTAATAGACCAAAAGTCATTAAAACATGGGGTACGGACAATCAGATTTGTTTCCAAGTAAACAGTACACATACTCAGTCAGTAAAACAACAACATTGGATGCTATGTTATCCTTTAAAAACACGTTTACGAAGTCTCATGCTGGTTTTGGAGAATGCTACAAAGCAATGTTAAATACTGTTGTTTTGTATGAAATTGTAATATGTCCTTCAATTTTAAGTAATGACTTTTCAAAACATAAAGGCTGTGATCTTATAATTTAGATACTACATTAACTATGAAGCTTTGCTATCATTGTGGTCCCATGCATTTATTGATGGATCCAGAATAGAAAACAAGCTTCCATTTAGTGTGCATATGCTGCCATCGTGTGGTTGTAGTTGTTAGTCATGCAACCAGAGCACGCTTCCTGTTTTTTGTTGTTTGCCTGATTAATCAAACCATGGCAGACACTGGGCACGCATTGTGGAATATCATACTATTCTTGTTGTTGATTAATGCTTCACAGGAATGTAAATGCATCTACTTCCTGATTTGAGCTTATAAGAAATCAACTCAGTCGATACTAAATCAAGTAAACAGTTGTTTGCTTCCAGAAAGCAGTTTTGTTTGATTGCATTAATACAAATTTTCTAAGTTGTTAAATTTGAATATATTTGAAAATGTTATATTTTTAAGCAAGTCAATTCACTAAGTAAAGCACATTAAATAGATTAATTACACACAGACTTATGTTTTCAAGCACTTTTTTATGTTAATTGTGATGATTTTCCACTTGGAGCAAATAAAAACACATTTAATTTCATAGAAGATTGGATTATTACATCAGACCAATAAAAAAAAACATATAAGCATGTTTAATGCTCAGTAAAGGTGGTTATTTTCATAAATTAAAATATGAATACTGATGAGGCTCATTTATCAGCTTACAAGTACTTTTTGAAAATATTTGTAAAGCTTGATGCTTTGGATTATATAAGTGCCACAAGTTTACACAATGCTTGAGTCTAAATCTGTTCGCCATGTTTGGATTGCAATCAGCTTTTTATTTTCAAATTTCCTTTCCAAGGGTCAGTGTCCAGACATAAAACATAAGTTGTAAGATGTAAATTAGAACTGAGAAAACCTTTGCCAATAAAATGACTTGATTCTAGTTGAACAATGTGGTTATAAATGTTAGATTTTCAGAAACTAAACTCAAAAGTAATTTCTTAACACCAAAGGTATGGCGAGAGGTTTAGTAGCTGCTCGGTCTGCGATAGGCTCATGAAGGGTGTGCCACTCTGATGGGAAGTGATGGGATTGGAAGGTTTGGTTGTCAAATATTTAACAGATTACATTAGTGGGTTGATTTTGGAAACAATTATCCCATGGTGTTGATTTGAGTTTGTCATTAGTGTGCAAATGTCGTGACCTGGGAGAATACTGAAAGCCAGGGCTCAAAAACTTTATCTGATGCTTTTAACACACATTTTTATACTGTAAACTTTTACACTCTAAATTTTTTTGTAGTATTTAAACTATGAAAATGTACCGTCTATTTATATTGATGCACTAGCCTAGCTTTTTCTCAAAGTGCATATTGTGCATGTCTTTGCATGTGTTATATTTTGTTCTAATTATTTAGAGTCAAATGTTGCCATTCTATTTTCCAATTGAAAATACAACAATGCAGGTGCATTGTACCTCTAGACATGTTATTATATAACATCAGAATGTTAAATAATGTTATTGTTCATAATGTACTTCCATACTTCCATTACTAACTGTTTTAAAAAATTCTTAAACTAGTTTGATGAATTAGTTTGCAATTTGATAAAAGGTTGCACACACTCTATAAATATTAATTTGAGCTGTTGTTAATAACAGCAATGTTTTTAATAATTGTCAATTTATTAATATTCAAAGTAACCTAACTGGCTCAAAGCAAAGTGTGGGAAAGAAGATTTAAAAAGTTACAATGGCATCAAGGAATCAAATATGTCTGAAAATTGATAATATTTTCATGACTGCACAGCATTTATAAATACATATAAACTGTTAAGGCTGGTTGAAAAAAGGTAAAAAGAAAGGTAAATTATTACATCAGTTAAGTATTATATTAACCTTATCTCTAATGTTTTATTTTTATACAAATACAAAGCTCAAACATAGATATAACATTAAGTTTCACTGAAAGCCTTCCACTCTACCTTAAGAAACAAACAATAGAAATCTTTTGAGCAGTGCTTATTTTAAACCTTTAAATTGTTACTTTTTAAAATTTTGTATTGCTTCTGTAACAATCACTCCTGGATTTTATCAGTCAAGTTGATTGCAGTTTATGTAATGTTTTTTTGTTATTGGTTTCTGTCTTGTCCTCTTTGACGTATTCTGGTGCCTTTCTTGACCAGGTCACCACTGTCAGGGAGGACTTGTTCTCAATGGGTCTTTTAGAATAGAATAGAAATAACTTTATTGTCCCACTATGGGGAAATTCAGGCATGACATTGGAAAAAACACATAGACAGAATACACCGAAGTGACACACTAGAATAAAAAGCTAATTTAAAGATGAGTTTTAAAGCAAAAGCCAATGAACTTATCAAAAAGAGGTGAAAAGAAAAAACAAAGAACAATTATTAATTTAGAATGTGGCAATTTCAGGTGAAAATGGTAGTTTACATCAAAAAGAAATGCAATATTTAAGTTAAATAGAGGGAAGACAGCAGCTGATTTATTGAATGATGTGAGAAAATCTATGCAATCTGTATGATTGAACAGGCAACCACCTCAGAGCAGCTAAAGCGTGTGCAAATGGACATCAGCATCTGAGAAACAGTGTGAATGATTCTTGATCAGATGAAGAACCCCTTTAACCATTAGCTGCTTCAGCCTGATATTGACGATGTGCCCCATGATACCACACAGCTTATCACTCAGCACCTCAGGAACCTGGAGCTGATCTCATCCGGACCTGCAGCCCTCCTCACTTTGGTCTTCCTCAGAATCAGAATCAAGTTTATTGGCAAGTAGGTTTGCACTTACAAGGAATTTGACTTGGTGTTGATGGTGCAGACCAAATAAATATATATATACAGAATCTAGAGCTATATATACGGTAGACTGTGCGTTAACGTAGCGCAGAAGGTCTGGAGATGCTACGTTGGTGTAGCTTGTAGGTCCTGAACGGGGAGGAAGAGAGGCAGTGTCAAGTGTCACGGGCGGCTCTTGGCCTTGTTGATAAGGCTGGTAGCGGATGGGGAAAAAACTGTTCTTTTGGCCTAAGATTTTGGTCCTGATGGACCACAGCCTCCTGCCAGAGGGAAGTGTCTGAAATATTTTGTGACTGGGGTGCGAGGGATCAGCCACAATCTTCCCTGCACGCCTCAGAGTCCTGGAGGCGTACAGGTCCTGGAGAGATGGAAGATCACAGCCAATCACCTTCTCTGCAGACCGGATGACACGCTGCAGTCTGCTCTTGTCCTTGGTGGTGGCACCAGCATACCAGATGGTGATGGAGGAGGTGAGGATGGACTCAATGATGGAGGAGTAGAAGTGCACCATCATTGTCCTTGGCAGGTTGAATTTCTTCAGCTGCCGTAGGAAGTACATCCTCTGCTGGGCTTTCTTGGTGAGGGAGTTGATGTTCAGCTCCCACTTTAGGTCCTGGGAGATTATAGTTCCCAGGAAGCGGAAAGACTCCACAGTGTCAATTGTGGAGTCACAGAAGGTGATGGGGGTAGCTGAGGCTGAGTTCTTCCTGAAGTCTACAACCATCTCCACTGTTTTCAGAGCATTGAGCTCCAGGTTGTTCTCCCTGCACCAGGTCACCAGATGGTCAGCCTCCCACCTGTAGGCGGATTCATCACCATCAGAGATAAGTCCGATGAGAGTGGTGTCGTCCTCAGTATGTTCCTCACCTGGAGAGTTGAGAAAGACAAGGCTGGGTTCTTTCTGTACAAATCTTTGTTCTTCTTTCTTTCCTGACCTGAAAGCCCTCTTCTTTTCCTTTGGCAAAACATTTATCTCAGGGTGTATCCAGGCATTGTTGTTGAAGAAACACAGGGGCACAGTAGAGTCCACACAAACATTGATATAGTCCAGCGTGTATTCTGTTGTTCTATCAGTGTCCTCCCTCCCCATGAGGATAGCAGAGTTCATCCCACGCCGTGGAGCTGAAGCAGTCTCTCCTCTTCAGACAATCACCTCGCTGTGTGTGTTAAAACTGATTCACTGTGTATTAGGGGTTTATACACAGGCTGGAAGTGAACCAGGTTATGATCTGATTCCCCCAGGGGAGGGAGGGGTGATGAACTGTAAGGCAGAGTGAGGTGATTTGTGCCAGTGGGTAAATTATGCCACTCCCTGTTGCTATGTAACCATAAAAGAAAGTGGTCATGTGACCACAAATTTTTGAAGAGTCAGCCATTTAACTAATCCTGCAAAGAAGAGAGTTTAGCAAATGTAAGGTAAAAAAAACTTTTCTTTTGCCTTTCAAAGTAAAACTTCGATGATCAAGGTTTTTTGATTGTTGGGTATGAACAGGTGTAGACATATTTTAAAACAGTTCACATACGTTTTAGTGCTTCATTAAGCTACACTATGCAGTATAGTGTTAGCTCAAAGCTGCTGGATGATGCATTTTTTCTAAAAATGTAGGGTTGGGGTCAACTGTGGCAGTGGTACAACTGACCCCCACTTGTAAATATTTTAAATATATTCTTTTATTATAATTGTACACTGTAATCTTACATTTTCTGATTAACACTTCCTCATTGATATAATATTCCTCATTTTAGACCAAAAATAGAAATAGACCATTATGACCACTGCAATCAACAAGGTTGGTTCTTCTGCGTATTTGGACTATATTTCACATTGTCCCCGAGCATTCTACACAAAGGGCCGAACAGGGTGGAAACGCAACATTCTGTGACCTGGAGGGGTGTGGGTTGTGAAGTGCCTCCTTTAGAATTAAAGAGACAGCACCAAAATGAGTTACTCTCAGACAAACTTCAGAACAGGAGTAAAAAGTGGAATGTAGAGCTACAATAATGAAAAATTCAGACCTAAGCTTTGCAGTTCCAAATAGATCACAGCTGAATAATTCAAATGCAAAAAGGACGAATTTAAAAACCTTATATGTCCCCTTTAAGAAAACTGACATTTGAGGAGCTCTTGCCAAATATGGCTTGTAGAAAATTGCCTGTTGATGTTGTAATATAACTTTAAATAACTTAAATTAGTAATTTTGGACTGAATCTGTCTAGCCTTTATATGGGATCACGGTTTCTGGGATTAAAACTTCTTTATTGTACTTTAATAATAAATTAAAACAATTTGCCCCAATGTATTCTCTCTAAAGACACAATTTACCCCACACTGGGGGCAAGTTGTGCCACAAGACAACTTTTTTTTCAGAAAGTTATGTTTCTTAATTTCTATATTTCAGATCCAGAGTGATTGTTCCCAGGGATGCACCACATCCTGAAATATATGTATATATTTTAGTTGGAAGACTTACAGTCATGGTCTTGCTTTAAAGTCACGTTAAGTTAAAAACTAACATAACTCACCCCATGCTCCCCTATGTCTTTTTGCAATTTACATACAGTAAGTTTAGTATTGTGTATCGCATGGTGTTGCAGGTAACATACAGATTTAAGGTGGGGAGGGTGGAGGACAGTGGTACATAGTTAAAGTCCCTTGAGATTAGAAAAGGGGCTCTGGGGTGTTGTGTTTGAATTTTACTGGTTAAATAAAGGAATAATAAGGTAACATTCCGTTTTTTTTTATTCTTTATTCTATTTTTTTATACCTAAGAGAATGAGGTGATTAAGAACTTATCACAAGCCTTTCTACCTGTAAAAGGAAAGAAAAATTAAACTTCACTTTTTTTGATCTTCTCGGCACTCCGTACGCACACAGCGCGGCGTCTCGCTCGATGACGTATTTACGGCTGACTGGGTCATTCAGTGCTGCTCACATTAACGAGCTTTGTTTGGAAGGACATACTATGTATCACAGTAGCAGATAGTTGTTTGTTGGTTGGTCACACATTAAAACTACTGTTGTCTTTTTTTAGAACAGCTGCAATTTGGAAGAAAATGACCAATTTGACAGAATCTCTGCTCAAAGACGGCTGGTAGGTAGCGCGGTAGCTTGTGTCTCTGCTAGCAGCAGTTATGCTGAGATACCAGACAGATGTTGGGTAAAATCAATAGTTTGCTGGTTCCCAAAGCAGTGTAAGAGACCGGCGGCACACAGAAACCATAGCACATGCAGTCTGGTGCAGCAAATTTTTATTTCTAATAACTGAATTTAAGTTATCTGCTGAAGAATAGCACACTACACTGCTGCTAGCTAGGTAGCTAGCTAACACACACTTAGCATTAAAGACAAACAGATGCTACTTCTCGTCGCTAATGAAGGATGTTGTTTGTTGATACGAGAAGACAGTCCTTTAAGTGGGCTATTTGTTAACATCAGTAAACGTCTGTATGTGTAAAAGGTCCAGCCATTTGCAGCGCTAAGAATCTGCCCTGAGCAGATCTCCATGTGTTTATATTCTGTCTGAGCGCCACACAACGCGTCATCAGCCAGAGGAGATCATCGTGCTCTTGTCATTATCGCCTTTACTGGCGAGTAGATCGAAACCAAGCCTGTCAGCGCCCCTTCCTCATGTGACTGTATGTTTATACCTGGGCATTTTTGAGAGAAAAACTTGGTTCTGATAACATCACCACGTTGCTTGAAGTGTGAAGATTTGAAACACTATTTAGGGGTTTTGGGGTTCTGTTTCAGAAAGAAAACAGAGTTCTCTCATCAGGGACTCGTTTCCCTTTTGGTTGTTTTCCAGTCCATTTCTATACATATTTAGATTTCTAGTGTTTCTGACAAGAAAAAGTATTCGTGAGTTGTCACTGTTCAGTTTTTTTTTTTTTTTAGACTTTCAGATTGTTCTAATAATTTGGTCTGCTTAAACATTAACACGAGCACCCATTTGACCCTTAATCTGAGCGATCAAAGCATTGCTGTTATTGCAATTAGTCAGTATTTAGCTTTTCAGGTGTTTAATTTTACCTTTTTGATTGTCTTCTGTGTTTAGCTTCCTAGTTTTTATATCTTTTTAATATTTCCTGCTATTTTCATACATTTTTCTATTGATGTCTTTACAAAAGTGAAAATATGTGCAGACATAATTTTTATCAGCATTCTAATATTTAGTCCAGTAGTAAATATTTAGGTCTTACCTTTTCCTTCTCTTTTAAAATTATTCAGATCTTGTTCAGTAATTTCTGAATACAGCAGTTTTTTTTCTCCTATTCCCTGTAAGATGGAGAGAATAGCTTTTTGTGTTATATTACTTAACAAATCAAATGATGCTAAAATGTAAAAATACATTCCTGCTTGAACACTGCTTCATCACTCACTGATCTTGCTAATTACTAGAAAGCCGAAGCTTTATTCTCTTAAATTGTTTTTAGATATTTGTTGTCATCAGACAGTTTAAACCTTTTTGGGAAAAAAAAAAAAAAAAGATGAGTACGGTAGTTCTATAAACGCATGCTTATTTCTGCATGAATCAGCCTAAATCTTAATTCCTTAACTGTTTCTTCTCCACCGTCATACAGGTACCTCAGCGATGAAGGCATAGAAGAACTGAAAGGATCCGCGGAGAACGTAACACATAGTGACATTATTCGCATTGCGCTTGATGTGAGTTTGAATTCTCAAGTTTTCCCTTTTTTCCGTCCCGCTGCTGTCTGTTTTTTTTTTTTTTTTTTGTCTTGGGCAAACTGCAGATATTGTCTAATAGGTTGTTGTGGGTAGGAAGTTCTACAGGCCCAGCTTACATTTAAAAATCAAAAACACAAAGCTGTGGGCACAATTCTAAACCAGCCTTCTGTGTGTTTGGCCTATGACCTCAACCTTAATATCCATCTGGGGCTTATTAATCGGGAAGAAAATGTTATTGGCTTTACTTTCCGCTAGGGCTGGCTATTCTTAAGAGCGTCACAATTCAATTCGATTTATATTCTTTGGATCACGATCGATTCAATATCGATTAGATTTAGTATTGGTTTAAATGTCTCGATATTGATTTATTTTGCCATAAGAAGTACACAATTTTTTTAAGAGCACCTCTCGTTACATTTTAGATATTTATTTATATTTTGTCTGTATGAAGAGCCAGTGCCTGTTAATATTTTTGAGCAGTTAAACATCAATATGGAGTTCAAAAGTGAAGATGTCAGTACTGTATTAACATTAAGGTAAACCTAAATTATTCTCCTTTTGTATTAGAAACTGGGAGAATTCTTATAACTTTTAGAAAAATAACACATCTGAGAATAAAATACTAGCGCAGTAATATTTGTGATGAATGTGGAGAGCAAACGTTAAAATAAGTATTACAGTACTCAGTGCTGGACTGGGGGGAAAGGGGGGGCTGGAAGTTACAGACTGACCCACTTTCAACTGCTGGGTTGAAATTTTAATGGGAAACATATAAGTTCCAGGGCTAATGTGGTCATTTTTACTCTCAGATGGCCAATATAAGATACAGCAACATACAGTATGTAGCCTATAAGGTGAACTTTAACAAAAACAGTGTCTTTCCTTACAACAAAATAACTTAATAATTAACGAACTGTTCACTCTGAGTAACCTCTGCAGAAATGGACTCTATTCTGCAACACTATCAATAATCTTATCGTTCCTCAGCTCCTCAGTTGGCTTAAGTTCAACTTTAGTGGAACCCAGAAATGTTTAAATGTGTTGCGGCACTTTCCTGGAGGGCTTTTATCTCAACTTTTCAGCGCCACTTCACCACTAATGCATCCCTATTTAATGCTGTCCGTAGCTAATGCTCTGTGGATGAATGACACGACGAGCTAGAGCCACAGCACCGCCCGTCTCTCTGTTAAATGTGAGGGACAAACAGGGAGGTTTGATTTGTGACTGCTGAGTTATGAGCGCCACAGAAGGTTATTGTTGGCCGGGCTTTATGGGACTGCTCACAGTCTGCCGGTCGGTTCTGTAGCGCTCGTTCATGAGTTCACAGGTCCACTCCGTGGTGGGGAGAGCCTGGCTGCAGAGGAGGAGAGGTAGAGAAGGCGCTTGAGGCGCTGTAAAACAAGAGCGTGTTGCGTGACTACGGGGCAGAGCGCAGCAGGACCTCCACGGGCTAAACCTCCACCCCCCCAGGGAAATACCCGGTAGTTCCAGTCCGCCGCTGTAGTAACACTCCAGTAAAATCATTTACTTTATTCACATTGGCAAATCACTTGAAAATGTTGCTCATGAACCCAGTGGCCAGGGGAATTAATCAATTCTGAGAATTTTCTGAATCGATATTGAATTGGGGGGGAAAAAATGTCCTGCAGTGCATTGATGAATGGATGTTTTTAGCCTCCCCTGCTCTCCGTGGATGTAGAGCATCACTTCTTGCCTCACCTCATTTCTCTTTGATCAACTTCTCTGGTTTCTGTCTCTATAAATAAATGAAAGGGAGATTTAGTAATTGATAATTTTTCTGCATGGCAGTATTCCTTTAATTTTCATGATGTGAGTCAACACAGTATACAACACAGCCTCTGTGAGTACTCAACTCAAGTGTGTGCTCAAAAACCCTTTTGTATTTAGAAGTTTGTAACTTAAAGGTTACATAAATGCATAAAAAGCCCATTGGCATGCTTGGACTCGGGAGTGTTGTTCTCCATGTATTCAGAAGGACAAAAAGGCAGTTCATCTTAGCTGTAGTTTCAGAGGAGCACAGACTGCTGGCCTCCGCCGCCGAAGCTCTGACCTGTAATGTTCAGCCTGGAGTGCTGCCAAAACATCTGAGGCGGCACGTGCACACATGACTGCACTGCAGGTTCACCCAGCCACTTTTTCTTTCTTCTTTTTTTTTTTTTTACTTTTTTTTAACTTTAAGGTAGTGCTTGTAGGCTCAGAAAACGTGTCAAAGTTCAAAAGAACTTAAAATCAAACTAAAATTTAAAAGAAGAAAGAAAATAAGTTGAAGCCATTGCTGGGTTTTGATTAAAATTAAGCTTGAGCTTCTGTCTGCCCTCTGCTAACCCAACTACAAAAAACAAAATGGAAAAAAATGAAAGAATTAAAGGTAATCTTTTTTTGAAGTAAAACCTTTGATTTCTATATATGGCATATGGTAAAAAAAAGAACTCAAATCTTATCTATAACTCAGTTATAACCAATGTATTGAAAGCAAAATGTTTTTTTACACCAAATATTTGCTTTTCGTTTAATTTAATGCAGATTTCTTTTTAATACAGACATGCTTGATAACAGAATTGCAATGTAGGGAGATTAGTTAAATATTTGAGCTGTTATTGATCATTAAAATGTCATCTAATCCATACTATTTGCCTATAAACAAAATGTGGCCACATTCCTGCTGTGATGTTCAGATGTTTAACTAAATGAATGAAATCAGTGTTGGTGATCAAATTCCGTAATAAGTTTTATCATTAAACGGTCTTTTTCTTGCCTCTAGAGATTTATGACTACTGTGATATTTGTCGTTTCTTTCTAATAATATAGTGTATCCTTTGCAGAGTGATCTTAGGCCTGTTGGGAAAAAGGTTCTTCCATCTGACATCAATAGTGGAAGAACTGAGAAGGTAGGTGTAATTCATGTATGCTCCGGGGTTTTAAAAAGGACTCCATGGAGTCTGCTGGGTTTTCTTAGAAAATGTCTTCACCAAAACTGTCTACATGATTGACTTTTTTTAAATTGCGCCGTTTCACGACACATATCTGAGGGCACATTACAAAGTAATAATTCAATAATTGAATAGAAATGTTTCTCTCCTGTATAGATTTCTTTTGTTTTCACTTTTTCTGTCACAATTAAATGTTTCAGGTCATCAAACCAATTTTCATGAGACGAATATAACTATAAATATAAGAGTAAATCCAAAATGCAGCATTCAAATGACGTTTTGATATGTTATGGGTAAAAGTCTAGCCTGACCCTGTTTGGAAAAAATGAATCACTTCTCTTTGTCACGTCATAAATTAACTGTGATTAACCACACTTTTTGGAAAGTTGAGTTTCACCAGCCACACCACGGCCCGATTACGGCCAGGACTGTAGAATCAGTAAAGCACTTGAGTAGAACCTGTCTGGCAACACAAGGTGCGGTAAAATATCTCATAATCCTCTTTATTTGTCACTGCAAGGCTGTACATTCCAATGAAATGTGTCCTCTGCAATTAACCCATCCCTTAGGGAGCAGAGAGCTGCCACTGTGCGGTGACCGAGGAGCATTCTGGGGCTCAGGGTCTTGCTCAGGGACCCAGAGGGACAGTCTGTGGGATTCGAACCGGGAAACTCGCCTTTCTAGGACGCAAGCTCCCTGCTCTGACCACTAGGCACCACTCCCTGTGACGTGTGTCATAAAGACTCATGTCACACCCTGAGCAAAAGAAACTCAAGAACAGGGGACTGACAAAGTCATTGACCTCTAGCTGCATAAAGGACAACAAAGCCGTTTCTAATGCTTCTGGCCTCCAGCGAAGGACGGTCAGAGCCCGTACTCACAATTAGAAGGAATTTGAAACAGTTGTGAACTTTCCCAGGATTGGACGATCTATCTGAATTATTCCAAGAGCACAATGGCTTATCCAGGTGGTCATAAAACAACACAGAACATCTAAAACACTGTTGTGCTTTATTTGTGTCATTGAAGGTCAGTATTTGTGATTGAACAAGAAAACTACCCCTGCTGACCAAAACCAACACAAAGCTTCGTCTTACAGTTGCCATAGTACATCTTGACGATATCGTAGACATTTGGGAAAATTTTCTGCGGGCTAACGAGAAAAAGGCAGAACTTTTTGAAAGGTGTAAAAAAAAAAAAAAAGCCTTTTGAGAAGAAAATGCATAATTCAGGCCTTCAAACATGGTGGTGGCGGTGTGATGGTCTGGGCATCTTTGCTGCTTCCAGACCTGGATAACTTGCTATTATTGATGAAAGCATAAATTCTGACCTGTACCAGAAAACCCTGAAGCTGAATGCCCGGCCATCAGTTTGGCACACTTATACAGCAGGACAGTGATCCAAAGTACAGCAGCAACCTCTAAATGGCTAAAAAGAAGTGAAGCTGTGGGTTGGTCCTAGTCAAAGTCCAGATATTGAAATGATCTGGAATGAGCATAAAAAGGAAACCTTTCAGTGCAGCAGACTTAAAACAGTTCTGTGGGAGTGGGCCAAAAATATCTCCACACCGATGTAAAAACATGGATGTTCATTTTAAATACAAATGGCTGCAGTTGCTGTCAAGGACGGCTCAACCAATTTTCTCACAACACTTTATATCATCTTTACTGCAAAATGATGATGGGCTATCATCACTTTGGTTTTAGAAGCAAAGCTTTCATTTAGTCCATAGAGCAGTTTTCAAAGCCCCCACTAGAGGGCGCTGACAGACCAGCGAATAAAAATCCCTTTTTTTTTTCATCTTTTTTTTTTCTTTCCGATGCTAAATTTGAATATCTGCGGAGAAAATGTTCCAGCTATTAAAACAAACATTGTTGTGTGTGCTTAGCTCTTTTCTCAAAATACAAAAAATGCCGACTAAATCCAAATGTAAGCTGTGAAGCAGTTTGAGGAACAAGCCAAGCACTGTGCTGTCATTAGATTCTTAAAGGGAAATATTATCCCATGTCATGTTTTCAAAAATTATTTGTTCAGAGTACATCCTGCACCGCAGCTGCTGTAGCGTTTGCCTTGCACCTGCAGCCTGATTCTCTCCTCAGGCTAATTCAGTTTGTCTTTTTTTGCCATTGGACAGTTGGAGGGTCCATGTGTCCTCCAGGTGCAGAAGGTGAGAAACGTCTCCGCTCCCAAAGACCACGAGGAGTCCCAGGGTGCGCCCAGAATGCTGCGCGTCCAAATGACAGATGGGCACACCAGCTGTGTTGGACTGGAGTTTAAACATCTGTCCAAACTCAGGTAGGCTTTTCTTTTTCTCTTTTTTTTTTTTTTTTCGTATAAATGAGCAGATGCAGTTTAGTGTAATTGTTTGGAGAATCTATCCTGATTGATATTCCTGTAGGGAGAGTTGTCATTGCCAAACAATCCTGATTTAAGCTTATATTTATATTTGGTTAGCTTTTTCCAAGGGTGGGTCGTTTAAAATAAGAGGTGCATCTGTAGTTTGTGTTTTGTCGTTTCATTATGTGTCTCAGAGACTGCGGATTAAAATGACCTTGCTTCACAAAACCCACGCGAAAGATTACATGAATATTTGCACGGTCTCTTTTCTTAACAACTACTAAGTGATAAAGAAACAATTTGACTGTTTAAAAGAAAAAAAATATATGTATTATTGCAATAGTGGTGCAGAAGAGTATGCATTTAAGCACATTTCCCCATTTAGCTAATGTGTAAGCCGCCTCATCCCACAGTCCTGTCACCCCCACCCCCCTTGTCAACACTTTCACCCCACCGCGTGCCTGAATTTCCCCTTTATCTGCAATTTCCATGTGGCGGCAGCTGATTTAACAACTCGCAGCCTTAATTACATCTCCATCCAAGCAACGGTGGCCTTGGTGATTGCTGCCATGGTGACTAGCCAGTCTGTACAGGTGGAGTGGCCAGAATGTAGTCCGTGACTTCCTAATGGGAAGAGAGGAGAGAAGAGAACAAATCCTCTCTTTATGAGACACACACACACACACACGCACACAGACACACGGGGGGGGCAGCCGACAGCAGCGCTTAATGTTTCTGATGAAAGTGTCCGCTTTAGGGTCCGGTGACGTCATCCTACCGAATGGCAGCCTAGGGCGATAGCTCTCCACTGATTTTGACTATTTCACCCCATTTAAATACCAATATTCACATTTTGTCACAGTAAGTTGAAGGTGAAAGGGGTGTGAACATGGGGAAAAAAGAAAATAGACAGAAAACTGTGGAAGAAAAGGCATCGAGGACCACGCCATCTGAAGAAGCTAGCGAAGAAGCTAATGCTAGCGCTAACAATGGAGCTAACGAGTCAACTTCTATTAGTTTAGCGACAGTGCTAAAAGAAATACGAGGGTTTCGCAAAGAATTTCAAGACTTTAAATCAGATTTGATCAACGTAAACCAGAAGATCACTGAAGCTGAGACAAGAATTGACCAGATGGAGGACCGGGTCCAGGGCGTGGAGCAAGTTTTGACCAGGATGCTAAAAGTAATGAGCGAACAGGAAAGCAAACTAATAAACCAAGAAGCAAGATCCCGACGTGATAATTTGAGAGTGTACAACATCCCGGAGCAGGCAGAGGGGACATCGGTGGCTGGTTTCATGGTAAAAGTCTTCCGGAGCTGTCTGGACATCCCCGAGTCCCTCAGCCTTGACATTGAGAGAGCGCACCGTGTGGGCCCCCCCAGCTCACGGGAGAATGGCGAAGATAAACCCCGCTCGATCATAATAAAGTTCGCTCGCTACACAACTAAAGAAGAAGTTCTTCGCAGAGCCTGGATGAAAAAGACTGTGCTTCTGGAGGGAAGAAGAATCTATTTTGACCAAGACTACCCTCCTGCTATCCTCCAGAGACGCAGGGAATACACGGAGGCTAAGCGGGCTCTGCGCGAACAGAACATCCGAATCCAAACTCCCTTTCCCGCGAAGCTGCGGGTGTTCTACAAAGACGGGACCGTGCTGTACAACACCGCGGAGGAAGCGACGGCGGACATGAGAGCGCGGGGCTTCACGGTGACGAAGGTAACGCAGAAGGAGAGCCTGATGGAGCAGCTGACACGATGCGCCGAGGAGCACCGGGAAAGAGCGATCCGAGAGAGGCTACAGGTCTACAGGAGACGCGCGCCCTCCGCGTCCGAGGACCAGTGAGGTTACACAAGCTCTATAACAACCCACGCGGTAAGGTCTGTATATGAGACATGACTCTTTTCCCCCAATAAATGAGGATATGTATGTGGAGAAACTTTAGTGGAGAAGTACACTCTGGGCTGTTTGTGGGGCCCTTCCCCGTTCGGAGGGAGAGGATTCCCCCTCGCGGTGGTGGATAGACACTACACCTTGCAGGGTCCTTCACGAGAGACCCCTACCCTGGAATCACAGTTTTGTGTGAATAATTATTTTTCTTTTAGTTGTTCTTGTTCTATGTTCTTGTTTGTTAAGGGAGCTGACCATTCTATTTTACATCATGACATATTATTCCACATAAATAATGAATAATGGTATTAAATGTATTTCATTTAATGTAAATGGGCTAACAAACCCAATAAAACGAAGCAGAATCCTAACTAAGATGAAAAAAGACAAGGCACAATTGGTATATCTGCAAGAAACTCACTTAAATGATAATGAACATGAGAAATTGAAGAGAATGGGATTTACAAATATGTTCTCTTCCTCCTATCAGTCTGGTCGAAGACGTGGTGTGGTCATCCTCATCTCAAAAACACTAAATTTCGAAAAATCATATGAATTGAAAGATAAAGAGGGAAGATTCATATTGGTAAGGGGTAGCAGTGAGGGCAATTTGGTGACACTCATGAACATTTATGCACCACCTGGGAGTGACTTGAGTTTCTTTAAAAAAATCATTAACATCATGGTAACAGAAACTCAAGGCTTCTTAATATGTGGTGGAGACCTAAACGTCCATCTCCGGCCGGAATTAGATAACTCTAATGGAAAAAATCTGGAATCAAACACTCTACATAAGAAGATTTCTGCTCTTTTCAATGAGGTGGGGTTGATTGATATTTGGAGAGACCTTTTTCCCACAAGACGTGATTACTCACACTACTCAGCCCCTCACTCACTTTACACCAGAATTGACTATTTTATTACATTTGGCAAAGACAAAGATAGGATTCAAAGCTGTGAAATGGGGACAATAGATGTGAGTGATCACGCACCCCTAACTCTGGTGATCGATTTAAATTTATGCCCCAAGGTGACTACTTGGAAACTAAATTCATATTTGCTCCAGGACATTAACGTTAGGAAACAAATTAGAAAAGATATAAAAGAATTTTTGGATATAAATGACAATGAAGAGGTCTCTCCCCCAATTCTTTGGGACACCTTAAAAGCTGTGCTAAGAGGAAAAATTATAGCGATAAGCTCATATAAAAAGAAGATGAAAAACAAAAGATTAGAAGATTTACAAAAAGATTTAAAAACCTTAGAAGGCCAACATAAACAGACCTCAGCACCAAACATCCTGAAAGAATTAAAGAGTATAAGAAATGAAATAAATAATTTAAATACACAAGAAATTAAAAAGAAATTAATGTATTTGAAACAAACATACTATGAAAGTGGATCAAAATCTATGAAAATACTTGCATGGAAATTAAAAAAGAAACTAGCAGACAACACAGTAACAAAGATTAAGGATCCCAAAACAAAGAAAGTTGTCACCAAATTAAAGGAAATTCATAAAGTATTTGAAGATTTCTACAAAACACTGTATACCAAAGTCCCTGGGGAAAACATAAATTATATTGATGACTTTCTGAAATCATTGGACCTGCCAAAACTAAATCCTAAGCAAAATGAACAAATGTTGGAAAACATAACAGAGGTGGAACTCAAAAGAGCCATTAGTAGACTTAAGTCAGGCCGCTCACCAGGGGGAGACGGCTACACAGCTGAGTGGTATAAGGAATTCAAACATGAGCTGATCCCCATAATACTTCCTACCTTAAATTGGGTACTGAAAAAGGGAGAAACACCTCCGAGTTGGAAAGAGGCTATAATCACTGCAGTACCAAAAGAAGGTAAAGATAAGAATGAATGTGGTTCATATAGGCCCATTTCTGTTTTAAATATTGACTACAGATTATTTACTTCTATAATGGCCAGACGGATGGAGGAATTCCTACCAATGTTGATACATAACGATCAAACTGGATTCATAAGAAACCGACAGACACAAGATAACATACGCAGAACACTTCATATTATAGACCAAATTAATAAAAATAAGACTGAGGCGGTGCTGGTAAGTGTCGACGCTGAGAAAGCGTTTGACTCAGTTAATTGGGATTTTCTTTACAGAGTATTATACAAATTTGGGTTACATGAAACCGTTATTCAAACTATAAAAGCCTTATATACAAACCCCACAGCAAGAATCAAGGTTAACGGATATTTATCTGACAGTTTCATATTACAGAGAGGAAATCGTCAGGGCTGCGCATGGTCCCCACTTTTGTTTGCTTTATATCTAGAACCACTGGCCCAGTCCATAAGACAAAGCCAAAATATTAAAGGAATTACAATTAAAGGGAGGGAGCATAAGCTTGCTTGTTATGCAGATGACATCTTAATATTTTTAGGACAACCGACAAACTCACTACCTGAACTCATTCATCTGTGCGAGCAATATGGTAAAATATCTGGGTACAAAATTAACATGAACAAAACTCAAACCCTTTCCTATAATTATAATCCACCTGTGGAAATGGTTACCAGATACCCAATGATGTGGCAGGCCCAATCCTTAAAATATTTAGGTATTACCATACCAAAGGATCAAACCAAACTATTTGATGTGAACTATGTCCCATTACTAAAGAAAATTGTCGAAGACATAAAACGGTGGAACTTGATTCCTTTTTTCACTCTACACTCGAGAATAGAATCCATAAAAATGAATGTTTTGCCAAGATTACTGTATTTGTTTCAGACCCTCCCCATATCTATTGATCAAAATGTCTTCAACGAATGGGACAAAATGATTTCACGATATGTATGGGAGGGGAAGAGACCAAGAGTCCGCTTCAAAACCTTACAACTAGATAAAGAAAAAGGAGGATGGGGCCTGCCATCTTTGAGAAACTATTACCGAGCTGCACAAATGAAAACCGTAATAAATTGGTGTGATGTTTCCTGCGATGCTCAGTGGAAGAATATAGAGGAGAAAACTCTTTCAGTTCCAATACAATCTGTATTGGCAGACACAAATATCGGGAAATATATACATAATACCGGTAGTCCCTGGGTTGAATGTACTCTTTCTGTGTGGCAAAACGTGGTGAAAGAATATAAACTGGAAAAAGATATCGCAGGATTGAAATGGTATGCATACGACTCTGATTTTATACCAAACCAATTAGATTCACGATTTAAAATTTGGACTTCTAAAGGGTTAAAAACTATAAATGATCTAATTAAGGATGGTAAAGTAATTGCATTTGAGACACTGAAACATAAATATAATTTAGAAAAGCAGGATTTCTACCGCTACTTACAAATACGACATTACATAGAAACAAAGGTTGATTTAACATCGGCTGTTAATGTATACTTACTGAAATTATTTAAAAATGCATACACAGGGGATGGAAACAAGAAATTAATTTCTTTTTTGTACAAATTCTTGACAAGTCATGTGTCGTTCTCAACTGGGACTGTTAAGGCTCTATGGGAGAAAGAAGCAGGAATAAACATAACAGAAGAAGAATGGACTCTGATCTGGAAGCATCAGTGGAAATGTACGTCTTCACAGAGATGGAGAGAGTTTGGATGGAAAACACTGATAAGATACTTCATTACCCCATATCAAAAATCACACTATGATGGAAATCCTCCTGTTTGCTGGAGAAAATGTGGAAACCTGCAAGCAAACCATTTTCACATTATGTGGGACTGCTCGGTAGTTAAACAATATTGGAAAGACATCCACAAAACACTACAGGAGATATTTAAATGTATAATTCCCTTTGATATGAAAACTATTTTCTTTGGAAACATACCACAAGGTTGGACGAAAAATGATAAATCTCTTTTGAGCATGTTGTTAGTTGCTAGTAAGAAGGGTATAACCAAAAAATGGTTATCACAGGAGGTACCACATCTGTCAACATGGTGGGACATAATGTTGGATATTTATAAAATGGAAGAGATGACAGCAGCTATAAATAACAGACAGGGATGGTTCATGTCATGCTGGGAAAAATGGATTGATTATACAAACTTAAAAAGGCCCGATTTCATTCTGAAAATGTGAATATGTGAGATAATGGCAATGGTCACTCCCTTCTGTTCCCTTATGTGTGTGTTTTTTTTTTTTTGTTTCTGTTTGCTCTCTTTTCTTTCTACAATGGGAAACATGTTAAGATGTCTAAATACTAATGATATATGTACTTTTCTGTACATGTAAAAAATACCCATTTGTATAAATTTGTTGAAAAACTCAAAATAAAGAATTAAAAAAAAAAAAAAAAAGAAAGTGTCCGCTTTAGAGTGAGGGAGGCCTTTAAGTGGATGGAAAAGAAGGACGAGATGGATCACAGGACTGTTCACTATACCAGACAGTGATATAAAGGGAGCACAATTAAACCTTAAGGAGCAACCATCGAGGTTGAATAGCGTGTTTGTGATTGAATCAGGGAAACTCTTGCGCCTCATTTCTACGTTGCCGGTGTCACGAGAACGCCATCTATCCCTGAGGTCTGGAGTGAAATCCCTAATTGTTACTTTGGCTTCCAGCATCAGTAGCTGGAAATCCCTCTAAGTCCCTGTGCTTTCCTAATGAGAGAGGCAGAGGCCTTATCAGGCCTGATGAGATAGAGGCGCTTTTAATTTACCATGAGGACGGGTGAGCAGCTGGGATTATTAATAGTCTCTCGTAGCTTTGCCACCCATCTGCTGGCACTGCTCCATGTCATTTGGAGAGTGATAAGGCAATGGGGTGTTAGAGCTGGTAGATACAGTTAAAACGTGCTAAACCCTTGAAATCTGAGCTGGGGGCTAAAAATAATTATTCAGAGCTTTTGTTTATCGTGTAATAAATTTCTTGTGTTTTTGTTTGAATGCCTTTCAGTCTGAATACGCCTCCCGGGACGAAAGTAAAACTTGTTGGTACAATCCAAGTCAAAAACGGCATTCTGCTGCTCGATGACTCCAACATCCACGTCCTTGGGGGAGAAGTGGATCATATGGTAGAGAAGTGGGAGCTCCAAAGGGTAAGGGTCAATCATATCTCAGCTGTTGTGTTAAAAATACATTGTTACTTCTTTTCCTTGTTCTTTTAACTGTGTAAAAGCCACCGCCACGAGCCTCTCTGTGGTTTTTCTTTGGGTTGTGCTTTTCTTTTGCATTTTTTTGAGATGAGTGCTTTTCATCCTTCAACCTGCAGAGTCTGGCCAAACACAGCAGGAGTAACATTGGAGCAGAAGGTGGACCTCCACCCTTTGTGCCATTTGGTCAGGTGAGGGAGAGTGCACATTGCAACGCTGCATTTAAATAATCGTGCCTGAGACCGAAAAGTCAGCTGAGATTTGATGAAGACTAAAAATCTAAAGAGATCTACTCAAAAGAGTCGATCCCTTTGGGAAATTGTGCTTTCTGAACAACCTTGCTGCCGTAATTGATTCTCTAGCTCCTGGGTGTTGATCTGCTCTCAGGAATCTGTTGTTTTTTTGGTTTTTTTTGACAGCTCCTCGACGTTAGAATAAGATTGACATTGACAAACCCACGTCTAACAAATGTGCTGTAACTGGTAGAGTTCTGTGATCTTTTGGAGCAGTCGTCTTTTTAAATCTTTAAAGTCCCTGGCTGATTTAAAAAAAAAAAATCTGCTTTGGTGTAGGAGTAGAATATATAAAAGCTGTAGTCTTAGCCTCATCTGTAGCCTTGAGGTGCTGCTTAGAATTATTGAAGTTCCACTTGAAATGCACAAAATGTTAAAATGTTTTAGGGCGATGATACTTCATTGAGGAACTATGCATCACCATTACTGTACTTACATTTTCATTGAAAATAGGCAAGTTCCACTGATTACGACAGATTTAAATTTCCCCTAATGTCCTAAAGTTGACCTTTCTGGATAAAGAAACCCGTGTATATAGAAACTCCTTGCCAATTTAAAGGCTGTGCGGTCTTGACCTCCCGACAGAAGTGTGGAAGACAGGATGACGTAGACACCAGAGAGCTCGACCAGAGGAAAACCCTGCAGACTCAAAACGTGACGAAAAGCACAGACGACAACGACGAGTTCGAAAAGCAGCGGACGGCAGCTATAGCTGAAGTCTCGAAGACCAAAGAAGTGAGTAAACCCACCATAAATTCTGCATGTAGCCGTTTCCATTTGTCTGAAGCAGCAGCTTGTAATGGTATTCTTGTTTAACTAATAATTAACGCCTCTCCGTTTGTGTTCCATTTGTTGAACATTGGCGTTCTCCTACCCTTGTTCTTCATGCGCTAACAAATCACACCGTGTCTCATATTGATTGCAACTTCTTAGCACAAGCTGCGAAATTGTCTCTACATTTAAAGTACATGAAACTTATTGACATTTAGGTTAACCTAAATTATTCCTTGCCACTCTTTGAAATAAAAATGTCATAATTGCACCATCAGCTACAAACCTTTATGTTTTGATTGGTTTTCTCCAACCCTGCTGCTCCATTGTCTCTAATGGTTGTTTTTTTTCCCCCCCGCCTTTCCTCAGGGCCCTCGCACATTTGGTGGTGGAGGAAATGCAGGCAGTAATTTATCCAACGCCGCGTCGTTCTCCCGAAGCAGAGACTCTCACCAGCAGAGGAGGCGAGAAGACCGGGTGGAAAGAACAGAGAGCAGACAAGATGGGAACTATAGAGACCTGGTGAGGAGATAAATATGATTTAGGCGTATGGAAAAATATCCTTAAAAAAAACAACCCTATCTCTATTAACATGCATCAATAATTTCAAATTGTTTTTTTCCCCCCACTGGAGCCTGATTAGTGGTCCTTTTTGGCTCTTTGATCTTGACTGAGCTTCTATTTTATGGTCCAGAGGCTGAGTAAGGCATTGATTAGGATATTGGGAAAAAAAATGTGAATGAACTGGGGCTAAATGAACTCGAGCCGCGGTCAATTTATCTTGGTTTGTTTCGTTTTTCTGGTTGTTTCTAGTTCCACAGCTTCGGCTTTTCAACAGAAAATAGAACGGAGCAGTTTGTGATGCAGACTGGCTTCAAAGTCTGTTAAACGTCGAAACTTCAGTCCGCAGCAAAACACAACCCCCAACTTTCTGTTTTTGGCTTTTTCCTTTATTATTTTAAGATTTATGCAAATACCTTTTCACTTTTTGTGCTTTCTCTGCACAGCATTGACAGTTTCCATTTATTTTTCCTCTCATCACATCCGGTGTCTAGGTGGACGAGCGTGCTCTGAGAGACATCATGGAGATGGGCTTTAATAGGGAGGCTGCCCGACAGGCTCTGATGGATAACAATAACAACCTTGAAGTAGCACTAAACAGCCTACTGACCGGAGCTTCCGGCAGCAGACCTGGTCCGGTGGTCCCTGAGCCTTACAAGCCACAACTTAGAGGTTCATACACACACACACACACACACACACACACCGAGGCACACAGATAATATCCCGTGCCCTGCAGTGCTTCTTGGCTCTACAAAGTTGGCAGAGGTTAGGAAAAGGTTGAGTAGCAACGTGGCGGTCCCTGAAATGCACTGAAAGTCACCAGCAGCCTAATTAAAGGTCCACTATGGCTGTGCTGTGGGTTTTAGTCCATTTATCAAGACCTGCATACACTCTGGAATCCTGCCTTCCTCCCCCCTCCGAGCACACAATAATGTTAGAATAATGTTAGATATTGTTTCACTTCAGGCGTTTTGTTGTTTTTTGCCGTTCTGAAAATCGGCCTGCAGCAACTTGAAACTTGTTGAACCACACAGAGCGTCTTATGAAAACATTTTGTTGTCACGTTATACATGAATCATTCTCTCTCTGATCAAAAGTATAATGCCCGATCAAGAAGGGCTGAGATTTCTGCACACGCTTGGATAAATATACACATCTGTGACCCTTTTCCAACAGAAACGAACGTGATGACCTTCAAACTAATGGGGGAAGCATTGGACTGTTTCTTTTATTTTGCTGTATCAGTTTTATAAGAAAACATTCGGTGATGAGGATTAGGAGATATTTCCGATATCTAACTCATGATACATACAGATATATTTCAATTTCATCATAGTTAATTTCAGAGTGATATTTTTCAAGCATGTATTTCAGTTAATTTGGATAATTCTGATTTACAGACCAAAAATTTAGTTTCTCAAAGTGTAATATTACAGAAGACCAATAAAAGCAGGAAGGTGGGCTGAGTGAAAAGGATGTACAGGAGCTGTACTGCGCAGTAGCTGCACTCAGAGCTTGGTTGGGCCTCCTTTAGCATGAATCACTGCATCAGTGCGGCGTGGCATGGAGGCTATGAGCCGGTGGCGTTCAGGCTGCCTCTGTAGCGGCCTTCAGCTCCACAGTGCCGTTGACTCTGGTGTCCCTCGTCTTCCTCCTGACAATGCCCCGTAGATTCTCTGTGGGGGTTTATGTCAGGAGAGTTTGTGGCCAGTCAAGCACAGTAATAACAGGGTCATTACATTGTGAGCAGGCCCCGCTGGAAAGTGAAATCAGAATCCCAGTAAAACTTGTTAGCATAGTGAAATGCTCTAGAAATTCCCTTTACAATTTCCTTAATTTAGTTGACAAAGCCCAGCGGACCAACACCAGGGGGAGATGACTCCACAAATCATCACTGACTGTGGATATTTCACAATGAACCCCATCCATCTCCACTTCTCAGGCCCTGATCTTGATTTCCAAGGGAAATGCAAAAGATGCTTTTGATGTCTTCTCTGTTGCACGAGGGGGTTAATACAAGGATTTGCCACAGTTTTAGCTCAAACCCTGAATATAATTGTGGTGCTTCCAACACCAGCTGCAGTCCACACCATGTAAATCTCCCTCAAGTTACTGGATTGGGTTTACTTCACATTCCTCTTAAGGCTACGGTTTTCCTTCCACTCAACCTTCCACTAGGATGAATTATTCCAACACTCTTTAGAAGCTTTTTTTTTAGCACTGACTTTGGGGCTCATCCTCCCCGTGGAGTGTCAGTGACTGTCTGCTGGTCAGAAGTCTTCCCTGTGATTGTGCCGGCCATAACATGGACATAACACTTATATACTCAGAAACATTGGCCTAAGGCTTTATTCCAGTTTTCTCTTGTCGGTGGTGGGGGTCATTTGCTGACACATTTATCAAAATTAACAGGAAAAACAGAAGAACATACAGCAAATATAACATATAACAGTTTCAATTTCTCTAATCAAACTTCCTAATTTTGCTGTATAATCTTTTTTTTTTTGGGGGGTTGTCTGCAGCCAGAGGAAGGGGCAGAGGCAGGTCGAGAAATGAAGATGAGGAGGACGGCGCTGGGGGAAGACCGTCTGGACCAAGCACCCTATTTGATTTTCTAGAGTCCAAGATGGGAGCTTTTTCCATCGATGGTGGGTAATCGGTTCTTTCAGTCAACACTAAAAAAAAAGTTTAAATGCCTGTGTGTAAATGCCTGAAACACTGGAGTGGAAGAGAAGTTAGTGTGATGACTCTGGTCTTTTCTCGGTTTGTTTTCTCAGAGGCAAAGACTCAGGCACCACAGAGGCAGTATGAGAACAAAGCCCATTTTTCCAACTCAAACTATCCCGCCAAAGACCCGCTCCAGACCAAGTTCCCGCACAGTGACCACAGGCAACAGAGGAACGAGAGACCACCTCGCTTTCACAAGGACACAGATTTCCCCAAACCTGGCCAGGAGCCAGCTTCAAACTCCACGACGCCTCAAACGTCGGCTCCAGCTCCGCAGTGGAGGGGCCAGGAGAAATGGCCACGAAGCACATCAGACCGAGCGCAGAACGACCGGAGAGAAATTAGGGATGAACAGAGTGTTCCCTCTACCATTATGTCCCCTCTCCCACATTTAAACGCATCTCAGCAGCAGACCGAATTCAGCGGCGCTTACCACCAACGGCCCCGGAACGAGAACGGCGGTAGCATGTCCGGACCGCCTCACAGGAGAGGCGTCAAAGAAAACCCCCCCACCGCTAAACCCAGTAACCCTGCAGGAGGGGAAGTAGACGGGAGAGGGAATTATAAACGCTCAGAAAGAAACGAAGAAGCCAGCAACAACAGGAGAAAAGGGAGATCCGAGCGGCCAAACTCGGACCACTTCGACAAACAAAGGGACGGTGGGCCGTTGAACTTTAACCCGAGAGGGGGAAGCTCAGGAACTTCCCAGGAAGTGGGATTACCACAAGGCTCCCGAACTATAACGGGGGATCCGTCACACTTCCAAAATGGAGACTTTGAACATAGAAGGACAGGTCCCATCAAGCCAATAAACTCACCTTGCCCTCAAAGCAGGGAGCAGCAGCCCAGAAGGAACGCTCATAATAACCAGGGCTCTAAACGGAGGCCAGGGCAGGGCCGAGGTCAGGGATGTCGGGGAACAGAAAAAGGTTACGCCACTGAACACGTGTGGAAACCTGGAGACGCCTGCCTGGCCCTGTACTGGGAAGACAACAAGGTATTCCTTAACTCCCCCTGAGTGTAAGCAATGATTGTAGAAAAGTGATGAGTTTCTCTTTTCTTTTTTGCCTGCTTGATACCAAAAATGAAGCTTAGATTACCTTTTTGTTTCTTTGTCATGACTTAAATGATACATATGTTTGTTTTTGCATATATGGAAACCATTTTTTCTCTCTCATTGTGTCTGCCAGTATTACCACGCCAGGATAGACGCGGTGCATCCCTCTGGCTCCACTGCGGTTGTCGTGTTCAGTGACTATGGAAACTGTGAAGAGGTCCTCCTGCATAACATCAGACCCGTTCCTGACGACATGATGGTAAGCGGTACATTATAATTACTTTATTATTGATATCAGCATCCTGGCTGTTACTGTGGTTAAAAGCAGTAATCAAACTGTGTTCCTCTGATGTGCGGAAAGCCGATCAAATATTTATGCAGTCTGGTTTGATTATAAGCAGTGGCACGTCACAATTATGTCAAATCTGCAGGAGGAAGATGACGGCTACTACGACAGTTCGCTGGAGTTTCGCCGCGGGGGTGATGGACAGCCGAGGCGCTCCAGACCCACGCAGCAGTACTACCAGCCGCCCAGGGCGCGAGATTGATGTTTCTTTGTTTACACTGGCAGGTAAATTAACGACAAATTATGTTTCCTCTCGTAATTACACTTCAGATGTTGCTGCGTTCTTTGACTGTTTCGTTTAATTTCCCATTTCCTTCAGCGTTATGGAGAACGTTCTGCACTTGTTTTTCTTTTTTGCTTCCTATAAAAAGGGATGCATCTTCTTATTGCCACTTTTATATCCTCCACATGTGCGATGCAATGCCTCATACTATTTCACAAGGTCGACGATGATTTCACAAGATGCCCTAAGAATGCAGTATTGGTTGCTTTTCATGTAATAATTGATTTTCTCTTTGCTCTTCAGTGTGCTCGTCCCTCACGCCTCAACTTTCTGCAAGAATCCAGAGTGCTTCCTGAACTTTTAAGCATCCACATCCTAAGGACTAACAGAACTCTTCAAGGGCTTGCACATGATGCAAAAATAATAGAGAAAAATGACATAAGCTCCCGTTTCTTTTGTCAAGGACATATCTACTGTACATGTTTGAAAGATTTGTTAAATGGATGGATCAAAATAAACTAATTAATAGTAACAGCAGGTTTGTTATGTTTTGTCTGTTTTATTCCAACTATGCAGCTTGAGTTATGAATAAATAGTGAACAGCAGGAGAAGAAATACATCAAGGTATCATTATGAGGGCTTTGTCTTCTGATTTCAAACCTTAAGAAAAGACCCAAAATGTGGCTTGTTCAAAGATTACAGGATCATAATATAAGCAATGTAACCATGCGATAAGTGTTTCTAACCTCGTCCGAATATGTAACTGTGCCATATAGCGCAAAGGGCCCAGAACAGAATGAACAAAGATGTATTTGGATAGGCTGGAGAAGCCTTGTGAGGCGGTAAAAACAATTCCCTCTCAAAAGGAGAAAGTATGTATATTTTAACTTTATTTTTGAGTAAATTTGAGTTGTTTTCAGACCGCAACAGGGCTTTCCACCCTGCGCCGTCTGCTCCTGTCTTCCAGTTTAGCTGTTACAATTCTCATCTTGTAGATAATCATGAGCTCTAAAAGTCCATAGCAAGCAGCCCCGGCTCATCTGTTGTGTTCTTTGAAGCAAATCCGGAGGGTAAGACAATCTCTTCCCCCACTGTAATAGAGACTGTTACACTGCAGAGATATCATTTTGCACATTACAAAAGGGACTTTACCAAGCTCTTCAGGCCCTGCGCACACTCTGTTGGCTGTTTATAGGCGTGTGCTGTGTGCAAGAGATGCGGTTTTACACATGAAGGAAATGATCTCCACCTGGGCTCCAGTTTCTTTCTTACTAGCAGCAGGAGACAAACGAACAATGCAGCTGGGTTCAGCGGAGAGGTCACGGTGTTATTCCGTATCAGGAGCCCAGAAGGGTTTGCTTTATTTTCCGAGTGAGGCGCCAAGCGAGCGTGCATGAATAATTAACCGCGGGTAATATGGAAACCTATCCGCCGGGGAGGAATTGAAAGTGTTTGAGGGGACTAACCTCACGCTGGCCGGAAAATAATAAGGGATTGGTTTTCAATCAGATAAATGGTGATACTGTGGTAGAACAGCTAAGCCACCTTCACACTGGATTTAGTTATAAACCCTGTAGGCTGTTGAGTAACTTAGTGGATTCAATAAATGCACCGTATGCCTCTGAAAACCTGTGTGACAAGCCCGAAAATGCCAAAAGTATTTGCTCACCTGCCTTGACTTGCATATGAACTGAAGTGACATCCTATTCTTAATCCTTAGTTTTCAGTATGATGTCGGTCCACCCCTTGCAGCTGTAACAGATTCAACTGTCCTGGGAAGGCTGTCCATACATTTCCATAAACACTCCAAAGCCTTGTGAACATTTTTGCAGAAGCACATTTCTGGGGTCGTACACTGATGTTGGACGACGTTGGCTCTCCGTCTCTGCTCTAAATTATCCAAAAGGTGTTCTGTCGGGTTGAGGTCAGGACTCTGCAGTCCAGTCAAGGTCATCCACACTAAGCTCTCATCCATGTCTTAATGGACCTTGCTTTTTGCACCGGTGTCATGTTGGAAGAAGAGGTGGCCATCTCTAAACTGTTCCCACAAAGTTGGGAGCAAGGAGTTGCCCAGCTCCTGAAAAACAAGCCCACACCAGAATCCCCCCTCCACCAAACTTTACACTAGGCACAAAACAGGCAATTATCGTTCTCCTGGCAACTGCCAAACCCATACTCACCCATCATATCGCCAGATGGAGAAGCACGATTTGTCACTCCAGAGAAGTGCCTCCCCTGCTCCAGAGTCCAGTGGCGGCGTGCTTTACACCACTGCATGCAACCTTTTGCATTGCACTTGGTGATGTGTGGCTTGAATGCAGCTTGTGGATCCATGAAGCCTCTATGCACTGTTCTTGCGCTATTCTGAAGGTCACATCAAAATAACCCTGCCAGGTAGGGCCGCCCAACAAGACTTCCAGACCAGGCAAGGAGGGGCATTAATCAGAGAGGCAGAAGAGACCAAAGGTAACCCTGAAGGTACTGCAGATCTCCACAGCAGAAACTGGATGATCTGTCCATAGGACCTCAATAAGCCATGCACTCCACAGAGCTGGACTTTATGAAAAAAAATAATAAGAAGGCCCGTTTTGAGTTTACCAAAAGGCACACGGGCCAATCCCCAAATGTATGGAGGAAGGTGCTCTGGTCTGATGAGACTATAATTGAACTTTTTAGCCACGAAGGAAAACGCCATGTCTGGTACAATCGCAGCAAATCCCATCACCCCAAGAAACACCGTCCCTACAGTGAAACATGGTGGTGGCAGAGTCATGCTGTTGGGATGCTTTTCAGCAGCATGGACGGGGAAACTGGTCTGAGTTGAGGTAAAGACGGATGGTGGTAAATACAGGAATATTCTTTGAAATTAGCACAGGAGTTCTCGTTCGAGCAGGACAATGACCTGAAGCATCCTGCTAAAGCAACACTCAAGTGTTTTAAAGGGAAATATTAAATGTGTTGGAATGCCCAAGTTAAAGTCCAGACCTCCATCCAATTAAGAATCTGTGATTAAACGTGAAGACCTATGTTCACAAGTGAAAACCATCCATAAGGGAACTGGAGCAGTTTAGCTTTGAGGAATGGGAAAAAATCCCATAGGCCAGATGTGGTGAGCTCATAGAGACTGACCAAAAGCCTCTTGCAGCTGTATTAGCCGCAAAGGGTGGCTCTAGAAAATGCTGGCTTTAGTGGGAGTGAACAGTTACACATGCTGACATTTTTTGTTATTTTGTCCTATTTGTTGTTTCACAATAAAAAAAAATCATCTTGATAGTTGTAGGCATGTTATCTGAATGAAAAGCTGCAGACTCTGAAACAATTCAGTTTAATTCAATGTGGTGAGGCAACAAAACAGGAGGGGAAATTACTTCAAGAAACAACTTAAGTCGCATTGTCTTCTATTTACGCACGTAGGTTTCAAAGCATATTTGTGGTTTTGAAAGTGAACACTTGAAAATGTATGTTCACAAATGCTCGCCAGCCAATCTGATTGAGGTTCAGCTATCATGCAAAGAGTTATCAATTTTTTTGTCTCTTGATATATAAAGCTGGCAGAGACATACCCCATAAGATTTGCAGCTGTACCTACAGTACAGGTAGTTCTGACTAGAATACCTTTGCAGTGTATACAGTTCATTTCCTTTTGGAAACTGCAAAAAGCACTGTTTTAAAAGTGAATTTTTAAAACTCGGGTTTGCATATTATTGGGGCTGCTGGTACCAGTTAGTAAACAAGTCACTTTCAATGTGCGATTTTATGTGAGACTCGTGAGAAAAAAGCATGTACAATCATGTGTGAACTCTTAATCCACTCGTGGAAACTTTTTTTTTTTCTTCCTATGAATCTACAGGCTGTTTTGTTCTTTTAAAATTTTCACTGAGGGTAGTGAAAGCTGACTGGATCTTTTTATGTTTGTGTAACAACACCTTGAATGCTATCTTGGCGCTATGATCAGAGTAAATCTACAGCTTAGAATACTATTCAGGCATTTTTTTTTCAATGTTTGTGACAGATAAAGCCTTTAATGGTTAGATATGATCTCCAGTACATGACCCACAACAAAACAGCCTTATGGATTTTACATGACTGGATTTACAGTCAAAATGAAACGTATTGGGGCAGCAAATCACTTTTTAATGTTGGGGCTTGACAGGTTTTAGCACAGTCAGCTTCAGTTTGATTGCATTTCCATTTATATTGGATTACGAGATGGCAGCATGATTTCTTCGTGGTTAGCACTGTCTCCTCACAGCAGAGTGTACAGGTTTGGGACCCATGGTCCTCTAACACTCCAAGGGGATTTGGAATCATAAAATGGTCCGTCTGTGTGCATATGTTTTGCTCCACATACGTCAGGTTTGCGCCGGGTTACAGTATGTCAGATAAACACTGACATATTGCAACTAACAGGACAATTCTTCAGCAGTTATTAATATCTGTCCAGGCTGTCCAGACTATACCATACATGGTGACGTATAAGTCTTTCCATTTTCTGTGCCGGCCTTTTTTGGGCCTCTTTCACACTGAAACCTGATAACCATCAGCAACAGGAGGAATGCTTCTCACTTGATGAGAGGGGAACAGCCTTCCTTCCCACATTAACATCCTCTTTGCCCCGGCGCTTCGTTTCCCACCTGCCTGCCTCTCCTCATCTTCCCCGCTCCCTGCTGTTGGCCATTGTCTTTCTGCGTACCTGACCCCTCACCCTCCATCTCTCCACCATGCTACCTTTGTGACGGTGACATTTGAACCCTGTGATCCTGCTAAATGCGTTCTTACATCATTTCTACATCGGCTTCATCAAACAGATTCCTTCTGTGCTCTCTAGACGGGAAAAAAAAAGATTAAAAAGGAGGTTACGTTGAAGTGACTTCCCAGGGAGCAAAATTTCCTTGCTAAGTACCCAGTGAAACTAAAGGAGACTTGGTGCAGCAAAAATTACACTTAATGGGCTTCTTTTATAAGAACGTTCCCTACAAAGCACGCTGTCATAATTTAAGGAAAGTATTTGTAAAAAAAAATCTGAAAATAATTTTATTTGACACTTTTAAAATATAGTATAAAAAATGCATAAAAAATATTGCCACAACTTTGCTTGACTGTATTTTATGAAATCAGATTTGGAGCCTTAATGTCACAGACAATACAGTTTTAACTTAGCTTAACAGATATCCGACGGATTAGCAACCCCACAAAGCTGTTATCACATGCTGCTTGAGAATTGAGAGACAGATTTCTTCCCGTGATGATGTGTTGTTTTCCCTGCTTGGAGAAAGTGTGGAGTTGTAATTTGCCTGTGAATAAATGAGTATGAAGACTTTAGCGACCGTCGGTCTGGTGAATGGCTACTCTAATAATATGCAAAGCAATGGGTTTCATGCTTTGTTTGAATCTCTAAGCAAATAAAAATTTGGCTTGCAAAGCCTAGTTCTAACTTTCAGAAGTGAGCAAATGACAGTGAGGGTGTTGGGGAAAGCCATCACCTTTACATATCGTCAATCACACGGTTGCTGAATCATGGCAACATCTCGGTTTTGAATATGGGTAAGGCATGAGCGGCTGCTTTCTATGTTTATATTGACTGACATGAAAAGTAAAAGAGAATTAAAATCTTTTAGTCATAAGTGTAACTGTAAATGGCATCCATCCATCTGATTTACAATTCAGGTGGAAAATATTACCACCCCCTATGAAAATGTCATTATTTTAAAAGCAATTTCCAAAGCTTGTTAAATGGAGCAAGAAATTTTCACAAGGTTGTTTTACTTTGCAGTTAAATAAGAAGTGCCTCACAAACAGAAACCACCAAGCTTGAAATTATTAGCTCCCGAAAGAACGGACCTTTTTAATCAGCAGTAGCAAAAACCGTGTTGCGCAATGATGCGCTTAAACCTTTTGGTGCTTTAAACTTGTCACATCAAGTTAAAACTGTGATTCCTCTAAATTTACAAATACAGGTGAGCCCTAAATTATTCACATTCCTGGCATATTTTGATGTAAAATCACTTTTACTCAACTGAGAAATTTGTTTCAGATAGGCAACTGGTAATTAATTTGTTAAAACATAATAAAGCAATTCAAATGGATGATCAGATAGTGGTTGATCAGATAATGCTATAAGCTGGTTTTCTCATTATCAGTCAAATCATAGACCAGGTGTCACCAACCTTTTAGAAACTGAGAGCTACTTCATTCATATTGTGTCATAGGAAGGGCTACCAGTACTGACCTTTGAACTAGAAGAGTAAGAGTTCATCTTAACTTGATGTAAAATGAACACATTTTTCATGCTTTATTATAGATATTGTCATTTTTAAATCTATATAAATGCAGGTGTGTTATAAACAGGAAGAGTAACGGAATAAAATTACGTTTTAGATGCAGCTCATTGGCAGGTTGTGCTGTTTTTAGAACAGGCTCGTGGGCGCCACATATGGTCCTTGGGGGCTACATGTTGGTGACCCCTATCATAGACAGCGTTTGCAACACAGTAGTCTAGCAGGCTCAAACATCTCAAAAGGTGTGCCACAGAGTTCCATTTTAGGTCCAACTCTAAGTACCTTGGCATAAAAGATGACAATAAACTCACCTTTAAATCACATATTAAAATGTTGTAAACAAGTTGGAGATAAAACTAGGGTTTTTCTTCATAAATAAATCTTGCTTTTCTTTCAGTGCAAGGAAGCATCTTGCTTTAATGTCCTTCCTGCCTCTGATAGATACCGATATCTTGTGTTTAAGAATGCACGTGCCACCTCTCTGATTATGTTGGATGCTGTCTATCATGGAGCACTGAGGTTCATATTAGGGTGTAAATCTGTTACTTACCACTGTAATTTATATTCTTGGGTGAAATGGTCATCATTATCAATCTGTAGCTCATGTATCGGCACATTGTCATCTATAAAGCTTTCTTTGGAGTGTTACCACTTTACCTATCCTCATACCTGTCACTTAGACCGCCCAGGCAGCCACACACTTCACTCTCAGGACATCCTGTCCTTCAGTGCGCCATTGGTACAATCAGAGCAGGGAAAAAAGCATTTTCATACTCTGCACCATCTACATGGAATACTCTTGAGCGGGATCTGAAACTATCCACTTTTATTCCTCTGGGACCATTTAAATTTATTTTAAAATAAAAAGAAATCTTCTTATGCAACAGCCTCTTGTTTTCAAGTGATATTTTATTAGCTTATTGTATTTGAGTCAAATGTTATCATTACTTATATAGTTACCGTGTTTGCTAAAATTTAAAGTTGTTTTTTTATTGTTTTGTTTTATCAAACTAATCTCTCTTGAAAATGAGATCTTGGATCTCAATGAGAATACCTGTATAAATAAATGTTGAATAAAAAAAATCTATTTTAAATAAAGGAAACAGTGATACATTGAAGCTTGACTCAAGTATGATAAGAGCAGTCTGATAATAGATTAGGCAAACTGGAAGGATAGGTAAAATTTTTTAAAAGACAACCTTAAAGAAGTCAAGATCAAACCTGGGTTTGGGTCCTCGCTTTGCCATTGACAATGAAGCAGAACATGCGTCACTGGTAGTAAAGAACTAACTCCAGAAGACCAAAGTGAAAACGATTGACCAACCTGCACGAAGCCTTATTGAAAATCTGTGGGGGAACTGAAGACAAAGGTCCAAGCTGGAAGGTCACCAAATCATCGAAGAAAGTCATCGAAGAAGTCTGAGAAATTTTCAAAGAAAGAATGGCCAGGAATCCATCTGCAGACATGCCAGAGACTTTTAGAAAACTACAACAAACCAATACATGCTATTTTCTATCAAGATGGATACACAAATGACTGGGTGTAATCATTTTAACCTATTATTTGCGTTTTTTATTTAAACTGCACTTGCAAAATACTTTGAAAGCAATGATTAGCCACAGACAGACAGACAGATAAATGGATGGAAACTCATACAGCTGCAATACCTTTATTAAAAATAAAAGGTTGGTAGGTTTGAACTATGCCTCGCAGATTCAGCCCTTAATGAGGAAGATAGGTGCTGCTTGTCAGTGGTAATGACTGTTTTCAGTGGGCAACAGACCATGCTCTGTACGTGTTATTCTTCAAACATCCTGCCAAACATTTGTTGCCAAGCGCCCTTGTCTTACTCATAACACATGACAATTTAATGGTCAAAATGGGACCAGTTAGCTTAACCAGAGACAGTGTTGACTAAAGGTGAACGATGAGTCAGCAGTCTGTTATTGATCTTTACCATTACCACACACGCATCTGGGCAGCACAGAAAAGCTTGTGTAAAGTGCCTTTCTGTCACTTTTATGAACCTGTCCAGATAGCATCTAATGGTTACATGGCATGCAAAAAAAAGAAAGAAAGAAAGAAAGAAAGAAAGAAAGAAAGAAAGACAAGAATTAAGCTCAGAGAATGTGCTAACCTTTGTTTTACCTGTGTTGTGTTTTTGAGCTAATGCCAGCACTGATTTTGAAGTGAATAAATTATTCCTGCATTTTGGAGGACCCACTATATCTTTGTATATTCAAAATCCAAATGACAAATTCAATGAAATTGCATAAAATACTGTTCATTGCTACATGGCAGCATTCTGCTGACACATGTTGGACACTTTAACACAAGTGCACAAGTGTAGATGTGCATTTTGTACACCTTCAAGTAACCATGCTGAGTTTTACATTGCATGTAACCCGAGTATGCCATTTACAATAACAATACACCATTTTTTTTTGTTGTGGACTTTCTCCCTTACTTGATGCTGATACACCTGAATTGAACTATGGGACAATAAATAACTATTCTATTCTATTCTATATGTAACATGCCAGTAAAAAGCAGTGTATTATTGTGAAATAGAAAAAAAGAGTTACATTTTCACTTAAAATCCCCTTCAAATCTTTTGTTATGATGACACAACATATGAAAAACTGAAATACTTGAGAGCCTCTGCGTGCACACTATGTTGCCAAAAGTATTTGGTCACTTGTCTTCAGACTGAATATGAAAGTATGAATAAGTGCCATCCCATTGTTAATCCGTAGGGTTTGATAAGATGTTTACCCACCCTTTGCAGCTGTAACAGGTTCAACTCTGGGAATGCTTTCCACAGGGTTTAACAGCGTATTTATTGGAATTTTTGACCATTCTTCCTGAGGCACAACTGTGAGGCCAGGCACTTATATTAGACGAGAGGGCCTGGCTCACCAAAATCACTCATCCATGTACTTATTGATCTTGCTTTCTGCTATAGAGTGCTACTATGTTTGAACAAGAAGAGAGTATCTCCAAACTATTCCCTTAAAGTTGGGAGCACAAAATTGTCCAAAATATCTTGGTATGCTGAACTATTATGAGTTTCGTTCAATGAAACTAAATGGGTGTGCCCAGAAAATAGTTAAAAAAGCAAAATAACTGGACGTCAAATGTTGTAGTGGAAAACGTTTCGCTCATTATCTGAAAGCTTTTCTCAATTCAAAGCTAGTGTGGGAGAAGTCCCAAGCTTATAAGGTGTTTGGAATGTGCCAATCTGCTTGTCAATTTAGATATGCTGAGCGGCACATCCTCCAACAATACAGCAATGTTGGTAGCCTGGCTAACTGAGAGATGTTTGGTTACAAACAGGAAGGTGTGGATTGGTTTGAAACTGACTGGGCACCAGGCATAAACCTGAACTGTATGTTTTTGAAAGCTGAAATCTGAGGCCTCCTGCTCTGTTTATACACGTTTTTTTTTTTTTTGTTTGACATTAATGGCTTCCTACACCCACCCCTCTCTCAAACCGTTAATCTTCTCTTTCCAAAATGTGAACATTTGGTCCTCGAAAGAGTGTCCCTTATCTTTGTGGTGTATGTGCACAGCTGAGTCTTGTCCTGAGGAGACGGTTCTGCTGTGTTGAGCCATGCGTCTGTGGAGAGGCAGCTTCTCCAATATAAAGGTTCGGAAATTCCTCACCGGACTGAACTGCAGACACCACGCCGCTCAGTGTGCATTGGGGAATTTTGTCCCAATAATAGGTCAAACTTGACTCTGGAATATTTATTAGCAAGCAGATTGCATAAAAGGACTCATTACATGTTGGCATCTGATCATGAAAATGTGCTAAAATTCACTGAGCTGCCTGAGAGCGACCCATTCTTTCACAAATATTTGTGGAAGCAGTCTGAATGCCTAGGTCCTGGATACACCTGTGGCCATGGGAGTTGTTGGAACACCTGAATTCAATGAACTGAATGGGCAAGCAAACACTTTTGGCAACATGGCATGTGTGGAAATGCAGTGCGATGCTGATTCCAACTGGCATCTGTTGGTGCAAACAAAAATAACTTGCTGTGCTGTTTTGTGCTGTTGTGGTTATAACAGGCTGGTTTGTATCATTTCACGTTGTACAGGTTGGTGCTCACATACCTGCATCTCAAAGGTAATTATCTCGTTCATAGCTGTGCCTCCAGTCCTCCAAAATAAGAGTCAGGCTGCGAAGCTGAGCATCTGGCTGTTGTTGCTGGACAAAGCTCCGACATCACACAAGCGTGACTTTCTGATCAGTGACTGACAGCTATGATCAAAGCCATCTGACAGTGTGGAGCAACATTGTTTTTCAGGCTGCTGTCAGAGTTTGGGGGAAATATATTTCTTCTTCATCGTCATGGGGCTTACACAGCAGTATGTTGACAGCTTGGAACTTGTTAGAGCCCATTGTTACAAGGAAGCCCTATCTTGCTTTTGCAGATAAGTAAAGGTGATCTAGATAATAAAAAAAACATTTATAATATGTATATTTAAAATATGTATACTACAGTGATGTGCTAAAACAAAAATGATTTTTTTTAAAACTAATGCAAGTTGATGTAAGTTGTAACTAATAACTTTATGTTAAGTTTAATAGTAATAATTCATTAATTGTTATTTCAAACAAAATTAGTCAAGTTTGTCACAAAATAAAACCCATAGACAGACATGTAAACATTATATTACGTACATTTTAAGTAAATTAAATGTTCTAAATTTCCCATTTTCAATTTATTTCAATGTACTTGACAATTATAAACAGTTATTACTGTTTTGTTATGATCACTATCACTAAAAAAGTTATGCAATACATAATTCTATTGTCCGCTTTAATGCAAATGTGGAAAAAACACAGTTGTAAATACTAGATATGCTTATGACGTTAACCACTCTTTAAGATTAGACTTGAATGAACATTTATATCCAAATAAAGACATTTTTTGGGGATTGTTTCAAAGGCCATATGGACATCAGATCAGTCAGCATTGCTTTGTCTTTAAACTTGGTTTCAAGGGATGTCTCTCCTTTCTTGGGGATTTTTGTATGTTTCTGAGCCAGTAAATAGTGAAGCTCAGATCTCTTTTTGACCTAGAAATTTCGGTCCACAGAAAAATGCTGGGAGCAGCTCCTCTAGTAACACTATCAGTTTCTGTAATGTGCAATAAGACATGGTCAGCACACTGAAAACAGTGGTCGAGACCATGCCGGAAAATGAGATAGCAACTTGTGGGTCTGATGTTGATGCAGTAAATGTGCTCAAGCTGAACACATTGAGGCAGCTCAGGAACACCAATGCTGCAAAACTGACGCAACTAAGTGATGCTGTTGGAGAAATGGAGCATCTCTTGTTATCATATCCAGATCATGATTTAAGTTCATAAACTTTAAAGTTCCTCTGAATCAGGAAAGCGAAACCAAAAGGCAAACTTGAATCAATAGAAAATCAGTCTGCACACATCCACATAAGTCAGCATCCCTCCCATAGGACTCAGGTCGTAAGAAATCCCTCTGTACAATTCCCATCCAGCTCTGCTACACAGTCATCAAATTAGGATGCAACGTGTCATCATTCATTGTAGCTAAATTTGACCTATAAAGTACCTGAAATCCCCTTAAAACACAGGATTAACCTATGAGCAAAGAAGATTTGCATTTGTCCACAAATCATGATCAACCAAGAAGATGGGTGCCATAAGTCCCCCCCCTTCCACTAAATGGCTAATTAGTCACACAAGGTTATTTATGTCCACCTGCTTTTGGCGTACAGTCATTTCACCGTTCAGTTACCAAGTACGACAAAAAGGCCAAAGGTGTGTCTGCAATGTAAACAATCACCTTCATTATTTTGGAATGAAAACATAAAAAAAACATTAACATTTGAAGATAAAAGTTCAAAATCGGCAGCAATGATAACAAATAACGATGTTGTAAATGTCCCAAAGAGCAACCAGTGTGCTGCATTTTATTTTTTGCTTTCTGCTGCTTCAAATCAAAAGTGGGTGGCTTTGCTCTTTCAGTCTCAGTCATTGTGGCATACAACTGCATTCTGAAGTGTACCTGTTTGGTACATATAGCCATTTTGCATTTGATTATACTCATGTTTTGTGTTTTAGTAAATGGTTGATTTTTGAAAAATTGCTAACGACGACATAAGTTAAACATAGGCATTTGGCTGCCCTCTGACACAGGGACAGAGAGGACTTGGAGGGATGTCTATCTGACAGAGTGTGTAGCCTAGAACCTGTTGGCTCTCAACACTCAGCATCTCACCGTTCCCCTGTCAGTTGTACCTCCATACACCCACACAATCAGTAACTTTAAAGATATCATTGCAGTTCCCATTTACCCAATCATTCATCCATCCGGAGTTGCTGAAATAAAAAGCTGAAGTCAGCTGCCTCCACACCAGCTGGGAGATGTAATTTCTCTGGTGAGTTCCCACCCTGCTGGTTCTGGTCAGGAAACTTAAATGAGGGAGGCACACGTTTTCATGAAGTTTGATTTCCGGTGGTTGTATTTTAAATCTGTTTTGTTCAGTTTTCTGTTCAATATACTAGCAGAGTTTGATAATGTCCCTGAGGGATTGTTAGTTGGTAAATAAGCTCAGAACACATCGTTACTTCTAGGAGGAAAAGTTCATCAAGCACAATGTGTGTGTCAAATCCAACTAGTTATAGCCAGGAATGAAGTCATCATAAAGATGAAATAACCAAACACATTCTAGTTTTGTAATATGTAGTAACTTGGAAGACAAAGACCTGTACATGGTTCAGAAAGGCAGAGTTCAACCCAGCCATCTCTAGTTCTCATGCAGGTGCATGTCTTGAAAAGTGTTAACCTCTTATGGGGTTTAATTGCTCCACAGGGGGCATCCAGACTGGAATTGGAGACCTCTTGATCTGCACTCAAGTACTCTACCACTGAGCTATGCCCCCTACATCAAGTCAAACCTTAGACATAAAGTTAATGATCATCCACATCATTTGCAGCTTTGTCTGTTTTCTTGAGCTTACAAAAAAGACCTAATCTCACAAATCCTGTTGACACTCCTCCAAATTAGATGCAGTAGAGTCAACGCTGCTATCTTTCTTAGAATTTACTAAGCTTTTCAACAATATTGAGTGAGGACACCGATGGGGAAAAAAAGTGTCTCTAACTCAACCAATGAACAACATAATGAAAGCTTGAATCAATAACTTTTTGATCTTATGTCAATGTTCTCCTAAAGAGCTATTCGCATCACAGTAAGGTAACATCTAAATCAAATTCACATTAATGCTTTATGTTTGCCTTTCCATAAGATCTGTTTGAAACATCAAACAGATCTTATGGAAACAGATCAGTTTGACCTCTTTTGCATTTTATAAATGGGAAGTTATGCCTAAAATGTTCAGATCTTTTTTTAAAATGTCATAATTAGTTCATTAATTTACAGACACCAATCTACTGTGCTCGAGTGATGTATCTACTTGACACACATGTTTGTCCCTGTCTAATTAAAAGTCATGACTAGATCAGGTAACTTCTTAAAAGGAAAGGGGAGTACTGGGGGCTGCATATATATATATATATATATATATATATATATATATATATATATATATATATATATATATATATATATATATATATATATATATATATATATATATATATATATATACATACATACATATATATACATATATATACACATACTCAACAAAAATATAGACGCAACACTTGTTTTTTTTATGAGATGAACTCTCATAGAAGATCTAAAACGTTTTCCACATACACAATATCACCATTTCCATCAAATATTGTTTACAAACCAGTCTAAATCTGTGATAGTAAGTTTTGACTAGACAATTGACCAAAGAACTGCAAAGCCTAAATCAGCCAGCTAAGGTTGTAGACACTGTATTCAGAGAGATTTAAAAGATGACATGTTAAAACCGGGCAAATCTTACACATATAAACAGTGGAGCTCCAAATTCCCATAAGAGAGGCTCAATGGGTTTCCAGAGGATTCATATTTGCTTTCTTTTCTAATCCTTCTTCCAATGTTTTACTACATGGAATAAGAAAAAGGAACAGAGCCACTCATTCATGTACAAGTTTGAGAACAGGTGAGTGGACAGAAATTAAGACTTACAAAAAGCCAACATTTCTTAGTTCCCTTTCAACATCTTATAAAGATTCCCGTGTTTTGTCTTCCTGTTGAAACAAACTAGTCGAGTCTTGGTAGAGTAAAGAAGAAGTAAAGGTATCATTCATGCACAGCACTTGATTGGGTATTAAGATCGGAACGATACCAAAGCTCTTCAAAAAAGGCCTGTCCCTGCAAAGAGGAGACAACATAGAAAACCTTTCACCCAAAACAAGATCATTTTCCTCATACTCTTTATCCTGTAGATTAAATTAAATTCCTGCTGAAGGATTTTCTACACGTTTAAATGAGATTGAGCAAGAATGATGACGGATGTCATAAAGCTATGTGGCTCATTCAAGAGGCAAAGGACTGAAAGTTAGAACAAAGGTACACCCTTTTTTCATGTAACTTGCACTTCCAGAAATATGACACAAGATTTCGTCTGTATTTCATGCAAAAGTAAGTTATTCACAACAGGAAATTGAATTCTAGATGACTTCATGCAGAGGTATTTTAAACATGTAAGTTCTCAGAGTTTTGATTTGAGTCACGTAGAGGTAATCAAAATTTGCTAAATTCTTGATGTAAAATCAGTATGATGACATTTAAGGCCAAAATCCGATATGTTAGTTTATTGACTGGTTGAATCATTTTTTTTTATTTATATACATTTGTTGTGTTTCCACTGAATTTAACCGGCTTTTTACAAAACATACAGCTTGATTTCATTTACGGTATTAAAATACAGCCAAACGGCGCTACTTTCCCTCTTCATGTTTTTCCGCTCCTGCGGTCTCTCTCTCTCAGAGTCTGAGCAGCAGCAGTGCAGTTGTTTGTGTGTTGAGTGAAGATAGAGCTCAGTGGGCGGGCCAAGCTGAGTCTGCGTGCTGATTGGCTGGCGCAGCTGAGCCATGTATGAGAGGGGAGGGGGAGCAGCAAAGTGCCGTGACACAGACTGGGAGACTTTGGCGAAGCTGCTGCAGTCAGCAGTCCCTCCCATAGGACTCAGGTCCTATGGGAGGGATGCTGACTTATGTGGATGTGTGAAGACCCGTTTGTTCCCCCCTGTCGGCGGCCGTGACCACACGTAACAATAAAAAACCTTAGATAAAACGTACAGTGTGTGGAGTGCGGTTAGACGGCGAGCACAACACACTACACTCAGATTTCACTCAGGGTCATTCAAATGTAAGACGGGATATCTTGCAAAACCTCTCAAGATCAAATGTGAGTTCAGAATAAGTAAACATGGACGACGAGAAAGAACAAAGCTGATTTTAACAGAGAGAAAAAACATAACAAAAAGAAGACATTTGTTATGCTGCACTATGATATGGAGGTCAGCAGTTTCCCTCACCTCACTTTCTGATTGGCTACATGTCACATACAACAGGCTGCATGTTCGTTTTTCCTTGGGGAACACCCAACACGCTAAGATATCAGGGCAAGACAATCCAACATGTTGAATATCCCCTGATTTGAGGTTGGAGAGGTCCCGACCTTCTATCAACTGGACCAGATGACGCTTAAAACACCACAGACGGCAGGAATATCTCTTAAGATTATCTCAGGAGCCACTTTGATAGTCAGGGCATATCAGAAAGGGAAGATCGGGGCAAAAATCAGGCTAATTATCCTGCTGTGTGAAGCAGCTTTCAGTTTCCGCTTGCTGGCTGTGCATGCGCACTTCTAGTGTTTATATATCCAGTTAGCTTTGGTGTTAGCCTTTCATTGTAGCTCTTCTGCCCTCAGCATATACTTTAAATTGGCTGAGAGTTGCAAGAAGCAAACTGTTTTACAAGGTTATGAGAAGAAGAGGAAAGCCTCAGAAGAAAGTAATAAGCCCAGGGTGTATTTGGGAGATTTTTTTATGTGAGTCCCCTGTGAAGCAGAAGAGCAGGTAGGATAGTCTTGTGCATGTGCAGTTTTTCAAATTGACTTGGGCGTTTCTTACCTACATTTCTGGAAAACTGTCCACTCTACCTTTAATAACAGGAATACTTTGTTTTAAACAAAATGTATCTACTATTTCATTGAATGACATTAAAACGTAAGTTCTACACCATAGAGTATTGAGGTTTGAACTGGAGACCTTTTGATCTGCATTGAAATTCTTTCACACTGAGTTAGTGAAAGCAACACGAGCAGGGTCTCAGTACAACTAGATGACAAGGGTATTTTTGTCCTTCAGCTAGAGTAAAGTTGGACCTCATCTGTTGTCATCAGATACATACACAAATGTTTGGTTTTAAAAGTCAGTAAGCTCTGTGTACAGATACTGTACTCCAATCATCGTTGTTCTGAAAATGCTAATTCAGACTTGAATGTTTTCACACTTTATTTTAAAACCGCATCCACACAAAAATCAACAATGGCTGGAGAGCTTACTTGAAGTTGCCATGCTACTGTCACTCAACATATCCGAATGCCAACCTGATTTTAAAAAAAATACAGTTTTGGATTACATTGAAATTTTATGTGGTTGTCCAAGAGCCAAGGGGCACTTGCAGAGAGCTTCAGAAGGGCCTGGGAGTAGCTGCTAAACAGTTTTCCATGGAAATAATGAGTAATGCACTCAACTACAATAGCCTCACTGCGCAACACTTCACTGGTAGCAAAAAAGCATTTTGAATTTTTTGTTCAAAGCTTACTGCACAAGATTTAGGCGATGAAACACCAGAGAACATATTCTGGTCAGATGAGGCGAGAGCTGAACTGTATTTGCAAATATTAGGTTTGCTGGAAGAATGGTTCTGCACGTCACACCAACAACACCATGCCAAAAGTGAAGTTTGCAGTTGGGAACATCATGATGTGGGCTGTCCTACAGAACCTGTTACTGACAAGCTCTATATAACAGACTTCCTGTCTGACAGGAAGCAGCAATTGAAGCTGGGAAAAAATGTCTCTGACTCACAGCTCATCAGCACTGGTTCCACCCAGGGCTGTGTTCTTTCTCCTCTGCTCTTCTCCCTGTACACCAACAGCTGCACCTCCAGTCTGTCAAGCTCCTGAAGTTCGCGGACGACACCACTCTCATCGGACTTATCTCTGATGGTGACGAGTCTGCCTACAAGTGGGAGGCTGACCATCTGGCGACCTGGTGCAGGGAGAACAACCTGGAGCTCAACGCTCTAAAAACAGTGGAGATGGTTGTGGACTTCAGGAAGAACTCAGCCCCAGCTACCCCCATCACCCTCTGTGATGCCACCATTCACACTGTGGAGTCTTTCCGCTTCCTGGGAACTATCATCTCCCAGGACCTAAAGTGGGAGCTGAACATAAACTCCCTCACCAAGAAAGCCCAGTAGAGGATGTACTTCCTGCGGCAACTGAAGAAATTCAACCTGCCAAGGACACTGATGGTGCAGTTCTACTCCTCCATCACTGAGTCCATCCTCACCTCCTCCATCACCATCTGGTACGCTGGTGCCACCGCTAAGGACAAGGGCAGACTGCAGTGTGTCATCCGGTCGGCAGAGAAGGTGATTGTCTGCAATCTTCCATCTCTCCAGGACCTGTACGCCTCCAGGACTCTGAGGCGTGCAGGGAAGATTGTGGCTGATCCCTCGCACCCCAGTCACAAAATATTTCAGACACTTCCCTCTGGCAGGAGGCTGTGGTCCATCAGGACCAAAACCTTAGGCCAAAAGAACAGTTTTTTCCCCATCTGCTACCAGCCTTATCAACAAGGCCAAGAGATTCTGATAACTGAAGGAAGGATGAATAGAGATACAGACCAGGCCATTCTTGAAAAGAATCTGAACATGATACCAGTGCAGATTCCCAAACACAACCAAAGAAAGTCTGGAGTGGTTTCAGAGGAAGAAATTTAAAACTGCTAGAACAGCCCAGTCAGTCACCTGACTTGAATACAATTGAAAATCCATAGAGAGAATTGAAGACCTGGATGTATGGCAGGGACACCCTGAACCTTCAAGATTTGAAGACAGCTTGTGAGAAAGGATATGTCAAAATAACACCTGAGTAATGCTTGTGACTCCATACAGGTTTCATGAAGTTTTTATTTCCACATAGGGATTTTCCACAAAGTATTCAATGCATTTCTATAAATAGGTTTAATGATTAAATGTGCTGGTCATATAATTAGAATATGATGAAAAAGTGGATTTTTTTTCAGTAATTCAATTCAAAGAGTGAAACTTGTATATTATATTCATTCATTACACACAAACTGGTACATTTCATATGCTTATTTATTTTAATTGTGATGATTATAACTAAAAACTAATGAAAACTCCAAATTCAGTATCTTAGGAAATTAGAATATTATAAGACCAATACAAAAAAAAAAGATTTCCAGAAATGTGGGCCAATTGAAATGTTTGAATGTGAAAAGTATGAGCATGTACAGCACTCAATACTTGGTTGGGGTTCCTTTTTCCTGGATTACTGCAGCAATGCAGTGTGGCATGGAGTCAATCAGTCTGTGGATCTGCTCAGGTGTTATGATAGCCCAGGTTGCTCTGATAGTGGCCTTCAGCTCTCCTGCATTGTAAGGTCTGGCGTATCGCATCTTCCTCTTCACAATACCCCATAGATTTTCTCTGGGGTTAAGGTCAGGGGAGTTTGCTGGCTAACTAAGAATAGGGATATGATGGTCCTTAAACCAGGTACTGGTAGTGTACCTGTGTGCAGGTGCCCAGTCCAGTTGGAAAATTAAATCTGCATATCCATAAAGTTGGTCAGCAGCTGGGAGCATGAAGGGCTCTAAAACGTCCTGGTAGACGGATGCGTTGACCTTGGACCTCAGATGGTTTGGCACCCCAAACCATCACTCACTGTGGAAACTTTACACTGGACCTCAAGCCACATGGATTCTGTGTCTCTCCTCTCTTCCTCCAGACTCTGGAACCTTGATATCTAAAGTAAATGCAAAATGTACTTTCATCAGAGAACATAACTTTGGACCACTCAGCTGCAGCAGACCTTTTTGTCTTTAGCCCAGGCGAGACGCTTCTGATGGTGTCTCTTGTTCAAGAGTGGCCTGACACAAGAAATGCGGCAGATGAAACCACATCTTCCATACATCTATGCGTGGTGGTTCTTGAAGCACTGACTCCAGCTGCAGTCCACTCTGTGGATCTCCCTCACGTTTTTGAATGGATTTTGTTTCACAATCCTCTTCAGGGTGCAGTGATCCCTATTGCTTGTACATTGTTCTCTACCACATCTTTTCCTTCCCTTCACCTCTCTATTACTGTCCTTTTGTGTCTTGCCCTCCTTGTGCAAGGTGTCAATGGTCGTCTTTTGAACAACTGTCAAACCAGCAGTCTTCGCAGATCATCTACAGAACTAGACTGAGAGACCATTTATAGGCATTTGCAGGTGTTTTGAGTTAATTAGCTGATTGTCGCACCAGGTGTCCTCAATATTGGACCCTTTCACGATATTCTAATTTTCTCAGATACTGAATTTGGGGTTTTCATTAGTTGTCAGTTATGATCATAAAAACTTGAAATAAATTAGCCTGTGTGAAAAGAAAGAATACAGTATACAAGTTTCACTTTTTTAATGGAAGTACCAAAAAAAATCCACTTTTTCATGATATTCTAATTATATGACCAGCACCTATGTCATTCCAGTGTTATAACCATAAGTTTATTTGTGGACTAATTAGCTTTATTTTATTTGTGTGTGTGTGCGTTACTTGGGTTGTTGCCAACATCTACTGAGGATTTTTTTGTCATTGGCCCAGTTAAGAATTTTTTTTATGGAGAAAACGTGACATGTTCAAAACACATTTTACCCCTTGTACAGAGCATGTTGAAAAATAACTAGAAATTGTATTTTGTGAGGCTCATTCAGTTAGTAGCATCCAAATACCCACAGGTTGATATTTTTCTGTTCTTTTCTCTGTACTTATTCAGCATTCACCCTGTGCATGTCTGTGCTTGTGTTTGCATTGGTGTTGTGATCCCTTGCCTGGGGCTGTCAGCTTAGAAACTGCAAATAATCTTTGGGGTTAGGTGTGTTTTCTTTTCTCCCTTTTCCTCCCCATTGCCCCCTGATCGTCATTTAGACCAAAGTGTGTCTTTGTTGTCTTATCTCAGGTGAAGTGTTTGTCTCACCCCCGTAAACTAGAATACGGAAGGTTAAATTTGCCCCAGAGGTAATAGTGTAGAGTGCGTATCTATGTGATAAGGTAACACACTGACTGTCCTCAACCAATGTGCAAACAAGGCTGGTACTAAGTCATGCTGTAACTAATCAGGAGGCAAATGAGAGGAATGAAAATACAGACATACACACGTTTTACTCACCACAGTAAGTGAGGGGGCTTAGTTCCCCTTGACAGAAACAGAAACAGCTTTCTGTGATGCATGAGTGGCCAATATTAATAAGGAACGCTCATCTGGCACTCCATTAACTTGGTTTGTTGCTACAGCTCAGACAGCCAGCCAGACAGACTGACCCTAAAAGGCATCTGTCTTTGAAGTCTAATATTTATTTTTTGGGATGGAAAAAAAAGATCCCTTTTGATGAGGGCAGGGGGTGGTTCATTCAGTTTGAATTCAGTTTAAGCCTTTAAAAAAAGAAACTATAATTTAGAGGGTTTATTTATACTGTTTTAAAGTGGGATTAATAGGTACCCTATACCTGTAGTGGACAAAAAATCATTATGATTTGCGTTGGCGGAAAAAGAGAAACTTTTTCATTCTGGAGTAAGGGGAGTCATGCGAGAGCCATCTGTGACGCATGAAAACAGCTCAGTCGTCCAATCACCTGAGACTGTCATTCTGCTAGTGTTATTTTGAAACGACCACAGTAAACAGTGAACGCGACGACTTCGCCTTTTCAGGGAAGATAGAAGTCCATCTGTATGCACAAGATAACGCACAGGAAGAACTGCTGGATGGAGAAAGAGCAGAGAGAGCCAGAGATTGTAGGGTTCAAACCTCCTAAGAGAGCAGAATCTGCAGAGAACTATTTTGTTACCATCACATCCTGTGGGTTGTTACTGCCATGTCTACAGCTTGGCAGGGACAGAACTTCACCTGACTATGCAGCAATGATTCCAGTGCTTCAGTTAGAAAGTATCTCACAGGCATGGCTTCCAGCACTTTGAACTTTTTTTTTTTTTAATTTTCATTAAAAAAAGATGAATGGATGAAAAATCCCAATCAAAAGGTTTACTAAAGTGTGGGCAGACAGACACTTATATATGCAGAATAATGGACCTCAGCCGACAAGCAGCCTAAGGCACATCATTTCAGTAGAAAAAAATAGAAAAAAACAGTCAAAGAAATAATTGAGCGCATGGAACAAAAATCAGGCAATGCAGTGTTTGTCTGTATTGCTAGGACATAAAATGTGCATCATAAGAGGCACCAGTCAGATCAACCATTACACTCGCTGTGCCATGAGAGTATCTGCCGTTTCATTCTGCTCACGTCTGCCTACTGTAAGATGTTAACAACTCAGAACTACTTCAAAGAACCCCACTTCAGTAGTCAAATTCACTCATTAAATTCCCTGTTAATAACTTTTCTTTTTTTTTTTTTGTTATATTGACCAGATAACTCTTGACGTATAGTCCACACTATCAAGTCTTGACCTACACAGCAGAATGCAGAATGTGGAAAAGTATAGACTTAATCCAATTTCAATATAACAGCCTGTTTAATTTTAAACATGCATGTTGGGTTGAATTCAAGCAAACAGTAGTTAAATTCAGATCGAAGGCTTACTAATAATTTCACCCAACTAACAGGAGGGGTAGTTTACTGAGCATAAATACACAATTGTTTTGTGGTTCTGTGCTTGTCCTTTGTATTTACTTATTATTTCCTCTCATGCAAACAGTTATATGTAGCCCTGGGGTATGAACAGAATAACCCTCCTCAGTGGTTCAGCAATTCATTTTCCAATGTTTGCTTTCAACATATTTGATTACTATTGAACTCATTTATGGTACTAGTAAAAGAACATTTGGTCTTAATCATGAGTTAGATACCAAAGGACAGGATGGGACTGGAGGAACAAATGTCAACACTGAAGCGGTTGACACGTACCCTCAGGTCTGTAAACTAGGTCTCATAAAAAGCATGTGTGTGTACAAAATAAATTAAAAACAGCCACAATACTTTAATTAATTTGTGATTGTAGATGGTGCTTTAAATGCTCTGGGCAAAAATAATTTAACAAACTAAGGCCAAAAAAAAGACAGGTGGTTAAGAGAGGTGACTTTTAATAGCTCTCTACATGGGAGCTATATCCTTATATACAGCATGTGTATAGACTGGGTGAACCTGTCACGTTCTGTTCTGGTTTATGTTTATTATTTGGTTAAAGTAGCTCTTTTCGCCCTTGGATTTATTTCCTTTTTTGGATTCTAGTTTAGCCCCTTTATTGTGTTAGTTATCTGGTCCCTGTTTTAGCTCTGCTTTTAGTTCTGTGCTTGGTTTGCTTGGTTTTGTCTTAGGGTTATTTTCTAGTGTCCTGTCTGCTCCCTTAATCACTCCCACCTGTCCTTGATTAGTTTCCCTCCGCTCACCTGTTCTATCCGCCTATTTAAACCTGCCTTAGTTCTCTGCTCCCCGTCGGTTCGTCACACTTGCCACCCATGCGTCCGCTGCCTCAGTTTGGTAAGAGCTCCCAGCACATTGATCCTGTCTGTAACCTGATCTGTTTTGTTCTGCCCAGTTCTGTTGCCGGTTCCCTGTCAAGTTGTCTGGATGTCTGCCTTACCCTTTTTGGACCCTGTTCTGTTTGACTGTTTTGATTCCCTCTCCTCACCTTCCCTCCATTAAAACACCGTCAAAAGCATTTTTCTACAGTGTTTGGCTGAATTCTGGGTTCTTCACCACATCATTCATTACAGAACCACAATGTTTTGTACGGTTTTCCTAAATAAGATGTGTCATGCACATGAGGGAAAGTGAACATTACCTACTCAATTGGAAGATGATCACTTTTCTTCTGTCACTGGTCAAAAGGAAAAAAGAAAACAAATGATTGGAGTGATTGGGAAGTTAGTCACAACAAACAAAATATTTATTGACTAGGGGTGTAAGAATACAGCGATCAATTAAATTTTATTTATAAATTCATTTGTAAATTCATACTGAACATGCATGAAGCGACAGTGGAGAGGAAAACTCACCTTCAACAGGAAAGAAAAACCTCCAGCAGACCCAGGCTCTGTGTGAACAGTCATCTGTGTCAAGACCGGAATGTACGGACCCAGAATTCGAACCAGACAGGCGGGTAAAATTAACAAAGAATTATTAAAGACAGATGTGGGTGAAACCAGGTTGACAAACAAGTAGTCCGGCTAGACAAGTACGGGCAGGATCGGTGGTCAGATAGCAAGTCCAGGTCGGTACACAGGCAAGCAGGTTAAACAGACAGGGATCAAGGCTAACTCGGAAAATCCAGAAACAGGCTAGGTCTGGTACACAAGTTGGCAGGCAGAAAACAGGCAGGAAAATCAGGTAACAGGGATCAGGCTGGCTCAGAATATCCAAAGACAAATCGGGTCAACATCAACAGGACTATCAGAATAAAGAACGCTGGATAAGACTCACCGAAAGGCTTGTAATGATCTGGCACTAAACAAAGGAGTGAAGAAGGTATAAATAGGGGAGTGAGCAGGTGAAAGGAGTAGAAACTAATTACAGGAAAACAGGTGGAACTAATCAAAGGAAGGGAAGTGACTGACAGAGAACCAAACTGATAGGTTGGCGACTGGAGACTGGCAGGAGAACAGATCTGACTGGGTGGTGACTGCTGACAGAGGAGTGACAAACAAACTGATTGGGTGGAGATGGAGAAGTGAGCTGGCAGATTGCTGGCAGGTGAACAGAGCTGAACTAAATGCTTGTTGAACACTGACTGATAACCTAGTAAAATAAAGAAAAGTGCAAAACTAAACTAACACAAAACCCAAATCGTGACAATCTGCCTCGACCGACTGGGGGTTAGAGAAGACAGAGCAGAGACACAAAGAAGCAGGAATCCTTTCTATGTTTTATGGTAATAGCAGACGATTCTTGAATCTTGATGTCCTCCAGCAGCCTAAGCCTATAGCAGCATAACTACAGAGATAGCTCAGGATAACTTAAGCTACTCCAACTATAAGCTTTGTCAAAAAGGAAAGTTTTAAGCCTAGGCTTAAATGTAGAGAGGGCGTCTGCCTCACGGACCAAAACTGGGAGTTCCACAGGAGAGGAGCCTGATAGCTAAAGGATCTGCCTCCCATTCTACTTTTAGAGACTCTAGGAACCACCAGCAGACCTGCAGTCTGAGAGCGAAGTGCTCTGTTAGGAACATACGGGGTAATCAGAGCTCTGATATATGATGGAGCTTGATTATTAAGGGCTTTATACGCGAGAAGAATACTTTTAAATTCTATTCTTGATTTAACAGGAAGCCAATGAAGGGAAGCTAAAATACGAGAAATATGATGCCTCTTGTTGATTTTCATCAGAACTCTTGCTGCAGCATTTTGGATCAGCTGAAGGCTTTGAACTGCAGTTTGTGGACTTTCCAATAGTAAAGAATCACAATAGTCCAGCCTTGAATAAAAAAATGCATGGACAAGCTTTTCATCATCACATCCTGGACAGAATATTTCTAATGTTGCCAATATTATGGAGAGGAAAGTGGAATCCTTATGACATTCAACACATTCAGTTGTGTTCATTCAATATGATTTCTGTGAATTTAAAAACATCTGGGGAAGCCCAAATGATGATCTCATAGCTGTGCTATCTTCTTAAAGGTCAATGCATAGGAAATTTTAGTTAAATGGAGGCCCCCCTCCATTTAAGATGTATTTTCTGCACTAGTAATAAATCAGGTGTGACATCAAGTGGATAATTGTGAACCTCCACCTTTTGGGTACAATTTTCAGATACCTGAAGGTGCCACATCCATCTGTTCAAACAATTGTATACATACATTGGAAGCATTGGAATGTTGAGCCATTCATATGTTGATGAAAGAGATAAGTTCTGTGTCATAGGAAGGAACCAGTTTTGGGGCAAAATGTGCACATCAACCCCTAGACCTTTTGAAGATGGTCACTGAAGCCGATATTAGAGAGCTGCAATCCACATGAAATGAGCTCCGTCCGGTCATAAGATGAAAGGCCACCCAGAGGTGAAGAAGCCGTTGCTCCAAACACAACTTAAACATACAGATTCGGTTTGAAAATTTACTCAGGGAAAATGCACGGTTTTTTGGAGACGTATCCTTTGGTCTGATGAATATAACACGGGAGTGTTTGACCATAATGACCATCATTACATTTGTAGTAAAAAGTGAACTGTGAAGTAAAAGGGTGGCATCATGCTGTCTGGGTGTTTTGCTACATGAGGGACTAATGCACTCCACCAGGGGAAAAGAACATCATGAGAAAATATTGACACAACATCTCAGACAGTGGCCAGGAAATTAAAGCACGGATGTAAATTGCTTTTTAAAATAGACAATGACCCTAATTATACAGCAAAACTAGCTACAAAGTGAGTTAATGATACCAAAGTCAATGTTTTGGAGTGATCATCAAAAAGTCCCAGTCTCAGTCCCATGGAAAATTAGAGGGCAGAGCTGAAAAATTGTGTGAGCAAATAACCTGACTCAGTTACAGCACTTGTTTAAGAGGAAAGGGCCAAATATACAGCACATTACTGTGAGAAGAGGTAATGTTGCCCAAAATGTTTGAGCTGGGTCGTAAAGTTCAAAAGACATGTAAGAACATCTTGTTTTAACTGCAGAACCAAAGAGATTAAATTTGTAGATCATTTAAAAAATGTTGACGCTGTGTACGTGGCTTCCAAGCACACTTTGGAAAAAGATGCCAATGATCCAGTTGGCCTTTTTTTTGCCAACCTACCAGAGTATTAAATTACATTTTCATTTAAAATTGAGTTTGGGGCTTTAATTAAACACAAGCACCCACAAGAAAAACACGAAGTGCTTCAGTTTCATTGAAACCCACTTCAGCATTTAGTGGAAATCAGCACTCAGTTCCATTCATAGTTCAGCCAATCTTAGAGCTATGAGCTTATTAACACTGAAGTACAAGGAAAAGAAACATGCAGAAATGTATTAATTTTATTTTTTTGGAGTGGATTTATGGAGTACATCACTGGTGTTCTCTGTATATAGAAAAATACATTTAGTTGAAGATCCCAGTATGTCTTCAAGAATTAATTTGTCAAAATATGCTTTAATCTTTTTACACGAAAATGTAGAAATGATTTTTACCATTTTCATAACTTCAATGTTTCCCCTGTACTTGACTCTGTTACTTTTGATGGTTTGGACAGTTGCCTTTCAGGTAGAAAGTTTCTGCCAATCTTTGCAAATTTTGTTTTTGTATGTTCTCCATGCTTTTTTCTGTGTTGCTCAGCTTCCTCAGGCAATGGAAAACCATACAAGACATGTTTTTTTGATGAATCTAATGTGCCCCCGTGTGTGTGTGTGTGTGTATAGCCATGTTTGTTTCCGCCATGTGCTGGTCCTGTTTAGAGACTTCCTTTTTTCCTGTTAACTGCGGGGATAGTTTCTAGCCCTCTATGCCCCTTAGTAGCACTAAACAGGTGTAGAAAAAGGATGGTGATTTAATAATAGAAAGGCAAACAAGTTTGACTGCAATCCAAGACACATTATATTTACTTTTCAAAATGTTGAACTTGGAGATAAACAATATTATTATTATTATTATTATTATTATTATTATTATTATTATTATTATTATTATTATTATTATTATTATTATTATTATTATTATTATCCAAAAGCCCTGCAGTGAGTTTAGGATAGGACATAAATCTAGTGGCTCGAGATTATGGCAATAAATCATCTGGTAGTTGTGGGAAAAAATAAGTTGCTCAGAACCAAGTTGCCACAGTTAATTCCCTGGACGCCTCTTTGTATTTTTGCTGGAATGAAGCAGATGAAACTGAGAGAGAAATGAGGACGAAGGAATAAAGGAAATTAGTAACGTAATCCACAGCAGGATCAGAAGAGTGCGATTGGATTATATTTTGTTGCATCACAGCAAATGAAAGATGTTGGAGATCAAAGGCAGTGATTTTCACTGGGAGAATATGGAGATGCATTATTGAAGATTGAACAAAGCGCGCATGTGTGTGTTCTTGTGAGACAGGGCTGTATTTGATGTCATAACTTGGGAAATGTACCCTCCTCTATTCAGTGGAGCTGTGTAACCCAACCTAGGCCTCTCATTGTGTCTTTATTTGTTTGATTTCATGGCAGGGACCTACAATTAAGCCAATCTGGAAATGGGATAAGGCTGTGACTGACGATAATTACCTGCTGTCTACACCATTAAGAATTTAATGTAATTTTAGATAGACTTTCCTAGAAGGGGTAAAAGGCCCAGATGAAGATAGAAAACAGAGTAAGTATGCAGGGGCAAAGGTTGAGATGTGTATGTGGCTCATATATTTGTATGCGGCTGTATTTAATTCTCTCTGACTTTCAGCAGAATTATCACAGATGGGGATCAGTTATGTGAAAAAGCTGTCAAGTGTTTCTGTCTGGACTAACCCCCACCATTCCCAGCTGTTTCTATCCCTGTAAAATCCAGGATTCATTTAACAAGGCAGATATCAAACCAGCCCCGTGAAGATTAAAAACCATTCGAGTTAATCTCAGTAAATTCTTACAGCTGATTGTGTAGACCAGGGAAAAGTTGCAGAATAAGGCTAACCAAGTTCGGTTGACCTATAGAATCCAATAGAACAAAGGACCATTTAAAATAAAAGGAAAAATATGGTTTGTTTCAAATTTAACAGGTTAGAAATATATATTCTGGCTATCTTCATTTTTAAGACACCACCAGCAAATTACTTATATTTTGCAGTTGTTGAAGAAAGGCCAGAATACCACAGAGACTTAACACAACTGATAAGGACCAGATTTCCTTTGTGAATATCAGCACCTAAATAATCTACCCTAACAGTAATGTCGCTAAAAAAAGATGCTTATTTAGCAACAAAGATACCTTCACACCACCAATGGAAATTTTTTTGAAAATAGATTACAGCATCTACACCTTTGAGAGCCTGTGTTTTGCGAAGCCAGTCTACTCTGGAGTGCTCAGGGAGCATATGCATCACAGCATTACAGTGGTACAAAGGCTCCAAATATGAATGCACACAAGCAGGTGTGAAGCAGCAATTTAGCAATGCAAATGTACCTACACAGCCGTCCCGGTTCTTTAAACATGGTGTAAAAGAGAACCTGCTGGGTGTTTGCCACAAAGCTCCCGCCTGAAACACTCCTTAGGAAGCAATATGTGCATCTTAGATGAAACAAAGATTGAATAATTGGTCACAATTCTCAGTGATATGAAGAGCTGATATTGGATGTTCACCGATGCTTTTTTGTTTCATCTGGTGGAGGCTGACAGTTTCTGCCAAGGAAACATCTAAAGTTTTTAAGATATCATTACCAAGAAAACTTAAGGCAGCTGCTTACACCAATTACAAGCAGAATGTTCAAGAGATTTTCTAAACACATCTAAAAATGAAAGTTGCTCTGTTGAAGAGTGGCGTGAAGAGTGATGGAAAAAGAAAGCTAAAGAAATTGGACTCATTTATGAAATGTTAATGTCAGAAAACTATCTGTCTGCGCTGCTTCTGAGCTACATTCACACAAAAAAATGTCCTGAAATTCTTGACACATCTTTCCTTTGGGAACAAACTTAAAGTACTCTTGTGATAACCTCATCTTCCATCCAACATTTTCTGAAGTGTGACAAATATGAGGGACCGGTTGGTATTCCGTGTGCATACGAGCATGTCATGTTGACACTAACATTCAGCTCATGTACCTTACCACAGCTGCCTGGGGTCTGTATAACCTCGGCATTACGTTATTAATGCTGCTATTTAGTTTTCTTTTTGCTCACAGTTTTGGTACTGTCACAGAATAACACCTCAGGAGAATAAAAATATCTGAACAAGAGAAGAGAGCATCCTAAAAAAAGAGTGTAGGGGTTTTATTTAGTGCACCGTATGTTTGCCGTTATACCTGACTGAACAAAATCTAGGTGATTATAGAAATTAAATATGCTAGCAAAATAAAATCCGAGCTAAATTTATTAACAAGGACCTCCGCTCATAAGAGCTATAATGACCCAACAGTCTTGTATTATTGTTTCCTGACCCAGCATGTTCAGGCAAAAAAAAAAAAAAAGAAACTCAGGAAAACACTGCAAAACTCAAAGCACAAAAAGGGGGAGAAAATGAGACATGAAGTAAGACTCTGTTGTTATTTCTGCAATTAATCATATCCTGCAAGTATTTACACAGAGTGAAAAACAAATGTAAAATTATCCAGACACCGCATCAAATTAAGGGTTACTTGGCTGCAAGTGAGTTTTTGGTATAGGCTTGATGGAAATGCATCACCAGGGTATTGACTGGGCGTGGAGTCTGCTTGATGAATGAGGTTAAGACATAGCACCTAATTTTCCAAGGATGAACAACATTTAATGCAGGCAGCGTAGTTTGCCTTTTAATATATGATGATTATTATGGATAAAAACAATAAGTCCTCTTTTGCTAAACAAGTTACTTAGCAGAATTTTTCTTTAAGAAAATAGTTTCACTGATGTAGAAAAACAAACATTCAAATCCAGTTATACTTGTCTTGGGGCATGAGGCAGATTAAATGCATTCTTTAGATGTCACACCTTGTGAGAGATTTTGTTCTTATTAAAACATGCTCCATTATTGCCTTTTATCATTTTGTGCACATCTGGTATCTCTATGCAATTTATCATCTTTCCGCCTATTTGTGTAATGCACAATTGGGCCAGTGGTGATTACTGGGGATTACACTGAGCTGATAGCTCCTGATGTGTTCTGTGCCTGCATGGCACACTTCCGTCCTGAAAAGCCTGTGATCACTTAAGAAGCTGCTTGGGTGAGCACATTGTGAGCACAGGTTTGCTTGGATGTTTTCTGCTTTGTGAAAGCCAAACAGGTTTCAGCTGTGCTTAATACAACAGAATTCCTCTCTGGGGAGTGTACATCCCGTTAACAAGAAAACACAGAGTCCTAAAGGCTTTGTGTCTGTACAGCTTTCACGGCAAACACAAACAAGCACTGAGTGGGGACGCGGCACCTTCATAAAACCAAAGATTAGGTGTGCGTATGTTGGAGGAGAAGGTGTCACGGACACTTTCACAATTTCATGGGTGATATTTCACAAATTTGTACTGGTTGCAGCAGTAATAGTGCAACAGTGCAACTCAAAAAAGGTGAGGAAAGTTGATTTGACCTTCCAGACAAGAGCAATGTGTTACCTTCCAAGTGTTACCCTGAGTGTTACTGCACCAGCTCTGACCTATGCAGGTGATAACAGCGATGCAAACTATTTTTAACTGTCACGTCTTTAGCATTGTGTGTGGTGTAATGCATTAATCACTTCAATACCAGATCACACATTTGAAAATGTATTTCAGTTCATTTTACTGGCTATTTAACTGTTCCATGATTTTCTAAAAAGCCCCCCCCCCCCAGTATGGAATTAATGCTTTGTGTGTCTTTCTATTTATTAATATCCAAACAAACAGGCAATATAGGTAAACCTCAACCTGTGTGTTGCTGTATTAAACAACCTGTTAATAAATGGGTATATGGGTGAAAAAATTACCTTTGAGGCTTTCTTGATTTGATAAAGGATATCACACAAAGACAGTTTTAAATATACAGGACATATGAGACATACCAGCATCAGATAATATCCAAAATATTATAAAAATAAATATCTTTAATAGTTTCTCTGATTTTCTCTTTCAAACACTTGAAGCACATTTTACAGACACATTAATAATGGCATGATTCTTTAAATTAAAGTGACAGCATGTAACGTTAGACACATGTATGACAATAAATTGTGGAAACAGTTTCATTTATGATCTTTAATGAACTTTTAGCTGTATTGGATTGGATTTTATGTGATATATATATCACTGACTACAGGTAGGTTTCCCTTTTGGAAGTCTGTTATATTTATATAATATATGTTACTCATGGTGCTCAGACAAGATTTTGACAAAACAAAAAAAAAACATAAGGACCCCATGCTAGCTCGTTTCTGGGATATTCTTTAACATGCATGACATATAAATCATTGCAGTCGAAAGCAACCGACGTAGAAATAAACAATGAGTCTGATTGTTCTGGAAAAGCTTGCCAGGTCTCTGGTTAAGTTTTGAAAATGCACAAATCAAGGATTTCCCAGAGAATGCTATCTCAGTGCATTCAACCAGTCTGTTTCGCAACATTTAAGCTTAGAAATTACATTTTTGCCTTGTGAACATACCTGGACATTTTCTTAGAAAAATAAATATTTCAAAATTTCTCAAACCTCCACTGACAACCACAATGGATGAATCCTTTCTTGAAGTGATTCAAGAGATTGGAACCCTGGTGCTGATACGTGTCTTTTGCTATTTTCATACCAGTGCAAAAATGTTACATAAAGTTGTACAACAGTTTTTACAATATTTACAAAGGAACTCAGTCATCTAATCAGTTGCTCTTCCTGCTTTGCTAGAATGCAGTAATCATTCTCTTGCCAATCATTTTCTGATGCGTCATATTTAAATGAATTGTAAAGAATCATGAATACAAATGCATCATGAACAGGATGACAAAATAAAATTACAAACTTAGCCCCTTCCATCCTGGACGTATTGCAGTAATAATACTAAAATGACCAAAGTAAAAAGAGCAACTTCATGTGAGAGCTGTACTTCTTACAGTTATAGTTGTAAACATTCACGTAAACAGTGGTAGTTTTTGGATGTGTGCAAAACTGATTATCAGATGTGGGACATCGTCCTGAGTTTTCTGTTCAAAAAGTGTGTTGAGCCGTTTTTCATTTTTAAAGGTACTTCCACTTCTGAGCTTTTCTTCCTGATCTTTTTGAATCTCTTGCAGCATATATAGGTTGTCAACATGACAACCAGGGAAAACAACCCCAGACATGCCACTGAAAGAGCGATGAGGACAGGCCGACAGGGAAACAGCTCATACCTCTCAGGCCCATCTGTCATCTGACCGACGTACCAGGGTTTCTCTTCAACTTCTATGTCAATCTCTCTAGTCAGCAGACTTTGGATGTAACTCTCGTTACTCACAGTTTCATTGACAAAGAAGTTAACCATGACCGTTGAATAAAGTGGTTCAGGTTGGCCATGATCACTAACCTTAACCAGAAGGCTGTAAAGCCCCCTGTTGTTGAGCTCTCTCTTTAATGTTATGTTTCCTGTTTCTGGGTCAATGGCAAATGACCCTGGCTCACCACCTTTCCTTTTAATGATACTGTAGGCAATCACGGCATTCATCCCTGTATCTTTGTCCACTGCGTACACTTCTGCGATTGATGTTCCAGGTGTTGTACTGGGCAGCAGTAGCATGTAGGACTGGTTGGACTGAGGGAAGAGGACAATTGGCGGGTTGTCATTTACATCCAACAAGAGCACAGTCACCATAGTAACAGAGGACAATGCTGGCTCCCCACCATCAGCTGCCTCAATCCACAGGTTGTATGTTCCTTGCTGCTCCCGGTCCAAAGAGGTCTTGGCCCTCAGTGCACCTCGGCCAGTGTCTATCATGAAGATGTCACTGCCGTTAATGATGGACAGAGCTACCCACCCATTTTTACCAGCATCAGCATCTGTTACAGAGAGGACACCAATCTCCCCATACCCAGGAAAGTTCTCCGGCACAAAGAAGGTAAAATCCTTATTAATGAAACGTGGACTGTTGTCGTTGCGATCCAATACAGTCACTACCACTGTAGCAATTGACTCCCTCCTGGGCGTCCCCTGATCCACTGCTCTAACTATAAACCGATATTTTTCTTTTTCCTCCCTGTCAAGGGATGTAGCAGCAGTCAAAACCCCTGTGAGACGATCCAGAACAAAAATCCCAGGAGTATCACCCCCAAGGATGTAGATTACCTCCCCTCGACTTTCACTGTCTGGGTCAGAGGCTTGGAGCTGGGTTAGGAAGATGTTTGGTGAATTGTTTTCCTCAATTGATATTTCTACCAAAGACTGTTGAAACACTGGTGCATTGTCATTCTCATCCAAAACTTGCACTTTCAGGAAGGTCTTTAGGACTAGACCTTGAGTATTGTTAGCAACCAAAATGAGCTCATATCCCTGTGTCCTTTCATAGTCCAAAGTCTCTGTAGTCTCTAGTAAATACTCATTCTCTAACTGCTGATATGGGACAAGGTTGAAGGGACCAGATCCTTCCAAATAACAGTCAACCTTTTGGCTTTTGTCCATGTTTTTGATGGTAAAAAATGCTATTGGAGAAAAGGCTGGTTCAGACTCCTTCAACGTCACTACTCCATCCTTTTCAGGTGCAATGTACCGAGGTATAACAGCAGGGGGTCCTGTAACCACTTTGCTGACATAGATGGTTATAGTTGCAACAGCAGGGATACAGCCAGGTCCATTTGCTAGAGCAGTCAGTTTGTAGAATGTGGCTGTGACAGAGTCTATTTTCCTAGCTAGCTTGATCCTGCCTGTAATTTTGTCCAAATGGAACAAGCTCCTGGTGTCCCTTGGCACACGTTCACTGTAAGCGTAGCTGATCTGAGCATTAGCACCAAGGTCAGGGTCAAAAGCATGCAAATGTGCCAAATGTGCCCCTTTGCTGGTATTCCCGTGCAGAGTGACATTAATTTGTGACTCTGTAAATTTGGGGCAGTTATCATTTACATCTGTGATGGCAATTTTTAAAGTAGCAGCTCCAAGTAGGGGAGGGGTCCCTCCGTCTTCTGCTATGATATCTGTAACATATTCATCTTGCGTCTCTCTGTCCAAAAAGTCTGTCACAATGAGAAATGGTGTAAGCTCACCTCCATCATTCTCCTCAACATCCAGAGTGAACACACCAAAGTCGTTAACCAGCCAGTAGGTCTGAACTCCATAATTCCCAAGGTCCGGGTCAACAGCGGACTGCTCCACCGCAAAACGGGCATTGACTGGTGTGTTTTCTGGGACAAACATGCAGATTTCATCTGTGGGGAACTTCGGCCTGTTGTCGTTCACGTCTTCAATTAAAAGCTTCACTTTGACAAGCTGAAAGTATTGCTGAGGCAACACAAACACATCCAGTGAGAGAAAGCATCCGTGCTCCTCTGAGCTGTAAGGACAGAGGGTCTCCCTGTCAATCTCAGCAGTGGATGTGTAAAGCTCCCCGGTAGTATTATTTATGTTTACATACTGTTCAGTGACCTTCTTTTGAGTGAGGCTAAATAAAAAGGGGGGCTCAACTGTGAAATCCAAATGTAAGTCCACTCCAATAGCCCCGATGAAAGTCCCCTTGGGTAATCCCTCCTTTATCTTATAGATGAGCTCTTTTGCTTGACTGAAATTTGCCAGACAGGAGAGGGGGTTGGTGTACAGCATGAGGATGTAGAAACCCTGGAATACAAGAAAGTGAAAAGATAATTCAGTTTGACCAAAAAAGGTAGAAGAAAACTCTGATTTTGGTGAAATTTAGTATTTATGGTTTGTAGGTCTGCATGAAATTATATATTTGTTTTATATTTAGTTTTAGAGGTTGTCCAAATAAGAGTGATCTAATTATTACAAGCTTCAATAAAGAAATTAAATCTAATTCCTGGCTTACAGTTACATTTGGTAAACGTAGGTTTTTTAATACCAGAATAAAAAAAAATGCATAACAAGAAAAATAAACTTATGTCTCCAGGGTAATCTTACAAAAACTCACCGTTTTTACATAAAAAACAAAACGGTTTTTAGTAGAGCTTCAGTGACTTTTTAAAAAAAAAATGCAAATGATCTTAAAACTTACCCATATTCTTTCTCTTTTGCTCGAGTGCCTGCTCCTGAACATGTTTATGTCCTCGTCTAGCACTTTCCACTTACAGCAGGATGAGTGGCAGCTTAACTAACTCAGGCATTTTGAGCTTTGAGCTGAGCAGACCTCTGCCGAGTGCTATGCCTTATTTCTCTCTGACTTGAACAAGTCATTCATCTCAGTGCTGGCTCAGGACACTCCCACCACATGCAAATCAGTTCCTTGTACTAACCAATGAGAGGTGATAGCCAGTGGGAAATCTTGAGTTGACAGATTCCTCTTTTGTGCATCCTGTCAAAGCACTTTGACGTAGAGGTGTACTTTTCACACATACTGATGTTGTCAAAAGCAGCTGTATGCCTCGTATTCCTGAGGCAGAGTAAAAGCATACAATTATCAGCAGGGCTTATGGTGGCACGACGGACTGGTCAAGACAGGAAATGTCGAGAGCCAAGAGATTATTTTAAATCCAGCATTTGTTAGAAAAAACATCATATTTAGAATGTTATGTTTCTAAGGTATCCGAGGTAAACATTAGATATGTATCTAATAGCAGCTTCCAACAACTTTGATGTTATTCTTTCTAAATATACATAATAAAAAGAGGGAGGCATATTAGAGGTGTGTGTCGCAATGATCATGACTGATATACACGTGGCATCTTTTGTTGTGTACTTTATGTCTGCAAGCAGCACAAAAAGAAAGACATCACAAAGGCAGCAGAGGAGAGAACATGGCATCATAAGTGCTTGTGTGGTCTCACTCTGGATTGAGCCTCTAACTAAATCAAGCCCCTAATCCCCATGTGTTCTAAATGCCAGGCCAGCTGTTTGCCGGGATTGGAAGCATACTGCTCAGAGAAATTGAGTGATTGAAGTTCTCTGGACAAGGGCGGATTGAAACTGTAACTCATACTTATTTTGTCTCACAGTGGGCTAAATATCTTCCACCATTACTCATATTGGGGTGAAATATAAACGTATTGTAGCTAACCTTTGTTTCTTAGCGCGTCTGGAGAAATTTCCTTTGTAAAAATATACAGCGCACTGCGGCAACAGAGGTAAGAGTAAAATTAAATGGGACTAAATGACAAATGCTTCTTTCATCCTAAAGCTAAAAATGTTTTGGCTCATGCAGGGAGCCAAGAAATATTTCTGCAAAGAAAGACTTAAGGCAAGGGAGGCCGAGGGGCCTCCGAGCGTGGGAACGCTGCAGATGAGGCAGAGTTTGAACTGAAATTCACAGGCCTGAGGTGTGCTTACTTACAAACAATGTCACCGGCTGCTGTTGATGTCAGGTTAACTTTCATGTGTTTTGTTGTTATTTATAGACTTTGTGTCTATGAGTGAAGCCCAAACTGAAGATTTGGAGTTACCATGAATTTTCCAACCAAAAACTGTAGGGGGAGGATTTCCCTCAATGAATTTGTTTGATTCAAAATTAATTAAATAATAACTGACATACTGTACTAAATATCAGTGCTGCAATTGGCGGAAACGTAAATCTTTATAGTATGAAATATTAAACAATATATCCTTCATATGAAACATGCAGTTACATGTAAGAGCATAAAACATAGAACTTAACATTTCTTCAACAGTGGGAACTAAGCAAAAAAAAGAAGAAGAAAAAAGAGAAGTTAAGTAGGTCTTCTGGATGGGTTCTTGAAACATGTCTTCTCTTCCCCAAGACACTTCTTCAGTCGGAGGAGTTACAAGTAAACTCAGCCTCATAAGCAGTGCCTTCAGATAGCGGATCAACACGTTTAATGGTGACAGTCAAAACTGGTTGCTCACATGCAAAAGAGGACCATCCGGCTAACAATCAATCGTTAGTACTCTGGTGGCTGCTTATTGTTCCCAGAGGACAATTAAGGTTGTTTTTGAGAGGTCTGGCTGCCTAAAGGCATAAACTTTAAGGTTAATAGAGCAAATTCTTTGAAGAAACAACAACAAAAAACTTAAAAAAAAAAATACATCACTGGTTACATAACTTAATTTTATTACATTTGTGACACAGCACCCTAAAAGATTGCTGCGGCTTCATAAATCTGTTTTATTAACCATATGCAGTATTTATGATTTGTATAATTTTAAGGGCAAACAACATTAAAGAAAATTATGTAAATATTTCAGCTCCCTTACATTTTAGGTTGCAGATTTTGAAGTTGCAACCAGTTGGTTAGTTGTAATATTTAAACCATTCTAATTAAGAATGGTTTAATACACACAAACAAAGGCACTGGGTGAAGATGTAGAAATAACTTTTTCCTCTGCATTGCTTGGTCACACTAGAAGGTTTTGACAAAACATGTTGCTGAGCGATTGAAAATTATCTGGTCACAATAACGTCACATCCTGATTACCGATTACACACTGTGCTCTCATTCATTGTTGGTTTTCAGCTATTTCTAAGACCTCATTTGTTTCATTGCCTGAGTGCTTATTGACAGAACTTGCTTTGATTTTTAACATATATTTTTATGGTATTGTTTTTTGCTTTATACCTTTAAATCACTTGATGAGTGCTTTGCTTTTACTGCATTAAATGGTGGTACAACTGACTGCAGCAAAACACGCCAACAGCCAAGCTCTCTTGATGAAAAGCAACTGATGCCCGGAAAAGGCAAATTATGGATGGCAAAGTAGATTCTGTTTTCTTGGTTCTTGATTTAATTAAGAAACACAAGTTAATATGAATAGTGGAAGTTGAAAGGGGATGTTGAACAATCCAAGCCAAGAATAGAAATGACAGAGAGGCAATGGCACTGAACCTTTGTTTTACTACAAGACTTTATTTAAGGAATGACAATCTTTAAAGTGGGCTAATTTTTTAATTGTTAAGTGTCACCAGAAGAAAACATTTTTTTCATAAAATAAGAACAAAATGGGACCAAAGATGCAGTTATGTTTCATGCATTTTGGAAACACTATTCACTTTTTCATAAATCAACAGTTTTGTCAAGATATGCCTGTCTTAAGGTACAAAGGTTTGGGTAGAAATGACTCTGTCACCTTTGTAACTGTTAAATACTGAATCTAAGAGATACTGTAAAGCTATAAGACTGCCTTGCTGGTGTTTACCTGGGGAGCAATTTAAAAATGGATTCATCAAAATTATGTAGTTATTAGAGTATGAGTAAACATACATTTTTAAATTTTCTAAATTATCTGTGAATTAGTGACATCATTAAAAGAACTGTAGCACAGGGACCGCTAAGATGAGACATTATCCCCTCTGAGGTCACGTACACTGTCACTTCCAGTGGGTTGCAGCAGAATGACATTGTTTTTTCTAAAGACTCAGAAATAAGACCATGAAGAGGAAGGGACTTCTTTCCTTCTAGCTCATAAATGTGCACTGTGCAATCATTATTTTTAGGGCAAGTTAAATCTTTAACTATATATTTAATATAAATTGCTATTTATATTAAATATATAAATATAATCATCAAATATATGATGAATCAAATCATCATATATTTGATGATTTGATTCAGACTTGAATAATATTTGAATCCCAATGCCATAATATTATTGCTATTTTTTGACTAGTAAATAAGGACATGTGTGAGTAAATAAAGTTTATTTGATAAGTACCTTTGACAGACAAAGCTATTGTAGAGGACACCAATAAAATAGCTATCAAAAATAACTGGCTTTAGATGATTTTTTTTCTTCTAAACTTAGGAAACATCTATTTGATGAGCATGGTTAAAGCAGCAACATGTAACTTTGAGCCACTAGGGGTGCTACACCTGTACCTTCCAGGTTTAATGCCCTGGAAGGCCACAGGCAACACTGTACTGTCACAAAACTAAACAGTCTCCCTCTGTGTTTCGGAATCTGATAGCAGACGTCTTTGGACCAGCAGATTGAGAAGTAGTTCAGTTACGTGTAAAGACAAGACTACATTCACCACTCTAGATTAAATCCTACATCAGAGAAACAAAAATATGTCACATCAGGTAAGTTTCATATATGTTTTGTTTTGTTGTAACATAAAATGGGTCATGTGATGGATCCGACCCTCTTGAGTAACATAGTCGAGTTTTTGAAACGGGCGGCCGCATGGAGCATCGATACGTGGCAAGTGCTGTATATTGACCTGAAAAATCATTTAATATATCTCAAATTAAGCTAGTACTTTGGTCAAAACTAACACAGTGCTGCTTTAAGGTAAACTTGAAACTCCAACCCTCCTCTAAGACACCTATCAAAGTTGGTGATGTTAACTGGTTTAGCGTCCCTGAACCAGTTTGGGCTCAAAACATCAACACATGCCATCTATCGGACTTCCTGATCAGCTGGACCAGAAAGAATTCTTATAAAATCTGCTATTTGTCTTTGCCAGTCCTGTGTGCTTCCCATTGCTGAGAGAGAAAGAGACATTCTCTGCTTTGCATTTTGATGTGGATAGAAATTGCCAAAACAATCAATCTTTTTGTTGATAACCGCCGCACACCAAGTGCCGCCTGAAGTATCAACACCTGTGCTAAGAACTGTGACTAGCCTCTGTGTAGCGATCAACCAAGGCTGACTTGAAGGAATTTGTGCTACCATTTCTCACCTTAGACAGAAGGAAGCGAGGTGCTGGAGCTCGTTTCCAGCGTGTGACCCCTAGACAGAGGAGAGAATGACATCTTTGGCCACACAGGTGGGATTGTTTATCACACAGGGAGACTTAAGGACAAAATAAGCTTACTGGGACGGAACTGAAAAAATCTTTTCTTCCTGCCTTCTGGCCCTGATTTCTTTAAGAGATAGCTCGATACCAAATAATAAGGCACTCTTTCACACAGGGCCTTTTTATTACATCTTTTATTACATGAAATTGGTTGAATGATTAGTTGATTAATGTTCATTCATTATTCTAGCCAAAGCTTCTCTTTTATTATGAGCAACTGAAATAGATTGTTTTCCATTGTTTTTCTTCATGTTTTTGTGAGTCCAGTTTGTTTGCCTCCAAGTTATTACCTGTAAACAAGATTAGTTTGATTAATAATACATTTACACTTTGATTCAATTAATAGCTGGTGATTTTTCTTAAAAACTATGGATGACGTTTTATCTCTGATAGAAATAAATGACACTGCAAAGAATAGCTCAAAATGCTGATCTTTTTCAACTATATAATAATTAATGGTTCAGTGGGGGGGAAAAAATAAATCATGTCTGATTATACTTTTTTTGTTTGGTTAATTGACATGGAAAGAAATACATGAGACTCGTTTACAGATTTATATGGTAGTATAAAATTAAAATAGTGCAGGTGCCTATGATTCTGTTTAGTATATGTTTGAGTTGGTCTTCAAAATGGGGTATCTTATATACTGTAAAAAGTTAAAGGATAAATAAATAAATAAACAAACACAACTGAAGGTTGCACAAAGAAAGATACCAAGTCCAACAGGCCGTATTGCTCTGGTTTAATTACATCATTTGTTGCTGTGAGTCTCTGTGAGATGAGGCTGTGTAATCTTTGTGCAGATTCCCTAACAGATGTCTGGTTAGTGTATTGGTCTTTATATTTAATCAAAGACCTAAGCTATGTTGATGTCTACGAGACTGCATCATGTTAAGATAGATTTCCCCACACCGAAGTGTTGGAACTCTAGTTTTAAATCAGCTTTTACTTATGAAACCAAAAAAACTGCAGCCACAGGAGCTTAACAACTAAAAGCTCTGCCTTTCGTTTTACTTCCCTGCTTTTCACTGTTGGGTGTCTTGCTCGTTATGAGTCTAAATGTATGAAAATTAAAGGGAGTTTGTGATATTCAGCCCCATCACGTCTTTAAAGCATGTGTCTTGCTTTTGACGTGCTTCTGTTCTGAACTATGCGTGCATTCTGGAATCAATGGTGTAAAATTCACAGTGATCTGTTGTGTTTCTTTGCCGTGACATCGCCATCTGGAGTTATTTGTTTTCTTACAGTGCCTTGCAAAAGCATTCACCCCTTGGCATTTTGCATGTTTTGTTGCCTCATAACCTGGAATTAGAATAGGTTGTTTGAAAGTTTAAACTATTTGACTTACAAAACATGCCTACAACTTTGAAGGTGTACCATATTGTCTTATTGTGAAACAAGTTGCAAATGGGACAAAATACCAGAAAACTTTAGCATCCATAACTGTCTACCTCCCCTAAAGTCAGCCCTTTCTAGAACCACCTTTTTTGACAATTACAGCTGCAAGTGACTTTGGATGAGTCGCTATGAGTTTGTCACATCTTACCACTGGGATTTTTGTCCATTCCTGAAGCCACAACTGCTTCTGTTCCTTCAAGTTGGCTGCTTTTCGTTTGTGAACAGAGATCTTTAAGTCTAACCACAGATTCTCAATCGGATTAAGGTCTGGACTTCAACTAGGCCATTTCAGCATATTTAAATGTTTCCTCTTAAAACACTCTAGTTTTTGGTTTAGCAGTATGCTTCAGGTCATTGTGCTGCTGGAAGGTGGACCTCCGGCAAACTGACACAGGTTCTGCTCAAGAATATCCCTGTATTTAGCACCATCCATTATTGCTGGAACCACAATTCTTTACTTGTGGGGATGGTGTTCTTGGGATTATGGGATGTGTTGTGTTTGCTCCTGACAGCATTTTCCTCTGTGGCCGAAAAGTTCAATTTTGGTCTCATCTGACCAGAGCACCTTCCTCCATATACTTGCAGAGTCGGCCAGGTGCCTTTTGGCCAACTCAAAACGTGTCGTCTTATTTTAACACCTAGTAAAGGTTTGTTCTGACCTCTCTTCCATAAAGCCCATCTCTATGGAGCATACAACCTATTGTGATCCTATGCTGTGGAGCTCTGCAGTTCCTTCAGGGTTACCTTTGGTCTCTGTTTGCATGTGCAATTGTGTGCAGATGTGAGGTGTCTATGACATGTAAGACCTATTCTCCCAAGCGCCGGAGTCTTTTAACTTTTCTAAAACGTTAGTGGCACTCTGACTTATCTGATGCTTACATAGCGTATACCACAGTGTTAAATGCATAGTAGGGCCCTGCTGGATTTTTATCTTCCTTTGACATTATATCTACCTAAGCTATTGGAGCAAAAGGCAGATGCACAACAATGTGACTGGATTATACAATCATAAAAATTGACGATGAGATCACTGGAAGCCAAGCTTTCCACAGGGTTTAGATTAGACCAGTAATATTTCTGCACGACTGTCTGAAGATCTTAAACACACAATGCTGTCAAGACAGCTTAGAACAATAAAAATGATAACTGCTGCTAAAGAATAAACAATAGACCATGGGTGGAAGCTTAGTCTCACTTTTGAGCTAATCCGTCAAAAATAATAAAGCCTAATGAATAATGTCTCAAACAATGCAAATTAACCCGGAGGGCAAAGCCCACTAATTACTATAATTCTTAGAGTGCAACAAGACAATGTTACATTTCTGTACAGCTTGAAGTGGCACCACAGCAGTTTTATGAGGTCTATTTAAATAACAATAATGGCAAATATTGTGCACGTTGGCAAATTAACACTCAGCTGTTTAAAACACTTATTCCTTGAGGATGAATTAACAAAACACGTGCAACCTGTTTTACAAAAGCAGTAGTTTAATTGGCATAGCCAGCAATGATCTCGTTAGTAGGTCAAGTCAATGAGAAAGACATCTAATCAGTCCACATATTTTCATTGTGACTGCTTAAGAATTTTGTTCAATAACTAGCTCCAAGTTTCAATTAACTCGGTGATACCTGGATGCAAACAGGTGCACCTCAAGATATTAGAAACTGACTTTAAGGTGAATTCATTTCAGTATATAATTTCAAAAAGTGAAACCAAAATATTAAATAGATTATAAATACATTACAGAGAATCAGGTCAGTTTTGGCATTGGCCACATAGGCAGTTGCCACGAGTGCCAGCTGCTGACAACTCAGAAAAAAATAGAAGAACAAAACTGAAGAGACATAACATATGTCACAATCTGCCGACTTCATAGAAGTACAAAAAGACATGAGAATGAGCTCATGGTTAATTTTAATCTACAGAGTGTGAGTGATTGCTGACCTTTCTAATGTATTTCTTAAGTTACAGTTGCGCTAAATAATATTAGCAGCCAGGTCCTTTGGATGGTGTTACAAGCTGAAGTTAGCATATGAATTGTAGCTTCTGAAAGCCCTGTTTCACTCTTTTAACAGCAGAATTGCAAGCTACGAATCAGAGGCTCGCTTCAGTGTCATGTTTTCCACCTGAAAAGGCGATGAACTAATGTTAGAACAGCATTATATGAATTTAGTTGCTGAATGGTTGTTTGACAGGATTGCCTCAAGTGAAAGAAGAGGCTATATCAGGTCCAAACTAAATTTATAATTAAAATAAAATAAAAAAATATTTTATTGCATACTAGTCCTAGTATTATTTAGCGTTTGCATCCTCTTGTTGCTCCAAAAAAGACAATAGTTTTATTATTTTAACTAGGGATGCATGATATATCGGCATCATCATATTAATAACCGACGTAACCCTAGGGAGAGATGAGAGGCTGAGATCCCGCGAGAGCTGTGCGTAACTGACAATAACAATCCGATCGACTCAGGTAGGAGCAAGCCAATCAACTAAAGTAAAACATTGTAACGTTTAAATATTAACAGTTGTGTCATATTTCCTAAATAAAACACACTGGACTAGGAGACCTTAACCAGCTTGGAGAGCTACTTGGACGAGTGTTTTGACAGCATCGTTCCACAAACACGAACACACCATCATCACAACGGTCCCGTTCTAGCTCAGCAAGCTCCTTTTTCTTTCACCCCTTGTCACTCTCTCCACCTTCTTAATTTTCTGTCTTTCTTTATCTTATTACTCTGCTTCCTTCCTGTTGATCAGACAACCATAAGCACTTTATATGATGTCAAATGGGTCCGTGTATATGTATATTTATAAGGACATGCACGTTCAGATTTCAGCTTCCCACTCACATCTATGGTGAATCTAAGGTTTGTGACATGGAATGTGCATGGAGCTGGCACCAGAGAGAAAAAGTTGAAAATTTTTAACCAGTTTAAAAGATTAAAGGCAGATGTTGTCTTATTACAAGAAATTCACAAACAGCTACAACTCTAAATTATCTTAACTTACCTGAGTTCCCTAATGTGTTTTCCACCTGCTATAACTCTAGACAAAGAGGAGTAGCAATTTTAATCCACATACACGTTAGTTTTACAATATTAGACAAAATTATAGATCTTGAAGGTAGATTCATGATAATAAAAATATCTATTTATAACCAAAAGTCAGTATATCTGGCCCAATTGTTTATGACCCCTCATTCTTTCACAAACTTTTCCATGCACTTTCAAAACACCTGGGTTGCTCTCTATTTATTGGGGGCGACCTCAACTTTGGTCTAAATTTGGAAATAGACAGGTTGAATACAACAGGGACTCATCATCAATCCTTAAATGTAGTCAAACAGTACATGAGTGACTATGGTCTTTGCAATGCATGGTGATCTCTTCATCCTAACAGTAAGGAATATACTTTCTTTTCAAATGCCCATCATTTCTACTCTCATTTGGATTATTTTTTAATCAGCAGCTTGCTTCTGTTGGACATTTAAGATGCTGTAATACATACTATTGCTGTCAGTGATCATGTTTCTTTAACCCTAATAAATAAAAAGTACCCCCACAAAACAAAAGCTGGAGATTGAATACATCATTGCTTAAAGATAAAGAATTTATTAAATATTTTAAAGAAGAGTGGGCTTCATACTTGGAGTACAATGATTTACCAGGGACATCAGCATCTATCTTCTGGGAGGCAGGGAAAGCAGTGATGAGAGGTAAAATCATTTCATTCTCATCTCATAAAAAGAAGATAGAAAACAAAAAGATTCAAAAATTTGAAGAAACCATCAAATTACTAGAAGCTTTCCAGGAAGAGGGAAAGCTGAGTAAAATCCGTGAAACAAAATTTAAAATTAAACGAATATATTGAAAAACAAAATACATTTTTAATACAAAGACTTCAAATAGAAAACTTTGAACATGGCAATAAGTCGGGAAGTTTCTTAGCTAATCAGCTAAAATTAAATAAAGAAATAACAACTATATTTGCAGTTACAGACTCAACTGGTAATACATTATATGGTCCTGAAAGTATAAACAACACCTTCCAAGATTTCTATAAATCGTTATACACATCACAGATAAACCCATCAGATAATGACCGATCAATTTCTGGATTAAACAACACTTCCTAAATTATCAGATAGTCAAACAATGACACTGGATTCATGGCTGACAATAGTAAAAATTCAGGAAGCTGTAAGAAGCATGTCCAATAAAAAGGCTCCAGGTCCAGATGGATTCCCAGCTGAGTTTTATAAAGAGTTCTGGAATATTCTGGCACAAACCTTCCACAGAATTTTGCAGGAAACTCAGGAAAATGGCAGATTCCCAGCTAATATGAATTCTGCTAAAGTTAGTCTCCCTCTTAAACCAGGGAAAGATCATGTGTTTCCTACCAGCTATCGTCCCATGTCCCTTATTAATGTTTATACAGTATTTTGTCTCATCTTTTTCTCTTCCTTTTTTTCCTCTTCTACCTTACCATTTTTGTGTCCATTGAAAATGAAATAGTCTCAGAATAAAATCTAATAAAGTTTTTTGCATATATAAATCGAGGGGAGCACTATAGCAAAAGCAGTAATGCTCCACTTGTGAAAGTAAAATCTGTTTGGCTCTCTTTGGCATTTACACAGCAATTCTAATTGCTACGCTGCCAGACAGGACACGTAAGAAAAAAACAAAAAACGACATCAGACAAAGAGTTCTCGGTGGTGGCCGAAAAGCTCCATTTTAGTCTCATATGGCTTCCATACCTTTGGGAAATTACATGGCATTAATAACTCACATTTCCATCACGTTTCTGGGAGCGTGAGTGAAGGGGGTTTAGCCATGTGATATTTGTCTGGGCATGTGACAGTGATGCATTAAAGGATCGTGGGGTGTTTAACTGAAGCAAAGAAGCAGAGTCAGCGGTGAGGCCATTTTTCCACAGAGGGGAAAAGGTAAGGAAACATCTAAAATATAAATAATTAGGTAAATATTAGTTATTGGCCACAACATAGATATTAATATTGACTGTCTATATTTGTCCAAATTTTGATACTGGTGACTCCCTAATTTTAACTTTTAATTGATGTGGAGATGTTAGGTGTGAACAGAATAAAAGTCTCTGCTTATATTTTCTATTTAACTTCCTTTAAGGATTCCTTTTACGTAGAAATAAGTGCATCCCTGTTTCTAAATGATTGAAAAGGATATGTATGATGAAGCTTTCCCCCTTTCCTCTTATCCAGTGTCATCTCAAATATATTACACAAAATAATTTGACTGTCACTTTCCTAACAGAAAAGCACAACAAACCTTTGAATATAAAAGTAAAGAACATCATTTTGCCACTATTTATACATTGTTTGAATATTTTTTATCAGATTAAATTTATGGTTATCTAATAATGCTACAGTATACTGTAGCTGCTATGCAACTGTACAACCCTTAATATAACCTTTAGCACCCGTCCCCCAAAACTGCTAGAGAGGGCTCTGTAGAGAATGGTTTATCTCTAGTGTTTGATTCTGAAAATTATAATTATTATGTCTTACATCTGGTGAAATTTCAAAATTCAGTTTCTATGAAAAGTAGATATGACTAATAAGAGATGTTAGCCTTCTGAGAAAATGTGTCATTGTAGTGTAGAGTATGTGTACGCAATATTTTGTAATGCTGATTACGACCATAAATATTGCATCAATGTGGCATGGAATAGAAGCGATCAGCTGGTGACGATCTTTCTGGATATATAGGTTAGAAACACCCAAGTCACTTTTTGAATAACTGTGGATGCTCAAGACCATCCTACCCGCTCTTCTGCTGCTCAGGGGATTCGCGTGAAAGAATCTCTCAAATGAACTCTGGTCTTATTTCATTCTTCTGAGGCCTTCCTCTTCTCTTCATAAACTTGTAATACTTCTTGCAACTCTCAGCCATTTTTAAAGTACACGGTGAAAGCAGCGGAGCTACAATGAATGGCTGAAACCGAAGCTCACTGGATACATAAACACTAGAAGTGTGTGTGTGCAGCACATCGATGTTAGTTGAGTACTTCACGATGATCAGTGGTGTCAAAAGTACACACATTTGTTACTTAAGTAGAAGTATAGATACTGCAGTTTAAAAACACTCTGGTAAAAGTTGAAGTATCAACTTGACCTCTTTACTCAAGTAAAAGTGAAAAAGTATGTGCTCCAAAAACTACTCAAAGTATAAAAGTATAAAGTAACGTTTAAAAAAATGCCACTATATGAACTGAAAGCTTAATTTAAACACTGATTAGTTCTACATGTGGCCCAAGACACAACATAATCATTAACCCATTAGTCAAAGACAAAGTCACTCAAGGAGCATGTTCTCTCTCAAACTTTATAGGAATTCAATTCCAAACAGAGGTAGTATTCAAGCCTGCAGAACTGCCAGAACATAAATGTGTGAGTTCCATCAAATACCTAAGGTAAACTATACCCTTTGGTGCAAAAACATTCTAGGTAGTTTGTGTGTGGCGAGAGAAAGAGAGAGAAGAGAGAAGAGAGAAAGAAAGAGAGAGAGAAGATAGATAGATAGATAGATAGATAGATAGATAGATAGATAGATAGATAGATAGATAGATAGATAGATAGATAGATAGATAGATAGATAAAGAAAGAAAGAGAGATAAAAAGAGAATAGACCAGTTCATTGTTATTGTTTTGATCCGGGTTTTTCGCGCATGCGCTCCGGACTGGTTGGCAAAAGGCGAACACAAAGGCGGACGCAAACAGCGAAACTGACGAGTTCTCCACGTATTTTTCTTCTTTAGATAACGTATCACAAGATCGTTTTAAGAGTAAGTTGATAGTTGATGGTATCAGACTGCCAGATCCACACAGCAAAAGCCTGAAGGGACGGAGCGAGTCTGTGAAATGCGACATATGCAGCTGCCTTATAAACACGGCAGGCCAGTACAGACAGAGAGCACGAAAGCCATGCAACCACTGGACGGCTACAATTATTTTATATCGGGAAAAAGGCTCCAGCAACGCTCGCGACGCCATGAGGGATTAAGCGGTCAGAAAATGGATGGATGGATGGATGTTGTTCACACGTTTGTGCAACAGCAGAAAGCGGCGTTGGACACAGACCGCGTCTCAGCAGAGGAAGACCCGCCCGGTAGGATTAAAAAAACATTGTTTACTACGGATTATTTTGGTGTTTTTGTCTTGTTAAAATGGGTGGAGGTGTCGGCGACATTGCAGTGTAAACACAGAAGTACTAGCGCCCGTGAACGGGGGCGTAATGGAGCAGCAGCGCCGCCGCCGCTGTCTGCTGCTTCAGACAGCGGCGGCGGCTGTAGCGATCGCTACACGGGCCGCTTCTCCGGTCCGTGTAGCGATCGCCACCTCCCCTCCGCCGCTATTTAAGCAGAACAATGACTAGAGCAGAATTAAGTTGTATTTACCGGAGATGAAGTGTAGACTGCAAATTCTGTCGTAGTATGATGGCTCCCATCCCCTTAAGGAGCAGTGGGCTGCCACTGTGCGGCGCCTGGGGAGCAATCGGGGGTTAAGGGTCTTGCTCAGGGACCCAGAGTTCAGGCTGTGGGGATCGAACCGGATACTTGTAACCTTCTCAGAGCGCAAGCACACTGCTCTAACCACTAGGCCAACACCTCCCCAAAGAAGTCTCTCACTGTGGTAAGAGCCGGTGCTTGGGCACAGCGAGTGCCGCAGGTTGTCGGGTGAGGTGGTGTGTGGCGTGTGAGGTGCCTGAAACGTCGCCTAGCCAAGCGCGTGGGTCTCTGCCGCCGTCCACGAGCGTAAGTCCCGGGTCGTAGCGGGACACCTCGAGCTGCTGCTTCCCTCCCCTCTTCACCACCCCGGCATCCGAGTGCATGTTGATACTATGGTCATAATGCCAGCTTTGGTACTTTTTGCACCTTGAGTAGGTTCCAAGTCCTGCTACAAAATAAAACCAGTATCCCTATAAAGCTTGTCAGCAGGGAGAAGCATAAAATGCTCTAACATCTTTGGTATCAACACAATGTCACACTAGATGTCAAGCAACTCTAATTCTATGCCTCCAGACTCAGGGATCTTGATTTCCAAAAATGTATAATTTTACTTTGGACCATTCAGCAACAGTCCATTTTTCTCTCTTAGCCCAGCTAACAGGCTTTGGGTGTTATCTAATTTTTGCGTTTGCATCTTTTCCTACCATACTTTTCCCATTTACTCAATTTTGCTTGGCTTAACCTCCGTGTGGAGGGCGTCAGTGTTCTCCTACCAAGCACTGTCAAAGGAGCAGTGTCCATTTTTCCACCAAGTCTAAAGAAGGGAACAATATTACTTAAACAAGTTCAGCTTTATCTATTGTAAAGCCCCACCTTTATGTTTCCCTTGACCTACAATTTTTGGTCCATCACCATGGATTATTTGACTTATGTCAGCAGTCTTCATCAAGATTGTTTGGGCCATCTCATGGACATGCTGCAACTTTTCTGTATTAAAACCAACTTTGTATTGGTTCTGTTTGATTTTTTGAGAGTGAGAAATTACATTTTCAATTCTGTGTCACCTGAAACTCATAATAATCACAATGAAAAGAAGTGCTTGAAATCTCTTTGTGTAACGTATCACGTTTAAAGTACTGAAAAAGAACAAAAAAAAAAAAAAAAAAAAAAAACAACCCCCCCCCAAAAAAACCAAACAAACAAATAAACAAAAAAACCAACTAGTGAACTTTCCAACAATATTCAGATTTATTGAGACATCAAATCAACATTGTCAGCATAGAAATATAGCCTAAATCCTAAAAATAACCCTTAGCGATTACACCAACTAGGTTTGGGCTTAGTATAGTTTGAAGCAAAGCATTTTCTTACAACAGCTATCGGGTTACTCTGTCAAGTTAACATATTTTAGTGCAAGAGGGGTCCCCAATTAGATGGAGAAAATTTTGAATTGTTCTAATCTACAAAACAATTACTTTCTTTTACACTTAATAAGGGGCAATATGATGCCCTTTTAATCTTTTATAAAGCATGCACTTCTGTTGTAAATTTAAACTGCACTAGTTCTTGCTCTGTCACTGCCCTCTACTGGTTGGATTAGCATAACAAAATTAGATATACACAACCAATTATGTTTCAATCATTACTTGCACAGACCAAAAAACCTTGGAGGGTCTGCTTGAAGTGAGGCGAAGAAATACATTTCAGGATCAAATTAAAAGTTTTGTGATATTGACCTTTTCCCCCTATAGCAGCTTAACAGATGTCAGGAGTTAAATCCAAGGTGGAAAACCTAACAAGCAGATTATACATTATTTTCCTGTAGAGACCTAATTTTCTGAAAGTAGGAAAAGCACAATGGTAATGTGCTTTTAAATGTCGCTGTGGCTTGCCTTTATGGGGCCTACTTTGGTGGAAAATTGAGCTGTTCAAACATGATAACATATTACACAATAGCTGAATCCCAAATGGACAATTTATCTTCAGCAAAAATGGGGGGAAAACTAACGCTCTCCTGGTTTGCTCTCCTTACACTTCCCCTACTGCTGCTCCTCACCTTCACTGTTTGCTCCCATAGTTTTCTCCCTTTATGCTCTTGTAAGCGTTTGGAAACGCATCTTAACACAAACGTGTGAAAGCTCATCCGGAGTTGCAAGACAGAAAGAGGGTAAGCGTATGAAATAACACCGAAATCCTTGAGAGCTTGCATTTGATAGGCAGACAGATAGGGGGTGGGGTGGGGGGAATAAGATGGAAAGTGTTAATCCACGCAGTTGTGTGAATGTGTCTTTCTGCTCCCTGCAGGTGCAGGCTGGATACATTATTGAGAACAGGTGCTGTGGTAGAATGTATGCCTCTCACAGCTGCTGCCAAGGAGATTACTAGCCAGGCTTCCTTGTAATGAAGTTTCTATCGATTGACCCACCCCAGGTTCTTGTTTTTGCCTGCTATCAGTGTGACTTTTTCAGAACCACAGCTTGAGGTTTTTGACTACATCATTTAAGGTATAACATTTCGATTCAGGGGAGGGGTTTAGTAAATAATTGTTTGGTGAACACTTATACATCCACATTTCAAGTTCTTGTGCTTTTTTTGCTTCATATGGGAGAGAAAAATCAATCCTTGCGCTAGAATTAATCTCTACGCAATAGAGAAATCCACCTCCACCTTCATCCACTGTTACAGGTATAGCTAAAAGATGTGAGAACTTTGATGACCCGTAAATCATTTTTGGGGGAAAAAAAGAAAAACATTTGACAGCCTGAATATTTTGTTATCATTAACACATCTTGCATCCACTGTTATGCTTTTAGAAATCTGTATCTGTGTGTGTATTTTCCTCAGACATATATGATGTTTTTCTTACTCCAAAGGGTAAAACAAAATATTGCACAATGCATTAAAAAGTGTAAATCATAAAACCTGAAAAACAATTACACAGACCCTTATGTGAATATGATTTGCTCAAATATCAATTTCCAAGGCAGCAACTTTAAACCAAGAAGACTATTTCAATAAAAGTTCAGTGCTTAGATGTTTGTACATTAGTAAATATTTATGCTAGAATGTGTCAAAATATGAAGATTGTTCTTATGCATGATCAGATTATCGATTTAGACTGGGGCACATACGCTCTCATATATCTCTACAGTTTCACTCAAATGTCCACACAGTCCTTTTAAAATGCTGGCTTCTGTGGTATTAAAAAATCATTTTAATTATTTTTTCCAATTTTTTCCCCTTTGCATTTAATGTGATATTTATCCTGTACAACTCATATACAAAACAAATACTTCTGTTTGAAGAAAAATTAAGTGCAAATTCCAGGTTCTGTGTACGTCCACACCCATAAACTAATACTTTGTTGAAGCACCTTTTGGATCAATTTCAGCATTTAGTCGTTTTTCAACATCCCACATCTTGTCCTATCGATGTTGTGCAATATTGACAAGTCTTTGGTTCTGGACTCTGGCTAGACCATTTTGAAACTTTAATTTGGCTCGCATGAAATCATTCTTTTGTAGATTTGAAAGCATGCTTGGACCGATACTGAAAAACAAAATCTGATTTCCTCTTCAACTTTTTAGCAGACATCTAAAGTTTTTGTGCTCAATACCCGACTGACCTTTGTAACTGTTCATTATTTAATCAACGTCAGAAAACCAAAAAAAAACAAAACAAACAAAAAAAAAAAAGTCCATCTAAAGAAATGTAGCTCCAAATTATAATGCGTTTACCACTATGTTTTAATGTGAGTAAGGTGTTTTTTGAGTAATTTTAAGTGCTTTTTTTGCATCAAACTTACCTTTTGCGATTGCGGCCCAAAGTTCTGCTTTTGGTTTGGTCAGTACATGAAGGATTTCCCATAAGGTTTTCTATTTTGTAAGAAAATGCTTCTGTTTTCCAGCCCTACTCCTTGGTCCGGACATATAGTGAAAACATGAGCTAGCTGTCATGTAGAGCCATAAGAAACATTTCTTGCAGCTCCCTTGTTGTTGCTCGTCGCTGCCTCCCTGGCCATCTTGTCTTTAGAGAAGCCTCCTGTTTTTGTTTTATCTTTTACATTTTATTCTCATGACAGATTTGTTTGTTCTTCAGTTGATTTGTACAGGATATGTCATATCAAAGATAAAAATGAAGCGTTGAGAGGATCTATTATTGTCTAAGATTTTTTTCACCTAAAAAAAATTACATTTTAACAAAAATGTGCCAACTCTAATGGAAATTAGTTTTGTGACAATATATACAATTTAAAGAGAGATTACTGCTACTTAAAGCCATTTTTGGCAGACACACAAACACCAAAACACACCATGCGGTGCTTGATGTTCTGACCTGACAGCGGACCAAGGACTCGCATGAAAGCATTAACTGATGTGCAGAGATGATGAATATCTGTTCAAACAAGGCAATTTTCTTTTGTACTTTCCATAACACTGTGCCAAACAGACATGCTCTTAAGGCCTTGTTCACTTGCAGAGCAAACATCAGAATGGGAAAGAAATTTTGCTTCAGTTGCTTACTTTAAAAATATGTCTGCGCCCAACATAATGCCTGAGTCTCTCAATAAAATATCTGTTCTTCTGGGATAGTCACTTACAACAGTGTGCAGAGTTGACAGAATACACCCCAAAAACACCAGTGGGCAGATAACCTTGTTAAATGATAGAGATCAGAGGCTAACTGCAAAACTGGCCCAAACTGACTGTAAGGTGACAGTAGTACATATGGCATTGTGTTGCAGAAGTGCTGAATGCACAACACGTGGAACCTTGTAGACGCCTTGAGAATCTGGAGGATGGAGGAACACAGTCTGCTGCTGCCAGCCGAGAGCAGAAAACTGGTTTTACTGTAGCCCTGGGTCTCAAAAGCAAGAATATTAAACAACAAAGGGAAGTAAAGACGCAATAGGCAGAGCATTAAGGTGAATTTGTTCAAGGAATGCTAATGTAAAAATAATGTTAGGAACAATATGAATAAAATAGATAAATATATGTGTTAAATGTGTGCATGCGAGCGAGCGCGCGCGCACACACACACACACACACACACACACACACACACACAGACACACAGCAGGGGATGCGGGTATTGAACAGCTCAATATTTTCTCAGTAAATATGTTTTCAATGGTCTTACTGACATGAATTTACGTAACGAATAAACTAGTCAGGACACAGAAAATCAACACAGATTAGTCCACACATTCAATTCAATTCAATTCAATTTTATTTATATAGCGCCAAATCATGAAACATGTCATCTCAAGGCACTTTACAAAATCAAGTTCAATCATATTATACAGATTGGGTCAGATTATACAGATTGGTCAAAATGTCCTATATAAGGAAACCAGTTGATTGCATCAAAGTCCCGACAAGCAGCATTCACTCCTGGGGAACCGTAGAGCCACAGGGAGAGTCGTCTGCATTGTACATGGCTTTGCTGCAATCCCTCATACTGAGCAAGCATGAAGCGACAGTGGGAAGAAAAACCACCCATTAACGGGAAAAAAAAACCTCCGGCAGAACCGGGCTCAGTATGAACGGTCATCTGCCTCGACCGACTGGGGTTACAGAAGACAGAGCAGAGACACAACAAGAGAGACAAAAAGCACAGAAGCACACATTGATCTAGTAATCTGTTCTACATTAGATGGTAGTAACGGGTGAGCCGTCTTCTCTGGATGGTGTCAAAGTTAACAGAACGCCAGACCAGGTGTACCTACTATGAAGAAAAAGAGAGAGAGCAAAAAGTTAAAAGCTGAAATGACGACAGTCATTTCAATGTAATACAATGCAAAACTGGAGAACCGTAGAATGAAGAACAGTAGAAATCAGTAGAGTGAGAAAATTAGACCCTGATGTCCTCCAGCAGCCTAGGCCTATCACAGCACAACTATAGAGATAGCTCAGGGTAACATGAGCCACTCTAACTATAAGCTTTGTCAAAAAGGAAAGTTTTAAGATTAGTCTTAAAAATAGATAGGGTGTCTGCCTCACGGACCAAAACTGGGAGTTGGTTCCACAGGAGAGGAGCCTGATAGCTAAAGGATCTGCCTCCCATTCTACTTTTAGAGACTCTAGGAACCACCAGCAGACCTGCAGTCTGAGAGCGAAGTGCTCTGTTAGGAACATACGGGGTAATCAGAGCTCTGATATATGATGGAGCTTGGTTATTAAGGGCTTAATACGTTAGAAGAAGAATTTTAAATTCTATTCTTGATTTAACAGGAAGCCAATGAAGGGAAGCTAAAATTGGAGAAATATGATCCCTCTTGTTGATTTTCATCAGGACTCTTGCCGCAGCATTTTGGATCAGCTGAAGACTTCGAACTGCATTTTGTGGACTTCCTGATAGTAAAGAATTACAATAGTCCAGCCTTGAAGTAACAAATGCATGGACTAGTTTTTCAGCATCACCCCTGGACAGAATGTTTCTAATTTTGGCGATATTCCGGAGGTGAAAAAAGGAAACTCTGGAAACCTGTTTAATATGGGATTTAAATGACATGTCTTGGTCGAAAACAACACCAAAGTTTTTAACTTTATTACCAGAGGCCAAGTTAATGCCATCCAGATTAAGTGATTGATTAAGAAGTTTATTTTTTGAGGACTCTGGCCCAAAGATTACAACTTCTGTCTTGTCAGAATTTAAATGCAGGAAATTTAAAGTCATCCAGCTTTTGATGTCATCAAGACATGACTGCAGTCGAAGTAACTGATTGGATTCATCAGGATTTATGGATAAATATAGCTGAGTGTCATCAGCATAACAGTGGAAATTAATCCCATGCTGTCTGATAATTTTGCCAACCGGAAGCATATATATAGTAAATAGAATTGGTCCAAGGACTGAACCCTGTGGTACTCCACAGGTGACCCTAGAGTTTGAAGAAGATTTATTATTAACATGAACAAACTGGAATCTGTCCGACAGATAAGATTTAAACCAGCCTAATGCTTTTCCCTTAATCCCTACAGTATGCTCAAGTCTTTGTAGGAGAATATTGTGATCAACTGTATCAAATGCAGCACTGAGATCTAACAGGACAAGTATAGACACAAGTCCATTATCTGAGGCCATGAGAATATCATTGGTGACCTTCACCAGAGCTGTTTCAGTGCTATGATGAGCTCTAAAGCCTGACTGAAACTCCTCAAGTAGGTCATTACTTTGTAAATGTTCACAAAGTTGATTAGCAACTACTTTCTCAAGAATTTTAGATAAGAAAAGAAGATTAGATATAGGTCTGTAATTTACTAGCTCATCTTGATCAAGAGAAGGTTTCTTAAGTAAAGGTTTAATAACAGCTACTTTAAAAGCCTGTGGTACATATCCATTTACTAAGGATAGATTAATCATGTCTAAAATAGGACCACTGATCAGAGGGAATACCTCCTTAAACAACTTGGTTGGGATTGGGTCTAACATACAGGTAGAAGGTTTAGATGAAGCTAATATTCTAGATAGCTCAGAAAGCTCTACTGCTTTTAAACAGTTCAGACACTGCGCAGGTTCTAAGGATTCCTCCAATGCTGCCTCACTTACTGAGGACGAGGTAATCATGTTTGGGAGGATGCCAATTATTTTATTTTTAATGGAATCAATTTTATTTATGAAGAATCCCATAAAATCATTACTGCTAAGAGCTAAGGGGATGGCTGGATCAACAGAGCTGTGGCTCTGGGTAAGTTTGGCAACTGTATTGAAGAGAAATCTAGGATTATTCTTATTCTCCTCAATTAATGATGAAAAATATGCTGCTCTAACTCTGCGAATGGTCTTGTTATACAACAATAGACTGTCCCTCCAGATTAGGTAGGATTCCTCTTGGTGTGTAGAGCGCCATTTTCTCTCCAATTTCCTAACATTGTGCTTCAAGGAATGCAGCTCTGAATTAAACCAAGGAGCCAGCTTCCTGTGAATAATCACCTTCTTTTTCAAGGGAGCTACATTGTCTAATGCAGAACGCAATGACAAAGTCATACCGTTTACAAAGACATCTATTTGTGAATTGGAAGAGACAACATTGCTGCCATCTACTGGGCATTTCTGCAATACGGAGGATATTAAAAAGGGGACAGACTCTTTAAGTTTTGATACAGCATTATCCGATAAAGATCTACTATAATGGAACCCTCTTTTGGGGGTGGAGAACTCAGTTAGATTAAACTCAAATGTTATCAAAAAATGATCAGATAGGACAGGGTTGTGAGGAAATACTGTTAATTCTTCACAATCAATGCCATATGTCAGCACAAGGTCTAAAGTATGGAGCCAAGAGTGCGTCGGTTTATGCACATTTTGAGCAAAACCAATTGAATCTAGGATAGTTTTAAAGGCTACACTAAGGTTATCACATTCTGTGTCAACATGGATGTTAAAATCACCCACTATAATAACCTTATCAGTATTTAACACCAAATCAGATAAGAAATCTGACAACTCATCCAAAAACTGAGTATAAGGGCCTGGTGGACGATACAAAACAACAAACAGAAGAGGTTTTATTGCTTTGCAGTTTGGATGAGGGAAACTGAGGGTTAAATGTTCAAAAGAACTGTAGTTATTAATTGGCCTGGGACTAATTAATAAATCAGACTGAAAGATGGCTGCCACTCCTCCTCCTCTTCCCACAGATCTGGGAATGTGGAAATTTGAATAATTGGAGGGAGTTGACTCATTTATACTAACGTAGTCCTCTTGTAGCCAGGTTTCTGTGAGACAAAACAAATCAATCTGTTTATCAGAAATCAATTCGTTAACTAACAAAGTCTTTGGAGGGAGAGACCTTATATTTAATAGACCACATTTAATTGTTTTATTTTTAGGTTCAAAGTGATCCGTATGGATTTTTATTAGATTTTTATGATTTGTTCCCTTTAGATCAGTTTTTGATCTGTTAAGTTTTGGCCGTGGGAAAGACACCGTCTCAATAGGATAATGGGTGGGTAACAGTACAGAAGCTGCAGAGAGGTGTGTTAAACTACGGCTCTGCTTACTGGTCTGGACCCTGGGTTGTCAGCATTTAGGAGAACTAATAAATCCGGCCAGATTTCTAGAAAGAAGAGCTGCACCATCCAAAGTGGGATGGATGCCGTCTCTCCGGATCAGACCAGGTTTTCCCCAGAAAGTTCGCCAGTTATCAATGTAGCCCACGTCGTTTTAAGGACACCACCTAGACAACCAGCGGTTGAATGATGACATGCGGCTAAACATGTCATCACTGGTCAGATCAGGCAGGGGACCAGAGAAAATTACGGAGTCCGACATTGTTTTAGCAAACTCACACACCGAAGCAACACCAACTTTAGTGACCTCCGATCGGCGTGACCGGGTGTCATTACCGCCAGCGTGAATAAAAATCTTACTGTATTTACGCTTATCCTTAGCCAGCAGTTTTAGGTAAGATTCTATGAAGTTATTGTATTTAAAACTCAACGCCATTGCTGCTAAAGACGTGATCAATATGTCTACTGTATGGGGAAACTTGTGTCATGCATTGCTCAGTTGTGATTTTGACCTTTCCTTTTACAAAAACTGTCCTCAAATGTTGACGGTTCCACGGTGCAGTCTGATCTTCAGTTCATTCCATATATCCGTTGGGTGATTAGGTGGGCCATATTTGCAGCTTTGTCTTCTTTCTCTGAAACAATTAAGTTTTCATGCCTGTGTATTTGGCTAAAAAGGCCACCCTTGTTTAATCATCTGATTCTGATCTTGTGTATACATTTATTCTTCATTCAATTATGAAGTTTGTCTGTGTGAAAAAGGGAGGCTTTTGCCACTGTACTTCACTGATGTTACGGTGTGTTTGGGATGACGTTCAGTGCCAATTATCTTCCAAGCGTAGAACAGAATTTCCTTTATTATTGCACAGTGGGGAAATTCAGCTGTAAAGCAGCAAAGAAAAAGGTGAATGGAACCATGCAAATACACTTCCCTCTATCCAGTACAGGTCTAGGGTCAGGAAAAGGGCAGCTAACATCTCTGCTGACCCTACACATCCTGGACACAAACTGTTTAAACTTTTACCTTCAGGTCGGCACTACAAAACATTGTTTGCCAAAACTAGATACCACAGAGATAGTTTCTTCCCAGTGTGTCTTTCTGATGAACACAGTGAATACCTTGCAGCCTGAATAGTCAGCTACACTGCTACGAAGAACATTTATGCAACCATAACCTCCCTTTTCTTTCCTTATATAAAAAGCTGCACAAACACATTTCCTGTAAGGTTTATAATTAATGCTGACTTTTGTAACTAAAGTCAGATGCCTAGTTTGTACACACAATATTTGCTAGTAAAGCTGATTACTACCAATGGAATGAGTGTTTTGACCTCTAAAATAAGATAATTAGATATACTGCTCTTGAAATAATATGAGAGAGATGATTTGTTCCGATTTTAAGTGCAAAAATCCTTTTCCATTGGCAGATCATCTTTTTTAGCTGCTCAAGTCACTCGTTTCAAGAAAATGTTACTTATTTTTAGTTCAGTTTTTGCAGTGTGTATGATAGGCAAGGCTGTACCTCTCTTGCTAGTTTTGCCTCTGCAGATTAATTAAAGTGGATTTTTGGCAAATTTCCTCCTTTTTCTCATATTTTTTCCGTCTTCAGTCTTTTGAGTTTATCAGTGCTGAACATAGTCTGCTTGTTAAGTACACTTCACAGGAACACTGAGAAAGAACACTGACATGATGGATCGAACTCTTGGAAGACCAAAGGGAGTCCAGCACACACACAAGGTTAGAGACCCCACAAAGGACTGTTTCATGAAACTTATTAGGTAAAAACAAGTAGGTGCAGAAATAACCACTACATAATGTAGATAAATGAACAATTACAAATAATGTTTAACACTATGGATCTGTGAGAATTTGCACAATAGAGAGTAAAGATGTCAAGTTCATCTGTGCCTGGAATCCTGAACGGTTGTTTCAAAGGCTGGTTCTGGGGTCACAAAATGTCACTGGGATTCTCTCACTGGAGCTTCAAAGTTCACATTTTCCAATACATTAATCAAATTAAATATTCATGAGAAAGTCATCATCAAAGCAACTATGTACCATCTCAGCCCGGAAATCTCACATGTTGGCAGTTCTGTTAATAACTTACATTAATGAAAGTGCCTACATGTGAGACTTTCACCTAACCTCATCGTATGACTGTATCAGCACAAATAACAAGGTTTCACCATCATGATTTCAATCAATTTAGAGGCTGAAAATGTGTTAGGAACTCATGTGATGCCTTCCTGCTTCAAGAAAAGTTGCCATGGAAGCCCCAGCTCCCCTCTCTCAAACAGCATCTGTAAGAACTTTCCTTTATTGCAGACATTTAAAAGCCCTTTTCAGACTTGCCATGATTTAAAATGTTGGGTCATTTACACCCCTATTGAGCTTTTCCTCACTTAAGGTTGCAGTCAATTGATAAGCGAGTCACCATGAATGAGTCACCAGAATTTGTCTAGAGTTAACACTGGGTTGTGGCAAAGAACACTAGAGGTAAGCACTATGTATGAAATGTCACTGCACCAGTTCTATATTTGCAGGGAAAGAAAAAAAAAACTCATCAATCTTTCCTCTTTCATCAACCATTTAATTTGAGCTGCTATTTTTCGACTGTGTATGCAATCTTGAAATTGATAAATTAAAATGGGTTGCTGAGAAATAGGGTGCAATGTAAGTTTGTAAAAAAAAAACTTTTGGAACAGGGAAGGTAAAAAAAAGTAGAAGAGTGAAAATACTGTTGAAACACATCAAAGCTGTGATTAAAGCTTGTAACAAGTCAGTCACACAATTTGGTATTAAACAGATCCTTTCAGGAATAACGAGGGGAAGGTGTTTTTCAGTGCAAAATATAAAATTGTTCAGAGACTCGTGATACATCCGAAGAAGTTTATTTGTCGGGAAAAAAAAATGAGATAAAAGCTTTTGAGAATTTGCGAAAACATGGTTCAAAATGGGTTTGTCAGAACATATAAAAAAGAAGAAACTAAACTTCAACCATAGAAAATATAAAAAAACATTTCTGACATGTCACTACCTTTCCTATGGCTAAACTAATTTTAGGGTTATGCAGGTAAGAAGAAATTTTTAATTAAAATGTATTCAATTTCAAGTCACGGACGGTTTCCTCCAGCTTAAAGAACAGCTCATTCAATATTCTTATTTTTTTTTGCGCAAGCTTAAAATACTATTTCTTTCTGTGTAGGGGTATCTTCTTGCGCATGACATGTAACTTTCATGTACTGGGGCCTTTCATTTATTTTCTGTTTTTCTATATAATATCTTTAGCAGGGTTTTGGAGGCCATGTGTCTATGTTCATTTGGCAGAAGGCAAGAGGTGCCTACATCTTTGACTGTTGATCAGGCTGTACCAGTCAGGGTAGTGACATTCAAGGCAAACCGCCACTTATAAACACGCTGATTCCAAAAGGCAAATTTCAATTACCATTTACTTTAACGTGTGTTTGACTGATTGGAACAGGGTTTATATATTGTGATAGGCTCTAAACAGGTGTTCTCCCCCCTGTCGAGATTTGCTATGTACAACCCTTTGCATAGTGAAACCCGGCAGAGGATAGCAGGCTATAACAGTAACACTGTGGTCATTAAGGGATGGACTTGTTCAGCAACAATCTTTAGGTAGGTTGAGGTGTTTAAAATATGTTCAGCTGGTATTAAGGGGCCTGAAGTTTGCTGAGAAAATATCCCCTAGACCAGGGGTTCCCAAAGTGGGGTCAGGAGATAATCCAAATGATGGTCCAAATTTCTTACTTTACACTGTCAGAAATATACTTGTTTTAATATAGCAAATGTATGCCTTTGATTGTGAATTTTTTATCTAAAAAATGTAAAACTCTCCGACAGCAGAGAACATCCAAGGGTTTGTTACACAAATGTGTGAATTTCTGAGTTCTTTGTGGAAATTGACTCCTCCGTCAAATGATTTATTTTCTTTAATCTATAATGGCTGCAATGGATTTTTTTGTGTGGAAATAAAGCCATATAAGGTGCACAAAAATACATATCATTACAAGAATAAAGCTGTGATAATGAGATTAAAGTCATATTAAGTGAATAAAGTTGTAATGTTTCAAGAATAAAGTCATAGTTGTTTGCACGATCATTTAAAAGTCCTGATATTAATAATAATTTGATGCCGATTTGCAAAAAAAAATTGTATTTCCTGATTTGTGAAAGTATAACTTTACAAGATGCTCAATATTCCTCATTTCAAACAGGGTGAAGACCCCCCCTCCCCTCCCCGCCAGAAAAGAGGGTCGCCAGACTCTGGCACTGTTATTTTGGGGATCACAGGCTTAAAAGCTTAGGAACTAGACCACTACACTATGACCACCAGCCTGAACCGTTGAACCAGAGCAGATTGGACTGATCTATCAGTCCAACCATTCTCTGTAAACACAAGAGATCACTAGGTGTGAAAATAATAGTAGATCAGCAGTTTCTGAAATACTCAGACTGGCCACCAACAATAACTAATAATCCTGACTGATACCTTCCTGATATGTACAGTGCTCAATTCGAATGGTGGCAATGTCACATTTAACTTTGCATCCAACCATTTCACAAATTCTTCCAGAAGAGCAGATGGCTAACAACCTCTTTGCTAGTGATTGGTTGACATATTTGACTCATGTTCTGCATACTCTCTATTACAGACATCTTCATGCTAAGCTCCATACAGCTGCTATGTTGTTTTTACGTTTTTTTGGCAACATCTTGGTGCAGTACCACTGCCAACCATACTTTTTTTATTCCTTTAAAGCAGCTTTGACCCAGGTATTAGCTTAATAATAATAATTGAACTTTATTGATCTCACAATGGAGAAATTCACTTCTGCATCTTAACCCATCCCCTTGGGGAGCAGTGGGCTGCCATGTGCGGCGCCTGGGGAGCAATCGGGGGTTAAGGGTCTTGCTCAGGGACCCAGAGTGCAGGCTGTGGGGATCGAACTGGGTACTTGCAACCTTCTCAGAGCGCAAGCGTGCTGCTCTAACCACTAGGCCACCACTCCCCCTAATATGAGATCATATTAAGCTAATCATAATACTATTATATCAGCATATTAAATTATTTTTCAGGTAAATATACAGCACTTGACACATTAAGATGTTCCATCCAGGTTGCCCTTCTCAAATACTCGCCTATGTAACTTGAGAGGGTTGGATCTGCCACAGATCTGTCAGAGCTCAGACTGCCCTTGCAACAAAACAAAACACTTACCCGATCAGACACATTTTTGGGTCACTGATGTTGGATTTAATCTAGAGGGGTGAATGTGGCCTTGTCTTTACAAGTACCTCGATTAATTCTTAATCTGTTGGTCCAAACTGATGTGCTATCAGATTCCAAAACATGGAGGGAGACTGTTTAATTTTGTGACAGTGTTGCCAGTGGCCTTCATGGGTGCTAAACCATAGCCTGGCCAGCCAGACTCACTAACACCATGTATATTTAATACACAGCTTGTCAGTCCTTGCAGGTTTAGACTCTCTGGTCTAAACCTGGACCAATCACAGTGCGGGAGGTGGGAGTTTACAATGCATCCCTCGTTAACCATAATGCAGCAGTGCTTTTCTGTAACTATAACAGTCAAGATGGTGGCCAGACTAGAGCGATGTTTTAATATTGCCCTTTATTATGTCCTGAATGAGCTGGATATAACTTTAAAAACTCAACAACTGAGCTAAAACAGAGCATGTTGCTTGTAGTTTGCGTCAAATCCGTAGTTCTGAATCTGATTGGTTCAAACCTATTTCTGATGACCCTGTTAGCCCCGCCTTTGAAATCGGGCCCTATTGGTGGTGTTCCAGACCAGTATATTTTGTTTATGGCGCAAGTCAGTCTGGCTGGCCAAGCTAATGAAACCTGGAAGTTACAGATCTAGCGTCTCGGCTAAAAGTTACATGGTGCTGCTTTAACAAGGACGAGCTGGAACAAAAACAAACGAAATGAAAGAGTAGCACCAAGGGTATTTTCAAAATGTAAGAAGTAGAAAGTATAGATAATTGCATGAAAATGTAAGAAGTAGAAAGTATAGATAATTGCATGAAAATGTAAGGAGTAGAAGGAAAAGGTTGTCTAAAAATAGTTACTCCAATAAAATATAGAACACCAAAATTTCTACTTAAGTAAGGTAACCAAGTATTTGTACTTCCTGACCTGACATCTCTGTGTCTGGATTTGTTTTCCAATAAGAATAATGTGCTCAATGAAACAAAAAGAAAAGTGATTAAAACCCATTTAAATATTTTAGATATATAAATCTTTTGTCAACCAAATTTGCTTTGAAATTTTACTCCTCAGTCTATGGAACTCATTTCCCTCAGGAGCCAAAAACCTGCAGGTCATTTTTAGGAGTGATGCAACTCAGTGGTAAACATGGTCTTGTTAAACCTTATGGAAAGGTTTGCCAGCAATAAATTCAGTGTGAGCAAACAAACATAGTCTTACTAACTGCAAAAAGGACACGTTTCTCAGTTTCAAAATTATGGGCAAACCATCCTCCCCTCTTCTATTTGATATAAATGTCAGCTTTACTTTGATTGCACGCTGATTGAGCCATTGTTATCCTCTGAGCTCTGGAGCATCTCAAGGATATTTGTTGTTATTCGGAAGGTTTTTATGGGGACAGCTATTGTGTAATGTCATTTAAGGGTAGCACAAGGACAAGACAGGTCCAATCATAAAGATTTTACAAGGAGGGCATTTGATCTTGGCATACTGTACAGCTCCAATAACCTGAAATGACAAACTGGCCCCAGCTGTTCACTAATGCAACTGATGTGAAGTTATACATCATTGGAATGCTGTTGTAGTGTTGTTTTTATTGAAGTGACTTGATGTGATAATGTAAGTGAATGTCCTATGAGACAATGAACTTGGTCAAGGTCATATCTGACTAGACATTACGAGCCAAGCCCATCTGACTCTCTGAGGAGGCAAAGAGTGGAATAAATACAATATTTTTCTGTCCTCTACTCACATCTTTTCTTTTCTTCCCTCTGTGGTTCGCATGCTGAGCAGGCCCCTCTAAGATACAATTTACTTGATGTTTAAGATTACACTCTCTGGTTAGCATTAGTGGTATTTGCGCTGCATGTCTCTTTTTCATTCCCTGTGCAGGAGCGTTGCACATCTGGATCACTGCGAAACAGCCTGCTATAAACAACATAATTTTATGCCAAAAAGCTCTCCAGGTGATGTATGTCCTTCTGCCCCCGAGAGAGTTACGAGTGGGAGGAAACAAAGGCAGAATGTGGATTCTCTGGTGTCCTTTTGATGGCATCTTTACTACCCATTTTTGACATTAGATGGAGATTCTAAGGAAACTGCCAGGGAGGAGAGAAGCCTCTACCTCTGTATCATACTGTGCGCATATATAAGTGAATGTGTAGATAAAAAGAGAAAAAAAAAACCTGAAAAGCACAAAACAGTTTGAGGTGCCAGAGATAATGGCAAGTGTAGGTTAAGTAGAATTGGACATGATGGGAAGAAAGATTGCAGCAATTAAGTGCAGGGTAGGCTGGGATGGAACGGGGCATCTGATGAAAGACACATTTTCTCTCCCAGGGGTCAAGCTGTCAGTGCGACTTGGTGGCATTTGTTGTCCCACCTTTCCACTGTGACCTTACACTGAGCCAAGGGGAAACAAGAACCAAGTACAAGGGCTTGTCATCAATATCACATCTGACACTATCTTGCGTTGGCTCTCTCACCGTCTCTGTCTCTCTCTGGCAGACGCATGTCATCCCATCAGTCCACGTCGCGCTCTCGCAACGCGAGACTGCATTCTGGATGCTCCATTTGTGCCGCAAGGTTTAAACAGAAGATGTTTAAATGATGACCTTTTTCTCTGCTTATGGTTGCATCTTAAACAGATTTTACAGCGAAAAAAATAGAGTGTGACAATCTGGCAAATGGCTGACACAGTTCACAGACATTTCGTGTTGTTTCTTTCTTTCATCGGAAGGAACCCATAGTAAAGCTCATACTGCCGGTCAATTGCAGCAAAGATTTGTATTGATCTCTGAAGGAAGAAAAGAACTGCCAATTACATATTGTATAGCCCCCCTGTAATAATAATCCCCTTTTGAGATACATATTTTTATTCATTAGCTTAATGTAGAAAATTGACTAATACTTGCCAAAGAGTAATGAGGTGGTTACCACCTCCATCTGCTTTGAAATACCTCTTTGTCTCTCTCACACACCCACTCACGCATTCACATTTTAATCCCCTCTTTGTCCCTCTTTTATTACCTTTTATTCATGTGAAACAAAAAGAGACCTCCACATGATGAATTTCCCAGAAACCTGTCTTAACTATTCCCCCCTTGTGTGATTGTCAGCATCGTTTACCCCGGCCATATTTTCTCACTTTGCTAATTTAGCCACAAGGTGACAGGGTGCTGGGAAGCTCCTAAAAGTCCTCTGGCTCCAGATGTCTCGACCAGATGTCCTGTTATTTCTGGAGTGGGTCTGTGAATTTATTTTTATCTGTTTCCAGCTCTTTGCACCCATACAAATGCTCACTGTCCCTTGGAGATGAGACCCCTGTTTCCAACTTACTAACATCTCCTCATTCAAAGTTTACAGCTGAAACCTACATAGACCGTATTCTTTTACAAACTTGTTGTAAGCATTGTAAATTGTTCAAGCTGTAAAGTCAGTAAACTGATAACCTGACACTCTGTCCATGTGCTTTTTTGTGTTGTTTCTATGCAATACAAAAAAATTCCACTTGTATCACAGTTTGCTGCAAAGTCTTCAACCTTCTGATAAAACAAGGTTAATTAGGAGATAATATGTGAATACAGATTGCTGATATAGGTTATGACAAACATTTTTTAGAAGGACCCCTACATTAAAACAAAGCAAAAACAAAAACGGTCTCCCATATAGGCAGTGGTTATTTGAATAATGTATTTTAATTAGATGCAACGTTTTCACTCAGAAGATGAAAATATCAAGTTTGAAGTTGGGAAAATTAGTACAAAGGTCTCCTTTAGTCTAAATTTGAAGAGCCAGGGTTCCTGGGCTTTCTCAGGAACCCTGGCATCAGAAACCAAAGTGGCCAACAAGCATTTAAAACTTATTGATACTTGCAGTAAACACAGTTTGCACACAATTTATCTTTCACACACATAACACTGTAAAATGTCCTTTTTGTTTAAAAAGTACAAAGTTCAGAAAAAATACATTGTTTTCTTCTTAATAACTCTTTGCTAAATGAGGTTAGCTTGGTCACAAAGATCATTTACTAGAAAAATAAAAAATCCACAAAGTTTTCCAACTTGCAACTAGAATATTTTTAAATTGGGTGTGATGTTATTCCCAAAGCCAATTTTTAACTTAGAAGGTAAATGGAATGGCCTAGAGGTAGCCAGCAGTACTTGATCCCGTTCATGGTTTGCTTAAATTTATCCTTTAGGATCTAGCATTTTTTTCCCCATTTTACTTCAATTTTGATTAGCTTCTGTTTAAAGCAAAATACAATGTGGTTAAACAGCTAATCTTTTTGCCTGTATTTCCTTAGCATCACACTTATTTTGTGTGTATTTACTTTGTAATTAATTGATAACAGAATTGGGTCGTAGTACCACTAAATGCAGCAAAAGCGCCATAAAAAAGGGAGTTACTGGAGTTGGAGTTAACTGGAAAATGTACTGTGAAAAGTAACAATCTGTTTCCAACTAGTTCTTTTTTGTCTCATAGTTCCTGTATTTTGGATAGCCCTTATTTTTATCCAGCTACTTATATGCACAATCAGAGGTCATATCAAAGGCATCTGACAAATTGTAAAAGCCCAAAGAAAAAAATTAAATAAACAAACATCATTCATAAAGTAAAAAACGTTTCTCCGTATTGTACATATTGAAATGTCATCAAGCTGCCTAAGAAACAACAATTTCAGTAACTTAGCTGTAATTCAGCCACAACAGGATACTTTAGTTCAATTTATGGGTACAGTAAGCACAAACCCTCAAAACATCAATTGAATTACACCTCCCACAGTTCACAGGTGCACAGTGTATTCAGGGACTTAAGTCTTGCACAACATGCATCTGTAAAACTCAGTCTCAGATGAGCTTTTGATCACATTATGGTAATGCAACTGTCTGCAACTAATTGTGGACGCCTTCTGATGAAGGTCTTGCAGAACTGGCTGCCACTAGATGGCAGTGAAGCACTGCGTCAAAACATCTGGTTTGCTTGCCCGTTGTCACTGTTCGTTGGTTCTATCTTATCTTCTCTTAGATCCTTCTTTGCTATTGTAGCACAGGCAGATAAAACTTGCCAGTGCAGACCAGTATCATATAGTGATCTGTTGCTGCTGAAAGCACATGGATAGTTTGAGCAGAGATAGAGAAAGTGGAGAGAGGGAGAGAATGGCGAAGTGGGAGGAGAGGACACAGAGAGAAGGAAAGCAGGGAAGAGATAGAAAAGAGGGTTAGCAGGAGATAATTGGCCTGAGACATGCTACTAATGCAGCTAAGCCTTTATTGTATTCTTTCTTCAAGCACTACTTGTCCTCCCCCCTTCCTTCCTGGCTGTAAACTCTGCATACCCAGTTTTCAGCCTCCCTTCCTGCTCTCCTCCCACCTTCTTTCTTCTTTTCTACTTCTTGACTCTTTCACCGTACTCATTCAGAGCACTTTCTGTCCTCCTTAACCTTCTCAAGTTCTCTTTCTCACACCTTCTCTGCTCAGCTTTGCATACAGCGCCTTTTGGTTTTCTTCATCTGACACCTACAGAGAATGAACATCGGCATTGTGCACCAAAAGGTTAAAGGGTACGAGAGCTCTCACAGGGACTTCTGGTCAGCTTTGACCTCTTTGTGTTTGGTAGCTGGATGAGGGAGCAGTGAAAAAACTATTAATAGCCTTTTGCAACATTTTGACATGTCACTCTCAGGTTGATGTTTGGGCTCAAATTCTAAATAATTTTGTTTGCTTTGAGTCACCGGTGTCTTGTAATTATTTTCATTTCAATGTGCTCTTCGCCTGTTTTCCTTGCATTTTATTTTAAGAATATTTTCTTATTCTATCTACAATGATCAACACAACTTGCTGGGGGAGCACTGAAGGAATCAAAAACACTGCTGTTACTCTTTTTTTCCATGGCAACTTGCTTTTTATAACTTTAAGCAATGAAACTAATTAACTTGTTTTGGGCATCAATATAACCTGGTCAGTATCGTGCGATTCAATACAGAAGCACTTTACGAATCCTGAAGAGAAATTGCATGTTATAGCTCACATTCTGCAAGTTTAGTGAAAGAGTTGTTGTAGATGATGGCTGTAGGCAGGAACGATCTCCTGTAGCGGTCTGTATTATATCGGATCTGAATAAGCCTTTGGCTGAAAACTCTTGTTGGATGACAATCTGATGAAAAGGAGGCTCAGGTCCATTATGCTCTTCATTTTTAGAATAATCCTACTTTGCACAATCATCTCCACAGGCTCTAGAGCAGTCCCCACTTGTTTAGCTTTTTTAAAAGATGCTGGCTCTGATGCTGCTAACCTAACAGACATAAAAATATATTTCACTGTTCGCAACAGACTTTCAGAAGCTACGCAGCATTTTGCAACAAAAACAACAAACACAAACAAATCCTCATGAAATGCAGTCTGATCTGTCCTTTCTTGTAGACAACTTAGCTGTTGCATCTCCAGTTTAGTGTATTGTCCAGGTGAACACCAAGGTATTCATATTCCTCCACCACCTCCACATCTTTCTACTAAATCCACAATTATCTCCTTTGCTTTTTATCATGTTTAAGATGATTCTTTTCACACCATGCCATAAAATTATCCGCCAGTGTAATCAGCTTGTTGTTCATTCCTTATACACCCAAGAACTGCAGTCATCAGAATATTCCCGAAGATGACAGGACTCAGACTAGTAAGTCAATTCAATTTAGTTTGTCTATAAGGCCCCACATGTCACAACACATGAAATCTCAAGTAAGTCTGATTCGTACAGTGTGAAGAGGAACGGTGACAGTACAGTACCCTGTGGTGCTTCTGTGCTGTTTACCACATTGTCCCACAAATGACCTGTTACTCTCATAAACTGTGCTCCGTTTGTCAGGTAGATATAGATCCCGGCAGCTGAGGTGGACGCACAGGTGCAACCACATCTGCCTTCTGAAGTGTCTAACAAAGTAAATCAGGCTAACTGTGTTAAATACTCTGGAGAATTCAAAGAAACAGCTCCTCACAGTGAGTCCTGCTTTGTCCAGATAACATTTTGTTAAAATGTGTTACTTGGATTGGACCCAAGTGCAGACAGGCATGCAGAAGCTGCACAGTGACTTAAAGAGTTTACTGAAAACGAAAAGCAAACACAAGTGATGTTATGAGATGAGCCGGGGCTTCGGAGCGTGTCGAGTAACGGAGGGAGCATTTCCGCAAAGTGCGTATCAAGGCTTGCTTCGTTTAGGAGAGGAGCCGAAAATGATCACGGCCGAAGTCTCGTTACTCAGCCTTACCATGTGACTGCTTTGGGAAGCTGTTCAGATTGCCTGCGGGTTTTGACAGGCATTTAAGCAGCTCAGTATTCAGTCAAAATGTGGGTGTTTTTTGGAGAGTTGCCGTCAGTTCAGGTTTTGGACAGAGTTATGATAGTTTGGAGATTTTAGGTGAGAGAAAGAAAGATAGTTTGGAGGGTGAGGAGACGATACAGGATGGAACCAGCTAGGAAGATGAGGATTGCACCTACTTGGCAACATTCTGACCTGATTTCTCCCAATAAGGTGAGGTAAATCTAACATACTTAAGATTCATTAGATTTGCTTTTCAAAAACTGTATTTCTAGGTAAGGTGCATTAGCTGCCTACAAACTGGCATCCCTTTAGTAACATCAGAGGAGTTCAACATTGCTGGAGGGTGCCTTTCTTTGCTGTTTCCATTTTATGATGCCACTGTTAAGCCGTCTGCAGAGGAAAATGTTTCTGCCTCCAAAGTGGTTTCCCTCATGAAAATGTTGAAGGACAGCCTTCAGGAAGAGATGACAAAGCCAGCACCAGCAGCTGCATCAGAAGTTGGAGACCACCTCATCAGGCAACTATGAGAAAAGCTTCAGATTTTGTAGTCCTTGAGCATCCTATCCCTAGCTATCCTCCTCTAACCCTAGATTCAAAGTCATAGTTTTTTTCAGCCAGACTAAAGCCACCGAAGCAATTAAGAGACTGACCTCAGAGTGTGCCACCATTATGCATTCTAGACCGAGCTTGCAGGAAATCTCCCAGTCTTCCACCTCTCATGATATCACTGGAGGTCTATTATTTTTTCACTTTGAGATCACTTTGTATTAGAACGCTAGCTAACAGGATCTGCTGTTTTTGTCTTAGGTAACAAACTATGTGGCATTGTTTGGACACGAGTGCAAAGGATGCAAGAAAAATGCAAAATGGTACAGCAGATGCCACAGTTGAGGTCCAGTGCTACCTTTCAGAGCCAAATATTAGCAGAATGGAAAACCCACTGGAGTACTCATAGAGGCAAAAACTACTGTGCCCCAATTTACACAAAGTTGTACTTGCATTTTTATGCACGCCTTCCTCTTCAGTGTCCTGTGATCGGGTATTTTCAAAAGCCGGAGAAGTAGGGTAAAAAAAAATAAATTAATTAAAACCAAAAAACGGTTGAAAAACTCTCATTTCTGAATAAAATCTCCTTTTTGGCCCTTTGGCCCTGACTGCCATCTATCTAATCTTCCATCTGCTTAAATGCCATGATCGTCCTCTTAACTGACCACACATCTGTCATATTGCTCGGATTGAACTTGCTCTAGCTTCTTCCTTTACACTAACTTGTGTCTAATCTTGATTTTAGGTTATTTTTGTGTACTTCTCAATAACTCCCTGTCTCCCTACTTAAAGGCTCTGTTATCTTGTTTAGCATTTCCTTCGGGTCACTGGTGATGAATGGTTGGATACTGCTGAGGATGGTGTTGTCCACACAGAAGTTTATATAGCTGGTCACACAGTCATTGCACTAATCTCCTCTTCATGTTTTTCACAGTGCACCCCGCTCTATAGTCTCAAAAAAAGCCAGCACAGCGTCTTCAGTTTCGTGTGACCATCTCGTCACAGTTGTTTTCATTACATGTTGCCTTCCTAACAAGGGACTTATACTCCAAGCACAGGGAAAAAAAGATTAGGATCTGATTCGCCATATATCCTTAGAGATGTATGTGTCCTTGCATAAAACAAATCCAACATATAGTTTTCTTTGATGGAGCAGCTGAGAAATTGTTGAATCACTGGAAGTGTAGCAGTAAGGCACATCAGCACATATTGCCACACGCTCATTAGGATGTTGTTTCTGTAGTTTAGCAACAACTGAGATGATGACGTCACAAACATTGTCTAAAACAGTTAACGATGTATACTGTTGCCAAAATAACACTGGTGAACTCTGATGGTAAGTAAAATGGATGAACGCTTACTGCTAACATTTTAGCTGCAGGGACGATATTTCACAGTGTCATGTCCTGGATCACACCATCTGTTGTTGACAAGCATTGCTAATCCAGTCTTATTTGCATTCATTCCTCCTCTTTAAATCTGTCTGCCCGTATGGTTTGAATGCAGGGCGGAGAGACATTGGATTTGAGAACATCATCTTGTAGCCACATTTCAGTGAAACACATACTACTGCTTTCCCAATGAGTGGTGGCCAAGTGGTTAGAGCAGTGTGCTTGGGCTCTGAGAAGGCTGTAAGTATCTGGTTCAAATCCTGCACGCTGCCACTATGGGTCCCAGAGCATGACCCTTAGCCCCAGATTGCTCCTCAGGCGCTGTAAGCTACCAACTGCTCCCTAAAGGATGTGCTAAGCGCAGGAGAAGACACATTTTGTTGGATTGTACAATTGCAATAACAAATAAAGATTTCTTTCTTTCTTTGGCTAAGTCCTTGTTAGCATTTGAGATTCACCCAGTTTGTTTGCCAAAGATCTCACGTTGCCCGTTATGATCGATAGAAGAGATGGTTTGTACTTTCTATTTCTTCTCTTTTCTCCATCCATGGTGCCCTCTAATTTGCGATTTTGCACTATACTTTAGGTAATATTTGAGTTTTTGAGATGTTAATTGGCTGCTCTAGTTTGTAAAAATAACAAACTTGCTGTCATGGTTACACATCATGACAAGAGTCTAAATGCAAAAATGCAACAGCAAAAATTATTCTATCTGCACAGCATCCAAAACTAAAGGGAATAATTGTCCAAAAAGCAATGTATGGTTCAGGCAGAATGAGAGGAGTTTCTAAACAAAAGAAATCAGAATGAATGTAACAGAGCTACTCCAACATGCAGCCACCTGCCACCTTGAGCGAGCATGATTTCAGCTGGAAAGAAAAAGTCACAATATTTCCACTTTAAACCACCATATCCATATTAAAGAAATCATGTTACCATGGTCACAGTAACAGAGATGGCATTTTAGCTTTGGAGTACTACCATCCACAACAGCCATCCAAACTCCTGCTTTTTGAAAGTTGGGTACCTTAAAAGAATAATGCTGCTGAGTAAGGAAGTTCTGAAAGATAAAACATGAAAGGTTCCTGATCATTTGCATGTTATAAACTAGGAGAGACACCAGGCTGACCCCCGTGATTTTGTAGTTCATGACATTCTGAAAAACTGTGAGGCTAAGCAACGGTTGTGTGCACATCGTGGTGAGCACATTGAACCCTTTTCTCAGCAGGAATGATGCTTTCTCTCCTGAACTTAAACAGTTTCCACCATAGCACTATCCCAGATGCTTTTGTTAAAGAAAAAATATACAAGTAGATTCTCATACATATCATATTCAAAGTACATTAATATGTTAAATGGTGGTGTAAATAAAATGAAATAAAGCCCATTGAAATAATTACACTTGTAGCAATAAACATGATCCACCCAATTGTTTGATTTTGTGGACAATCGCTGCTGTCTGGTGTCACAAACAACAACATAAACGAGTTAAAGATGGTAGAGGGGGTAAAAACAGACAGACCAGCTAACTATAAATTGGTACTACCAACCTCAATTTATATTTCAGATGCGAACAATTTGCCACAGCTCCAGCTTTACCTTCCTAAGCTTCTGACTTGCCTTGGGTGGGAAGCCCAAACAGCATTGAGATGTCCTCCTTTCTAATGTCTTTGCTTGTTTGCAGATATTTCAAGATAGGATGGCCATCTTTATTTGTAAAGATAGCTAGCCTTAGAGTGTTACTTAGAATGGGTCTTCAATTTCCTCCTCCAGGGTCAAAATTACCAGTACCGCTAATGTACCTCACTGTAAGTACAGTAAACTTTTATAACTTATACCAGTCTTAGTTTACAGCTGCTTCAAATGCCTACAAAGTTAAAAGGCAAGAAACTATAGAGATCTATCTGAAAAGTAATTTTATGTTTTATTTACAATATAGAGAACAATTTCGTTCCTGGTTTTTTTCCATCAGTGTATTGACAATGTGACTAAAATAAATGAGACCAAAGATGCACAACCCCTTGAAGACAAAAGCTGGGGAAAGGAGTTACAAGTTGGATATGGCCTAGAGCTTATGTGAATGAAACAACTACACCACTATTTTTTCTCACTAATGTTTATCCCTTGCATGTCTGGATCAATGTTTTACTACGGTGTCCGAGAGGAGCAAACACACTGCAAATACATACATGCGCTGCAAACACAAAAAGTTCTCCAAATACAAAAACATACACTGCAAAAAGGGAACTAAAATTAAAATGTTCTTGAAATGAATGTATTTGTCCTCGATATGAGCAGGTAAATAAGATGATCTGCCAATGGAATAAGCATTTTACCCCTAAAATAAGATAATTAGATATATTCACCTGAAATAAGATGATGGAGATGAGTTGTTCCTATTTTAAGCGCAAGAATTTTATTCCACTGGCAGATCATCTTATTTACCTGCCCAAATCAAGGGCAAATGCATTCATCTTACTTGCATTCAGTTCCCTTTTTTCAGTGTAGGCTAACACAAAAACACACAAAACACATGCAATGGCAAAATGCTGCAAAAGGCAATCACAGAAATTAGACATACAAAGTGCAAACATGCTGTTAACACAAATTATGCTGACACACAAAACACATGCAAAGGCTAAATGCTGCAAGTAGCAAAAACAACTGAATTGCTCCAGACCACTAGGGGGAGTAGACTACCCCCTGTAGGCCGCCGGGTCCATGGCCGTGTCTGGTCCCATATGACTTGGTTGGTGCAGCGTTTCTCTTTTTCCGCATTTTTCCTTTGCATGTGTTTGTGTGTTAGCCTATTGTTTGTGTTTGGAGTATTTTTGTGTTTGCATCACATTTATGCAGTGCGTTTACACCTCTTGGCTACCGTATTTTACAGTGGCAAACGCGTATATATCAACAAGCAACAACTGTTGTGCTTTTGCTGTTGATTGACTTTTTAGAAAGCATTTCTAAATCCAGCTGGAGAGCTAGCAACAAACATCCATCCCACCAGACACAATGAAGCCTTTTTAGAAGTTAAAGAGACTACCATGACCCATCCGTCCTGTAGAAAAGATAAAACATTTTGATCCTTATTTTATTATTGATGAAATGACGGATGATTTGCTTGTTACTTATCATCCCCCTGACATATCTTGAATGGCAAAATAGTCCAATTCTACAGTAGTCATGGTCCTGAAATTATAGCAAGTGAATATTAGTGTAAAATAAACTAAAAACTAATGGTGGCAACAGAAGATCCTGGATCCCTTTTAAACATAAATAGGACTACAGAGAGACAAAATCTGGCTATAAATCAGGTTGGTGAATTCTTCAATCGCTAAATTCTTCCTACATTCATGAAATAAAGCCTGAGGAGATTTAAAATCTGGAAAACAGGGTTGCACTCAAAAAGGGCGTTTATGAGTACAAATAGTTTTTTTTGTTTTTTCTTAAAAAGTATCACTATATATCACTTAATGATCTTTGGAGCTCAACAATGGGCAATAAGAGCACTGCTGTTTAAATACTGACAGTATCTTGAAGCCACACTTCCCCCACTGGAAGAAAATGTAAAAGTTAAGGCATTTTCAGAACAATTTCTTCAGAAGCAGAATGCAAAAGCTAATGTTGTCCTGAGGCTGACATGAATAGCACATATCACACCCATGGCAATGATGCAGACAAAAAGGAGTGTACATCTATTTTTTTCTGTCAAATGCTGGCAGAACATCGAGGTTACATGCTTTACAATACTTTAAAGCCTCTCTACGGTGTGTCAAAATGTTGTGAAATTTAGATTTTTACCCAACAAAACCCCAAAACCCATAGTAGGAGTTGGCTGCAAATCCCCATTTCTAATTCTGCAATCCATTTGGGATGTCTGTTATCTGTCTTCAAACTGCAACAGTCCACGGTCATTTAGTCGGATGTTTTTTTGCCACTCTGTAAAACTCCACTGGATGCATTACCTGTATTACAACTACTTGCTTTGACTACAATGGAAAAAAAATGTACAGGTAAGTATGGCAAATTGTTTGCCACGGCGGCATAAATTCAGTGTTGTTTTGTGAAGACACTAAAAGCTTTGTAAACAAGAGAAGGAGCATATTCCCCAATTGTGTTTTATTGCATTTGCTTAAAATCTGCTCCCATCTTATGCATCAGCCTCTGGTTAAAATCTGCATTTTCCTACCACTGCCTCAAATTCCTCAAACTGCAATGTTGTTTGCCAAGACTGTACAACTGCACTGCTTTTTTATTCGAACAATAATGCACATCAATCCAAACACACAGCACTTGACTACCTGACCTACACGCGCTGTAGTTTACTTTATATATTTTTTTCATTTTTCCTAACCAAGCTTTGTAACTTACACATACTTTAAAGTTGTAGGATTTCGCAAGAGACTGTGAAAGTAACAGTTTTCTAAACACATTGCAACATGAGCCCCCCACCCCGACACACACACCCTTCCCCCAATACATACACACCAAACAACTGCGCACAATCACAGACACACAGGCATAATTGGACCCAGCACAGCAGTCACAAGGGGGGACCCATCTGGAGGGGTTGTTTATGTGTGTATCTGTGTGTTTGTATCTGTGTGTTATAAGGTACATTTCTCTTGCAGTGCACCCCTTAGGCCCTGGGCTACATTTGCTCCCATCCATCAGCCAGATGAGCTGTGTCCTTTTACCATTGCTGACAACATGGAGGGAAAAAAAATAAAGTCAAACAATATATTTATTTGTAGATTAGAACCCAAATCAATAACCCTTTTTACGGGGAAAGGGTAATGCTGCTGATGGAAACAGATGGCTCTGAAATTAGATTTTAATAATGAGTGCTTTAGATTTTTTTTCCACAAGGAAAAGGGTTCTTTCTACTTAAACTCCACTGTAATCATCTTTCATTATGTTCCTTTAAAAGGGGGTATTATGGGGGCGACAGTTAAAGATGTGTGTTGCTCTCCAGTGTATTAAAACAGAGGCTGCATGTTTGTATTGAGGCACTGTTCTTTGGTGTGGTTCTATGCATCCATCAGCTTGCTTTTTAGTAATGTTCGCTTTTAGAATAGCTTCTTAGCTGTCACCTTCCACATTACAGAATATATATTTGTATGTATGTGTGTGTTTGTGTGTGTGCATGTGTGTGCAGCCATCTTTGTAAGGGATTATTTCTTATTTACATGGCATGGATGTGAATATGTTTGCAATATTGTTTGTGTTGGGGCCAGGCAGTGTTAATCAGATGTTTACAAGCGCTGCATAGTAAATGCGTTTCCAAGTTAACGCTGAACAAGCTTCAGAGAACGTATTGTCGTTTGTCAGAATGGAGCCGCACTTTAGATTTTGCACCGTTTCACTGGAAGATGTCCAAACTTCCCCTCCCAAAAAAAAGAAAAAACCTTTTGAAAAGCAACAAAATGGCTTGCCAGATGTGTTATTTTTCACAGCAAGAATATTTAACAACAGACCGTATGCTTTTTGTCGCTATTAAAAAGCAGCGTAGTAGATGAAATCTTGCTACCTTTGGCGCATCAAATGTACAAGGAACAGTGTTTGAGAATTTCACAGCATTCAAAGTGCCAGCAATTAACTGTCAGCCTTTGCATTATCACTCACTCTGCATGAGTCTTTGATAAACACAGTAAGGTAAAATCTTCACTGGCAGAGCCATTATTTTTTTTTTCTACTTCAAAAACACTATTGCCCACCTACTATGTAAGGCCATACTCATGTTTCCACCTCAGTGGTGCACACCAAACAACTTCTCTCTTCCCTGAAGGCAGCGGCTGCTGATGTACCTCTATTTCCATACCGATTCCCATTAGCTTTCAAGTGCCACTACTACCTATGTCTACTAGTCTGTCCATCTCCCTAGGGAGTACCCACATCTCTTGAGCCTCCCTGTATTCTCCTCCTTTTTTCCTTTCACCAGTTTCTTAAAGGTCAGGCACCTGCAGGGCCATGAAGATGGAGGGACATGGAAAAAGGGGCTAAAGTGATGCGCCCAACCCTTAGGTCACGGCTGGAAGTGGTGACTTGAGAGGCGTGACCACCGTGACATGCGACATGATTTGACTGCAGGCCAATTAAATAGGGCATGTTTTGACGTTTGGTGTCTTGCTAAAAAAAGGGAAAATAGACTTAATCAAGTAAAAGTGGGCTTCCATCTTGTAGCCCATTTATGTATATAAGTTCTCTGCTAAAAAGTAATCATTGTAAAGACCTAATCCAGCATCTCTGTGCTTGGTATATAACATCACTATTCATCCATTCTTCGAGCTACTGCTTTTCTTTTATCTTTTGAGCTCTCACTCCTCACACCACAGCTATCCTCTTCATCATTCTGTCCACCATTCCTCCCATTGCATCTCTGCATCTGCAGTTCAGTTCTATTTACCATCACTGCCTAGTTTCTGTCTTTTCTCCCTCATCCCTTCACGCCCTCCAGCCAATTTCCTCAGAGTCCGCTCTCTAACATCTAGTTTTCTCTTTATATCACCACTGATCTACCTTTCATGCTGAGCTTGTACACGGTCTGATGCCCTCCCCCTGTGTTTATTCTGTATGAGTGTTATTTGTATCCCCTACCTGCCATAGTGATACTCATTGCTTTGTGTAAGGCACTGTCTGCCCCACCCAAACCCTGCACAACGCTTGCTGTCATTGGGGCCTAGACTCTGAAGATTACACTTCACAGAGCAAGTAGCCTCACCGCACGCCCTATTACCAGCAGATGTGGTGAATGCAGCCCTTTATCATTGTGACCCCATGCTTGCTCTTAGTGTATGTGTAATGCATGATCTACAGATGGTTTGTCTTAAATAAAGGCAAGTTGTTGTTTTATTTATTGATTTTAAAAGAAAATGCAGTTTCTGGTAAAAGAAAAAAGAAGGGGTCCAGCTGCAGGAATAGGAAGTGGGAGGCAGGCCAACAATACGAAGAGTGCAGAGGAATAAAATTTGACTGAACTGCAGCTGGACACAAGCTGGGCCATCAGGAAGTCAGAGTAGACTGCAAAAAACAACAATAACAATGATATGGCGGTGAGATACTGAAAAGCCCAGGCTACGTATTCACCAAGGGAATAAATGACACAGGGCACCTGCGATGATTGACAAATTAGGATCAGAATTGAGAGGGAAGCAGACAACAAAACCCAGAGAAAAACAGACGAATATATGAGCAGACCCATTCAAATAAGGAAACAGACTATAGGAAATTGAGTACAGCAACAAAAAAATCAAGAGGAGCTCACTGAAAACAACAGAAAACAAACATGATGTTCTTAAAGAGTGACACAGTATTTATTTATTTATGAATGGCTATATTTCACTCTTTGGTAGAGTTGTTTCACATTAATTAAATGGCCACTTCCTAATCATCACATAAAAAGACAAAGTATGAGCGAGGATTATACCAAGGTGGCGCCATCTTGCGAAAATACTGTAAAGAAATGGTGGGTCCCCTTTTGTTTTATAAATGTTGATTAAACCACTGCCTTGATTCGTCATGCTGCAGATTTAACCAGGTGTCTAAAATGTTCCTCTGAGAGTTTGGTCCATATTGACATGTTGGCATCTTGAAAGTGCTGCAGATTCTGTGGCTCCATATCAATAATGCAAATTTCCTGTTTCACCACATTCCAAAGTGGCTCCCAATTGTCATTTTCAGGATACCAGTTTGAGTTGATTTGACCTTTGTGACTGTGAATTATCTTGCTATAGGTAGCTGTCAGTAGATGGGTGCACTATGGTCATAGAGGGAGAAATGTTAAGTAGCAATACATGGCTAGGCTGTGGGATTTAAATAATTCTTACTTCTTACAAAGGGCCAGAAAGTGTGCTTAGAAAATAGCCCAAACACCATTACATCACCACTACCAGCCTGAACCCTGCCATTTGAATGTGTGCAGAGTATTTGACTCTATATTTTTCAAATTGGTTATTGTCTAGATTTTGTGAGTCTGTGTGAATTGTAGCCTCATTTCCCTGTTTCTTGCTGACAGCACTGACCTTCATCGTGGTCTTCCGCTCCTGTAGCCCATCTGCCTCAAGGTTTGATCTGCTGGGTGCATTCAGAGATGTTACTATGCATTTCTTGGTTGTAGCAGGTATTTGAGCTACATTCACCCCTTCTGTTATCCGGAACTGGCCTGCCCGTTATCCCTATTTTAGTCCACAAATCTGTTGCTCACTGAACATTCAGATTCAGGTCCTAATTTGACAATTTTCAGACCATTATTGGGAAATCTGAGAGATGGCTCTGTGTGAAAATCCCAATTGATAGAAGTAACTGAATTCCTTGGACCAGGCTGTCTGGCACGAACAACCATGCTGCGTTCAAAGTCATTTAAATCCCCCTTTTCCATATCATGATTCTCTGGTTTTTAGTTTTAGCAAGCCTGGGACTGTAATATTACATTTTCACTCACTCAACCTCCAGCTTTCATTTTGTTTATCCTAAAACTATGTTCTTTTCATGGACTCTGTGTTACATGATATACTATCCATGCCTCTTATGAATTTTATTTCAAGGGTGCACAAATTAAACTACAGCATAAAAGACAATAAGTAATTAAAGACAGGGAAATATGAACGAAGTGGCGAGTCAAACGTAACATTAAAACCAGTCCGTTTGGCAATATTTCTTTAAATCTGGGAAAGCATTTGCCACGTTTGACCTCCACCCACATAAACCCGTATTCCGCATACACCACATGGTTACGTCTGTAATAAATTTGTTAATATTCATTGCATATTTCTGTTTTCTTCGTCAAAGTTTTATCTCAAAATGTTGTTCATTTAAAAGAGCACCTGGTTAAACAGCATCTGGAGAAGGTCTGTGGCCTCTACAAGCCAGCACTCTAGCCAGTTGGTCAGGGCACCAAGGTTCAACTGCTTCCCATTATCCTCTAACCTCCTCCCTTTCACTTTCAGCTAAAGATCAGAACACTTTAGAGGGCACCTCACTTCTCCACACGCCACACAGATTGTTAGTATTTATTTCCCTCTAACTTTGTATACTAAACTAATTCTTTAAAAGTCCCATTGTTAAGGTTCTGCTAAAAGTTCTGAACCTGAGTCTTCTTTCAGCAAAAAACACGGTAAATGTATTTAAAAAAAAAAATGCCTTTTGTATCACTCATTACTGTTGAGAAGGTTTGGTCAGTTAGGTGTGTATAACACTCGTACCTGGAGATTATTTATGAAAGACAGAATTACGCTATCTAAAAATGCATTTAATTCAAACTAGCACAAATTCAATATATTTATTGTGATGACAGACTGTGTAACCAATAAGAGCTTTTAAAGAATGTAGCTCTGGGGAAACTTCCTGCATTTAGAAGCACTTAGCATTAGAAATAGCCTTGGTATTCACCCTTATTCGGCACTGAAAGAAGGAGCTTACTTCCGTCATCGTCCATACTGTTGCTTTAACTGAAGGGATAAAAAAACGGAAATGATTAAAAAGTCTGCAGAATAAAAAGGCAGCTAAATTTCTTCATGTTCCATTTTAGGGCAGTGTCACGTCTTATTCTTCAAAATGTTGCTGCGAAGCTGTGGTAGCCATCCATCACTATATATTTTTTACTGGATGTACCAGTAAAGGGGTACAATTTCATCACCACCTATTTTGTGAAAGAGTTTCCATTTCACCAGTCCACAGATTTTTTGACTGTTGGAGTTTTTTTGTCTTTCCTCTATCTGCAGCATATGCAATGAATCTAAGCCTTGACCAGTCTTGTAGAGTAATTTACCCAGTTTTTCTGGGGAACTCTCTTGTTAAAATTGGGAGCATGACTGATGGTTCTTTCACCTCTGCGAGGAAATGGCAGGACTCTCTCTCTCCTATGGCCCTCTGGACAAATGGTTTGCCACCATTAGTTTCAAGGGTACTTAATTAAAATCACTGGGGTTTTGTATGGATGTTTTTTTTGCACATAGGAGCATCGGAATAACAGTGGATAACCTCCACCCTGGCTATTAGTGTTGCCTTTTCTGGATGTAATGATGGTTTGAACAAACATATGACCGCACAGCAACAGAGTAAAACAACAGACAAGGGCTTGTTGGTCTTGACATCAGGGAAACCTTGACCAATTTGACCTCTCATGTGTGAAGGGTTTTCTAGCCGGCACAAGGTCTCAATCCAATAGGATATTTTTACCAGATTGCGTCTTTGTGCTCAGTTCTACAGTCTAAGTGCATTCCTGCCATATATATATATATATATATATATATATATATATATATATATATATATATATATATATATATATATATATATATATATATATATATATATATAGTAACATATTTGGGAAATATTTGGGAAATAAATTACTGGAGTCCAATGCTAATAAGTCATATTTAGTTTCAATCTGTGTATAATGTGGATGTCTAATATATTATTGCATGAAGTGCAGAGCTGTAATCACATTAAAGAGCTGTCAAGAGACAAACTATTCAGGTTTGAATCTTTTTGTTAAGACTGCTTTGAAAGTGTTTCTCTGCAGCATTTAAGGAATGGGTGTTTCCAACCAGCTTTTTGTTGTGAGACACCAAATATGTCCGTTTGTTTATCCTTTAAAAGTCTCTTGGTATGAAATGAAAAGCCACACAACAGAAGCATTCCTTATTCCCATTTGTAGATGCTTTAGTGTTCCTTTGTAATTTGGTATTTCTCTGACTCTTGCAGTCTGGCGCCCTTAGAGCTGCAGTCACAACACCCTCAAGCCCAGTTCTCATATCATTTAGTCAAGCCTATCACCTTTTGGATCCACTATTTCTTTTACTGTATTTCAACTGGTCTTTTTGTCAAAGAAAGTTGGTTGGAAGGCATTAATTATTTCTTAATAAATACATTTAAATGTTAGTCCAAGTAGTTTAATAATTAGAAAATTGTAATTGTCATAATTTTCTGGGTTTATTTATTCATACGTATATGTTTTTATTTATAAAGCACTTTCAAAGTGATATACAGAAAAAAGGCTAACCAATGAAAAAGCTGCATGTTGAGTTGAAATAAAAATCACTCAAATTAAAAGATAAAATCACTAAAAATAACAGTAAAATAAAAAAATGAAATAAATAAAAGTCAAATAGCAAAACAATAAAACTCAAAATAATACAATAATCTCAATAAAGAATCAAATTATTTAACTATAAAAATGCAACAAAAATGTGACAAAGATGAATAATTACAATTTAAGACTTGCACAAAATTAATGAAAAATGTAATTTACTTACTGGTTAATGTCTGGACAAAGTTTGTTCATAGGTGGACAAGAAGAAAACTCTAGCTCACTTACTAACTGCTGATTTCATTCTTGGGAAGACTCAACAGAAACGTGCCTTGTGACGACAGAGCAGGTGTATAAGGTATCAACAACAGATACAATGGAAAAATACCATTTAATATTTTATACATTAAGAGCAACATGTTAAACTCAGCTCTTGGCTTTTTTGGAAGCCATGGCAGGGAAGCAAGCACTGGAGTGTTACTGGATTATTTATGTGTACCTGTCAAAACTCCTGACTTTTGTATAATATAAAGACTTCTAAAAGAAACCCTGACAAAATAGGATTGCACTAATCAAACCTTCAAGAAACAAAGGTGTGGATTAAAAATCTCAGCATCCTTAAATTACAGGATTGATCTGATCTCCATAATATTTCTCAGATGGAAAAATTTATGGCCTATTAACCTCCTTTAAGTTGTCAAAATAGCAGCATGATTTTTGAGTATATTACCACGGTTAATCACACAGTTATCCAGAGAAACTGAAGATATCATGTTGATGTTGGGATTTAGCTGGAACAATGGCCGCAATTTAGGCTTGAAGCGCATTGAGTATCAGGAGGGTTTTAGACAACCATTGCCAGACAGCAGCCAACCAAGCTTCAAGTCTAATTGTGTTAGAACTATTTTTAAGTACAACCATAAACAGTCTAAATAGAAATTAAAGAAAACCCTGAAGGATTGAAAAAACTGACCTAATGGTACCAAGTACAATGGAAATAGCTGTAAAACTAGTCCAAACCCATAAGGAATCCCACGGCTAGTAGCACACACTTTAGAAGATGTGTTATACACCTTGTAGACATAATTCTTTTGTAGTGAAAAAAATAATAATTTTAGCAAATGTTTTAACCATGATTTCTGAATAATCATTTTGCAAATATGTCATATTAAAAAGTTTAATAAAAAAACAGTACCTGGTGTGTGTACTAGATTTCTGGTATGTTGTCATTGGTGTTTCTATGGTTGTTGTTTATGTGGATGCTGTAGGGCAGGGGTTTTCAAATTCATTGAATGCGAGCCTCCCCTTGGAATAGGTAAAGATAACCACGACCCCCCCCCCCCCAACCACAAACCTACCGCACACAGGTTTCTGCAGTAAATGCATCTTTCTTTTATGTTCTTGGAATGCTATGTTTCAAAAACAACTAATAGCCCAACACATGCTTTTTTATTGTATTTCTTTTAACAAAGGACATTCATAAAAAAGGCCTATTCATAAAATATCCATCCAAATATTTCCATTTTACATGCTACTTTTACTGAAACATCACGGACAGAGGGCCTACTTTTAAAATTGAGCTGTCATTAGAACAAATTCATAAACGATTGTTTTCAACAGCAGACAAACTGAACTAAACAGACGCCAATGTCAAACTGAACTCACGTCAACAAGAGACGTCAACTGAAATAATAATAAAAAAGATAACCTGAATTTAAACCTATTGCTATTTTAACAACCAAGCATTTTATTAGATCTTATCTCTTATCTGATGTATTTCTGATGTTTGGCACTTTGTTTTACCTTTTGTTAAAGTGCTCTTTAAACAATGATGACAATGATGATGATTATGATCAGAATAAACTTTTGCATCACGTCCCAGAAGCTGGAAAGAAAAGAGACAAAAACATTTTTCACACCTCACTTAGTAACTCTAATATTTTAGTCTAAATATTTTAGCCTAAATATTTTAGGCTAAAATATTAATCTTTTTATTAGTTTTTCTTCAATCCCACGATGATGTTTAGTAATTTCTGCCAAAGGCTGCAGCATTTTGATTTAATCCATCTGAATGCAGTATTTGCAAGCCATACTCTGATTGGATGGAAAGAAACCAGTCTGTGATTGGCTGGTGGAGTGGACAGTTTTTGAAGTCGCAAGCGAGCGCACAGTGGGTTGAGAAGAGTTTTTCAGAGTTGAGCGCGCGCCAGACTGGTTTTGAGCGTTGAGAGTTGTCTCACTGCGCGCTCAAACAGAAGGCACGAATATCGCTACATAGTTTCTCAGAGTTGAGCGGCAGCGCTGTCTTCTTCTGTCTTCTTCTCTGTCTTCTCGCGCCTCCCTTGTGACTCTTTGGCGCCCCCCAGGGGAGGCGCGCCTCACCTATTGAAAACCTCTGCTGTAGGGTTTATGACAAATTGAGAACTGTTGAAAGCTGTCTGTGTAGACAGCTAAATATTTTGCTTGCATAAGCTATTGTGATTCAGAAGAAGCTTGTTTAGTGAGAGATCTGCTTCCCAGACTGTTACAATGCCTAGCAGTGGTCAGGCCTTTGTTAATACAGTTCACTGAGAAACAGGCCAAACAAATCACATGGTGCCAAATTTACTACCCAACTCTGTGAGAGTATTGAAATAACTGATAGAGGGAAGGGAAGGTGAAACCCCTGGTTTTTGTATTGTGGTTATTTATTGATTATATTTGCTGTCTGTTTTATGTACTGGCGGACTGTCAAGATGCCAAAGGCAAATTTCCATTGTGTTTAAAACCATTGGAAGGTAAAGTCTTCTTATCTTATCTTATCTCATCTTATTTGATGACTTGGTTGAGAGATGCTGCTGTGGCCATTGACAGTGAAACCTGGAGTTGTGTGCACAGTCTGCTTGATCCTTCAATGACTCGGCACAGCACCTGATTTTGCAAACAACCATCAGATTTGACAGAACATTTCATGGACATTTAAAAGAAAACATGGGAAATTTGTCTTCAAACTGTATATGGGTTTTCATTGCACAGTGGCTGTCAAAGGGAGTGGCATTAGGATGTCAGGGCACCTACCTATAAATATTTTGCCGAAAACCTTAGGTGAATGGAGCTGTTATTCTGAATAAATTTGGCTAGTCTTTCATACCACCAAGAGAACTGATTGGTAAAGGCAGACAATTGCCAACATGGTTTGAGGAAGAGCAAAAACTGGAAGAGGTTTCATCAGACTATGGGACATGACTGAGACCTTTGGGTGGATTGTAACTCCAGCAGGGTCAGATGTCTGGTAGTTATGCCATGGTTCTGTCTTTCATCACCAGAGGTCGAGGGAGTCTTTGTGGAGTCCAGCGGGGAAGAGCCTTATCAGTCTGAGCTGCTGGCTCAAGGCGCTGACTAAGTTATCCCCCCAGCCAATGCTGGGGGGATAACTTAGTAATTTGTGTTACTTAGTCAGTGCCTTACTGTATATTTATTTCCCGCTTTGTAATCCAGGTAGGATCACCAACAGTTTTGCCCAAGCAAGATTAATTTGCAATGAGTGTGGTTGATCTCCTCTCTGCCCTCTTTGCTCTGACTGCAGGCAGGTTTCAGGATGAGGCAGCAGCTGTCTGCCTGAAAGACAGCGCTGAGAGAAGTAGGAAGGTGCTTACGGCAGCATCGCTGCTGCCTTAACACAGTGCCTGCAGAACAATTGGTGCTTTTACATAAAGTTGCAAAGAAAGCATAAAAAGTCACTAGATTTGTTGTTAGATGCTTTTTTGAAAAAAGAAAAAAACTGTTGAAAAGTCGCAAGAGGGGTCTGAAAAGTGCAAGTGCTTTCTACGGAGACACAAGATGGCGCTGAGTGTTTTTTGTTTGTTTTATTAAGACGGATCTGCTTTTATACTCCACAGCGGCAGAGATATGTCAGTTTCTCCAAACTACGTCACAAAAACCTATGAATCAATAGCAATACGGATTTGAAATTCAATGCAAAACCCATGTTTAACCCATGTTTAACCCTTGGAGGGTGACAAGCTGAAGACTTTAAACACAGAAGCAGGATTTCATAAACTATACACAAATTTGTCAAAAAATATTGACCAGGATATGTAAACAGTGCTATAACACAACCATGTTAACAGTTTACTGGCAAAAAGGTTGATTTGGGACTCCTTTAGTGTCACTTCTGTACAAACTGACTTCAACAAAAAAGTTTTACATTCCATGTCTGTGAGTATAAAAAAGACTGGTAAATAGGTGTCATCATAGTTTATCCTCAGAAAAGAGTAAACAAAATGCTCTAGTCACTTATTATTTTGTGACATTATAGTGTGCACATATAGTCATACGTACATCAGCACCATGATGTTTATAATAATCTGCATGAGCATCCAGGTTTTTAAAATGTTGGCAAAAATACACTTTTTTATTGGTCTGTAGGCTGTCGCTAATTTTTTTATTTGAATGTCATACAGGTCAAAGAAGCAAAGGACTGTCCCCATCTTGGGTTTTCTCATTTAAGCATAACTGACAACATGGTACCACATAACATCGTTTGCTCATCTAGACGCATCAGTCACATCATTATGTGCAGAGACATTGCAAAGTGGGTGGTGAGTGGTGTCAGTCATCTCCAGCTGGCAAAAAATCTAGAAAGACATGTTCAGACAGGCGACAGTTGTTGCCACCCAGGCTCTACTGCTTCCATGGAGTTGTCAAGTTGAGATTTGTGAATTCTGGGGCAGGGACTTAGAGCGGTTTTCTCCTCACTTTTCAATGCTCGCTTTGCTCATCTTTGAATTACTGTCTGACAACAAACACTGGAGTCGATGGAGGCAAGAGAAAATTCTTTTGGTTGTTCCAGATGTCAGTTAGATGCTGAGCAGAAAAAAGTTTATACTTTATACCAAATGGAATAGAAAATAATATCCATCTTCTGTCCCTTGGGGGTGGGGGCTTCTATTTGTGTCTGCAGACTCTAACCAGTCTGCAACTGAGAATTTAAAAATTTACAAACTATGCTTTTTATATTTGTGCAAAAATTGCCTGTATACAAGAATATGGAAAACTGTAAATAATGAGGATGTAAACAACTAATTGGGATTGTTGGGAGCAGTGTGCTAAAAGGCTGTCTTTATGTGATTCTCCTTGATCAATATTTTAAATCCCAACAATTTGAACAGTGTCAATACTCCTTTTCATGTGTATCCCTTATTTCATTGTATATATATATATATATATATATATATATATATATATATATATATATATATATATATATATATATATATATATATATATAATTAAATGTTATAAATAAAAAGCTATAGTTGAATACCTATGATATCAGTCATATCAGTAATTTTTTTCATCTGAAAAAATACATTTTATTTATATAAAATTTATATGGAAGCAAAAGCAATGTTCATGAGACTTTTCTTAATAAAAACATTTGTATGTAACGTGTTAAGTATACATTAAAAATATTTAACATCCCCTGAACTTTATTATATGTTACAACCATAAACTGTTGTATTTTGTGAGAATTATATATGAAAAACAGCATAATTATGAAGTAAAGGGAAGTAATACATAATTTTCATAATTTTGAAAACTAGGTGTTATCATTTGATCAGAGCAACATCTTCCACATTTGCTTTCTCCCCAAAATTGCTTATGCCATTAAAATACATTTTCTTGCCACTCTTATAAGAGGGCTGACCTGTGGAATGCATGAATCAGAAATGTGCTGTAGATCTTTCCAATTCTTCTAGAGGTGCTTATCTTTTAACTGCTCCCCTTTCCCTGCCTGTCAGTTTCAGTGGATGTCCATCTCTTGGTAGGTTTTCAGCCATAAAATATATATTTTTTTTCATATTAGAGCTTACAGTGCTTGGTGATATTTCTATAGCTTGGAATATTATTTTATAATCTTAGCCTGTTTCAAAATTCATCACAAAGTGTCTCTGACCTGGTGTGTTCTTTAGCCTTCACAATGCTGTTTATTCACTCTCAACGTCAAGCCAGTTGAGACAATTCCACATGAGTTGACGGGGAATTGTACCCAAAGCAGATCTAACCTCTGACAAAGAAGTTGTATAGCTGTGATAGTGAAGCTCACAGCGTCACCAGAGTTATTTTTGCGTACTTCAAGTCAGTGAAGTTATTTCAAGGTAACCATGGACAGATCAACGTTAAAGCCCAAGTTTAAATACCCAACTAAAATATATATTAGTAAGTGAACTGTTACTGCAGGAAATGCTTTTATGTTGCCATCGAGCTACCTGTGGCAAGAATCTACAATGAAATTCTGCACCAGGAATGCAAATTTTACACTAAACTAAACTCTGACAGTTAACAGGACTCTGATTCTGCTTCGTGCCAAATCAAAGTCCTGTTAACTGATCACAGCTAAAAAAGACAACTTATGCAACTAGATGTTGCAACATACATATATCCAAAATGCATGAAACACAGCAGAACTAGCGTCAAGCATTAGCCTTTAATTTACCCATTAAGCATACAATGTAAATATGAATAAAAATCAAGTTACCTTCGTATAGACAAAAATGCGGTTGTTCCTGACAGTCGTTATTGTCCTCAGGTGCTCATGAGGTCAGCCGCATGCCTTTATCCATCTTTTAAATTTTTTTAGCCTCCATTTAGCATTTGGGAAAAAATAAACTGTATTCCACCTTCTAAACATTCGGGATAACGCATGTCCTGATTGGACTTCCCCCACTAGCAATTTTACTCCCACTATCGGATAAAATGGTCACAACTTATTCAATTTTTTCTAACGAAATCCTTCTGACCGCAATATGTTCACAATGCAAAATCCCAACAACGTTCTCGGAGGTAAAAAGGCCTGCATCTCTCGCAAGTTTCGCTTCAAGACAAAAGGCGATCGCTGATTGGTCAGTTGCTGACGAGCCTCCAGGATAAACTGACAGGTGGTGTCACGTCACGTCAACTGTCACAACACTTTTTTTTTATTCCGTTTCTTGGTTAATATATCATTTAGAGGTAAAGAGGGCTGAATACACATACATGCCACATATGTTACTTTATTGCATAATTGAAAAACATTTTTTGTTCTGCTTCACAGTTATTTGCTAATTTGTGTTAGTCAATCACATACATCTATCCATCCATACCTACATATCTGTGCACCGCGGGGGCTGATGCCTATCTCCAGCTGGGTGAGAAGCAGATTACACCCTGAACAGGTTGCCAGTCCATCACAGGGCAACACAGAGACATGCACCTCGGGGCAATTTAGAGAGACCAATTAACCATCATGATTTGGGTCTAAGGGAGGGAGCTGGAGTACCAGGAGAGAACCCACAGATGCAGACTACATGGAAAAAGATTCATGCATGCTTGCTAGGATTTGAACCCAGGGCTGTCTTGCTGCAAGGCAACAGTGCTACCATTTGAACCTCTGTGCAGCCTCAATCATATACAATCCCAGCAAAAATAATCTAAAGTTTATGATTATAACCTGACAAAATGTGAATCTAATTATTTTACAGCGCATGACACTGTAAAATTGTTTATACTGCTCTTAAGAACTACTGAATAGCAGCCCTTTTGCAGATGGATCATTTTATTTTGGGACCTAGAATAACTGTATGTCATAGTGCTGAACAACAACCATGTCTCCTAACACTGAAGGACACTCCACCATGTGATTTTGAATATTGACTGGGTTCCTTTTCACTTCCTTTATTTTTGAGGTCTCTCCTTTCAGACGGATTTTGCATTGAATGGTCAGAAATAGCTTAGAATCCGAATACCGTATGTAGGATGTGAACACAGTCACTAATCCATTTGAAAAACATTCTATCTTAAACCATATGTGTTTCTTCTTGTTGCTGTTTTTTTTTTTTGGGATTTACACAGGCATATCTAGACATTGAGTTGTAACTACTGCAGTGAAATAGCAGAAGCCTGGCTGTTTGAGCCCGTCTCTCACTTTAACTAGATCATTATTTCTAACATTGCTGTCATCAAACCCTATGGTCATATGAGTTTAAGATAACAGTACCATAATGGCTTTTGTAGAAAATGATTAGCATTTAATGACAGGAATTAACACTTTTTGAAATGAATGCAACTGGAGCCGGCCCGTGGGGCTCATCAGTGGTTTTGCATCATGAAAGACTAACTTAGTGGTTTCACATTTCAGCGCTGGAATTACCAAAATACCTTTACCTACAAAGGGTTGGGAACAGTGTTGTTTCTTCTTTTTGATTGCAAAAGTGCTCTTCAAACAGGCATAAGTGTTTTTAATTCTAATTTTGTTATCTGAGAGAAGTACGGTATAGCCTCGATTTCAAACGAGTTCAGTGGTGCTTTATCTCTAAAGATTTTTTTTTACCTATATCAATTAATAGAAAGTTGCACACCCTACTTAAATCATATATAACATTTTCTAGTTGTGATTTGTTCACAATAAATTTTTTAAGACCGCTCAGTATTTTTATAATACCTGAGTTATGAACAGTGCAGAGGAACAGCAAAGAATTAGCTTTGACTTCAAAGTGAGGAAATGGCATTAATCTCTGTCATCAATAACAGCAAACGTTGCTTTTCATTTGACAAGGAAATGATGAATTGCTATATGAACTTTTCTTTCCCTTCAGTTCTACTGATTTGTAGAAGGAAAGATCTGTTTTTGGTCACAGTATTCTTTTTAGTCCAGCTCAGGACTTTTGCAGGACAAAACCGATCCCAGTTGGGGTCCTTGAGGTTGCATGTCACAGGACATTAGATTGGCATGTTTAGAAAATATTATGTTAGAGTCTATAATGCTAGTTTATTTGACCTTTGTGGGGTTTTTTTCTGGACTGACTTTTCACAAGACTCTCCAAAGCATTGACTTGCATCAGTAGAAATCTGTTAGACATTTTATACGTGACATTAAAACAAAACCTAATCAACTCTTATCACTGAGCTTATTAAAGAAAAAAAGGAAATGACATCAATGATGATTCTTAGCATTGTAAGTGTTCTAATAATGAAAAGCATCTGCACCTTTTACTATCCTCAAAGAAAAGCCTTAAACAGTGATTTGGGCCTATACTCATAATGATAAACAAGGTTCTCGAAAGAATTGAAGTTTGTTTAACATGGAATATTCTTACAAATAAGTTAATGACTTAATTTATTATATAGGTATATGCACAATATACATATTCAATCAATGAGAAGACGTTTAAAGTTATATTGTCTCAGCCCTTTCCCATATACATTTCTATAGTATCTCAACCTGCTTCCACTTACATAAGAATATTTTTATTCAATTCCCATAAATCCATTCCATCTCATATTTCCAGATTTCTAACAAGTATATCCATCCATCCATCCATCCATCCATCCATCCATCCATCCATCCATCCATCCATCCATCCATCCATCCATCCATCCATCCATAATGAATTACATGGTCTGGCTCATATTTGCATTAAGTGATGCAGTGAATGACTGACTGTAGTGTAGAGAGCTTTGGGGTCGTTGGACTAGTTAAAGCCCTGCACAAGTACAAACCATTTACCATCATACTAGAATAATTATTATTGTCATTTTTTACTTTGCATATTCACCTATAACCACCCATAAAACATAAAAAGCAAACATTTCTGTTGTTTGTCGACTTTGCACTGCTGGAGCAAAGCCTACTGTCCGGAATATTGCTTGCTTTAATTCTCCTTTTTACTTGTTGGTTTTGGTGGCTTTCTCAAACCTAAAACTGTACAAAAGTTACTCACTACTAACAATTAATTCAGTGGGATTTTCTTCAGTCATTGCTAACAAAGGTCACAGTGATAGATTTCAAAAGTTTATACTGTAGGAACTAATAAATCAGTGGTATTGTGTTGTACAAGACTAATGCATTTCTTGTAGTTGTCAAAACAATAATAGTTGTGCTTCATTCAAATGATGATTGATGTGTTTATAATACTTGCAGGAATCTATATGCAAGAACTGCAAAATAAGAAACCTTTTCTAATCAAAACAAAACAGCATTTGTAAATCTTGGCATGCTCCACAATGTCAGGTGGTTGCGTGACAGTTTGTTAATGGCCTCCCCTCTGCCAGGAATGGATATCTGGCAGCTATACTTAATTACAGTGACCCACAACACATCTGCACACACTATTGTACCAACAGATATTAAAGAAGGTCTATTTCAGTCGTGAGAAACAATTGAAATAGACCTTTTGCATGTCAGATTCTAGATGCAGTACTGTTTATAATGTAGATGGCAAATTATATATATATATTAGTGCTGTCAAACGATTAAAAATTTTAATCGCGATTAATCGCATAATGTCGATAGTTAACTCGAGATTAATCGCAAATTAATCGCATATTTTATCCTTTTATTTCTGAAAGTGTAATAGCCTGTTTGGGCATTTTAATATGCAATTTTGCAATAAATGACACTAATAAAATACATGCTTGTACAAAAAATATTTTTATTTTGTTATTTTTCAAGCACTTTTCAGAATTGGAATGAAAACATCCTGGTGCCAAATGTTAAACTCTGGACTATAATGGCTAAATGACTAATCATGACGCCCTGATGTTTACACAGTGTGTAAACAAATGTGTAAATAAATACCTGTTTTGCCGATATATTTTTTTTGCCTCTTAAACAAAGATAGACATGGTATTATGCATAAACATATAAATTAATAAAAATTGTACATTTTAATAAAGTCATAAGTTTTGTTCATTTCTTCACTCTCTCTCTCTCACACATCTAATTCTGAGCTTTCACACCAACAACAATAATTTCTTTGAATATTTTTGCTTGCGTTTTCTATCCATATTCATAGAGTTTAAGCCTGGAAAAAGGTTTTAAATTTCCAGGTCATTCCAGTCTTACACTTTGCTTGCAACTAGGCCAGGAGCTTAATACCCTTGAAAGAGACTGTTTAGGAACTGATTAGTAACTCCAGGTCCTTCGTTTGGCAACATGATTCATCCTTGGTTTGTCAAATACAGAGACAACAAATTAATAAGCATTAAAGTACGGTTTATGGGTTGGGTTTCTGCAATGTTATCAACGTGTAAAAGCTCATCTTCAGAACCAATATCTGCTTAAAATGGTGATCTGCACCATGTAATCTACTTTCAGCAGTTATCACCGGTTATTGCACCGTAAATTGCAGAAAATACGTGCAGAGTTGCTCTGTCTGCCTTTACTTCCTATGGCGGAGGGATATTTCAGCTGGATGCACTCAAAGCGTCTAGTGCAGGCATGTCTCATAATAACCCCTATTTCGTCACTTATTTTAGAGCCCAAATAAGCGATTTCACTTTCAGAAACCTGCCCAAAAAAACCGCAACCTGTGACTCATGAAATTTAGAAGCGCTTTTAGAAAAAAGAAGCCCAAAGTCGCATGTGTCCGAGGGTAAAATAAACTGTTGGCAACAGTGAGCGCGGGTCTGTTTTGGTACAGTTTTCTAGCAATCTTGAAACTACGGAAAGCGCCGAGGGTAAAAGAAACACAGTTCGGAGAGCGCGGCGGGGGGGGGGGGGGGGGGGGGGGGTGTAGAACATTAGGGCACGGTGTGTATTTTGACGCGCGATTAACGGCGACAAAAAAATTGAAAAAAAAAAAACACAGATCTGTCACATTTTGTAATTTGAATTCTCAGATTTCTACTGTTTTGTAATGTTTACAAGTATGAACCCAATATTCAACCAACACAGAGTCACGTTTTTTTTTTTTTTTTGTAAAGTTTATTGAAATGATGAGTAGTGCATGATGAGGACGGCATGCAGGTCCAAACTTGACCAGATGCAGGTAGTGACAGGCCAGGCCAGTGAAGAAGGCAGGAGCTGATCAGAATAGGCGACGTGGACTGAGGAACCACCAGCTGGAACTAACGGGGAAACAGACAGACTTGTGCAGCATGCAGACACAGGCAGCTTTCAACAGACGAGTCCAGCTGGCTGAGCACATAGGAAATGGGGGAGGCAGAGCACATCAAAAAAGACGAGATGAGATTAAATGAAACATTCTGGCAGTGAGTGGATGACTGAGGCAGGTATATGTAGACAGGTGAGCAGGTGAGCCGAGTTAATTAGTGGCAACAGGTGGAGCTGATTTAGAGCAGAGTGGTGGTTGGAAGGAGACTGACCTGATTGGATGATGGCTTAGAGATGAAGGCAGATTAAGAAAATCCAGAAAAATCCAAAGCAAAACAAACAAAAACCTAAATCATGACATATTTTCAATGCAGAGCTAATTTAGAAAAGATTTGTCAGCATTAAGTTCCCCTTTTGCCTTTCTGTCTTACAATTAATAGAGAGATATTTCTTATTACATTTTAGTTTTTGTAAAATGTCTGTTTTTTGTGTGACAGATTGTTACAGGAAAGACTGAATGCAGTATGATATCCAACTCAAAATTAAACTAATCTTTTCTTACAATATATTAAATATTTTATATTATAATAGGAGTAAACTTTGCAGCATTCAAAGGTACTCAAGTAAAAATAAAAAGTAGTTAGTTTCAAATACTTAACAGTTATTTTGAAAGAAAGTCCTGTGAAGAGTCTAAAGGAGTCATCTAATGTTCTTGAAATAAACTTTACTAATTAAAGTACAATAAGAACCATTTCTGCACTCAATATTTAAAACATTTTGGGATGATAATGGCTGTCTCTGCTCTTAAATTGCAAGTCTTGCAAGAAGATCAAAGACAACTTTAAAATTTCTTTTAAAATTGTGCAAGGTATTACAATACTTCTATGGTCTAACATATTGCATTGTATTGCATTGAATCAATTTGTATCATATTCATCTAAATCAAAATATACCGACTGAATCAGTGTGTGCTCCTCTAATGACATACTAGTCACAATATTACCTTGGTTCACTTGGTCACAGTTGTGACTCTACGGTCACAGTTGTGGATCAAAAGAACTAAAAATAAATATTTCACACCCCTATAAGGAATCTAAATTGATGTTCTGTTATTCATGTGTCTATTCCTACTACTGCTTCTTGTTCTGCTGCTATAAACTGAAGGAGTGCTGTGTATTGTCTCATATAAGTAATAAATACATTTTGTACTTTTAATATTTCTTGAACAATCCAATGGATTATCAATCAGTGGATTATTGCTTTAAAATTCATACACTTTCTCATTTGTTGTGAGTGCATTCAAAGTTATTTTGAGATTTAAATTCAAATGGTTGACTTAAATGAAACATATTGCTTATTCAAAAAAAGAGCTGCAATCAATAAAATGTCACCCCATGTGAAAGCGTTACTGGTCCAAAGGTCTGAACAAACTGCAATTATACTTAGGCTATCAATAAAACAATGCTAAGAAGTGTAAGTTAGTGTGTGTGTGTGTGTGTGTGTGTGTGTGTGTGTGTGTGTGTGTGTGTGTGTGTGTGTGTCATGAACGTTTGTTTGTATGGCTATCTAGCTGGGGGCCATGAAACTGGGAAGGGGGCATTATTAAAAACCATCTGCTTTCCTGCACAGTCAGAAGGCCGTCTGGACACAGTGTTTTTACAGGCCTTGTGTTTCTAGATGCCCTCCGGCAATGCGATACATTTGTATGCCCAAACAAGAAACTTGTGGCTGTGTATAACGACTCTGAGTTAGTTAGTTCATACGTTTTCAAACAAAACTCCAAACACAAACTTCACAGCAAGGTCAGAGAGAAATTTAGAAAATGTACCTGGCAGAACAGGGAGTTTATCTCTGAATTTAACAAGTATCCAAAGTTCCTGAATGTTTAAAGTCTATTTTTGAAGGTATTTCTCAAGTCAGTTGAAGGTTGAAGATATTTTTTGCCATTACTGAGAATTTTGCAGCTCACATTCTTTAAGTGGTTTAGTTTTTTCTCAGAAAGGTTGTCAGGATGGCTGTTAGTTAAACCTGACAAGACGCATTTTTGTCATCTCCTCTCCTAAGTGATGACACGGTAGCTGTAATGTGAATTTTGTTCACTTCAATTTTTTCAGGTGCACAATAAACCCAACAGGGATTTAGATTTATTAGTTTATTGGATTGTACATTCTTAAGCTGTACCACATTATTTTTGCAGCAACAAAGCTACACAGCTTAAAACAAACCCAAAATGAATGGGTAAGTTAAAAAGTAAAAAGAAAATAAACAAAACAATATTAATAATAACAAATTGCTCATCCCGCACAGCTCTCTAACATGTCCAACCTTACATGCATGCACAAAGTTACTCTTCAGTATTGTCGCGGAGGGAATTTTACTGTGATGAATGTTTCTCACACCGAAATATCCTGATGATATAGAATTTGTGGGTTAGCCTTGTTATTTCTGACAGTGCACAATGCAATAAAAAGCACTTCACTGAAGGCAGGAATTGGATTGGATTTCTTCTGAGTTACTACCACATTACAAGAGAGTTTGACACAAACAGAGCAAGAGAAAAAGTAAACCAATCACGGGACACCGCTGTAAATCTAAAACAATACTGTTAGCCATGATGACTGCATTTTCTCAGATGAGTCCCGCTTTATGTAACTCACAGGGCCCATTTTGTTCGCTTGGTTTCTGTGCCACAAATAGTCTTTTGAACACTGCAGACACAAAAACACAGAGAGCACAATACTGCTATGCAGTGGCTGCCATTACTTGCAATCAGTTACGCCTGCAAGTCTGCTTCTAGCAGAGAAATGGTCGTGATTTAATTCAAGTTGGATTGGTTTAGACAAATGAGAAGAAATGACCCTTCTTAAAAGTAAAGGACCATATAATGCTTTCCTGTAATGAATTAGTCTCTGTAGTGACTTACTTCATGTTGGAGACAATTTTACGTTTCTATCTGATGCAAACCATGCACCTATACCTATAACATTTTTCACAACAACTGGCCTTTTACAAAACTTAGAAAATTAACAACCAATAAAATGCACAGTGAAATTAAAGGATCTAATTGTCTTTGGATAACAGACTTTTGATCTTATGCTTTCTTGGTGTGCATCACAGCACAATTCCCTTTCAGTTCTGCTCAATGACCCTGTTTTTCCTCTCTTCTCTCCTCTAGTGGCATAAACAGACAGTAATGGCGTCTGCATTTTCCTTCCCCATCACTGGTCCTTCACATGGCTCAGCAGCATAGCTTGACAGCTCCACTGCATGTGGGTTCAATTGGTGGAGCTGAAAGCCTTTTGTAGCGTTGAGGTTTGGTCTGATAAATCCGCCTTTTACCTTTTGCCCTGAGGCAATGAGAGAAAGAAGTGATGCTAAAAAAAACGAAATGAAACATGTAAAAAAAAAAACATCAATGTGAGGATGAGGTGATGTACAAGAAGACTTTAGGACTCTCCCTAAGCACTGTGCAGTCTACTGCAGCTGTTACCGATTTGATGTCTGGTTTTAAGGGGTAATTCTGTGTCAAAGCCGTTCACCAATTCTGTTGGTTGTTTGATAGACATCACCTGACATACTTGCATGCACAGATGCACACAGCCATCTCCCAGGAAGAAGGCCTCACACTCCATTTTATGTAGACACTAATTTAACTTAGGATGCAATCATATAAAAAGGCTGCCAATATTTAATCTTAGAGGGGGAAACAAAGCTTCCTCTTTTCTTAACAATTAAATTATTAGGCAATTTGTTACACTGATGTAAATTGAACAGTTTCTGACTTAAAATGAAGCCTAAAAAGATACCGGAATAGACAAATAGAAAAAAAAGGGGGCTCAGGTCTTTGGGAGGCTCAGAACTGGCTGATGTGGGGTACTAATAAATATAGGTAGGAGATGGACTTGTGATAGCAAATATTTGATGAATGACAGCTGGTTGCGGGGAATTACAGTGAAATTGTTGACAGGCAGCAGGGGTCATGGTGGAGTTGTTAGTCATGATGGAAAGATCTCACAGAGGGCAGAAACAGCCTTCAAAGAGGAGAAGTTCACTGACATGTCAATGTGGCTTCCGCAAACGAATGCCTCACACTGTGTACTGCCAGAGGGAGAGAAAAGGTGAGGTTCATTGTCATCATTATAGCATTGGTAAGTGATACGGCTGAATGACAGAACAAGGACATTTCCAATATAAATGGGAAGGCAGTCTGAGTGTAAATGAATTCCACAGGATAGTAAGTGGTTCGGAGGAAAATGCATAACGACGCATGTTCAGCACTAAACTCAGCTTGTGAACATTCTGCAATCACTGAATGCATCTCAACATTTTTTTTTTCTGTAAATATACACCATGTAATTCATTAACCTGCCATCAGATTTGATGGAGGTTTAGGGAGACCAATCACATCATTCAGTCTGTTTGAGTTCACACCTTTGACAGTGTTTTATTTAGCACAATAATGAGAACCTTTTCATCCTGAACACATTAAAACATTTTTTTTATTAAAAATTTGAAACTAGTGGTCGCACAAACATTCAGGAGCAACATAAATGGAGAAAAAGAGGTTAGTAACTGAAGAGATGAGATGGTGAGTTGAAAAAAAACCCCTCAAACTATTACTAACCTCCTTAACCTCCTCATTGGTTCTCAAATATAAACCTCTTAAATAAGTGGTTTTCTGTTGTGAGAATGTTCTCGCTCTTGAAAGATGGCACATGTTGCTGTTAGATAGACATGAACCTCATCATCAATAACATACAGAGACCTAAAATGGGCAAGCTGAAAATATGACAAAAATATATGAAGACAAATATCAAAGACAAAATACATTTGCATTAAGTTTTAGAATTTTTTTCTCTTTAATATTATTGGTCCACAGACATCTATAGCTATTCTACCTCAATGCAGTGACGTCATTTGTCTGAGGTTTACCCAGAATCCCTTGCTACTCATACTCCTGACTGCAGGTGCAGACCAAACAGCAGATGATGCTGTTGTCCCATTTAGCAGGACTTATTTATAACGTTCCCATGGACATTTTTAACTCTGTTACACCTGTGCTGTTTTTCTGGTTAAAAAAGGAAGTCTTTTCTCGTGCCCCTCCTGTACGGGATAAAGACGAGATAAAGAAATTCACCACTCCACCATGCCCACACGGTCCAGCCAACAGTCACTGTTCAACATCACCTTATTCTGTGTCATCAAACCTTGCTTGAAACTTAGAAGAGTCAGAGTGTAAAACAAGGACATCCGCCAGCAAAACAGGTTTTAAGTGGATGGAGCTAAAGGGATGTCAACAAATCACCATGTGAATGTGTTGAGATGAGTTTGTTACAGTTCTAACCTTGTGTGTGGAAGTCCTTAACACCTTTGGGCAGATTGCAAGCAATACAAGTTCTTATGATTGGTCATGAAAACAGTTCTTGAGAAGGTGCTGAAGGACTAGGTGGACATGTTTCTCGTGATCTTTAAGGTTCTTTGAGAAGACGATTCAGAAAGTCAAGGAGGGCATAATTGACAAGAGCTTGAAACACATGTTAGTGAGTCCTAAAGGGATTACTAAATATCCAGAATGACCTAGGAGTGTTCTAAAGGTGGTGTTTTATTTATTAACTTCAGACCAGTTAAGATGTGGAATGTGTAACTACCTAAAACCTAGAACTAATGGAGAGTTTCCATCCATCCATTTTCTGACCCGCTTAATCCCTCATGGGGTCACGGGGGTTGCTGGTGCCTATCTCCAGCGTTCACTGGGCGAGAGGCGGGGTCTAATGGAGAGTTTGAAGCAGGGAAAACATAGAATGGGATCTGTTCAACATGGTTGCATGAAATCACCAACTCCAAAGGAATTGTCTGATGGGTGATTTGTGGAACAAATGTTACCTTCATAAGTGTGGGGAGAGGAATGGTCTTAATTTTATTCTGAGTGACAAAGGAAGAATCAATAATGTTTTGTTTAAATCAGTTCAACTTTGTTTTTCAAGTAGAGTGGCAGGGAGTGTAGGCCGGGATCTTTGTCCTGGGGTAGGTCGATCCATCAGTCCCCCCGAAATTACTGACAGACCCTTCCTTTTGGCCACATGGGAAAGGTGGCTTTGAATTGCGTAGAAGAGCCGTAGTACAGGCATTCTTTTGCTTCAAACCTGAAGACTGGTGTTGGACGTTTGAGGCTAAAGTGTCAGGCTCTTCATAGGTTGGTATGATCAGTCTGCATTAGTTCAGGTTCCTCATGGTTCCCTTTGGGAGAGAGAGATGGAGGACTAGTAAGAGAGAAGTAGGAGAAGTAACACTGGATACTGCCATGTTCAGTTATGAGAGTAACTTCACTTAGATCTCTCCTTACTTCTTTCCCTCAGACAGTTGTCAAATCCTAATCTTAAAGGAACAAGCCCTTCCGAAGAGCTTGGCTTGTCCATTAGAGCCAATGCATCCTTAATGGTTCAGAGCATGAAGAAAATGCTCCTTTAAGAGCATTGGAGTTTCATGCGGTGGCACCACCCAAGGTTCAACAGAAATTTGGTGAGTTTTCATATATCTTTATGCCTCCAAAAAGCCACTTCTTCTCGAGAGAAAATAACAAAGCATTCAAATTCTAATTGGCCTTTGCAGCACTTTCGCTGCTGGCACCTAAATATTTATGGAAAGCAGTAAAAATGTATTGACAGATGAGTAATGGTCAAAAACTTGTGGATGAGCAGTCATGATGCAATGAATAGAAGCCATCTTAACCTTTCCAGGTGTGGGATGAACTCTCCTAAGCAGATGGGTGAAAACAGAGAGAAGGTTTTAGCAGTGATTAATGCCACATTGAAAGTGAAAAATGTGTGAACTTTGAACATGAATTTTGTTAATTTCTGCAGATGTGACACATGACATGCAGCATCTGTGGCTGAGGTGGTAGTACAGGTTATCAAATTATTGCAAATTCTAGAGGATTCAGTCTCTAGTCCCTCCATCTGCTGAAGGTAAGACACATCAAGAAGCTCCCATGAGAAATGCTTTCTCTTTGTGTCTGCACATGGGAATGTAAAACAAGGACACATTGAAGTTTGCATCATTAGGGCTCTATGTGGTACTGCATTGCATTTTCTATCCACTGTCCACTGTATTTGCTTAATTTATCCAAAGTTAACATGGTAAATCTGGCTTAATCCAATGGCTCCAAAGAAACACACATATCTATGGATATATATGGGTTTGTGTTGATCCAACTGCCTACACCATTTGCACAACCTGTGCTGCAGCTACCAAATAAACCCAATAAACTAAGTGGAGGGAGCTCAAAGACACTGAGAAACTACCAGTCAGTGAAGTCACCATAAGGTTTTTCTTAAAGATTTAGCCTTTTTTGAAGAATTTTAAAAGGGACATCACATGTAAAAGAGACACATGTTGTCCTACACCAGTGGTCCTCAATTCCAGTCCTTGAGGTCTGTGTCCCTGATCCAACACACCTTGATCAAATGGCTGAATTACCTCCTCAGTATGCAGTGAAGTTCTTCAGAGTCCAGCTAAAGACCTGATTATTTGACTCAGGTGACAAACCAGTCTGAGCTTTACATACAAAGCAGAATACAGTTGAAACAAGCTAGAAATATCCTACCGGTACTACTGAAAAACACAAAGCTGTGAATATATTTCTGAACTTTTTAGTGAGTGGTTCGACAGATGCGGCAGAAAAAGAGTCAGCATCAGTGTCCATCAGCCATTACTGGCTGGGGCTTGAGAAGATGAAATGGAGAGCAGCACTAGGTCAGGACTCCCTTTCTCAAAACAAAAGACTCTAAAACTGGAACCTTTTAACCTACTTAGGCCATTTCATAAATGTTTTTCAACTGTGGGGTCTATGATTGGGCATACTTTCTATTGGAAAGAAAACCAAAGCTTGAGGTGGTGTGGACACCAACAAAAGCAAAAGCAATACACACCACTTCACAAACTCGCAATATTAAACTATGCTGTTTATTTCCGTGAGTGCAAAGCGTAAAAACAACTAAATATTTTTAATGGAAAAATCTGACATGTGATGCTGTTTGAACTTGTTGCCATGTTGCCGGCTTCACCCTTCAACCCTTTTTCTGGACTATAAAACACATTTTAGTCTTCCTGGGAACAGAACAGTCACATGAATTCTTGTTGTAGTTCTTACACGGTATGCAGGGTTAATGCAGAGCCTTCAGTCTATCATGGGTCTCCACATTGATATGGTTTTCAGTTGTCTATGCCTATAACAGCTCCAGGATAGGGCCTAAATTGGCTCCTCTCAATGTGAAAAAAGAGGGAGTAATATGATACTGGGGTCTTCCCAAATCACTGAACCTGAGACTGGCCACATAATAAAGAACTCAAACTGACATTAAATTGGTTTAGTGAGCTCATTACGCAATTCCACCATAGCAACAAAAGCTGAAAGTGCAGAGAGGTAGAAGAAAAAGATACCATATGGGCTCCGAAACATCTGCTGCCCCGGGGGGTGGGCAGGGACCAATGAAGCTCCATTTCTCAGATGGATAATACATTATCATGATTGAATGAATAAATAAACCATTAAGTCACATATAATTAGCTTAAACCCTGGTAAGTTTCAAAGAGTTTATTGTTCATCTGTCTTATTAATACATATGCGGCAGAGGTTATTCAACAAACTGAGATACTGCAATTCTTTTTCACGTTGCACAACTCTGTCTGCATCTTTGGATAATTGCTTACAATTCAGAATTCCATCTGGACACAAGCAAAAGAAAATAATCTATGAAGAAAGTTCAGTAATAATTGTTAAGGCTAAATACAGATGTGACAAGTATCACAGATGAAAGAATAACAAATCCCTCTGGGCTTATTGTAAACACAGTACAATTCTAATCCATTAAAAGACAATATAATATGCATAATGTCTGGAGGCAAAACAGCTGCAATGCACATTTTTATTGTTGGATTTATTCTAGGGAACCATGTTTTTCTAAAGTCTTTTGTTTTATATGAAGTAGCCTTTAGTTGCCTTACTTGTATGCAAAGCATTCTTAGGTTCAGCCATGTCTTTGAAATAAGTTACAAAACTGGGCTGAGGTGTGATAAATCCCTGAATGAAAGATGAACTACAATTTAGTCTGCAGGAAGTTGTGAGCAGTTGTAACACTTGCATATTCTTTTTGCATTTACATTCCTGTCATTTTATCCACTAAACCAGCTTGATTTGGTTTCTGTGTTAAACCACACAATAAATAATGTGTGATTAAACTGAGGCAAGTCAGTATCTAAACATAAAAGTGACAAAATCAAGTAGTTACTGTCAGTAGAAAAAATATTAGAAATAGCTAATTTTAGCACAGTGGTAAAAATACAAACATACTTTATAAAACTATAAATCTTACCTAAATCATAAATCAAATATGTAATTTTGATTATGTAAGTAAATAGAATGCCAGCCGTTTATATTAGTCTAAAAAACATATTCATACTCTTTATCAACAATAGTCAAAGGTCCAAAAACCTAACTTCTATTAAGTGAATTTGCTGATATCATGTGATGCTGGCATTCGTTCATTAATGTCACATAAAAAAAATTATATTATTTTTTTCTTTTTTCACAGTTATTCAAAAACAACCAGAGCGACTCCTTTAATCAGGTCCAAGCTTTCATTTTCTCAACAGTGGTGCTGTAAAGGAAGTTAATCAGAGTATTTTCTAGCTTGCTGCCCCGACATCTTATGTGAAACTGCCAAAGCTATTTGGTCCATTACCATGTATTACAATTAAACATGCACTCAGGCTGTCTTCAAAGACTTGTATCTACTGTGTCTAACATTTACTTTTTGGAATGGCTGGGGGTCAGCTCTCCAGTTGCAGACAGGCATAAGTTACTGCTGAGAAATTTACAGCTGATTTGTTAACCAGAAGCATAGACAGACATGTCCAGATGTTAAGACCCCTTGTGGTTAGGTTGGGCATTTACCATTCTTGCAGCACAGTTATGGCCTTTGAGCCAGGTCACAACACCAGGGTTAAAGCTGGAAGTGTAGCGACAGATAGCTTGAAGGGTCACAGGATGCCACAGCATCTCAAACAGATTAAGTTTAGACTTTGACTAGGCCCTTGCAAACATTTATTTATATTTCTCTGAGATTCTCATAGGGGGACTTGCTGTGTGCTTCAGATTGTTGTCCTGCAACCTTCAGTTTCTTCAGCTAGAAACCACTGATCAGGCCCGAAATCTGGGTGTAGTGATGGACTGAGACTTGAACCTCCAAAAGCATCTAAACACAATTACAAAGTTGGCCTTTTATCACCTGAAGAACATTTCCAGGATTAAAGGACTAATGCCTCAGCAGAATCTGGAAAAAACTAATCCACGCGTTTATTTTTAGTAGAATTGATTACTGTAACGGTGTTTTCACAGGTCTGCCTAAAAAGTGGATCAGACAGGTGCAGCTGATCCAGAACGCTGCTGTCCGCGTCCTCACTAAGACTAAGAAAGTAGAGCACATCACCCCAGTTCTAAAGTCCTTACACTGGCTCCCTGTATCTTAGAGAATAGACTTTAAAATACTTCTGTTAGTCTATAAATCCCTGAATGGCTTAGCACCTAAATACATCACAGACTTGTTATCAGTGTATCAACCCTCCAGACCACTAAGGTCTTCTGGCTCCAGCCTACTCTGCAGAACCAGAACCAGAACTAAACAAGGAGAAGCAGCATTTAGTTCCTATGCTCCACTTATCTGGAACAAACTTCCAGAAAACTGTAAACCTGCTGAAACCCTGAGTTCCTTTAAATCAACATTAAAAACACATCTGTTTAGGACTGCCTTTGACTGTTCTAGTTAAACTGTTTACTGAAACATCATTAGTTTAAGTTTGTAGTCCAACTGTCGTTAATATTTGCTTTTAGTTTTCATTTTGCTGTTTTATTTTTCTACATTTTATTCCAACGTTTTTTTATTTTTTATTTTATTCGGGCTCAACCTTAGAGATATGGTGAGGAGCTTTGTTATCCTAGGAGGGACTCTGCTTCTCCACTTAAAAAGGTGCCAGTTGAGGTGGTTTGGATGCCTCCCTTGGTGCTTTCCGGGAGCGTCCCACTAGGACACTCAGAACTTGTTGGAGGAACTACTATCCTATCTGGGGTCACTCAGAATGAGCTGGAGGATGTTGCTGGGAAGACGGATGTCTGGATCTCGGATAAGCAGAAGACAATGGATGGATGGATGTTCTTTTTCTGAAATGCCAGATGTAATGGGACCCATAGCTTCCAAAAAGTTATACTTGCAATTTGCCAGTCCACAGAATGCTTTCACAAAAATCATGGAGATCAAGATTTTTGTTTCTATTTGGTCCTTTATGTTGTTTTTACCTTGGAACTCTGCATGAATGCCGTGTTTGCCCAGTATCTATTTCTTATTGTTGAATAATGAGCACTGGCCTTATCTGTGGCAAGTGCCAGCAGTGCTTCAGATGTTGTTGTGGGTGCTTCTGTGAATTCCTGGATGAGTCTTTGAGCCACTCCTGAAATCATGTTGTTAGGCGTGCCTCTCCCAGGAAGGTTCAACACTATCCCATGTTTTCGCCATTTAAGGATAGTGACTCTCACTTTTGTTGGGTGCTGTCCCAAAGTCTTTGTTTTGTAAGCCAGACTGATAGATATTAATGACTGTCTTTCTTAACTGTTCTTGAGTTCCTTTAGACCTGGAGAAAGATGAGTCGCTTTTTGACAGGACGTGCTTGGTCTGGACAGCTTGACATATTCTTTCAAAAACGGCATTGGGTATTCACTTTTGACATCTTCGGCAGATATTATTTGTTTAAGGATCTGAAACATTTAGGTTTGACAAAAATGTAAAAAAATAACTAATTCTGTAAGGAAGGCCAATAGTTTTTTTTCACAGCACTGTGCTTCTTTTTCAATTTTTCATGAATGCAATGAGTCTCGCACAGAGAGTACAAAAACAAGTATGTACAGTTGTATAACATGCATTGAATGTGGTGCTATTAATGCACTGGAAGAAGAATTTGAAATTCAAGACCCTAATCTGAACCCTGCAAAGGACAAAGGAAAAAAAAGCAAAATCCAAAAAACACAATATATGCCTAAAAGTAATTAAAGATTATAATTCTTAGCCGGTAGCGGCATTACAGTAAATTTCAGTAGCTTTCATTTAGTGTATGTCTGATCAGAAGAACAGAGTACCATTAGCATTATCAATTTGTAGTTTTAGGTCCTCAAAGGAATTAACATTAGATGAGGTGTCAAAATAGCTTCTGTTCCTCCCACCTATGGTGACTCCACATTCATCAATAGAGGAAATGAAATTAAGGCCCTGACAACCTGATAATAGGGTTTTGCTTAGAGAATAAAGAACATTTAGGGCTTGTAATGAGCCTCAGTCACTTACAAAACCGAATTAGAAAAAAAAAACAGTGTGTAAAAGAACACATACGGATCCTGTAAGTGACAGATGAAAACAGTGTCCCACTTCTTTACAAGGACATTGATGATGCAACATCTTTGCATTGTGATACTTTTTTCATGCACACAATGACATTTTATCAGTCATCTCTTGATAAACATTGTCTTCCTCTTCAAGCTTAACTTGTAACAGTAAAACAACACTGCTAATTGTATTTGCAAACTTTCAAAAGACTTCAACATGCACTCATTTATCCCCCGATATCGAAGAGCATTTGCTCCATCTCATTGAAGTCACCACATGCATATGTATGGTGTAGAGTTGTTTTGATTTCCCAATATGTTTATTTTAAAGTCTTTTTTTAGCTTTATTCATAATTTTGTTATTCTGAAGCAGATTGTCTTGATGTTAGAAATTATAATGAGATTTATTTTTCTAGGACACCATCGGAAATGAGGCGGTTTTAGTCTCAGTAGGTTGTTTCAAGCACTCGGCTGTTTTTCTTTTTTTCCCTTTCTTTTTAATATATTGCATCAAATAACAGAGCAGCAGTTGACAGACAGGAAAAATAAAAAACAATGTAATTGAAGGCTTTTAAAATGTAAACACTACAAACAGTACATTTTTGTGCTGTAAACTATAGGTAAAGACAATTATTGCATTTCCAGTATATCGTGCAGCAATTTGTTTCTTATGTAATATCAGCATTGTGCCTTTTATCTGAGTTTTGCTTCAGACATAACACAGTCATCAGTTGTTGGATGTTCACCTGACACTCAAATAGCTAAAGTTACATCTGTTTCAAAACAACTTGCTGGTACATGAACCAAATTATACCTGGCAAGCTTTTACTCAACTAAGCAACTTTTATGTTATGCTACACATATTTGCCTACAGTGGATACTCAGTGTTAATACTGGTCAATTGCTACCCCCTGTTCTGATGAATAATGTGTAGCGCATTCTTGTGTGTTTTTGAACGCACAAATACCGTGAGAATTCAACTTGCAGGCAAGGTTATGAGTAAGGTTATAAATCCAAAGCACAAAAAACTACAAGAGAAGCTGACCACAAATCAAAAAGAAGATCCCATTTTCAGGCAAGATTAAAGAATAAGCCGGATCTACACAAAGGAAGAACCTTTGGTTAGATTGAACAGCTCCTAGCAAACATTGTTGAAAAGATAACTGTTTTGTGAAAAGTGTGACGTCAAGCTTTTAAAACAGTGTTTAGTCTAATCTCTGGAAGGTTTTTGAATTGTTTAGGACAACCTTAGGAGGTTCTTGTGCAGCAAGCGCTGTTGTTTATTTTATTAAGATAGTTTTATTCCATATTGTGAAAGGTGAGGTCACATTGATAGTTCTCAACCAAGGTAGCATACCATCAGTTCATAACGTCACATAATGGTTATTTAAAAAAAATAAAACAGCCCTTCTAGTTCAGAGACACTGGCTGTTCATGTCCCACTAATTTTATTTTACCCTTTGAATAATCTTGTAAATATGGGAGCTTTGTTTCCCAGAAAGTGTTTTATCAGAAAACAATAATGTGTGTGTGTGTGTGTGTGTGTGTGTATGTGTGTGTGCGTGTGTGTGTGTGTGTGTGTGTGTGTGAGAGAGAGAGAGAGAGAGAGAGAGAGAGAGAGAGATGTGTTTGTACATTTCAGAATGTGGTTCATGTGCTGTCTTGTGGTTGGTTTATGTTTATATCTGTATATCTATTCATCATTCTTAACTATTCTTACTATTCTTAAGGTGTTTTATGATTATTTTTGACCTGCTGAGGGAATGCAGATGTGAATCGGATTGAAGCTGTAATCTGTAACTCTTCTTGAAAAAGGGGCCCTAAAATACTGTTAAATAATTAATATCTCAAACTAAACAAGAGTTTTACCAGCGTAACAAAGTGAGTATTTCAAATCAGTTCTGCAGTGTTCTATTCCATTAGGAAATATTCTTGGCTGTATGTTTTGATGAAAACACACACTACCATAATACAAAATGCTTTTCATATAAACCAATTTTTACACATTGCATATCCACATTTACTACAGTATAATCTTTTTCTTTTTTTAGTAATCTCCCTTTGTCCCACAATTACTGACCATACTTGTACAAAAAGTATTAAGACATAATTAAAGATATTTTTCTGACAAAATTAGGTTTTTATTTTTAGTCTTCCTTTACAAAATAAAGAGACCAAAAGAATATGGAACGCCTGTGCACTGAGCCGTTGACCTGCTTTGAACAGGTCTAGCTTTGAACCGTGTAAAACATATTCATTCCTGGCACCAGAGTTGCTGTGTGCTGCTGGACTGGCTTTACCATGCCCGCTGCAGCCCTCTCCCTCAACGTGGAGTCACCAAAATGCCAAATAGACACGGTTGAGGAAGTAACCTCATTCATTTCAAACTGTGCCAACATGAAAATTAGTCCAGCGGATTAAGTGGGACTTTTCACTGCAGTCACTAGCAATCAAAGTAATGTGTGAGGTGACGCTTCAACTGTGCCAATTATTGCTCCTCTCAATATTCAATATAATGAAGAGGAGTGGCGTAAAGAGATAAAGAAAAGTATTGTGAGAGGATGTGTTGGACAACGGACTTCTCTGTCATTGCATGGTTAAATTTTTTTTTTTTTTGAAACAAATGATTTATCTTTATGCAAAGCAGGTTTTATATTGGAAGTAGTTTTGTGCACATATGCTCAAATGTACTTTTTTTGTTTGTTTTAATCAGCAGCAGCTCTGGACTCACATCAAAGGAGCTACTTCTCCTTGAAGTTGAGTACGCTTGACTAGTTGCTGACGTGAATGACAACCAGGTAGGCCTACAACAACAATAACAACAGGAAATCGACCACCTTTTGTTGCACGTGAAATAGCTCAGTCAGTCACAGTCTACTGGAGCGCAAGAACGTGGATTTGGCAGACCCGTTTTCCTTTGCCTGAAATTTGTGAGTTAGAGACTACCTCTGTCAGCACCGTTGCAGACAGGCATCAATCTTAAGGAATCCTTCTGAAGTTAGCTGATCAATTGATATTAAAGTGGAAAAAAAACTCAACTTTTATCTTGTCTTAACGCTCACTTACATAGTCATTTTCACATCTCTTCTTGCAGCAGCTCTTGCACTTCTTTCTCTCACCTGCTTTCACACATACTTCTCTCCGCGCCTGCAACGAAAAGGTTTAAATTGGCACTATGACAACTAGTGTAGCTGCTAATGTCACAACTGATTTTACAGCTGCAGGGCTCTGAAACGTCTGATCAACACAGCTCCGTCTGACAACTCTCAACACATCAGCCTTTACATTTCACGTCTTGGCTGGATGGCAAGAAGAAGAGTTTTTAGTGTTGAAGGTATTAAATGATAAAATAAACTATAATCTCCCTTCATTCACCTTTTAGAGAAAATGCTGTTCTCTATATATCCTAATATAGCTGATTTTAATCATATTCCTATATCAGCACACATTTCTTTTATGACGGGATGTACTGTAAAAAAACGTTTTTGCAGAGTCACGTTGTATTTCTTTTTTTTAAATTAAATTTAACTGCCTGTCATTGATCCATTTTTTTGGATTAAACACAGACAATCGTAATTGATTTTGTACAACGTGAATTGCCAAGGTGAGTTTTTTTGTGTTTTGGTGTTATGCAGCAATTCAATCAAATTGAATAACTCAAACTTCTCGCAGATGTTTTAACTCTGGACTCACTACAAATGAGTCAAAGCAATAATGCTTTAACAAACATCTTTTTAACAGGGATTCTGAGACTTTGAAAACACTGTTGGAATTTCAGCAGCTTATGTAAACTCCAAGCATCATGGAGTTGTTACATGTGCAATATTAAGGACAAGCATGTGATGCTACATATTGCTGAAATGGCACTAGTGAAGGAAACATCAAAAGTACTCAAGTCATTTCTAAAATATTTAACAAAAGCAAGGTAAAACCTTGTAGAAATGAACATCTTCCCTCTTAGGTACCTATGCCCATATAGAAATGCCTCTGGGTGACAAGCTCAAGTCCTGGGAAAAAAAATGTAACATCCAGAAAATGTTAATGCAACAAATATTGGACGCTAAATTATTAAGATTAAGAGCTTGGAACATAGGACGCCTCAGATCTGAACGGGAAAGTGCAGTTAATAATTATTTAACTTCTTCCTCAAAATGACACATTTCACCAGTTTGAAATGGGTTTTTATTAATGCACAAAGCAATGTCTGATGTGTGTTTAAAGCTATCCCTTTCAGCTCCTTTTTTTTCATCTTGTAAACGTCTGTCTGTCTCGTTGAAGGATTCCAAAAAGACAGCATATTTCCACAGCAGGATCAAGCTACAGCGGAGCAGAGAAAAGCCATCTGCACCAAGAATCGCCTTGAGTCAAACATCTTGAGCAGCAAATGGGGAAGGTGCTCCTTTTGTGGTGCCTGTGGAGTTTCAGCAATATGTTCCTTTTTCTCTTCTTACAATAACGCTGTCCATTTAGTCCTTTGAGTGATCACGGCTTTAATGAACTTAGTGTTGGAGCCACAGAGTATCTCAGCAAACCATTTATTGCATTTGCGCAATGAGGTAATCAGTCAATGCCCCCATACTTTTATATTTGCACAGCTGAAAATGTCAAATAATTACATTCTGTTAAAGCCTACAATGACTATGGGCTTTGCATAATGAAGCACAGCAATAAGACTTTTTTTTCTGTTCACGTGGTAATTAGGACAACTATTCCTTCTTTTGTAAAAGGATGGTTATTGTAAGAAATACATTCCTGCGTCTTTGTCTCTTTTAATGTTGATTCCTATTTAGAGGAAAAATAGCCTCAGACAGACTTTCACTGTGCAGAAAAACATGCAGCTTGTTATTCTAATGCAGGTCAATACAACGCATGCGGTGATGCTTCTGAATGCAGGGGGCAAGACGGAATTGCCAATAAAAAAACAAGCTTTCAGTCAAAGGTTCCTTAAGAAGCTACTTCTGTCAATCCGCGGGCCCTAAAAGCAAATGTTACTTCTCTGTCTGTGGAATTATTAATCGCTTCCAGCTCAAATATTTTCCCCTCCTCTCCCCTGCAGTGGCCACTGTTTCATTTCTATGGCAAGCACGAGCTGCCATTTGCCGACTAAGAGAGCAAATGTTAATTTGCCCCATGTGCATTTCTGAACCTAGAATTGGGAGCCGGTGGTAAAGAGAGGGTGGGCTGACTTGGGTATTTACATAGGATAATGTGATTGACTTGTTCCCATAAATGTGTCAGTTCTCCTAAAATTTCCCACATAAGGTACGGTATGCTTTGTGTTTATATGTGTATCTTTGTTGCTGGTGGTTGAAGGGGGAGTAGACAGCTTTTCCAATCATTCAACACAATTATTGCCTTACATTCCTCGCCGATTCCATCTGAGATATGTTAGTGAGTGTGTTCTAATGATAATGTAAAAGTATGTTGTATTGCCATCTACAGATGGATGCAATACAAGTGGGCAGCTTTAGAAATGTCTCAAGCAGGTGTTTAGTAAGTTGTTTTGCAATCTGGTATTTGTCTGTTTGTGCAACATTAAATCAAAAATGCTTTTAGTTTGGAAGTGCAGTCATAAACTGGTGTAAATATTTATCAAATCCAAATTTTTAATCCCAGCTATGATTTGTTTTTGATATCGTTTTATGTGCTAGTGTTTCAATTATTCATGAGCCCGTGAAAATGACATATGCTAAATTCTGTTACATTTTTCGCCAACAACCAGAGATAAACAATGGTGTGAAAGTGAATCAAATCAACAACTGATCAAAATAATCATCATCGCACAGCCCTCTCTTGAGTAGCAACACAGCATCAAGTGCTGCCAAAAATATCTCTTTTTCAAAAGTTGATGCATTATGCATTCGCATTAACTGCATGTCTCTGTCGGTAATTTCATGAGAAGATTCAAACTGTTCTCAAAAGACACGTCTTGAAATTCATCTTTGAATTGGACCATAGGTGGTCGCAAACCATGTGAGGAAGCGTGAAGAAATGCAAATTCACTTTGCTATAAGGCAATCAAAGGCTGTGAACTTTCAGTTGTTTGCTGGGTGTTGCCATTCTGTGTCATGTCATTCCACCTTTAATCTAAAACAGTTAAAATGCGGCTAGAAAATGTCTCACAAATATGTGCTGATGTATAGGGTTTCAGGCTAATGAATATTTGTTATTTATTTCCCCCATTTTGAGTCGAGGTCTTGGTTAGCAGAAGAGAATTTTACTTTTCAGACACACCAGCGCAGCACATTAGAAACGGACATTTCCAAAGGTCGATGTGATTGATTTTAAACTTGGGCAGCAATCTTTTTTCCACAAACTGAATGGTTGTCTCATCCAAAACTAAATGGTTTTACACAGGAGAGGAGGAAAAAGGGAAAGAGGGAGAGGAAAAGCAGGTCAGTTGTTGACATGGACAAATGAGGAAACAGCAGAATAGCATACACTGTAGTGACCCAGTTAGGACCCAAGACTAGAATTATTATATTATATTATATTATATTATATTATATTATATTATATTATATTATATTATATTATAATTATATTATATTATATAGTTGATCAGCTCCTCTGTGAAATTTATGCTGTATAAATAATCTGCCTTTTAAGTTTAGATTTTGATAGCAGCTTGATGCTGATAATTAAAAAAAGAGAATAGTTACATTTATAAAGTATTTGAAAACCTCTGAAGCATTTGATCATTTTGTTCACAGAAGTCCCAGCCACATGGGGGTGCTGTTTGACTTCTGACTGTACATGATCAACAGATTATCTGCGGCACGCACTGCCTCCCTTTAGTCCCACACCATCTCATTTCAGTCCCTCCCGTTTTGACTTATAACATCCCCTGCACTCTCCGTCTTGCTCTCCTTCCTTAACATAATGGGAGATGAGGTGAGGTGTTATGGCAAATTAAGTAAAATTAAGACAAGGGAACAGCTCCACTTGCATATATCGTGCCTGACTTTTATTGTGTGACTCCTGACGGAGGCCTGTCTGTACTGTCCTTGGAGATGGGTGTTGATGACAGACTGCAGACCATGAAGGGAGTGGGAGTGTTGCATTCAATGGAGGTGGAGGTGCTTGCACAACACATTACCATTCTCCCTCTATGCCTGTTTTTGTTCTCCTTCCCTTTTTACACTTTCTGCGCTATTCTTCTCCTCTCCCCCTTTTTTCCATATCTTTTCTTTGGCTGGGTGCCTTTTCCAGTCCCCCTCATCTCGCCTTTGTCCTCCCAGTTCCATGTCTCATCCAACCGCTTCTATAGGTCTTGTCATTTGCAGAAATCTTGAAGTCGTTTCCATCTCTCGTTCTTCCCGCAATTCGGCTGTTATCTGTACTGCCACCTTCTTACCAACGTCTACCCTTTTTCCTCATTCTGCCAACCACTCCACATGGCACCTGTCTAATTCTCCTTGTACCCACTCTGCGATGCCACTCATAGCTTGCTCCTTCACCCTCCCCTTCTTTCCTTCCTTGGCTCTGTGTGCCATGGCAGTCTGACAATTGTTGGAGCATACACTCCTAAGCAGTTATCACCAGCTCACAGAGGTTTGTGTGAGTCTGTGTGTGCATGTGTGTCTGCCCGATAATAACCAAAAGCGAATGCACAGATGCGAGCATATGTGTCAGTGTGTGCATTTTCCTCTGCTTATATTGAGGTGTACAGCTCTTGTGTTCGCTAAAACAATACAAACAATGTCTCAGACAGGTTCTATTATACTCAAGCTTGTATGGTTCCTCTACTGTAGTGTACAATTTTTTGCAACAATGAGGAGTAAAATGATACTGAAAGGCAACAACTCCTCTCTTACCCCTGCCAAACATCCCTGGTGTTTGGCTGCTCTGGACCCATATAAAAGGCACTAATTTCTTTGTCCTCAAGGATCCCCCCCCCCAGTTTTGGTCCCATCTGTCTGTAGGAGAAGGTTAAAAGAAATGAGAAATCCACCCAGCTGGAATCCTTTGTCTATTGAAGGTAGATCACACTGTGGTAAAACCAGGACAATGCTTCTCTGGCCTCATAGGTACACTGAGAGATGAGGGACATAGGCGAGAGACCTCAGAAACTAGGCATGCCAAACAATCATCATACATACGGTGAGTCATAGTCAGCAGAGCACGTTTCCTTACTTGTAGTAATTTTCAGCTAAAAATTAACTATTTTTATTTGTGTTTTCAGGGTCCCTCCGACCATCCCCATTTCTTTTTAATAAAAAAAGATTAAACTTCGTTTTCACTGAATGCTATATAAATTCTGCCCTGGATTTTTTAAGGATACACATCCTTCTAAAACATTTTTAGCTTGGTTTTGTCATTGGACAGATCGGTGGACCCGTTGGTAGCATTGTTGTCTTGCCACAAGAAGGTCCTGGGGTAAAAACAAACAATCAAATAAACTAAGAAACTTTAGAAAAACTCAGGCATTGTCTTAAAGCAAATTTGGCAGAAAGTCTTTGGGTTCATTTGGGGGCTTTTAAATGATTTATGGTCTAAAGAAACTTAATGATTAACTAAACCCCACATCAACTTTTTTTTTTGTAGATAAACTGTATAATGTAGGCCTTAAGGGTACAGTTTTTATGTTACTGTGTAAATCTGGTGATTTTTGGGTAAACTTATTTAATTCTGCAATATTCGGCATGAAAGCCATCCAAGTACTGACCTCAATGGGTTGTAAACATGGCCACTGCAGTTGAATTTTCCTACTGGTTATAATGGTACACCTTGGTGCATGTCCACGTCACAGCAATGCGTTCAGGTATAAAAGCATCTCTCTCAGACACACAATCCCGTGGGTGGCGAGATAGATTCAGGAGTTGGAATCACGAGCAATGATCGATTGAGTTTAGCGCTTGTTACTGCTTTGAATGTTAGCCCATGCTAACATCACTTTACATCTCAGAGACTGTGCCCATTCCGTCCTCCACTGCCTTGGCAGCGCCGGCTATCGGCATCACTGATTCAGCGCCTTGAGCCAGCGGTTCAAATTAATAAGGTTCAGGCCCGCTGGGCTCTACAAAGCCTTCCTCAATCGGGGAAAACCACCTGTGTCGCGCTGGTCATTCCATGTTTAAACATGTAAAATCAAGCTAGCTGTCTCCCCCCCCCCCCCCCCCCCGTCCTGACCACACCACTGCTTCACCCCCTCTACTCATCCCCACATTTGTGCCCCTCAGTCTCTCTTGGCACCGCCCAGTTTGGTGGGATTTTTCAAATTTGTCTGGGAGTGGGGCTATACCTTTACATCAGGGTTAGACCAACTAGTCAATAACATTTAAATCTACTGTATATTTGATTGCAATTATAATGTGCATGGCTATTCTTTGTTGCATTCACAAAAAATATGATTTTCTTTTGCATTTTCCAGTAGATATAAAATAGTATTCATGATTTAATAAATATATATCAAGTCTGAAACACATACTTGCCAAGAAAAGAGCACAAAAAAAACAGAAGAGTAACACCTAATTAATACAAAAAATAAAATGTTTATGTGCCAACTAAAACCAAGCAGCAAATGTGTAATTCATCATGTATTTCTGATAGTCCCTTCAACAGATTCTGTGATTGTAAAGTTATACTTTCTGTGTACACCTTTAAAGTATTAGCAGTTTTACCGATACACTTTGTTACCTCATTAAAAACTTTATCTTTTCAGAGTGAGAGTTGCACATTTTGGGCTTATTTATGTCACATTACGATATAGACCTGACAGACCTGAAAACACTCAGGCCTTGCTTTGGACACTGTAGCCTAGAAAATTGGATCACTAGCTGAGAAAGGCTGACACAAATACTTTTGTACAAGTCTAAAAACTCCACTACTACGCCACTACTTCACACCTATCACACATTTATACCTCATATGTGGCACTGCTACAGCATTTACTCATGCACTTTTTCAATATCTCAGCAGTTATCCAATACCAGAATTACTTAATTTTTAATTGTTGAAAATTTCCTCACTAATTTTCCTCACCTTGGCAAATAAAATGTGAAATTGTTACCTTACTACTTAAACGTATTATGTAAATGCTTACCTGACCACTAGGCAGAACTCAGAGAACTGAAATCAGTAGGTTGATCCTTAAACCTTAAAACCAAAATAAATCCAAAAGAACACCAATGAAACCAGAGCGAGAAATAAGTGAAAATTAATGTATCCTGTTCTGATTCAGCAGAACCCTTGGAATTCCAGTAATGTGCATACAGTACTTCAAAGACGTGAAAGGACTGAAATCCACAAAATCCTTTTGATGTCCTCCTGCTGAGAATTGTGAGAATGACTTTTGACTTCAACATCATAGCAGAGGTCTTTAATTTTTTTTTGCTCATTGAAAAAAAAAGTATTTTTATCTTTTAATAAATATGTACTGACACATCCAAACTTTTTAAAATACCTCATGACAGACACTTTGTAAAAATAAAACAATGTAGAAAAGGTCATGAGTCATTTCAAGGCAAAGGACCCGAATTAGTTGCTTTTCAACCTTATGGTGATCTGTCTATGAGTTCCTGCCACAGACAATGTGCAGCTAAGTCAGATAAAATCAACACATGCTTAGTCGTTTGTTATTATTTTAAATGGTTGAGTGCATGTAGTGCACGTAGCCAAGATATTTCTCTTACTTAAGAGCAAAAAACAAACAAACAAAAACCCCACACAATAGCCAATACATTTGGAACATGTATTGCTTTATTTTAAATTGTCTGTTTTGTTATGTACAGTTTAAATACACTTATTTTTGGTAACTTTTAAATTATTCCCCCGCAAGCCTAAAATAAGTTAAATTTTTTATAAAATATTTGGGTGCCTGAATATAAAACACAGTTCCATTCCCTCTCAATGTAATTCTTAGTTTCCACGTAACCTCAACATTATCCAAAGGAGATGGCTGTCTGAAAGCAGGAAACAGTCTACTCATCTGTTATGTTACCCTCCATTCACATCTGAAGAACAAGAGCTAAAGTCAGAGGGGATGCTTCCTGCATCGGAAAAACAAAACAAAATGAGCTTTAAATTGTCTCAGGAATGAATAGAAAAAAGGAACAGCATTAGAGAGGTAGGCTGTGTCTTACTTTCCTCTCTATGCAAAACTTATTATAAATTATCAATGTTTTTATTTTGCTCTTGCCACATATTGGATGGAGGGCCCAGGAGACCTATTAAAGAACCATGGGAAGAAAAACACCAGATTTCATCTGATTCCTTGGAGAGGGGAGTCTTACATTGCTAGGAACACTTAGAAGAAAAGTCCATAGCAGTGCAAAAGTTTTACGGTAAGGCTCTTTTTCTTCAGAAGTATCGATCCGTTTAGCATTTACTCTCTCTGGTGTCTGCTGCAATAACGCAAATTAGAAGGGCTTGAGGCAACTCATGCACCAATATGATTCAAAGTGCAACAATGACCAAAAAAGGGAGAAAGAGTAAAACTAAAAGATAGTACTTATAATTTCAATGGTTATAAAGCCTTACAGTTTTAACTTTTATCATTTAAAGCAGGCATGAAAAACAGGCAGAAGACCCTACAAAAGCTCACTTGATGTGAAATGTGAAGAAAAAATTTCCAGTTTTATTAACTGTATCAAAAACTGTAATTAAACTCTGACATGCAGTATTCATTTTACAAAAGACATCCTACAAAATTCCAGCAAAAATGCTGTATCTTTGTTTAGAAGAATAAGCAAAATTGTGAAGCCCTGTTGAAATTCTGTTTAGAAATGATGTATGCCTTGTGAAGATATCATTACTGCTCAGACACACAAAGTGGTTTTGAGCAACATATGTTTCCACAACCTTTTTAGGGCCATCATGAAAAATGCAACCACATGCTGTTTATTTTACAACAGCATGACTAATGTTGTGACTAAAGAGATTCCAAAAGTTGTAAATCTATTGAAAAAAAGCACAAAGATACAATAGAAAACATCCCACATTTTACAACTACTACAGAATATACTTTATACATCCAAAATACATGCAAGTCATAATTCTGTTTGACAAATAGTACTTTTTTGAAGACAGCAAATATTGCCAATATTTATTCTATACATTTTCAATACAAATTAAAATATTACCACGGAAAGGGAACCAGCCCAGCATTCAGCAAGATATTAAACACAGAACACAAAATACTTGGATACAGGAAAAAGTTATAGGGACTTCTTTGAAATTTTCAGAGATGAAATATTTAAACATGTTCTTAATTAGTGATAAAAGCTACATTTAAAACTTACAGAAGTCTGGTTTGAAGGGAGTCAAGACAGCCTTTTCTTATCAGTAATTAAAGTAAGTTCTGTTAGAAACAATTTTTTTTCACTGGAGATCAGCGACGGGTCCACAGGAACCCTCAAAGGAGCATTGGAGAGCAGTGTGGATGTAGGCCGATGGAGCCCAGGAGAGTGGCGTGGAAGCCGAGGATACCTCAATGGAGTTTGGGACAGTGGCATGGAAGCCAGAAGATCTATCAAGTTGGCCAAGGGACAGGGATGTGAGATGAAGGCAAGCATACCTGGACCCCTTTGTCGGAGAACCCAACAACAGAAACATGAGATGGGTTTTCTTAAACCATCTCATTCTTGAACCCGGGGACAGGAACATGACACAGGTTATCCTCCATCACACCAGAAAACAGGAATGTGAGATGGGCCAAACTCGATTCCCTCAGAGAATCTGGGAACAGGAACATCAAGCTTAAGTTCTAATTTATCCCCTCTGGCAGGTGCTACAGAGCACTCTACGCTAAAACAAACAGACTTAGGAACAGTTTCTTCCCACAAGCCATCACTCTAATGAACAGCTGACTCTGACAAAAAAATACATCCGTGCAATAACCCAGTAACACTGCCTCATTTACCATTTGCCAGTTATTTATCCATTATTCTCTATTTCAATGTTGTTAATTTTTACTGTTCATATTGTCATATTGAATATGCTGTATACCAAATCTACCCACTTCATGTACATTCACACTGTGGCCATGTATTTTTGTATGCGTATGTGTAAATGTACATCACTTCCACTTCCAACATGTACATAATAATAACAAAAAAGGTAATGATATTTACCCCTTCATCCTTTGCACTCTGCTCATTAAACCAATGCATTATTGTCTCAATCTGTCTGCTTGTTTATAGTGTGTTCATATGTGTTTTCTATACTGCAGACTGTGTTTGATCTTTGTTACTGCATTATTGTATTATTGTGTTATTGTTTAAGGGAGCAATTAGATATTTACTGTAAAATCAACCATTCAATCAATCATTCTCATTTGTCACCTAGTATGGAAGCAATATTACCTATAAACAATCGGTTCTCTCCATCAACAATGTCTTAGTCACGTTTTTCTGCCACAAAACTTAGAGGTACGGTCCGGAACTACTTTGGTTCAGATTGTAGCCCGTGTTTTTTTCCTGGTTCCTGAGCCAATCTTATGAGAGTTCCCAGGGTTCCCAAAACAGAGTGCAGCATTTGGTATTATTTTGGCAAAAGAGTAGCAACCTGCAAACATGGAAGCAAGAAAAAGAAGCGGACCACAAATAGAACAACATACAACTTCATATACCTATCCTGTGTCTGTAAAAATTTAGTGCAACAACGAACCGTTGAGTAAACGGCGGGTGTCCTTGAAAGGCATTGTGCATGTGTTGTTCCAATTTTAACCACTAGGTGTCATTATTACTTATTGTTTCTTTATGTAAGCATATTTTGAGCATTGCATAATCATGAGTCAAATTCCTCTTATGTTTATGTGTACACCCTTAGGTGTACAGATAGAGCTGATTTTGATACTGATTCTGAACTGGAGCCATAGATGAATTATCGGGTGGTACTGATGGTGACGATGTGATGACAAAGAGCGAAGCACTGGAGAAGTCTAGGCTTGGGAGAGCTGAGGAGAGTTCAGGGTTCTCGTGTAAAGGCAAGGCAGCAGCTTGAGGGAAGGAGCAGAGGGTGAGTGAGGTGAAAACAGTATATGAGTATACATACTGAGGGACAAGTGGAGAATGACATTGAAACCAGATGAATTAATTAGAAGATGTTGTAAAGGAGTTGGGGCAAAAGGAAGACTGAGAAAGAGAGACTAATGAGACTTTTCCATGGCCCCTGTGAGCACTGCTCTACTTCACCTGCCAAAACTCCGCTCCACTGTACCGCTTTTAGTTTTCATCAGACCAGGTAATGCGGTGGCTTTCATCCCCACGTCCGTTTTGCGCCCTGCCGCTATGAAACAGTGTGGCATTTACTCTGAAGAAAATAGTGAGAAATGGTAGAATAAAAACGTAGGTCAGATTCTGACATGTCTCTCTCTCTGTATGTGCATGTGTGAGATAGAAAAAAAGGGAGATGTGAAAAGTGGAGAGGCTGATCTGTTCTAAACTGGTAAGATTCTGTTAAAATTTAGGGCTTTTTATTTTTACTGGCTGGATATTGGGTACTAATGTTGCGCTGCGCTGATTTGATGAAGTGTTCTTTGGGTTAGATCCACAACGGCGGAGGAGCAAAGGAGCAAAGAGGGCTCCACACACAATGCCTGCTGAGAGAGAAGCCGTCCCGTAGCAACTCTCACGCTGCCAGCATGGCGCTGGGGCTTCTTCCACGCTGCCTCTTAAGCCTCCTCTCTCCCGCAGAAGGAAGCGCTGCCCTCTGCCGCACACGTACAACACTAGTTTGATCAGCGGCCATGAACAGCAACTTTCTGAACCACACAGTCGTTATTGACACAGCCTCACAGCTTTCAGTGTAGTGAATCCAGTGTTTCCTTCTCCGTAGTACTGAGTTGACAAATCATGGTTGATTTTTTTCCCCCCCTCGCTCCACTGTCGGCTGGCTGGCAGGCCACGCACCCATGGGCAATCACTGACTAGTAGTCAGCTCACATGAGAGCTCTACTCTACTCGATAACCATCATACTATCTCTAGAAGTGGTGTGAAAAAATTCCAGCCGGGTAGTGTGAAAAAGCGAGCGGTGTGGAGTAGAGTACAGCCCAGTAGAGTCCATAGAAAAGACCTATAATTAACATGGGGGGGTAGCCCTGTGGTAACCCCCTGTGGCACCTCAGATAATGGCTCAAGATTACTGTGCGCAGTGCTTTTCTCCGCCTGTTTATAGTGTGTTCAGATGTGTTTGGTTTTTATTACTGCATTATTGTATTGTATAAGTAAGCACATTGTGAGTACAAACCAGAGTCAAATTACTCATATGTGTAGACATACCAGGCAAATAAAAAGCGGATTCTGAATGGAGCTGAACTGAGATACAGAGAAGCTATCAAACCAAGGGGAAAACAGAAATAATTATAAATGTACAAAGAACATAGACTAAGAAATTGACCCCAAAGAAATAAAATAACATGGCAGGACCTATAGAACATAATAAAACAAAAAGTTTATAAAAACACAAACACAATAGATTCTCAAAACCTAACACCCAAAGATCATGACAGAAAAGCAGATCAAGCTTCTTAACCCAGTGCTCTTTTGAGCAAACAACCAACACACACCATTTACTGAATGCCTTGAGCTGAACAATTAAACTCTCCGAAAACACTTTTAGCACCAATCATTGCTGACTCCATTATCAGAATCATAAGTTTATATAACACAATTACATGTATTTCAATTATAAAGGCTTTTTTATTTTGCTTTTATTGCACAATCTGTCTGAATTTAACTCAGCCAATTGAGATTAATTAGTTTGTACTATTTGTAATTTGCATAGTTGTGAACCGATCAAAAACATCAGAATTTGGAAGAGTTCAGAACTCCTGGCTTTTACCCAGGAGTGTGCAGCTTCCTTTGTTGAGGTTACCTTGAAATAGTGTCATTTTAATTTGCATGTTGTGACAGGAAAGTGTTTTTATACACTTATCTTATTCATTCTTTGAACCTAACAAGCTGTGGGACATTTCTATGTATAAAAAGACACTTTCCCATGGACTTTATGTTAGCGTTTGCCATGTTTGATGGTTTTAATCTAAATCCCATGGAGCCCACTGCCTTTTTTTAACTCTTCCAGCACCAATAATCTGTGTGCTGTGACTCTAGTCAATATTAAACACATAAATTACAATCGGCATTCCAGTTAATGAGTCTACTAGCACATTCAAAAAGATCGAAATAGGGGAATGTGTCTTTTGGAACAATTTACTTAAATATCAGCAAGCTTTAAAAACTTTTAAAGATAAATATTTCCAGTCCTGCCATTACTATCCTTATTCACAGGTTCCTTAAAAAGTTATGTTTTTTGATGTGCTTTATTCTCTGACAAACCTTTTCTTTAATTTTCCAGAATCTGGGGTCCTTTCTCGATATATTCCTTAAGTCATCAACTCAGTGATACATATACTGCAATGTGACGTGAGCTGTTTTGGGTTTGCATCTCTGCCGTCCTTCAGAACAGGCTCATGGTGATGTATCCAGTTCGGATGCATCCAATTCGGCTGTCTTAGATGTAGATGTAAAGCTGTTACTAGTTGCAGTTTAGCTGGGTCTGATGTACAGTTCGAACTAGATATTTTTATATGCTGCGTAAAAGACATAATTTTTTGCACAGTCTGACAATAAATCAGATGAAAGATTTTTTTATTTATTTCCGGTTTAAATTTATTTTTATTTGCTTAATGTAAGAAAAGTGACAAAGAATGTTTTAAATAATTTTAATTAGTTTTTCAAATTCAAATGTTTTACCTGCACTAAGATTACAGTGAATAATTTAGGAAAGCCCAGATGATAATGTCATGGCTTCATAAGGGTCTGGTTAAACCAAAACACTTGAATTAAGGGGGCACACCTGTGGATGCAGTTTAGGGAAATGCCTGAAACACACTGCTCAGCTATATGATATCTTTGATAGGTTTTAAATAAATCCACCAAGATTTAAGATAGATAATTATTGATTTCCACAACCACTCAAAGCTCTTTACAGTTTACACTTACCAGTGACACTCACCAACATGCACACATTCACAAGAAATAGAAAGATTGGTAGGCAAAAATGTGTGCTTAGCCCAGGGAGCACACCCAACATGTGGCAGGAGCAAGCTGACATTGCGCTCATAACTTTTGGATTAGAAGTAGACTACTGTTTCACTGTTCAGGACGAGTTTCTGTGTCACAGACACGAATATATTATGGTGCAAAATTATTATTATTATTATTATTATTATTATTATTATTATTATTATTATTATTATGTTATGTGTATCAACTTCAGAATAGTGTGAAATTACTCTAAAACCTTTGCAAACCTGAGAACAGCAGTTTAAAAGTGAAGTAGGGAGGTGGCTGCATCATGTTGTGCGGTAGTTTTTCTGTAGTTAAGTGTCTGCTGGTATTTTTATAGTAAATAGCATCAAGAGGATAGAAGATGTTGAGGAAATATTTTTGCAGCATCTTAAGGCTACAGCCAGGAAGTTTAAATTTGGGCACATATAGTTCTTCCAAATGGACAATACTGCTAAAGCATACCACCAGATTTGTCACAAAATGGCTCAAAGATTAGAAAGTCAGTGTTTTGGAATAGCAATCACAAAGCTTTGATCTCAGTCCACAGGAAAATTTGTGGTCACAGCTGCAGGTTGCAGGCTGCCTTAGACTTGATTCAGTTGTGCCAATTCTGCCAAGAGGAATAGGGCCAAATTACAGCAAACTCCTGTGAGAAGCTAGAGGAGGGATAACCAAAATGTTTGACTCAAATGATACAGTTTGAACGGCTATTCTATTAATTTTAGGAATATAATTGAAAATTTCTGAATTTAACTAATAAAGTATCAAGCAAAGTGCAAGTGCAGTGCACCACCTTGCTTTGCAAGCTCTGTGCAAGCCTCAGTCACAGTTTAACTATATTGAACTTTGACCGCGGCACACAGACGCACGGTCAATAGAAACCGTTTCATCAGAATAAAATAGTTTACATGGTTTTCACTGCACTATGTATCGCAAAGAAAACTGTCCTCATGAATTGGAAATGTAAGGAGAATCTCAGTATCAATCAGTATAGAGATCTTTTGTTGGATCATATTAATCTTGAGACAGCATCTGCATCCACATCGGATCGATCTCTTTGGGCTCCTTTGATTAGCACCATCACTTAGTGGAATGGGGGGCGGTGGGTTGCTTCCTGCAGGGCGCAGTGGCTGGGTGGAGGGGTTCCTGGGGCTCTGGGGGCACTCGGAGTGGGGCGCTTGGTGGGTCTGACTCCGGGGTCTGTTGCCCCCATCTGGGAGGAGCTTGGGAGGCCTACGGGCGCACTGCTTTGGGGGCCCCTTTGGGAGTCCGGGGTTATGGGTCCCCTGACCCCTGCCTCTGTGCTCGGGGAAGGCGGGCCTTTGGTTCTCCACAACCACTATCGAGCTATTTCCTTCTGTATAATTTTCACCTAAACTAGTGCACTCTCACAAACTCCCACAGGTGCTGGGTTCCAGGTATTAAATGTTCACTTATATACAGAAAGCCTATAATTTATTTATTTATTTTCTTTCACTTTCTTTTTTCAGGTATCACATTACACATGTCAGCTTAAATAATAATACATATGATTTAGCAATGGTATCAAGGGTTACACGACTGTATCTGTTGCTTTATGTCTGTTGGTTGTGCTGTTCTCTTTGCGTCTCTTTCCAGGTGATGGAGAAGACACAGGACGTTTTATCACACTCTTCCTTTTATCTCTTCTTTCTTTCACCTCTTCTCTTTCTTTTTTTTTCTCTTCTTGTTCTTCCTTTACTCTCCTACTTTCCCATTGTAGTGTCCATATAATTTGAAATTCTCCCTGCAGGAATCACAATAAATCTATTTACATGCACAAATCAAGCGGAGCATTATGGCGAAAGGTGTTTGCTCCACTTGTGAAAGCAAAATCTGTCGAGCTCTATTTGGCATTAAGACATCAATTCTTATTCCCACATTGCTAGACAGGACACTGGAAAGAAAAAAAAAAAAAAAACGTTTCATCAGGCGGGAAGACCAGAGAGCAAAACGGAGGAGAAACTAGTGTTGTGTGTGTCTGAATTCCCTAAACATTGGGAGGAAAGTACTGGTGCGGAAACAAATGTCCAGCCAAGTAGCTGTGCCAGATGTGTTTTAAGTCAGGTAGTTTACTATAGGTAGGCAATATATGTAAACATTGCTTAGTTTTGTAATGTGTTCTCTCTCAATAGCTATCTATTTTAGGTCTATATTTTAACATATCCATATTTTATATAGATATAGCTTTCAGACATTATTAATAAGACATTTCTCTTATTATTTAAAGGATGAGTGTAAAAGGCAGTAGAAAAATCTGAGGGGCTGATACATAAAGGAACACAAAACCACATTGAGGTATTTCTCCATCATGACCTTTCTTGAGCAACATGTCAGGGAGAGGGCCATTTCCTGAAATATGTCCCCATTTCTGGACGAGAGGTCTTCTTCTCCCCATGTCATCACCCCACCTGAAACCTTCACCCTTTACCTGAGTGAAGTCTTTCCCGGCTCCCCGCCTCCCCATGCAACTCCAGCCACTGAATCTTGTGTTGATGTGTCCCAGGAGCACCCATCCACCTCAACCCACCATGCCACGGCAACTTCAGCTGCCTACTATGTTCCTTCAGTGGCTTCCACTTTACAGGCACCCCCAGCTCCAAAGAAATCCCCAAAAAGGCAGGGACAGATAACCTGACAAAAGCCAGCTGTATGTCGCTCCGCCAAGCTCCACTCACATACATCTGGGACACCACCGGTAGAAAGTGATTTCTCCAACCAAATTTATGGTCTGGCCAATCAGGACGCAGGGCTGGCATTTCATAGATGTGACGTAGTGGAGACGTGACCATGACGTGAGACTGTTTTGATAGCAATGGCGGCTCGTCGAGGAAGCAAGCGTTAACATTGATGCTGCTATTTCTTCCGTGTTGTCCAATCTACCTAATATTGTTTCATTAAAAGAACATCAGAGAACGCCTCTGAAGGCTTTTGTTGGTGGAAACGATGTTTTCGTCCTTCTCCCGACCGGATTTGGCAAGTTTTGTTTTCCGGGGCACGTCCGTGTCTTCAGCGGACGTGCGGACGCGCCCCGGGGCGGTTAGCGGTTAGCGCTAACTATGTTAGGAGGCCTTTAGTCCTCAACGCGGTCGGCCCGGAATCGACTCCGACCCGCGGCGCTTTGCCGCCTGTCTTCCCCCCTCTTCCTGTCAGCTCACTGTCAATAAAACGCGTGCCACTAGAGCCGCAAACACATTATTATTTTTTTATTTTTTTTTTCCTGCGTCGCTATCATCAGCGTCACGGGTTAGCTTCGGTGTGAGTGGTTGAAATAGCACGTCAATAAAGATGACAGACAAGTGGCTTATCCAATCATATGCAAGAATTTTTGATAAGGCCCAGCCTTCTGTAAATGCAATTTCTATGGCGGTGTCCCAGATGTATGTGAGTGGAGCTAGGCGGAGCGACATACAGCTGGCTTTTGTCAGGTTAAGGGACAGAAGGATGAGTTTGAAAATCAGGTTCTGAAAGTGCTCAACGATGCTGAAGCCTCGCTCCTTGTCTCAGAAACCTTTCACCCAAAAAGAGGAGTCAATTAAAAATAGAAATAATGGCCGCCTCTCACAGGGCTGACTTTTCCTGAGAAAACAAATACAATTCGGTCTTTGTAAAGTATTCTGTTAAGTTAGGTCTAAGGCCGAAGTATTCTCTGTTCCTACTTAATTCATAGTTTGTATATATATATATATATATATATATATATATATATATATATATATATATATATATATATATATATATAATTAGGACATTTGATTGGCCCATGTGGGCCAGGACTTTCTGCTGTGGAGTTCCACCTCTGGAAATAGTGAAGGGCCACCATTGCTTTCACAACTGCATCTGCATTTTCAGGGCTCACTGCAATCACCCAGTGGTAGATTCTCCACTGTGCAGCAAGAATCCCAAAGGCATCCTCAACTACTCATCTGACTCTTGACAGATCGTCTCAGCATATCCCTCCTGTAAAAACAAAACAAGGGAAAATAACATATATGCAAACTGCAATTTAATATAAACCAATAATTAAACAATTTTAATATTCAACACAAAGCTAAAAGTATTCTGCAAATAAAAGGCTATTTTATACAATGTGAAGCTGCATGTGATTTGAAAACCAAGGATTAATCCAGTTCTCATCATGTGTAATTAATATAAATTACCTCAGAGGGAAAGCTTCGTCACCTACAGAAGAGCATCTTCTGGGAGATGCAACTTTTGTTCTTGCAGGGCTTCTCCAAAGGTGGAAGCAGCAAGTGTCCCTCCATGACTATTTTGGCCAAACGCTCCAACATCCACCACCCTAAAACGATATCTTGCGTTCACAACCGGCAGAAGTATAACAAAATATGTTCCCTTGTAATTAAAATAATGGGAATCTGAACTATGTGGTGCTTGGATTACCACATGTCTTCCGTCTATCGCTCCCACACAGTTGGGGAACTTCCACCTCTCTTGGAAGCTCAGAGCAATCTCCTTCCAATCATCAATCTTTGGAACTGGCATAAATTCCTCCACCAGGCTGTCCCAAATGGCCTTTGACACATCTGGAATGTCTGACACAGTGGAAATCCCCACTCTATAGCTCGATGCTATGGTGGTGTAGGAGTCACTAGTTGCCAGGTATCTGGGCTACTATAAAAAGCTAAATAAATGCTAAATAAACTAACTGAATGCTAAGCTAATAAATCGCTAACTGGAAATTGAAGGATCGCAAAACTCACTTTTTAAACTCTATGTCCCTACGCAGGTGTACGAGATGGAGTTGCTTTTATACCCCACAGCGACAGAGCTACCATCGTTAGTTACTCTGGGTTAGGGTTAGAATCTCTTGAGCCAATAGCGATACTGATTCAATGGAAGATACCCATTAAACCTTGGGAGGATGCCACGCAGACCGTTTTGGACACAAAAGGCAAGGCAAGGCAAATTTATTTGTATAGCACATTTCAGTACAGAGACAATGCAAAGTGCTTTACATGATTAAAATATAGGAAAATAAATCAGAATAAAAGCAAGTAGGAATAAAATGTAAAAACGAAATAGAACATGGGAAAATAGAAACTAAAAGCAAACATTAAAACAGTTGGACTACAAAGTTGAACTAAAGATGTTTCAGTAAAACAGTTTAACTAGAACAGTCGAAGGCAGTCCTAAACAAATGTGTTTTTAATCTTGATTTTAAAGAACTCAGGCTTTCCGCAATTTTACAGTTTTCTGGAAGTTTGTTCCAGATCAGTGGAGCAATGCTGCGTCTCCGTGTTTGGTTCTGGTTCTGGGTATGCGGAGTAGCAATATTTTAACAAATGTGCAGTAAATTGTAAAAATAATGTCTGGGACCTGTAGACAGAACTATAAGACACCCACGTTTAATAGCAAAACAAGCTGACATATGGTCAGATTGTCACAGTGATGGTTCATGAGTGACAGAATCTGTCTTCTTCCGTGGTTTTCCAAGTTCCAAGGCATAACTGCTAAAATACATGTGGCAGAAAATGAGAAGAGAGTATAACAGAACACCTATGACTCTAGATAATCTTGAGAAATGGTACAAAAGGGAATGATCAAGAGTTCAACTCTTTGTAAGCTCTAGACTTGTGAAATAAAATAGGACGAGAGAACAAAAGGGGGTTGTCCAAAGTCTTGTAAGACAAGGCGTATGTATTGCACCTGTGATTCTGTAATTATTTTTTATGTCGGTTGCTTTTTATTTATTTATTTTTCCTTTGAATAAAAGTTGCTTAACAGGTGGATTTTTCTGTATTTGTCAGTGTGAAATTATGTCAGCGCTGTAAAACACTACTTTTAGGATACATTACACATTGTTACCAGAGACACCAGTTGGTATGGAATGGACTACATGTGTTTTTGTACTTAAAGCGCAGTCTGGGCATTCGCAGTTCACATATAAAATTTTATTGGCTTATAAAAATAGAACCTGAATATTCATTGCAGTCTTTGCTGGAGTGCTTAAATGACATCAAATCATCACATTTAGAATACGTTTATTTTAATGAAAACGTTGCCTAAAGAAACAGAGTGGTCCCATTTAAACCAACTAAATTTGAATGCTAATTAGGAACTTGAAAGGGACCTTTGGCTTCATGTAATTTATAATAAAATATGTTGTTTATAAAAAATTGTAAATTGTAAAATGTTATCTGTTTTTTCCCCTGACATAGGTTTCTGTCTTGCCAATAAAGCCCCTGTGCTCGAAATCCAAGCACTGAGTCAAACTGACAAAAGAAAATAAAAAGCTCAAGTCGTGTTTTTCCACTGTGCTGAATAATTTTACAATAATCAATTGTTTTGCCAAACTACTGTTTTTTGGGCAGAATTTAAGGAAACATTCTTTGAATCTTATGACAACGGAAATTTTCACATACTTAAATTCTGGAGTAGTATGTTAGATACAGATGTTAAAACACATACAATAGGGAGGTGATGTCAGGAAGTGTGCATTTATCTGTCTGTGTCAGAGGTTGAAAGCAGATGACTGAATTTGTTGCAAGAAAGCATTTTGCCCATAGGATTAAGATTGGATTGCTGGGTTTAAACCTGTCAAAAAGAGCAGACTCAAATCCCTCCTTCACAAACACTTTATAGTTCTCACTTGAGGTGCTTGTGAGCAGTGGTGGAAGGAGAAATTTCTCTTTCATGCTATCTACTTCAGAGGCGATTCAGCACATCAACTGGATTGTGGAGGATTTGTAAGGTTCTGAGGTGAGATTGGAGAAATTAGTTATGTTTTTTCACATTCGTTCGATTAAATTTGAAAAACTGCAATAACTGTATGTGTTTTCTCTATTTGTATATATATATATATATATATATGAGTTTATATATATATTATATATATATATATATATATATATATATATATATATATATATATATATATATATATATATATACACTCACCGGCCACTTTATTAGGTACCCCATGCTAGTAACGGGTTGGACCCCCTTTTGCCTTCAGAACTGCCTCAATTCTTCGTGGCATAGATTCAAAGAGGTGCTGGAAGCATTCCTCAGGGAGTTTGGTCCATATTGACATGATGGCATCACACAGTTGCCGCAGATTTGTCGGCTGCACATCCATGATGCGAATCTCCCGTTCCACCACATCCCAAAGATGCTCTATTGGATTGAGATCTGGTGACTGTGGAGGCCATTTGAGTACAGCGAACTCATTGTCATGTTCAAGAAACCAGTCTGAGATGATTCCAGCTTTATGACATGGCGCATTATCCTGCTGAAAGTAGCCATCATGGGTTGGGTACATTGTGGTCATAAAGGGATGGACATGGTCAGCAACAATACTCAGGTAGGCTGTGGCGTTGCAACGATGCTCAATTGGTACCAAGGGGCCCAAAGAGTGCCAAGAAAATATTCCCCACACCATGACACCACCACCACCAGCCTGAACCGTTGATACAAGGCAGGATGGATCCATGCTTTCATGTTGTAGACGCCAAATTCTGACCCTACCATCCGACTGTCGCAGCAGAAATCGAGACTCATCAGACCAGGCAACGTTTTTCCAATCTTCTATTGTCCAATTTCGATGAGCTTGTGCAAATTGTAGCCTCAGTTTCCTGTTCTTAGCTGAAAGGAGTGGCACCCGCTGTGGTCTTCTGCTGCTGTAGCCCATCTGCCTCAAAGTTCGACGTACTGTGCGTTCAGAGATGCTCTTCTGCCCACCTTGGTTGTAACGGGTGGTTATTTGAGTCACTTTTGCCCTTCTATCAGCTCGAACCAGTCTGGCCATTCTCCTCTGACCTCTGGCATCAACAAGGCATTTCCACCCACAGAACTGCCGCTCACTGGATGTTTTTTCTTTTTCGGACCATTCTCTGTAAACCCTAGAGATGGTTGCGCGTGAAAATCCCAGTAGATTAGCAGTTTCTGAAATACTCAGACCAGCCCTTCTGGCACCAACAATCATGCCACGTTCAAAGTCACTCAAATCACCTTTCTTCCCCATACTGATGCTCGGTTTGAACTGCAGGAGATTCTCTTGACCATGTCTACATGCCTAAATGCACTGAGTTGCCGCCATGTGATTGGTTGCTTAGAAATTAAGTGTTAACGAGCAGTTGGACAGGTGTACCTAAGAAAGTGGCTGGTGAGTGTATATATATATATAAACTCATCAAATAATCTTTTCTTTAATAGTTGTTTCTTTAATAGTGATATAAATAGGATATCCAACAACACTTTGGTTTATTTAAAATGGTTGATAAATAAAGGTGGTATATTATGGTATATTTTTCCAGAAAATAATATCTCTTTATCAAGCATTGCTCTGTTCAAAATGGTACATCACTTTGACCCCCCCCCCCAAAAAAAATAAACAACAAAAAAAAGGAGAATTGTCTCTCACTACATTATAGGATATGAAAACTGACTTCATTACTAAAATGTTAATGATGCATTATAACCTTTGATTCTGTCAAAGGTTTTTAGGCTCACAAATAATACTTAGTTAGATATAGAAAATAATTAACTTGAGCAAATGATTATTTGTTTGTGGCAGTTTTTGTCGTTCAGTGTGTCGTTAGTGTGATGGTGAGCGACCAAGAGGGAAATTGGAGAGACCAAACAACAAAAACAAGAAATCATTTCTGGGGAGATGTTATTCGAGTGGAATTACAATGTGTTGCTATTTTGCTAAATTATACACTGTTCGCACAAAGAGCACATAACATGGGAATAGCTTTGTGCAAATGTTACCTCGTATACACTATCCACCAGTTTCTACTTACAATTTCAAATACCTGCTACATTATAAATATTGATATTAGTGGAACATTAAGGTCTTCTAGGTTTTTTTTAAATGCTTGACATTAAAAAGTACTTATAGTGACATTGTAATATACAATGTAATATATAATAGTAAACATTTTAAACATTCAAAAATACAAAGTAAATTAGAATTAATTATATTTTCACTACCTGTTAAGGATTATTTAATAAGAGTTATTTTTGACCAGGAAATGTAATTTAAACTCCATTTCAAACAAGTTTCAGGGTTTCCTTTTTTCACCTCAGGAATATTGCAAAAATTAGAAATATTTTTTACATGAGTGATGCTGAAAAACTAGTCCGGGTATTTGTTACTTCAAGGCTGAACTATAAACATTATTTTTTGACAAAACCTATAGTTACAGTCTTAGGTTATCCTGCGGTATCTCTGTAGTTATACTGCTATAGGCTTAAGGCTGCTACATACTCCAAATTTTGTCATTTTGATGTCTCAGCCTTGTCTTGGATGGTCTACTTGCTTTATCTCGACACAACGTCTGGGCAGACCTTTTTTTCTCAAGGGGTGTCCGACTACTGTACTGTGATCTAACAGGATTTAGATGGCCATGTTTAGGTTGGGGAAGCGGAAATGCCTTATGCATCTGTTGAACTGCAGTTGTCAAGACTTGATGCAATCTGCTGGGTTTCCTTAAATAGGAAACTTTTTGACCAATCTTTCAGGATGATTTGATTGATTGACTTTGTAACGTATCTTGAGAGGACATGTGTTGTGAATTGGCGCTATACTCTATAAATAAAATTGAATTGACTAACAAAGTAACTCAAAAGGTATAAATACTAATACAGCAGCATCAAGAAGCATGTCATACCATTTTTTATTATTCAGTTTAGTTGATTTATACAGGATTAATTCTCAACAAATACCATCTCCAGACAGTTTACAAAACACAATTATTTAATCCTATAATACAGATAGAGTCATGTCATGTCATTAATTCTGATTTGATTCCAGATATCAAACAATCCGGTCAAGTTCAATTTATTATTCAGATTAGTTAAAAAGCTTTTCTAAGGAAATCCATGCGTGCCCTGTGATAGACTGGTGACCATTTGAGAGTGCATTCCGCCCCTCGCTGAATGACCTCCAGAGATAGGCACCAGCCATCAACCCAACACACATCACCCCACGCGACCATGCACAGATAAACAGATACAGACAATGGATGGACGATGGATGGAAATCCAGCAGATTAAATCAAGTCATTGACGTGAAGCAGTCACTCCTCCTTCTATTGAGTCTTTGACTTTGCAGAAATTCCTCATACCGAAAATGCACATAGCGACAGCGGAAATGATAACTTCACTTTTACAGGAAGAAACCTCCAGCAGATCCAGGTTCATTGTGAACAATCATCTGCCATGACCAACTGGTTGTCAGAGGAGACAAAACATACACACACACACGCACGCACGCACACACACACACACACACACACACACACACGCACGCACGCACACACACACACACACACACACACACGCACACACACACACACACACACACACACACACACAGAAACAAAATCATTGATTCAGGAGTACTTTCTGTTTAAGAAAAGGTAGAGTTAATGGCAGAGGTAGCTCCATTAGTGGCTTCAGAAAGAGACAAGCTACACAGATAAGCTCTGAGACAGTTTTCAAGTCTATAAGATGAAATACGGTGCACACAATTTGTTGCAGGAGAAGCAACTAACTGACATAGCCTAGGCACAGCCATTGGCTGGTGTCCCCCACCCAGCAAGGTGTCACAACTAAACAAACTACCAGACCAGATGCAGTTTCCATGAAAACAGAAAAAAAGAGCATTGAGAACATAAAGTTAAAAGCTGAAATAACAGCCAGTAATGCATAATTAGAAAGTAGTAGGATACCAGAGACCTGCAGTCTTTTGGGAACTTATGGCACAATTAGAGACGATTGTACTATAAGTCAGACATATGTATATCAGATGTATGTATATCAGATGTGTGACATAGCTTGATTATTGAAAGCTTGATATGTAAGAAAGATAATTTTAAATTCTATTTTGGATTTGGATCTCTTTTTAAAATTCATCAGAACTTTTGCTGCAGTGTTTTCAATCAGCCTTTTAGTCACATTTTAACCACATATGTTTTTATTTAGCATTTTATATTTGACCCTACTAAAAAAATCAAAAGGTAAAAATATACATTGGACCTATTCTCTAATATGTGGGGAGATGTATGTAAGATCAATTGCAGATAACCCTTTGAACACAGTGTAATACTGTTTCATTGTTGTCTTCCCAAAAGCTCTTAATCAGAACTGCATAGACTGGGTGCTGTGAAGTATCTTGGTTTGCCTGTGCAGACTTGTCAGCTGTTTAATTAGCTCTTGTCAGTATGAGCTTTGCACTACAACCGTGAGGGAGGCGGGTGTTGTAACACCCGCACTTTTGGTTAAGTATAATTTTGTACCAATTTCTTTCCTATTGGATAAAACAACTAACCAAAAATGTACAGAAAAATTCATAGTGATAAGTAAAAACACGCTGATGTGCATATGTTTACATGTTGCATTCTGTAAAACTGGTTGTAAAACTAACCCTAACCCTACGACAGACCCTTTATAAAAAACATAAATGTCTAAATGTTGATGTTATGACATTTTGTATAACTGTAAAAAGTGTAATCCAGGAGAAAGATTTTTGTGCCTCTGACTTTGAACAAGTACTCCCAAGTAAAAGATACCATTTTCTATAATTCATGTGGAAAAACTAGCTCTTTTTTTAAACAGTTCCAGATCCAGACACTTGTATATTAGTTTCAGAAAAAAATATTTATATAGTTATTTCATTGAATTAACTTGTAATGTATAAGTATTTCAGAATCAGAATAGGAATCAACCGTATTTGCCAAGTTTGTGGGTAGAAACAAGATTGACTTCAGATTCTGCTATTTCTGCCAAAACCAGAATCCTGTCTTGTACTGAAGGTCTGAGGTGTATAGAGTGAGACATCTGTTTGTCAGGAAATCTTTGATATAGGTGATTATTGAGACTTCCATTTGAGTTTTCTGGAGTTTCTGACCAGGCAAATAAGGCTGAATTGTGTTACATTCTCTTGAGAAATCAAAGAACATGACCCACAAAGTTTTGCCTACTTTATTCAGATGACAGTGGGTCTGTTGAAGCAGGTGTATGATGGCATCTTGAACTCCAATTCACACCCATAAGCAAATTGTGGGGATTCCTGAAAGTTGCCTGTTTGCTTTCTCAGGTGTGCCAACAGGAGTCTCTCTAGGACCTTCATGATGAGGGATGTAAGGACAACTGACCTAAAGGCAATGAGAACTAATGGATGAGATTTTTGTTTTTTGGTATGGCAACCAACAAAGCAAGATATCTTCATCAACACTGGAACCTTCAGCTTGCTCAAGGTAATGTTGAAGAGGGGCTGCAGAACCTACTAGACTTGCTCTGCACAGGCCTTCAGGACTGGGATTGACATCATCTGGACCAGTTCCAGTTTAGTTTCCCTACCTGTCTATTCACATGACTCCTATAGACAGACAGGCAGGAGAGGGATACAGAGGGAGGACCAGTCTCTCCTGATATGGTTGATGACAAGCATATAGAAGCAGAAGTGACCATGGCTGAGGCAAAAGATAAAGCATTTGATGTGTGACAGTAAAACAGAGGGTCAAAGTAGGATCAAATGTGTGTTTGGCTGGGGACATGAGAGGAAGATGCTTTAAATCATGTGAGGAGGTCTTGCTTAAGAAATGTATGAATCCTTGACATTTGCATACAACAGATCCAACATGCTTTCAGAGCAGCTGACAAACTAGTGTTGGAAGTGTAGCAGAGAGTGAGGTATGATTAAAATCACCAGATATTGCCACAAATATATTGGGGTGGCTTGGAAGCGCAATAATTCTTGTATGCCCAAAGTAAGAGCAGGGTCCATATTCTAGATACAAATTCTAGCTTCTTCCCAGTGAGCATCAACTCCACCAGGCTCCCTCTATTCACTTATCAATTTTTTGTCACGTTATGGATAGGATTTCAAAACATAGTCGAGGAGAGGAGCATATCAGGTTTGGGAATCTCTGGGTCTCATTTTTGCTTTTTGCAGATTCTGTGGTTCTGTTGGCTTCTTTAGGCCACAAACTCTAGCATGCACTGGGCTAGAGCAATTTGCATCTTAGTGTGAATGACAGTCATCTCCTCTAAAGTTTATCCTTGACACACGTACGTTTCACGTGGAAATGAGACATATGAACACAACGTCTGCAGCATTTGTGCTCTGTGTGGCTTTTCCTCAGAAGTAGAACTATTCCCTTAGACTCTAAAGGGCAGTATTGTGCTCCTACAACAAACATACTACAACCTAACATGTAGTAGTAGAAACAGTTGTTTCCAGCTTCTTACTTTCTTCCAAGAGTGACAGTGATTTCTCTCCAGGAATTGTTAACAACTTGTTATGGTGATCTTTATGGGCCGCATCATAAAGATGTATATATTTACGAACCTCTACCAGAAGAAGCAATTGCTCGTCCGCTATGTTTTTCCGCATGGGACTGTCAACTTAGTTAGGAATTTTCCTACAGACGTGGTACCCAAAATGGCTGTGCGGACCTTGCACATGTGTCAGGAATAAACCAGCCCTAAGCCTGAGGCCATGGTTCTTGACGGTAAAAGGTGGACTTCTCCCTCTGGGTTGGGGTCAGTCTTTGCCTCAAGTGAAGAAGCTTAAGTATTTTCATGCGTGATGGTAGGATGGAGCAGGACATGGCAGACGGAATGAGGGTTTGTCTACAGTAATGTGGGCAATGCACCGATCTATTGTGGTAAAGAAAGAGCTGAGTGAAAAAAAACAAAGCTCTCAATTTATGTGTATGTTCATATTCCAACCTACACCTATTTTCATGAGCTATAGATCATGAGAAAAATAACAAGGTCTTAGATACATGTGGCCAAAATGATTTTCCCCTGTAAGGTCGCTGGACTTTTCCTTGAAGATTGGGTGAGGAGCTTTATCATCCGGCGGATCTTAAAGTAGCCGTTGCTTCTCCAGACCAAGATGAATCAGTTTATGTACTGCTTAAAAAAATAAATGGAACATTAAAATTAGGGATTAAGTGGAAAGCATTAGGCTGGTTTAAATCTTATCTATCGGACAGATTCCAGTTTGTTCATGTTAATAATAAATCTTCTTCAAACTCTACTCACTTGTGGAGTACCACAGGGTTCAGTCCTTGGACCAATTCTCTTTACTATATATATGCTTCCGATTGGCAAAATTATCAGACAGCATGGGATTAATTTCCACTGTTATGCTGATGACACTCAGCTATATTTATCCATAAATCTTGATGAATCCAACCAATTACTTCGACTGCAGTCATGTCTTGATGACATCAAAAGCTGGATGACTTTAAATTTCCTCCATTTAAATTCTGACAAGACAGAAGTTGTAATCTTTGGACCAGAGTCCTCAAAAAATGAACTTCTTAATCAATCACTTAAAGGCACACTATGCAACATTTTTCAGTTAATTAATGTGTTCCATACCGTTTTGGATGATTAAATGAGTCATTTCAGGTTGAACAAAGGTTTTCTTGGCCGCCCTGGTGGTCTGTGGGGGAAATACCGCACTTGCAATTGCAGGAGCCCTCGGCCCGCGCCCACAGGCTCAGAATCTCGTGCAAGATCGCAAGAGTCGGTCTTGCTTTACGGCGAGAACTGCTACACGCCCCCCAGTGAAACGTATGCTCGTTGCTAGCGCAGTGGCGATATCTGTGCAGTTATCATGGCGGAACCGGCGATAAAACAGCGAAAGCCCATGTCGGAGCAGACAAGAAAGAGGAAAAGGGCTGTGGAAAGAGAGAAGAGTCGTACACGGGTGAACATCGGGAAAGCTTTTTCCGAATGGCGAGAGCTAAAAGAGAAAGAAGGCTGCAAGGCTGACGCGGACCTCGCGTTTCTGCTGATGCGATTGTAAGTAACATTGGAATGGTTACTCTCTCTCTGTGTGCATGTTCATACTTTCACTGTGTTAAAGCCGGGCATACACTGTACGAGTTTTTCAGTCGTGGTACTTATATACATCTCAAACTGCGACGGAACCGCGGGGTTTAAACGTTCACCGCTCATCTGTGTGCTGATCTGTGTTCTCAAACTGTGCAACGGAACCGAGGGGTTTAAACGTTCACCGTTCATCTGTGTGCTGATCTGTGTTCTCAAACTGTGCAACGGAACCGAGGGGTTTAAACGTTCACCGCTCACCTGTGTGCTGATCTGTGTTTTCAAACTGTGCAACGGAACCGAGGGGTTTAAACGTTCACCGCTCATCTGTGTGCTGATCTGTGTTTTCAAACTGTGCGACGGAACCGCGGGGTTTAAAAGTTCTCCGCTGATCTGTGTTCTCAAACCGTACGGCGCGACGCTAGGACGCGGCTCGGGAGGCACCGGGCGTCGGGGGGAACGGAGGGGAGAGAGGAAAGACGAGACACCCCGGCGGCCGCGCGGCATACGGAAACAGACGGCCAGCGCATCGCGCGGACCCGAGCCAGGCGGAGGTCGTTTCGGGACGCCCGCTCCCCTCACTCCACTGGCGGGGACGGAGAGGAGGGGAGGGCGCTCCCTCGTAGCTCTGCTTGAACAGCAGGATGGTGATTCGTTGCATTCGCCTGTCTGCTAAGCTCAAAACAACCACGCCTGGCTTGACTGAGAAACCAGGAGAACAGCTGAGCATATTTACGACAGTGCACTTTTACTTTCGCCCTCTGGGGGGCGCCTCGCTGGAAAATCAACCCCGGTTGCATAGTATACCTTTAATCTGGATGGCATTAACTTGGCCTCTGGTAATAAAGTAAAAAATCTTGGTGTTATTTTTGACCAAGACATGTCATTTAAATCCCATATTAAACAGGTTTCCAGAGTTTCCTTTTTTCACCTCCAGAATATCGCCAGAATTAGAAACATTTTGTCCAGGGGTGATACTGAAAAACTAGTCCATGCATTTGTTACTTCAAGGCTGGACTATTGTAATTCTTTACTATCAGGAAGTCCACAAAATGCAGTTCAAAGTCTTCAGCTGATCCAAAATGCTGCAGCAAGAGTTCTGATGAAAATCAACAAGAGGGATAATATTTCTCCAATTTTAGCTTCCCTTCATTGGCTTCCTGTTAAATCAAGAATAGAATTTAAAATTCTTCTTCTAACGTATAAAGCCCTTAATAATCAAGCTCCATCATATATCAGAGCTCTGATTACCCCGTGTGTTCCTAACAGAGCACTTCGCTCTCAGACTGCAGGTCTGCTGGTGGTTCCTAGAGTCTCTAAAAGTAGAATGGGAGGCAGATCCTTTAGCTATCAGGCTCCTCTCCTGTGGAACCAACTCCCAGTTTTGGTCCGTGAGGCAGACACCCTGTCTACTTTTAAGACTAATCTTAAAACCTTCCTTTTTGACAAAGCTTATAACTAGAGTGGCTCATGTTACTCTGAGCTACCTCTATAGTTATGCTGCTATAGGCTTAGGCTACTGGAGGACATCAGGGCCTATTTTTCTCACTCTACTGAGTTCTACTGTTCTCCAGTTTTGCATTGCTTGTCATCATTTCAGCTTTTAACTTTTTGTTCTCTCTCTTTTTTTTCTTCATAGTAGGTACACCTGGTCTGACGTTCTGTTAACTGTGACATCATCCAGGGAAGACAGATCACCCGCTATTACCATATAATGCGTGCTTCTGTGCATTTTTGTCTCTCTTCTTGTGTCTCTGCACTGTCTTCTCTAACTTCCAGCCGGTTGAGGCAGATGTTCATACTGAGCCCGGTTCTGCTGGAGGTTTTCCTTCCCGTTAATGGGTAGTTTTTCTTTCCGCTGTCGCTTCATGCTTGCTCAGTATGAGGGATTGCTGCAAAGCCATGGACAATGCAGACGACTCTCCTTGTGGCTCTACGCTTCTCCAGGAGTGAATGCTGCTTGTTGGGACTTTCGATGCAATCATCTGGGTTCCTTTATATATGAAATGTTTGACCATCTGTATAATCTGACCCAATCTGTATAATCTGATTGAATTTGACTTTGTAACGGGCCTTGAGATGACATGTTTCATGAATTGGCGCTATATAAATAAAATTGAATTGAAATTGAATTGAAAATAACACATCCTAGATCAGAATGAATGAAATATTCTAATTAAATAATTTGTTCTTTACATAGTTGACTGTGCTGCCAACAAAATCACACAAAAATGATCAATGGAAATAAAATTTAGTAACCGATGGAGGTCTGGATTTGGAGCCACACTAAAAATTAAAGTGGAAAAACACACTACAGGTGGATCCAACTTTGAAGTAATGTCCTTAAAACAAGTCAGAAAGGGGCTCAGTAGCATGTGTGGCCTCCAAGTGCCTGTATGACCTCCCTACAACGCCTGGACTAATGCATCTGACAAATCCTGGTCAGTCTGTAGTGCAACGTGACGTTGGTGGACGGAGCGAGACATGATGTCCCAGATGTGCTCAATTGGATTCAGGTCTGGGGAACGGACCATCAGCATATGGTCTCACAATGGCTCTGAGGATCTCATCTCTGTACCCAATGGCAGGCAGACTACTTCTGGCAAGCACATGAAGGGCTGTGCAGCCCCCCAAAGAAATGCCACCCCACACCATTACTGACACAGGTTGACACACAGCAAACCTTCTTCCCATAGGTTGCATTCATGCACCATCGGAAATCTTGTGCTACCACTAGAGTGAAAGCAACGCCAGTATTCAAAAGTGACCAAAACATCAGCCAAGTGGTCTGTGGTCACCACTTGCAGAACCACTCCTTTATTGGGGGGGAGGGCTCTTGCTAATTGGCTATAGTTTCGACCTGTTGTCTATTCCATTTCCACAAAAGCATGTGAAATTGATTGTCAATCAGTGTTGCTCCTTAAGTGGGCAGTTTGATTTCAAGTGTAATTGACTTGGCGTTGCATTGTGCTGTTTAAGTGTTTCCTTCATTTTATTTGAGCAGTGTAGTTTTGGCATCCAATGAGCTTCATGCGTTCCTGCATTTGGAGGTTTTCTGAGCACATTTCTCCAGGAGGAGAGCCCAGGGAAGACCTATAACTTGCTGGATCCTTGAGATTCCCCAGAATGAGCTGGAAGGTGTCACTGGAGAGAGGGATGTTTGAGTTTCCCTCTTGGACTTTTTACCAATGTGGCTACATTGTGAATAGGTTTCCACCGTACATAGTATTTTGCCTGCAGGGCAAAGTGTTCAATATTAAATCATATGACCAAAGGGTCTTCTACACATTTTCTGCGTCCCCTACAAGGGTTTTGTGGCAAACTGTAAACAGGTTTTATTTTGATTATTTTGATTATCTTACCACTTTTCTAAAAAGGTCAGATTTGTGGCAGCTCCTCAAGTAAGTAAGCTAACATGTATAGAATAAATTAGGCTCTGTAAGGTGACTATGGATTGTGGCTATTATTTTACTAATTAGCAAACGCAGTTTAGAAGCTCAGCTCCAACCATGATATTTTGGGTGTCTGTTGAAACTTAAAATCCTTAGAGAGCTGCAGTTGGTTTAACTTGACAAGTCAATCATAATTACATAGCTGCTGACTGCCTCAGTGAAATGTTTCTATATACTAGAACTCCTGCTAGCATCTGAATGAAGAGAACTTTTAAATGCCATCAGTGCACTGGGATAGGCAATGTAAAAGCAGTCACAAGAGAAATAAATCTCTTTATTGGGGGAAAGTTATCTGCAGTGAGTTCCTTTGAAAATAAAAACTAAGTTTTTGGGTCACAGTAATGAAGAGGAACTTTACTTATGTTTTGTAGTCAGAAAATGTATTTAATGAATTGTTGTAATCCTGTTATCAGACCTTACAAATCCGGCTTAGTGTTTGAGAAAAAGCCACTACTTGTTTCCTCAAAGTTGCCATTAAATAATGAAAAATAGAAACGACTTGGAAAGCACAGGTGTCATTATTATAATTGCCATGACTCTTAAACAATGTGATTCATGTTGAGCAACATGCAAAAACCACTGTCTTTGGACACACCTGAATGGAAGTGAGTTATTACTAATTGCACTTTTACTTTCATTGCTATGACAACATCAACTGCTTTGTGGTAAAATGGACATATTGTGACAATTATCTTTAGACATATGCTCTACCTTTTCACTTGATCCTCCCAAATGGCCTAATTAAAGTGAAATATTATAGATATCACAAGGCTTCACAATTTAAATACATTTTTGGTATGAAATCAAAAGTTTAGTCATTGCGCAGTGGGGACTGTTAGGATTTCTACACTGTTAGGTTTAAACACAGGAAGGTTGTGAAATTAAGCTCTTATTTATATCTGTGTCATTTGGTGCATTTGCTACCACAGTTACAAAATTAGTATTCTGGCCACATTTGGATTTGTGTATTTGTATTTGTGTTTATTCTTCTCATAACAAAATGTATGACCATGAGAGCTCTCTTTTAGATTATGCTTGAGGCAAAAAATGTGATTATGATGTTTATTAGAATACCTATTTTTAAAAAAAAAAAAATTAATTAGTATGATCCAAATTTAAGAAATCACAGGTGCACATGACCTTAAACAGCATGCTATCATCAACAAAACTGCTCAAGGGCCTGGATTATTTGGATAAGTCGTTGAACATTCTTTGTTGTAAGTACAGATTTATGGAATCGGTTTCATTAAATTTTATTTATAGATGACACAAATAATTTTTTGTTTTATTATTTGTTATTCAATGTTTCATGACTTCTTATTCTTACGAAGCAAACTCTTAGATTGATTTTTCTACTGTCATTTTTAACCAGGGACCAATATGGCTAAATAATTTTCGTTGCCACTGGACTCATTGCCACTGGACTCATTGCAACAAAAGTACAAAAAAACCTCTGTGACTAATACTGCTGCTAATCCCTGCTCAGCCATTGATCTTGATTTAAAGAACTTAGGATAGCTCAGTGGAATATAGTAACCGACCTCTCACTCGTGCAGCATTTCATTATTATCTTTTACAAAGAATCCCCAATTTGGGAATACAACTCTGAACTCCATGAGGTGTACATGCTGATGCTGTCATGTTTTCCTTTCTTTCTTCTCATGTTTTTGTCACACTGCAGCATCAGAATGTTTGAGTCTGTGCTGTCTTTAACCCATTTTGAAATGACTCCTGCATAAGAATGTATGTAATTAATCAATCTTTATTATTTTGTAATCCAGATAGGACGCTTTTGCTGCCTGGATATGGCCCTGGGGCTGCCATTTGAAGATCACAGCTCCGGGGTGAAAGGATGACTCTCAGATGAGTAAAAATAAACCTGTTGGGTTGATACTGCTCTAAGAAAGCAAAACAAGATTATTGTCTCAGACTACAAAATGTTTAAATAACCCCCTCAAAATTTGGACCAAATATTAAGACTCTCTGAAGCAACTCTCATTGCTCCGAGTTTCCCTAATCATTAAATATAAACCCCATTGTGGTATCAGATAAGTCAGAGATGCTTAATTGTTTAAATAGACACTTCATTGCCTCTGGGTCCTCATTTAATGCAGTCTCTGATCGTAAACTTCTCATTTCCTTCATGAATTCTACCCTCAATTGAAACATTTTCTAATTGTACATGTATCTGCTGGTGAAGTTTCAGCACTGAAGGGTCTTAGTCCTAATAAATCTACTGAACATGATAACCTTTCTCCCTTAACGTTTAGCAGCAGATATAGCTGATCTAGTCACTCATATTTTTAATCTCTCTATGCAAACTAATGTCATTCAAAATATGTGGAAGGCTGCTTTTTATGGTGGACCAATCCTGCCATAATTCAGAATACATACAGAAATAACTAACTGGCTCAATTAGAATAAATACAAGGTATAGAAGGAGCTAAAATATAAAATTGTGTGTCATTAAAGGCAACAAAATAACACATACAATAATAAATAAATACCAATGTATAGTTCTATTTTTAACTGCCACATTTTATCTTTTTGATTTATTACATGTGGTTGATTTAAACCACTCATCTTAAATGATCCAGTTTTCTTCTACTCTTTATTTATTTTTGTGCATTTATTACAAGTGATTTTTTTCTTACCCCTTTTTTATTAAAGCCATCCATTTTCAATCACCTGTTTTTCTTGAACAATTTATTTTCTCCTTGTGAATTTATTAGAAGTGTATTTTGCCCTACCCTTTTTAACTCTTTATTTAATCTTCGTGTATTTATTACATGCAATTTTTTTCCTCCACTTCTTTTATTTTTTATAACTTTTATTTAAAGCCTAATATACTTAAAATGTTTTTTCTTTACCTCAAAAAAATTATTTTTAAAAATTATTTCATCTTCCTTTTAATTTTCTAATAAATCCCTGAGACATTTTCTTCCCCAACGGATTCCCCTCAGCCATTTTATTTCAGTCCCCTCTTTTTCCATTAGGTCTTTTTCCACTAGGTCTTTATCCACTTGGTCTTTTTCCACATGGTCTGAGTGTGCAGCTGGCAATGTAAAAACAGAGGGGGCTGTGATTGGAACAGCGTCACCGCCTCAGCTTCTCGCCTATTGGCAGAGCTCAAGCCTGTAGGAAATAGCTGGTGAGTGCCTTATGGTGGAAAGGAGCTAGCTTTCCACCATTTTCTCGCGTTTGCTAATGGATCTAGAAGTGTTGCAGATTTGGCAGTAGAGTAGCACAGTTAGCAAAAGATAGTGCAGTTAATCTGATGACTTTACTTCAGTGGTTTTCAATAGGTGAGGCGCGCCTCCCTTGGGGGGCGCCAAAGAGTCACAGGGGAGACGCGAGAAGACAGAGAAGAAGACAGAAGAAGACAGCGCTGCCGCTCAGCTCTGTTAAACTTTTTAGCGATATTTTTGCCTTCTATCTGAGTGCGCGGGAACCAATCAAGCGCGCAGTGAGACAACTCTCAACGCTCAAAACTGGTCTGGCGGGCGCTCAACTCTGAAAAACTCTTCTCATCCTTCTTTCCTCGCGCTCAGTTCCATCTCTGCTCACGCGCAACTATGCTCGCGCGCACCTGCTCATTCCACGCTCAACACCAGCTGTGCACTCGCTCAGCTGTTTCTGTGCAGCGACTTCAAAAACTGTCCACTCCACCAGCCAATCACAGACATGTTTTTTTCCATCCAATCAGAGTATGGCTTGCAAATACTGCATTCAGATGGATTAAATCAAAATTCTGTAATATTAGAGTTACTAAGAGTTACTAAGTGAGGTGTGAAAAATATTTGCGTCTCTTTTCTTCCCAGCTTCTGGGAGGTGATGCAAAAGTTTATTCTGATCATAATCATTGTTATCATTATTTAAAGAGCACTTTAACACGAGGTAAAACAAACTGCCAAACATCAGAAATACATCAGATAAGAGATAATAATGAAATGCTGGGTTGTAAAATTAGCAATAGATTTAAATTGACGTCTCCTGTTGACGTGAGTTCAGTTTGACATTGGCGTCTGTTTAGTTCAGTTTGTCAGTTTATGAATTTGCTCTAATGATAGGCCCTCTGTCCGTGATGTAAAAGTAGCATGTAAAATGGAAATATTTGGATGGATGGATTTTATGAATAGGCCTTTTTTTATGGATGTACTTTGTTAAAATAAATACAATAAAAACATGTATTGGGCTATCAGATGTTTGTGAAGCACAGGATTCCAGGAACACAAAAGAAAGATGCATTTGCTGCAGGGACCTGTGTGGGGTAGGTTTGTGGTTTTGGGGGGTGGGGTGGGGGGGCGTGGTTATCTTTACCTATTCCAAGGGGAGGCTCACATTCAATGAATTTGAAAACCCCTGCTTTACTGCATTCAGTTGACTGTCTAACTGAGAGAATGCTTCAGTCTGCAGGAGCATGGATAACTACAGTGTCTGTCAGGTCGCTCTCAAAATAAAAGCATGCAGTAGAGACAGACTATTTTTCACATCTAATCCGACAAAACATTATCTTAAGAACCTAACAGCTGAATTACCATCTTAAAGCCTGGTAAATATGTATAAAACACCATTTAAAGCCATCTCCCAAAGATGATTTCTGCTCTGATAGCCTATAGAGCTTAGTTTCTAATACATAGTCCATGTGGAATTTGTGATTAAACTTCACAAAGATGTATATTTATAATACTAAAAATAAATACAGACTTGGTACAAATCCAAAAAACAGAGGCGTAACGGCAAGACAGTTGACGCTGGTTACCTTGGCAATGCGTCAGAATGAGAGATATTATATAGTTCTCTCAGCCACTTCTTGTGAAAACCTTATGATTTTAACTGTGAAAAAAGATTAATAATCAATTTAGTATTAATAAATCAATTATAATAAATGGTTAATGAACCATTAATGGTTCACGCCTCCGTGTCGTCCATTGATTTCTGATAATGGACACCTCGTCGGGCATTGTCCCTTACTTACACATTGGGCAATTTTAAGGGCATATGGGAAATAGGGCATATGGGAAAGAAAATAGACATTTAACTTGCGCATTGCACCTTTAAACATACAAATACAGAATACTTGAACCTCAGAATGCATTTTAAAGTCATATTTGATTGCAAAATTTCTGTCTTTTTTGAAGGCTTTTCAACTGAAGATGAAACATTAAACAATCCCTCATTGCTCGTTTAGCCACTACGGCTACTGTTGTTAAAACAATGACAATGACAATAACACTGTTCTAGGTAGTATTTTCTGCAAATAAAGAGAGCCAGAACATCTGGCCTGATGAAACACTGAAAGGTTGTACTTGTATGACTGTATAAATGTTACATAAATAACTGCTAAAAACAAAGTATGAAGTTTTACATGTTGCTGCGAGTAGCTGCCATCATGAATGCTGAAGTCAGGTACCATCCTGTTGCACTGATTTTCCGACTTGTAATACTGAATTTAGGGGCTGTTCCAGTTGAAATTTTTGACTTGGAGGTCGATAATTTCAACTACCAAGGACAAATGGAATGCACCATGTGGAAGCCCAGTATATAAAGGTAGAGAACCAGTTGAACTGAATGAGACCGATTAAGCAGTGGCAGAGGAGAGCAGGTGCAGTTGGTAATCATAATCACTGCATGCAGAGGAAAATACATGGACAGGTAGGCTAAAACATGACACATTTATTTTCAGAAATTGTTTTTAATTATCCTGCAAAACTTGCTCTTGGTTTTAGACCATATTTTACTACCTTATTTAATGTGAGACAGATGTTTGAAATATTGAGGCCTGCCAAAGTATTGAATGGAGGAACCTATTACTTTCCACCTCTTAACTTGTTATTGTGTTAGTAACATTTATTTTTTCTGTTTTATTAAAACTGGTCTCTCTTGTAAATGAGATCTTAGATCTCAATGAGATAACCTGCATAAATGAAGGTTAAATTTAAACAATACATATGTTCACACATACTCTTTAGTGGATGTTGCACATGTTTTTATGATTACCCTCAGTTTGACCACTTAGCTGGACTGAGACTATAGCCTTTGGGACAGCCAAGGTTGTGCAATGTCTTGAGTTATTTCAACATTTCTGCTATTGATATAGATCATGCACTCCCTTGGCAGTAAAAATACAATAAAAGGGCTGTTGCCTTAACTCGGTTAATTGGCATTACAGGACTCACCTCCTCATGAACTTGGTCCAGATCGATTTCAGCTATTGCTATGATCACATTCAGGTGGGTATTGTCATAACAAAGAGGTCAAATGTATATATTGTGACTTTCCATGTATTATGAAATGTTGCTCTGGAGCCATGCTGTCGAAATAGCTATTGATTAGAAAGGGCTGTTGGTAGCTTGGTTTGATTAGTCATGTGAGGACTCACCTGAGCAGAATCGATGTGGCCCCAAGGATGGAGTCTACACAGAAAATTATTTATGGTAATAGAGGTATATAGAAAGATACACATATAAAACAGGAAAAAGATAAAACTATCTAAATGAATCAGAGTTGCCACAAAAAAAATCTTAATTTATTTAATTTACCTGTTTTGATTTTAAAAACATACAAATTCAAAATACAAATACAAAAACACATTTTTAAATGTATATACATTTACAAAACAAAACCTTGTGTCTTACTCAGATATTGAGATTTGCCTGCATACAGGTGAAATAAAAGGAATAATATAGAGTGTGTTGCAGAAGTATTTAACTGATTGAACCTTTTCACATTTTGTTACATCATAACCTTAAGATTCAGTGTTTCTGATTTGGATTTTATTTGATTATCCAACATAAAGGAGTGCCTAACTGTGAAGTGAAAGGAAACCAATACATTCTTTTCACACAAAAAATAAATACATGTATTTAAAAAATACATCTAAATGGGTGGTGTCCCTATGTATTGACCTCCTGGGCCATTGTTTTGTGGAATTCACAGCTCCAAATGTTTTAAGTGGACCTGCTTAAATATCTAAGGACTAGATATGAAATGGTAATTAAAAATCATGGTGTGGTGCGTATTCGGGTTTTTAAACTCAAGGTTCTGTACCTTTTTGGTACACTTCCATCAAGTGTAGCAAAAGTTGGTCAGCAAAAAATGAGGAGTCTTTTTCTAATATTCAAAATTAATAACAAATTATTACGTTCTTAAACACTAAAAACATGGAGCGTATAGATCTGACTGGAGATTTGGTTGGACCTTTTTTTCAATGAATAAAGTAGTAAACACAGCCATAGCCAATGCTTGGAGAGATAGTGTATGCAACAATACAGTTTGTGTTAATGTTAAGAACATTTTTATGAAGACTGTGAAATTTTTTTAGAATAAAATATGTTAAAATCCCAATTGAGTTGTTTGATATTTTCACAACCTAGTTTACCAGCTGTACATGAATGCAGCATACATAACTGTTGGCAAATCCCTTCTCATCAATGGAGATTCTTCTGACTTGCATCTCATGTAATGGATGGAGTTTGAGCTGATTGGATGCTACAGATAGTTACGAGGTCAGCAGTCTTTCAACTTTTCTAGGAAGGCATGATTTATGGAGTGCAAAACTAATGGTTATTCTGGCAAAGGATTTTTCCACCTGAGCTGTTGATCTCTGCAGCTCATCCAGAGATAACATGGACATTGTTGCTGCTTCTCTAATTAACGCTATTTTCTCCCAGCATGCCCAGGTAAATGATCGGCCATGTCTTGGTAGGTTTGCACTTGTGCCATACTCTTTCTATTTTCAGGTGATGGCCTGAGATGTCCAAAGTTTAGGATGTTGTTCGTTAATCTAACCTTCCGTTAAACATGTTTATCCTTGACCTGTCTAGCATGTATCCTTGTCCAAAATAGACTCCTGCTTGTTAATATCCACCAAATACTTGCCAACAAAACAACCAAACCTGACAATTCAACAAAAGCTCAGCAGAAACCCAAACAGGAGCCTTGGTGTTTATAGTGGTTGATGCAATGATTTAGCTAATTTCTCTAGATTTGGTGAAATGAATGAAGGGACAAGGATGGCAGTGGGAGGCTGCCTCCTCATCATATGCAAATATACAAAGCAGCCAATTATTTAAACTAAGAAAAATAAAGATGAAAACACCATAAATTAGCAGACACACGCAGAAGCATATTTTGATGTGAATGACTATAATGAAGGCCAAGTCTCCCACAGTAACAGACATCAAACATCCAGCTGGAAGAGCAGGCTGAAAATGAGGGCCCATCAACCATGCATTACCTCTCACAAGCAGCGGAATGTTTACAAATATGAAGGGGAATATATCTGCGTTTTTGTCTCCCTTCTGGATGTTAGCATATGATCTAATTTGTGACTTTGAATACCTGTGGTTTGTTTCCATTTCTCACAGTTTTAATATCAGGGCTCAGGAGAGCTCACTTTTGCAGGAGCGATTGCAAGCAGAGAAAATCTCAGTGCGGACGAATGCCTTGAGGTCAATGCATGGAAATATGGCACCCTCATTGTGAGCGTTTGTTTTACGTCTCTAAATATGTGTATTCTTGTAGTGTATCTGGATGATAAAATGGCACACGGAGCAGCAGGTGAGCCTACTCCCACCTGAGAACCCCTGTGGTGAGCTTCCAGATTTGGCAGAGGGAGAGCAGGAGGCCTTATCAAAAGCCCAGGGAGTTGCAAAAACCTCAGCTGCACAAAGGACTCCTTAGAGAGAGAAGCATCTCACATTTAAAGAAAAGCTTGCTGCATCTGTTTTCTCCGTTTGTACTAATTCCACACAACTGAGGCTCTAACTACAATTTCTCCACTGCCAAAAATAAAAAAATAAAAATTGAAACGAAAACAGCGCTTCTCTAATTCGATGTAGGTCTGTCTGGCTTTGTCATGATGTGACAAATATTACACATAAAAGGAACAACAAAGATTTTATACAAATAACTATGTATAGGCACTGCGTTTATGTTAATCTCCAGTATTACTTCAAGGTGATGGATCTGACAATAACTGGCATATTTTTTGTGGTGCCTAAATCATTATCCCTCTCATAGCAAGATGGTTTGGCTTTTGCTTAGATGCTTAAAAATATTTCCTTAATGTGATGCAAAGCTCAGTGTTGTCAAATGGAGTCTTTTTAAAAAAGATATCTATGAGAGAGTGTGATGAATAAAAAGAAAATGCAGAACCTTGCTCAAAAGTTTAGGATGCGTTTTGTTACTTTGAATCCCACACTTTATTGTTAAACTGCGAGGGCTTGGGGAAATTTAAATCCGTTACAAAGGTTTATGAAATGTATTTGAATGCTGAAGGAGCGATGAGAGCGCATTGCATTCTACATGGCTGCGCTTTTAATCTTGAGAGTATTATTCATCTAGTGCTGAAAAGGAAGGCTTCAGCATTCTGAACAGATCAAAATTTAACGAAAAAAATAAAATAAAAATTAAACCGTTGTGGAAGGCCTTCTTTCTCAACCTTTAAACTGTTTGCATTGAATTATGTAGCTATAGCAATGACTCAGTGCATTGTTGAGAAACTGACAAGCTTCTTCAATGCCTAACCTACACAACAGTCATCAAGAAGAAAAATAGAGCCGAAGTCTTATTACCCTTTTTAGCTGTCATCAGGCATCAGGAACAGACAGGTCACGATACTGTAACCGACCTTTCATATTTTTAACTTTCAAAGAAATGGCCCTCCTCTCCCTTTGAAGTGCTGCATATTTTGTCCTTTTCCGCAGTGGAATATATACTCTGTGTCTTCTTGGCAACTCTTGATGCAAGGCGCAACCACCAAGGTCAGTTTGGTCTCCCTGGCAACTGCAATACATTTGCTGCATTGTCAGGCTATTTAATCAAGACCGGCTCTATGTGTGTCAGATGAACTTGGACATTCCTTTTATCTCTGAAACTGCTGAGCGAGGAGGACACCCCTCCCGAATTTGAAGGGGACAAGACGTGTCTTAAGAGGGCGAGAGGGAGAAAGTGAGAAAGTGAGAGCTGGGGAAAGCGAGTAGGGATCTGGTGGCGCATCACTATAGCTTCGGTGGTTGGAAGTCCTTGATGATGCTTTTGTATTGATCAGACAGCACCACGGTCACCCAGAGTAAATCTATTCAGAAATAGGGCAGCAAGAAGAATATACAGAAACATTCCGTCGACTGATTTTCAATCCACTTAACCTCTCCCCTCCTCATTCGAACAATAACAGGGCAGGGGAAGGGGACAGAGACACACTGGATGGAAGAGGGGTAATTTTGCATCTCGTCTGTTGACAGTCAAGCATGTTGTTATCATTGTGCGCTGCCCTCTAGTTTATCTCCCCCTGGAAGATAGTGGCTTGCTTCTCGTGACTATAGGGCCAGACAGCCAATTATCTATATGCCCTCTATCAGATGTGATTTATATCACCAGTCTGTCCCAACTCTCCTGTCCCCTCTCTGCCCATGATCAATCACTGCACAAACACAAAACAGGCCTTTAACAAAGCAGTTAATGTTCTGAATTGAATGCTAAGGAGAGCAAAGATATTAATTGGCTCCTCAAAGAAGGAAACAACAAACAGAGCACAAGTTTTCCTACAAGCAAAGTCATTTATTTTTGAAGCTGAGTCTTATGAATTAAGGTTTTCTATTTTTTTTGGATAGAATATTTGGTAACATAAGAAACATAAGAAAAATAGTAAAATGTGGACTTTGAAAAGAGTAAATAAATTGGTTAGAATTTAAATGCCATGTCCTGCAAATAAATAATAAATAAATAAATATTGCACATTTTTCTTTCTTTGTCAGTTCTATGAAATGTTTACTGACACCTTCATTATCAGTCTGTTGCAGCAGTAAAAGGCTTTCTGATGAAATGTGAAAAGCTTTGCTTTGGTATACCAAAGTCATATACCAAAGTGATGCTTTGGTATATGACTTCAGTTGCAGGACATGATGTAAAGAGTGTGTAACCCTCACATAGCTAATGTAATTTTATTTTTGTTAAGAGTCACAACCTGTAGGAATTTGCTGACTGATAAGCATTGGTTCTCAGCAGAATTTTCCACATCTCGCACTCCCGCCTTGACATTTTTATTTTTGTTACCTAAAACCTTCTTCTTTCTACTTTTTTACAATTTGTATTTTGCTAGTCACCTGACATCATTACCACCTTAAAGTACTTCTTGATTCTGAGATCATACAAGTTGCTAAATTTTAGAAAGTTCACATATTATTATGACCTGAGGATTTTTTTTATAAAATTCGATGAAAAAGTGGATTTTTAAGGCTTTTTAGCTCAAGGCTCATAAAAAAATGTTGCATGACCGATGACGTAATATGTGGGTAGGCGTTGATCTGTTGACATGGTAACAAGATACTTCCTGGCTGCAAACTCGCTTTCTCAAAGACAAATAGACGGATTAAACATGGCTAAAAAGTGTGTGGCTTATGGTTGGTCAAATACCAACAAGGATAATGTCTCTTTACACACATTTCCGAACCCAAAAAGTCCCGGTGTTGTGCGAAATTCAGTTCCCCTGTGAAAATCTGTTCCCCTCTGTGTCGGGAGCTGCAGCCAGAGAGGCGGGGTTTCACTGCGCTTCTGATCGGTTTCTCGGTAAAACAACTCATATAATCATGTCAAGATTGTAACATTCAGTTTAATCGGCAGCTGTTGTTTACAAAATTGTAAAATAAAAATAAATAAACGCTGTCTTCATGCAGCTGAAATGTCCATATTCTCTCCTCACTCATCGCACAGTGAAGCGGAGAAATCTCGCCGTCATCACAGCAGCCTGCTGAGAAGTGACATGCTCTCTACACGGCGCTGCTGTGCTGAGAGGTAGTGAGCGGCATGAGGGTTCCGAACCGAAACCCCCCCGGAGAATATGAGCGCCACGGCGCAACAGATAAATGCGCGTCCGCTCTCAGAGCGCTCACGTCTAGATTATTTAGTAAAATTCCGGGAACATATAATGCTGAAATTAATGCTATGGTTTGTGCTAAATGTACATCTTTTTTATGTGCTGTTTTGGCGGATTTCAGCCGTCATAAACGATGCCAGACAATCGAGTTTCAACGAGTTGTTTCCGTATTTACATCCGAACGGTCAGCCATGACCGCGATTATGAGCACCAATTCCAATTATACATTAGCAAACCATTCCGTTTATTCTCCTAAAATGTTTTTCTCAGACTTACCCGAGTCGTAACAGACGCTTGCGCTGTCTTTCGTATTAAAATCATCACTTTGTGAATCGCCATCTGAACTTCTCGTGGTGTACTTCATTGAACTCTCTGTAGCGTAGCCTGGGCAACGCCCACAAGCTACGTCATCGACCCAAAGTGTGGATTTTCAGCCTAGCGGTCGCCGAGGGACAATTTTAAGTCCTTAAAAAAACTTTTAACGGCGCAATCACGATCTTAATGCTACATTTTTTGAACATATGGTCACTAATGCATGTATTTCCGAGTTGGTCGATCTCAGAATCAAGAAGTACTTTAACTAATTTTATAAATTATCCATTATAATATGTACATACTGCATCATCAACAAACAACATGCTTGACAAGCTGGCAGGGTGACGATGCCCGCTCAAACTGATTCAGGCATTCTAATGTGTGTATGTATTTATCTGGTTAAGTAAGTAGGTAAAGTTTTTTGTTGAGTGCCTTTCCTTGAAAAAAATAGTCACAAAACACTGTACAGAAACCAATGAAATATTAGGTTTAGGGGCAATCACTTTTTCACACAGGGCCATGTTGGTTTGGATGTTTTCACTCATAATAATAAAAACCGGCATTTAGCAGCTGCATTATGTGTATAGCCGTGATAATGCTGTGCTCTGTTTTGGCCACCCTGCAAACTCTCATATGATTGGCTCAGGAACCAGGAAGTAAACACAGGTTACACACTGCACCAAAGTTGTTCTGGACTGTACCTCTAGGTTTGAAAGGAGAAAACTTGACCAATGCATTGTTGATGGAGAGGACAGATTGTTTATAGGGAATGTTACTTCCATTCCAGGTGACAAATCAGAATGATTTTGGTTAATTTTACAGTACATTTCTTATTTTTTTCTAATTTTAAAGTCTATTCTTTATAGATTTTTGTTTTATTGGTAATATTTTCTTGTCATTTTTGCTTGCTAAAATCTCCCCTAGTTCGAGCTTTTATTTTATTCCTCTACATTGGCACATATTTCATTAAAAGATTTAAATATAACAACAATGAGTTGAGAATGGCTTGATTGGGTGTGATCTGAAATATTTTTACTTATAGCAAGACATTTTATATAACAGGAGAAATTCAAGAGACATGCATTAATTATATTCCTGATTAGGAAGCTATATTGTTTGTATTTCCTGCAGGGATCTATCATACAATTTTAAAAACACTAAGGATAACGCAATACTGCCCATCTCTAAACACAGAGTCCAGGAAGTACAATAGATTGTTTAAATCCCAGGCAGTGCAGAATAAAAATATAAACTCTTTCTACCTACTTGTATTCACTCTATATCTCCTCCAGACACTTTGAGTGCCTGCTACTTAAAGTCTTCACAACAGTACAGGTATAGAGAAAACAACTCCCCTAAGTATTTTTTTTTGTTATTGTGAGAAGGTAGTGAATATTTCAGGATTATGATGTGATCAATACTACAAGGCTGCCTGGTTAATGATGTAGAACCTGAGCCTTGTCTGGGAGAGAAGTGATGATTCGAGTCACGTTTGTGAACTCTCCTCTTTCATTAAAGATGTGATCAGCAAGCACAATGTGTCTCTCACCCAAGGGCAGCGTTTTAAACAGCTAGATACCAAAGTAAGTTTTCTGACTCTCCGATACAACTGTATTTGGAAAATGTGAATAGAAGTGTCATGAAACAGATTTGACAACAAAAGTGGATTTGTTTAGAACTGCATTTTCTTTGAAATGTAGGCAGGTCTTAGGACCAATGTTCCCCCTAATTTCTCATGTGTCTGAGCAAACACACAAACTCTCTGAGCTATCACTTGACCTCTGTGAGCAACATCGTGCACACTGAGGCTACATTACGGCTGTCCGAAACCTGAGATTATATCAAGCTACATGGCTTACTAAAAGAATCAAGTTACAGCAATGATTTCTGTTAGATTACTTAGTTTAGATAAAACTTATTTAGCCAGATTACATGAAAAAGACAAAAATCTTGTGATATTTTGATTTCAGAGTAGGGGTCCTGATAAGGAACAACTTAAATATGTGCATATCTTTCAGAGTTCCAATTTTATTGCCATTAAATTATTTACATTTTCTGCAGTAAGATTTAGCACCAGCATGTCGTGCTGCGTGCAGCCTCTCTTCTATCAGTCTGCTCCAGGGCAGCTGTGGCTACTAACTTAGCTCACCACCGTCAGGGTGTGAATGTGTGCATGAATGGGTGAATGACTGACCAGTGTAAAACGCTTTGGGGTTTTCAGATGATTTATTTAAATATTCTCAGCCACACATCGCTTTTCTAACACAAGGGAACGTTCTCAGTTCTGAACAATTTCTTTGTGCTGCTCTTTGTTTTTATGCCAACGGCAGCTTTTTAATAACGTAGGAGACGCAGAAAATCTTTCAGAGGCTGCTGTATGTCGTACTGTCAGGAATGTTACTGTTGCACTCAGTTATAGTTTAAAGGTGTTCCATAGTCAGAGACCCACAAGATTAATAACAGAACTTCACAGAATGAAAGCAATAATTTATTCTGTCAAATTTTGGCAATTCCAGCTCTACTTTTCTATTCATATATTTTAGTTTCCGTTCACCTATTTTCCCCCAACACCGTTAGGACTGCTGCACATTTCTTCACTTAAATAACACTATCTTTACTTCAGATGGAATTATACATATAGCCTATATGATTAATATAAAGTGAGGTTGTCACAAGACAGTTAATGTCAACTCATTTGTAGAAGGATGGGTGAACAATGCTTGCAAAAAGATGAACATATCAGTTATTCAATAACTCACACCATCCTATCATTACTTGCATTTGTTAAATATAGCCAATTAATGCTTTAGTTGAGCATTTTTAAACATAAAAATCTTATAACTTAACCTTACTTGATTAAACTGTATTTTCATACTTGGTCATCATTTGCTGCCCCGTCCTTTTAATGCCTTTCTTAATCAATGCCCCCCCCCCCCCAAAAAAAACGCCTCCTTTTTGTGTGGAATGAGTGAAGTGTGAGAAAATAGCTTTAATTTTCCATCAAATAATTCTCACAGCATTCTCTGCCGCCAACTTGCTATTTCTGCAGCAACAGCATCATTTCTTATGGTTTAATATTTTCCATATACCTTCATTAAAGATTTCTAATTCCACTTGTGGGAAATGCGCACCCCGAAGCTTCTTATTCCTGCCGTTGCCATGGTGAATCAGGTTAACTGCGATCCATTGATCAGGGCTTTTTTCATGCTCCTGCTCGCGTTCAACTCATGGTTGATCGGACGCTGTGTTTAGTTACCTGACTGATATCACCTGTTCTATAACTGGAAACGCTGAGTATGACAGAGTGAGGTAGAACTACTAAGGGCAGCAGCTTTCTACTTCGGGTGGGCCGGCCATTTTTTCTTTAACGGAGTCCAGAATAAAGATGCGCACCGCAACCTGCCCAACTAATAAAGACGTCTGCTCCACTCACCAATCAGCGGTGCACTGAGATCAGCACCTGGCGCTCACAGAGCGAGACCACAGAAAACCGTCTCACCAGAGTTGCAAAATTGCACAAAATAACTTGGTTTATTATTATTTATTTTTATACAGTTTAGCTTGGATTTTATTTTCTGCGCAGCATAAATTTGCTGTGCGCACTGAAGCCAGATGCTGTGCGCGATTGCGCAGAGGGAACACTGCTTAGGACATGTGTTGCTTAGTAAAATCCTTATCTGATTTAAGTTTGGCTGATAACACACAGATCTGCTGCTACAGAAATCAAAGACCAAGAATAATTGAGCACTAAACTCTTGACTTTTGATAACCTTGTGTTCGCTTTTAACCAGGGATAGGGTTTTGTTGACAGGATTTGATTCTGACTGATCTTGTTAAAATACAAGCATACACGCAAGCCCACTATCTGCAGGAATATGATTGAGAAATGTGGAAGTTTTTTTTTTCTTTTTCTGTCAAGCATTTGCAGAAATTGTCTTTATGTCTGCATTCTGCTTCTATATTTGCCATTAAACATAAGTGACATGACTGATATTATGTGTACATTTAGCAGCCCTCGTGCACACCCTAACCCACACCAATAAAATGGTCAGACACTTAGTTGTTCACTGTTTGAAGTGACAGAGAAAATCTGGATAATTGTGTGATTGAATCTTTGTGTTCCTTCTCCACTTGACTGAGCAGGCTTTATTTAGGAACTGAAGAGGGAGAAAAATCTTGAGTTACAAGATGCTTGAGCCTGCGCAGAATCACATGTGAGCTAGGTACACCATTATTCATGTGCATGTGCGCACACACACACGCACACACTATTTTTGGAGTTTGGATGCGCATTGTGGAGTGGGGCTGTGTGCATCCATGAGTCAACCAACTCTTTCTCTGCCCTTTGTTTCTATGCCACTTCCACCTCAGAAAGCCAAGGAAGATCACATTAAGTGGGGCTTCTGTTGCATAGCTGCATTTGGCTGAGTGCTGAGGGAGATATGGGGCAGGGCATTACTCTAAGTCAGTCCCTATAGGCTTCAGCCGATCCAGAAACAACAAGGCTAGTGTAATTCACAAAGTCAGACGTCTTCACTTCAACGGTTCAGGGCCTGATATAAGCTCATGTTCTCTTTTGGGAGAGAGCACTGTCCCATATTGACCATTGTTTATAACTCCACATATATCAGTGTGTGCAATTTAACCTGACATGAAAGTTTCTCTTTCCTGTTTGTCTTTGCTATTTAAACTTAGTTGTATACTTTTATACAAAAGAACATGTTCATTTGGTATAAATTGCTACATACTTGCATTACAAAGGGGGGGGGGTGAAAATGTGCAAGAATTGCCTCACTAGAGAATAGTGGAAAACTCCTGTTGTGGACTGTGATGGAAACTGTAAAAACAACTTCTATCCCTTAAGTAATCTGATTTAGTTTCTGCCAGCAAGGCTTAGTGTTAATTAATTCCCAGGAAAGTAGCAATACTGTTCTCCAATACTGCTGTACCTGCCTTGTGACAATTTGGATTTGAAGAAAAAAGTAAATATAGGAGCTTTTCAGGCTCCAAGAATCCATCCATTACTGAGACAGAACGCAGTGATAAACTTTGAACAGGTGTATGTGCAAGGTCAAATTGGTAACTGACTTCATTTATAGTGGTGTGAAAAGCACAAGTCCCCAGATTTGTTTCGGCTTTTTAGAATGTCAAACTTAAATGTTTCAGATAATCAAACAAATCTTAGTGTGAGACAAAAATAATATGAGTGAACACCAAAGCAGTTTTTAAATGATGATTTCTTTTTTGGGAACAGTGTATGGAAACATGGCAGCTATTTAGTCCTCTAAACCTAATAACTGTTGTTTCCCTCTTTGAGGCAACAATTGACATCAAGCATTTAGGAAAAATATGACAATAAGCCTTTTATGCAGCTGTTGAAGAATTTTAGTCCACTCTTCTTTGCAAATTTGTTTCAATTGATTATCATTGTAGGGTTTGTGAATATGACCAGCCTGTTTAAGGTCAAGCCCAGGCATCTCAATTGTTTTACATCGTATTGCCAAAACTATTACCCAACCTATCCAAATTTTTTAAGTCATGGAGACAAATGCTCCAATGACAGGTTTATAAAATCCAGCACCTAGTTAATTGATTCACCTGGTGAATTAAAGGTATACTATGCAACTGGGATTGATTTTCCAGCGAGGCGCCCCCCAGAGGGCGAAAGTAAAAGTGCACTGTCGTAAATATGCTCAGCTGTTCTCCTGGTTTCTCAGTCAAGCCAGGCGCGGTTGTTTTGAGCTTAACAGACAGGCGAACGCAACGAATACAAAAGTCGAAAAAACGGCAGTACAAACAATGACTAACACAGTGAAAGTATGAACATGCACACAGAGAGAGAGAAACCATTCCAATGCAGTGTTTCCCCTAGGAATTTGCTTACCGGACGACCGGCGGAGCGGGGGGTGGGGGGGGGGGGGTGTAGAGACAAGCTTTGCGCGACCGGTGGAGCGGGCGGGCGGGGGAAAGAGACGAGCTTTGCGCGACCGGCGGAGCGAGCGACCGGCGGAGCGGGCGGGCGGGGGAAAGAGACAAGCTTTGCGCGACCGGCGGAGCGAGCGACCGGCGGAGCGGGCAGGCGGGGGAAAGAGACAAGCTTTGCGCGACCGGCGGAGCGACCGGTGGAGGTGGAGCGGGGGAGACAAGCTGGAATGTTGGGAGGCGGTAGCGTGAGGGAAACCCTACAATGTTACTTACAATCGCATCAGCAGAAACGCGAGGTCCGCGTCAGCCTTGCAGCCTTCTTTTTCTTTTAGCTCTCGCCATTCTGAAAAAGCTTGCCCGATGTTCACCCGTGTACGACTCCTCTTTCTGTCCACAGCCCTTTTCCTCTTTCTTGTCTGCTCCGACATGGGCTTTCGCTGTTTTATCGCTGGTTCCGCCATGATAACTGCACAGATATCGCCACTGCGCTAGCAACAAACATGTTCTCGCCGTAAAGCAAGACCGACTCTTGCGATCTTGCACGAGATTCTGAGCCTGTGGGCGCGGGCCGAGGGCTCCTGCAGTTGCAAGTGCGGTATTTCCCCCACAGACCACCAGGACGGCCAAGAAAACCTTTGTTCAACCTGAAATGACTCATTTAATCATCCAAAACGGTATGGAACACATTAATTAACTGAAAAATGTTGCATAGTGTGCCTTTAACAGTGTAGTATAGTGATCGGATGCCCCGGGCACAATAAATCAAGCTGTGAAATGACCTCACTACTAAAAATTCCATGGTCAGCTGTTAGTGATGTTATAACAAAGTGGAAGTGACCCTTAACCATGATGTGGTAGGCCACAGAATCTGTGAACCAATCAGTGGATACTGGAATACAAAGTGAGCAAGGGTAGCTAATTTCTCTCAAAGTCAATAGGTACAGACATCTAAACTTCTAGGGCCTTCAGATTATCTCGAAACCATTGCACTAAGAGTTTCATGGAATGGCTCTCAATGGCTAAGCCACCGCACCCAAGATTAACATCACCAAGTGCCCTGGACACTAGAGTAGTAAAAACATGTTCTCTGGAGTGATGAATCTTGCCTCTCTGTCTGGCGGATCTGGGTTCGGCTGTTGCCAGGAGAAAGGCTCTTCCCTGAGTATTTCAAGTGTGACGTTTGCTGCAGAAGGGACTTATTGTGTTGCGCTGCTTCTCAAGATTTGGGCTTGGACGTCTAATTCCAGCAAGACATTTTAGACAGCTTCATGCTCCCAACTTTGTTGCATATTATAAAATACATATTTATAACTGTACTTCAAAAGTTAGTTTTAACAAATGTATATGAATTAAGATGTTTTAAAGTGTATGAAAAGTGTGTATAAAATGGGACATATGCTTTTCAGATCTTTGTGGGGCGACAGTGGCACAAGAGTTAGGGAGTTTGTCCTGCAATTGGTGGGTTGCCTTCTCATTCGTTGTGTCCTTCACAAGAATGTATGGCAGCTTCGCTTCTGTCAGTCTGCCCCAGGGCAGCTGTGGCTACTAACATAGCTCGCCACCATCAGGGTGTGAATCGATGAATAACTGATTGTAGTGTAAATCACTTTGGGGTTGTTGGACTAGTTAAAGCGCTATACAAGTACAAGCCATTTACCATTCTTATTGAAATCATTTACCTGTGGTTTATATAAAGTGGAACTGCAATGCTTTGGTCTAAATTCGTTATCGTTGCCCCACAGCCCATCTGAGAGCATCTGTTTTTGGTGCTGTCTGTTTAAATGCAAATTGGGCACTTAACACCACGCCTCTCTCCAGGTCACAGAGCAATCCACTCCGATCAGCCATTTTTGTACTATGTTGGGGGATGGTATAATGAATTGTGTGGGCTAATACACCCAACAACCAAACATTTTCTCTTATTCATTTGTAGTTGTGCCATCCTTGAGCTTGGACTATAAAATCACAGTGAAAAATAAAAATGGAAAATTTGTGAAATTGGTTAGCTGGAAGTCTTTGACCTTGTTTAACAATTCTGCAATAAGTACTGTGACATAATTGTTCATAAAATGTAATAGGAAACAGAGAAAACATAACAACTTCAAAATATGACCCAAACAGAATGTAAAGATATATATGCAGCAGCTGGAGAGACTAAATTTAACCTTTCTGCAGTCCTAGAGTCTCCAAGTGCACAACAAAATGTATTCAAGGGCTAAAAAAGTGGATTTTTGCATATGTCCCCAAACACTATGCAACTGCTTTACTGGCACAGCTAAGTCGATGTTAAATGGTTTCCAATTATGTAGTGCTTTTATAGTCTTGTCTACAAGCTACATTTAACCATTCACAAGAGTGATAGAAAAATCTGGGAAACATGTTGTTCATTGTCTACCAATTGATAGTTTGACATGTAACGGATGGAGGGCGAAAATCAACTCCCCAGCCTTTCAATTGCAGATCTTTTTTCTTCATCCTGAGCCTGTTGGAAAAAGACAAAACAATGCAGTAGCATAGAAATACACAGAAGGAGTAAACATGAATATATGCGAATAAAGCTGTTGCTGCAAATGACAGATATGTTCTTATTACACAAAGCCTAATCAGTTACAGGCCGTTTGTCTGCATGCGCCTCAAGGTTTATGCAATCATTGAAAGGACGCAAAAGCTAATTCTACATTTTCCTTTGTGGCTGATTACTTAAGTGACAATAAATTAATTCAGCGTTCATTGAAGATAGATTAAAACTGTCCTTACAGTCATAAACAAAGAAAAACTTAAGTTTTTCTTTGTTTATGACTGTCGCATTGCAGACACATGCATAAATAAATGTTAATATTAGAATCAGTCCACATTGCTGTCAGCTTTGCCTGCTTTGAAATTCGAAAGCTTCTTTAGCGGATTTCATCTGATATGCAAATGTTTCTAAGTTGACACCCTGAATGTCTGAACTACTCTATTGTCTTTATGTGGTACTGAGAAAAATGCTTTTAAAACGTTGACTTATTTAATGGGGCTTAGATATGATGAAAGAATAAAAGCTAAAGAGAAACATTTCACTTTTCAAAGATTAGATTTAAAATAGTCTTCCTAAATACTTTACGTAATTCAAGGATATATTGAGTCTCTTTCCATTTTTGACCAATATACCTAACTCTTACTCCTACGGTGAATTAGCCAGAATTTTCTTGTTCAAAGCAACTATGCCTGTATGAGTGTTGTGCTGGAGGTGATGGTACAGGTAAATCTGTGAAATTCTTTTTTTTCATGTTTGGAATTAAAAAATGCCATTTGAAAGATGCTTGAAAGTTAGATCTGGTATGAATTTGATAAGACAGACTGACAACTTGATAACAGGCTTTTCTGTCTGTATCATTTGATAGAATTGACTTTGTCAAGTGCCTTGAGATAACGTGATTTGAACTGGTACTATATAAATAAATTTAATTGAATCTCCTGAAACCCACCTTCATAACTACTTATGTCTTGAAAAGGCTCTTTCAAGTTTTTCACTATGCATTGATAGAAGTTTTTTTTTGCACCTAAACCTTTACTTGTGGCAAATCGTGGATAGGTTTTCATAAGGATTTTATGTATCAAGCATGAAGTCAATAGAAAATGCTTTCTTCACTCAGCAGCACAACTTGTATGCCATTTCATTTACGCCTGCTTGCTCTCAGGCACCTACTGAAGAATCTTCTTGTTTTGCAGAATTTGTTCTATATGGTTACTTATGTCCATTCAGAATATTCCAACTTCGAAGAAAGCAAATAAAAAACAAGATTGCATGACATCTGAGCCACTTTTCTATGTGTTTGCATCTTCTGAATACATTTGGAAAAAACTGAGCTGATTGCCCAATATTAGTAAGTAAGTAAATAAGTAAATTTATTTATATATCATTTTTCACAGACAAGGGAGGGTCACAAAGTGCCTTTACAAAACATACACAAAAATACAATAACAATACAGATACAATTACTATCTTAGTGGTATACAATTGAGTAAAATTAGGTAAAAACTAGCATGGTGGTCATACACCCCTCTCACTGCTGTAGATAGCTACATTCTTTTAGTCACTGTGGCATTGTCACTAGCCAAAACCAACTTCTAACCAGAGTGTGTGTTTTCTCTCCATTTTTTTAACCAGCATAATGTCATCCATTTTCTTTGTTGAAGAGGGCACATGTTTGATCAAGAAGTTAATTAAGAGAAAGTTTTCATCCTATACACAAAACGGTGGCGCTTAAGACATTCTAGGACAATAGGATACAAAAATAAACAAATAAATAGATATTTGTAGGAGTTGTAAAAACGTTCCCTATCAGATCAGAAAGCAAAATTGAGGCAGCGACAGTTAAGCCTAAAATTATTTGGTTATAATTAAGTCCTCTATAGTCATACCGCTGTCATTTTTATCCAACAAAGAAATGTGTATATATATGAAAAATTACATATAGAAAAAATATGTATATACTTTTCAATATCAATGGAAAAATATTTATTGGAATTACACTCATCAAACCCTTTTCAACTCCTGACCAACCTTTTGTATATTTCTACTGGTATTTTAGCAAATTACTTATGGTGATGTCCTCCAAGTCATTGATGTGAGAAGGCCTCCATCCCATCATCCTAATGTTTTGCTCCCTTCCTTTAAATCAGATTCAAGTAGGGACTCTTGCTGGTGCCACTCAAAAGCGTTAAGAAGGGCGAGCTCATGGGGTAGCGGGTAGAGCGACCCATGTTTGGAGGCCTTTAGTCCTCGATGCAGACGACCAGGGTTCGAATCCAACCCATGGTCCTTTGCTGCATGTCTCTCCCCTTCTTCTGCCCCTTTCCTGTCAGTCTACTGTCAATAGAAAAGCAAGCCACTAGAAGCTGGAAGAAAAAAAAAGGTTGGTGAGATTAAAAGATTACCTTAAACCTAGATCTTTCAAGTGGTATTAATAATTTGAAGCACAAATCTAAGTGACACAGTGAACCTTCTAATGGTAATTAGTCAGCTTGCCATTAGTAGTTTCTGATATATTTCTGTGGCATGTGTGTTTTTTTATCCACAACATGTTTTACTAATGAATGATTACAGCTGGCTGTACATGCATAGTTCAGGCTTGGTCACTTGTTTTGAGAAACTATAAGCAAATATTTGGCTACCAGGGTACATTAGCCTGCAAACCGGAATAATCTGAGAGTTTATGTTAAATTTGCTCTGGCAGGATGCTTCTAGCTGATTTCTATTAAGTAGATCTTGCCTTTGCTGGGTCGTTAATTTAAACTGGGGTGCATCTAATAGGTCTTTACAGAAGAACACTTTTAGGCATGTCACACTTGCTGGCCTATTGCGTTGAGTCCAAAGGCATTTTGGTTTACCGCCAATAATAGCACCCCTTCAAAGAGATAGTGGACCACAGAAACATAACTAAAGCTTATAGGCCTAATGGCCTTGCTCCAAGGCCCAGCAATGGCAGCTTTGTAAAGCAAGTTTGTGAACCCATGGCCTTTTAATCAATGACCAAGAGCTACTTTTTATGTTCTTTATTTTTGACATTTTTTTAAATGGATGAAATTGTGGGTGGCAGTAACCGAAGGGGAACTTGCTGACTACATGTCAGTCATGAATTAGCTTCCTTAAACATACAGCCCATAAACTTCAGCCCATTCCCAATCTTTTCCCATGTAATTGTAAGGGATTTTGAAATTTGCAAATCCTGGGTTTGGTGCACAGCTGCAACCATATTTTATCTAGGGGAGCCCAGCATTTTGTATGCCCAATTTAAAAGTAACGTCCTATTTTAATTCACACAGGTCACCAATCTGTGTCAATGAATGAACTGCGTTTATTAAACCTTCTAGGTTTTCCCTTACAAACTATGTGTGTTTCACCCTTTACAATGACATTTACTCTAAAAGAAAGACTATACTGGCTACTGCTGCTTCTACCTGATGTCATTTTTAAATATGTTAAGAGTCAAACTATAGTGTCATGTTAAAACAGAGATTGAACATACAGCATACATACAAAATGTTCTGCATGAAAACAACATACTGTATGCGTGGCAAAGAGTTTATGTTTAGTTATGTGTTTTTTTAAACCAATTTTAAAGGTATGGACGTTGTAGGTAAAACATAGAGCGTTATAGTTGCTTACTTAAGATAATTACCCTGATGTCAGAGCAGCATTTAAGGCTATTTTGCAGAAATCCAGTTGAGATGAAGTGAATGTATTAAGCTAGACACAAGCCCAATGGTAGTGTAGAGCCAAATGCACACCAGAAGATGGTTTGAAGCAAAATTGAAATCCTTTAATAATCCATCCCGATTCCAGATGGTAGAGTACAGAAAATCTCAAGTGACCATCTTAACAGGAGGATCAGACAAAATGGCAGGGTAAACCATGGGTATGGAAAGGAGTGAATGTAGTTGAGCTTACTTGAAACAAGCAGGTTTAGGAAATGAGAACCCGGTGCTCAGGGCCGTTACAACAAAGTCAGTTTAACTCCCCCTGAGTTTTATTTTAAAGAAACGTAGCTTAAGTAACCCTAACATTTTAGCTCTTAATTAGCAGTACTATCCGTTTGGTAAGTAAACCCAATCCTTCTGACTCTGGGTGTGTGGATATGCATTTAAAACTGGTGCAGTACTGATATAAGTGTTGTGTTCACGGTGCTGGACCCAAAGGGCAGAAAACCAGGCGTGGGGAAAGGAGCAGTTGACAGTTTATTTAGTTCTTAAGGGAACAGGTACAGGTGGCTTCTCCAGAAGCAGGGCAGGTTGAGGAGGATGGAAAGCTCACAGGAGTGGCAGCTGTATAGGTGGAGGGTGTGGCTCGGTAGCAGGAGACTGGTTCGGAATGAGATCCTAGGAAGACAGAGCACAGGTTAGGTTGCAGCAGGAAATAGCTTGAGGCAAAATAAGATTGCTTTCACTAGAGAGGAATGCTTGCCGATCTACCAACTAAACGGTGACCATCTGGCAGCGAGCACACAGGAGGCCAGGCTCTAAATACTGCTTCTGATGAAGATAGGTCACAGGTGTGTGCAGCCAGCTCCTCCCCGAGCCACACCTATCAAAGAGAGAGAACACACCCAAACCACACCCACACAGGCTCACACACCACAATAAGGACCAAATTCAGAAATTTCTGAATATCATAACCCTATCCTTAAACCATATATCCCAAGAGCCAATTATATATTTTTTAATTTCTAATGTTAAAGAGTTTACACTTCTCTGCACAACAAAATAAATTTTGTAGGCTTTTTAAAAAAGTTTTTCCTTGATCAAAAACAATAAACTAGCATACTGGTCATATTATTTTATACATATGTATTGCAAATTTTCACTAAATTTAGATTACAGTGCAGTACACAATATGCAGTATGAGGCCATTCCTTTAGTATGAAGCTTATTTTTCCTCTGTCCTGGTAAAGGGGTTGTGTTTCTGGATTTGATGCATGCAGCTCAATGAGAGCAATCTGGTCTTCATAAGAATGTACCCCTGATGGTAAGGTGAAAGAGTTTAGTCTAATTTCTTTAGTCGCCGACACAGTATCCAAAAGGCTTATTTCAATGCCATCATTTTAAACTGTTAAAGATGTAGGTGAACATTTAATTTGACCTCCAGGACAGGTTTAGGCAAGGTGTGCATAGGGGAAACTCTTAGATTCACAAGTGAACACTTTCATGTTGAAAATATCTTTAAGATTACATTCCTTACTTCAGGCTCCCTGAGGAGATGACTAAGGTATGGGGTACTTGCTGCATACTCTACTAAACCATGACTATGGCAAAAAAAATATCTGGTACTCAGTTTGAGTAAAATATAAAACTGTAATTTTTGAAACATCCTCAATAACTGCACATGGTCTTTGTTCACGTAAAGACAAAACAATGTTGCCTAAAACAGTGTTGATTAAAGTACAAATTATTGTTAGAAACCTTTTAAGAACTGTCTGTTCAGTAATAAGCTTACCAATATATGCCTCCACATTTTGAGAAACATGATAGCCAAAAAATCACATAAAGTGTGAGCTGAAATACAGTCTGCAATGTATTGACAATAAGGAAGTTTCTGTGTTTTCTTCAACCAGAAAGTCACAGAAAATGCTGTTTCTGCTTGGCTGTACCTGTGTGCTCATTTAATTTTTAACTACCAAGAGTCAGAAGCACATATTGCTTTCATCTGAAGCAGATCCACTCCCATGTTTCCATGCTGAGATGCTGCCTTACTTAAACTTTGTGGTTTATTCCATATTTGTGACATGATTTCTTTTGGTCTGCACGCGCTCCTTACATTTGACTTCATTTGTTTTACTGCAGTAGTAGCCAATGTCCTGTTCTTCTCACCCGTGAGTGGTTTTCAGATAAGATGTTTAAAGAAATAATTGTGGTGATGTATGAAACACAGCTCATACTTCTTTCTAAATAAAAATGTGGGCATCAAGAAAAACAAATAATCTCATAAAATATATATATTCTGATGCCTAAAAGTGTGAGTCTCTGACATGGTTGTGTACCTGGCATGAGTGTCTACCCCTGACATTTTTCACTGATGTACTTAGCCTAAAGCCTAAAGGAGCTGATAATCTTCTCTCAGCTAGAAGCTGGCCGATGCTTCTTGGCATCCTTCAGGAGGCTGGGATGTCAGAAACCGTTTTTGTCTAACAATCTGCATTGCTTCAATTTTAAATAGGAGAGCTACCCCATATGTGGAAGCGTCTGCTTAATGTACACAATTCATTTAGTCAAAAAAAATTAAGGATCAGTCGAGGGGTGCCTCATTGATGGATTGAAATTTAAGGCACTAACAGGAGAAAAATTGTAAAATATCAACATTCCTCACTTGGAAAATACAGCTCAAACAAGACATTTAAATATAATGACAATATTTTTGGGTGTACGATATTAAATCAGACAAATCTTCCTGTGAAAGGTCAATGACCTAAATTATCTCCATTTGCTAAATACCAAAATAATAAAAGATAAGAAAAAACTTACTTTAAACGCAGAGGTTTACATATACTTTGTCAATAGTCACTTTATTAAAGAACTTTGGAGAGCCCAAAGTTTAGGTCATGGCTGCGTAATATTCTCTAAGGTCTGAAAGGTTAATTCAGATTATTTGAGTTGAATAGAGACACACCCATTTATATGTTTTAAGAAACACAACATCATGGAAAAAATCTAAGGAAATCAGTCAGGACAGCAGGAAGAGAACTGTAGACCTTCATAGGTCTAATTCACCCATCAGTACAATTTCTAGATGCCCTTAGGGAGCACTTTATCTGTTCAAGCAATCACATGCAAGAATAAACAGCATGATGATGTGCAGGTGTCACACTGTTCAGGAAAGAGATCGGTTCTATGTCCTAAAAAATAATGTATTGTGGGCAGATATGTCTGTATCAAATCCAAGCCAAAAGCAAATGTTCGTGTGAAGATGCTGGAAAGAGAGAGTCATTATCCACAGTGAAATAGACCCTTTACTGACATGTGCTTAAAGGGCATTCAGAGAGGAAGCCATTACTCCACAAGCATCAGAAAAATGGAGATTAAAGTTTTCAAATCCACTCTAGGACAAAAACTTTGTTTTTGGAGACATGTCCTGTCTTCTGAGGAAATTGCTAAAACTAGTTTGTTGAAGTGTTCGGCTATTTGGGGAGAGGGTTAAGCAAAGTAAAACTTTGTTTCTTTAGCACTTTTCAAGTAATATATAACAAAGGAGTGTAAAACTAAAAACATTAAACATCAGTACCTTCAAGATTCTAAGATTAATTTCAGTTATTAATTAAAAACCACAACAGAGTCCACCAACCTCAAAAAACCAAGGTGAGATAGATCCAAAGTCCAAAGCTACTGCTGAGAAGGCAGTGCAGCCTTTTACATCACCTAACCAGCAAACCATGATCACATGACTTCAGGGACATGTTAGTTAAATACAAATGTAAATGTTCTGAGATGTATGTGACTGCTTGACCTTTCAAAGCCATATAAGTGGAGACGGCAACTCTATTGTGAGACTGACTCAAGTTGTACTTAAGTTGAAAAATTAAAGACTTCAGACTTGACTTTTGTGCCCTGAAAGCTTAAGATTTGTGTTTGTAACTAAGAAGCGAGTCTCAAACCAGGTGTCAGTTTATATCTCTTGTACTTAACAGTGAAAGTAAGCTGGTATGTGAGCTGCAGACAGCAGCTGCTGCACAAGGTTTCATTGGTTGGTTGGTTATTGGGCTCAATGGGCTTATAAATGAAGAACATGGATAACCCTGAACATCAGATTGTTGTACAACAACAGTGTCTTAAATCAGAGACTTTTTCCGATCTGCTGTAAGCCAGATAGCTACAGAAGCTGCTTCCTTCCTGCAGCCATCAGCTACTTTAGCAACTCATTGAAGAAGCCCCCATAACATGTCTTATACCCAGGGCTTTGAACCGGTTCAAGGAACGGAAACGAAAACCGGGAACTTTTTGTATTTTACAGGGAACAGGAACGAAACCGGAAACGTTATTATTTTTTATGTTCTGGAACTGGAACACTTATTTAAAAATAATGGTAACCGGTTAATACCGGTTTTATTTCGTTCCTCAAAGTTTTCGTTGCCTAATTAACTAAAAAATCGTCACACATTCGCTGACTGAATGGAGCGAGAGCGGTGTCTCCACTAGAGCTACACATCTTAAATAAGAGGTAAATTATGATCAGTGACGGACTGGACGGTCTGGCATTCGGCATGATCGTCGGGTGTGCGCGGCCCCTTTCACCCTGTTCATTGTAGGCCTACATTATCTCTCGGCCCACTAATAAGCCAAATGCAGGGTTTCCCGCAGCACTGTCTTGGCGAGGCAGCCGCCTCGCTGAACTCACGCTACCGCCTCGCCAACATTCCAAAAAAAAAAAAAAACACAAAAAAAAAACAAACAAACAAAGAAACGAACTCGATTTGCTGCATATTTATTTGACGTTAACACGCAGTTTTTTGTTGCTGCTTTCGCGCGTGCATATACTGAATGGCAGGGAAAAAACACATGGATACGCCCCCCCCCCCCCTCGGTCCGCGCAAAACTTGTCGTCTCCCCCCCCAACGCACCTCCTCGCCTAAGCAAATTCCTGCGGGAAACACTGAAATGCCTCTTGGTTCAGTTTTCATGCATATTAAAGTTAGAGTTCAACACCAATGGGGCTACAAACCTGCGTGTTATTTCCATGCATGTGAAGTTATATCTGTGTGTTGCGGGCACGTGCACGCGCGTGCGTGCGCGTCCCCATGTGGGCCGCTGGTTGGTGAAAATGCCAGGGCCGTTTTTTAATCCCAGTCCGTCACTGATTACGATCCATCGTTAAGTAAAACACTCATTCCAAACAGCTGACAGGAACGAAATTAACCGTTCCGGGAACAGTATTTTTTTGTTCTAACCGGTTCGGGAACGTCAATTTATTGGTGGAACTCATAACCGGAAACGTTATAATTCCGTTTCTGTTCGAAACGAACCGATTGGGGAAAAAAATCGGTTCAAAGCCCTGCTTATACCAGCATTTAATTTCCCTTTGGGATTAGTAAAGTATTTTTGAATTGAATCAATTATAGGCCATTAATGGCTCATATCTATCTAATAATCTTAGCTGTAGCTTCACATTAATGACTACATGAATGTCTATCTGACTGAATGCTGTATTAAAAGACTTTGGATAATTTCAGAACAAAATAAACATACATCCAATATGTTCATGCTTTTAAGCTTGCTGTGACATTACAAGGACACATTTATCTGTAAATATCAAAATAAAAGCACTTCCTTTTCTGTTCATTGAGAAGTTTGACACTCATTTATTTACATTTACATTCATTGTGATGTAATTTATACTTAATTTTGAACATCTTAACAATTTCTATGTATTTCCCTTGTTTTCAAGATAACATGAAGCAGCCTTTAGCAGATTATTCAACAATAAATTAAAAGCTGAATAATTTAAAGATAACTGGTAAGAAATATTAAAGCATAATTATTAAATGTTCAGTTAATAATTCAGATCTAAGGACAAAAATTACAGGTTTGGATTCTTTACCTACAACGATTAGGGTTTAAAGGGTTAAAGGTGCGCTAACTGTTGTGGATTTGATGAGAAAATCTTTATTTCAGTCCTTAGAGGCTGAAGGCTTGATTGCAACGGGGCAAAATACTTAAAACTTGACTTGGACTTGCCCTTCCAAGACTTGAGATCGCTGAACTTCTCAGCCAATGAGAACTAAGATCTTGAAGTGGACACTGGAGTGGATGGAGTGCCAATGGAGCCGGGCAAGTAGCGGTGTGACATTTAAAAAAATCACTAATGTCACTAATTTGGTCAGAAGTGTGGACGCAACCTGCAGACGGTCCAGTGATAATTTGTTTAGGCAGGTGTATAAAGAGGAACAGTAATCCAATCTTGAAGAAACAAACGCACAACTAACAATTTCCAGTTCTGTTTGTGAGCTACTACTTAACTTGGCCATATATTATGAGTAATAAACATATGAACAGACCAGAGACTGAACATGACAATCTAATGTTAAACCAAGACTTTGCTTAAGAGGCTCGAGGACTTGAAGTTTCCATTACTAGACTTGGATGCTTTTGCCATGGTTTGGGTTAAAGGAAGAGCCATGCAGATAGTATGGTAGTGGCAAACAAATGTAATGAGCTAAACAAAACTTACAATACATGAGGAACAGGGGAGAGAAAAAACACGAGGAGCATCAGCAAAAAGGTCTAGCAGAGGAATGGAGCTACAGGAAGCATGGAGTCAGCAGAAGAAACTAGCAGTGAGAAATGACAACCGGGCAGCTTATATAGCCTACAGGGTAAAAAGAAAATGGAAAGTGGAGAAAAATATGAAAACACAGGTGGGAGTAATCAGGTGAGAAATGAGCAACAGATGAGATAAATGAAGGCAGTGAAAAGAGGCTACTACTGAGCAGATGGGAAAAAAACAAGGAAGAGAAACAGAAATGGCACAAAATATACAAAGAAAGAACAAATTCCACAAAATGTGTGAACTAAAATAACAGCAACTAGAGAAATATGAACAGGACAAAACAGAAACTCAAAAACACAAACACCTAAGGACAGTGAGCACAAGGGAATAACCAAAGAAGGTACAATCTAGAAAACATAACAGCAAAGAAATAATCAAAATTATGTACACAAATGAGGGCTGCACAGTAGGCAGTGGGGTAACACTTCTTGTGCAGTAAGAAGGTCCTGGGTTCAAGTCCTACACTTGCCCTGAGTCTTTCTGCATGGATTTTGCATGTTCTCCCTGTGCATGCGTGGGTTCTCTCCAGGTACTCCGGCTTCCTCAGTCCAAGAAATATGACTTTTAGGTTTATTGACCTCTCTAAATTGTCCTTAGATGTGAGTGTGTGTGAGAATGGTTGTTTGTCCTGTTTGTCTCTGTGTTGCCCTGCGGCAGACTGGTGATCTGTCCAGGGTGAACCCCGCATCTCGCCCATTGACAGCTGGATATAGGCACCAGCACCCCTCATAACCCCACAAGGGATAGGCATGTTAGAAAATGGATAGATGGGTACCTCATGAAACTTAAAAGAGATTTCTAACTGAATATCATCAATTATGGCCATGATCAGGCTGCTGGCTGCATTTGATGTGCTCACAAAGGCTGTGAACGAGCAGAACCGTAAACTGGATGAGCAGAGCTGCAAGCTGGGTGCGATGGAACGCTGTCTGGCTGTGGTGGTTGAACTCAAGGGTGAGATGGGATAAAATCTTGAATGTTCACGCTCGCTTCAAGGCGGAAAAGCCCAACAAATTCGGAATATTGGATTCGCCACGTGGAGCCCAGCGACAAAGACTTCAAGGCTGACGGAAAATTTGCGCAGCTTGCTCTCAAAACAAAAAGTGTATTTTATGTTTGGGCTTCCCCCCTTATCAAAACTCCCCTGGATGTTATGGCGGAAGGGCCCAGAACTGGGTATTGATGCTCAATACTACATAGACTCTCATGTAACACCTAAGCCTCCAAAGTAACCCTCTGCTGAAATGCTGTCTCGTGATATGTGCTTTTCTTGTGCAGAGGTTTTTTTTTTTGCTATCTCAGACTACCCTGTCAAGGATAAAGTGTGAAATATGCCTTTTTTCACTCTCCCTCCCCAAATGTGGCTCCTATCTTTCCACAGAGTTAAAGGCAGTGCCCTAAGGAAACCGCGTCACGATGGGGTCCTTGGCAGTCAAAGGAATGCGCCTAACGGCTGCGTTCTTTTGGCACGCATGGTCTCAGTCAACCGTTCACCTGTCCACCTCTCCCCCCAAGCCCCAAATGTATGCGATGGACGGTTTGTCCATCAAAAATGTGCTGATGAGGGACTGTGTAAACCAGATATAACAAGGACCCCAAAAGAGAGCAGTGAGGTACACAATAATGAAGATGATTTAAGAAGGACCCATTATTCAAATTCACCACACAAAATTCATGATCTGAAAGAAAGGAAGAACACCACTGTAAGGCAGATCCCGATACAATGGCCGTATACCTTAACCTTTCTCGTTGTGGTCACCTATATGAAAAGTTTAGGTTAGGTCAGACATTAAGAGGACAGAACAATTTCCCAACAATTTATCTTTGCCTCAGAACACCATTGGAGACTCTGAGAGGAGCTGTCTCCATTGAATGACCTTTACTCAATCCTGATTGAAAAATTTCAATAATGCTGTATTTCTCTAAAGCATCAGTTAGCTGCTTAGCCACATTGTGCCCAATTTTCTGCCCAAGAGAAAAACACCTGGTGTGGCCTTTTTTTAGAAGAGGATGGAAGAAAGCATTCTTGAAGAAAATTGGGACTTGATCAGAGGCTAGTCAGACATTAATTAGAGTATATACCCAGAAGCTGACGAACTGACAAACATTTTATAGGGATATAGGCAAAAATCGCTAAACAGCAAGAAGAGATCTTCATGGAGCCAACTAGTTTGGTTTGCTCAGGCAGAGAAACGTCTAAAATAATTTAAAGTAAAGGGCTGCACTAGAGCAAAGATGAATGAAGACATAGCTGACTTGAGAAATATTATTTCTAAAATGAGTGACGTCCATCCATCCATCCATCCATCCATCCATCCATCCATCCATCCATCCATCCATCCATCCATCCATCCATCCATCCATCCATCCATCCATCCATCCATCCATCTTTCAGTGTCTGTCTGATGAGATGGGAACAACAGGTGGAGCATGGGTACCGATGTTACTAATAGTGTTAAATAGCACATAAGGATTACCTCTGCTTTTAGAAACCAGGTTGGAAAAGTGGGCAGCCATCGCTTCTGTAACCGAATTGTTAAAATATGCCAAAAAAATCTTTTGATTAATTATATGGGCCTGACAATGAATTTTCTTTAACAAGCATTCAGCTTTTCACCAAGAATGATTTAAAGTGTGGCCTGTGTCATTAATCCATGGTGAGGATTTTAAAATAGATACTAATCTCTTTTTAAAAAGGACAAATGAAATCTAAAATAGAAAGGCAGTAGTTATTAAAGGGATTGGTTAAAATATTGACATCACTAAAAGAAGAGAGCAATTAATAACAAAACAGGGAAATTGGCAGCAGCAACGATGCTTATGAATCATGGTTTGACAACACGGATACAGACAATGGTCAAAAGTAAAAATGTCATCAGAGCAGATGAAATCAATGTCAAAGCCGAAAGTAAAAGTCCAGAGTGTGCCTTTTGATGTCAGTATGGCCAGATACATGCTGAGTAAAATTAAAAAAGTTCATAAGGTTTATTAAACTAATGACAAAAATATCAGTGCAATCATTGAAATGAATATTAAAATCACCAGTAATGACCAATGTGAACCCTTTGCGAGAGAAAAACAAAAGGTCACTCAAGTTCTGTAAAAAAAGCATTGTTTGGGACAGGTTGGCTACATTACAGTGTATTAAACTAGATTTTTCTCCAACTTTAAAAAGCAGCATGTGATGATGAGAATAACTAACTTTGGATCAATAGCATGTGAACAAGCTTGAAAACGTTGCTGTGAGGCCTCCTCCTTGACCTGATATCTGAGGCTGGTTGATAGAACAATAACCATCTAGGCACAGTTCAATGAGGGATGCATAGTCCAAGTTCCGTTGCCAGGTTTCAGTGAGCAGTAAGAAGTCCAGTGTTATGGAGAGAGTGAAGTCATTCTGCAGGAACAATTTATTAGTTACAGAACAGACATCAAAACAACACTAAACTCAGCAAAGGATGGGCAAATGTGCTTATAGTTATGGTTGCGTAATATTTGTCTGGCACTAAGACTCCAGTGGATAGCAAAATCTGGCAAACATACATCAAGGCAAGAAATGCAACACTAATACTAAGTGAAAGAAAGTAGAAACAATCACTAATGGTGCATCATAAAACTGGTAATCCAGCAGCAGTACAGTCAAACACAGGTGCCAACATAACAGAACAGAGGCACATGTACAAAAAGGAAAGCTTGCAAGTCTGATAACACACTCTCAAATGTGATGTCAAGTTGTGTGGTGCTTTGCTGCAGGAAGGACTGTTGCACAAAGTCAGTTACAAAAAATAATACTGGAAATTCCCAGATTATTTAAAACTTGGATTAGGAAAATTAATAACATTTACTTAAAGATAACTGCTGACCAGTGCATGTTTAAAAAAAATGGGGTCTTGATCGTGTGCAGTACACTCCCCCCCTCCCCCCCCCCCCCCCCCTCTCTCTCACAGACACATTTTGCATAGCTGGCAGAATGCTACTCTGTTTAAACAGCTATTGTGTGGAGGGAAAAGATTTTAAAAGATTTACCCTTTATCTAACCACTTCATCTCAGCATGTCTTTCTCCTTCTTTCTGTCTCTGAAAGAAAGACTGATCCTGGTTTCTCTATCACAAATGGGTCACAAGACCTCCTGCTGTTGCTCAGATTATCATAAAACGAACTAAGAGCCAGTGAGTGGGCAGGAATGGTGGACGTCAAGGCTACCCTTAATATCCCCCCTTTAAGCTCTGGACCTTAAGTAACTGCTGTTTCACCTTAAAGAGAGAGCGCACTCACCCAAGGAAATGTGGGTGGGTATACTGCTCTGCACTTGCCATGAAGCTTCCTTGCACCATCAAAGAACTTCATCTATCCCAGCTTTTACACTTTGCAAGCAGCCTGCTCAATCAGACAGTAAACTACTGGTTATTCCTAAGGGTGATATACCATACCATCAGCAACAAAGCTAAGCAGATGTAAAGTGTCAGTGTCTTTACACTGCCTGTTCACAGATGCAACCCTCCAGGCACACACAGACTGCCATAGAGAGACTCTAATCATTTATAACATCTTTGAAGAGAATTCCTCAGTATACCAATGCATTATTAAAGAATGATGCACAATGAACAGAGCAGTAGAAATAAATCCTCTTCATCCCTAAGGAAGCTCTGATGGCCTGGGTAGTGACAGGGTAGTATGCTTTATTTGTCATTTTCATGGCAGACAAACAAATTAGCTAATTATCCTCCATAATATTGGCTTGTTTCTTATTCTTCTGGCATACATGTTATTGTCAGCTGTTTTGCTCCTAGTCTTTCTGCATGCTTCTGACTAAAAGCTAAAAACACATTTAATAAAACTAGTCTGCAACATTAATGTTTTTTTTGCAACATTAATGTGTAAAGTCCACTAGCTTCACATTTGCATCATGCTACTTTGAAAACGATATGTGGAAAAAATCAAAGTCAGAATTAGGCAGGTGAAAGACATGTTAGCTGTAGGTGTGATGACATATTTAGTATGGTTTATGCTCTAGGTCTAGATGAAGCATTCAACACTGATCTCCATTTTATTAGAGCATATGGAAAACTGGGCTGGCCTTTCAGGTGCAGCACTTGACTGTCTTAAATCCTGCTTAAAGGATAAGGAGGTTTTTATGTCATTAGGTAACTACATCAGGGACCACAAAAATCTCATGCGGGGTTGCCCAAGAGTCCATATTGGGGCCCCTCCTATTCAATATCTTTATGCTCCCTCTAGCTCAGATCATTAAAAAAACAACATAAGTTACCATAACCAGTGGTGGGCACAGCTTACCAAAACGTTAGCCTCACAAACTGATATTCAGCAAACAAAAATATTAGCTTCGCAGCCATTAATTGAAGAAAAATAAGGAAATTTGGGGTAACTAACGGTAGCTGCTAACTGCTAACAAACAGCTGCCACTCAGTCTGTCTCACATGTCTTCAGACAAAAGGTGCTGCACACACGCATATGGCACATGGCGAACATACACATGCATTTGAGGGGATAGCTGTTTTAGTTCAGGATAAATTACTTTTAAACTATAACATTTACACGGCAGTGGAAGCTTATAAGTAGAATATTCTATCCCTCTGTGTCAGACCACAGCATTTAGAAAATAATTGTTGCGTGCGAGTCACAAAGCTACTCAAGGATTGCCAGTTAATACTAGGTATAATTTTGTAGTCCAACTTATATTGGCCTGCCACTATTATTCCACTGCAATGTACTTTCCTCTATGTGTTTTCTTTCCTTATGTTCAGTTCATGTACAGCACTTTGAATTGTCTTGTTGCTCAAATGTGCTATACAAACAAATTTCCCTTGCCTTGCCCATGCCCCCAAAAATATTCTCAATTTTGTACCCCAAAGATTTGAGCATACAAAAGACTGTAATTGCAAGAATATGAAATACATGAGTTTACATGAAAGTCTCTTTATATTGTGATTTTTGGTATGTAGTGAAATGGTATCCCTGAATATACAGACATTAAACAATAAAAGTAAAAAAAAGTCTATATCATTTAAAGCATACACTGGTTAGTCAGTATGATCCATATGACTATGTACAAAGTTACAAATAAACAAAACGTATGCAAATACATTTTTTTTTTCAGGGGAAGGGATATTCTTTTATTTGCAAGATGCATATTGGATGCCATGTGGTGCTACCAAAGCAATCTTAGTTTTACAGATTTTGTACCTTACAAATAATAAAGAAAAATAGATTCACAGGGCAAACAATCACACACACACCTAAAGGCAATTTAGAGAGACCAATTAACCTAACAGTCATGTGTTTGGACTGTGGGAGGAAGCCAGGGTACCAGGAGAGAACCTATGCATGCATGGGAAGAGCTTGAAAACTCCATGCAGAAAAACCCCAGGTTGAACTGGGGTTTGAACCCAGGACTTTCTTGCTGCAAGGAAACATTGCTACCAACTGTGCCAAACAGGCTTCCAAAAGCTTGCAGATGTCTCTGTCTGTCTGTTTTGTTCTCTGTCACTAAGCTTTGCATCCTCTTGATTTATTTATGGTTTGTTTTCCTTTGTTCGAGCTGTATAGCCTGATAGGGATGCAGTAAATGAGTGTTGCTTGCTTGTTCAGGTGGAACAGGGGAGTGTTTCATTAACCAACGTCTAAAACTCTAACTTTTGTTTCTTAGTCTCTCATGATTTGGTAGGCAAAATTAAATACACTTTCAAAATAAATACATTTCCAATTCACAAAACAAAACTAGCACTAGTTCAAATCAAAACAGAATATTTTAATTGTTTGTTTGTTGTTTTGCTATCCCAGCCTTTTAGTTTAATTGTCTTCAATCCAAAACTTCAGTTTTAATAATGCCTTCTAACTTTAACATTAAAGTTATTAACTCTAAGGTTAATGGAAACGACATTAAAAACACTCATGAGTCTTTCTGCATCCCTCCAGTTTTATACAGTTGAACGCTATTTTTGAATTGGCTTCTCCAAACCAGTTTTCACCATTTGAACAAGAAAATATCCCGCCTTGTTATTTCTTTCATCTCTGGTCAAAAGAAATAATTCTCACATTGAATTTGCACTGTGAAGCACTTCACAAAACTAAAGGAGACTAGGTTCCAATATACTGTGAGAGTTTTGCATGCTGTGGGTTTTAAAGCAGATAAATACTCTTTGATTTTAACAAGCATGGATGATGTGTTAATCGGACAGAAAGAGAGGAAAAGTTGATAATCTGCTCAGTGAGTAGAAATCATTCGAATGAGGAGGAAAAAAGACTGTTTCTTTACCACATAGTAAAGGGAGGAAGGAGTGTAAATGAAAATGGGTCTCAGGCTCAGATATCGTCGTTAAATGTAATCCACGTCCTTCTCCTTCATAATTTTAAATCGACAGAATAGAATACAAACTCTGAACTTCTCTAGGCATCACATGAACAGCTCTCACACCACATTGAAGGCCCGTGGAAATAAATTGCTACTCAGATGATTTTCTTTTAAATCAATTTTAGCAGCAGCTCTTTTTTGTATTTTATACTGTAACAATACCTCTTTCTGAGTCTAAAAAAATCCCAAACACTATATTATATTTAATGAACACATGATTGCAAAAGTAATTTTTATAGACTGTAATGTTCAAATAATGTTTCTTTAAACATTATTACATGTTAAAATGTAATACACCAATGTGTTGCACAGTTAGTAAATATAAGTTTGGTTTCACACAGAAGAGAATCCTGACATAAAGATATTGCACTCCAAAATATGTTTTTATTTTATATGTAAATAATTGCAGAGGATGACTTAATAAAATCATTTTGTGGTGTATTACATACCCAGATGCACAAATATTCAAAGCTGATATCTCTTTGTGTGTTTATCTGCAGGATACATTGATCGGTTCATGCCCTGAACTCAGATATTCTACATTCTTTACCCAGAAGACAGGACTTCTAATGAATAACACATGTCCCATAACTAGAGGAAGTCCATAACACTTTGATCCAAAAGGAAGCATGCCATTGACTGGCTCTGCAGAGCAGCTCAAAAGAAGCAGCGGAAAAGCTTCAGGGCAGCTTTGATCAAAGCAACAATCTATATCTTTAGTCCAAATCTGCTTAGCTATAATTTATTACCACTTTAACCAGGTAAATCAATTATGTGTTCACATATTTTACCTTGTGACAATTTAATAAAGTAAACTATCCAACTTTAATTTCTTCTTCAATATAACCATCCACCACTTCTGTCTTTTCACATTACATTTGTTGTTTTCTGAATAATTTATCATAAATAATTAATTTATAAACAAATTGTGAGACGTTTGAGTTTGTACACAAAATCAAATTTATTTAGTTTTCTCTTTAAATTCCTTGTTTTTCAAACTGGTGAGTTTGCTGTTGCCAAATGCTTTATGTAAAGCTTTTTTGTGTGTGCAAAACAGGGGCACGTCTTGCTTTCAACAAATTCTTTCTGTTTTCACAGCTGAAAGTACTGACTTGGCTGGGCCGGAGCAAAGAATAGCTCTCATCAAGAGCTGTGGGCGGGCTCACCCCTAGCCCATTAACTGCTGAGTTTGTTTTCATTCAATCTTTTTAATTTAAGAAAACAATGATGAAAACACTGATATTCGACATTATTAAGAAGTTAATTTAGCAAGGAAATAGGATGAGCTCATTGTCTCTCATCATTGTTATTTTTTTTCCTGAATATTTCCTCTTGTGCAGTGAGTGTCTGAGTGTCTGTATATCACAACTGTTTTTCTGTTCAAATCCTGTGAGGAATGTTGTGTGTACCTCCTCATTTACATACTAGTCAGAGGTTGGAAAAGCCAATCAGCATTTTAAAACAGAACAAAAATATATTTACAAAACCTGATTGTTGTTTAACACAGCCTTCACTGGTGATAATAAGACAAGTTTTCAGGAATAATCTGTAAGTTTGTGTAGGTAAAATCCATCTCTGCACAGCAATGCTCTTTAGATATTCAGAAAACAACAGATGGGTGGCAAACATTTACTAAAAGAGACAATTTTGAGAGATTGAGAGACGTGGCTCCCTGGTAGCCTCCAGGCTGTGGAAAAATAGTTTTTCTTTCTTTTTTTTATTTTTAGAGAACTGCTAAAGAACGGACTCTAGCACCAATACTGTTCTAGCATGGAAACTGTTGGTGGTAAAACCTGTGTATAAAAGGGGCCGCACTCTTGGACATATGTATTGCACAGAAGCTTTCCAGGTTTAATCTTCAAAGCATAGTCACAGGCATTAACCTGAGAATGTCTTCCTTTATGCCAAAAAAGGACATTTAGAAAATCAGGCCAAAGGTAATATCAAGTTGTCCATACAGTGCAGAGATTGCGGGCTTCTAAACTTCAGAGCAAGCTTTTCTCTCCATTCTCTTGAGTGATGTGTTGCCAAGTGAACTGTTGAAGACAGATTTTGCTCTGATAGAGATCTCTTGCGAAAAGATCCCCTCAGAAATATCGGGATAAGGCAACAGAAGGAGAGGATGTCCCATGGGAACTGAAGAAAAAACTATGGACAAATGAGCATGTTACCCAGCATGGTTTTGGCTGTCTGCTGTGCCTCAGCTCACACAGACTGCCAGACGTTAAGTATTTCACTGAGTTTTACTGCATCTTAGGACCTTGCTGTTTCAACTGTGGCATCAAGGAATTCCTGGTATGGTTATAACTTTAATGTTAAAAAAACATTTGCAGTTCAGCCAGACATATGTGTGTGGTAAGACACATTGTTAACTAAAGAATCCCAGCATTGACTGGTGCATAAAAGTTAATGGATTAATAGAAAATGGCCTGATCACTGAACATTTGTCAGAAAAGTGGAGCTATTTCACCCTTTTGTTATATTTGTCAGGTGGAAGCTAAATTTCTGGTCAAACAAATAAGTGATAATGCCCAGTGGACAGGCCATTTCAAAGATGCTTTCAATTCGAAAGCACATTTTCCATCTCTGCTCTCAGGTATGATGTGAATTTTAGCTTAAAAGATAAATTGCACTGGTACAATGTGCAATTATTTAGTGATTATTTGTGACCGTTTGTTTTGTTCAACTCACTCAAGGACAAGTTTTGATGGGTAAGTCAGTAAATCATTAATCCTTTTAAAATTCCAACTGCCTGCCAATGGAGTGTGTTGTTTTATAAACGTGTCTGGCCTCCTGATTAAACCCTGAAGGCCCCATTTACTACCCCGGTTTAAGATTTGACAATAAATGAGGAATATGTTGATCAGAGGTAAAACATTGTAATATGCATATTTAATTCATTAGGAATTCCGAATGGAGAGTATTACATTACCATTCTGTAGTATTCATTACAAGCTGACTTCATGGCAATGTAGGATTCTGTCTGATTTTTCACTACCCTGAACACAATTTTAAAAGACTGACTCCCCTCCCATGTTTTTCAGGAGGAGGGGTGATCTGTTCGAACAAAGAAACTCTCCTTTTCTGACCTACCCCCCTGCAATAAAACTTCATGTGTTATTCTACCCAGCAACAGGGAGAGACAATCAACACTCTGCATTCCTCAGCAACCCAAACTAAGATATTTATTTTTCCTCAACAAGTGTCAGCTCTTTTCTTTACAACTTTTCAGTCTACGCTGTATACACATCTGCTATATAAGAAACTTAATTTATTAGGCTAAAAAAATGCAAAGCATTCTATCATGCAGTGACCTCAGTAATAACAACCAACCATAAAATAAACAAAAACAAAAAGCCCATCCTTGAATTGTTACACTATATTTTGAACAATATGCTGCAACTCTTTTTTGATGTTTTATGGAAAAATGTAAACATATTAAAATGCAGCTAAATACAAAACCATAGCTATTATGCTAAAAATACAATACTGAATCTCTAAATATGTGTGAGTGATTTATATATATATATATATATATATATATATATATATATATATATATATATATATATATATATATATATATATATATATACACACACACACACACACACACACATACACACATATATATATATATATATATATATATATATATATATATATATATATATATATATATATATATACACACACACACACACACACACACATACACACATATATATATATATATATATATATATGTCAGGGTTTTATGTGGTTTCCGTGCACTAACTCTGCTCCACAGGTGGTTCTAGTTGACTGGAGGGCGTGGCCCACACCTGCGGGAGACCCCTCTTCCTGGATTCATCTGGTTCACTCATACACTCCGGTTCTTCCATCTGTTCCTCCCGTCTGCCGTTTGCTTTGGTGCGCTCCGGATCCCTCTCCAGCATAACATCAGTCAGCCCTCCAGTCGCTAGCCACCTGGTTTCATCCGTGAGTTACGGTCAGAGTTCCCTCGTCACTTACTCTCCCCGGATAGGTCTTCCCGACTAAATGGTAAGCGCCGTGGCTTCTGGTGTTTTTCCCCTGGTTCGATCCTTTGTAACGCTTGCCTCTGTTCTTCCCACAGTCGTTCCAGCACTGATGTTCAGACCTCGCTCTTGCTATATATATATATATATATATATATATATATATATATATATATATATATATATATATATATATATATATATATATATATATATATATATGTGTGTGTGTGTGTAAAATCACTCAAGAACTACCCTTGGATTTTAAGAATTTAATGGACCTGATTTATATTTGACAGCTTTAAAGTAAAAATAAAAACTGTATTTGAAAAACCCATGCAGAAACTATGTAACACTATGACAAAGCTGCCATTTTGTCAATAATAAGAAAAATATTGGAGGGAAACAATCTTCATTTTTATTTCTTTGGAATTGTGTAGCAGAGGTGTACATTTTTTTTAGATTTTATTAGAGCTTTTTATTGGCTTTTTCAAACTTTATTGAGAAAGCATTATTACACTGCAGAAGTTCTTTCAAATAACAAATATGTCTATGTATTGCAAAATGTAACTAATTTTGTTCTACCCTTGGATTAATGTTAACATGGCTTTATATTAATTTACAACAGATTTGGTTGACTAAGATGTCATAAAAATCAGTAGACTAAAACTTGGCTGATCTAACAATGTGAACAGAAGACTAAACTATGACTAAGTTTAAAGCTATAGTGGTAATCCAGTTGAGAGACACTTTTGTTATACTGGGTAAAATCGTCCTTTTATCCTGGAAGTAGTGAATAAATTATGTATTTAGAAAAAAGAGGTTAAGAATATTGATCTCTGTGGGAGCTACAGGCCTGTAAAAAGTCTAACTAATCACTGCTCTACGCACCGACGGGCAGGGATTTGTCAGAGTTTTGTTCCTGCTCTCACTCACTTCTGTCCCTCAAGTTCTTGGGGTATCGCCTTACCTATTGGTTGCCCCATGTGCCAATCATTCTGATGCGCTCATGTAACGCCAGTGTGCGTGCATGTTCCTTGTTAGCTGCTTCTTGCTGGCTGCGCATGCGCACTCCTAGTGCTTATGTATCCGGTTAGGTCAGCGGTTAGCTTTGGTGTTAGCAATTTATTGTACGTTCATGTTTATGAGAAGAAGAGGAAGACCTCAGTAGAAAGAAATAAGACCAGAGTGGATTTGGGAGATTTTTTTCATGTGAACCCCCTGAAGAACAGCAAGGTAAGAAGGTCTTGCACATGCAGTTATTCAAAAAGGAACTTGGGGAAACTTCCCTGAAAAAAATTGTCGACCCTAGCTTTAATTTAAAATCTGCTGTCATAATCAACATAGAGTTTTTCCAAGTCCTTTCTTTTGCAATCTACTTAAGATGTGTTGTATTTTAGATGTCAGGTTAACTGGAAGCATAACTTAACAAAACTAAATAGCACTAACAGAGTTTTAATATCAAAGGCACCACATTTTGAAGTGCCACAAAGTGAAGAAGGCACAAAACTGAGTGTCACAGCTGAAGAGGTAATCATTGAGGTAATCATTGCACTGAATTAAAATGTTCCAAATGTTAGCGATGAAGTAATGTCTTCAGGAATTGTCTCCATCCACATCCAAAAAAATCAAATAAACAAACCAATGACATCTTATCTTGTCTTATTGAATAGATAATTTGACCATTATTGTCCAGTCCCAGTAAGTGGTACCATGACACAGTGACGCATCTTTTGTGTAGAAAAACTGTGTAAAACCCCATCATTGATATTCCATGATTATTTGACATTGAATTTTTATGCCAGGATACTGTTTTTCTTTTTCTTTTAGCCCCCAGGCGAATATGTTTGCTCTGGTTTAGCTGGGCAGTTGGTAATGAGACGTCACAAAATCTGTCTCTGTGTTTATACATAGCATTTAAGCATCACCAAGGGGCTTGCTTGGGCTGACTCTTGCCATTACGAGTGAAGGCATGATATATGAAGTAAGCTTAAGAGAGTAGCTTGTGTGTGCTTTGACTGATCCCAAGACAATCCCAATTTAATTGTGCATTAAAGACCATTCTCTGCGTCATTTATTATATTGTTTATTTATCCCCCTTTTCCTGCCCCGTACACAAACATCCCTCCCACCCCATCCCCATCTGAGCTCTAATTAATCCTTCACAGAAATCTCAACTTCATTAACTTGGGCAGCTTTAGGCCCCAGCTGGGGTTAATTACTAAAATAAAAATGGAAATATAATTTTTTTTCCTGAGCAACCAAACAGAAGGGTGTGATTGTAATACAGAAAACTATGCAGCATTCATTTAGGAGGTAAAAAAAAAGTTGAAATCTAAACATTATGAAAATTAATTACTTTTTCACGAAAATAAGGATGGTGTAATTTTATCAGTATCAATAAACCCTGCGGTCAGTGCAAAGCAAATATTTTATACTGATCTAGCTAAAAAAGCAACATTTATGGAAAACAGCTGGTGAATACTAAGTGTGTTAACGGAAGATGCATGTGCCAGGAAGGTTTATCGAAATTGTGTGCACATTACAATCAACAGTTATTCAAAATAGTTTGCACAGATCAATGAAGGTCATATAAACTTCATATATGACTAAAGTCAAAACATACACTTCTGTTATTAAGGAAATATAAATGTGTGCAACATTTTCTGCAGATGTAATGTGCTCCCCAATGCTCGTTGTTAATAGGATTGTACATTCATTTTGCAACATCTGGTTCCAATACTCAAGGGTTTCACATCCTCCATCATGTGTACGCAATGCACATATGTAGACTTAATTTCTCCCACAAAAATACACACTAGCGCAGGCATACATGTGCTAACATAAGCTGTACAATAGAGCTGAAGGGGGAACAGAGGGATGAAAAAAGAAAAAAGCATTAAATTGGCTCAAAAGTTAACAGCTGTATAATATCTGCGATGGGTCTCAGTAGATGCATGCCCACTGCAAAGACTCAACAATTAATTATCCTGCTGCAGATTCCTGGCAGCCCCATGCTTTTTTTCCTTTTTTTACTGTTGAGTGGACTCCTGCTGCTTCTTCAAAGATTAACATTTAAAAATTCATCAGCTGGCTTCTTTCAGCGTACTGAAATGCCTCCACCATAAATTCATCCGAGTATGTTTCATTATTTCTATCTGCTTAGTATCATCACTATAACTGCCATGGGGCCAAGAAGCAACATGCTTTCTTTAATCAGACTGTTCAAATGACAGGAGAATCAACAAATATCTTTAATGATCGAGGCAATGGCTTAATTGAGTGAAACTAAAACTGAAAAATTACATTTTGCAAAACCAGTGTACCAAGTCAAATATAGAAAACTGCTAAATAAAGAAAAAAATCAAACAAGCAAACATAAAACAATGTTAATTCGGAAACATCTCATGGATCTATTTGAGAATTTTAGTAGTTATAACAATTAGCTTTATAGAACCATGTACAAAGTTTACATAACCATATAAAAAACAAATTTGCACAGTGGATTTAAACATAATTCCATAATCCATTTAAAGTAAAATCCAGGTTTTCTTGATTTGGTCATGATTCTTTGCCAGGATTCTTGACAGCCAGTGTGATGTCAAAATGAAAAGCTAAACATGGAACCATGACTTAATGTATGAAAGAAAAAATATAAATTGGAGCTGTCAACGGCAGTTGGGGTTCATTGCATTTCCCTCAATTTTTTTTTTTTGGGTCTTTTTCTGGGTCAGAAGTTGCTGCCTCATCAGGGTTTCACTTATTCTTAGCAAAACATTGTGCCATGATTTGTTTAGTAAAATACTCCGGAAGTAGTGGAGCTCGAGAGACCATAGGTGAACACAATTGGTTGAAATAGGTGTCAATCAAAAGAAGAAAAACTGGCAGCCAGTTGGGCTCAATAGTGTTAATACTTATTATTTTGTTTTCAAAGAGTGACATTCTGAAAGCAAACACATGTGAATTCAGCACCTGAGTGCCACCAGATTTTTAAAGGGTTTTGATGAAAGATACAATTTAATCAGTCCTGGTATCACATGGGCTCAGAGAGCTTTTCATTATGAACTGCTCATGTTTAGAGGACTTTACATTACACCAAAAGGCTGCTTTTTTCTTCGTGCCAAATTTTTTACTAAATTGTTTTAATGTATCTGGTGCAATGGAGAGTAAAGGTTACAGAGCAATAAATAACTGGAAAAGTGATTCCTAATAACTTTTCCTAATTCCTAATTCAAGCATAGAGGCCCACAAACAGTCCCTTTAAGCTTTTAAAATGTAAATGCAAGACATAAAAATGTATTAAAAATGTAAATGGTGATCATATTATTCTATATTCGACAAAACATAAAACTGCTGACAACTGTTCTACATGCTGTGGCTTAGTGCCTGAGGTCTGTTAAATCATAAATGACTTCTTATTGGTAGCAGCAACCCTTAAGGCGATAGAGTAGGGACAAATGCCAATTTAGTTTTGCAACACAAGTAGAAAAACAACTGGGAGATAAGAATGCCCCTGGTTGTTATTTTGCCACCTTCTCATTTTACATTAGGCATAAGTCCATCAGTTGGAACTGGCCCATGCCTACAAGCAGTCAAAGCAACACAAACATGCTCACACACCCACATACAGTAGATCACTCAGCAGAGGAATGTGGATGATGAACAGGCCCTGATGCTTGGCCACTTGCATTTCTTAAATGTTCACAGTGATACAAATTTTATCTAGCTGTTTAAAACTTACTTTAATGCCTTTCAAAGAGTTCATGCACAAAATTGTAATGAATCTAATTTAGGAAACCTTCTTTCATTTTATTTAATTAAATTTTAATTGGATCAATTAGAGGATGGCATTGGAAGTGTTATTAAGTCGTACTTTTGTCACACACAACATCAGAACTCAGTAATATAAAATAATCATCAGTCTGAGCCAAAAAAAAAAAAAAAAAAAAACAGGTGTAGCTTGCTTGGAATAAACATAATATTGTGGTGGAGTAATTAAAAATATATATATCATTGTACACGCAATAAAAACTGGATAGATAAATTAAATGTAACTTTTTTCTATTATACACATAGGTGGGTAGAGTAGCCAGAGATTTTACTAAGGTAAGAGTAACACTACTTGAAAGTAAAAAGTACCTAAACAAGAAATTACTCATGTAAGAGTAAAAAAAAATATTTGGTAAGAAGGCTACTCAAGTACTCAGTAAATGTGCATTACAACTGATTTAGTATTTAAAAATGATGTAATTGGTTAGGCAAAAATATTAAATGATGTACTAATTCTGGTATTTTAAAGACTAGCATAAAACATTTACAAACAATAACAATTACAAAACAAATTCAGGCAGAATAAACACTTTTCTAAACAATGTTTTTAAAAATAAAACTTATGATACCAAGTAAGGACAGTGCAAAGTACTTCTGATAACAATATCTACTGTTTACTGTGGTGACCTTACCTGTAAATAGCTTGATGAGCTCAGCACATAGAAAAGACCATTAAAACAACAAAACTTGTGTACAAACAGGAAGTCTCACCTTAATATAAACTCTAGATGCATGTCTCTTTGCTGCATTTTTGGTTGAAACAAGTTTGTTCTTTATTCAGTAAAGTTACTCACAGTGGATAGAGTAGCCAAATATTTTATTCAAGAGTAGCGATACTTCTTCATAATATTTCCTCAAGTAAAAGTAAGAAGTACTGTGCAGTAAAACTACTCCAAGAAGTAATTTGTTTTCAAAAAGTTACTCAAGTAAATATAACTGGTTGCTACCCACCTCTGATTATTCATACGCGTTCAAAAAATACATACAGGTTCAAATATATTTACAGTACACCTTAATACTATTTGGATAAATGTCCCTCAGAAAGTTGCCAAAAAACATACATCAACCATTCTTCTTTTGGAAAATGGTACATTTTATTTTAAATTTTACATTTATCTGGCACAAAGTAAATTTTAAACATAAACCATACATTAGTAATAAGATCTATTCAATATATTGTATTGAAAATAGCCCAATTAATAAATATTCCATTATAATCATTCCAGAAGAACAATATTATCCTAAATTAGCCATTCAAAAACAAGTTTATGCGTTTAGAATTATTGCACTTGTTGCATACCAAACAGTATCCAGTTTTACATCAGCAAGTTGTTTATCTGGTGGGACTGGATGGATTTAGAGGCTAGTACCCGTTCCCTATTATATCACTAGTACAACTACCAGTCAAAAAGCCTGTTGCTGTCGTTCTCCTCGACTCCTCCAAGCGTTCCTCATGTGGTTGTGCCCACGTCTAGTTTGACCTTAACTGTTTTACAGTTTAGCCTTTCCATGTGGGCGGCTGCTTCAACACAACATTCTTATAACCAAACGGAAAACCATACCAGATTACCATGGTATTAACACAAACATTTGAAAAAGCAATGTGTAGCATAATTTAATTAATGTAATTAAAATTTTAAAGAGCATCAATTATTCCTTTGCAGTTTCTAAGATAATAAATATTGATTATTCCAGTTATGATATTTTTATCTAAGACATTTATTCTTAATTCTCATTCTGGTACACAAACACAAATACAAGGCACGTGACAACTATTGACAGTCCGGTCACTATTTGAAATATGAGTTGACAATAGGTACTTGTGGTGTAAGGCTAAGCACAATATGGAGGAAAAAAAGCTGCTAAATTTAAAGTTTTTAAAATTGCTTATTGGGCAGAGTATCTTGTCATGCTGCACTTTTCAGACTAAAGGGAGAGTCTAACAAAGCAATTTTAGCTGATTTATTAGCTGGGTAAATGGCTTAGATAGCTACCCCTGAGTCTGCTGTTTAACACCTGCTGCTCAAGTCTTGTAGCTTGCCAAATGTACAACTCCTTTAGTTTTCATAGCATAACTTTCCAAACAGCTGACATTCTGTGTTGTAAACATGTAGGCGGCTGGTAGTGTGCCGAAACTGATGAGGGAGTCAAAGGAAACCATGCTCACTCTGGAACTTTCTCTGGCATCTTATTCAAGGGACTCTTAAACCATAAGTAGGTATTGCCCACCCTAAGATAATGGCCTGGAAAACACCACCCTGTAAATTATAGAACTGAGAGGAAAACAATTATACAACTAAATAACTTTCATGCAAATAAAAAAAAATCCATAGTTGTGGAACATGTTCTGAAGTCAACTTCAAACAAGCAGCCAAGAAAGATTTATTTACATGACACTAATAGCCTTAAAAATCATATGCCAAAATACTGTACATAGTCAGCAAGAGCCAGACACCTTTATATGTCCAAATGGGAAATTTTATTTTAACTTTGCAGACCATACCTTCACTTCTAACAGCCGCTATCACAGAGAGATGTTATTTGTAAGGAAACTTTTTGTGCCTCTTTCAGCAGATTATGTTCCAAATCACCTACATAAAGAAGAATGACAAATGTTTTTTTTCCATTGTGAGAATGTCAGTATTACTGAAGAAAAGCTTGTGGGACATTGTGAGATTTATAATTATTTACAAAAACATTGACCACTCAGCCCTTTTTGACCATTAATCTGCCCCACTGGAGTTTGATTGGGTAGACTGGTCCCACAGCTGTACATTATATGGCGCTTGCTATATAAAAAACAGAACCCTCTAAAATTCATCTTGCAACCCAAAGCACGTTAGGTAATTGACAGTCAAACAAAGCTGAGAAAGCTGCAGTCTGCTGCACTGATTGATGGATGAACATGAAACATAGCCTGCCTTTTCCCATTGTGCGCCTATTCAATCACACCTAGGCCAATGTGGCTGGATGACATCAATATGCATGGAGATAGGCTGTCTCCACTTTTCTTCACTTCTGTGTGATGTGACACACTGTGTCTGTTTTTCTTTGTCTGTCAAGGTGCTATCCCTCTGTCCGTGAGCAAGAGAGTGACCCAATGCACTTCATTTTTACCGGTTCAGGAGGTATGAAGCAAACGTTCAGAAAAGCCAATTTGGCAAGATTTCCACCATTACTGTTAGGGAGGTTTTTCTTGGAAAGATCATATTTTTATTTAAACTGCCTCTAATATTTGTGATCCATTTTTAAGAATTACATTATTAAACATATGACAAATACAAAAACAGAAAACAAAAATTATATAACTGTTCACCCTTGTATTGATCTTGATAGTTTCACTAATTCGCCTGGCTTAAAGATTTGGGAGCAGCATTAAATGGTTTGTTGACGCACATAAAAAACTCAAAACAGTTCTTTCAACATGTTCATAAACTAGAAAATATACCAGACACTTCATTGTAGCACCTTTTTAACATGTTTTAAAAAGAAGCAGAGGACACATTGAGACAAAACGGAGAACGGTAGAAAGGGAACGAAAGAGTGACTGACAAAGAAGGAAACATCTTCAGTGAAATCATTATTAGATCATAGGCTAAAATGGAAGAATATATTCTATAATTCTGAATGCTGAATATTATTAGATCCTTTGGCATTATATTAGATGATAGAATCCATGCCTACTTTGATGCTCCTTCCAACAGGATATTTGAACAGATGTTTTTAGCAAACTAAACGGGCTCTGTCATTGTGTCTCAATTGTGAACTGCGCTTGTCAGCATTAATAACATGTGAAATAGGTCAAGATAACTTCATGGACAAGTCACATTAAAAAAAAACAAAAAACAGATCAATAATTAGAAAAAAAGTCTGCTCCTACTGTTTGAAAAGGGTGGAGGGTTAGGGTTCGTGTGACTGTTCTTTGATTAGAATCATTTATAGTTTTTGATTTTTAAAGCTTTGTTGTTTAAGTTTTGGGGTACGCATGTGTAATTATTAATTTTGCACCATATTCAAGGCCAGAAAGGCCAGAATATTCTGGATCTTATAGGATGGTTATCCAGGCAGAATTATGTTGCAAAGTACAGTCACATTCAGTAAATTAGAAATGTGTTCTGATAAGGAGTAGAACGCCGCCTCACGTTGGACTCGGATCACGCAAAGATTGCATCATCCCGCGATAATAATGTACTTGTAGGCTTTAAATAGAACAGCAAACCAGTAAAGTGGTTATTTCGTCAGTACTACCTGTGTCTCGCGTGTCTGCTCTTCATGCAATCACCTTACATTGTTTTCTTTGGGTCTGTTTTTTGATTTTTTTAAATTCAATGCCCGTTTTTATTATGTCTGTTGATTAATTGTGTGAACAGAATTTCTTATTACATTCATATTCATGTTTCAGAGTAAAATGTGATCCAAAATCTGCACATGTAGTCTTTTACATGTAAACCTGACTGCTTGTGTTACACCCCTGTAAAGGGAAATAATGAAAAAACATGCACGGACACAGTGTTACTTCTGTCGCTTCCGATGTCATAATGTTATTTCAAAAACTGTTTCCAGCATTACATGGACAAACAAAGAACATGTAATGCAATAAGGAAAAAATCCTGAATTACACAGCACATCAGCTGCTCAAAATGTCTTTGTGCCTCACAGTTAAAGACTGATACATATTTCCAGCATTGACAGAAAAGCATATAACAGTACAATATACAGGCTGTGTTTATACATACTACATTAGGAAAACAAATCAAGATTATATATCACATTGACTTCTTACAGTCATTAACATTTCTATTTTAATCAAAGCAATATAACGTAATTGTAATCACAACATACATCCTCCCTAAGTGCTCAACATTGCACCCAAACATTATGGCCACACAACAGCAGCGACATCTATGCCCTGGGACACAGCTAACCAGGAAACTAACATAAGTATAGCTTTCAAGCAAAGCCAGATTTACTCTAAGCTGTTCAGGTCACTACAAACACTCCCTGCTTGCCTTCCAAACTTAGTGAACTCAAATATAGCAATAAAAACATGTAACAGAATCTTTACCTGTAAAGGGGAATAATGAAAAAACAGTCACGGACACAAGTGTTACTTCCATAGACATTATATAGGTAGGCGCCCCATGGACTGGCACTGCCTATTGGAGCTGACGTTTCAGTGCGGCCGCCATTTTGGATGGGTCTCTCACGCAACCCCAGTGCATTTATTTGTACTGAGGAAGCTGTTTGCCAAACTAAAAGAAATCATAACTCCCTGAATTTTTACCCGATTTTCACAGGGTTTGGTTAAGGCCTGGAAAAGTGTTCTTTGAAATTTCCAGGTCTTTCCAGCGTGTTACACCACCCTGCTTGCAAATAGGGCTGGAGTTTAAGACCCTTAAAAAAACAACTGTTTTGCACAGCTTCTTGCATGTGTCTGTACTCTGTAACTCTAGGGTACTTAATTTGGCATTGTGATTCAGCCTTAATTTGGGAAATACAGCGATAAAAAATTAAAAACATAAAATTATGGTCCATCTGTTGGGTTTCTGCATTGTTATCACCAAGTAAAACTCATCTTCAGAACCAATCTCAGCCCAGAATGGTGATCTGCACCCCGTGATCTACTTTTAATAGAGGGTTGCTCCCTTTGCGTTTACTCTCGTCGGCTCCTATGCCAGCTTTGAGTAGGAGAGACCCATCCAATATGAAGGCACTCCAGCACATAATGAGGCATCTACTCTTTATAATGTCGCTAATGTTGTCACATTAACGTCACCCCATTAACAAAATTAAGTATGGCGTTTTTTCCCCATATACATCTCCCACATGCTAAAAGCATCAAAGAATATGAATTTTTGCCAAATGATAATACAGAACATTATTTTGCACGTTTTCATTCTCTTTTTCTTTTTTCTGAAACAGTTTTAGAACCATTATACTACCACTTTGCTTTTCATCAACTGACTTTGTGCCTGAACGATCCGCTCTGCTCTGGATTGACGTGGAGTTAGTGCGGCGAGCGGCAAAAATACAACAGCTGTTTGTTTTAGAGAAACGGCTTGGAACAGTGAGACATCTTCAACTGCAACACAAGGAGAAACGTCTGCCAGCTTAGAGTTATTTCTTAAAATGAGTGGCTTATTGGAGATGTTGGTAACTTTCATGGGAGTCCAGCCATCTCCCAACAAAGGTGTGATCACCCTGCCGACCATGATGCCTCGAGGGACACACCTGGAAGTGGATGACTTCAGTATGACTGTGACGGCAAGCCAAACATGGTAAATTCCACACCTCACCACTAGTTTGTTTCACTTTAGTTTACTTTGCAGTCAATACTTTGACTACTAGAGATGTTATGAGATGAGCCAAGGCTTCAAGGCGTGTGTCGAGTAATGGAGGGGGCGTATCGAGGCTTGCTTTATTAAGGGGAGGAGCCGAAAATGATGACGTCCAAAGCCTTGCTACCCAGCCGTACCACGACTGCTTCGGGAAGCAGTTCAGATTGCGTGCAAGTTTATGGACAGGCGTTAATACCACCTCAGTATTCAATAAAAATGTTGGTGTTTGTTGGAGAGTGTTTGTTAGTTCAGATTTTGGATATAATTTTGATAGTCTGGATAGCAGAGTTTGGATAGAGTTTTCATAGTTTGGAGACAATGTAAAGTTTAGGTGAGAGGAGGAGCTTGGAGATTGAAGAGAGTGAGGAGATGATAGAGGATGGAGCCTGTCTGGCAATATTTGACTTTGTTTCTCCTAATAACATAAGGTAAATCTTACAGTCATAAGATTATTTAGATTTGCTTATTAAGAATTGTATTTTCACTCTTTCTTTATTTCTAGGTGAGATGGAGCTGCTTACAAACTGACATACCTTTATTAACATCAGAAGAGTTCAACATTGTTGGATGGTGCCTTTCTTTGCTGTCTCCATTTCAAGATGCCACTGTTGAACTGCCTTCAGAGGAAAATGTTTCTTCCTCCAAAGTGGTTCCCCTTCATAAAACGTTGGAGCAAAGCCTTCAAGAGGAGATGACAAAACCATCACCAGCACGTTGGAGACCACCTCATCAGGCAACTGGGAAAAGCTTCAGATTTTGTAGACCATGAGCCTAGCTACCCTCCTTGACTCTAGATCCAAAGTCATAGGTTTTGGTTGCTGCATGTTTTCTGATATTTTATTTATAGTTTTTATAAAAATAATGACTGTTTTGGATTGTTCACTGTATATAGTTGCAAATATTTTAATTTAATTTTCTCAATAAAAATGCTAACAAAAACAAAAAACAACACTGGTGTTAAAAAAATAGTCTATTAAAACCCAAAACTGTTGAAAAACTCTTAGTTCTGAATAAAATCTTCCATTTCACACATCATTGTCCAAGTTCCACAAGCACTTTATCTGCTTAAGCCCATGCCATTCTATTAAAGTGACAGAAAAACATACAGAGCCAGCCATGTAATATTGTACCAAAATGTGCACAAAACATGTAAAAATATTTTAATATACAGATGCAATAATCATAAGCTACATTAATGGGCATTATTAATGATAATTTGCAACGGCCCTAAAGGATGCAAATAGAGGCAATCTTCAATCATTATATTTGCTGACTGTGATTATGCATTCGGCCAGTAGGTGGTTTCATGTGCAAATGAAGCCTCCCTTTTAATTGGCTCAAGTGGTTCAGTGCCTCATGAGGCTTCATCTCACCACTACTGAATACATTTTGTCATTCATTGTGTTTTCTTTTTTTGACTAAATTAACCTTTTTTCATCACACCTTACAATGTTTATTTGGAGTGCACACATAACAACACTGCAAGATTTAATTTCTGTTAATGTTTTGTACAAATACTTCTTTCTTTGTTTGAGTTAGCTGGGTGTTTGGCTTCGTCTTCCTGGTTGACAAAAGGCATGGCCAAGGTCTGAAGGACCTGATGTACAGCTGACAACCTTATTGGACTGAGCCATGTGTATCATTTCCAGAGGGTTTATTTTATTGTTTTGCATTAGTTTGTTATGTGGCACCCATTTTGATTCCCCCTTGTGTGTCATATGGTTTAGCTAAACCAGTATTTAAGTCCCCTAATGTGTGAATTCAGCAGGTCAGTTTGTCTGTTGTTTGTTTGAAGTTTGGTTAGTTATGATTTTCTGCCTCTTTTATTGGCTTGCCTGTTTTTGTTTTGGATTTGTTCATTATTTTTTTCATATTGTTTGAGGTAAATAATTTTTGGGGTAAATAATTTTTGAAGTAAACATCTGTGTTCTTTATTCTTTACTGCTTCGTCCCTGACAATGACTGTACTCCCCGGCAATGTCGGAACATTGTTCGGCAGTCTGCCCCATAGCAGGTACTCTTGTCTAGGGAGGAGAGTAACGGCTTGGGTCAGCTTCACTTCTATAGAAGAGGACAGAGGATAAACCCAGACGGAGAGCTGTTACTCCCTGACAGTCTGAGATCATCTGCGCCGGGCCATTTCTGTCCTCTTGCCTTTATTGTCACACATCAAAAAAACGGTCAGGAGGGTTGGGTCAGGAGGATTCAGGAATTTACAACATGGGGGTTGAAAACAAAGAAGGGAGCAAGTTTTATTGCAGATGGTGATCAGTCACCAGCTTCATGCACAGCTGGATAAGGCAAGGCATTCCTTATCTGGGAAGACCATTTGTTCTCTCTGTCTAAGGTTAAATATAACAGAACCTTCCTGAAAGCAAACTCTTAAAACAAACCAAATGACTGTAACTTGATAGAAATAAAATTATTACATTCATATTTCTCCAACACCTTCCAAGGGACATTTGAACTCCTCCACCTTGTGAGACTAGTTATCATCTCTAGAAATAGCTCCCACTCGGAAGATTCCTGTGTATCGCGTGAGATAAGCGTCCAGTAGTTTTAATTTTTCAGCTGATGCAGCACATATTTCAACATGTTGTGCCCACAATGACATCATATCTTTGACCAGCAACCACCAGGACTGGTACTGCACACTTCATCCCTTACAGACTCAGTTCCACATAATACATGCTTTTGAGATTCACCTGTACTCCACAACCAACAAGGATGTCCTGCTCCCCTGGTTCTTCCTGGTGAGCTAGGATGTTCTCTGACATAAGTTTCAGCCCTGCTTCTTCACTGATTGTGCAAGCCATCCATCCTGTAACAAGCAACCCCTGCAGCTGGACAGAACCATTGATCATCACTGGGGAGTGAAATAATTTGCCGAAAAACAGAAAAGATTCTTGGATCAATGTGTGCTTCTGTGCTTTTTTGTCTCTCTTATTGCGTCTCTGCTCTGTCTTCTCTAACCTCCCAGTCGGTTGGAGCAAATGACCATTCACACTGAGCCTAGTTCTGCTGGAGGTTTTTTCTTCCCGTTAAAGGGGTGTGTTCCTCTCCACTGTCGCTTCATGCTTGCTCAGTATGAGGGATTGCTGCAAAGCCACGGACAATACAGACAACTGTCCCTGTGGCTCTACGCTTTTTCAGGAGGAGTGAATGCTGCTTGTCAAGACTTGATGCAATCTACTGGGTTTCCTTAGATAGGAAACTTTTTGACCAATCTGTATAATCTGATCCGATTGAATTTGACTTTGGAAAGTGCCTTGAGATGACATGTATCATGAATTGGAGCTATATAAATAAAATTGAATTGAATTGAATTGAACTCAGAAGCACTGATTTGAGGGGAAACATCACCTTAATTAAACACGGGGAAGAAATGCAGAGAAAGGACTGTCTGATGTTTAGGAGTTCCACTCTAATGAAAGTAATCACAGAGTGATGGCAAAGAGCAGAATAAACATACAAAACCACAAGACATAAACTAACTCAGACTGCCATGTGCACTGCCATCCTGGATATAAAGACATCTGTTTCTTAATTTTTCAAAAGTATCAGTCTTGAAGAGGGAGTGGTGGCCTATTGGTTAGAGCAGGGCACTTGCATGATGGGAAGGCTTCAAATTCCCCAGTTGGAATCCCACAGGCTGCCACCCTAGGCCCCTGAGATGATGATTATTATTATGGACTATTCAGAATGATCCATATACATACTGATGCTGGCAGGGTCGTAATGCCATAGGCTTTAGGTCAGTTTACAACTTAACCGATTCAAGCCTATATTAGTTGCTCATACATGTGCTCATACTTTTTCTATGCAGTATAATTTTAAGTTCATTTCTTTGCCTTTGGTGGTTTTTGACAATCTTTCTGACTCAGGAGTATAACTACACATCACTACTCAGTTCTCCTTCTACTGATAATGGCATTTGCAACAGTTTAACGGCTCCTCAGGCACATTGCTTCCCTTGACAGGTCATTAATGGAAACTGAACGCTGTTCTCTGGCTTGAACTGAAAATCTGCCTCTATGGTTTGTGGGTTAAACAAAATTATATCTATGCATAGCTGGCAAAAAATACAATCAATTGCTGTATCTGTGTTGGTAAGATACTGGTTAGTTTCTTGCACAGATACCAGACTAACAAAAATGCCTTAGGCCCTCTACATCTGGCATGATTCCCAACTATTTTCACCCCTGCCTATGGGTGTTGATAATGTGCTGGTTGGTCAACTGTTTACTTAAAGGAAGAGAAACTAGTACAAAAGTTTGAATGTTACAGAAGTCCTTGTTGACCCTGAGGGATAGCTTTGCAGTGAAGCAGATGGTCAAGCATAATAGAGAGTAGGCATCTCACTATAACTCTGGCATGTCCACTTTATTCATACTGTTCCCCAGATAAATTTCTTTGAACACTTATTTCCACTCACTATTTTCTTTATTTTTAAAGGTTTTTCATCTTCAGTCTGCAACACAGGCAGATTGACACAAATGAGTGTGGAAAGAAAGGCAGAAAGGGATTGGAAAGCAGTGAATCCCATGCCCATACAACAATCTCTGACCATCTTGAGCTTCTCTGACAGTGATCAAGTGTGTCTCACCGAGACAGCTTAGGTGATCGAAGTTTCCACAGTGGCAATTCATCATTCTATCTGGCAGCACTAAGATGACAAGTACTTTTAATGCTTGAATCAATTTTCTACAAATTCATCTGTAACATTGTTGAAGCAGTTCATTGTTCAGCATCAGTTCCTTTCTTTTCAATCGGTAAGTCAGTTTAGGCTAATGGAGTAAATAAGACACCAATTATGAGCATGTCTAAATAGTAGAGCAGATGATGCCTCTGAGTCAGGTGTTCGTCAACTGTCAAATTTCTCCCAGAGCTACCAAACTCTCAGTTCCACTCTCACGCACTAAAACTTTTCTATGCAGCAGAACATCACTGTGGGTGAAAGTCTACTATTACTGCGAAAAACATATCTAATTATTGACCAGTCAAATCAACAACATCGTCAATATGTCACCACTGATTATATATAATCATCTCTGTAGGGAAGAGATTTAAGTCATTTAGTGGGCAAGCTGATGAAGCCAACTGCATTGGAACAAAATTAAACCCACTGAAGAAATAGTAATCAAATTAGGAAGAACCAGGAAAACCAATAGGCCATTCTGATTTTTCCTACAGTGAGAGTACAGGCAGAGTATCACTGAGCTATCTCAGAAGCAACGCATCTATCATATGCATGTCCCACAGGACTACCCTTGCCCGGGTTAAAAACACTTTTATAAAAGACAACAGAATCATTTATTGAACTAACATCAAAAATTTAATACTAAAAGGCATTCCCATGTTGTTTCACATTGTCTTTTCAAATGGCCTGATAGGCCTTTATTGTTCCCATGTTGCTTTTATTATCTGAGGGGGGAATCGTATTCTGTTTCACTTTGTGTGCTGAGTTTCTTTTTCCCTCCTCCCCACTCCCTTATGTTGCCTTTGTCTATTTCTTTCCCCTGCTCCTGGCCTCCATCTGTTTCTCCAAACATTTGACTTGCTCTTGTTTTCCCCCTTTCTGTGGCTTTACCGTCATCCTCAGGAGATTTTGACATGATATTAAGTTATAGTTACAAGGCAATACTGTGATGCTGTTCCTAAGGGAAATCTCTCAGCTCTAGAGTATGACATTTTTACTACAGGAGGCAGGTGTCTGCCTTACTGAAGCAAACGACAATATATTTAATTTTCAAAATGGATATGTAGTACCACATCAGAGCCACTAGGGATTATCATTTGGGGATGAAAGAATCCACCTTTTCCTTCCTCCCTTAGCCCAAGAGGATGGTAATTCATTGATAAAATGAGCTATGATGCCAACAATGACAGGTGTAGGCATAACCAGGTGTTGCCTTGTGATACTGACATAAAATGTATGTCTCCCATCTCAGTGAGAGTGTTGTCTTTACCAGCTGCTGCAACCTTGTGAGGAGAAAGTTAAGAGGTTTTAATTAGAAGTTAGAGTGTTGTTAATTACACATTCATTCAATCTTGCATAACTGTCTTACCGAGAACTTCTTTCTGCCATTTGACTCCTCCTGCTCTCCTTTCTTGTCGTTCCAATACCAATTTAAGTACCAGAGAATTTACTTCGATGCCTACTGGGAAAGGGAAGGCAAATTTGTTAATTTGATGTATTGCACTCCCTACTCCCTTCATACCTCCCCTTTACCCATCTCCCACACCGTTCAGCATGGTTTCATCTTTGATCTAGGACCCCCGTGAGGAGACACATTTAAAAAAGCAGACCCCTGGCAGCTTCTTCTGATGGCCTGGATTTAAATGATTTGACAGTATGTGTGGCAGATTACTCCCTTAAACAACTTGGGGAACAATGAGAGGAAAAATTTCGTATGAAAAGCACCTGGGTTCATTACTCCAACTAATTTAATTTTTCCCTTTTGTACAAACGAGATGATGAGGTCATAACTCAACATAGAAACCTGAGAAAGCGGCTGTTGCTGCTGTCAGGTTGATAAAGACATGTAATATGCTTAAGTTCCCCAGATACATGAGAGGAGGGGGACTTTAATCTTCTACTATAACGTAGCTAAGTCTCATTAATATTCATTCTTGGGTAAAACATAGCTTAGCTGTGCTATTAATGTCCATTCACAGCCAGTTGATGCAGCAGTACAGTAAACATGAAAATATTTAATCCGCAACTGCAATGTTACTTTTACTTTACAACAAATATGCATGTAATTATAAGATAGCTAGGGCTCAGCCTGTGTTACCTTCACATATTCAGACAGTGATAGCCGAGAATTAGGGTATGGTGGTTGTTGGGCGTTGGGGGCATATCAGGGTGAAATGTCTTGTCTTTTGTACCCTGTATGTTTGTTCATTACAATGACATCTCATAAAAGAAAGCTTCCTCGGAATGTTCAAAATTGGAAAGTTTAAGGTTTAAATATATATTGTAAAATAATTAATTCCCTATTTTAATTCCCTTCCACTATTTAAATATCTTTTCACCTTTAATCATCTGTATTCCAATGGTATTAAACCACCATATATTAAGACCGAAAATTAAACGTTCAGTCTGATTTAATGTCATGTGTGGAGAGTGAGGAAAATTTCTACTTTCAGCTATACCCAAACATTTGATTTTAATTATTATTTGGCAGTAATACCAATTTATATATATATATATATATATATATATATATATATATATATATATATATATATATATATATATATATATATATATATAGTGACAATCAGTGCTCAAAAGTCCACTGAAACAGAAAGCTGAGCGACAAAAACACTGGGGAAAAACCACATGCAGGCAGCAGGACAAGACAAGATGAGACGATCTGGCAGGAAAAGGTAGGCTGAGACCACTGATTTATTCACTGGATTGCTGATAAGCCCGAAAAACTGAAGTCACTGGCTGCCATCTTGCTAGGCAAGGCAAGGCAAGGCAAGGCAAGGCAAGACACATTTATTTATATAGCACAATTCAGTACAGAGACAATGCAAAGTGCTTTACATGATTAAAATATAGGAATAAAAGCAAGTAAGGATAGAATGTAGAAAAAAAACAAAACAGTAAAGCAGTTTTACTTGAACATTCAAAGGCAATTTTAAACAAATGTGTTTTTAATCTCGATTTAAAGGAACTCAGGCTTTCAGAACTTTTACAGTTTTCTGGAAGTTTGTTCCAGATAAGTGGAGCATAGGAACTAAATGCTGCTTCTCCGTGTTTGGTTCGTGTTTGCTACTTTCACAGAACCCCATTAGCATTTGGCTGCAACAACGAAGCAGTTTTCTGGCTGTGGGAAAACGTTTCACAGGTAATTTTACAGTCAGCGGATGTACTAACACTATCAAGTACTGAGAAAGTCATGTGATGAAATATTTTGCATGTTATTGGCATGTTATGTTTGCATGTTATATATATATATATATATATATATATATATATATATATATATATATATATATATATATATATATATTAGGGCTGTCAATCGATTAAAAAAAATTATCTAATTAATTACATACTCTGTAATTAATTAATCTAAATTAATCGCATATAATTTTTGCTGTGAAAGTATTTTAAATATTTAAATTCAAATGATTCAATGAATAATCAGCATTACATAAATTAAAGTTCAAAAATTCTTATTCACATTTCATGCCTTCAGACGTTTTAACGTGTCGTTGTGGCATATGTGGCACACAGTAATGTAGGGGACACAATGAAAATAAATGAACACTCCCCTCAATATCAACACTTTACAACAGTAAAGTGACGTCTGCGCTACTTCCGGGTTACGCCGGTAGGCAAAAACAGGACTGTTCTCGCCAAACACCGTGACAAAACGGGTGAATTAGAGCGTGCTTTTAGTTTATGCCAATGGACTGTGGGAACCATCATACCCCGAAAGAATTTGCAGTCTACACTTCATCTCCGGTAAATACAACTTAATTTTGCACTGGTCATTGTTCTGCTTAAATAATTAAAGCCGCAAGCGGCGTCAATCGGCCCTGCAGCCAAGCGCCTTCGCGCACCGCCGGCCGTCAGCCACCGCAGAAGCTGTCACGCATTTTCTCCGTCCGTCCACCGGCCGATACACACGAACGCGTTGAGCAGCGCTAGCCCACGACTCACAAAAAATCTAGTGCAGATCGGTGGATGCAGCGAGGAGATACAGCCGTTGAATAATGATAATGCATTTGGCCACCGGGCCGGACTAAATCGTTTGGCCAGCATTCACAGACTCGCTATCTGGACTGTATCTGGCAATCTGATACCATCAACCATCAACTTACTCTTAAAACGATCTTGTGATACGTTACCTAAAGAAGAAAAATACGTCGAGAACTTGTTGTTTGCTCTGTTGGCGTCTGCCGCTGTGCTCGCCTTCTGCCTTCCAGTCCGGCGCGCAGGCGCGAAAAAACCCGGATGAAAACAATAGCAGTGAACTACCCTATACGATTAATTTGCGTTAATTTTTTTAATCCGTTAATTTTATTTAAATTAATTAATCGAAATTAACGCGTTATTTTGACAGCCCTAATATATATATATATATATATATATATATATATATATATGTATGTGTGTGTGTGTGTGTGTGTATAAATAACATGCAAAATATTTCAGCACATGACTTTCTCAGTACTTGATAGTGTTAGTACATAACATAAAAGTATATGGCATTTGACATTTTAAAAGTCTTAAGCCCCCCCCTGAACATGAGAAAATCCTTTTTGTTCGATGCTGTAGCACATGTATTCCCTAGTTACTGGAGGAAAATAGGGAGTACCAATATGGCGGCTGGTGGCTATACAGCGACGTGTACTACCAAGGGCGAATCAGCAATCCAGAGATAGAGATCAGTGGCTGAGACAGGTACATATAGGCAGATGAACAGGTGAGCAGAGTGAATCTAGTTAGTGCAGCAGGTGGAACTGATCAGGTGCAAAGAACTGGCTTGTGGGAGACTGAGCTGATTGGAAGATGACTGGTGGCTGATGGCTGAGGGTGGACTGAGCTGATTGGATGGTAACTGGTGGCTGAGGAGTGGACAGTGCCGATTGGACAGGTGGCTGTTGGCTGAGGGGAATGGAATGTAATTAGTCCAGAAAAGTCCAAACAAAAATAAACCAAAAACATAAATTATGACATAGATAGATAGATAGATAGATAGATAGATAGATAGATAGATAGATAGATAGATAGATAGATAGATAGATAGATAGATAGATAGATAGATAGATAAATTTGACAGATTTTAAAGAATTGGCTTTCTATCACCTTAAGAACATTTCCTGGACTAAAAGACTAATGTCTCAGCAGGATCTTGAAAAATCATTCCATGCATTTATCTTTAGTCAAATTGATTACTGCAATGGTGCCTTTGCAGGTCTGCCAAAAATTCGATCAGAACGCTCCTGCCCACATACTCACTAAGAAACACCAACCCAGTTGTGAAGTCCTTACACTGGCTCCCTGTATCTCAGGGAATAGACTTTAAAATACTTCTGTTAGTCTATAAATCACTGAACGGGTTAGCACCAAAGTACATCAGAGACTTATCAGTGTATCAACCCTCCAGACCACTGAGGTCTAGAGGGTTGTCTACAAGTCTACTCTGCAAACCTAGAACCAGAACCAACCACGGAGAAGCAGCATTTAGTTCTGTGCTGAAACCCTGAGTTCATCTAAATCAAAGTTAAAAACCTATTTGTTTAGAGTTGCCTTTGAATGTTAATGTTTTAGTTTGTAGTCAAACTTGTCTTACCGTATTGCCCCCGACTATAGGGCGACTCCGATTGTAAGGCGAGCCCCCTCTTTCTCAGACTTATCTTAAGAAAAACAGTTGTTTTCACAATAACAGACTTCTCACCTTTTTTTGCATGGTCACAGGTGTAGCTATGTCAAAAAAAAACAACAACACGAGGGATTGGTCAGCATTTCCAATCTGATCAAGAGGATATGAGTGTTTTTTCCTCAAACCGATCACATATCTCTGAAAAGACAGCAGCGGGTGCTGGGCAAAGCTGGTTTTGCGCCGTAATGCAAAGCCACAACGGCGCGTCATCCTTCTGCACCATCCGATACTGGCTTTAAAGGAGAAGTCCGGTCAAAATCAGAATTCAAACTGCTGAAAGTACTTTAAATATAAAACTACTACATACTGTGCAAAAAATTATAAGTTTTTTTAATTAATAATAATTCTCATTTAATCATGTTTATGTGGAGGAATCCATCTTGGTCAAGAATAGTACTGTCACCTCCCATTTTTTTACGTCACTCGGCGGACCCGCTGTTGAGCAAGTTTCAACGCTCTGTTTGTCACGCCGCACTATTTTCCAAGATCAAACTCAGTCGGGTCCTACAGTATATATCTATACACACGTGTGTGTGTGTGTGTGTGCGCGCTCCGCGCAGCACGGCTTTGCATCTAACAGACGGGGTTTCAGTTTCAGTTTGCAGCAGAGCGCGCGCACACACACACACACAGACACACAGCGGAGGAGAGATCGCTGAAGTGACTTAAGTTAGCTGATTATTATAGTATAAGTATTAAAATATAAGAGCATTCCAGCACATGCTGGGCTGAGCACGGCTTTGCACCGGCGCTGCAGCTGAGCGCGCGCACACACACACACACACACACACACACACACACACACACACACACACAGCGGAGGAGAGATCGCTGAAGTGACTGTGTTGAAATAAGCAATGTTTTTTCCTCTTTTACCAGTTGTGTTGGAACATCCGATGGCCATGCACGTGGGCATTGTTGCTTCAGCAATAGCTCTTGGGAATGTCAGCAGTGAAGTCCTCTGGAAATCCAAAATAATTATTGATGATCGCAGCTGTGTAGAACGGCTCCTATTGACTTTGCATGGAAAGCGGAGAGAAATGCTGTCGCCGCTTCCGCTCTTCCACGTCGCAGGATGTGATGTCAAACGCCCCTTACTGCCCATATTTGGGCAGTCATGTCAGCCCCCATACACAGTGATTCAGACGACAATTTATGTTTTTATTTTCTTATTGATTAAAGATAAGTTCATTAAATAACCACAAATGTATTAGTTTTAGTTATAGCTAATGATACCCTGATTTTTCCTTGTTGACTGGACTTCCCCTTTAAACTCGGTGACAGGTATGTTTAACTCCTTGGCAATGTCCAAAGCTTTCAGCCGGATGATTGCTCTGGTGATGGGCATGTCCTCGTTGCGTTTCTCAATAACAAACTCCCGAACTCTCCGGTCAATTTCTTGGAAGCGGCTGCATTGAGGACCGCAAAAAGCTTTTCTTTTACTGTTAGTATTTTTTAGACGGTATTTTTGGAGTCGCCAACTCCTCACATTACTCTCTGTAACTCCATATTTCTTGGCAGCCTGGCAGTTGTGTAACCCCTGTCCCGAATTAATCACCATTATCTTGAAATTAGCATCATATCTCTGCCTCAGTTTTCTGTTAACTTGTCCCACTTTTGACCTTCTTTGCTCAGAACAATCACCTCTTCGCTCCATTTTCATTTTCCCTCAATGTTTCCTTGCTGTGATTATAAGACCCCCGCCAAAGAAATATCACCGGTTTTACAAAACGTTGGCGTCCCCTGCTGTTGCGGTTATGTAACGACCCCAGACAGCTATCAGCATTTGTCAGTGGTTAAACACTGATTATAAAGCGACCCGACTTTTTCACATTATTTATAATTAAAAAAAAACATGCCCTATATTCAGGTCAATACAGTATATCTTAACCTGCTGCTATGCTTCAGTTGCAATGTACTTTCCTCTGTAATGTTTTTCTTTCTTATCTTCTGCTCATGTACAGCACTTGTTACTCAAATGTGCTATACAAAAAAACTGGCCTTACCTTGCTTGGCAGCAATGCTCTTTTCCTCCTTAACCTGAGCGTTGCTTTTTGAGACCACACCCTGAATGGGTTTTTGAGAAACTTGCTGGCAGGTTCTCCCTCCACCTGCATCATTCTTTCGAAGAAGAAAGCTCTGTGTAGCTTTAAAATCTGGCTATGCAGAACTTGCCAATTTCCAACTATGTTATCAATCAAAGACCAGATCCTAAGCAGACCCTGGTACTAGAAAATGGAGATTTTCCGAGGTGAAAAAAAGGCATCCTTGTTTTTTTCCGTCAACTACATGTGGTTCTCATGATTTTTGCTTCCTGAACTGAAGTAAAACTGTGCTGACCCGACACCCGACGGACGTCTGGGGTGTCTCATATCCGACCTCAGAAACCTTTCCCAGCTGGCAGAAGACAGCAGCAAGTAAATTTGTTTTATATAGTTCTTTTTTTCCTAGCCTGTGTAGGATAAAGTAGGTTTTAGAAGTGGGACAGTCCTAAACCGTCGTGTGCTTGAAGTATTGAACTATTGCCTCAGACTATTAACCTGACAACAGCCAGCTGCATGTCGTTCCGCCTAGCTCCACTCACATACATCTGGGTCTCCGCCATAGGGATTGCCTTTACAGAAGGCTGGGCCTTATCAAAAATTCTTGCATATGATTGGATAAGCCACTTGTCTGTCATCTTTATTGACGTGCTATTTCAACCACTCACATCGAAGCTAACCCGTGACGCTGATGATAGCGACGCAGGAAAAAAAAAAAATAATAATAATAATGTGTTTGCGGCTCTAGTGGCATGCGTTTTATTGACAGTGAGCTGACAGGAAGAGGGGGGAAGACAGGCGGCAAAGCGCCGCGGGTCGGAGTCGATTCCGGGCCGACCACGTTGAGGACTAAAGGCCTCCTAACATAGTTACCGCTAACCGCTAACCGCTCCGGGGCGCTTCCGCGTCGGCACGTCCGCTGGTCCCGGAAAACAAAACTTGCCAAATCCGGTCGAGAGAAGGGCGAAAACATCGTGTCCACCAACAAAAGCCTTCAGAGGCGTTCTCTGATGTTCTTTTAATGAAACAATATTAGGTAGATTGGACAACACGGAAGAAATAGCAGCATCGACTAGCCGCCATTGCTATCAAAACAGTCTCACGTCATGGTCGCGTCTCCACTACGTCACATCTATGAAACTCCAGCCCTGCGTCCTGATTGGCCAGACCATAAATTTGGTTGGAGAAATCACTTGCTACCGGCGGTGTCCCAGATGTATGTGAGTGGAGCTAGGCGGAGCGACATACAGCTGGCTGTTGTCAGGTTATCAGACTATGGCGCTTGAAAGGATGAAGTAACAACCATACTGCATTGTGAGATATCTGGGCATCCAGAAACTGGCATCTGTTTGTTTACATAGCCTTCACCCACAACACTGTCTTTATTTTCTATTCTTTTGTTTTCAAAAAAGTTTAAAAGATGGTGGAAATGTGCTGTGTCATTAACTGTCACTCTCGTTCAGACAACGATGGGTTGAAATGTTTTAGTTTTCCAACATGGAATCAAAGCCAAGGAGCTCGGTACTGACAATGTCTGAATGGACAAAGAGATGCCAAATGGACTCTAGATAGCAGCCGTGAGACGACCAAACCTTACTTTCAGTACCATATCTCTATACGTGTGTGTGTTCCTGACATTTTCAGACTGTTAAGTTTGAATCAAAGCTTGTTATGCTGTTTAACACAGAGCTTTTAGCAAGCTGCTAGCACTAGCCTAGCCAGCCAAGGCTAACAAACAAAGTAGAAAGGAGACTCTCTTATTTCCTCCATGCATAGGAGATTAATTTAGACTTTACATCATTAATTGCCCTCACTTCTTGGAGGTTAACTTTGATATTTAATTATAACCGAAGTCATTTAAAAAAAAGTAATAGACCAGGTCACGCGTGACGTCAGCGCTACATCCGGGTCACGGTGGTTGGCAAGGTCCTACATGAGTGGCAGAGTGATGGAGCAGACAGAGGCAGGTGTCTGGGGATGGGGAGGAATGACTGGGGAGCAACATTGCCCTCCCAGGAAGCCAGCTCCCCTGCTGACTCCAATAGGCATCCCATTCCCCCGAAAACCCACCCGGAGAGGGAGGCTCCTCCAGCCGCACTACCATAGTCCGTGGAACCAGAGATAGGCGTCAGGATCCGAGAGCCAACCGCAGACTGAGACCAACACCACCACCCCCAATCCCATCACCACAGCCTACAGGACACAACCCACAGCCCCCCACTCACACTAAGTGATGGAGCCGATCAAAGGAGTCCAGAGAGATTTATCTGATGTGGAGGCAGATGCTGTCTCAAGACTAATATTATCCAAGAAAAGATCTCTATACTGATTAACACTGAAAATATTTTTTGCTTTTCCAATTCATGAGGATAGTTTTCTTTGTGATACATAGAGCAGTGAAAGACATACAAACTGATTTTTTTCCGCAAAGTGCTCTCATCAAAGTTACCCAGCAAGCAAACTGAGGGGGAAGGTGGAATTTTACATCTCATGCACTTTGACAAGTCCTTACATAGCTGGACCCAGAACCTCTGAACAGGTGTACATAACCATAGTGCGTGGATATAATTGTCAGGATTATTGCCTGTGCACTGTGAATAGATATTGGATTGTGCAAAACCCATCCTGAATAATATTTGAAGTGTATAGTGTCTTCTATGAAGAAATTTGTATTGTATTAGTTGTGAATTCGGCTTTCCAGTCATTTTGAAAGTTCTTAAACATATCTGAGACAAGGAGTTTTGTTCGAAGCTGACTGATAAATCGTCTTCCCATTTCATAATAGGAAGAGATAATGAATCATCTAGTTTAGACAGTGTCCTGTATAATTTAGACAATAGTTTTGGGGGGTCCAGGATCTCTAATACAGTTATACAGGAATTTGTAAACCACTTTTAATGGGCTTAAATGTATTTTTTACTATAGATTTAATTTGTTGATATTCTAAGAATTTATTTTTATTAATACCATATTCTCTAATTAATTTATCAAATGCGATAAACTCAGTTCCTTCCAATATACACTACCGTTCAAAAGTTTGGGGTCATCCAAACAATTTTGGGTTTTCCATGAAAAGTCACACTTATTCACCACCATGCGTTGTGAAATGAATAGAAAATAGAGTCAAAACATTGACAAGGTTAGAAATAATTATTTGTATTTGAAATAAGATTTTTTTTACATCAAACTTTGCTTTCGTCAAAGAATCCTCCATTTGCAGCAATTACAGCATTGCAGACCTTTGGCATTCTAGCTGTTAATTTGTTGAGGTAATCTGGAGAAATTGCACCCCATGCTTCTAGAAGCAGCTCCCACAAGTTGGATTGGTTGGATGGGCACTTCTTGCGTACCATACGGTCACTGCTCCCACAACAGCTCAATGGGGTTCAGATCTGGTCACTGCACTGGCCAAAATAGTTCTTGCACAATTTGGAGGTGTGTTTAAGGTCATTGTCCTGTTGTAGGATGAAATTGGCTCCAATCAAGCACTGTCCACTGGGTATGGCATGGCGTTGCAAAATGGAGTGATAGCCTTCCTTATTCAGAATCCCTTTTACCCTGTACAAATCTCCCACCTTACCAGCACCAAAGCAACCCCAGACCATCACATTACCTCCACCATGCTTAACAGATGGCGTCAGACATTCTTCCAGCATCTTTTCATTTGTTCTGCGTCTCACAAGCGTTCTTCTTTGTGATCCAAACACCTCAAACTTGGATTCATCCGTCCACAACACTTTTTTCCAGTCTTCCTCTGTCCAATGTCTGTGTTCTTTTGCCCATCTTAATCTTTTTCTTTTATTGGCCAGTCTCAGATATGGCTTTTTCTTTGCCACTCTGCCGTGAAGCCCAGAATCCCACAGCCGCCTCTTCACTGTAGATGTTGACACTGGTGTTTTGCGGGTACTATTTAATGAAGATGCCAGTTGGGGACCTTTGAGGCGTCTGTTTCTCAAACTAGAGACTCTAATGTACTTATCTTCTTGCTCAGTTGTGCAACGCGGCCTCCCGCTTCTTTTTCTACTCTGGTTAGAGCCTGTTTGTGCTGTCCTCTGAAGGGAGTAGTACACACTGTTGTAGGAAATCTTCAATTTCTTAGCAATTTCTCGCATGGAATAGCCTTCATTTCTAAGAACAAGAATAGACTGTCGAGTTCAGATGAAAGTTCTCTTTTTCTGGCCATTTTGAGCGTTTAATTGACCCCACAAATGTGATGCTCCAGAAACTCAATCTGCTCAAAGGAAGGTCAGTTTTGTAGCTTCTGTAACGAGCTAAACTGTTTTCAGATGTGAGAACATGATTGCACAAGGGTTTTCTAATCATCAATTAGCCTTCTGAGCCAATGAGCAAACACATTGTACCATTAGAACACTGGAGTGATAGTTGCTGGAAATGGGCCTCTATACACCTATGTAGATATTTCACCAAAAACCAGACATTTGTGCTTTTCCTTCAAAAATAAGGACATTTCAATGTGACCCCAAACATTTGAACGGTAGTGTATGTTCCAAGTATTCAATGCCTTCACTCTTCCAGTATGGAAAGTTTATCATTCAATTCAATTCAATTTTATTTATATAGCGCAAATTCATGATACATGTCATCTCAAGGCACTTTACAAAGTTAAGTTCAATCATATTATACAGATTGGGTCAGATTATACAGATTGGTCAAAAATGTTCCTATATAAGGAAACCAGTTGATTGCATCAAAGTCCCGACAAGCAGCATTCACTCCTGGAGAAACGTAGAGCCACAGGGAGAGTCGTCTGCATTGTACATGGCTTTGCTGCAATCCCTCATACTGAGCAAGCATGAAGAGACAGTGGGAAGAAAAACTCCCCATTAACGGGAAGGAAAACCTCCGGCAGAACCGGGCTCAGTACCTACTATGAAGATAAAAGAGAGAGAACAGAAAGTTAAAGCAGAAATGACAACACGTAATGCATAATTGAAGAACAGTAGAACTCTATAGAGTGAGACAATTAGATCCTGATGTCCTCCGGTAGCCTAAGCCTATAGCAGTAAAACTATAAAGGTAGCTCAGAGTAACATGAGCCACTCTAGTTATAAGCTTTGTCAAAAAGGAAGGTTTTAAGATTAGTCTTAAAAGTAGACAGGGTGTCTGCTTCACGGACCAAAACTGGGAGTTGGTTCCACAGGAGAGGAGCCTGATAGCTAAAGGATCTGCCTCCTATTCTACTTTTAGAGACTCTGGGAACCACCAGCAGACCTGCAGTCTGAGAGCGAAGTGCTCTGTTAGTGATTGGTTAAGAAGTTTATTTTTTGAGGACTCTGGCCCAAAGATTACAACTTCGGTCTTGTCAGAATTTAGATGCAGGGAATTTAAAGTCATCCAGCTTTTGATGTCATCAAGACATGACTGCAGTCGAAGTAATTGATTGGATTCATCAGGATTTATGGATAAATATAGCTGAGTGTCATCAGCATAACAGTGGAAATTAATCCCATGCTGTCTGATAATTTTTCCGATCGGAAGCATATATATAGTAAAGAGAATTGGTCCAAGGACTGAACCCTGTGGTACTCCACAGGTGACCCTAGAGTTTGAGGAAGATTTATTATTAACATCAACAAACTGGAATCTGTCCGACAGATAAGATTTAAACCAGCCTAATGCTTTCCCCTTAATCCCTACAGTATGTTCAAGTCTTTGTAGGAGAATATTGTGATCAACTGTATCAAATGCAGCACTGAGATCTAACAGGACAAGTACAGACACAAGTCCATTATCTGAGGCCATGAGAATATCATTAGTGACCTTCACCAGAGCTGTTTCAGTGCTATGATGAGCTCTGAAGCCTGACTGAAACTCCTCAAGTAGGTCATTGCTTTGTAAATGTTCACAAAGTTGATTAGCAACTACTTTCTCAAGAATTTTAGATAAGAAAAGAAGATTAGATATAGGTCTGTAGTTTACTAGCTCATCTTGATCAAGAGAAGGTTTCTTAAGTAAAGGTTTAATAACAGCTACTTTAAAAACCTGTGGTACATATCCATTTACTAAGGATAGATTAATCATGGCAAAAATAGGACCACTGATCAAAGGGAATACCTCCTTAAACAACTTGGTTGGGATTGGGTCTAACATACAGGTAGAAGGTTTAGATGAAGCTAAGATTTTAGATAGCTCAGAAAGCTCTACTGCTTCTAAACAGTTCAAACACTGTGCAGGTTCTAAAGATTCCTCCAATGCTGCCTTACTTACTGGGGATGAGGTAATCATGTTTGGGAGGATGCCAATTATTTTATTTTTAATGGCATCAATTTTATTTATGAAGAATCCCATAAAATCATTACTGCTAAGAGCTAAGGGAATGGATGGATCAACAGAGTAAGTTTGGCAACTGTACTAAAGAGAAATCTAGGATTATTACTGTGAATGCAGTAGGCATTCACAGTTATTGAGATCCTCTTTCGCGTTTTTACTGTTTAAAGTTTGATTCGCTTCTCCTCCTACAGTTTTTCTCCGATTTCAACCATTCAACTTTTAAACTATTCAGCTTCTTCTGGAATCGATGGCTATATCTTTTTGTACTTTTAACTTTTCAACTTTTTAAAATATTCAGCTTTTTCTGCAAATTTTCAGCTTTTTTTTCTCCCATAGAAAATGAATGTAAATCACTAAAATTCCGCTCATTTCAGCTGCTTTTTGACAGCTTACTGCTTCAGCCTACTTTCAGCTAGAAACACCATTCAACTTTTAAAATGTAGTGATATCTTTCAGCTATTATGGTATATTTCAGCTTTTTCATATCTTTTACCATTTTCATATAACACATCCTTAAAATAATTTTGACTTTTCAAGGAATTCAGCAAATAACATGCGTTGCTATGATCGTCAAGGAGGCAGTTATAGAGTGCACACTCTAGAAATTCAACAAATTCTTCTTCTCCGAACAACTTCTTCTCACTCGCTCAATTTTCAACCAATCCACATAAATTATACATCAAAACGTAGGAATTTTTGTCTGGATTCAGGAAATGTAACCCTCATTGGTGTAGCATTTACAGATTTTTCGCAAATCACCTCAGAGCGACACAAACCCGAAACCTCCCCCATTCATTTCCTATGGAGCGGTTTTGAAAAATGACGTCTGACAATCCAAAACATCACACGTTTTCGCATCGTCGCTACTCCTAAACCGTTTGATGTACAGGCATGGGACTTTCACACATGAATGTCCCAACCCTTTTGGCACTCACAAAAAAGGAATTCTTTGGATAACTGTTACGGTTTTGCCGCAGGAACAATTTGTTCGGGAGTAGCGAATGTGCAAAATCCTGAAAATGCTTTAGAGCTGCATTTTTCCACATGGTCCACTTTTTTACATCGTCGCTGTGCCTACACCGATTTTTGTACAAACATAAAAATGAGCAACATAGTCCTCAAACGCCTGCTGATACTCACAGTGAAAGAATTATTTTGATATCTCTTATACTTTTTCAGCTAGAGCGATTTGTTCGGGACCGTTTTTAGAGGATTTTTGAAATTCCTCAAAAATCCCCTTTATATCATAATTGTTTACGCCTTTATTAAAATATTTCCAGCAAAAACCGATAGCAAGTCTTCTTCCCCTATTCGTTAAGAAATAAACGCAGAAAAAATTACGTCTCTACCATTTACGGATCAGGAGATATGAAGTGTTGTGCGAGGCAATGTTCTCCATTATAATCCTACTGGACATAGTCTGAGCAAAGTGTCTGCACTTCAGTAGAATGGCAAGCTGCAGGTGTAAGTGAGTTTCCATGACGATGGAACTCTGCTGGCCAGAGGTTACTAGGTCAGGGACAGGCTCCATTCGGATAGAATGGCAACTTTCCACGCCCACTGCAGTGGCTGTGATGAATGTAGGAATCTGAAATTCGCACAGTCACTTCCTCTTAACATTTTTAAATTTTCAAGTGATTATGAGGCATGTGTTACTTTTCTGTCCATTTTTGGATTTCACATGCTTTCCTATTGGGCCTTTGCTTCCAACAGGACCTGGCATGAGGCCCAGAGACAACCCAATGGGGTACCGCGCACGTGACGTCACCGCCTCAAGAGCAACGCCCCTTTTGCCGCTTAGGTAGGGCAGACAGGTACAGAACGCCCGTAGCAGCCAGTTATTACACGCGCAACAGAACCAGCGATATGACCGACTTTGCAGCCATTAAACTTTCCCAAAACGATGTCCCAGGCGCACGGTTTACTGGTCGCACTGTCGAAGAACACACCAACCTTCAGCTCAAACGATGGCTTGAGTGTCGAGGGCTTAAAAAGACCGGAAAACGGGCCGAGTTGATCGAACTGTAAGCTTTGTTTTTTTTTTTCCCTGCGCGGCGGTCATGCCGTCGTCGGCCGTTTTTTTTTGTTTGTAATCACCGTCCAGGGATCGGTATATGTTTAATGTTTGTCTCATTTGAAATGTTTTTGAGTAGGCTATCCTGGTAGCAGGGTATCATGTTAGCGCCTGCTACCATGATAGCCTATATGCTATCATGGTAGCAGGCGCTTCATTATTAACATGTCGGCCACCAAAATAATCTTACCTGTTCACTACTTGATGTCGCTGGAATTGGGTCAGGATGTTCTTCGGTTGGGCCCTTTCCTCCGACAAAATGCTTGCTACATATGTAGGCCGACCGCACCGGTGGACCAAGCGCACACATTTCTCCTTGGCACTCTTGAATTTTGGGAAAGTAATGAAGAAAACATCCTTCATATGCGGCCGATCAGCGTACCTCGAATCGCTGTTGCAGGTTCCATAGCAACAATGTTTATAAACCATGGTCTTAGATTTTGGGAAAAGCAGTCTTTTAAACGAGTACAACCTAGGCTAACGCACGTCTCTTCCACAGCAAAACAGCGGCGGGTTTGGGAGTTTGCCCTACTGCGTACCACGTGATGTGACGTCATCGTGACGTTACGTTTCTAAAAATAGCTCGCTCGCGGTACCCCATTGGCCAATACAGCACCACCCACCTGTGGGAAATGGCGCTACACACCATTTTGGTCAAATGTTGAGTTCTGGGCCCAGATTTGGTGAGGCTGAGTTGCTAAAGGAGGCCAATCTGACCCATGACCTTTGGTGACCTTTGGTGACATTAAGTATTGGCACCCTTTTTGAGGCACTTCCCAATACAGGATTTGTACCAAACTAACAGAGTACCATCACACGGTGATACTGAACACAACCCTGTTAGCGGCTAACGGTTAGCATGTTGCTAACCAGAAGTAGCCCTAGGAAGCTCGTACAAACTTCTGCTTCACAGAGTCTGTACTTCCTTTAGAGATAAAGCTCCACAAGAATTTTGGCCTACGTCGCATAAAGCATCTCCAAGCTATGAGGTGTCAAACATCCAATGCTTTTCAATTGGGGGGCGAAACCCCTTATACTCCTAGAAATGCAGGCCCACATATGGCTACAGTATATTCAAGTTTGAAATTCTACTTCAGCTTTGTTAAACGATTCAGTGTTTAGAATGAGTTAGTAAATGTTTGGTGCCATTCCCTCAGTTTTTTTCTTCTTCTAATCATTCAGCTATTGTTCTTTCATATTCAACTTCTTCAATGCTTTTCAGCTATTTTTTCTCTTCTTCAAAGAACTTCTGCATCTTTTGCTCAATTATTCAGCTTACTGCATTCACAGTGCATTTTCGCAGGAAATGCAAATTTTTCTAGTTTTTATTCTCTTCAATTAATGATGAAAAATATGCTGCTCTAACCCTGCGAAGGGTCTTGTTATACAACAATAGACTGTCCCTCCAGATTAAGTAGGATTCCTCTTGGTGTGTAGAGCGCCATTTTCTCTCCAATTTCCTAACATTGTGCTTCAAGGAACGCAGCTCTGAATTAAACCAGGGAGCCAGCTTCCTGTGAATTATCAGCTTCTTTTTCAAGGGAGCTACATTGTCTAAAGCAGAACGCAATGAGGAAGTCACACTGTTAGCAAAGGTATCGATTTGTGAATGGGAAGAAACAGCATTGCTGCCATCTACAGGGCATTTCTGCAATACTGAGGATATTAAAAGGGGGACAGACTCTTTAAGTTTTGATACAGCATTATCCGATAAAGATCTACTATAATGGAACCCTCTTTTGGGGGTGGAGAACTCAGTTAGATTAAACTCAAATGTTATTAAAAAATGATCAGATAGGACAGGGTTGTGAGAGAATACTGTTAGTTCTTCACAATCAGTGCCATATGTCAGCACAAGGTCCAAAGTATTGAGCCGAGAGTGCGTTGGCTTATGCACATTTTGAGCAAAACCAATTGAATCTAGGATAGTTTTAAAGGCTACACTAAGGTTATCACATTCAGTGTCAACATGGATGTTAAAATCACCCACTATAATAACCTTGTCAGTATTTAACACCAAATCAGATAAGAAGTCTGACAGCTGATCCAAAAACTGAGTGTAAGGGCCTGGTGGACGATACAAAACAATAAACAGAAGAGGTTTTATTGCTTTGCAGTTTGGATGAGGGAAACTGGGGGTTAAATGTTCAAAAGAACTGTAATTATTAATTGGCCTGGGACTAATTAATAAATCAGACTGAAAGATGGTTGCCACTCCTCCTCCTCTTCCCACAGATCTGGGAATGTGGAAATTTGAATAACTGGAGGGAGTTGACTCATTTATACTAACGTAGTCCTTTCTGTGAGACAAAATAAATCAATCTGATTATCAGAAATCAGTTCATTAACTAACAAAGTCTTTGGAGGGAGAGACCTTATATTTAATAGACTACATTTAATTCTTTTATTTTTTGGTTCAAAGTGATCCGTATGGATTTTTATTAGATTTTTATGATTTTTTCCCTTTAGATCAGTTTTTGATCTGTTAAGTTTTGGCCGTGGGAAAGACACCGTCTCAATAGGATAATGGGTGGGTAACAGTACAGAACCTGCAGAGAGGTGTGTTAAACTACGGCTCTGCTTCCTGGTCTGGACCCTGGGTTGTCAGCATTTAGGAGAACTAATAAATCCAGCCAGATTCCTAGAAAGAAGAGCTGCACCATCCAAAGTGGGATGAATACCGTCTCTCCTGATCAGACCAGGTTTTCCCCAGAAAGTTCGCCAGTTATCAATGTAGCCCACGTCGTTTTCTGGACACCACCTAGACAACCAGCGGTTGAATGACGACATGTCATCACTGGTCAGATCAGGCAGGGGACCAGAGAAAATTACAGAGTCCGATATTGTTTTAGCAAACTCACACACTGAAGCAACACCAACTTTGGTGACCTCTGATCGGCGTGACCGGGTGTCATTACTGCCAGCGTGAATAACAATTTTGCGGTATTTACGCTTATCCTTAGCCAGCAGTTTTATGTAGGATTCTATGTCGCCCGTTCTGGCCCCTGGTAGGCATTTAACTATAGTCCCTGGTTTCTTTAGTGCCACGTTTCTTATTATGGAGCTGCCAATAATTAAGGTCGGCTCCTCGGCGAGACTGTCGCTCAGAGGGGAAAATTTGTTAGAAACGGAGATGGGTTGGTGGTGATCTGGGGGCTGAAATCTAGAGCTATGCTTACTACGAACCGTCACCCAGGCGGCCTGCTTAACCGGTTGTTCGAGTGCGGATGGTGGTTCGCTACGTGAAGTTACTCTTTGTGGCTCCGTGCTAGCAAAGGAGCGGCTATCAGCTGGTTTTTCAACAGCACGGAGCCGGGTCTCCAGTTCTGACACCCTCGCCTCCAAAGCTACAAAAACACTACATTTATTACATGTACCAGTATCACTGAAGGAGGCAGAGGAATAACTGAACATCTGACACAGAGAGCAGCAGATAGGAGACTTAGTCAGAGACGGAGAAGCCATTATGAGGCTAAGGCTTGGCTAACGCTAGGCTAAAGCTAGGCTAAAGCTAGGCTAGCGCCCTGTTATCACGCCAAAGAACAAACCGTGTGAAACACGAGGAGTTCCCAAATGTGATGAGCAGCCACAGAAAATGTTTTAAAAGTGCTTATGTTTGGAAACAGATGTTACAGCAAAGAGGTTTAAAGATAAAAAGCGAGAGAGCCTGGAGCAAAAATCCGTCGTTCACACAGCAACAACAGGAAGTGACACAATACGCCTTACCGCAAACAGGAAGTCAGGATCCCGGAGCGTAAGCTCCTACAAAAATATTATTTTTTTGTAGGATGTCAGGATTATTCCAGATGTGTGTACGACAGCATGGGATAAGTGATGACTTGGCTATTTTAAGAAACTCCCACCATGCTGTCAGATAAGAACTGATGTTGATATTTTTAAAGCGCACATACTGCTTTATATTTGAGCTAATAAATGGCAAATCAGAAATCTTGATATCATCACATATGTTCTTTTTTGTGTCTGGCCAGGGCTCATCGAAGGGATTATGTTGTATCTATTTATTGTAGCCTATTTGCTAAGAAGTACTGATGAAAGTTTGCTTATTATAAGCGACAAATGGCTTGTTTTCTCTTTTAAGTCTCTTGTAAATTTGGTGAGTCTCAGGTTGCAGTTTATTTGGGCTTTTTGCCCATGAAGTCGCTTATTTGGTTAACAAACTCAGCCACTAGTTCAAGAGCTATAAATAGATACTGCTCCTGCTGCGCTACAGACAGCAAGCCAATGAATCCAGCCCTATCCGTCCGCATACACACATCTCTCTGTCCCTCTCTCGCCTCTTCCTTTCCCCACTCCCTGTCCTAAATAAAAAAGAGCGACAAATAGACTTATAGTGAGTTTGTCGAGAATAGTTGATATTAATAACATATAACATATTTAATACTGTATATAGAGTATTGATGTAATCAAGATCACAAGATAAATCTTATAAATATTGCATACTATAGATACAAACAAAAACCACATTTGTGCTTGAAAAGGAGTGGGGAGAAGTCGACCTTATTTAATCCCACCCCCTATCTCTATATACATTACATGGTTGCGTTATGATAATTGACATTTTATTAATTTATGTCTTTATATATATATAAATATATATTAGGGCTGTCAAACGATTAAAAATTTTAATTGCGATTAATCGCATAATGTCGATAGTTAACTCGAGATTAATCGCAAATTAATCGCATATTTTATCCTTTTATTTCTGAAAGTGTAATAGCCTGTTTGGGCATTTTAATATGCAATTTTGCAATAAATGACACTAATAAAATACAGCTGTCCGAGGTGAGAGTAGTGCTAGCTCGATCACACAGTACTTTGTCAAACCAGGGAACGAGGATGCAGTGAATGCAGCGGAGGCTGCATGGTCATTCCACACAGTGAAACATCACAACAGTTATCGATCTATGGACTGCACGAGTTCATTGTTGAAAAAGACCCTCCCCGATTCAGACACTGACAAAAAGTTTAGTTGTGCCCGAACTAAGACCGAGGCTATTGTTGATGGTGTTCTGGCACCTCATTCTGTTGAAGTGGCGCACGAAGCGCTCAAAAACATCCCATTTTGTGATGTAAGTATTGATGGGAGTAATCACGGTGCGGTGAAAATCTTCCCCATAATTATTCAGTACTTTGATTGGAAGGAGGGTGGTGTGCAGAGCAAGTTGATTCAAGTGCAAGATACACCAAATGAGACTGCAACCACCATCGCCAATTACCTAATGGAAACGTTGGCAAAAAACAATTTGGCTTCCAAATGCGTCGCATTTACCGGGGACAATTGCAACAATAATTTTGGTGGAACCCGGCGTGATGAAGGGGGGAATAATGTATTTGCAAATTTGAAGAGAATGCTACAAAACAAAACATTGATTGGCGTGGGTTGCCCAGCACACATACTTAACAACTGTTTCCATCACGGGGCAGACAGACTTGATGTGGATATTGAGAATATAATTTTTAAAATCTACCAGTACTTCCACATTTACACTGTTCGTACAGAGTCCCTCAAAGAGTACTGCGATTTTGTTGACATTGAATACAAGAGGATGCTGTCACACAGCAAGACAAGGTGGCTCTCTCTGTTCCCAGGCATAGAGAGGATGCTAAAAATGTTCATTGCTTTAAAAGCATTCTTTTTGTCTCAGGAAAAGCCACCCATGATGATCAGGGCATTTTTTGAAAACCCATTTAGTGAGATATACTTGTGGCACATGGACTCACTCATGTCCGTCTTCCACAATCACATTCAAGAAATGGAAAGGGAGAACAACTCCATCGTGGAGGTTAAGAAAATATTGAGCAGCATCCACAACATTCTTATTGAATGGAATATTCTGGAATATGATGTGGAGGCCTGCATCAAGTACCTTGGAGAGAAGGGGGTGCCAATTGATGATGTTAAATGCTTTGACCAAGTTGTCAATCTTAAGAAATTCATAGAAAGCTGCAGTGATGATGAGTTCATGGGCCTGCAGGTGCACCAGAAGTGGACCAAATACTTTGAGAAGGCCAAAAGTATTGCATGCTACTCAGAACTGCTGAAGATTGCACAGTTTGTCTTTGCACTTCCTCCTCACAATGCAAATGTAGAGAGAGTTTTTTCACTGATGCAGAGCCAGTGGACAAAGGAGAGGAACCAGCTCTCAGTTGAATCATTGAAAGGGATCCTATTTGTGCAATACAATTTCAAAAATATGTCTTGCAAGGACTTTCATACGTATGTGTTGAGCCACAAGAAACTGCTGAGAAAGATCAGTTCTACAGCAAAATATAAATGGGCAAACAAGGACAAGAAAGAAAAACAGGATGAAGAGGAGGAAAAACCAGATGAAGAGGAAGACGAGGATTAAGCAGGAAAGTAAAGATAGTCTATTGATGTTTGTTCGTTTTTGGTACATTTTGAGTTATTTTTGCTACACAAGAGGTATTTTTTTGTTAACTAGCTCATTTTTTAATTTATTTTTTCCAATAGCCTACAGAACAGACATTATTTCGTTCATTACTGAGGCTGAGTATCATGTGTTATTGGGAGTTGAGAGTTATTGTTAACTTTTATTGTTAGGTGAGGGATGTTTAGATGAGACATTTCTTTTATTGTGCTATTCATTCATTACAGAAATTGTTAAGCATTTTTTAATAAATACATTTTGAATAAAATTATCATTTGTTATTGGAGTTATTGCTGTTGACTTTTACTGAAAAGCATTTTTAATAAACCAGCTGTAAATATCATGTTATTGTAGGATTACATAGGCCTATATTAAGTGAGTGCATGCCACAGACATCTCTATGCATGGGAACAGAGATCCCCCCAGCCGCCCCAATGTGTCCTGGTTTTCCCAAATGAAAATATCACCCTAACTAAAAGTTTAAGAGTTTTTATTTGAGGAAGTATGCTGGATGGCGGGTGATGAAGACCGGAGGATCAGGACTGCAGAGGGTCAGGGATGTAGATGATGGCAGGAGCTGACGGCCCGGAGTGAGAGTCCATAATAGCTTGGAGGCTAGGAAAGCTTAGAGCTGCTCGGCTAGCAGGCCTCGTAGCAACACCAGGGCACAGAGCAGAACTTGTCCAGGGCGGTTAGTCAGGATAGCAGAACTCTGGAGACACCAGGGCACAGAGCGGAGCTTCTCCAGGGCGGCTAGTCAGGTTAGCAGTACTCTGGAGACACCAGGACACAGAGCGGACCTTCTCCAGGGCGGCTAGTCAGGTTAGCAGTACTCTGGAGACACCAGGACACAGAGCGGACCTTCTCCAGGGCGGCTAGTCAGGTTAGCAGTACTCTGGAGACACCAGGACACAGAGCAGAACTCCTCCAGGAACAACAGCAGGATACAAAGTCTTTCAGAGCGACTGGCAGGACTAACCTTGAACAAGAAAGCAAAAACAGATCTTCCAAGGCAAAAAAAAAAAACGAGGAGTGGTGGATAACAGAAGACGGCCCAGTGCTGAAGTGAAGGCAGAGAGAGGTTTAAATAGAGCACTAACAGGTGGAACAAGGGTCTGGCTAATTAACTAGTAAATTGTTATCAGGTGTGACTGACTGCCGAGGAAGTGAAGATGACAGAAAATAACTGATGACAATGAAAACTAACAATAAATAAAGTCAAACCTAACCCAAATGAGATGAAACAATGAAAATAACAGAAAAACAAAGCCAAACCAAAACTCAACCATGACAGTTTCAAGTAAAATTCATTGTTTTCTGGTAAAGACTTACCTGTGCTATTTCCATCTCCCAGCAGGTGCACAGACAAAACAGCCCCCAGGAGTTTGCACCCAATTTATTGGTTTGGGGTTTGGTTCAAACTAAGATGTGGATTAACGAGGAGTGGTTCTAGCCAGAAAGGATTTTTCTGTTAATACAAATCTTTAAATAATTATTGGAATGTGTTTAAGGTATTTTCAGTTTGTATAGGTTTGTAAATGTTTTGGTTTGTTTAATCTTTGACTTGTAGATGTTCTTTTGACTACACATTAAGCAAAAACAGTAAAAAAAATAATATTTACAGACAAGTAAGAAAATGTACAGAAATAAATCACAACCCGCTGTCCTCAACATATAGTGCTTAATTTGAAACGTGATACACCGCCACTCAATGATAAAATGCTCTCACCCAGTGCTCAAACAGCAGGAGGGGGAAGAAGAGGAGGAGGGGGGATCCAACAAATAGTATGCCTTGATTCCACATTGATTCGATTTTGGCGTTTTACTCGTTAGAATTTGACCACAAACAACATAGATTCAATGAAATCTATTCAACATTGGTTAGAATTGGATGATGGTTTGATGGTTGATCCACCATCAATCATCGACTGCTACTATTTAGACCAGCAATTCTTGTGATGCACATAGTGATTGGTACCACAAGGTTAAATTAAGCCACACATGATGTAAAAAAAAAACTACAAAGTATCGAAATGTTAACATTTTCTAAAAAGGTAAATTCCTATTATGACGAAAAATAAGGCCGAAGCTTTTAAAGTTAACGCCGAAAATCCGCTAGCCAAAATGCTATTTATTTCCCGGTGACTTCCAATTTCCGGATATTCAGTTACGGTCGTTTCAATTATAAAGCTTGCTCGTTTCGCTCCGCTATCATTCGATAGTGCTATGAGCGTTAGTTATTACCTAGGGTTGGGAATTGATAAGATTTTCATGATTCCGATTCCCTTATCGATTCTGTGAAACGATTCGATTCCTTATCGATTCTCTTATCGATTCTCTTATCGATTCCAATTTGGGGAAATTTTTTTAACCTCTTAAACAAAAATAGACATGGTATTAAGCATTTAAATTTAAAGTAATACTAATTTAACATTTTAGAGACATGGTTATCATTTTAGAGACATGGTTATCTGCACCGCCTAATCTACTTTCAGCAGTTATCATCAGTTATCAGTTATTGCAACCGTAAACTGCAGAAAATACGGTCAGAGCGGCTCCTTCTGCCTTTACTGTCAGGATGAGCTGCAGCACGTTATGAGGCGGAGGGATATTTCAGCGTCGCTTAGTTTAGAGCCCAGACAAATGACTTCACTTTCAGAAACAAGCCCAAAAAACTGCAACCCCACAACTCATGAAATTTACAAGCGACTTTAGAAAAAAGACCAAAGTCGCATAAAATAAGTGGGCTTCGCAACAGTGATCATTCTATCGAAGTGTGTCGTATCCCTCCGCCACTCTGGTCGGTAAACAAATTTTCCGGCAAATTCTACATTATAAAAAAGAGAAAAACCTACCGAAAAGTCTCGCTCTCATGTCATCTAGAAGACATTCTTCTTAGAAATGTTGGCTACAGACGACGTGTTTTCTCTCTGGCCAGAAGTTCGATGGCAAGTTGGCAATCCAACAAAAGAGCACGTGGTGGATCATGAATTGGAAAGGTGAAAAAACTAATGTTTTTTTCACTTTTATCCGATGTATTGGAACATCCAATTGCCATGCACGTGGACATTGTTGCTTCGCAGTGCCTTACCGTGACATTACATCCCAGGATGTGATGTCGGGCGGCCATTATTGCCCATAATGGCCGCCCCCATACACAGTGATCGAGACAACAATTTATGCTTTTATTTTCTTATTGATTAACGCTAAATTCATTAAATCGCCACGAACATATTAGTTTTAGGTATAGCTAATGATCCACTGATTTTTCCTTGTTGGCCGGACTTTCGATCGCTTTACCCGATGGGGCGCCATTTTTTTTGTTTTACTTTTCTAGACTTACGCCTGGTCACGTCGTACTTGCTTACTGAATGCCGTGTGCGTAACTTACGTAAAAAACGTGACTTAAGTCGTGCTGCCCGGTGTAGGTACCAGATTGGCTCGGGTGGTCAGATCGGCTCGGGGTCCTGCGCATTCTGATGACGTCACTATACATGATTGGTTTAACGTTTGCACAATTACGCAAAACATTGTGATTGGTCTGGACAACTTACTAAAGTAATTATAGCGGGGTGTATGTTTTATTCGAGAGCGGGATTGCGGTTTGTAAACGGACAATTTTACGAAGAAATTCTCCATGGTCCCTGCGACTCCCGATGACGTCACATAATTCTCCATGGGCTTTGCGCCTCCCGATGACATCACATTATGGCAACGCCACTCAAACAAACTACATTGAGCCCACGGTCTGCATTTGTAACAAATCAATTTTATTTAGTTAATTTAGCGGTTTCTTTTTTTCTCAAAAGCTTCAGGCTTAAAGATGAATATAGAAAAATATGAAATCTTAGCAATTCAAAATAATCAACCCACTTTAATTGATTAAAAATTAGGCAAAATATTTAGGTATAATGATTAACAAGGACCACACTGAAAATGACAGAACAAATATTCAAGCCATTTTACAAAAGAATCAACAAATATTTGACAGTTGGCTCAATTTTTGGAAGAATATTGTCACAATTTCATCTGGAATAATAAAAAACATGTGATCAGAAAGAACGACATAGTAATATCAGTAGAAAAAGGAGGAATAAACGTTATTGATTTAGTTAGTGATGAATGCCATGATAAAATTAAAATGGCTGCAGACTTTTATTAAAAAGGAAAAGAGTTTATGGTTTAGTTTCCCTTCACAACTTTTTAAAAAAAAAACTTTTTTTTAAAACAAAAGTTGTGAAGTGGAGTGGAAGTGGAGTGGAATGCTCTGTAACCTGGAGTGAGGCGGGGTGTGAAGTGCCTCCTTTAGATTTAAAGAAACCGCACCAAAACAAGTTGCTCTCACATGCATTTTCGAACAAAGAAAAAAGAGGGGAATTTTGAACAATAATGAGGAATTCAGAACAATGCCTTGCAGGTGTACTTTATATAGACCACAACTGAATGATTTCAATGTAAAATGTAAGAATTCAAAAGTATATTACGTCTCCTTTTAAGAAATTAATGAATGGGTGTTTAGGCTGTAAACATTTATCTTCAGTGAAAGTCCAGACTTTTAAACATAATTGTTTAATGGGGAAATATTTTAGTTTGGCAACAGCCAAACAAGCAATTTTCCCCCACTAGATGGCACTTGAGCACTGTCTGTAGACCAAAACAAAATGTGTGACAAGCAGTGCCTCTTACTACCTTCACTCAAGCTGCCATTCGGACCCTCCTTTCCGTTCTCACGCGTCGCCTCCTATGCACATATTTGTAAAGGATAAAAACACAGCAAAACAGCATCACTTATCGGAAGAACCTTTCTAGTGAAGAAGTAAGTAACTCATAACTTTATAATGCTGTTAGCAAGAGAACATTTTGATCTGCAGGGGGTGCTCTCCGCCATGTTGCTCCAACGCTCTGATGGTGGCATTTTATGGCAGGGAAGGGCTGAGCCCTGAGTGACAGCTGTTCACATGCATATACATGCACACCCATGCACATACATCCACAAGTGGCCGGCCTAGCTATGTAAACAAGAGACTGGAGAACAACATAGAGAGATGCAGTGTGACGTCAGACCATAGTCCATGAAATATGACCTTTATTTCTTCTCATCACTATTTTTTTAGTTCTTTCTACCTAAAATAATGACATTTTGCTTATTGCTCCTTTAAGCTTTTCTGTGTTCAGTAGCAGCTTCATGTTTCTCTCCTAGATAATGTTCCCTCCATGTAACCTGCCAACTCACCTTCTGTAGAGCATGTTTTACTTTCAGCCCATCCAGAGGTAAGGATGTGTGGATGTGTTATTCAATTTTCTGATTACTGATCCATTTGTTTGAAAAAGACTCATACTAGGTAAAATGTTTTCACATGAACTATTTCAAGAGTACATTGTGGTTCTAGTGCACATTAAGAAATAGGATTGAAGTTGTGAGCTTGATTGCTTTATGTGTTTACATTGCATTGAATAAAACCTAGACATGAAACAGTTGGGCAATATTTTAATTGAAAGAGGAAAATCCCTCTTCTAAAGTTTAGTCCAAGTGTTCAAAATGCTGACAATGAGACTGTAAAGCAGAAGAAAATAGAAAAAAACTACATCTCATTTTATTGAAGATCTAAACATCAAACATATCACAGGGATCTTCTCAAAGGTCATGGGTGGATTTTAAATTAAATTATAAATATCATAAGCCACCAGTGAATATAAGACCAATCTTCAGATCTTGCGAGAAAAAATGACGAAACACTTCCATTGACATTTTGATGAAAGCTATGCATCACCTTCTTTGTGAGAACAGAATAAACAAATACCGCAGATGATTAGCTGAAGGAAATTGCTACTATGGACTAGTGTCATTGGGAGTGTTGTGGTAGTTTTTACTCTGATTCGGTATGAACAGGATCTCTCCAGTCTCCAAGTTATCGAAACAAAGGTGGGTATTATGTATAAGACTCAGAAAGCTTTTATGTTGGATGAAAGCTGTGGCAAACCAGTAGGAGGGTAGCTGGATAAAAGTGCAGGTCTAGAGACAGCTACTGTTGGAAGGATCATGCTGTGAGTTACTAAAAGCTTATCTGAGAGACCAGAAAAAAAGGATAGATTAAATAAGTCAGCAGTTTGTAGCCAGCCAGTCTCAATCAACTGTTTGTATAAATTCTTTGCTGACAGAACAAAGTACAAAAAAATAACCTGTAGAGCATTAGCAGGTAATTTTGTAAGGTAAAAAGCTAATAAGATTTAACCATGTTGTAGGAAGTCACAGTTCGACGCCGTCGGTGAAGTCGCCTCTCGCTTCAAAGTATCCATGTATTTTTGCCTGTTTTTTCCCTGCCATTCACTATATGCACGCGAGAAAGCAACAACAAAAAACCGCGTGTTAACGTCAAATAAACATGCAAGCATATCGAGTTAGCAAGCATTTCAGTTTAAAGTTCTTCCAGCAACGAATATGACAGAAACAAGTTAGTTGTAACCACTGCCAAGTTAAACTTTCTTATCACTGGAGCACCTTGAGCTTAACAAATCACTTACATGCCAAACACACTGTAGATATCACCAAACAATTCAATGACTCAGAGAAGCTAACCAATGTAATGGCGAAGTGGATAGCAACTGTAGACCTTTTTTTGTGCTTCACACTTTGGTATTGAACATAAAATGGTAATGCTGCTCCCTGCTGTTACCTCAGAAATTGCCTGTTTTTGGTAGATTTTTTCCCCATAAAGAGAATTTCCTGTCAGTGGCAATAAGCTTTAATTTATTATTATTGCTATTTTTTGTTTTACATGTTTAAGTTGAGCTTTACACTAAATATGTGTTACTGATAAGTGCTACAAATGTTACAACACTTTTGTTCATATGGCAGCAGAACATAAAATAAAAGTGCTCTTTACACTACTTTTGAATTCATTCTTGGAGTTTGTGCATACAATTGCGATTAATCATGATTAATCAGGCAAATTATGCGATTAAAGATTTTAATCGTTGCCCAGCCCTAATCAATAAAAAAAATTATTATATATATATATATATATATATATATATACACACACACACACACAGTACAGACCAAATGTTTGGACACGCCTTCTCATTCAAAGAGTTTTCTTAATTTTCATGACTATGACAATTGTAGATTCATACTGAAGGCATCAAAACTATGAATTAACACATGTGGAATTATATACTTAACAAAAAAGTGTGAAACAACTGAAAATGTGTCTTATATTCTAGGTTCTTCAAAGTAGCCACCTTTTGCTTTGATTACTGCTTTGCACACTCTTGGCATTCCCTTGATGAGCTTCAAGAGGTAGTCACCTGAAATGGTTTTCACTTCACAGGTGTCCCCTGTCAGGTTTAATAAATGGGATTTCTTGCCTTATAAATGGGGTTGGGAGCATCAGTTGTGTTGTGCAGAAGTCAGGTGGATACACAGCTGATAGACTGTTAGAATTTGTATTATTGCAAGAAAAAAGCAGCTAATTAAAGAAAAACCAGTGGCCATCATTACTTTAAGAAATGAAAGTCAGTCAGTCCGAAAAATTGGGAAAACTTTTAAAATGTCCCCAAGTGCAGTCGCAAGAATCATCAAGCGCTACAAAGAAACTGGCTCACATGAGGACCGCCCCAGGAAAGGAAGACCAGGAGTCACCTCTGCTGTGGAGGATAAATCCATCCGAGTCACCAGCCTCAGAAATCGCAAGTTAACAGCAGCTCAGATTAGAGACCAGGTCAATGCCACAGGGAGTTCTAGCAGCAGACACATCTCTAGAACAACTGTTAAGAGGAGACTGTGTGAATCAGGCCCTCATGGTAAAATAGCTGCTAGGAAACCACTGCTAAGGACAGGCAACAAGCAGAAGAGACTTGCTTGGGCTAAAGAACACAAGGAATGGACATTAAACCAGTCTGATGAGTCCAAATTTGAGATCTTTGGTTCCAACCATGGTGTCTTTGTGCGACGCAGAAAAGGTGAACGGATGGACTCTACATGCCTGATTCCCACCGTGAAGCATGGAGGAGGAGGTGTGATGGTGTGGGGGTGCATTGCTGGTGACACTGTTGGGGATTTATTCAAAATTGAAGGCATACTGAACCAGCATGGCTACCACAGCATCTTGCAGCGGCATGCTATTCCATCCGGTTTGCGTTTAGTTGGACCATCATTTATTTTTCAACAACACACCTCCAGGCTGTGTAAGGGCTATTTGACCAAGAAGGAGAGTGATAGGGTGCTGCGCCAGATGACCTGGCCTCCACAATCACCGGACCTGAACCCAATCGAGATGGTTTGGACCGCAGAGTGAAGGCAAAAGGGCTAAGCATCTCTGGGAACTCCTTCAAGACTGTTGGAAGACCATTTCAGGTGACTACCTCTTGAAGCTCATCAAGAGTGTGCGAAGCAGTAATCAAAGCAAAAGTTGGCTACTTTGAAGAACCTAGAATATAAGACATATTTTCAGTTGTTTCACACTTTCTTGTATAATTCCACGTGTTAATTCATAGTTTTGATGCTTTCAGTGTGAATCTACAATTTTCAGTCATGAAAATAAAGAAAACTCTTTGAATGAGGTTTGTCCAAACTTTTGGTCTGTACTATCTATCTAGATCAGAGGTCACGGATTAGCGGACCGCGATCCGGATCCGGACCCACCTGCTGGCTAATCCGGACCCAACCTGATTTAAAACATTTATATATTACTGCATGTTGTCCAACGACAGTGTCTAACTCAGGGGTTAAAGTTCTCCGTCGCTGCGACGGATTTCCGTCATTTGGAAATTGAGCGCAAAAAGTCCCGTCTAGACTTTTTATTCAAGGTTTTAATCTGAAACTGCTCTCAACCAATTAAACCTGGCAATTAAATTAAACATTAATTACAATTAATTAAACATTAGCCAATCAGAAAGAGAGTAGGGTGGGTCTTTCCAAAGCGGACACTGCCAGTCTGAGGTTTATCGGTGGTCAATCATTTTAACTTTTGGGAGAGCATTTTAAACTGGCCACAGATGGTATGAATGAAAGTAGCGGTGGTCAAAGTTTTTCTTTGGATTCATGCAAACCAGCAGGTCAGAAAGTTCAGCAGCTGACAACAACTTCCCTCGGTAAGCGTCAATCTGCTCCGGCAGTTAATTAATGAATTATTTCCACCTGTGGCCTGTCAGCGTTTATTCCCTCGCTGATAAACGCGGCGATCAACCAGGCATCTCCTCATGATTCGCTATTATGTTTTATTTAAAACACAAAGAAGAGTAACGCGCTACCTCAGGCTAATTTAGCATGACCCTTGAAGAACAAGAGTCGGACTGTGAAACAATGTGCCGCATTTGACTGGGTTCGATTGGGAAAAAGTAAAAAAAAAAACCCTGCGCTGTTCTGAAACAAAGAAGGCAGAGCAGTATCTGCTGTCGGTATGCAACAGTGATCACCTGATGAGCAGCTGCGCTCCAGGACACTAAATAAAATGACAAGGATTTTGATGCTTACAGATTGTTAAGAAAACTACATCAAAAAGATAAAACAAATAAACTGCAGCTAGAACATGGACTGGAGAACGGGTTCTAACTGGGTGAGGCCAGAGAAAGGAAATTCTCAGAGAGTTTTTTTATGAAGTTAAAGTGGAGCGCGGACACAGGGTTCATCCTGGACAGGTCTCCAGTCACTGGCTAAAATATAACAATTTTATTAAACTTCAAAAAAGTTAAATCATGCCTTTTTATAAACTGTAATGATTAATTGGTGAACAATAACGGGCAAAGCAGAGACTGATTATTGTCATGTGCAATCTGTGTCAAATTAAAATGTATGACGTCATCATAGTGTTGGTGATGTGTCCTGCATTTCCAAGGCTGTGTTTGGCCTTGTATGATCATAAAATTGGTTTATATTGAATGTGACAGGGAGCCAGTGGAGTTAATGTACAGGTGTGAAGTAGATGATGTAATGATGAAGCTGCTGTCCTCTGAATCAGCTGCAGTTTCTGGAGGGTTTCTGGAGGACAGAGAGGAAAGGGAGCTGGGATTGTAAAGTGGACTGTGGACCAGTTTGTCAACAGTGTGAAGGAAGAACTTGATGCTGCAGAGATGAAAGTAACCCAGATGATGATGTGGATGTGGAAAGTGATGGAGAGGCTGTCCAGGATGACGCAAAGGCTCTAAAGCTGAAAGGTGGCAGAAATACAGGAATTTTCAATGGATATTTTAGAGTATATTAAGTACCAGATTTAGTTGACTTTGCACACTAAGCAAGTGAGCCAACTAATGTGGCATGATATCCACACCCCGGGAATAAATGGGCTGGTGAGAAAATGTTTTCAGTCAAACATTATTTTTGCTTCAACCCCTGTGCTAACTTCACTTGCGCCGCTTCTCTTGTTAATATGGCAAAGCCCTCCGGAGCGTCAGGCACGAGGATGCACGTGATGCAAATTAGCCAATGAGCTGTGTCAGTCAGGGTTGCTGCTGCTGGCTACTTTTTAGAAAAAAACAAGCAAAAGCAAAAAGCACTTTGGATTTTAAAATAGAAAAACATTCTATTTTTATGTTATTTTTTTGTTTAAAAAGTCAATGTAAAAGGTGGATGCATAAACATTTTATTTCAGTGATAAATACTGTTTGAAGTAACGGATTGTAATTAAAAATGTGTCCGGACCTTTACTGGTTGTTGATTTTTGTTATTCGGACCCCGCTGATTTTTAATTAGTGACCACTGATCTAGATAGATAGATAGATAGATAGATAGATAGATAGATAGATAGATAGATAGATAGATAGATAGATAGATAGATAGATAGATAGATAGATAGATAGATGTGTGTTTTATTTTATTGGGGCAAAAAGAAAAAACTTCCAACACAAAATGGGTCTGGCCATTAAGGCAAGTTTTGACTGCAACTTGTTTAGAAGTTAATTTAGTTGCTCGGGCAAAATAGTAAAATGTCCCATTTTCAGAGGTCTGGTTCTCAGGAAAGAGAAGATATGTAAGCAAAACCTTGAGGGATTTTATGAGTAAATAAAAAAATATGACAGAAGACTATAACAAGTGAAGCAGAGAGAATCACAGGTGAATGATGACCCTCTTGAGCCAAGTAAGAAGCAATGCAGCTTATACTAACAGTAGAGGTGGGGAATCCGGCTTCAGGAAAGTAAAAACCCTGCCTGGTCTTCCTTGATCCAGTTCACTTAACCATGTGGTTTTAAGGCCCGTTTACACTACACCTAAAAAACCGAGCCATGCCGAGACCAGTCCGAGCTTGGTCCAGTTACCAGGCCGAGCCTCGTTTCTGACGACCGTTTACACACAACGCTATCTCGGTTCCTTGGTTGCCCCTCGCCCCCTAGTGGCGATCTGCGGTACTACCGCTCTCTGGGATTGAAGGCGGAAGCACCGAAACACACACAGCTGCGCCCGTAACATTCAGGAAGTTATGCTTGATATTGTGATATTTCGGTGTTTGCGGAGAGTCAGGGGAAGAAGGCAACCATTGGTGAATTTACTTGAGAAAGTTGGCTTTTTGGGAAGTGGATGAGACAAACGAACGTCTAATAAGGATTTACAGATGCAGGAAACAACGACAGACACTGAGGTTCATTGCGCTGCTAAGCAGAATCATCCCTGGAAACCGTGTGGCGCGGTAAGGAAGCTAGTATTATTATGAATGTTTGAAATTTGTCTGAATGGAGTGTGAATCGGGACGTGCAGCCAGACACGCCGGAAAACCCGCTGACAGTCAGCTGACTGTAAGGAGATGACGCGGTCTGCTCATGCGCTCTTCGTTATCAGAAACCGGGATAAAATAGAACCAGGCCGAGACCTACCTGAGAGCTGGTCTGCAGTTAGCGCGGTCCGGTTATGGTTAGCGCGGTCTGGTTCAGTCTGCTGACCGTTTACACACAAGAGTTATCTCGGTTACCGAGCTCGGACTGGTCTCGGCTCGGTTAAAAAAGTGTAGTGTAAACGGGCCTTTAGTCCCTGTCCCTGCTGTGGAGCTGTAAATGCAAATGGTTGAAACTGATCTCTGGATCAGCTTTTTACTTTCAGAACTTGGATTCCCCACCTCTGCTAACAGTGCTTAACATAAAATGACCAAGTTTCTCAAATGAAAATAGGGACATGTCCTGTCTAATTTGTCAAGATGGGGGTGGGGGGGGGGGGGTGTTCAGGGGTGTTCCTCATTCTCGGGTGGGGAATTCAGTCAGCCCCAACATTGGTGGGGGATAGGTGGTGCGGTGTGCGAAATGCGATGTTACCCAGTTTTTTTTCTAACACAATTCTTTCCAAATTCTTTGTTAGAACTTTGAAGATGAACTGAGCTGCTTTTTATATCAGATTGAAGGATGGTACTACTATACATCCTACACATTGGTTTTTCTCACTTTACGAGAAGGAAACCATTTACGTAAAGCGAAACAACAATTTAAACAGAGGAGGTGGGCTAAGGTTTCAACTTTCAAAAACTTACAATACAGCAATAGGTTTGATTCCTGCCAAGTTTCACCCCAATTCACACTTCCATGCATGTGACCACGACATTGTTCTTGTGAGCCAGGTAAATGATGAGACCTAACGACTCCCTATTGTGATGGACTATCAGTTCCAGGTGAATCTAAACTCTAATCAGGCCTTTCCGAAAGATCTATAAAGCTTGGAACCCCACACCACTCCAAACATTTTGAATTGAGAAAGCTTCTTGGATGGGAAGCAAAACGTCTTCAGCTTCAGAATATAAGACCAGTTTTTTTTTTTTTTTTTTTTTTCTTTAAGGTGGGAGATGGGAAACCAGGGCATATGGGACTGGCATTCTCTTCTGTAAAGCAGCCACGCCTCTACCAGGGTCAAGTCAAGCATGTGAAATACAATGCGGTGGTACCATTACTTGGACAGGATCTTGGTGCAATAGTGTGATTAAAGAACCCAAAAGATCCACTCCCCCATGCTCTTGTTGTAGACTGCCACTACATTTGGGTGCGAGACACTGACCACCTCTTTCCCTTTTTGGTCCTAATCCTAACCCCTAATCCTAAAGATAACCTACCTTAAACCACAACATATTTAAATATATATAATGTCTCCACCTTTAAAATATAAACAAATGATATAAACATAGTCTCACTGTAGTTTCATGCTATGCAAGTCAGTGGGCCTGCATTAGGTTGAATGTACCAGGACGTTTCCGTATTTGTATACAGTTGCCATATGGCAACAAATGTATTTTAGCATATTACAAAAAAAAATGTCCATCTTAAAACTGAATTTAATGTTAAAAAAAACAGTTTACATACCTCAGATAGTTATTTAAATTTTTTATTTGATGAAAAATTCCCAAAATTCAGAATAAATGCAATCTTCTGGACCCCAGATTGATGATGTTCACATGTCAATCTCCATAAGCAAAAAGAACTGGCAAACAGGATATCCTGGTCATGTGACCTAATACATTTTATTTCCATCAAAGTAAAAGCCTGCTTTTTACAACAAACTGATGATCACAGCTTTTTTAGAAAATTGAGATAACGGTAATTGTTGCCATATGGCTATATTATGCAGAGGACTGTGCTGCCTTACATCCCGGGTGTGCCACATCCCTGTGAGGACTGGTCTAGACCAATCTCCCACAAGAGAGCGCCAAAAGTAAAGGAAACCATCCATCTTTTCTACATCTAGAAAATCGACACTGTAGCCTGGGCAGAGGTTAATTAGAAGTGGATTTAGAAGTGATATTTTACTCCAGAAGGAGCTTGCTAAAATATTCTGTTCAATGTTTCCATTGTGTGACTGATAAGCCGTTTGTGTTTGGTTACTGTGTAGCGGTCACGCTGAGGACTGAGTTTTGTCGATTTTTCTCTCTCTCGGTTTGAAGTTAACCGCTGTTAGCCGGTTAGCTCACTCTTCGGACTCAGTCTGCCCCTTTATCCTCCTCCGTGGCTTGTTGAAGCTCATCGTCATTAGCCACTCAGCTTATGGTCTGGACTCGGTCCTCCCCTTAATCCTTCCCCCATGGCCTGTTTAAACTGTTGTTAGCTGGTTAGCTTATCGTCCTCATGTGACCCTCTCACCCCCCGTTCCACACCCTGTTGAGGTTAACCACCGTTAGCTTGGTAGCTTATTATTTTGGGAAGCCATTATTTTTGTGCTTTAGTCCAGATCCATTTCAATCCTGTTTACATCATATTTGTTGCTGTTTTAATGGTGATTATTCAATGTTTAATTAAATTAGGCTTGATTAAGACTGCTACCTCCAAGATTCATAAATTTTGCAGCTTTTTCCTGTTGTGTTGTTTATTTTAGTAGTTTTAGTGTGTTCAAGTAGCATTTTTAAACAGAATTGCTGTAACAGGAAATTATTGGTTTAATAAATTTTAACAAGATAATGTGTTTATATGTGGTTCTTTTTATGAGTGATCAACTTGTTTCTAAGAGATACAGAATCATCTCTTTCTGAGTTAACACAAATATATAGAGCCATTTTCCTTTTCTTGTGGTTAATGATTAGTGATTAATAATTCCAAATGTAATTATAAATTAAAGTTATTAACATTTACTGGTGGTTAATGCAACTCAGTTTCATAACTGGTTTAAACACCCACTTTTGATGGTAAACAAGGTTGATAATTGTTAATTAATAGGCCCAGTCGTTAGTGATAACCATTGAAGTAGCCCTTAATCACAACCATTTGAATTTTTTTTTGTTATTGCTTACCTTTGAACAGAACACATTAAATATCCATCCATCCATCCATCCATCGTCTTCCGCTTATCCGGGGTCGGGTCGCGGGGGTAGCAGCTTCAGTAGGGAGGCCCAGACGTCCCTCTCCCCAGCCACTTGGGCCAGCTCCTCCGGGGGAATCCCAAGGCGTTCCCAGGCCAGCCGAGAGACATAGTCCCTCCAGCATGTCCTGGGTCTTCCCCTGGGTCTCCTCCTGGTGGGACGTGCCCGGAACACCTCACCAGGGAGGCGTCCAGGAGGCATCCTAACCAGATGCCCGAGCCACCTCAACTGGCTCCTCTCGATGTGGAGGAGCAGCGGCTCTACTCTGAGTCCTCCCCGGATGACTGAGCTCCTCACCCTCTCTCTGAGGGAGAGCCCAGACACGACGGAGAAAACTCATTTCGGCTGCTTGTATCCGGGATCTCGTTCTTTCGGTCACGACCCAAAGCTCATGACCATAGATGAGGGTAGGAACGTAGATCGACCGGTAAATCTAGAGCTTCGCCTTTTGGCTCAGCTCTCTCTTCACAACGGATCGGTACAGCGCCCGCTTCACAGCAGACGCCGCACCAATCCGCCTGTCGATCTCCCGCTCCATCTTCCCCTCATTCGTGAACAAGACCCCAAGATACTTAAACTCCTCCACTAGGGGTAGCACATCCCCCCCCAACTTGTAGAAGGCACTCTACCTTTTTCCGGCTCAAGACCATGGTCTCAGATTTGGAGGCACTGATTCTCATCCCGGCCGCTTCGCACTCGGCTGTGAACCGCTCTAGTGAGAGCTGTAGATCACGCCCTGATGAAGCCAATAGGACCACGTATCCGCGAATAGCAGAGACACAATCCTAAGGCCACCAAAACGGATCCCCTCAACACCTTGGCTGCACCTACAAATTCTGGCCATAAAAGTTATGAACAGAATCGGTGACAAAGGGCAACCTTGACGGAGTCCAACTCTCACCGGAAACGAGTCCGACTTACTGCCGGCAATGCGGACCAGACTCTGACACCGGTCATACAGAGACCTGACAGGCCTTATTAAAGGGCCCGGTACTCCATACTCCCGGAGTACCCCCCACAGGATCCCTCGAGGGACACGGTCGAATGCCTTCTCCAGATCCACAAAACACATGTAGACTGGTTGGGCAAACTCCCATGCCCCCTCCAGGATCCTACTGAGGGTGTAGAGCTGATCCAGTGTTCCACGGCCAGGACGAAAACCACAATGCTCTTCCTGAATCTGAGATTCGACTATCCGACCGACCCTCCTTTCCAGAACCCCGGAATAGACCTTACCAGGGAAGCTTAAGAGTGTGATTCCTCTGTAATTGGAACACACCCTCCGGTCCCCCTTTTTAAAAAGGGGGACCACCACCCCAGTCTGCCAATCCAGGGGAACTGCCCCCGATGTCCACGCAATGCTGCAGAGCCGCGTTAACCAACACAGCCCCACAACATCCAGAGCCTTAAGGTACTCAGGGCGAATCTCATCCACCCCCGGAGCCTTGCCACCAAGGAGCTTTTTAACAACCTCTGTGACCTCAGCACCAGAGATGGGAGAACCCAACCCAGAGTCCCCAGGCTCTGCTTCCGCAATGGAAGATGTGTTGGTGGGATTAAGGAGGTCTGCGATGTATTCCGCCCACCGACGCCCCGAGTCGAGGTCAGCAGCACACCACCCCCACTATAAACAGTGTTGGTACTGCACTGCTTCCCCCTCCTGAGACGCCGGATAGTGGACCAGAATCGCCTCAAAGCCGTACAGAAGTCTTTCTCCATGGCCTCTCCGAACTCTTCCCACGCCCGAGTTTTTGCCTCGGCGACCAGCCGAGCCGCCTGCCGCTTTGACTGCCGGTACATATCAGCTGTTTCCGGACTCCCACAGGCCAATAAAGCCCGATAGGACTCCTTCTTCAGCTTGACAGCTTCCCTCACCGCTGGTGTCCAGCAGCGTGTTCGAGGGTTGCCGCCACGACATGCACCGACAACCTTGCGGCCACAGCTCCGACTAGCCGCCTCAACAATAGAGGCGCAAAACATGGTCCACTCAGACTCAATGTCCCCCGCCTCCCTCGGGATGTGTTCAAAGCTCTCCCGGAGGTGGGAGTTAAAGTCTAACGGGGGACTCTGCCAGACGTTCCCAGAAAACCCTCACAATACGTTTGGGCCTGCCAGGTCCGACCGGCTTCCTCCCCCACCATCGGAGCCAGCTCACCACCAGGTAGTGGTCGGTGGAGAGCTCCGCCCCTCTCTTCACCAGAGTGTCCAAGACATGCGGCCGCAGGTCAGATGAAACGACAACAAAGTCGATCATTGAACTACGGCCTAGTGTGTCCTGGTGCAAAGAGCACATATGGACACCCTTATGCTTGAACATGGTGTTTGTGATGGACAATCCATGACGAGCACAGAAGTCCAACAACAGAACACCACTCGAGTTCAGATCAGGTGGGCCATTCCTCCAAATCACGCATCTCCAGGTCTCACTGTCATTGCCCACGTGAGCGTTGAAGTCCCCCAGAAGAACGAGGGAGTCCCTATGAGGGGCACTCTCCAGTACCCCCTCCAAGGACTCCAAAAAGGGTGGGTAATCCGAGCTGCTGTTTGGTGCATAAGCACAAACAACAGTCAGAGTCCATCCTCCCACACGTATGCGGAGGGAGGCCACCCTCTCGTTCACTGGGGTGAAGCCCAATGTACAGGCACAGAGATGAGGGGCAACAAGTATGCCCACTACAGCTCGGCTCCTCTCACCAGGGGCAACTCCAGAGTGGAAGAATGTCCAACCCCTCTCAAGGAGACTGGTTCCAGAGCCAGTGCCATGCGTCGAGGTGAGTCCGACTATCTCTAGTCGGAACCTCTCAACCTCACGCACTAGCTCCTTCCCCACCAGAGAGGACTCCTTCACATTAAATATAATAATTATAATTATTAACAATCATAATCACAGGTAAAATTGCATACCAACATAAAAACAGAAAGCTTTTTGAGAGATTTCCAGAGCATTAAAGAAACAGTGGACACAGACATTGTGTTTGTGTCAGTGGTGGTGGGGTGTCTCGGGCCCTAGCAAAGCTAACAGCTGGCCTGATTTATTTCATGTTTGAAAAGGAGTAGGTAGAAGTATAAACTTATATATTTGTACCATAATTGCGAACTCAGTCAACTACTATAGAATTATTTGCACTTCTTGCAATTTGAAAAATAATATCTAGTTACAAAACCAATAAAGCAGAAACAAACAAAAAAATAATAATTTAAAGGATATTTTTGTTGATCTTGATTTACTGATGTACTGCCAGTTTAATTATCTGTCATAAAATTAAACATCTATTAAACATGTGTGGCAACCTGAGGGTGGATTTTGTTTTACTTTGAAACACACATGTTAAAGTTTACAATACGGGAAACCAACGCCGCCACCTGGAATAACTCCAGGAAAATGGTAATAAGGGCACAGGTAAGTTCTGCTGGAAATGAGACACGATATAGAAAATTGTACAAAACTTTATTAAACTTCAATAGGTTTAATTCAACAATAACCTGAACTTGAATGTTAAAACAGTGAATGCATTTGGAACCAAATTGAGTATAAAAAAAAATTGTTTAAATTTTAAAGGAAACCGAGGCTTACCAATGGGGGGAAAATGGTGAGGAGAGGGGCAACATCTAGTGAAGAAAAGGGACCACCCTGGACACTACAAAAACACAGCAAACACAAGAAAAGGGTGCTCCAACACAACACACAAACGAAAACACCGCCACCAGGGGTCACCACTGCCACCACAGTAGCCTCAGTCCCTAAATGAAAGACAAAACTAAAACAATATGAGTAAAACAGTGATACAGTGGCACTACAATATTGCACTGCATCCCATAAATCGTGCCACCAATGCTCCTGGCAGCAGGGGAAAGTTCAGGTAACTCTTTTTAAAACATTTCTTTATAGGCAAAACAGCAGCGAGTGTCAATCCACTTGAATGTTGATCAGAGGCTCGTCAGGTGGCTAAAACAAATAGAAATATTAATACACTTGCTGACGAAAACTATGACTTGCAGTAGCTGCTTACCTGTAACTGGTAAATTACCACGCTGCCAGGTAAACAAGTCCACAATTCCGCCTACGCAGTGTAGCTGTAACAAAATGCTAGATAAAGTAGTGATGTCACGTTATGTGCCGAGGCTTCGAGGCGTGTGTCGAGTAATGGAGGGGGCGTTTCCGCAATGCGCGTATCGAGGCTTGCTTCATTTGGGGGAGGAGCCGAAAACGATGACGTCCGAAGCCTCGCTGGCCGGCTGTACCACGTGACTGCTTCGGGAAGTGGCTCAGATTGTTGCGCGGGGTTTGACGGCTTTAAAAACTCCACAAGCTCCATTCTAAATGTGGGTTGTTGTAGGAGAGTTGCGGTCAGTTGAGAGAGTGGATAGAGTTTGGATAGTTTGGATAGTAGAGTTTGGATAGTGGTTATTTAGTTTGAGAAAGTTAGTTTGGTGTTTGGAAGTTTAGGAAAGAGATACATAGGAGATTTAGGAGTGCGAGGACAGGATAGGAGTAGGATGGAGCAGGCGAGAAAGAGGAGGATGTCCCCTATGTGGGAACATTTTGATTTGATAAGCCCTAACAAGGTAAGGTGAACTGAACATTTGCAGATGCATTAGGTTTGCTTATGAGGAACTGTATTTTTCACTGTTTCTTATTTTGTGTAAAGGTGAGGTGTTTATTGTGCTCCAAGGAGTTGGGGTACAATAATAACACCTCATCCATGCTAAGGCACTACCGTGCCTTGCATGAGAATAGGGATGAAACTGGAGCTTCACCCAGCCAAGGTATTTCATTACTATATTAAAAACACACTTTCACAATTTTTGCATGCTGATGTTTGCTTGTTGTGCAAATAAAGATAGGTAACAGACACTGTATTTATTCCCTTTTAACCAGCCACCAGAAAAGCAGAGCTGGATGAAGCTCTAGTCTCCATGATAGTGAAGGATACCCAGCCTTTCACTATTGTGGATGACGTTGGATTCAAGACATTTGTGTCTAAGCTGGATCCCAATTATGTTCTCCCTACAAGGCAGGTATGTGTGGGTCCATACATGAAACGAATGACTACATTATTGTATGTGTCACAATTCAGCAATATATATATATATAAATGTATGTATGTATGTATGTATGTATGTATGTATGTATGTATGTATGTATGTATGTATGTATGTATGTATGTATGTGTGTGTGTGTGTGTGTGTGTGTGTGTATGTATATATATATATATATATATATATATGTATATATATATATATATATATATATATATATATATATATATATATATATATATATATAATCTCTTCCTTTAGGCTCTGAAGGCCATGGTGGAGGCCAAATATGAGTCTGCTAAGGAGCACGCTGAGGCTAAAGTAGAGAAGGTGGCTGCTGTTAGCCTTACATCAGATATGTGGACATCCATCAACATGGATGCCTACCTGGCAGGGACATGCCACTTTGTGGAGGAGAATGAAAAGCTGAGCTCGGTGTTGTTGGGAGTGCAGGCATTCCCCCAGTCTCACACTGCTGAAAATATTGCTTGTGTGAAAGCCTCCCTGATGGAGGAATGGGGAATCTCAGGCAAGGTGACATGCATGGTCACCGATGGTGCTCCTAATATGGTGGCATGCGTGAGAGACCTGAAGCTTCGCCACCACATTTGTGTTGCTCACACCCTCAATCTTATTGTGAAGAGGGCGCTTGACCACCAACCTGCGCTCTCTGGCCTCCGGGCCAAAGCAATGAAGCTGGTTGGCTACTTTAGAAGCAGCACCACTGCTAAGGTATCCTCTTTTATTTTATTCCAATATATAATGTTAATAGTTTGTCTGTACTCCTACTGCAGTGACTTAATGGCCTACTCTTCTGTATCTTTAAAGGAGAAGCTTACACAAGTGCAGCTTCAGCTGGGCATGCAAGCAACCAAGCTGATGCAGGAGGTGGAAACAAGATGGAACAGCACCTACTTGAGCATCAAGTCTGGTGGAGTTGAGGGAGCCAGTAGGAGCGGCATTGGCTGGATTGCACACTGACATTCCCTTTTTAACTGCCAGTGAGTTTGATATTGTTGTAGCGTGCCTTTCGTTACTCTCTCCTTTCTATGACGCCACCATGGAGCTCTCGGCAGAACAACACGTGTCGGCATCAAAAGTTATCCCCCTCCTGAAGATGATAGAGAATGCCCTTCAGGAGGAGGACACCAAGTCGGCACCTGCAGAAGCAGTGCAAATAGGAGAGCAGCTCATCAGACATCTCAGGGAGAAGCTGCACATGCTCCAGTCAATGAGCATCTTGTCGCTGGCTACACTCCTGGATCCACGATTTAAAGTTATAGCATTTTTCAGCAACACAAAAGCTGCTGAAGCAGTGAAGCGCTTGACTTCAGAGTGTGCCACCGTAATCCGACGGAACCTAGAAGAGAACACTCACGAGATTCCCCAGGCTTCCACCTCTCAAGAATTCAGTGGAGGTAATCTTTTGTATTACATTTTGAGATTACTTATTCCTATTAAAACACTTACTAACCTGACCTGTGGTTTCCATTTAGGTAGCAGACTTTGGCAAAGATTGGACACTAGTGTCATGGAGGCAAAGAGGACTCCAAATGTCTCAGCAGATGCCACCGTAGAGGTCCAGCGCTACCTCTCAGAGGCGAACATAAGCAGGCTGGAAAACCCCCTGGAGTACTGGGCTAATCATCGGTCACTGTACCCCAATCTGTACAAACTTGCACTTATTTATTTATACACCCCAGCATCATCTGTGCCATGTGAGCGTGTCTTTTCAAAGGCTGGAGAAGTAGTATCAAAAAAGAGAAATCGTTTGAAACCAAAAACTGTGGAGAAATTGTTGTTTCTTAATAAAAATGCATGAAATCATCCAAGTTACACAAGCATCAGCCTATTCATTACCCCCTCCCTAGTTCCATAAGCACTTTCACTGTCCTCTGCCTGATTAAGGCTATGCCATTTTTGTAGAGTCACAGAAAATTTTTTTTACACAACATGCCATATCACATGACACTCCTATTTTGGGAATAATTACACACAGAGAATACATTCAAACAATATTTTATTGTACACATGTGTTTACAAAATTTATGTAGACAAATTATTTCGTCCTATACCTTCTGTGAAGTCATTCCCAAGAGCCATAATAGACAAAAATGATATGCATCACACGTGTTAAGATACAGCTGGCTGTGATTATACAACTTGCCAGTAGGTGGTGCTGTGTGCACATGAACCGTCAAGAAATGAACCTTTTCTCGAACCAGTTGGCTGAGTGGTTCAATGCCTCATGAGGCTTCATCTCGCCATCACTAAGATAAAGGCTTTGTTCAAATGGGGTGGATATTACCTAGCCACGTTAGCCCTTACCTTCCTGCCAGCAAACAATAGGACAGATCAGTCCAGAGGTCGGAGGAGCAACAAAGGAGCCCAGCACAGTTTGACAAACAAAGAGAAGTAACTGAGTTCAGCATCACAACGCACGCAGGCTTGTGGTAGGTGGAGACCTGTTTATATGCAGCAGCCAAAATTGGCCTTAAAGTGGCAGCGTACCATTTATGCTGCTACACATGAAAATGTCATTTTACCTCTGTGTCAGAAAAAAATAGCCTATTTTTAGATTGCATTTCATACCATAATACATCAGACTGAAATGTACAGTTAAAAAAATTAATCTGGTGTGGCCTTTTTGACATGCGGTTAATACACAGAAGCAAATAGACATGGATTCTGTTGCTAAGAAACTATGATTAAATTCATTCAGCCAGCAGTGCACTAACAGCCTGATCAGCCTGTAGAACCTGATGAAAGAAGTGCAGAATGGCCCGGCCACGTTCAGTTCAACAAGTAACTGCATGGTATATTTGTTTACTTACATGGGGGGTAAAGATTTCCACATGCACGTGAGAAATGGTCCTGCCCTTGTTTTATGTGCGCCACATGTGTCCAATATTACAACTACACCAAAGAGTTGGAATAATTGCTACATGCGAACAAGAGCACAGGTGTTCTTGTTGTGAGTGTATGTGAGTAATTTCTTCACTAAATGCAGCAGCCTCCATGTTTGGTCTACTTCTAATTATTGACTGAGAGCTTTCCAAGATGCTATGCCAAAAAGTGGCATAACAAGGTCTTGATTTTGAAGTGTCCCTAGCTTATTTGTGCTTTTCTGAGAGCACCACACAACAGAGAAGTAAGAAAAGCATTAGATTGATGTGCATAAGCAAAAAAATGGATACAACTAAAAAAATAAACAGTGTCCAAAAAATGAGGTGGCTGTAAATTAAGCAGCTTCACATTGCATTTGAGGAACGGTTTTGTTGCAGTTTTTTACTCTGCTAGATACACATTGTTTTTTCATTTCTGAAACTGCATTCGTTTATAATTTATCTGTCCATTTCTAAAGGCTTGAATTAAAAAATTAACGTTTTCAGGTAATTTAAAGATATGTTCAATATGTATTATGTAAAGTCAACAAGTTAGACCAAAGTCTTAATGTATCTCAATAAGTGATGCATCTTAATAAGATGCATCCTGATGCATCTTTTTTTAAGTTAGACCAACACTAACCTCCTAGGCATCCACATTTGTGGACATCACATTTCAGGTTGTCTAGACCACAATAAGTTTGCACTTTAGGGCCAATTGAAATTAGCAGTTTGGAAGATTTGCAATACAAAATATTTGGAAAGTTTTTTTTTTACTTATTTGTTATGGACATAGAGTTCCCTCCAATTGTTGGCAGCAATTCAAAGAGCCATATTGTTCAAGGTGTCACAATTGTTTTTTTCTTTTTTTGCACTCAGGAAAAATGCTGCAGTGTTCAGGCACTTGAATATCAGTACTCATTTGTGATTCTATTGCGACTGAATCCCCATGGGGGCTGCACAGTGTGGCAGTGGGTAGCAATGTTGCCGTGGAGCAAGAAGGTCCTGGATTCGAGTCCTGCGCTTGTCTTTCTGCATGGAGTTTCCATGTTCTCCCTGTGCATGCTTGGGTTCTCTCTGGGTACTCCAGCTTCCTCCCACAGTCCAAAAAACAAGACTGTTAGATTAATCGTCCTCTCTAAATTCTCATTAGGTGTGAGTGTGTGCGAGAATGGTTGTCTCTGTGTTGCCCTGCGATAGACTGGCGATCTGTCCTGCCTCTCGTCAATTGACAGCTGGAGATAGGCACCAGACCCCCTCGCGACCCCACAAGGGATAGACGTTAGAAAGTGGATGGCTGGATGGATGGATGAATCCACATGTGTGCATACTTTTATCAGAAACTATATCATGTAAAAAGATAATTCTTGTTTGTTTGCTTATTTTTTTTAACCAATCAGCCCAAATAGCATAGAGAAATTAAAAAATGCACGTCATATGAGAGTTTGAGTTTTAGGAAATTAAATCTAATTAAATTAAGAGCTAAATAAAATTGAGTAAAATTGATAACTGAGTTATGTCAAGTAAATGTGTCACAGTGGATAAGGACAAAACGAAGGAACCCAGTCAGGGAGCAAGAGCAAGGAATCCAAAACATGCAATAACTCAGGAGGGCTCTGACACGAGGAGGGCTGAGACATGAGTTTGGTTTGTACAATCTGGTGAAGACCGGTGATCCTCCTGCTCCTTAAGAGGACTAGGTTTTTATTAGGTTTTATTATCATATTATCTGATTAGGACCAGGGGCCTTATTTATAAAGCTTGCATACTTAACTTTCCACACATAGGTTGTGATATTTATATAAAAATGCATTTGTTTAACTGTAGCAACTCTCTAATATCAAAACAGACCCAAAGACATAGTGTAATGCCAAAAGCAGAGAACCCAATAATTATGTCGGACAACAGGAGTGGTTTTTGATGTTTTTATTAAAAGTTACTGTTCTGGTGTGAAATGGGAAACAACCTGGAGCACTCTCAGGAACCACTGTACAGGAGAGAGACAGATTAGTGGCTGTGACGAGATCAATAAAGTGAAGTGAGCACTACAATAAAGCCACTAACCTTCTCAGAGGCCGGGAGCTTGCACTAGATTCGACAAACAGGACCTGGGGCTTCATGTGAGTCCTGGAGGTGACGCTAGTGAAGTCAGAGGCCGAAATCAAAGTGGTGTCTCACAAACATAGTGTACAGGGCTGAAGCAGACGGGGAATCCAGAATCCAGGCGCGGGTCATACACAAAAGGCTGATCTAGGCAGGGGTAACCGATGGGCTAGGCAGGGCGGTTGGTCAAGGGTCAGTATACAGAACATCAGAAGCCAGTGGAGAGTCCGACAGGGGAGAGGCAGAGACAGGGAAATCCCAAGACAAAAAACAGTCATACACAAGGAAGATAATCAAGGTAAGCTTGACGGTCTACTCACACAAAAGGCTTTCAAGAATCTGGCAGTGTGGGGGACCAGCATATAAGTGCAGAAAAGCAGCTGTGAGTAGTGAAGGTGATTAGGTGCAGTACAGGTGTCGCTGCTCCTGCTAGTTAGAGGAAAAGAGCAGAGCGGAAAAGAAGAAGGCAAAGCAGGCAGCTGGTCACAGACACACCAGAGTGGGCAAAAAAACAGGGGACAGAGCAGATTTATTATAACCTGACAACAGCCAGATGCATATCGCTCCGCCTAGCTCCACTCACATACATCTGGGACACCGCCATAGGAATTGCCTTTACTGAAGGCTGGGCCTTATCAAAACTCCTTGCATATGATTGGATAAGCCACTTGTCTGTCATCTTTATCGACGTGCTATTTCAACCACTCACACCGAAGCTAACCCGTGACGCTGATGAGAGCGACACAGGAAAAAAAAATTATTTTTTTTTATGTGTTTGCGGCTCTAGTGGCACGCGTTTTATTGACAGTGAGCTAACAGGAAGAGGGGAAAGACAGGCGGCAAAGCGCCGCGGGTCGGAGTCGATCCCGGGCCGACCGCGTTGAGGACTAAAGACCTCCTAACATGGTTCGCGCTAACCGCTCCGGGGCGCGTCCGCGTCCGCTGCAGACGCGGACGCGCCCCGGAAAACAAAACTTGCCAAATCCGGTCGGGAGAAGGGCGAAAACATCGTTTCCACCAACAAAAGCCTTCAGAGCCGTTCTCTGATGTTCTTTTAATGAAACAATATTAGGTAGATTGGACAACACGGAAGAAATAGCAGAATCAATGTTAACGCTTGCTTCCTCGACGAGCCGCCATTGCTATCAAAACAGTCTCACGTCATGGTCGCGTCTCCACTACGTCACATCTATGAAACTCCAGCCCTGCGTCCTGATTGGCCAGACCATAAAATTGGTTGGAGAAATCACTTTCTATCGGCGGTGTCCCAGATGTATGTGAGTGGAGCTAGGCGGAGCGATATGCATTTAGCTGTTGTCAGGTTAGAAGTATTACACATAGTCAAGTAAACTTAACCCTGTGTCCACCCTTTTAGTACTAGTAATTGTATAAAGTTTGACTTTACTCTTAATTACCAGGTAGACACCATCTTACAAATAATTTGCCCATTTAAAAGGAGCCATGGAGGCGCGCTCGTAGCACAGCGAGTTGCACAACCAATGTACGGAGGCCTTAATCCTCAATGCGGTCGACCCGGGTTCGACTCCGACCCCCGGTCCTTTGCCGCATGTCTCTCCCCCTCTTCCACCCCCCTTCCTGTCAGCCTACTGTGTTAAAATACATTACAAAAAGCAAATACTTTTTAAGCAAACATTTGACTAATCATTTTTTGAGAGACAAATTCAAATGATAATAAAAAATAAATAAATACAGGACCCGGCAATAATGGCAATCTTTTTCTTTCTGCAAGTCATTTATATGCATGATCCAACCGGCATATTTTAAACTTATTCTCTCCTGGGACTTTTCTCTGTACTTTCTTCTTGGCTCATTCTAAACATGTGTCAATAACATTTGCACAACAGTAGGTCACAACAGGATGTCGTTTTATGTATGTTCTCCATTAAATTGAATTTAGACAATCAGTGAAAGCCTGTTAATGAAAGGTTTTGTTTTTTTAGAAGAAGCACTTAAATTGAAGAGAATGTAATTGTCTCAATTCACATGTGCAATGGTGTGCAACATGTTAATTGTTCGGGTAAACTGATTATTTTCAACAATTAGCATAATTTATGCCACATGTTTTTGTATTTTCAACTCAAATCACTGTCATTTACAAAATAACTTTATTTATCAAATGAATGAACCGCCCTTCCTTGCTCTCAGTGCAGCAAAAATGATGGTAATCTGATGGCTTCTATTAAACAACTGAATACATAATTTGCCCTCATATTTCTGCATACATCAGCTTTCAGACCTCCACCAATCCCTTTGCTTAATTTTCACAGCAACAAAGTTGACGCTGATGTCTCTGCATAATGGAAGTCAATTAGTTTGAGAAATATGATGCTGCAATTCACAGAGTTGCAGTAACTGCTACCAGGCACGTTTCCATCGCTGCATGTACTTGTACACAGATTACTCCTTACCAAATGACTCTATTATTGCCCTGCTTGAAGCTTCACCTGCAGCATGTGAAGAACAAAATCTGAGTTTTACAGCCATAATTTTAGTTAATGTATTTTCCTTTGCATTATGCATATTGTCATGTGTCATTGGGACATTTATTTTGAAAATCTCAGATGGGAACTTTATTAGGTCACGTTGGTTCTGCTGGCACACCTGCGAGAGACGCACACATGTGAGAGATGCATGCCAATTGTGAAACGTGAGCACGACAAGTTATAGCCAGAAGGGCTACTTTAAGCTAAAAGAAGTCAAAGGATGCTAAAGATCATTTGTAAGGTCCTCATGTCTACTTCTACCCATGGGTCAGCCAGCGAGGCATGTTTACGTTATATAACTTTGTCTTTTTTTTGCCATCTTGCTGTTACATTGAGTTTTATATTGTATTTTAGTTAGACGGTGGTGTCGTGTGGTGTTGTAATAATACTAACCTCACCAAGATTGTACATCCTACAATAAAATCAACATTATGCTATCAGTAAAACAAACTCTTTATTGACTTAAGAAGAGGTGGAAGTAATACTGAGTATGGAAGTATGTGGTTAAATTAGGAAAAGGCAGCTGTTTCAAAAAGCTCAGGGATATCTATCCTACACAATACAGAATTATATTGAATGCATTGTTTATTCTTTCATATGCCATGTGGTGAGCTTTAAACACTAAAAGTGAGCAATCCATCATAAGAAAAATACCACATGTTTTAGAGTAACTGGGTGTAACTTCTTATCTTGCATTTTTATTTGAAAAAGAAAACATCTCTAAAATGTGCTACAAAGCCAAAAGAAAATGATTGTCAAGGAATACTGTCATACTTGAAATGTAATGCATCATAACCATTGGCAGCAATAATTTTCAACTTGACACATGGCTTCAATTATTAATTCTTGCCAAAACAAATCAATAGTTCTTAATTTTAGTCAATTTTTATCAAGCTGACCATGTAATGGACCACCTATTGATTGTCAAGGCAATATGAGACAAGAAAACCTGCTTAGTTACAGGCAACAAAATCTGTTAAAACCCAACATATTCATCATGAAACAATCATATGATGAGTTATGGTGCAGTAGAAATTGAAAATAAATTATTGTTCCTTAAAATGTAAGGCAGCATCTTCCTCTCATGACTAAATTGAAAATTGCTTTTGTATCAGTCAGGAATATTGCATTGTTCACTGTGGGTCAATGTATTAGAACCACTTTGAAACCAAAATGTGGGATATTACCCCCATCAAAGCTGCTGGAAAAAGGTTTATGTTATGATTCAGGGTTTTGTTTTGCCTCTGGACCTTTGTCATTTAGTCTGTCACCTCTCAGCCACCAGCCACTATCCAATCAGCCCAATGTTCCTCCTGCCACCCTATTCTAGATCATCTCCACCTGTTGCCACTAATTACATTCAACTCTGGTCACCTGTTCACCTGCTTACTTATACCTGCCTCTGCCAACTCATCTCTGACAGAATGTCACCTCACTTTGCTTCTCATGTGCAACATACCCTGTTCTACCAGATCCTGTGCTCTCAGTCAGCGGAACTCTTCAGTCAAGTTGCCTGTATCTGCGTGCTGCAGTTCTGCCGGTTTCTCTGTGAGTCCCTGCTGTTTACTCTGCCCGTTCTGGTGGTTCCATGATCTACACCGTCTGCTCTGATCTCCTGTTCATCCCTGCCTACCTGCTACTTCAACCAAGCCAAGCCAAACTCAACCAAGATTCATCTGCCAAGTCTGGTTCTGTTCGTCTGCCTCACCTATCACTAAAAAGGTCTTCACAATAAACCTTTTTATCGTATCTCTATGTCCGGCTGAATATTGTGTTCTCCACCTGAAATCATTACAGTTTAGGCAGTAAACACAAATGACCAAATGAATAGTAATTATCTGTTCACTCATAGAATATGTCAGACTTTTGATTTTTCAGCATTCACCTTCCATTTTGGGTTTATTTGAAATTATTTTCGTGTACAAGTTTAAATTCCTGTTTTGTAATGGTGAGGGATGCTGCCCAGATAAGTGTGTATGCATATTCTATAATTTTTGGCTTCGATGTGACTATATGCTGGTCTCTAATTGGTTACTTGAAGATCCTCATGAGGGGCCCATCTTTCTGCACCTGTGGCTGATCAGGATTTTTTTTTTTTTTTTGCCCAATCTGATTAATTCCTGTCATTCAAAGTCACACCACTGTCAGCTTAGATGTGCAGGTGTGAATGTCACTAAATCATACTGATGCAAACAGAGGAGTCAGACCACAACGATGAAAAGAGACAATGGCAGTAGTGAGGGAAAATTTGGCCACCTATTTATAAAATAACAATTTCATAAGGCTTTTAGTGGAAGAAGAAATTTGGCTATTTGGACCAAACCGACCAGCCACCCCTGTTTATTCATTTAAGTTAAAACATTTAACATAATGTTAAATAACCTAGTTATGCTGCTATAGGCCTTGGCTGCTGGAGGACATCAGGGTCTATTTTTCTCACTCTGCTGAGTTCTCCTACTGCCCTCCAATTTGCATTGCTTGATTGTTATTTCATCTTTTACCTTTTTTGTTCTGTCATTTTTTTTCTTAATACCTGGTCTGGCGTTCTGTTAGCTGTGACATCATCCAGGGAAGACAGATCACCCGCTATTACCATTTAATGTAGAACAGATTCCTGGATCAATGTGTGCTTCTGTGCTTTTTTTGTGTCTCTGCTCTGTCTTCTCTAACCCCCAGTCGGTTGAGGCAGATGACCGTTCACACTGAACCTGGTTCTGCTGGAGGTTTTTCCTTCCTGTTAAAGGGGAGTTTTCCTCTCCACTGTCGCTTCATGCATGTTCAGTATGAAGAATAGTTGCAAAGCCATGGGCAATACAGACGACTGTCCTTGTGGCTCTACACTCTTTCAGGAGGAGAGAATGCTGCTTGTCAAGACTTGATGCAATCTACTGGGTTTCCTTAGATCAGAAACTTCTTGACCAATCTGTATAATCTGATTGAATTTGACTTTGGAAAGTGCCTTGAGATGACATGTATCATGAATTGGCGCTATATAAATTAAATTGAATTGAATTGACATAAAGGGTACAAACATCTAATGCCTGTACAAAAGTATCCTCCCCTTTTGATTGTTTAGCCCTTTTGTTGGTGCAAGCTATCAAGGTCAATATAAATTCTCTTTAGACAATCATTTGCAAATTAGAAAAACACTCTAATATAGAAGTGAAAATCAGTTATATCAAAAATATTGTTGGTTCATTATTATTTAATATAAGTTAAATTAATGCACAGATATTTACCCCATTCAGGTGAGTATTTAGATGCAGTTTTGCTGATATGTCTTAATCAGGCTAGTACATCTGGAAACCCCAATATTTCCCTCTTCGTTCTTCATTGTAAAATTTTCGTTTTTTTTTTAAATTACACTAAATTTATCGCAGTGTATTGTAACCTTTATCACAATAAAGCTCTATTTTCTGCACCCAGGGACATTGTGTCACAATACATGAGGACCAACGGGCCAAATTTTGTGAACAGCTGTCAGTGCCACAGAACATGACTGACTGAATGTTATTGGCCTAAAGGCTAATCAGGTTTAGTTTTTCGTGGCTGTTAAGATACACATTTCACAAAAATATTACCTTTGCCCATTGTCTGTTTGCTCAACAGGCTTCTATATTATCAATTTATATCCTTTTTAAAAAACTGACATCAAATTAATGTACTTTTAAGTCATTCTGTCACCGGAAAAACTCACTTGAACTATTGAAAAAGGTGCAGCTATACTGTAAGTGTTTAGTAAGAACTTTGGAATATATTAGAAAGGTAGAAAGAGACAAAAAGTACAAAAATTAACATGTCAGTAGTTGCAACGTCAACTGTCTTTTTTGTATCCTCTGATTATAAAAATTAATTTGTAAATTTGTGAATCTTCTTTGGCACCAACGTCCTCATTGTGCATTGTAGAAATTCACACATTGCTGCTTAATTATTAGGTGTTCTTCTCCTTTGTCTGAAGTTCCGGTTGTAATCTGAACCTAAAATACTGAATTAATCATCACTTAACCTCCCACTTCTCTTTATGTGACTAATTACTTTTTACACATCCAATTAGGAAACTAGAAAAAAAAGACAGATGCAGAAGTTGCTTAACAGATTAGCATCAAGCAAAGGTTTGAGCACAACTCAAAATCTTACAATTATGAGACAAAAAGAAAAAGGACATACACTCTTGAAAGTTCGTAGCAGAATCAATCAGAAAATGTTGAAATGAGATATCATGCAACAGTATTGATATTAGCAGTTACCAAGTCACATTATTTCTGATTTGATTTGAAAAATAAATCAATTTTTATTGTTGCAATTTGGATGCAGCAGCACACAAACTGATGTGCCTAATTGTGTACCAGGATTGCTTTAGTGGCTAATGCCTGCAGTTGTGTATTTGAAAGCACAGGCATTCAGCAGCATCATCTGCTAGGAAAAGTCTGATGAAATACCTGATTTAAATTTGCCAAAGTCATTAATTTCAGGTAGAAGTCCTTGTGGCCACTGAATTAAGTATCTTTTTGATCAAAGATTTAAATTCTTGGTTACCACACCTTGGAACCAGGTTTCACATATAAGTCATGGATTGAATATTTTTTCCTTGTGTCCTATACTTTGATTCCTATTTTCAGTTTTTGTTGATTTATCTTCCACTGCAACCCAACCATCAGAGCCCTTTGCATGTTTATTTTTATGATTTCCATGTGTTCTGGTCTGGTTAAAGTTTTCCTTTTCTTGTTCTTATGGGCTACATACTTGTTCGCTTCTGGACTTGGGTCTTTCATTTTCATACCCTCTAATTTGCAATCATATGAAACAGGAAAAAGAACGCTAACAACATCCGGTTTGTCAAAGTTAAATAGGGTAAAAAGAGATGGGTAACTACAAATTAAAACATCTTTTTTAAAAATATTCCCAATAAAGTTGACATAAAACTACAAAGTTGAGTCTTTGTTCGGTGTCGGTTCGTGGCCTTTTGAGGCTGGAGTTTCAGCAAGGAATGATGATGAAGCGGAACCATGCGGAAACAGCAACACATTTATTTGTTGGCAGCAGCATTCAACTTTACAACCAACAATCAACCAAAGACACAATCACTGCCTTAAATACCCTCAGCTGATTAAGGGCCAAACCATTCTGCACCAGACAATTTACTGCTGATTTTACCTATAACATACAATATTTATCAAATCAAATACACATTGCCACCTATTTTTATAAATATTTCCCATTCCAGACCCACACCTAAAAACCCCTTAAAACAAAAGTGCAAAAGTCCCCCCTGCTTTTTCCATGATCTCTCCCGGAACCCACAAATGGGCCGTTTCTCAATTCACGAGAACGCGAGTATGGACTCGCGTTCTCGTCAAGTCCGGTCTTGGCGAGAACACAGGAAGATCGGACTTGACAAGAACGCGAGCACGCAGCACGTATGGTGTATTGGAACAGAAGCGTACTTGTGACGTCATGAGACGCACAGTTCTTTAGCATTTCTTTAACATTCAAAACTATTTATATACTACACCACAATAAATCTTATTGAAAATTTTTTTAAAACAACATTTTTAATTTCTAAAAAGCCTAAAAATTATCTTGCCGCGGTGCATTGTGGGCAAGCGGTCAGTCTGAAGAACGCACAAGTCTGCTCTGATGCATGCTCGATAAAGAGGGCGGGCGAGAACAACATCCAGGGAATTCGGCGCGTTCTCGATTTGGCGTTCTCGGTATTGGAACAGTGCTCGGGCTGAGGCTGATGACGTGTCACGAGCACACGAGAACGCTCAAGAACGCATATTGAGAAACGGCCATGGTGTCTGGACGGGGAAGCATTTGTCCAAACACCCTGGAGAGGACATAGAAAGACAGGTAAGTCACCAAATCCTAACACTTTGTTTATTCTCACACTTCTCACAGATTCTACACCACCATTTGCTTAAGTTTCTGGACAGTAGACCTTAGCTCCAAATAATAATTCTTCTTTCCACAGACATCCACCCCATTTCCTAATGAGGAGCAGCTGTGCAGAGCCTGAAACAAAAGGCTACATGCTAATTATTAAAATATCCAATAAATATTCAACAAATAGTTAAAACTTCTTATGTGCAAATGGCCCTTTCTGTGCAAAGTCATGCTCAAAGTGCTGTGCTAAATAATGTGCTAATTAAGGCGCAAGTTTACAGTGCAAAAGTATTCTTAAAGGGCAATACTGGTTACTTTATAAAAACAGTCCCAGTAATGGAGACCTCTTCATTACATTCGGTCATAGTCAGCCACAGCCAAGTCTTTAATCTATGCAGGGAACTGAAACTTCTCTCATCTTCACATGAAGACACATTCACCATCAAAATCCTGATGATAACCTCAGTCTGATCGAACAAGCCCTGAACCTCCACTGGAAGTCCCCTGAGAACCTCTGCTGCCTCCACACATACATATTTGTTGTGAAAGAGGGGAAACTTCACACAGAGAGAAGCTATGTTCAGCTCAGGGTCCTGATCTAGTGAAGGAGGCCACTCTCTACCTTTTGCAGAATCTTTAGACTTTCCTGGTCAACGTTCACCACTCTGAACCTCCATGTAGTCAGCACTTTGAAGAACTCTGCCCTATAGTGATCCACTGCTTTCATCACAAATTAAATTAATAATCAAATATTTATTTTTTTCCCCAAAAGGGAATAACAATGTTGTGTATGAAGTTTTTATAGTTTTTTAAAATATGTGATAACTAGTAGCTATTTTTTTTTTTCAAATCAAAACAGAATCAAATCTTTGACTTTAAACTTAAATTAAGAAAACTTAATCTGGATCTCTAAGAACAAATACAAAATGTTTAGGTTATATCTGACATTACCATTTGGAAAAATGTCTTCTTTATTTTCTCTCTTCTTTTTCCTCATTTTTGTTTTCTCTCAGTCCTCAGTGATCTCTTGTCTTTCGCTCCTGTCTTCTTCTATTTTCCCTCCTCGCTCTCATCTGTCCTCATCTGTCCCGTCACTGCCAGTACTGTATACAACTCGTTTGAGCTTGTTAACCATCATAAGCTCGGCTATTGATAAAAAAGAGGCTGATTTGCAAAAGTGGGAGAAATGTCACTTTTTGTGTTACAACCTTGTGCTTGTTGAACAAGTGGTTTGATAAATGACTTACTGACTTTTATACCCTCCTCATGGAAGAGTGCGGCCGTCGGTCTATGTCTCCAGTCCTCCCAGATTTTGTGAGACCAACAAGCAACCAGCGCTATAGAAAAAAGCCCAAAAGAAGCAGCAACCTATTGTACTACAGGTCGGGGGGTTTGCTCAGAAGTAGTATAGACACTTCACTCTGCGATGTTTACACAATGTGTTAATAAATACCTGTTTTCATGCCGAAATACTTTTTTCATACATGGTATTAATAGTTGCCGGTAGCCCTGCCCTTTGGAAACGGCATGTGGACCAAACCACTTTGTGGGAAAGGGATGCCATGATCTTTAATAATTAGGATACTCATTTTTAACCTGACTCTCGCCAGATGTATATCGCTCCGCCTAGCTTTACTCACATACATCTGGGACATCTCCCATAGAGAGTGATTTCTCCAACCAATTTTATGGTCTGGCCAATCAGGACGCAGGGCGGGAGTTTCATGGATGTGACGTAGTGGAGAAGCGACCGTGAGATTCCAACAACAATGGCGGCTCGCATCGAGGAAGCAAGCGTTAGCATTGATGCTGCTATTTCTTCCGTGTTGTCCAATCTACCTAGTATTGTTTCATTAAAAGAACATCAGAGAACGGCTCTGAAGGCTTTTGTTGGTGGAAACGATGTGTTCGCCCTTCTCCCGACCGGATTTGGCAAGTTTTGTTTTCCGGGGCGCGTCCGGGGCACGTCCGCGGCGGACGCGGACGTGCCCCGGAGCGGTTAGCGCGAACCATATTTAGGAGGCCTTTAGTGCGCCCGGGATCGACTCCGCTTTGCCGCCTGTCTTTCCCCCTCTTCCTGTCAGCTCACTGTCAATGAAACGCGTGCCACTAGAGCCGCAAACACATTAAAAAAAAAAAAGTTTTGTTTTTTCCTGCGTCGCTCTCACAGCGTCACGGGTTGGCTTTGGTGTGAGTGGTTGAAATAGCACGTCGATAAAGATGACAGACAAGTGGCTTATCCAATCATATGCAAGGATTTTTTATAAGGCCCAGCCTTCAATAAAGGCAATTCCTATGGAGATGTCCCAGATGTACGTGAGTGAAGCTAGGCGGAGCGACATACATCTGGCGAGAGTCAGGTTAACTCATTTTATGTGTATAATGTGAATCTTTTGAGTTGTATTTTTAGTTAACATTAGCACAGTAGTATTTTTTTTTAAATTATGTCTACAATGATTTTTGAGGGGGACATCTTTATTCCACCCCCCCCGGGAATTTCCGCTTATGTCCGGGGATAGGTGTTGAGCGTTCGTCGTAGGTTGAAGAATTTGATTTCAGGGTCCCTTTTCGCTACATACAGATTTGTTGTTAAGTATGATTTGTTTAAGCGTGTTTTGTTTTTTTCTCTCCTCATGAAAACACAAATGGCTTGTACTTGTGCACATATTGGGCTGGTTATCACAATTCATTATAAATGCCCTGGCAAATGCTATTGCTAAATATTTGTCACAGTTTACATTTTTATACAAATTTCAGCATTCACAGACAGACTTTTCTCTCATACCGTCTTCCATCCATACATCCATTCTAACACGTCTATCCCTTGTGGGGTCGCGAGAGGTGCTGGTGCTTATCTGCAGCTGTCAATGGGTGAGAGACGGGGTACAGTATAACCGTCTTATAAGATGCAATTGGAAAAAAAGGGTGTGGTCTAATTAATTATTCGTGAAACCAGTTGTACCCTATGGCCATTTATAATGCAGTTATGTTTTGTTAGACTGAAATTAGAGAATCAAAGTCGTAGGAATAAAATAAAAATAGTTTGATCAAATTGTGAGAACAAAGCATCATCAGCATCATTTCGTCAGTCAGAATCTAGGTCCATTTATTAATAACTGGCATGCAGACACATATTCAAACCAAGCCTTCATTTGATCTCAGTTGTCCTCCATCTTTTATGGTTCATATATCTGCTTTATGGCAAAATCCTTCTATAAAATCCAGGCAAAAGTGTTAAAACATTGCCAAAACAAGCAAAATTGCCTTTGTGGTGCAGACACAATTGCAGACACACACAGACTCATAGAAACAATAACAGCTATGCCATTCAAGATGTTAAATTTCATGCTTTTGTATTGCTTTAGATGGATTAGTGGATAGTGTTTACTTTTTAACATCTTGTATTACAAGTGACCATGTGCAGATCGCTTTAAAAGGGTTTGTGGATAAAGCACTGCACCAGAGGATGCACATAAATAAGCACAGCATGCCCTGAGTGCAATCAACCCCCCTTGGTGTTTATGAAACAGGACTTATTAGACTTTGCTGCAACATGGAATACAGATAATACAAACTATGGCATAACAAGTAAGATTCAAACAGGACTGGGGCAGATGCAAGCTGTATCACGGCAAACCTTTTGTAACAGCCATGGCCCAAACACATATTTACAGTGGATACACTTCTCACATTATTGTAAATATATTATTATATATTTTTGTGGGACAACACTGAAGATATGACACTTTGACACAAAGTAAATTATAAAGCTTATACGACAGTACAAATTTGATGTCCACTCAAAATAACTCAAAACACAGACATTACTATCTAAAGAGCTGACAAGAAAAGTGAGTACAGCCCTGAAAATTTCCAAATAGTGCCGAAAGTGTCAACATTTTGTGTGGCCACGGTTATTTTTCCAGGACTTGCCTCAATTGTTCTGGGCTTAGAGTTCACTAGAGCTTCACAGGTTGCCAATGGAATCATCTATCATTCTTCCATGACATTGCAGAAAACCTCCACCTTCTATTTGAACATTCCCCACAGATGATCAGTAGAGCTGTGAGATACTGTAAACCCAACATCAGCAGTAGCAATTTAGCCCCTACTACTTTGGGTCAATTTTGTATCTCTGCTCAGTTTCTGAGAAGCCTACAATTGTGGATCCTGTTTTCATGTTGGATTTTTTTTTTCTGTTAACACATCTACAGATTTCATAAATGGCTTTCTTAGCAAAATACTGCAATTAAAGATTAAGCCGTGAGAAATCTACGGTGGCCGGGAAGTGCAAAACAAAAATACAAAATCTGAAACACTTTTACAAATATTGAAACAAATTTACATTTCAGAAAGCAAATTTACAAAACACGAAACACTTTTACAAAACTTGAAACAAATTTACATTTCAGAAAACAAATTTACAAAACACGAAACACTTTCACAAATCTCGAAACACATTTACATTTCAGGAAACACATACAAAAGACGAAAATCAAACGGAAAGGGAGGGACTGTCTTCGAAGTTTACCCGGAAGTGATAACGGGAGCCTTCTTCATGAACCAAGATGGACGCCATTCGAGTTGCGTTTTGCCCGTTTTTCGGCACACATATGAGCAGATTAACGCGTTTTTGTTTGTCGTGTGGTCGGTCCTTGGAGTTTTAAAATTTCACAGAACAGACGGAAGAACCAGATATGCTGCAGCAGTGCATACATTATGTTGAAGAGGGTCACTCGTACGCTGTAATCGTAGACATGTCATGTTTACACGGTGTACACACTGAAACTTGTTGAGCGACATCAGGAGGTTTTCTATTGTCATGCTGATATAGTATTCACATAAAACGTCCAATTCTGTAGCAACATTTACAACAACACAGGTCAAATTGAGTCAATGTAGAGATTTTTAAATGCCTTTATTTTTAAATCCCAAATCATGTAGATTGACTTCTGGAGATTATCTGTCATCTGTAAGTGAAAGTAGTCACCTGTAAAAAAATAAGTTGTTTGAGTAGTTTTGAGGCTAAAGAGTGTGACCAAAGTATATATTTCCAGAGAGGTCTGGTCAGCCTCTGCATCACAGCGGCTGTCATCTGTCAAACACAAGACCACAATAAGTTTATTAAACAGCATAAAACATACCAACACCAAGCTAATAGAGCACCACCTGCATCATTACTCATTCAAATATTCATATCACACACGTTCCTTCCAGTTTTTACAAACAGCCTTTGTTAGTATCTGGGATGCCATTTGTAAGGTTACACAGTCAAAATCTAACAGCAATATTTTGGGTTCTTTACTGTGATAACAGGATTAAAATGGGTTTTCATTTTTAAAGTTCTATTTTCAACATACATTTATACAGTTATATATTTGTAAATGTCACACTTCCAAACTAAATATTTAATTACACAGCTAAATATTCATCCATCCATTTTCCAAACCGCTTTATCCCTCATGGGGTCGCGGGGGTTGCTGGTGCCTATCTCCAGCGTTCACTGGGCGAGAGGCGGGGTACACCCTGGACAGGTTGCCAGTCTGTCGCAGGGCAACACAGAGACAAACAGGACAAACAACCATTCAGCTAAATATTAAGCTTGTTATTTAAATATTTAACTTGGAACTGTGACTTATAGATTCATGAATAACAAAAATATGAAAAACGAACCCTGCCTTTTATCTCTTATTGTAATAACTTTACAAACGGAACCCCATAGACCTACCAGCAGGGATGTAAAAATATCCAGATAATGATTTACAGAGGGAACAAAGCGAAAAGACGGCTGTCTTCATGTAAAAGCATATGTTTTATCAAGAGCGACACAAACTAAGGAATAAGAGATTGCTAACGTAAACATCCCTCAGCTTACCTGTGTCTCTCCTCTTTGTCTCCTTGATTTAGTTTTTAATGGAACTTCATAGCCCAGCCACTTTTCTGGCGTCGTGGGTCTTCTGTCGGTCATTTGTCCACAAAATGAAAACAAAAACCATACGGTCGCTTCGGTGGTTTCTTCAAATTTACACCGTGTAAACATGACATGTCTACGATTACAGCGTACGAGTGACCCTCATCAACATAATGTATGCACTGCTGCAGCATATCTGGTTCTTCCGTCTGTTCTGTGAAATTTTAAAACTCCAAGGACCGACCATACGACAAACAAAATCGCGTTAATCTGCTCATATGTGTGCCGAAAAACGAGCAAAACGCAACTCGATTGGCGTCCATCTTGGTTCATGATGAAGGCTCCCGTTATCACTTCCGGGTAAACTTCGAAGACAGTCCCTCCCTTTCCGTTTGATTTTCGTCTTTTGTAAATGTTTTCTGAAATGTAAATGTGTTTCGAGATTTTTAAAAGTGTTTCGTGTTTTGTAAATTTGTTTTCTGAAATGTAAAATTGTTTCAAGTTTTGTAAAAGTGTTTCGTGTTTTGTAAATTTGTTTTCTGAAATGTAAATTTGTTTCAATATTTGTAAAAGTGTTTCAGATTTTGTATTTTTGTTTTGCACTTCCCGGCCACTTTAGAAATCAGTGCAATGCACATGCAGCATAATACAAAAATAAAGCCTTCTAACGTGATAAAGCACAGGTGTTTGTTAGTAAGAAAGGCAATAAGTTAAGGGCTTGCTTCATAATAACCTTAGGGATTTCCTTATTTGCATTCTGCTTCTCAAAGGCTCTTGTTGATACTCAGGAGTGTGTGAATATTTTTATGGATCAGTATATGTTGGTGTGTATCACCATATGCTGCAGAGTTGTATGATGAAGGTGAGGGTGAAGAATCAATACAGTTTTAATAGGAAGCAGGATGTCCTCAGGTAAAATTCACACCAAAAAACTGCATGAAATTAAGTCTAAGGGATTACATTTTTGTGCATTGAATGGAGGATGGAGAAAATGATCTTGGGCTCCATATACACCTCTGTTCTTGAAGGTCAGACACCTTGTTATAGTGAACAAACATATGTCGAGTGGTGCTGCCTTCTCATTAATCTTATATCCTAACCTAAAATCTGTAAAAGGGTGTCCGTATAGTGGCATATATCCACAACTCACATTTACACAACATAGAACTTATATAAAATACCAGTTTTAATTAAATCTTTTTTGATACAAGTTGTCTCAATGAGATGCAAAAATGTATTTACAAGAGAGACCTGTTAATCCTGCATTCTTCAAAACACATACAGTATCCATAAAAACTTTCAATATTGTTTTCTGATTGGCAGATAAATCTCTGTGATTTCTTTTATAATAAATAGATAATGAACAATTTTTTTATTTGCTTTACTAATCAAAGTCCATAATTATTAGGGTTAACTTGGGTTTGCTTATTTGTACATTGTCATTTTTCAACTGAAGTCAACTCAGACCTTTATAAAAATACATGTAGCTAGGTTGAATTTAGGTTAGCAATAGTCCAATAGACAAAATCAAAAGCTAAAAATTACATTTAAAATAATCCATATTCATTCTTATCGCATTTTTAGAAAACTGGGGTTGGAATTCTTTTTTCTCATGCTGGCCGCCATTTGCTGGTAGTTTTGTTTTAACAATATATGCACAACATTTTCTGGATATCTGTGTCTGTATTGCTACTAATCAATTCCATGTATTTCATGAAAGATTAATGAGGTGTTCAGGGAAAATGTGGTATCCAGGTCAAAGCTTAAGAAATCTGTTTAATACATCTTTTTCATTCAACATGATGTCTATGATCTGTAGATCATGTATGATATTTATGGTATATAGTTTCTTGCTTTTGAAAATTAATGGATAAATGCAAAGCTTTGTGATAAACATATGTATGTAGTTAGTATATTTTCACAAAATGTCATTCTTGATTCAGTTTTTTGAATTTACCTCTAAATGTTATTATAGAGTTTGACACATTGAGATATACATGTTTCTAAACTTATACAATTTAGGACTTACTTTCCCAAGAAAATAGGTTTGAAGCTAAAACAGTGTATAGCGGTTTGTAAAGATGTTCATTATAGTCCAGCAAAATTACTCTAAACTAGAAAAGCAGAAAACAAGTACGGTAAACAAGAACTTTTCTAAAGTTTCAGTGAGTGTGTTTTACAGGGTGAAGTTGAATTAATTAATCAAAAAGTTACCTAAAATTATATAAAATTGGTTATGTCATATTTGTGATAAATAACAAACAAAAAACATAAGCTAGGCAAAAAGTAAAAGAAATAACTGAACGGAAATTTCTATAAAACTTTAGTTAAATATTACTACTCTTCATTACAGTCATTAAAAACACTTAGGAAGTGGAAAGGATTTAGCACTGGGTAACAATGAAAAAAGTTGTGAAAAGCAAAAAAGCCGTTATTCCTTTGGGAAAGTTGATTTTGTTGTTTATTCAAAGGGAATATTTAAAATGTTTATCTTATCTTTTGTTTTCTCAGAGTTCCAAATTAACTTGCATTTTCTAACATGCAGGCTTTCATCGTCAGATTTTAATTGCACTTCAATAATTACATATTCTGTGTGGGTAGTAAATTTGCATATACTTAATATGCAGTTGTGACCTAGTGGTAGGTTTACTGTGTGAAATAGTTTCAAATGTGTGAGGCAATATAAAATCAGTTGCAAAATGTTCTACCATATTACAGCACTATAGGTGAGAAAAGTGGGTTGTGTAATTGTTTGAAAGTATTCCATTTTAAGAAATTTTTTGATCTAAGCCTATAAAATTAAATAGAATGTGAGCATTCAACATTTAGATAAAGAGAAAAAGCAATACCCCAGGCAACATATTTTCTGTCTTGCAAGCTTTACTTTTCTATATGTACTTCTTTACTTTTATTTATTCATTTCAATTGTAGTTACACATTAATTTCCAGTTTTATGAATGTTATAACATGTCTGACACAGATGTCCTTCATAGGCTGGGATTGTTAAAGGGAATGGTCAGTTTTTTTAGGGGCAGCATGTACACTTAGACAGTCTCGGATACCATGCTATTACACAATCTATCAGATAATACCCCAGTGGTAACATGTTCTCTACTGATGATAATAAGAGGAGTGCACACCCTTGCGGGTGGTGCTTAGTTTCTAAAAAAGCTAATGTAACCATCATTCAAGGCTCTTCCTCATTCCATTTTTCCTATGCTGGTACCTGTCAAGAGCCTCAGCTTTCCCCGGCCAGCCCTGTAGTTGTCATGAACGAGAGACTGATTCAGGACCCAGTATTCAGCCAGACAAGAGGGTGAAGATAAGAAGGCTTTAATAAAGCTCAAACTGTTCAGTCAGGGAATATGCAGGCTCAGTGGTCAAATAACAGTTCCAAGTCGGTACACAGGCGGGCAGGAAAAAACAGGCAGGGACAACACAAACTTAAAAAATCCTAAAACTAGCTGAGACTGGTATGTGGATAAACAGGCAAAAATCAGGCAGGAAAAACAGGATCAGGATCAGGCTGGCACACAGGTCAAAAACGCAAATTGGGTCAGGTCAACAGGCAAACAAACAGAACAGGGAATGCTGGACTAGACTCACCAAAAACGCTCAAAAGACAATGATCTGGCAGAGTGCAGGAGACAGAGGCAGGTATAAGTAGAGGAGTGAGCAGGTGAATGGAGTGAAACTAATTACCACAATGGGTTGAGCTGATCAGGGGGGAAAAAGTGGCTGGAAGAAAACTGAAGCTGATTGGATGGTGACTGGTGAAGGGGAGTCACAGGAAGATGAAAGAATGCTGGCAGGTGAACTGAATAAAGGCTGGTGACAGAAGTGATCAGAGCAGGCCAGAAGAAACTGATAACGTAAAACAAAGTACAAAATCAAACCACATTAAAACCCAAACTATTCCATTAACCAAAACTAGTACAGAACCTAAACCTAAGACAGAATCGATTACATAAAAGAATCACTTAACCAAAACAGAACTTAAACTAATCCAGAACCAAAATCACCATAAAGACCAAACAGAACATAAGCAATTAATAAAAACCCAAATCATGACAGTAGTGCTTGTTCACATGTTGATTTCGCAGAATGGGCATCTCTGCAAAAGCAGACTGCTGCTCCCTTCGGGACTGTTTTCAGTCACGGAGTTAAATTTACAGCTTTATGAGATTTTTGGCGTAAGCCATGGTGGGAGCAAGGAGAACACGTTAAAAGATTTTTAGCCGAAGTGAAATTATTTTTTAGGTTTGATTTCACGCAGACTCCCCCGGCTGCCGGCAACTGTGTCAGCAGACAGCTGCTGCCTTCTACAGCATGAAGTGGATGGATGGACACTTCAGAGACAGAAGTGTCCATCCAGCGTGCATAAAATTGGAGAAAGCCTTGGTAAATCTACAGATCTGATACAGCATGTGACGAGGCGGCCTCTCGCTCTTCCTGTCTCATTCACTAAAGCCCACCTCACCCAGTTCATAGATTCGGCAGCAAAGGAAGAAAACAATTATCAGAGACAAAACACTTGGAATACATATATACATATATATATATATATATATATATATATATATATATATATATATATATATATATATATATATATATATTTATTACAATTGGAATTCCAAGGGTGCCCTGCGATAGACTGGCGACCCGTCCAGGGTGTACCCTGCCTCTCGCCCTTTGACAGCCGGAGATAGGCACCAGCACCCCACGCGACCCCAACAGGGATAAGCGTGTCGGAAAATGGATGGATGGATGGACGGAATTCCAAGGGGAGACACGCACTTTCAACTTTATCCTAAAGCCTCCATGTTGTAAAGCACAGAGTCCACCCTCCCGTGTCGGCTGCAAGCGCGTGTCTACGGAACCGCCCTAGCGCACATCTATTCACAGCCCGGCCCCTGTGTGAGTGAATTAATGATGTTGGAGAGGGGGGGGGGGCTGCACACTCATCCTATCTGCGCTTATCTTCTCACAAGCAAAACAGATCCACAAATTCTAGTGTCAACTAAGGAGTTGGCTTCTTGATACATTTTGCCAGATGTTTCTAGGAATCTAACAAGATAAGCATTGAAGAACAGTATAAAGCTTTTAAACCATAGACCTTGTTGAAGGTTACCCACCATAAAACCTCATGTGACTCTTACATGTCATATGGATATAGGTCGCATATGGGCAAATATGCGACCCATATCCATCTTTTTCACGGCAGTATGAACGGCCCAATTCCGATCTTTTCACCCCCCAAATTCTCCAATCTTTTCCACTTCCATATGTGGCACTAATTCGGATACATAACGGATATTTTTCAAAGCGTCTTCTGTCTAAACAGTCATGTCGCATTTTATCCGTCTTTCATGTGACTCTCCTGTCCCTCACTACTCATCCACACACAGTAGTAGCAGTTAGTGCGCCATAGAAGACCTTTGTTAGTAGCTGTGATGCTTTCTTCTTACCTTACTTTAACTTGCAATGATGTGGTCTTAATATTTATGGTTCCCATTGCTCAACAGCTTTCTAATAATAACAAGGAGAGATGCCAGCTGGTATCCGTTTTTTTTTCTTCTTAAACAAAACTTTATTGAACACTTCTAGAAATAATTACATTCACCATTACTTCCATAAACACTGCGCTCCTCTGTGACGTCTCCCTCTGTTATCTGCACATGCGGGTTGCTTTGCGATCTTGAACCATTCAGCAGTATGATGGCAGTCGCATTTAATAGCAATATGAACAGCCACCTCAGAAAAAAATTAGATTTCAGCAAAAAACGGAATTGAGCAGCAAAACCTGCAGTGTGAACCTAGCCTGATTTTACCGACTCTTTTTCTGCTCACGCAATTTAACAGTCCTTATTTGGAATCTCTGAGGATCATGCTTATAGTCTAATCTCCTTCTGCTCATTTGAAACTGGGGTTTGCTGCAAACCCCCATGTCACTGAATATGATTATGCACTAAGTAGATTAGCCTTGATGTATGGATAAATTTTTACTAAGTTAAAGCTGCTTTACTGCTTTAACTCAATAGTATTATATAGCTCGTGTTTAAAACTTGTTAAGCCCGTCCACACCGGTACCAGTATGTGCACAGCAACACCCGTTTTTATCCATCTCTAAAAGTAGATTAGAAACAGTCACATCTTGTGTTTTTCCTAAATCCCTCTACTGAGGAAGTTTTAATGTTTCTAAAACAAGTCACCATTTTTTTTAAAATACTTTCATTTTTACAGCACTTTAAACGCACAAGGTGCCATCTAACTTTTTATCAAACATTGCTTACTCTATAGGAAAAATGCAGCTCATGCTTTATGCAAATGTCTTCACTGCTGTTTTTTTTTTTTTTGGTGGTCTATCATTATATTGGTGGAGAAGAGGAAATTAACCGCTTTAGAAGTTTTGGAAGAAGTTATGAAAATGGTATTGAGATAGAGGACTTTATTTTTATTATTTATTCAGGACAGTGCACATTAATGAAAAATCACATGCTTCTGTACAGGCTGTAAATGAGCCAAGTTATGGTACAGTTGCTAATTTTCATCTGTAGTCCCGAAGGAGGAAGATTAAACAAAACAAGACATAATTATGGAGCGATATTTGTGCCTTCTGATTGAGCGCGCAGGAACCAATCCGAGCGCGCAGTAAGACAAAACGCGCGCTCAAAACCAGTCTTGCGCGCACTCAACTCTGAAAAACTCTTCTCAACCCACTGTCGTCCTTGCGCTCAGTTCCATCTCTGCTCGCGCGCAACTTTGCTCGCGCGCTCGACCTTTTCCTTCCACGCTCAACACCAGCTGTGCGCTCGCTTGGCTCTTTCTCCGCTCGCTCAACTCTGTCTCTGCGCTCACGACTTGAAACTGTCCACCTCACCAGCCAATCACAGACAGGTTTCTTTCCATCCAATCAGAGTATGGCTTGCAAATACTGCATTCAGATGGATTAAATCAAAATCCTGCAGCTTTTGGCAGAAATTACTAAACATAATGGTGGGATTGAAGAAAAATAGAAAAACAACAGTGGGTTGAGAAGAGTTTTTCAGAGTTGAGCGCGCGCAAGACTGGTTTTGAGCGCGCGCGTGTTGTCTTACTGCGCGCTCGGATTGGTTCCTGCGCGCTCAATCAGAAGGCACAAATATCGCTCCATACATAATGACAGTATACAATATCAGGCAAATAATAATATTAACAAACATTCTGACAAATTGCGTTTCAACAATAACACCTGTGTGGATTTTCAAGAGGGGGAGATGAGCAACAGCTTATTTTGGACCCGTGGTTCACAAGTAGTTGATTTTTGAACTGACCCTAACCTAATATTTACAGTTAGAAAGTCAAATTAGAAAAGCCAGGACCAAATATTACATAGAAAAGATCTCATAGAAGGTTTAAACAACTATTCAAAAGAGAATTTAAATAAGCCAAATGGTCGGAAGTAACTACCCGAAAGAATGTTGATGAAGCAATGACAAAATTGAATAGTATTTTTGTGTTAATTGTAGATAACCATGCTCCTCTTAAGCAGTTTGGCAGCAAAAACACAGATACCTTGGCTGGATTATGAATTAAACAGTTAATGAAAAAGCGCGAAGAGACATACAAAATGGCTTTTTCTACAAGAAAGGAAGATGAATGTACAGAATATGGTGAATTAAGAAATCAAATAACAGAAATAAAAAAGTATATCATAAAAATAAAATTAATGATGCTAAAAATGACAGTAAATATATATGGAATAAAATAAAAGATCTAACAGGTAAAAATAGGAAATCGACAGTTTGCGTTTCTTGATGGACACTTGCTCATAAAGCCAAGCGAGATTACAAATCATTTCAACAATTATATTATACATACAGTAGAAAAACCTAAGACGGCATTCACTGAAACCGACAATACAAAATCAAATACATTAATTAGAAATAAACAAATGAAGTATAAAAACTCTAAATTTGGATAAGATCCTTTAGAGACTTCTGTTTGCATCTTGCCCTCCTGCTCTTGAACAAATCCTGTGACTATTTTGAATGGCCTCCACTTGTAGACTATTTTTCCGGTGGAATGGCTGTTTTAAAATTCTTTTAAGTCCTCTTTAGATAGCTATGTGACTCCTATGGTGCTGCAATCTTCTTGCTGAAGGTCTCAGTCAGCTCTTTTTTATCTCACTATCATGTTCACTCTCACTTCAACAGTGAGAAGCACACCAAGCTAAATGCCTGTTCTAACCAAAAAACAAAAAAAAAACAAAAAAGAAAACTGCATTTTTGACATAAAATGTTGCCAAAAAAAATAATTCTGTTATGTATCAATTAATTTATTTATTATTACTGTTTTCAAATTTCTCTCTGTTGTTAAAATTCTTACCCAAATTTAAAAAATTCTTTGTATTTTTAGTTAATGACCTGTGTTGTATATTATTTGGCATTGTTTTTAATATATAATTCACAAATCAATAAATGGTAAACGGACTGGATTTATATAGTACTTTTCTAGTCCTACTGACCACTCAAAGCACTTTACACTATAGCTACATTCACCCAATCTAACGAGCAGGCATTCATACAATGATATGCAAACTGGTAGGCAATGTCTGATTGCAAGACAACTACTCTACCCCCTGAGTCACAGCCGCCCCAAAGCTGATAAATGCAAATCATCTTATTTTTTCACTTGACAGGATGGTTTGTTTACACTCAGAGGTATGCTTTCTGCATGTATATCTATGTAACATGGATTTGTGGCGCATCTCTCAGTTAAAATCAGAATCAGTCCTGGAAGTGGAGTGGGGGAGCTTTTGCACCAGATGTGACAGTAACTTCTTATTCTGGGTCTACTCACAACCCTCTTCCACAAAATGCAACAAAAATGGTAGAATAATGTTTTGGCATACTTAAAACAAACAAACAAAAATAAAAACAAGCACTGTGACTGCTAAGAAAAAAAGTATTTGTCCAAACTCTTCACAATTTTAGATATGCATTAACTTTATTTTGTCCCTGCTAATTTATATTTGTGCAGTGAAAACAGGTAGGAGAACACCTCCAAGAGCAAAAATTATTATTGTTAGTTGTGTTTTTTTCTAGATGCCCATAGACCAGTTCACGCGTGACGTCAGCGCTACATCCGGGTCACGGTGGTTGGCAAAAACAGTACTGTTCTCGTCTACTACATGACAAAACAGGTGATTTAGAGCGTATTTTTAGTTAGTTTACTTTTGGAATCTAAACAATGCCTACCACTTGTTGTGCTCCCGGTTGCACACAGAGGCATTCCAAATCGTTGGATGTACGTTTCTGTCGTTTCCCGAAGGACGAAGAAAGAAGAAAGAAATGGATAATTTCAATGAAAAGAGCGCAGGCAGACACTCCCAATGGACTGGGGGATCCATCATACTACGACAGAATATGCTGTCTACACTTCATCTCCGGTAAATACAACTTAATTCTGCTCTAGTCATTGTTCTACTTGAATAGCGGCGGAGGGGAGGTGGCGATCGCTAGACGGGGCCGGGAGAAGCGGAGTCGATGCGCTGCAGCAGCAGCAGCAGCTGCATTACGCCCCCGTTCACTGGCGCTAGTACTTCTGTGTTTACGCTGCAATGTCGCCGACACCCCCACCCATTTTAACAAGACAAAAACACCAAAATAATCCGTAGTGAACTACGTTTTTTTTTAACCTACCGGGCGGGTCTTCCTGTCCGACTCCGCGTTTGTATGTTAAACAAACATGTCTGAACATCCATCCATCCATCCATGTTCTGACCCGCTTAATCCCTCATGGCGTCGCGGGCGTTGCTGGAGCCTATGTCCAGATATAATATAATTGTAGCCGTCCAGTGGTTTCATGCTTTCATGCTCTCTCGTGTGTACTGGCCTGCGTGTTTATAAGGTAGCTGTATATGTCGCGGTACTGAACGCTTGGCCAGCATTTCACAGACTCGCTCCGTCCCTTCAGGCTTTTGCTGTGTGGATCTGGCAATCTGATACCATCAACCATCAACTTAGTCTTAAAACGATCTTGTGATACGTTATCTAAAGAAGAAAAATACGTGGAGAACTCGTTGGTTTCTCGGTTTGCGTCCGCCATTGTGTTCGTCTTTTGCCAACCAGTCCGGCGCGCATGCGCGAAAAACCCGAATCAAAACAATAACAATGAACTGGTCTATAGTGACAAACTGGATTCATATAAATAAAAAGGAGATGTTAAAAAATAACTAAACATTTACAGACAGAAGCTATTACTCCTCTAAATGCAGTATTTTGTACCCTAGATACAAAACTTGTCAAGAGCTGTGGAATACTGGCTGAGAGGCAACAAAAAGGCCAAACTATTATAGTCATGTAATGTAACATTAACTGTCAAACTGGCTGCAGGCTTAAAAGGCCAGTGAAACAAAACATGTTTTCTTTAAGGCTAAATTCTTTTCATATTTTCTTTTGGTCATCACCAGGCATGGACTGGTAATCGGGCGTACCGGGCATTTGCCCGGTGGGCCGACGTGCTGTTTGGGCCGGCAGACCCGACATGTATATTATTAATATGTATTATTATTATTATTATTATTATATATATTTTTTTATATATCTGCCTCGTTATATTTGCATAATGCATGAAGAAAAATAAAATCAGCAACGCAAGCGTCTGTTCCGATCATCCGGCCCTTACCACAGGCTACTGCAGCCCATTGGTTATCATCCCTGACAGTCTAAAGGGCTAGGCCAATCATAAAGTAGAAAAACACCTTCATGCTCCATGTGGAACTTTGTGCAGCGGTGTTCACAGTAGTAATGGATAATAAACGCAAGGGAGGCGCAGAGAAACTGCACGAAAAAAAGAAACGAGTTCTTCAAACGGACGCTGCGAAATGTGTCAAACTGACTGACATGTTCCCAACAGCAGGCCCTTCATCTGCTCCGGTGTCTGATGTAAAATATGGTGGTTGTGGTTGTAGTCAGTGACGTGCGGTAGGGTTCATAGCTGGTGAGGCACTGACGTCATCAGAGTCTGATTTACAAATATATACACTCTACAGAGTAGACTCGTTGCAAAGTGCTGAAGGAGACTGATTGAGCCAAATTAATTCACCAAGAGACATGGAAAAATATTGATTATTTGATGAAAAAATAAATATAATTATTTGTCATTTGCCTGTAACAGTTTATGAGTTATGATGGATTTCTGCAATTGTAACACATTTTAAAACTATAACCCACATTAAGCACATTTCATTACAGAAACAAAACATGAATAATTATCGCTGTCTTACCTCTACTTATAAATTAAGTCCATGCACAGCTCTTTCTGCACAAAAATATCTTCATTTTCCAGTAAAAGTTCTCTTTATCTTCTTCAGTTTTAAAACTCTCTCAGTCTCAGTGGAGCTCACTGCCAGGGAGGAAAGCCTTCCTTCATCAGTCCTGTTCCAGCTGTATGTTTAGAGTCTTTTTAGTGCTTTACTTGTTTAGCAAAACTCGCTAATAAAACATCCATAACTTGCTGTCACTCTACAGTTTTGGATCAGGAGCGGTGCTCCTTGAGCGCCCCCTGCCTAGAGGCCAAGAAACTGCCGGCCTCACCTACAACCAGCTCTTTGCCTTTTATGTTTGCGCAGCAGCACAAAAACATGTTACCTGCACACAGTTTGAAGACCAAAACACAATTCGTAATCCAAATATATTAAATTGTGGAAAATCAGCTCATAACTGTTTGAACAATTGAATTTATGATCTAGAGACAGGATTATGCATTCACAGAATGGAAGCCAGCGCAGTTAACATGGGATTGCGCAATCCCAGGGGAGGCCAAGCGCGCCTGTTTAGGAACCATGACAATGTGGTGGGCCAGTCTAATCCAAAATGCCAGGGCCGATTTTTTGTCCCAGTCCACCCCTGGTCATCACACATAACTAACATGTATATCACATTTTAACACTACTATGACAGACTTAATTAAGGGTTTGCTTGTGTTTATGATGAAATAAATAGGCTGAAAATATGGTTGTTAATAAACAATGCCCAAAGCCAAATGAATGTGATAAAGAGGCCTGCGATTATACTCAATCCACATTTAACCTTCATGTCAACTAACACGTCACAGCTGTTGCCTCTTTTTGTGTTCAAGAGTTAGGTTTAGGGTTTTTGTTTTGTACTTGATTTAGTAATAGCTTTTGAGCAGTGCAGATTAGATGTGTGTTGTTTTACAGATATCTCAAGTCCAAATACAACACAAAGGGGCCACATAACGGAGTGAAAAACAAAACATTCCATCAGTGTATCACAGCTTAAATTAAGGGTGTATTCACACCTGCCACATTTGGTTGTCTTTAAATGGACAATTAATGAAACGGCCTTGATTCAACCCAACTACAAAACTAATACATCTCTTTAGACTTAAAGTACTTCTTGATTCTGAGATCGACCAACTCGGAAATACATGCATTAGTGACCATATTTTCAAAAAATGTGGCATTAAGATCTTGATTGTGCCGTTAAAGGTTTTTTTAAGGACTAAAAATTGTCCCTCGGCGATCGCTAGGCTGAAAATCCACAATTTGGGTCACGTGGTACGATGACGTAGTTTGTTGATGTAGCTCAGGCTACGCTACAAAGAGTACAATGGAGTACACATCGACAAGTTCAAATGCGGATTCACAAAGTGGTGATTTTAACACGAAAGACAGCGCAAGCGTCTGTTACAATTCGGGTAAGTCTGAGAAAAACATTTTAGGAGAATAAACAAAATGGGTTGCTGGTGTATAATTGGAATCGGGACTTATAATCGCGGTTCTGGCACTACGGTCAAGTGAGCCCTCACTTGTTTTTGTTGGTCACGCAAACACTAAGCATTACGGCAGTGACGGCTGAGACTACTTTTCAAAATAAAAACAAAATTTTCGCGGTGTATCGACCAAGTGTTTTTACACATTTACATCAGTTATATGACATATTTTTTCCACGCTTTATGTGACATTTCATTCAATTATTCTGGTCTGCTGGTGAAAATGGAAATAAATGTTTTGGTCACACTCTTTAGCCTAAAAAAATACTCAAACAACATCTTTTACAGCTGACTACTTTCACTTACATATGACAGATGATGAGCTCCAGAAGTTATTCATCAAAGTCCATCTACATGAGTTTGGATTTAAAAATAAAGGCATTTAAAAATCTCTACATTGACTCAATTTGACCTATGTTGTTGTAAATGTTGCTATAGAATTGGACGTTTTCTGCGAATACTATAACATCAGCATGACAATAGAAAACCTCCCGATGTTGCTCAACAACTTTCATCCAAATGTGATGTGGAATTTCAAAATAAGAGCCACTTGAAATCTCTACATGTTAACTCATTTTGACCAAAGTTACTGTGTCAGTGTTGCAACTAAACCGTAGATAATAAATCGATGCTGTCACTTCAGCATGACAGTAGAACACCCCCAGATGTGGCTCAACAAGTTTCAGACAATTTTGATGTGGAACTTCAACATAAAAGCCACTTGAAATCTGTATATATTAAGTAATTTTGAACGAAGTTGCTGTCACTCTAGCAACTAAACCTCAGATAATCAATCAATGCTGTCACTTCAGCAGGACAGTAGAACACCTCCAGATGTGGCTCAACAAGTTTCAGACAATTTTGATGTGGAATTTCAAAATAAGAGCCATTTGAAATCTCTACATATAAACTAATTTTGAACAAAGTTGCTGTCACTATAGCAACTAAACCGTAGATAATCAATCAATGCTGTCACTTCAGCAGGACAGTAGAACACCTCCAGATGTGGCTCAACAAGTTTCAGACAGTTTTGATGTGGAATTTCAAAATAAGAGCCATTTGATATCTCTACATATAAACTCATTATGACCAAAGTTGCTGTCACTCTAGCAACTAAACCGTAGAAAACCAATCAATGCTGCCACTTCAGCATGACAGTAGAGCACCTCCAGATGTGGCTCAACAAGTTTCAGACAATTTTGATGTGGAACTTCAACATAAAAGCCACTTGAAATCTGTATATATTAAGTAATTTTGAACGAAGTTGCTGTCACTCTAGCAACTAAACCTCAGATAATCAATCAATGCTGTCACTTCAGCAGGACAGTAGAACACCTCCAGATGTGGCTCAACAAGTTTCAGACAATTTTGATGTGGAATTTCAAAATAAGAGCCATTTGAAATCTCTACATATAAACTAATTTTGAACAAAGTTGCTGTCACTATAGCAACTAAACCGTAGATAATCAATCAATGCTGTCACTTCAGCAGGACAGTAGAACACCTCCAGATGTGGCTCAACAAGTTTCAGACAGTTTTGATGTGGAATTTCAAAATAAGAGCCATTTGATATCTCTACATATAAACTCATTATGACCAAAGTTGCTGTCACTCTAGCAACTAAACCGTAGAAAACCAATCAATGCTGCCACTTCAGCATGACAGTAGAGCACCTCCAGATGTGGCTCAACACGTTTCAGACAATTATGATGAGGAATTTCAAAATAAGAGCCACTTGAAATCTGTACATATTAAGTAATTTTGACCAAAGTTGCTGTCACTGCAGCAACTAAACAGTAGATAATCAATCGATACTGTCACTTCAGTATGACACTAGAATACCTCCAGATGTGGCTCAACAAGTTTCAGCCAATTATGATGTAGAATTTCAAAATAAGAGCCATTTGAAATCTCTGCATATAAACTAATTTTGAACAAAGTTGCTGTCACTATAGCAACTAAACCGTAGATAGCGCAGCCAAGGTGTTGAGGGGATCCGTTTTGGTGGCTTTAGGATTGCGTCTCTGCTATTTGCAGATGACGTGGTCCTATTGGCTTCATCAGGGCGTGATCTACAGCTCTCACTAGAGCAGTTCGCGAGTGCGAAGTGGCCGGGATGAAAATCAGTGCCTCCAAATCCGAGACCATGGTCTTGAACCGGAAAAGGGTAGAGTGCCTTCTCCGGGTTGGGGAGGATGTGCTGCCCCTAGTGGAGGAGTTCAAGTATCTTGGGGTCTTGTTCACGATGCCTCCTGGATGCCTCCCTGGTGAGGTGTTCCGGGCACGTCCCACCGGGAGGAGGCCCAGGGGAAGACCCAGAACACGCTGGAGGGACTATGTCTCTCAGCTGGCCTGGGAACGCCTTGGGATTCCCCCGGAGGAGCTGGCCCAAGTGGCTGGGGAGAGGGACGTCTGGGCCTCCCTACTGAAGCTGCTACCCCCGCGACCCGACCCCGGATAAGCGGAAGAAGATGGATGGATGGATGGATGGATATACAGATTTCAAGTTGCTCTTATTTTGAAATTCCACATCAAAATTGGCTGAAACTTGTTGAGCCACATCTGGAGGTGTTCTACTGTCATGTTGAAGTGGCAGCATTGATTGATTATCTACGGTTTAGTTGCTGCAGTGACAGCAACTTTGGTCAAAATTAGTTTATATTTCAGCTGTAAAAGAAATAAGTTGTTTGAGTATTTTTTTAGGCTAAAGAGTGTGACCAAAGTATATATTTCTATTTTCATCAGAAGACCAGAATAATAGAAAAAATGATACATAAAGCATGAAAAAATATGTCATATAACTGATGTAAATGTGTAAAAACACTTGGTCGATACACCGCGAAAATGTTGCTTTTATTTTGAAAAGTAGTCTCAGCCGTCACTGCTGTAATCCTTAGTGTTTGTGTGGCCAACAAAAACAAGTGAGGGCTTACTTGACTGCAGTGTTCTGGCTGACAGTTCGGATGTAAACACTGAAACAACTCGTCGAAGCCCGATTGCCTGGCATCGTTTATGATGGCTGAAATTCGCCAAAACAGCACATAAAAAAAAGACGTACATTCAGCACAAACCACAGTGTCTCAGCATTATGTGTTCCCGGAATTTTACTTAACAATCTGGACGTGAGCGCTCTGAGAATGGACGCGTATTTATCTGTTGCGCTGTGGTGCTCATGTTCTCCGGGAAGGGGGGGCATGGGGGTTCCGAACCGAAAGGGCTGTGGGTCTATCCCCACCACGGCTTTAAACGCCTCAGGGTTAGGCGGGGTAGCAGGGCTGTGCTGAGAGGTAGTGTGGATAACACGTCGCTTCACAGCAGGCTGCTGTGATGACAGCTAGATTTCCCCGCTCACACTGCGTGATGAGGAGAGAAGGAGACATCAGCAGAGAGCTCGGTGGGCTCTGATTGAGCGCAGAGAGCTTCTCTGGGCTCAGGCCGCAAGGATTTTCTCACCTCCGGGACTTTTCGGGTTCGGAAATATGTGTAAGGAGACATTATCCTTGTTGGTATTTGACCAACCATAAACCACACACTTTTTTGCCATGTTTAATCCGTCTATTTGTGTTTGACATAGCTAGTCTGCAACCAGGAAGTAACTTGTTGCAATGTCAACAGTTCAACGCTTGTCAACGAATGATGTCATCGGTCATTTGACAGCCGGAGCAACATTTTTTATGAGCCTTGCGCTAAAAAGCCTTAAAAATCCACTTTGTCATCGAATTTTTAAAAAAAATTTCCTCGGGTCATAATAATATATGAACTTTCTAATATATAGCAACTTGTATGATCTCAGAATCAAGAAGTACTTTAACCGTCCACCGTGGCAGTGAACGTAGTACTTGAACCACACCATGTTATGAACTCGGCACTAGTGCTGGTCTGATCATTATTACACACACCTGTTGAAGCTCCGCCCCGTCCTCACTCATCAGATCCACCTGCTCCTGTCACTAATTGAACTTTATTGATTTCCCAATGGAGAAATTCACTTCTGCATTTAACCCATGCCCTTGGGGAGCAGTGGGCTGCCACTGTGCGGTGCCTGGGGAGCAGTCTGGGTGTTAAGGGTCTTGCTCAGGGACCCACAGTGGCAGTCTGTGAGAGTTGAATTCAGAACCTCCGGGACCCAAGCGCAATGCTCTAGCCACTAGGCCACCACTCCCCACACACTATATAACCTGCTCTCAGACCAGACACTAGTGCCAGATTATTTTGAGCCATAAGTGAGAGACTAATCCAGCATTCTGTTTCTGACTACCTACCTGCCTGTTTCCTGACCTGTTCTGCCTCCTGTTTCTTTGAGCCTGCCTAACCCCTGTCGGATCTGATTGCCTGCCTGTTTGCCTGACCTGTTCTGTCTACTGATTATCTGAGCCAGCTTGACCCCTGTCTGATTGGAAAACCTGCCTGTTACCGGACCTGGATCTGTGCCCTGACTCTGCCTTGGAGTTCCCTCTGGATTCTCTCTGGACTTCGGATCACCCGGCTCTGGATCTCATTTCTGATTTTGGATTCTGGAAATTCCCTCTGCACATCCTGCTTGTCAACGTTACCACGGTTCTGACCCTCTGCCTGTCCTCTGACCACTGAGAACCAGCTAAAGCCCGCTGTTAGGTTTCTCTGACGATAACAATGTGCGTTAACATGCCGACCATCCAGCCGGAGCCAGAACTCACTATCCCCACAAATCCCCGGATCGTGAGAAGGTTAGTGACCGATACTTCAGTATCTGATCCATCCCGTAAAGCTTGTGTAGTCACTAACCTGTTGTCTCTACTTCCAGAGGTTCCTGCCATAGACGCTGACGATTACCCCGTGACCAGCTGCAGTTTTACTATAAATAAACTGTAATTTATGGTTAACTGCTTGTCTGGTTTGAATTCTGGGTCCTCTGTCTCTGACCGTAACACACCAGTTGCTTAGCAATGCTGCTGCCTGCACGTTGTGAGACTCTTTTGGCTTACAGGATGCTTTCCCTGACGCTGTTCCAAAATCAGAAATAAAATATCTTGAAACCTGCATTGAATGAGCTGCTCTCGATGCTCACAGTTATTTAGCAGCTGTAATAACGGTACACATATGCACGCCCGCTGACAGGGGGGGACAAACGGGACAGGCCCTGGCCCAGGACAGAGGGGGGGCCCAAAACTGACACTGTGACCATTAAAATACAGGCAGAAGTAATTTTTCAGAAAATATTTTTGTGAAACATATTTAATATTAGAGTAACTATATATATATATATATATATATATATATATATATATATATATATATATATATATATATATATATATATATTCTGCATAAGGTATATGTAATATGTTTTCTTTAAATAAGGGGGCATTAGAACTCCCATCCAGAGCCAGGTAAGAAGCAATGCGTTTATCAATGTGATTTTAAAGTATAGCATCCACTGGCTAGTGTAAGGGGGGGCGGGGGGGGGGGGGACACCTTTTCTTTTACGGAAACACTTGAGCTTAGCACCAAATGAGCAGAAAGCAAAGAGACTGCAGAGGTCCAGTCTGAAAGACAGAGCAGAGCAGGAGAACCAGCTGGGGCGGGGAGCTTGGTGGACAGAGAGAAAGGAGGACAACGTAGCAACGTGTGGCTTCGGGGTGGGGTGGGGGGGGGGGGGGGGTTTACAGCGTATGTTTGAGGAGGAGGCAGAGAGAGCCATCCCTACCGATAACAGAGAAGTGCAGGTGGAGGGGCTTGCTGCCCGATCGGAGAGTCTGAGCATAGTGGCTCAGAGACGGACCACCCCGTTAATTTCAATGATCCCGCGTTATGGTCAACAAAAATTACTGATTCTAATTGAGTGAATGTTGTGCGTTTAACGGCAAAAAGGAAGCCTTTCTCAGAGATGGCAAATGAACTGCCAGCAGATTCAGAAGGTCTAACCACATTTATGAAGTGAAGTCATCTAAGACTTGTTTGGAGGACAAAAAAATATTTCTGTAAACAGCAGATTATTGAATAAAATAAAAGGCATATGAGAATGAAGTATACAGTTAAGTTGATGTTTTTTTTGGTGTGTGTGTGTGTGTGTGTGTGTGTGTGTGTGTGTGTGTGTGTGTGTTGTGGCGGCAGGTGTAGATGAGGGGCCCAAAAAGACTTTGCTGTCCCGGGCCCTAGCAAAGCTGTCAGCTGGCCTGCACATATGCAAAACAGCGGTGCTGCGCACGTGATATCAATGATTTGAGTCTGTGCTACATCCTGTCCTTGTCATTTTTGTTCAGTGGGAGCAATGGTCATCACACGAATGCCCTTGTTACAAGTTATACCTCACTTGCAAAAAGTACAACTTGAAAGCAAACTGCAAAACTTGAATAGAAATATGCTTTTGGTCTGGACCAAGCAAGTGAACCAAAGGACTTTACTCCAAGTGAATACTTAAGATATACCTACTATCATGGAAAAATAATTACTGCCTTTTGATGAAAGTGACCAAACAATGACAGACTGTACAAAATGTGTTGCTTTATTTTATTTAATTGTCATGTTTTTAGTGAATTGTGATAAGTCCAACCTTTAAATGCAAATAACTATTAACATACAGTAGCCTTAGTGAGCTTCATGTTCTGGTTTGACATCATACATGGATAAAGTCTGGAAAGAATATCTGACCACTGGCTGTCTTGACACTGTGCGGAGGTGGGTCACAAATCACAGCATCCCACCACTGCCTGCACCATGACCTTGCCAAGAGCAGAACTAGGTAAAGATTAACATTGGAAATTACACGTCCTTTATCTAACCTAGCTGAGGATGGTTTACAATATCAACAGATTTATGATTCCCCTGTTCTTGAGTCCTTTTGGTGTCATTCCAACAACTATAATGCAAAATGTTTTTTTTTCTGGATTAATTTACAGATATACTAGTCTATCATGTTCCATTTTTAAATCACATACTTTTCAGAATTCCTATTCCTTTAGTTTTTTAAAAAAATCAAATTTTAGCAAAACTTTTTACAAAAATGGTGTGCTTTTTTCCAATGGTCTTTAAAATTCACAAACAGCAGATTTCACAAGAAATGTTAGCAGAGCAGTGTACCATTTCTCAGCTCTAAGATATAATTTAACAGCATATTTAATAATTTTTCCACCTTTTTGAGTTCAGGCTTGTAGCTAACAATAATTATATTCCCTCACAAAATCAATAAATATGTATAATAGTATAAAAGAGAGAAATCAAGCACAAAGTGGACTTGCACACACCCAAAATATGCAAAAGAGTGATGACATCATGGAACACTCAATTCAATCATCAAAGCATAGCCCAATTACAATCCATGTAGAAAGTAAAAAAAGTAGTGTTTCAAGCTCAAACATGAGCTTATGGGTTGAACGTAGTTTGTTTTTTTAAGGTAAAATTTTCAGTGAAAAGATTGAGGACAGGAGAATTGTGTAAAATACCGAGCTTCAAAGATCTCACAAATTGTGCTGCATGGTTAGCCCAGTCTGTGTGTAATTAAGTATTTTCGTGAATAGCTGCTTGTGAATATAATAAAAATATAATACAAATAGCAGGGAATCTGGTGAAAGGTTCACATTTCTACACATAATCAGCCCATGTGTTATTTGGTTTAACTTCACAGCAGTTGTTTTGCTGTTAAAACATTATTACAAAGACATTGCCTGTCATGCCACTTGAACTCTAGTTTGTTGACTATTACTTTGACTATGTCATCCGGCCCTAAAATTGTGCTGCATGGTTAGCCCAGTCTGTGTGTAATTAAGTATTTTCGTGAATAGCTGCTTGTGAATATAATAAAAATATAATACAAATAGCAGGGAATCTGGTGAAAGGTTCACATTTCTACACATAATCAGCCCATGTGTTATTTGGTTTAACTGCACAGCAGTTGTTTTGCTGTTAAAACGTTATTACAAAGACATTGCCTGTCATGCCACTTGAACTCTAGTTTGTTGACTATTACTTTGACTATGTCATCCGGCCCTAAAATTGTGCTGCATGGTTAGCCCAGTCTGTGTGTAATTAAGTATTTTCGTGAATAGCTGCTTGTGAATATAATAAAAATATAATACAAATAGCAGGGAATCTGGTGAAAGGTTCACATTTCTACACATAATCAGCCCATGTGTTATTTGGTTTAACTGCACAGCAGTTGTTTTGCTGTTAAAACGTTATTACAAAGACATTGCCTATCATGCCACTTGAACTCTAGTTTGTTGACTATTACTTTGACTATGTCATCCGGCCCTAAAATGTTTAAGTGCTGCTTTTTCATTTAGCTCCACACTAAGGGGGAAAAAAAAAGCTGTTAATGGGTAAAATCAGTAAAGAATGTTAAGAGTGAGTACGTAGTTGCTGATCTAATGAAAGTCAAAAGAAAATATATTTTCAGCCAAGAAACTTTTGCTTCCTCACAATGGACACTGCTGACTCTAAATTATCTTATACAGCAATGAAAAAAGTTGCATTGTGTCCCCATAGCTCAGCTCTGTGTTTTTCCTTCCATTAATACTGTCAGGGTGCTCTGTTTTTCGTACTCTAATTCTGCTTCACAAGTCGTTCTAGTTGGCTGGGGGGGCGTGACCCACACCTGTGGCGCGTTTGGAGCGGCTTCCTCTGGCTTCTTAAGGAGAGCTCAGACAGATGGAAGACGCCAGAGCCTTAACTCAGTCGTGGTATGACATGGCCTCTGACCAAGATCCTGTACCTGAACCTGTGAGCCCTTTTTTGTACTCTGAACCTTGACTAACGTTGAGTCTCCTGTTTTTCCTAGTTTGTGTTTTTGGATTACTCACCTGCCTCGACGTTTCGCTTAGAGAACCAGCACCTCAAGAATCCTGTCGCTCAGATTTTGCTCTGGCTCTCCACTCATACCCTCTTGGTATTACCAAGCCGGGCCTGAGATCCCTTCCCCGGATTCTACTGGTTCACTCTCTCTGGTCATCCATCTGTTTCCTCCTGTCTGCTGGGGCGCGCTCCGGATCCCTCGCCAGCTCACCATTTGTCCGCCCTCCAGCTACTAGCCACCGTTCGTCTACTGAGAGCTTCGGCCACAGAGTTTCCCTGCCACTATTTTCCCGGTCAGGTTAGCCCGATTAAATGGTAAGCGGAACAGCTTCTGGTGTATTTTCCCTGGTTCGATCTCTTGAATTAATTCCCTCTTTCTTCCGCAGTAAACTCCAGCTCTGACGTTCAGACCTTGACCGATCCACCAGCTTGTTGATCTCCTGTAGTCTGTATCCTCAATAAACATCTTAAAAGTGTGCTTGTCTTCCGTTCGTATCTGCATGTGGGCTAAACACTTGAAAAACATGACAAATACCAGGATCTAGTTGTGTTCCATGTTTTATCTCAAAGAAGGGTTCATAATCATGTGGCAAAATGTATACTAGACGTAGAAACTTTTAATTTTTACATATTTTTCCCCGAAAAATAACACCCACATTACCTGCATAGCAGGATTTTTTAGAAAAGCAAGAGTGTGCATTTAATCCTTCTGTGTTATCAAGAAGTGGGCACACACTAATGTGGCAGCTTTAGAACAACACACAACTATAGAATGTGGTGCCTGTCAAAAATTGTGTCTGTACTAATATCAGTTATGATTTACACCCATGGGTGTAGGTCCAAAGTGTATAACACGGCTACTATTTCTTTTTTTTTCTTTTCTTTCTTTTTTTTGACAAAACCGTGACAAAACTATTTCTAAGTTTTGTCACTTGTGATTAAACTGTCCACAGCTGAAGTCGGTAATGCATGTCATAGGACTCCTACCTTCGGAATAATCATTCTTTTCTCGACAGAAATGTATGCTTTCTGAGCGCAACGTCAGGGAGTTGTGCTTTGCTGTTTCTAGCGGACCTCTTATCGCTTTATATGAGAGTGCATATGCTTTTCTATATAGGCGAGCTGCAAAAGGCATACATTTTATTTGAGCTAAAAATAATTTGTTTTAAAATCAGTGGAAAAGCTGACGGGAAAGATCTTCACATCTCATTGGACAGCTACCTCCCACACAAGCTGGGCAGTCCCCGGCCATTTAGGTGCTGTCCCGTCACGGTCTGTATTCCATGACCATTGGACTCGAAGAACATCTGTGATGTATGAAGGACAGTGGTCGTCAACAATAAGCTGCTAAGCCTGAGGGCCGAAATAGTCGCTATACAGGAAACCTGCCTAGCAGACTTGGGATCTCTGAACGAAAAAGACTACACCTTCTGGCAGGAAAGAATGCTGAGCACCGTAGAAAACATGGAGTAGGATTCCCTCTCAGGAACACCCTGCTGAAGATGGTTGAACCAGGCAACAAGGGATGGAAATGACTACTGATCCCACGACTCCACACCTCTGATGCCCAATCACTCTCATCAGCGCCTATGCTCCAATTCTGACCTCCACCCCAGTGGCAAAAGACAAATTATACATGAGCTTGAACGACATCATTATGAACATCCCCAGCAATGAACACCTCATCCTATACTGTGATTTCAATGCCAGAGTGGGTGCTGACCACGACTCCTGGCCCTCCTGCCTGGATCCCTTCGCTGTGGGCAAGATTAATGAAAATGGACAGCATCTGTTGGAGTTCTGCTCCTACCACAGACTCTGCGTGACCAACACTTTCTTCCAATCAAAACCACAGCACAAAGTTTCTTGTTGACATGCACGCTCTAAGCACTGGCACCAGCTTGACATGATCTTCGTCAGGCAAAAAAAGTGCTCTTGTAAAAGCGCTCTTGCTACCTTTGGTTGAAAAACCACTTGTAGCTGTAATTGGTTTGATGCTAAGTTCACGGAGATGACTCCCGTCATTAAAGCAAAACGAGCTGCCCTGGCTGAACACAAGCACTTGCCTAATGAGAAGACCCTCCTAGCACTGAGAACAGCTCGGAGTAAGGTACAAGCTGCATCCAGACTGCAGCAGCAATAGGTAATGTCAGCGGCATGTACGAGGGCTTCAAGAAAGCTCTAGGACCAACTCAGAGCAATACTGCACCCCCGAATCCACCAGTTCGGGAAGTGATCACCAACAGAGGGAAAAAATGGAGCGATGGGTGGAACACTACTCAGAACTCTACTCCAGAGAGACTAACGTCACCAACTCGGCACTCGACGCTATCGAACCCCTACCCATCACAAAGGAGCTTGATGCAGAACCAACACTTGAAGAGCTCAGCAAGGCTATTGATAGCTTGGTCTGCGGAAAAGGTCCTTGGAGCGAAGGCATCCCCCCATACCTCATCAAGCACTGTAAGCCCACTCTCCTACAGCTGCTATATGATACCCTCTGCCATTGCTGGTGGGAGGGTGTTGTTCCGCAAGACATGAAAGATGCCAGGTTCATCACCTTGCATAAAAACAAGGGAGACAGGAGTAACTGTATAAACTACAGAGGCATCTCCCTACTGAGCATTGTGGACAAAATATACACCAGAGTTGTGCCAGTGCGGCTCCAAAAGCTGGCTGCGTGTATCTACCTGGAGTCCCAGTGCGAATTTCGCACAAAACGCTCTACAGTGGACATTATCTTTTCTCTCCGTCAATTTCAGGATAAGTGCAGGGAACAACAAAAACCTTTCTACACTGCTTTCATAGATTTAATCAAGGCCTTCGACCTAGTTAACTGGGAAGGGCTGTTCAACATTCTCCTGAAGATCGGATGCCCCCCAAAGCTACACAGCATGATCAGATCTTTTCATGATGACATAAAGGCAACCATTCAGTACAAGGGCAGCATGTCTGAACCTTTCAGCATCAAAAGCAGTGTCAAGCAAGGCTGCGTCCTTGCTCCACCACTCTTTGGCATCCTCTTCTCCCTCCTGCTGAAGCATGCCTTTGAGACCTCAATGGAAGGCGTGTACATGCACACAAGATCAGACTGCAGCCTGTACAACATCTCCAGACTCAAAACAATAATTACCGTCAGAGACATACTCTTCATAGACAACACAGCTGTCACCACACACACCAAGCAAGAATTACAGCGCCTGGTGAAGAGATTCTCCCAACCATCAGCCTGAAGAAGATGAATGTGATGGGCAAGAATGTGGACACCCCACCCGTCATCACCATTGACAACTACCAGCTGGAAGTGGTCCACCAGTTCACCTACCTAGGGTCCACTGTCACCAATAACCTGTCCTTGGACGCAGAAATCAACAAGCACATAGGTAAAGCTGCAACTACTCTGTGATGGCTGACCATATCTGTCTGGGAGAACCCTAAGCTGACCACTACAAGCAATATGGTGGTGTATAATGCCTGCATCATCAGCACCCTCCTGTACGGCAGTGAAACGTGGACAACCTACACCAAGCAAGAAAGACAGCAGAACAGTTTCCACATGCAATGTCTTCGCTGCCTCCTCAGCGTCAGCTGGAGAGACAAGATGCCACACATCGAGGTCCTTGAGAGGGCTGGTCTCTCTACCTTGTGCACGCTCCTCAAGCAACACAAACTGCACTGGATTGGCCACATGTGCTACATGGAGGACGGTTGAATCCCCAAGGACATCTTTTATGGAGAACCCGCCACCAGCAAAACACCCGAGGCCGTCCCCAGCTGGGATACAAAGATGTCTGCAAGCGCGACATTAACACAGCGAAATGGGAAGATGCTGCCACTGACCGCAGCAGCTAGCGTTGTCTGATCCACAAACAGCTGAGGAAGGATGACGACCAGATGAAGAACCTGGAATGAGGAAAAAGAGCTAAGCGGCGAGACTGCCACTCCCGTCACAGCACCACAAGCTCAAAGGGCACAGATTCCATAGTCAGTTAAGACCGAAGGAGGCCTACTACTAGGAAAAGCTGACCTAATAATATTTGTAGCTTTTTTTACACTATAATATGCACCAATATTGTATTTCCATAGTTAAATGGAACAAACTCTTCTGTTGAGGATTTTTTTTATATGTATATCAGAATTGAATTGGTCTCCCTATAGCAGAATGACTTATTTGATAGTGCGGGTGTGGCATGGATTAAACTAATCAACTAAGTTCACAGATAATCATGTTTTTTGACACTCTTCTTTGCAATACCAGGGAAATGTCATGTTGTGATGAGGTCATGGCTAAAGTAAGACGCAAATGGCTGCAAGAGATGCATCCAGGGCTTCAAATCATTATCAGGAAGAATTTAAAATATGCTGAAGAAGTTTCTCATGAACCTGGTGACCTTGTGAGTATGGGTGTGGTAGATCTTTCTGACACAGGATCGTTCCTGGAGGACACGGCCATCATCTACAGCTCTCACAACTGCCTGCTATTCTATCATCTGACTGCCAGTGATTTAAGGTGCTTGCTGGACAACCATTCTCCGGCTGATGCTCATCCTTCTTGGTAGAAGCAAGCCCAAATCATATCTCCCTGAGAGTATTTTTCTGAAGTTATTTGATTTATGTTTGTTCACTTATCTTCCTCAAGTTATTCCTTGTATCCTCTGTGCCTCCAAGGTTGAACCTTTTTTGTTGGCTTCCATGCCAGGCCCCAGCCACTTCTACAAGCCTCTCCATGACAGATCTCTCTGGAAACCTTTCCACGGTTGTCCGCTGCACCTCCAGCGTCCTGAACAGTCACCTGCCTGCCCACTCTCCAACCATCTCTCATCAACGCTGTTTAGATTTCAAACATTCAGCTCATGTCCCCACACTGGAACTAACCAGGGAAATCAAAATCATGCAAAAGCCATCCCTGTTTTTTAGACTTCCACCAAGATCCAGAATTATCCCCAAGATCATCCTGCAAGGATAATTCAGTTAGCCATTCACATTCAGATTTCAGGAATCCATCCTTATCCATCTACTGTCATCATCTAACTGGTCCTCTCTTCCTCCAAACGCTGCTGATGCCATTTAACCCCAGTCTCCCAGTTGCATATGTTTTCTTTTCCTTCTTTTTAAATAAACTCTTTTACTTGTGTAGCTCTGAGTCTGAGTTTGATTCTACATGCGGGTCAGGGAGCTTTCAAGAAACATGACAAAGTCACTATATCTTATAAATAGTGTCAACTATGGAGGTTACCGTACAAAATGCATTTGTTTATCTATTAAGTTGTGAGTAACTGGTCAAAAAGGAAAAAAATAAATAAAGAAACACTGTGAAAACACATCAGATCTCAATTAGAGAAAAAAAATGCTGGAAATCAATACTGATATGGAATAAGTGATGTGTTCAGAACATAAGAATGCAACATAATTTGATGACAATTATCAACCCACAGAGGGCTTAATCAGAAGTCACAGAGAAAGTGAAAGTTAAAAAATTGATGCAATAGGGTGGTCAAATTTGCTGAAATGTCATTGTAGTAACAAAATTTGTTCTCGGTAGTTTGCCCCCTCATGCGTGTGCGCATGCTATCCTACCAATGGGTCTCAGGATTTCATCCTGATACCTAATGTCTGTCAGGGTGTCTTTTTTTATCCCGCAGGTTTGTGCATCCATCCATGGGTATCCATTCCCAGACAACACTGACACTGATGATCCTCCATTGTCTGTCAGAAATACAGATCGAGTCTATTTGTGAAGGATGACAGATTTCTAAAAACCAGATGAGCCAGAAAGGAAGTCAGATGCAGTAAGAGTAAAGCAGATTATTATTATTATTGTTATTATTTCAGAACAAAGGAAAGAGGGACTGTCTGGTTGCTTGAACCGATCCAGTTTGGATTGCTGTGCGGCACATTTTGCGATGAAAGGACAGAGCGCACAAGGAACGTAGCCAGTGTGAAGCCGGCTTTAGCGAGTAGAGGTCTGGCGCTGTGCAGCGTCTGGAGAGCATTCTGGGGCTGAGAGTTTTGCTAAGTGACCCAGAGTGGCAGTCTGTGGTATTCGAAGCCATAACCTTGCAGTTTCTCCAGGAAATCTCTAGCCACCACTCCCCATGGTTTGGTCAGAGACATTCACACCAGTGGCCTGTTGGAGGTCATGTTGTTGGGCTCTTGCAGGACTCATCCTGTTTTTCCTTGTACAAAGGAGCAGATACTAATCCTGCTGATGGGTTAAGGACCTGTCCAGCTCACCTCGAGTTAACTGCCTGTTTCCAGGATTCTCCTCCATGCTCTTGAGTCCTCTGTAAGGTACAAGTAGAGACACTTACCCTGGTCAAATGCAAAACTACTGACAAGCAGTCAAAAAATTAGGAGGGAAAAATGTCTGTGGCCTCCACCAACAAAACTATTTCAGTCTTTAGGGCTGTTTCATTGTTGCCCCTTTAGTGCGCATGTTGCTAATTTCATCAACACCAAAACAGCTGGCGCTGATCAACAACCCCTCTCTGCTACTGAACTGAGCAATACTCCAGAAGTTTAACTGACTCGATATTATGCTATGATTAAAAAGTGTTCCTTTATTTTTTGTAAGTGTAGTTGAAAACTATATGTAGTTGAAAAAATAATATTATTTTCAATATTATGCAACAAATTATTAGGGTTTAACCCTGACATTCAAAAATGCAGAGGAAAGGAGAATCTGACTGTGCCTGTCCAACCTTAGCTAAACGTGTATGAAGCATCAGTCAAAAATGATCACAAAAAGATCCACTTGAAAAAAAATAGTCAGTGTTGTTGATGTTTTTTAATCATAAAACATGCTGCAGGGTTGTTGTCAGCTTTGTCAGTCATCACATGCTGGAGTGCTGTTTTTGATGACAAGCACCTAGCAGGAAGAAAAACAGAGAGCACACAAACTCTGTGAAGTTTGCAAATCCAGCGAAAAACATGTGACATCGACTGCTTTGAAGATATTCTTTACCAAATTAAGAAAATACAACTATTTAAAACCAAAACTATAGGATTTTAAAGGACTACTAAAAAAAACAAAAAACTTAATTGAAGTGATATAACTCATACAGTGGTTCTCAAATTTATAAAATAAGGTTTTGAAAAATATTTTTCAGTTTATATCTGCCATCAGCTTCTGGGAACCCAAAAAATGTAAGTTTAGACATCATATTAAAATTGTATTGACATTTTCCCATTTTTTGTAACCTCATTTTTTGTAACCTCTAGGTCACAGAGGTTACAAAATATCAGCATGATCTCTCTGTAAAACAAAATTAGTCAGGAGAAGAGTAAAATAAAGAAAATCCACAGCATTGTATGTCCACCATGACACAGAGAATGCAGTAACCAGTAACTATCTAAATTAAAGTGACAACAGTGACATTACAAAGCTGGAAGATTGGAAGACTGGAAGTAAAACACCAGACAGTCTCAGACAGGCTGTCAGGTCAACATGTGACAAGCCATCTTCTGTTCTGCACATGTTTGGATGAAGGACAAGGGCTGCAAAACAAAATTCTTGTATTTCAAATTAAACCATTCCTGATTAAATTCTCACAAAAACCTTTTGAGAGAGTATGATCTGATATGACCAAACTTGAATTTGTATGTTGGCACAAAAACAACTCAGCACATCACCAAAAAGAACAACTTACCCACAGTGGAAAAATACCGTTGGCCGCACTATGATCTGGAGTTTTTAATCAAGGTGGATAATGCGATATGAAGAGTTCCTAATTCCAAACAGCAACACCTTCAGGTGTCTGCAAAAATGCTGAAGGTTAAGAGGGATTTTATTTCTCTTATGACTTACCTGAGAGGAAAATTTAAGTTCAGAAATAAATCGAACAGAAAATCTGCAGGGGTCACCTAAAGAGGGGTGGGGGTAAAAATTATCTTCACAGTCTGCTATTTTTTGTGTGGAAACCTTAGTAAGGTAGATTCCTACCAGAGATGACTGAATGTTAAAACTAAAACAACCAGAGGTACAACAAGTTTTCGATTAAGGGTGTGCATACTTGCGCAACCTGATTATTGTCTCTTTTTTTTTTTTACAGTTTTAGCTCTGACAGATTTAGCTATTTATTTTTAAGTTACATGCACAGGATATATATCAGATTATTTTTTTCGGAAAGGATTAGATTTATCGCTCATTTTTTTCGATGAAATAACCTTGCATTTAATAGAGGTTTGTTCATATCTACATTTAAATATCTCAGTGTATGATTTGTGTAATTCTATAAGTTATTAATGTCTTATGTTTTTACTGTATTACAGAATTGTATTTTTTACAACTCTAAAACTCGAAAATTAAATGTCTTTTTCGATGTTAAAACAACCTGTTTTTTTTTACCACTATGTGTGTAGACTAATGCTGCTTCAACCATTTATCTTGTTGACATTAGTAGCACAATGAGGCATTTAAGTCATGTAAGTTTATTTTTTTTATGTTTTCCTTGATCAGCTTTTGGACTCCTGAACCAAACCTGCTAGTTACTCAGTACACAAGGCAGAGGGAAGCAGCTGGTCTGTCAGGAAAGCGGTCGAAGACCAGCCTGAGGAGCCGTCAGGCAACTTCTCTCTAGTCCAGTTGGCAGGGCCTCATTACCATTTTCATAGGTCCCTTTAGTACTGAGTGAAGAAAAAGGTTTGGAGTCACAACCTAAATTATTTCGAGGCCATACAATTTTTATTTGTATTTTCTTTTTGCCAGTTAGCATATGAGGATAAACAAATCTTATTTTTTTTTATTTCTTTCAGGGAATTTATTATTTGTTGTATTTTGCTTCAGTGTTTGACAGCAGATGACAGGTTCTTATGTCTGTACATTGCAGGGTGCATAGAAGGTTAGCAGAGCAGTTGCAGCAATGTTGATGCTCCATCTGTGTTTGGATGCTACCTGCCAAGATCTGAGTGCACAACCACCGTAGTCAGGTGTGAAAAAGACAGAAAAAACAGACCCGAGGCACTGAAATATGTATCAGGTTGCTTTTACAGGTTTGTAGCACATGTAGGACACCACCTGAAATGCTGCTTGTGTTTAGAGTTAGATGGAGCAGACATGCATGAAATTGACCATTGAAAGAGGAGGCTGATGTGCTTTTTTTGTACTCACGTTGTAGTAGCCAGTGCTTTATAGTCACCTTCACAGCAAAGGTGTGGTGTTTTAGTAGGATTACAACTATTTAAAAAACGTAATGTCCTTGTAAAAGTGCTACCTGAGTTTGTTATATCGCACAGTCTACCGTGTATATAGATTTCTGTATATATATATATATATATATATATATATATATACACACACACACACACACATATATATTGTTTTGTTTGCACCATCAACACCAAGTCAAATTCCTTGTAAGTGTAAACCTACTTGGCAACAAACTTGACTCTGATTCTGATCTTATTCTGAAATGGAGCTAAGTTTTGGTAGCAGATTAGTAACGATAATACTGTATATACACTGAAACCAGATATTTAGAAACAGTAGTAGACTGTATGAAACGACTCATAACCTTTTGTTTCTCTCTGTATGACTGAATCAGAATAAACCTTTCCTGTTTTAGCTCACTTAGGACTACATAAATTGCTTCTACCTACTAAATGAAACAATTTTTTCGGGATTAATTTTTTTAATTTCTTTGTGGCTCGAAGACTACCTATTCATGTTTATCTTTTTTTAAGAATTTTAAGCAGTTCCACGCTCTTCTCACATTAGTTTGCTGTATTTTAGACCCATTCCTTCTGACAGGACTGATGCCTTGCTCACACACTTTGTCAGCTCAACCCTTGACTTTATCGCATGGAGTAAGATCAGTGATGGCCGCTGTAAAAAAAAAAAAATAGGCTTTGGGATCTTTAAACCATTTTGTAACTATGTTAGCTGTATCCTTAGGGTCATTGCCCATCTGGAAAACCCATTTGCACATGAGCTCAATGTTTGTGCAGTCATATTCAATAAATTAGAATATGGGTTCTGTCATGGTTTTCAGGTGACGAGTCCACATGCAGATACGAACGGGAGGCAATGCACAGTTTTAAGATGTTTATTTTGGAAACAGGCAGATCTACGGACGGAACTACAGGCGTCTCGGCTGGGTCAGAACGTCACGGCTGGAGAGTCTGCAAGAGAGAGGGAGTGAGTAACTCTGAAAGGAGAACCCGGAGAATTGCTAGAAGTGGCGCTGCTTACCATTGGGCTGGGCGGACCTAACCGGGAAGAAGTAGCGTCGGGAGGACTCTATGACTTTACGCTGCTGGAGATAGGCGGCTAGTGGCTGAGGACGGCAGATGTGACTGGCGAGGGATCCTGAGCGAGCCTCATCGGCAACGGTTGACAGATGGATTGACCAGAGTGAACACAGAACCAACAGAACCCGGGAAAGGGGATCTCAGGCCTCGCTGGGTAACATCCAGGAAGTATGAGGGGAGCGCCAGAGCAAAATCTGAGCAGACAGGTTCTGCTGGTCTGTTTCTTCGGACGAGACGTCAAGACAGGTGAGTGCATCCAAGCACCAAAATCTGAGGCGAAAACAGAGAGATCCAAAAATTAGTCAAAAAACGAAGAGTAAAAAACTCACAAGCTGGTTTCCGAGAGTTGGGACAGAGGCCACGTCGTACCACGACTGGTTAAGGCTCTGGCGTCTTCCATCTTCTTCTTCTTCTTCTTTATGGTTTTTTCTGGCGGTTGGCACGCAACGAAACGGTGCATTACCGCCACCAACTGGTTTGGAGTGTGGATCAGAATGACTTATACTACCTAAAATAAATTAAACCAACCTACCAAAATAAAACAAACACCCCAAAAAAAAAAAAAAAAAAAAAAAAAATTAAATCCTATCAATTAAATTACTAAGTCTAAGATAATGAAACATAATCCCATAACACTCATCTCTTGAATTACTTCTAAGCATTTCTATTAAATCAAATTTTATTCTTTTCCTTTTCAAATTTTTAACCATTTCCCTTCTTTCTTCTTCATATTTCTTACAGTATATCATAATATGCTCAACTGTTTCTTGTTCCCCACAATACTCACATCTTCCAGTGTTATGCTTCCCTATTTTGAATAATGTTCCATTTAATCCAGTGTGCCCAAATCTAAGTCTTGATATGATTGTTTCTTCCCTTCTGCTCCTCCCTGCACAACTCATTTCTCCCACTCTCCTCTGAATCATGTACAGCCACCGTCCTTTCCTCTCTTCCTCCCATTGCTTTTGCCACCTTTCCTTCATCTTCTGTTTAATAATGCTCTTTACTTCCATCTTACTAACTTTAATTGAGATATCAATGTTTTCTCTAATTGTAGCCTCCTTTGCAACCTTATCTGCCTTTTCATTTCCTTTTATTCCCATATGTGCTGGTACCCACAAAAATATAACTGTAATTCCCATCATTTGAATTCTGAATAATGTTTGCTGGATTTCTATTAAAATATCTGGTCTACTATCTGAATGACTTCTCTGTAAACTGATTAATGATGAAGATGAATCTGAACAAATTATTACTCTCAGAGGTCTTATTTCCTCTACCCATTGTACTGCCAACAGAATTGCTACCATTTCTCCTGTGTATACTGATAAGTTATCACTGATCCTCTTTCCTATTGTAATTTTAAACTCTGGAACAATAACTGATACTCCTATCTTATTAACTAAACTTTTAGATGCATCTGTGTATATCTGAATGAAACTATAATAACTGTTAATATATTTCTGTATTGTATCTGAATTCAAAATAAACTCCCTATCTTTGTTTTTCTTTTTTAATAATTTCAAATCTACTTTTGCTTCAGGTACTATCCAAGGTGGAACTGGCGTCTTCCATCTGTCAGCGCTCTGCTTAAGAAGCCAGAGGAAGCCGCCTGCAACGAGCTGCAGGTGTGGGCCACGCCTCCTCAGCCAACTAGACACACCTGAGGAGTAGAGTTAGAGCAGCAAGACACAGAGAACCCTGACAGGTTCCAATGAGGCTCATTTGTCAGATTAAAATGACCTTTTGATAATAACAGCCTTTAAGCAAGTATTAAAAACAAATTTGATTAAACCCACATTTCTGTATTAAAAATTAATTTTTCTATCAGTTTCATGAAATATTTTCGTCTTAAACGTGTTCATTATATGTAAGCAAAAAAAATAATTGTTATTAACATAAATAAAAACTTCAAAACATCAGTCTGTGAGTTATTATTTTATATTATCTGTTTCCCTTAGGTAATTGGGTTACTGAAACAAATTGAGTTTTTGATAATATTCTAATATATTGAATATGACTGTATATTGGTCTCAAAAAAGATGAAATAGCTTTCGAAATTTATACATTTTGAACTCCTAAAGTTTAATCCCTTAATAAAAGCAGATTCAAACGTGAGGATGCCTCATACAAACAATAAGTTTCACCTAAACACAAGCTCAGCTTTATGTGTTATCAAATCACTGAGGATAAATATGTTTAAAGTTCTGCTTTTTAAAATTTGATATTGCTTTGTTTAAAATGTCATCTCTTTAAGCTTTCTTTTTATCATATCCTATCAGTTTTACCACATCTGCCAAGTTTCAAATAGTCAGTTGAACTATGAGTCAAAGGTGCATTATGTATCCACCACTGATATTAGCATATCCCAAATGACATACCATGGCAACTGTCTCCATAATTTTCAATTTAGAAAGGCTGTTATGTAGAGCTGTCTGTCAATGATATGATAAATTACCTAGAGGATTAGTCAACTGTCAGCAGATGTCTGCATGTGAAACCTTTTGCCACCAGGTGTTATTCAGCATTTGGCATAGCTTATCAGTGAGGACCAGAGTGTTCAAGGAAGCTGTTGACCAAAACACACTGCCAGTGCCTAATGAGCATATGAATAAAAGCAATATTTTTCTGATTAAAACATGCATTCACACAGGGAATGTATCATCAAAATGCCTCTGTAATTAAGCCCCAAAAGTATTACTGGTTTTCTGATACATATCAGGACTGTTCTTGTCAGCTGTGTCTTTTTATTAGTTAGGAATATATATATATATATATATATATATATATATATATATATATATATATATATATATATATATATATATATATGGAAATTATGGTCCTTTCCAATAGTTTTAGAGGGTCTTTTCAACCAACAGAATTTAGGTAATAGTTCAATGATGAACATCCAAACTGGAGCATGCCCTGCTGCTTCTGCGGCGACTGCAGTCTGATGTGCACAGTTGAATAAAGACACACAGGCCATACAAGTCAAAGAAAGATGAACGTGACATCAGCAGTTCAGCAGACTCGGCCTGACACCATGCCTGTGCAAACCCCTTTATTGGAAGCTGCCTTGACACCCGTCCAAATTATATATGTTGCAGTGACTTTCTCTGTGGGCAGTCATATTGCTACTGTCATTACTGTGGTGGGCAGGTGAGTGGTTGTGTGGGAGTTTCTATGACAATAGAAGCCAGAGCAGCAAAATTGGAAAATAGCAGGAAAAAAGGGAATCCAATCATGGCAAACCAAAATTTTGCCTGGTTTCTGTTCAGCTTAAGAATTGTGGTAATAACTTTACAAACAGGAAACAGTGGGCTTTGAATTGGTATAATGGATTCTTAAGCAGTTGAATGACAGCTTCCTGCAATGGCTGTAATTCCCCCATATTGGATCAGAGTTTTCCATCTTATCTTCGTCCTGCGTCTGGAACCACTGTGATCAATGGTTTGTTTATTTGTCTGTGTAATAAGCAAATTATGCTAAGCAGTAGAAGTCACCTCTAGCATTAACCTGCTAGCAGTTTAATCAATGACTTAAGTGATTTTTATCAGGATGCCAGAGGCAATGAGGTGCTAAAACCAGTTACTGACTAGAATCTGTCTTTTTGAGCGTTGGTGAGAGCTGGTTGTTATTTATTGGCTTAATAAGGGAAAACTGTTACTCTCAAAGTCACCCATCCAAGCAACATTCATCAGTTTTGCAATTTATCCTCTTATGTTTGTCAGCAACTGCATTCCTTTTAAAATTATTGTTTGGATTTAAAGTTGTTTTGACAGGTATGCTTGAGTATGTTGTACGTGTTTATTTGCTGCAAATGTGTCCATTATTTTCATTAACAGGAATTGTGATCATTAATTAGAAAGGGAGACAGAAACAAAACTCATTTAACAGTGAAAATAAGATGAAAGGCAAAGCAAAAGATGTAATCCTAAAAATGTCAGGATTCTAGTTTTGTGAAATGCTCACTGCCTTTGTCAAAGCAAGTCGTAATGAAGTCGGACAGATTTCCGGCAACTGTCAGTGATCCGTAATGCTCAGACCTGGCCTGTATGAAGCCTGTGGCCAAATGAGGAGAGATAAAGGCAAAGAAGCACAGGGTAAAAGTGATGAAGATAAACTTATAGATCAAGGCGATCAAACATTTGCGAGAGTTATAAACGGTCATATTAAGCAAAGAAACAAATTACTAAAATTATTTTCAGTAGTAAGACATGATTATGTGTTTCCCCAAATAAATGCAAGGAACCCCAGTCAAATTTTATTACAGTAGATTACAGAAGATTAAGAGAACAATGTTTGTCTTCTGCCAAGCATTAGCAGCTACCTCTTAGTCTTTCATTATGACAATGTGTCCATACCTATAGCCCATGTAAAGTCTGCCCTTCTTTTTTTGAGTAGCTTAACAAGCAAACTATCAGCAGGGATAATTCCTGGTGGCTTATTCAGGCTTATTGCTTCAAGTTACCTTTAAGAAAAACAGCTAAATGGGGTGGCATTGCCTGTTGCTGCTCTACAGTCCTCACATCCCACTAACTGTATATATAATGAGGTCTTGATTCCCTCTGAGCAAAGACAGGAGCAAAATTGAGTCAAAAATAAGTGAAATGGCAAAATTCCACTTGTAAGAAGGATGGGGGGGGGGAAGACAACATGCTGTGAGCTGCACGGAAAAGGAATGAACTCCAACATGCTGCAGCATGACATTCTCCTGAGGCCCATCTAGAAGGAGCATATTTGTGAAGGACTGTAGAATTTAACATTGATTTTTATCCGAGTTGTTTTTCACTTCCTGCTTACAATACGTTAGCCACTGTGCATGTTGATGCTACTAGGCCGGGAGTCCTCAGATGTCATTGCTTGGGAAGTTCAATAAATACACAACTAACAGCAAAAATAGTCTAAGTTCAAAACCCAAATAAATAGCAGAGTATGTAATGCTTTGACTCGAAGAACGCAGGTGGACTTAAAAGGGTAAAATAATGATTATGCTATCTATTTCTGTTATGTTTTAAGGTGATGTTAAAGATAATCTATTTATCTATATATAAGATAATTGTCATTGGACTGTTTTACCAATTAAGGCCAGATACACTAAAGAATCCCAAACTGTAAATAAATGTTTAATGGAGTAAACACAAGCATTTGCTGTAATGCTGTATTTATCATCATCAATGTTTTAGTTAATTTGCTGTCCTTTCAGTGGAAGTTGGGATTAATATGTACACAATTTAAAAAAAAACGTACTGCTGTTACTTTTAAAGAAATGAACATTGACACACATTTACATTTTTCATAAAACATTTCCCGTGAAATTGCTGCTTATTGGAGTTCAGTGTGTGAAGTTTACTGTAAGAAGAGTCATCTTGTATACAATGCAGTAAAAATTTTAACTTTTATTTTGAACTAAAAAAGTGAACTGTGGTCTAATAAATTGCAGAAAGTGTTCATCTGTCTTGACTACAAAAGGAAAATTTGCAGTTAAAGAACTAAACTCAATATCAAAACAGTATTTGTTGAAAACAACATAACAATAAATGTAATTGAAACTATATTAATTTTTCTACTGAGGTACAAAAATAATTTTTCTTGAAGTAAAACAATTTGAAATAAATTTTGAAATGACTAATAACTTAAATATATTACACATGTACGTACCGTAGCTTTACTAAATGAGCAATATATGATAAAAATAGAATTTTTTTGGGGTGTGCTGATGGTGCAGGGGTAGAGCATGTGACCGATATTTGAAGGCCTCAGTCCTTGACGTGGCCATCTCAGGTTTGAGTCTGAGCCTATGGACCTTTTTCCTTCCTCCTCTCTCTCAACCCATATTATGTCAACTTATTGCGAAATAAAGGCCACTTGTGCCAATAAAATAAAATAAACTACAGCATTTTTACACTAAAATCCTCACACAGTGCAGATAAAGTATTCTTGATACATTTTTCCACACGCCATTGATCCAGACTCTTGTTCAGCACTCCTGGAAACAAATGACAACACATCCTTTCTACCTATTGGGATGTTTGTCTTGCTGCTAGATGGTACCTCAAGTTAATAAAGACGGACCTGTGAATGTTAAGGTTGTTTTCTTTCTTTTTATGCCCAGCTATATGGCAAGTGGAATTTTACTCTGGCTGCTGTAGTGATGCTAAACATATTTGCTTTACCAAGGGAGACCTAATACCTATCTATGCTCCCTTGACGCCCAACCCTGGATGATTTATATGGCTTAACCCTGACATTAAACCTAACCTTTACCTGTTTATGCCTAACCCCAACCCTAGCCTAATTGACACCTTTGTCCTAAACCTGATCCCATGCCCAGGAAAAAAGGTGAGGACCAAAAATGGTCCTCACTTTACATCAAAATCCTCACTTTACTAGTAAAATTAGCAAGACATTCTCTTGCTCAGCTGCAAGTGTAAAAACACACACACACACACGCACGCACACACACACACACACACACACACACACACACTTTAAATAATGTCAGTCTGTGTCAATCTGTATATTGTGTTTCCCTTAGTGAACTAAGTTAGTTAAATAAATTCTAATATCTTTTCAATAATATTCTAATTTACTGAATATGACTGTAGTTGTACGTTATACATGACTGACGATGGCTGTGGGTAGGAATGATCTACATCATTATGTATCAACGGAGCTGACATTGGCATGGTTTACTCATAAGTATGTGGGTGTTCACCTAAACAATAAAACGGAGTTGTGCCACAACACTAATGCTCTTTACAGGAATGGTCAGAGCAGACTCTACTTGCTAAGGAAAACCTGGCACAACTGAGGACCTCTTTTGACTGTGTGCTAGCATCCACCATCTTCCATGGTGTAGTCTGTTGGAGCAGCAGCTCAACTACAGTTGAGAGGAAGTGGGGTCAGATAAGCTCATTAGAGAGGCTAGCTCTGTCCTGGGATGCTCCCTGGGCACAGTGCAAGTGGTGGGAGACAGAAGGACTCTGGCTAAAAACAACGTCAGTGTTGGACAGTTTCTCTAACTCCAAGCTCCTTCCTTAACAGACTGTTGCATCCTAGGTGCCCCATAGAGTATCATTACAGATTCTTCCTTCCAATAGCTTTAGGCTTTATAACTATCACTGCTTCCAAAAAACCTAACGAGTGTTTATGTCCTTGCTGATATTTGAACAGCCTGTTTTTCATGTTTTGTAGTCAGGTTTTTTATGAGATATATATATACAGTTTACCCTGTGCAATGTGTGCTATTTTTATAATGGTATATATATATATACACAAATATATATATACACAAATATATATACACATACATATATATATATATATATATATATATATATATATATATATATATATATATAATGGCAGTGTTTCTCTTATTTTAGAAATGTGTCCTTACACTACAGTTTCATATCCCTATTTATTTTATTTATTTACTTTCTTACTTTGTATCTGCAAGCTTCCATTTGACTTTCACGTTGCTGCTTGGTAAACCTAAATGTCCCTACTGTGGGATATTTCTATTCTATTCTATTCTATTACAGCAGATATGAAAAAGCAATGACTGAAGACACATTGTACTCTTGTGAAGAAGATGCTGAGCATTCATCTGTTATATTCTTCATTGTAGAAAGCAGAAAGGTTTAGCTCTGTAAAGTTAATTTGAGTGCTTTTATTCTTTTTTTACCCCAGTAGATACTTAAAATATAGTTCTAGGTCATTATTGAGTTTGGTTGAGTCATTGTTCCCTAATCCCTATGTGTTCTTTTGTTCACCCATTTAGTCATTCTCTCTGAGTGTCTCAATTTCTGTTGTTGCACAGCTGCAGTCTACCAGTGATCATTCACTTGTTTCACATCCAGCACTTAAACACTTACTTTTTGACAAATTTTGTTTCATGTTTTAACACTATTTGGATGTTCCCTGATACTATGTTCTTTATTTAATAGACATCATTCAAAATGATCTTGCTTGCCTGCATTTGGGTCCTCAAACACAACACCTTACTATTCTATTTATTTAAACCTACCACCAATATATTTTTCATGGTTTTATAACCTGTCATGATTTTGTCTTGGATGAACCCGGACACAGCACGCACACACAGAGCTGATTTTAAGAGAGTTTATTGCAAGCAGTGGATGATGATGAAATGAAGAACCAGAGTCTGTTATCAGGTGGAGATGAAGGATGCAGGAGCTGGCTGGCAGGAGCAGGGCGGAGAGACTGACCAGGAACCGGGAGTGAAGCCAGTCCATGAAAACGGGAACGGAGGTACAGAGTCCATGAAACGGAGGAGCAATAGTCCATGACACAGAGGGGAGCTGGGCTGCTGCAGAACCAGGAGTGTAACCAGAAACCATGAAGACGAAGACGGAGGAACAGAAACCAGCAGCGCAGCAAAACAGAAACTAAACTTGACGAGACGGGAACCAAGGCGGGAGGACAGGAGCAGACAGGCATGATGTAGAGTGACTGAACACTACGAGCCGGTGACGAAGAACAAACAGTGGTGAGCTTATAAAGGGGTGAGAGCAGGTGGAACGAGTTATGGGGTGATTACAGCCTGACAGGTGCTCCCAATCAAAGCTGCGCTGGGAAGGGAGGAGGCAGGAAATGTTCAGAATGCAGCCTTCAGGCTGCATCCTGACATAACCTAAATGTAGTTTCCTGGATATTTAATATTCATATTGACTTTAACGTAAGACATCCAGCTTCCATGTATAATTCTGAAACCCATTTATTTGTATTGGATGCAGCAGTGATTTTGTCTGGTGCTGATCCAGTCAGTGTAAAAAAAACAGGTCTTCCAAAACCAGCCCTCTGTATCATCTTGTGCCATGACTTTAATGCTTCTCTTCTCTTAATTTCCTTTTCTTCTCTTTTTTCTCTTTCTTGCTTTCCAGACAGACTAGTACATCCAAGCAGTCAAAGCAGACAACATCCAACCTTAGCACATCGTTTTCTTTTGTATGATAGAGAAACATAGTTAAGAAAATATTCACAAATTGTGTCTTTCAGTGGCAGCTTGTCAATAGAGGGCACCTGATCAAAGCTGCAGGAAAAAAGAGTAGATACAGTAAACATTAATTATAAAACAAAAAATAATTATCACATCCGTTCTCTCATAAAATGTGTCTGACCTTTGACTTGTCAGCAGTCTCATTCCATTTTGAGTTTATTTGTTATGTTTTTTTTTTTGTGGGTCTAATTTTTTTTATTTGTTTTATCTGTGAGGGACATGACACAAATGGATGTTCAAGTATGTTTATAACCTTTTGGCTCCCATGAGACTTATTACATATTGGTTTCTGAGTGGTTACTTAAAGATTCTGCTTGAGGCGCAGCTCTCTGCGCCCATCGCCAATCAGCGCCTTTTGTCTTATTCTTCCTCCAGTCAGATCGATTTTGATACATGTCAATCAAAGCAATAAGCTCAGATCCACAGGCACAAATGTCACTCAAACAGAAGAGTCAGACTACAACAAGAAAAAGACAGGAAACAACAGTGCTGTGCATCAAAATTAAGTTATTTATTTTCAAAATAATAACTTCACAAGACTTTAGCTCAAGGAAATAAAAGGAAATTGTAATTTGGAACAACTAGACTTAAAAATTTGCAGCGACCTTGGACAGATTGCGTTCAAGTAATTTATTGTTTGTAAACCAGCCCACGCAAAAAAAGGTTTCTCTCATCAGTCCTCATCAGAATTACATGTTAACTTTATAGAGCTGTGGGAAATTACTGAACTGAACTTTATCAATTAAAAGGGGGAAAAGGGAGAATGGATAATAAAAGGTTTTAGTTTAGTTGTCCTTGTTTGCATACTGCTAATGATCTGTCTGAGCGACTGGAAAATGAAACATATTTTTTTATATTCTTCCAGATTAAGTGCGCTAAACTGTACGATTTACCAAAAGATCCACTGTAAATAGCCAGATTGTTCTTGACTTGTTTACAAATTTTGTTTTATGCAATTGCACATAGGTTCAACAAAGCCTTAACTTTTCTTCCCTGTATTTTGTTTAATTTTGGTAGATGTTAATTTTAATTTAATGATAATGATAATTTAATTTAATGTTAATGATAATTGAATTTAATGTTAATGATAATTTTGGTTTTCACTGCATTATGTATCGCAAAGAAAAACTATCCTCATGAATCAGTATAGAGATCTTTTGTTGGATCATATTAATCTTGAGACAGCATTTGCATCCACATCTGATCGATCTGTCTGGGCTCCTTTGATCGGCACCATCACTTAGTGCGGGGGTCGGCAACCTGCGGCTCTAGAGCCGCATGCGGCTCTTTAGCGCCCCCCTTGTGGCTCCCTGGAGCTTTTTTAAAAATGTATGAAAATGGAAAAAGATGAGAGGGAAAATATATTTTCCATTTTAGTTTAATTTCTGTAGCAGGGAAACTCCGAGACAGACATTCTCAATGTTTTCCAATTATGTAAAATGTGTAGAATACATATTACATCTCAAAATATCTGTCAACAGAGATTTGCGTCATAAGCTGCGGCACACGTTGCAGTCCGGCGTAGCGCCAGGCGGGTCGCAGTTGTAAAAATACCGGTAGGTGTTTGATGAGCCATGGTTCCCAAAGGGAAAACGAGAAAGATAGCTGAGGAGAACAGAGTTCTTGGACAGAATCATTTGCTTTCATTTGCGATATAGTAAATTGTGCAAAAGACGGGTATCTCTGTCCTGCGATGGACTGGCGACCAGTGTTCCCTCTAAGCTGCGCGTGTGCGCCATCGCGCACAGCATCTGGCTTCAGCGCGCACAGCAAATCTATGCTCCGCAGAAAATAAAATCCTAGCTGAACTGTAAACAAAATAATAATAAACCAAGTTGTACTATTTTGCAACTCTGGTGAGACGGTGTTCCGCGGCCCGCTCTGTGAGCGGCAGGTGCTGATCAGAGCGCACCACTGGTTGGTGGGTGGGGCAGACGCCTTTATAGTTGGGCAGGTTGCGCTGTGCGTCTTTGTTATGGACTCCGATAAAGAAAAAAATACAGATCTACCACGAGTAGAAAGCTGCTGCTCTGAGTAGTTCTTCCTCACTCTGTCATACTCAGATTTTCGGTTTCAGAACAGGTGATATCAGCCAGGTAACTAAACTCAGTGTCCAACCAACCATGACTTCAACGCGAGCACGAGAATGAAAGAAGCCCTGATCAATGGGACGCAGATAACGTGCTTCACCATGACAACGACAGGGAATAAGCCTCAAAATGCGCATGAGTGGAATTAGAAAATCTTAATGAAGGCATATGGAGAATATTTAACCATAAGAAATAATTCTGTTGCTGCTGAAAAAGCGAGTTGGCTCGATTTGAGAGTTATTTGATGGAAAATTAAAGCTGTTTTCTCACAATTCACTAATTCAACACAAAAGGGGAGTGGGGAGGGCGCATTAATTACAAAAAGCATTGAAAGGACATGGCAGCCAATCTTGATGAAGTTTAATCAGGTATGGTTAAGTTCTAAGTTTTCCTATGTTTAAACATACTCAACTAAATCATTAATTGGCTATATTCAACATATGCAATTAATATTGGGATGGTGTGAGTTATTGAATAACTGATATGTTCATCTTTTTGCAAGCGTTGGTCACCCATTCTTCTAAGAATTAGCTGACATTAATTGTCTTGTAAGTGTTTAATTTGTTCTAATCTCACTTTATATTAATCATAGGCTTAATGTATATTTCCAGCAGAGGTAAAGGTAGGGGTATTTAAGTGGAGAAATGTGCAGTAGCCCTAATAGTGTTGGGGAGGGGGGGGGGGGGGGGGGGGATTGGTGAATGAAAACTAAAATGGATGAATAGAAAAGTAGAGCTGGAATTGCCAAAATTTGACACAGAATAAATTATTGCTTTCATTCTGTAAAGTTCTGTTATTAATCTTGTGGGTCTCTGACTATGGAACAACCTTCCTAAATCAGTTTTCTCTAAACTAAATAACCTAAAAGAAATTATTGCTGTAACTTGATTCTTTTATTAAACCATGTAGCTTGATATAACCTCAGGTTTTGGACAGGCGTAATGTAGCCTCAGTGTGCTCATGTGATGTTACTCACAGAGGTCCAGTGAACGATCAAGGTGTTTGTGTGTTTGCTCAGACACATGAAAAATTAGGGGGAACAATGCTGGCGACCTGTCCAGCGTGTCCCGCGCCTCTTGCCCATTGACAGCTGGAGATCAGCACCGGCACCCCTCAGGACCCCAATAGGGACAGATGTGTTTGAAAATGGATGTATGGATGGGCTATTTCATCTGGAAACAGATACATCTTACGGGCGCAGCCATGATGAACTGTTGAACTTGCACGGCTGACAATACAGCAATCTGGTTGGCTGAGCAGCAAAACTTAAATCACGTGACCTCTTGGACCAGAGCGCAACGGTTTATATTTTATATTGGCTATAACTTACTAATTTGCAAGTGAAGACGTGGGAACATTGGTGTTTTGAGATCAGTGCTATGTGTAGCAACTGATCCAAGTGGAAAAAAGTTGCCCCTGACAGTTCATACGAAATTCATCCTACAGATTCTGGCCCACGGCCTAATTTGCACAAAACCAAAGAGAAGAGGATAATGCACAGAAATTAAGCTAAAACTCTATTGTTTTATTCTATATACGTTACCTTTTTAAATGGCTGCTGTTTTATTACACTCTGTTGCCTAAATAAAGGGGGGGGGGGTGTTAGTGAGCAATAAAGATAACTGCACTTTATTTCCATGGGGAGGTCTGAAGTTGTAGGAGGCCTATTGTACATGTTTCATTGTTGTTTTTTCGAATCCTCAAAATAAAAATTACATAAAAAACAAATTTGTTCATTATTCATCAACGCAATGAAATATAATACATTAATATTGTTATGGAAGTTAAATTTAAAGCCTCATCATAGAGCAGTATAGTCAAGTGGTGCTTTATTCTCTCCAGGATGTGCTGCAGGGAAAATAATGAATGCTCATTATGTATTTGTAGCCTACTTAGCCATTTGATAGGAGGCTAACATAGCTAATATAGACACAGCCCATGTTGCCTTTATTATAAGGCTTATATCAGACTTTTCATTTTTTGCGGCTCCAGACGGATCTGTTTTTTGTTTTTTTGGTCCAATATGGCTCTTCAAACATTTTGGGTTGCTGACCCCTGACTTAGTGGAATGGGGGGCGGTGGGTTGCGTCCTGCGGGGCGCAGGGGCTGGCTAGGGGGGTCCCTGGGGCTCTGGGGGACGCTCGGAGTGGGGTGCCTGGTGGGTCTGACCCCGGGGTCTGTTGCTCCCATCTGGGCGGGGCTTGGAGGGCCCGGGGGCGGCCTACAGCGGCAGCTTGCGGCGCTCTTGGGGGGTTCCGCGGTGACGGACGTGGGTTACTGACCTGGTAGCTGTGCTGCTGCTGGGTGGGTCCGGGGGTCCCTGGGGTGTGCCTCCCTCGGGCGGGGGCCCCAGCGGGGCCTCGCGGGTTCGGGTTCCGTGGGGTATGCCGTTTGGGGTCTGGGCCGGCGCGCGCCCGAGTGTCTCCCCCTGCACGGGGCCTCTGGTGTGCTGGGGGGCCTCAGGGCCTGCTGAGCTGGTAGGGGGGCATGGACATTAACATCTCATGGCAGATGCTCTCCCCTTTTTTTGGCGGCTTGGCACTCTGCTAGTGGGGGGAGGGAGGGGGAGTGGGGACTAACCCAGCCTGGATGTCTATTGTTGTATGTGTGGTGAGTTGTTTGAATGTTAGTGTTGGGGAGGGATTACATCTACGGGAGGGGGGGGGGGGTGAATGTGGACGTTTTGGAGGGCTCCGTGTCCGCCCCCCTGTCTCGGTCCTGGTCCATGCCGGCTCCCGGTGCAGGTTTCGCCTGGGGGGAGGGGTTCTGGATGGCTCGTGCGGGCTGGCTAGCCAGGGTCTCCCTTTTATTTATTTATTTTTTCTCGGGAAAGCCAGGAGGCTTGGTGGGCGGGTTGGGGGGGTGGAGGTGTTGGTCCTAGTGGGTGGTTGGCTCATGGGCCCTACCGCCTATCCCTGGCCCCCGGGCTGTGGTGGTGCCGCTGGCGGGGCCCCCTTCTCCAGGTGGGCTTTTGGGGAGCGGGGGTGCCTATTGGAGTCAGTAGGGCTGCTGCTGGCTCCAGACCACTCAGCAGACCACTCAGGTCTTCTGGCTCCAGCCTACTCTGCATACCTAGAACACGAACCAAACACGGAGAAGCAGCATTTAGTTCCTATGCTCCACTTATCTGGAACAAACTTCCAGAAAACTGTAAAAGTGCTGAAAGCCTGAGTTCCTTTAAATCGAGATTAAAAACACATTTGTTTAAAATTGCCTTTGAATGTTCAAGTTAAACTGTTTTAAAATGTTCAATGTTCAAGTTAAACTGTTCAATTCAATTCAATTCAATTTTATTTATATAGCGCCAAATCATGAAACATGTCATCTCAAGGCACTTTACAAAATCAAGTTCAATCATATTATACAGATTGGGTCAGATTATACAGATTGGTCAAAATGTCCTATATAAGGAAACCAGTTGATTGCATCAAAGTCCCGACAAGCAGCATTCACTCCTGGGGAACCGTAGAGCCACAGGGAGAGTCGTCTGCATTGTACATGGCTTTGCTGCAATCCCTCATACTGAGCAAGCATGAAGTGACAGTGGGAAGAAAAACCACCCATTAACGGGAAAAAAAAAAACCTCCGGCAGAACCGGGCTCAGTATGAACGGTCATCTGCCTCGACGGACTGGGGTTACAGAAGACAGAGCAGAGACACAACAAGAGAGACAAAAAAGCACAGAAGCACACATTGATCCAGTAATCTGTTCTACATTAGATGGTAATAGTCGGTGATCTGTCCTCCCTGGATGATTTCACAGTCAACAGAACGTCAGACCAGGTGTACCTACTATGAAGAAAAAAGAGAGAGAACAAAAAGTTAAAAGCTGAAATGACAACAGTCATTTCAATGTAATGCAATGCAAATCTGGAGAACAGTAGACTGGAGAACAGTAGAAATCAATAGAGTGAGAAAAATAGGCCCTGATGTCCTCCAGTAACCTAAGCCTATAGCAGCAAAACTATAAAGGTAGCTCAGAGTAACATGAGCCACTCTAGTTATAAGCTTTGTCAAAAAGGAAGGTTTTAAGATTAGTCTTAAAAGTAGACAGGGTGTCTGCTTCACGGACCAAAACTGGGAGTTGGTTCCACAGGAGAGGAGCCTGATAGCTAAAGGATCTGCCTCCCATTCTACTTTTAGAGACTCTAGGAACCACCAGCAGACCTGCAGTCTGAGAGCGAAGTGCTCTGTTAGGAACATACGGAGTAATCAGAGCTCTGATATATGATGGAGCTTGATTATTAAGGGCTTTATACGTTTGAAGAAGAATTTTAAATTCTATTCTTGATTTAACAGGAAGCCAATGAAGGGAAGCTAAAATTGGAGAAATATGATCCCTCTTGTTGATTTTCATCAGAACTCTTGCTGCAGCATTTTGGATCAGCTGAAGACTTTGAATTGCATTTTGTGGACTTCCTGATAGTAAAGAATTACAATAGTCCAGCCTTGAAGTAACAAATGCATGGACTAGTTTTTCAGCATCACTCCTGGACAGAATGTTTCTAATTTTGGCGATATTCCGGAGGTGAAAAAAGGAAACTCTGGAAACCTGTTTAATATGGGATTTAAATGACATGTCTTGGTCAAAAATAACACCAAAGTTTTTTACTTTATTACCAGAGGCCAAGTTAATGTCATCCAGATTAAGTGATTGGTTAAGAAGTTTATTTTTTGAGGACTCTGGCCCAAAGATTACAACTTCAGTCTTGTCAGAATTTAGATGCAGGAAATTTAAAGTCATCCAGCTTTTGATGTCATCAAGACATGACTGCAGTCGAAGTAATTGATTGCATTCATCAGGATTTATGGATAAATATAGCTGAGTGTCATCAGCATAACAGTGGAAATTAATCCCATGATGTCTGATAATTTTGCCGATCGGAAGCATATATATAGTAAAGAGAATTGGTCCAAGGACTGAACCCTGTGGTACTCCGCAGGTGACCCTAGAGTTTGAGGAAGATTTATTATTAACATGAACAAACTGGAATCTGTCCGACAGATAAGATTTAAACCAGCCTAATGCTTTCCCCTTAATCCCTACAGTATGTTCAAGTCTTTGTAGGAGAATATTGTGATCAACTGTATCAAATGCAGCACTAAGATCTAACAGGACAAGTACAGACACAAGTCCATTATCTGAGGCCATGAGAATATCATTAGTGACCTTCACCAGAGCCGTTTCAGTGCTATGATGAGCTCTGAAGCCTGACTGAAACTCCTCAAGTAGGTCATTGCTTTGTAAATGTTCACAAAGTTGATTAGCAACTACTTTCTCAAGAATTTTAGATAAGAAAAGAAGATTAGATATAGGTCTGTAGTTTACTAGCTCATCTTGATCAAGAGAAGGTTTCTTAAGTAAAGGTTTAATAACAGCTACTTTAAAAACCTGTGGTACATATCCATTTACTAAGGATAGATTAATCATGTCTAAAATAGGACCACTGATCAAAGGGAATACCTCCTTAAACAACTTGGTTGGGATTGGGTCTAACATACAGGTAGAAGGTTTAGATGAAGCTAAGATTTTAGATAGCTCAGAAAGCTCTACCGCTTCTAAACAGTTCAGACACAGCGCAGGTTCTAAAGATTCCTCCAATGCTGCCTTACTTACTGGGGATGAGGTAATCATGTTTGGGAGGATGCCAATTATTTTATTTTTAATGGCATCAATTTTATTTATGAAGAATCCCATAAAATCATTACTACTAAGAGCTAAGGGAATGGATGGATCAACAGGGCTGCAGCTCTGAGTAAGTTTGGCAACTGTACTAAAGAGAAATCTAGGATTATTTTTATTCTCTTCAATTAATGATGAAAAATATGCTGCTCTAACTCTGCGAAGGGTCTTGTTATACAACAATAGACTGTCCCTCCAGATTAAGTAGGATTCCTCTTGGTGTGTAGAGCGCCATTTTCTCTCCAATTTCCTAACATTGTGCTTCAAGGAACGCAGCTCTGAATTAAACCAGGGAGCCAGCTTCCTGTGAATTATCACCTTCTTTTTCAAGGGAGCTACATTATCTAATGCAGAACGCAATGAGGAAGTCACACTGTTAGCAAATGTATCTATTTGTGAATGGGAAGAAACAGCATTGCTGCCATCTACAGGGCATTTCTGCAATACTGAGGATATTAAGAGGGGGACAGACTCTAAGTTTTGATACAGCATTATCCGATAAAGATCTACTATAATGGAACCCTCTTTTGGGGGTGGAGAAATCGGTTAGATTAAACTCAAATGTTATTAAAAATGATCAGATAGGACAGGGTTGTGAGAGAATACTGTTAGTTCTTCACAATCAATGCCATATGTCAGCACAAGGTCCAAAGTATGGAGCCGAGAGTGCGTTGGCTTATGCACATTTTGAGCAAAACCAATTGAATCTAGGATAGTTTTAAAGGCTACACTAAGGTTATCACATTCAGTGTCAACATGGATGTTAAAATCACCCACTATAATAACCTTGTCAGTATTTAACACCAAATCAGATAAGAAGTCTGACAGTTGATCCACAAACTGAGTGTAAGGGCCTGGTGGACGATACAAAACAATAAACAGAAGAGGTTTTATTGCTTTGCAGTTTGGATGAGGGAAACTGAGGGTTAAATGTTCAAAAGAACTGTAATTATTAATTGGCCTGGGACTAATTAATAAATCAGACTGAAAGATGGTTGCCACTCCTCCTCCTCTTCCCACAGATCTGGGAATGTGGAAATTTGAATAACTGGAGGGAGTTGACTCATTTATACTAACGTAGTCCTCTTGTAGCCAGGTTTCTGTGACACAAAACAAATCAATCTTATTATCAGAAATCAATTCATTAACTAACATAGTCTTTGGAGGGAGAGACCTTATATTTAATAGACCACATTTAATTCTTTTATTTTTTGGTTCAAAGTGATCCATATGGATTTTTATTAGATTTTTATGATTTGTTCCCTTTAGATCAGTTTTTGATCTGTTAAGTTTTGGCCGTGGGAAAGACACCGTCTCAATAGGGTAATGGGTGGGTAACAGTACAGAAGCTGCAGAGAGGTGTGTTAAACTACGGCTCTGCTTCCTGGTCTGGACCCTGGGTTGTCAGCATTTAGGAGAACTAATAAATCCGGCCAGATTCCTAGAAAGAAGAGCTGCACCATCCAAAGTGGGATGAATGCCGTCTCTCCTGATCAGACCAGGTTTTCCCCAGAAAGTTTGCCAGTTATCAATGTAGCCCACGTCGTTTTCTGGACACCACCTAGACAACCAGCGGTTGAATGATGACATGCGGCTAAACTTGTCATCACTGGTCAGATCAGGCAGGGGACCAGAGAAAAGTACAGAGTCCGATATTGTTTTAGCAAACTCACACACCGAAGCAACACCAACTTTGGTGACCTCTGATCGGCGTGACCGGGTGTCATTACCGCCAGCGTGAATAACAATCTTACTGTATTTACGCTTATCCTTAGCCAGCAGTTTTAGGTAGGATTCTATGTCGCCCGTTCTGGCCCCTGGTAGGCATTTAACTATGGTTCCTGGTTTCTTTAGTGCCACGTTTCTTATTACAGAGCTGCCAATAATTAAGGTCGGCTCCTCGGCGAGACTGTCGCTCAGAGGGGAAAATTTATTAGAAACGCAGATGGGTTGGTGGTGATCTGGGGGCTGAAATCTAGAGCTATGCTTACTACGAACCGTCACCCAGCCGGCCTGCTTAACCGGCTGTTCGAGTGCGGCTGTTTGTTCGCTACGTGAAGTTACTCTTTGTGGCTCTGCGCTAGCAAAGGAGCGGCTATCAGCTGGTTTTTCAACAGCACGGAGCCGGGTCTCCAGTTCTGACACCCTCGCCTCCAAAGCTACAAAAATACTACATTTATTACATGTACCATTATCACTAAAGGAGGCAGAGGAATAACTGAACATCTGACACAGAGAGCAGCAGATAGGAGACTAAGTCAGAGACGGAGAAGCCATTATGAGGCTAAGGCTTGGCTAGCGCTAGGCTAACGCTAGGCTAAAGCTAGGCTAGCGCCCTGTTATCACGCCAAAGAACAAACCGTGTGAAACACGAGGAGTTCCCAAACGTGATGAGCAGCCACAGAAAATGTTTTAAAAGTGCTTATGTTTGGGAACAGGTGTTACAGCAAAGAGGTTTAAAGATAAAAAGCGAGAGAGCCTGGAGCAAAAATCCGTCGTTCACACAGCAACAACAGGAAGTGACACAATACGCCTTACCGCAAACAGGAAGTCAGGAAACTGTTTTAAAATTACTTTTTTTTTTTCCTACATTCTATCCCTACTTGCTTTTATTCCTATATTTTAATCATGTAAAGCACTTTGCATTGTCTCTGTACTGAATTGTGCTATATAAATAAATTTGCCTTGCCTTGCCTAGGGGAGCTTGCTTTCTGGGACTGCCGTAGGTTCCCCAGTCCTTTTCTCCCCATCCCCGGACTCCTCCCTCTCCCTGCTCCATCACGCGGCTACACATGTAGGACCTTGGGGAGGGGGGCGTTACTGGAGGTTGTCACTTTCTGATGACGTCCCTCACCCCAATTTTATTATGCATTTTAGACACTTTCACTCAAAACATTTTCAGAACGTACATACATGTAGGCCATTGTATGGGTGGGTGGGGGTGAAGACATCTGGGGGGGCTTATGTTGTGTGAGCCTTGCCTCGGCTTGGCTCCCTCCACCCCCTCTCGCATTTAGACATTGAGGGTTCTGGGCAGTTGCTTGGAGGGGGTGCGCTGGCACCAGCTCCCTTCCGGAGGGGGTGGTGGACTGTGCCAGGCACCCCCTTCGGTGCTCCCAGTTTTAAACACACTTGAGAAAAACATGCAACAACACAACATCTGAGTCTGGGGCCTGGAGGAGGAACGGGCCACCGGGTCCGGGGTCTAGGCAGAGGGTTGCTGTGGGGCCAGGGTGGCTTGCCGGGACTGGGGCTGATGCCTCTGCTCTCCCCAAAATGAGGTGGGGGGGGGTGGCTAGGGTAAGGAGGGGGAGGGAGTGGGTTTATTAGGTAATAAGGGGGGTTCTGGTTGGGTGGCCCGTACTGGTCATGTTGGCCGGGGGGCGTCTGGTCCGGGTACAGGGTGGGGGGTCGGGAACGAGCCGTCGGATTGTGGTGCCCCCCCCCCACTTGGGATTGTTGGATGTGAGTGTTATGTGGAAATGTGTGTTCAGCGTCGTCCTTTTTTTTCTTTTTGTCTGTGTGCGGTGAGTGGGGCACTAGGGTGGGAAGGTGTGAATGAGACTTTTTTTGCCAGGTTTGGGTCCGAACTGCTACCTCTCCCAAGAACACCTTAAATCTCCGCTAGGTGCGGAGCCCACCCCCCCCATCCTGCCCCCCTCCGCTGACTGGCGCCTTGGCCTGCTGGTGCATTGGCGGCCCTCGGGTTCGGGGCGGATTCCCGGGTGGGTGCCGGCTCATTCCTGGCGGCTTCTTCGCGGGGCCTGGCCCCCCTGGGCTCGGTTGGGGCTCCCGCCGGTGGGCGAGGCGCCCCTGGGGCCCTAGGGCCTATGGCCGGTGCCACTTCAGCATAGCTGGCTGCCGTCGGAGCCCACGGGCTCACCCCCGCGGCTCCTGGGGGCTTCAGCATTGCGGTGGCTGGGGGATTTCCTCGGGGTCGTCTCTCCTCATACCTTGGTGGGGGGGGGGGCAGATTTCCTGTGTTGGCCCCTCTTGGGCGCCCTGCTTTGGGGGTCTGGGGTTATGGGTCCCCCGGCACCTCCCTCGGTGCTCGGGGAAGGCGGGTCTTTGGTTCTTCACAACCACTATTGAGCATTTTTCTTCTGGATAAATTTCACATACACAAGTGCAGTCTCACAAACACCCACAGGTGCTGGGTTCCAGGTACTAAGTGTTCACTTCTATACAGAAAGCCCATAATTTATTTATTTATCTATTTGCTTTCTTTTCTCAGCTATCACATTATACATGTCAGTTTAAATAATACATATAAATTAGCAATGGTATCAAGGTGTTACTTTATTGTATCTGTTATACTATATGCGTTGGTTGTGCTGTTCTTTTTACATCTCTCTTTCCAGGTGATGAAGCAGACTGAAGACGTTTTATCATTCTTTCCCTTTTATCTCTTCTTTCTTTCACCTCTTCTCTTTCTTTTTTTTCTCTTCTTGTTGTAACCCCTGATTGTTTCTATTAAGAATTATATGTCATTTTGGGTTTCAGGTTCACAGTTTTGGACCACTTATCAGAATTGAAAGGTAACGCTCATGTAGCCCAGGACGGAACATCAACATTGTAAATGCTGTGGATTTAGTTTTTTGTGTAATGCAGCTGTACCTAGTTTGACCACTAGAGGCCTCCCTCTTTTCTTTTGACACTTTTGTTATCGGTCTTTTTGACTTCCTTTTTTTTTCTCTTCATGATGCATATTGAAGCTGTTGTTACCGTTGTTGGTTGAAAGGCAAGATATTTCAAAGCTAAAGTGATCCCCCTCCCATTCGGAGCTGCAAGCGGGCAAAGTGGTCAGTAGACTATAATTCTACAGCTTTATTTTAGTTTTTATCCACTGACTGTGTGGATGTAAATTCATTGTTTTGTTTATTGTCTGTTTGTAGTTCTACGGTGGTCTACGGTGCATCCTGTCGCTAGCTGCGCTAGCTATCTAAGTGCATCAATAAAGAAACCATCTGTAGTTAAAGAACCGGAGTCCTCGGATGCTTGAATGGGCGGCATAGTAGAACACTCCACCGTGTCGAGGGTGTAAACTCCAGATGAAGTCGCTGTGAACCTATGAGGACGTCGGGTAGAGGACTTGTCTGCAGTTGAAGATGTATCGTGTCGTTTGGTGAACTTTGCATTGGGAAGATTAAAGGAGCAGTTCGGAAAAGGCTAAACAAGTGAGCACGGTAAAGAAAACGGCTCAGAAGTAGCGTTACCACAGAACTGCCACAGAGCTTCCCGTTGCACCAGGATTTCACTGCGTTCATCTTAAATCGAGCAGATAAATGTTCCCTACACTTGAGAAGAGCCAAGAGACTTCATAGGTAAATGCCATTCATTAAGCGAACTGACATCTACTTTTAAGGTACTGAGTTTTTCCCACCTAAGTATATAATTGCATTGCAAGCATGTGCATTATATTCAGATTGTGTGAAGAGGGCTGGTAATTGCATTATTAGAGTTATTTTTTGTCCTTTATATCAGCTCATTTAGTGGTGTTTTTTATTTTTATAAAGTAACATACTGTAGAGCTAATGACCATTTATGTAGGTCTGTAACAAACGTTTAAGAAGGACAATTTTAAAGGGAATTTTTATCTTCCCGTTTACCTTAAATTCTTTATTATATTTGTAAGCATAATATCACACGGTTAACATGTCACAAAGCGAAGATGTAAATCATATATTCACTTCACCAGAAACAGCTGGTATTAATGCACAAGAAGAAGCAATGACAAAGGGTCAAGATGAGACACATAAGCAAGTTGATACTAGTATCACAGGTGTCTCAGCCACACTAGACGCACAACCTGAAGACATTCGGAAAAGTGAACGCATACGAAAGCTCACTGAAAAGGGACAAGCTCTAGTAGATGAGAAAATACAGGATCTTAAAACAATGTTCAAGAGAGCATATGAGAGGTGGAAGCACAACATAAATGGACTGAAAAAATCCATCAAGCACAATGATGTTTCTGAGTTAATGGAGATCATCAGCAAAATAAATAAAACCCAAGCTGAGATTGATACTATTTATCTCAAAATAAGAGACACTCTACATCCTGATCATCCTGACCCAGAAATCCGTAGACTCAGTGATACATGCCAAGCACTCACTGTGGTTGCAAATAAAAAAGTTCAGAAGTTCTTCAGCAATGATGGTTCAGAAGCTTCAACCTGGCCTGACGCTGAATCCGTATTTGAAACTACAACCTCCAATGTCTCTTTATCTACAAAGAAGACCAGACAGTCGAGACAGTCTTCCTATACATCACTAGATGCCAGAGAAGCTGCAGCTGAAGCAGCTGCCAGCACAGAGGTGCTTAAAATAATGAAAGCACAGAGTGAGCAAGAAGAAGAAATACAAAGACTTGAGCAGGAGGATCAAATGTTGGCAGCTAAAAATGAAGCAGAGATGGCTAAACTAAGAGCTGAAAATGAAGCAGAATTCATAAGACAGAAAGCCGAAAATGAAGCTGAAAATGCCAGGAAAAGAGCTCAGTTTATTGCAGAAAGTGCAGCCAGAAGGATAAAGCTGGAGGAAAAAAGGAAAGAAGTTAAACGGTTAGAGGAACTCAAAAAGCTTAAAGCTGCTAAGGCAAAACTAAAGGTTTACTCTGAAGGTGTTTATAGTGATAATGATGAAGATGATCATCTGTCATTACCACCTCTATCACAAAATCCAATACCCAAAGCTCTTCCCACACAAAGACTGGTTCCTCAGACACTTTCACCACACCAAGCTAAGCCCACTCCAACAAATCATGCCGAAGTTCCACAGCCGTACCAAGCTGTAGTCACTAAAGCCCTGACTTCTCCTCCACGTATCTACACTTCTGTATCAGTGCCGCAAGCCGCCATGCTTACTAAAGCAACTATGAGTTATGATCCCCTGCACACTCAGCCTGTTTTCATGCAACAAGCTGAAAACACACGAGCCCCTCCCACTCAAACAGCTACATCAGACATGTCAAATGATCTGGTAAGAACACTAGCTGAAGCTATCACTGCAAATCGCATCCCAGTACCAGAACCTGCTGTCTTTATGGGAGATCCTCTTAAGTACACTGATTGGAAGCTTTCCTTTTCGACTCTAATTGATCGAAAGAATCTTCCAGTCCAGGAAAAACTGTTTTTCCTACGCAAATACGTTGGCGGTGCTGCCAAAAGAGCTATAGAAGGTCATTTCTTGGTGGGAACAGAAACTGCCTACCATGCTGCCTGGCGTGTGTTAGAAGAGAGATTTGGTGATCCATTCCTGATCGGTAAAGCATACCGTGATAAGATACATTCCTGGCACAAAATTGGTCCCAAAGATGTGGTAGAGCTTCGTGATTTTGCTGACTTTCTGAGCAGTGTTGAATCAGCCATGCCCTATATACAAGGTTTGCAAGTTCTAAATGACTGCGTGGAAAATCAAAGGATAGCACAAAAGCTACCAGACTGGTTAAGTTCACGGTGGAACAGAGCAGTCGTAACAATCCAGGATGAAACGAAGGCTTTCCCTGATTTCAAAGACTTTGTATCATTCCTCAACAAGGAGGCTCATATTGCTTGCCATCCCATTACATCCTGGCAAGCTATGAAATCAAAGGAAGAAAAATCAAAGTTGAGTGGACAAGAAAACTATAAGAGACATCAAAAACGTGATATTGGTGCAAAGACATTTACTACAAGCTCAACTGAAAGGACAGATAAGTGTTTGTTCTGCAAGAAACCAAACCACACTCTTCATAAGTGTCGTAAATTTATGGAGAAAACAATCGAAGAGAGAGTCAAATTTGTACAGCAAGAGAAACTCTGTTTTGGCTGCCTCAAAACTGGCCATCACTCCAAGGCCTGTAACCTAAGAAGCACATGTGATACATGTGAAAAACAACATCCAACATGTTTACATCAAAACCGTGAAAAGGGGAACCAAAACCAAGGAAAGAAACCAAGACAAAACGCGTCACATAAAAATTATGATGACAAAGATGTGTCTGAACATGATCAGTCAAGGGAAACCAATAAAGACAAAGACAAAGGATTAAAACCGAAGACGCCAGAGTCAGACGAAGCTACTTCTCTCAGAATCTTCCAAAGGGGGGGTGCCACTCACACCTCACCAATTGTTCCAGTGTATGTGTCCTCACAGACACAACCAGAAAGGGAAGTGCTTGTGTATGCTCTTCTCGACACTCAGAGCGACACTACCTTTATCCTGAAGGATGTAGCTGACACACTGAATGTCAAGAAGGATCCTGTGAAGCTTAAGGTATCTACAATAACTTCAAGAACAAAGGTTGTGTCAAGTGAAAGGGTAAAAGGTCTACAGGTGAGAGGTATGAAGTCTGGAACAAACATCAAGCTGCCAGTAAGCTACACCAGAGAGTACATACCAGCTAACAGATCCCATATACCAACAAGTCAAACAGCAAAGTCCTGGCCTCATTTAGAACATCTGGCTGATGAAATGTCTCAGGAACTGGACTGTGAAGTAGGGTTACTGATTGGCTATAACTGCTCTCAAGCTTTGGCTCCTAGAGAGGTCATCCATGGTATTGAAGACCAGCCTTTCGCGCTCAAGTCTGTGCTGGGTTGGAGCATCATTGGCTACAACAACACTGCCACTGACTACGAAGATGAAATAGGTGTGAGTCACCTCATTGTCACAAAGCAAGTCATACCAGCTATTATACCTCATTTTAAGCTGAAGTCTGAAGTCCACTTCACTTCTAGAACTCAAGTTAAGGAAATGATCTCTCCATCAGACATAATAAAGGTGTTTGAGTCAGACTTTGCTGAAAGAACAAGTGAAGACGTTCCAATATCACAAGAAGACCTTCAGTTCCTCACAAAACTAAAAGAGGGCATCAAGCAAAAACAGGACGGACACTATGAGATGCCGTTGCCTTTTAAGGTAGAGAGGCCAAATTTGCCAAACAACAGAGCATGTGCTGAACATCGTCTAAAGTGTCTGGAAAGACGTTTGAAAAAAGATGAGAAATACTGCAAAGATTATGTGGCCTTCATGAAGGACATTATAGCAAGAGGTGATGCTGAAAGGGTCCCAGAGACAGAAATTGAAAGTCAAACAGTGTGGTATATTCCCCACCATGGGGTTTACCACCCCAAGAAGCCTGGAAAGATTAGAGTCGTGTTTGATTGTTCAGCCAGGTTTTGCAACACCTCACTCAACGAGCATCTCCTGACTGGTCCAGACCTCACAAATACTCTCGTTGGAGTTTTGTGTCGTTTCAGAAAGGGAAAGGTGGCCATCATGTGCGATGTGGAACGTATGTTTCATCAGTTTCATGTGGCACAACAAGATCAAGACTATCTCCGATTCCTGTGGTGGGATGAAGGAAAGATGGAAAATCCACCATCAGCGTACCGCGTGAAAGTCCACCTGTTTGGTGCGGCATCTTCGCCAGGATGTGCCAACTTCGGGCTCAAGTACCTGGCAGCAGAAGGTGAAAAACTGTTTAGCGACAAAACAGTAAAGTTCATTCAATGCAACTTTTATGTTGACGATGGATTGACAAGCGTGGACACTGAAACTGAAGCTATCCAGCTTGTCCAAGAAGCAAGAGAGCTCTGTAAGACTGGAAAGCTCCGCTTACACAAGTTCATCAGTAATAACAAAAAAGTGATGGACACAATTCCAAAGGAAGAACGTGCTGATGGAGCAACCGACCTGGACATGGCCCTTGGAGAACAAAAGATGGAACGAGCTCTAGGAGTCCAGTGGTGCATCAGTTCTGACAAGTTGCAGTTCCAAGTTGCAGTAAAAGACAATCCCTTCACAAGAAGAGGAGTGCTGTCAACTGTAGCTTCAGTCTTCGATCCTCTTGGATTTTTGGCACCTTTTATCCTAAGAGGAAAGATAATCTTACAAAAAATGTGCCAGGACAAGATAGGATGGGATGAACCACCTCCTGATGACCTCAAGCCACATTGGGAAGCTTGGCTCCAAGATCTTCATAATTTGTCTTCAGTGGACATACCACGGTGCTACACACCATCAACATCCAAGGAAGTTCAGCATTATGAACTCCACCATTTTTCTGATGCTAGTTCAACTGGCTATGGAGAATGTTCTTATCTCAGAACTGTTTCCAAATCTGGAGAAGTCCACTGTACTCTTGTTATGGGAAAGGCGAGAGTCGCACCAACAAAAATAACAACGATCCCAAGACTAGAACTTTCAGCTGCAGTAGTGGCCACAAGGACAAGTGAAATGCTCAGACGAGAGATGGAACTAGAGGACCTACAGGAATACTTTTGGACCGACTCAAAAGTCGTGCTTGGGTATCTCAATAACGATGCAAGGAGGTTCCATGTCTTTGTAGCAAATCGTATCCAACAAATTAAATCAAGCACAGAACCAAGACAGTGGCGACATGTTCCCTCAGAAGATAATCCAGCTGATCACGCGTCGCGCGGGCTCACAGCCAAAGAAGTCAAACTGGTTTACTGGGCCTCACTTCTTATGGCAAAAGGAACTCCCTAAAGAGGAAGAGATTCAGGCTGACGAGGTTGACAGTGAAGACCCAGAACTCAAAAGAGCACAGGTTCTCACATCTGAAGCAAGGGAAGAGAGATTGCTGTCAAATCGCCTTGAGAAGTTTTCGGACTGGAGAAGAGTAGTAAAGGCCATAGCAAGGCTCAAGCGTCGTGCAAAGGAAGCAAAAGGCTTAAGGACAAGAACAAATGAGCTCTCTACACTAGAAGAAAGAAAGGATGCTGAACAATTTGTAATCCAAATAGTTCAAAGAGAAGCATTCAGTGAAGAGATCAAAGCTCTTAGCCAAGGTAAGGAAGTTCGCAGAAATAAGTCAACCTACCTCCATAATTTAAGCCCTTTCGTGGATAGCCATGGTATCCTAAGGGTGGGAGGAAGATTAACCCAAGCCGCACTTCATCCGCATACCAGACACCCAGCTATTCTCCCAAAGGGACATCATGTCTCTCGTCTCATAGTCAAGCATTACCATGAGAAGGTGTGTCATCAGGGTCGTGGAATGACAATGAACGAAATACGAGCCAATGGATTCTGGATTCTTGGATGCAGTAGTGAAGTGTCATCTTTTATCTTCAAATGTGTGAAGTGCAGGAAGTTAAGGAAGCCCAGTCAAGAACAAAAAATGGCCAATCTTCCACCAGAGAGAATGGAATCTGCACCTCCATTCACATACAGTGGCATGGACTGCTTCGGACCATTCTGTGTCAGAGAGGGGAGGAAGGAGCTGAAGAAATATGGACTCATATTTACCTGCATGTGCTCAAGAGCCATTCACATAGAGGTCTTGGATGACCTCACTACTGATGCCTTCCTGAATGCGTTACGTTGCTTTATCGCAATACGGGGCAATGTGAGACAACTCCAAAGTGACCAAGGCACCAACTTTGTAGGTGCAAGGAATGAGTTCCAAGATATGATGAAAGGACTACCGCAAGAACGTATGAACGAAATGGGATGCAGCTTTGTTATGAATCCTCCTGCATCTAGTCACATGGGCGGTGTCTGGGAGAGACAGATCCGCACAGTAAGGAGTGTCCTCATGTCTATTCTCGACCAATCTGCAAACAGACTAGACAGCTCTTCATTGAGGACCTACTTATATGAGGTAATGGCTATTGTGAATAGCAGACCCTTAACCACTGTACATCTCAATGATCCATCAGGTCCAGAACCCTTAACTCCTAATCATATACTCACAATGAAGTCCTCTGTCATCATGCCCCCACCTGGCAAGTTCGTAAGAGAAGATCTCTATCTTCAAAAAAGATGGAAGAGAGTTCAGTTTCTGTCAAACGAGTTTTGGACCAGGTGGAGGAAGGAGTATCTGCTCAATCTGCAGCAAAGAAGGAAATGGACTAAGGATAGGAGAAGCGCAAGGATAAATGACATTGTCCTCCTGTTAGATGAGAACTTGCCTAGGAATCAATGGAAATTGGCAAGGGTCGTAGAAGTTTTCCCTTCCGCTGACAACAGGATCAGAAGAGTTAAGCTGCTGATCAGTAACACGGGCCTCGACAGTAGAGGTAGGCGCACATCTCAGCCTCATTATTTAGAAAGAGCCATACAAAAAACAGTGCTATTACTTGAAGCTGAGTGAAAGGGCTGACTTAGTGAGATCTCTTGGTCTCTCTTGTTTTGTTTTTTGTCAGCAATTTTCTGTACATAGTTTTAAGAATCACTTTGTGTGATTGGTGGGAGTGTAAATGCTGTGGATTTAGTTTTTTGTGTAATGCAGCTGTACCTAGTTTGACCACTAGAGGCCTCCCTCTTTTCTTTTGACACTTTTGTTATCGGTCTTTTTGACTTCCTTTTTTTTTCTCTTCATGATGCATATTGAAGCTGTTGTTACCGTTGTTGGTTGAAAGGCAAGATATTTCAAAGCTAAAGTGATCCCCCTCCCATTCGGAGCTGCAAGCGGGCAAAGTGGTCAGTAGACTATAATTCTACAGCTTTATTTTAGTTTTTATCCACTGACTGTGTGGATGTAAATTCATTGTTTTGTTTATTGTCTGTTTGTAGTTCTACGGTGGTCTACGGTGCATCCTGTCGCTAGCTGCGCTAGCTATCTAAGTGCATCAATAAAGAAACCATCTGTAGTTAAAGAACCGGAGTCCTCGGATGCTTGAATGGGCGGCATAAACATTGACCACACTCACACACAACATAAGTTCAAAAATCAGGGTTTCCCGCAGCGCTATCTTGGCGAGGCGGCCGCCTCGCAAAACTCACGCTACCGCCTCGCCAACATTCCAAAAAAAAAAAAAAAAAAAAGTGACGTTAACACGCGGTTTGTTGTTGTTGCTTTCGCGCGTGCGTGAATGGCAGGGAAAAAACACATGGATACCCCCCGCTCCGTGAGTCGGTCCGCGGACAACGTCCCCCCCCCCCCCCCCCGCTCCGCGGACAACGTGTCGTCCACCCCCCCCCCCCCCGCTCCGCGAGTCGATCCGCCTCGCATAACCAAATTCCTGCGGGAAACACTGAAAATGTATTGTTAACCTTGAACGTGAACAATATGAACAATATCACAACAATATGAAGAAATAACAAAGTGCGCCCAATAAAAAATAAAGAAGATAAATAAAATTAGGGGAAAAAAAATTTGCTCAGTTTATTCTTCATTTAGTATCGTTGGGGCCCTTTAATGCGTTTCACTGGTCTTACCACACCACAGGTTTGGGAGGTTCGTTCAGTTCTTTATTCTTCTGTTCTGGCTCGCCATCTAATTCTATGGATCCCGTCACTCCAACAGATGCTTGGAATCAGCCCGATGGCTATCCAGTGCTGGTATCCTCTTTATCGTGGACTACTGGTGTCGCTGATGCCTCTCTCAGCATTGAGAGTCACCAAGTCGTATCCTCTCAGAAAAAAAACCTGACCTGTAGGACAGGCCACATTTATTCATTCATTCAGTAAATTAAAGTACTACAGGCCATAATTCCTTAATTAAAATAAATAACACAATTATGACATATATATAAATTTAAATGAATTAACAAAAATAGTTAATTCTCATTTCAGTGTTACTTCAACAGTGTAAACGAAATAAAATACTAAAATTACCCTTTCCTTCCATACAATACACACACTACTTTCGATACACGATATTCACACACAATAGCCTAGCAATTTATCTGAATCACCCCGACGTGTTAGCAATTAGCTAATTCGTCAGCTCTGTTAGCTGAGTTCAATACTAGTTTACCCTGGCTGCTACACTAACGGCTAACGCATGTGGAATCAAATTAGCAGTTAGCGGCTGATTAGCGCTGACGCTAGCACACCTTTATTCGATGTTACATCGCTCAAAGTGCACATTAAACTCACTGCCGAGTAGGCAGTATCAAATGTGGATTCTGGAATTTGCTCACGATGTTTTTTCAACCATTTCTCTAAGTTTGCGTATCAACTCTTTTTTCCCGAAGCAGAGAGCCCCTCGTGCAACCGGACGGTGTGTCCTCCTTCCAACTATCTCCCAGAGCGCTGTGCGCAGTCACAGTACTGCGACGCACCTCTCTCTCTCTGCGCTGTACGGCGGAGTTAACCCCATAAATGCCAGCTATCTCTCTCACACATTCATACAAACTAAACAACAGGCTTTTACTTCTAACAGCTTATGAAGCCTGAGCTACATTGTTCTTCCTTTAGTCTCCTACGTTCCCATTGTAGTGTCCACATAATTTGAAATACTCCCCGGAGGAATCACAATAAAACTATTTACATGCATAAATCAAGCGGAGCACTATGGCGAAAGCTGATTGCTCCACTTGGGAAAGTAAAATCTGTCGAGCCCTATTTGGCATTAAGGCATCAATTCTTATTGCCACATTGCTAGACAGGCAATGTGGAAAAATAATAATAATTTTGGTAGATGTAAGATTACTTTCCTAGCACGCAAACTTGTATTTTGAAGCAGAAAAGCTTTTTTAAAAAGTGCAGGGACTTGTTAGATTATCAAACTGTTTGACCCATAGATATATGCTTACAACTGGACAAATGCCATTCTTTGGCATGACAGTATGTCATATGTGCTATAAAATATATGAAGTGTTGGACAAGAGCTTGGAAATAACATAAAATGAGATGTTAGAACTAAAATGCCACAGTTTCTAAAGTATGAGAACAAAGGAAGCAATACAAAAAGTAAAAAGTGTGTGAGAGCACATAGACTGGACTCGCAGATTTTGGATGAAACAAATGCAGAAAATAAAGTCCACATTGAGCACAACCACATACAGCACTTCTTGCGGTTTAACTCCTGTGGTTTTTTGGGGGCATTTTTCAAGTGAAAATATTTTCATTTATTTAATCTTTTAATAATCACTAGAGTGGTGTGAGTATTCCAGATCAAATACACAAAAAGAAAATTCACTCAGCTTTATCTCTTCAAATACAATTGTCATAACCCTCTACTACTAAAAACTTAAACCCATTATCAGTTGCCTTTGTTAATACTGCCTTTGGGTAGAGTTTTAGTCCATCTTTCCTTTTAAATGTTGGGAAGGCAGCCCTATTGCAGTTCAGCTTGAGTTAAGCCTCTCTAGCTCATTTTTGTGCATTGTATTTAACTATATGGGAATTCAAATTAAGTTTTATATTATTGCTTGCTGTGTTGTGTGTGAATCTGTTTCTGTGTGAGTATGTATGTAGATCCATGTGCCCTATGCTAATTTCTACATCTTCTCTGTCAGATGGGAGGAGGCGTTGGCAAGGGAAGGGTAGCAGGGATGCACTGTGTGTCAGGGGACAGGGTGGGGGTGTGAGGGGATGTGATGGTAAAGCTTAAGCTAACTCCTAGAATTGCTGCAGCAGGGTGGGCTATGAGAGGGTGAGAATCTAACTATGGGCCAATCCTGCTGCTATAGGGATTAATGTCACTCCTGCATTTGGAGACCGAAGAAAATCCCAGGAATGATTATGAAAAACCAGATTGGATTTCACTGTGTTTAGCACATTTTCATTCCCCAGGCTCAAGAAGAAGATTCTTAGAGAGAGTGATCTGTCTGTCACTTTCACAGGCTGGTGTTACATTGTCAAGGAAATGACTTTTGGATATGTTCACACTTGATACAATTTGACAGTGAGACATGGTCTTAACTCAAAGAACAGGGCTGAAATGAAACAAGCCTTGCGATTCAATAAAGTTTGCAACAGTATAAACCAAACTCCTTACCTAAAATATGTACAATTGATTTTGTCACAAAAAGTAACAGTGGGAATAAATGTACAGAATAAGTACTAGGAAACTGATCTGGCAGCGATAGGTATACTACATTGAAATATAGGGTTTGGAACAAAACTAAGGTTATCCTTTTGAAAAACAATATTATTCTACATTGGTGATGAATGTACCACCTCTCAGCAACTTTTATAATATTTTAAAGAAAAATAATTGAATGTGGTTTACACCACAATGTAAAATACCCTTTTAGAAAGATCATGGTTAGAAAGAAAAAATGACATGATGTGTCTACTGCAACAAAGATACATTTAGTAATTAATATTATAAACAAGTAAGGATCTGAAATGTCACAATTGATGGGAACGGCATGCACATGAGTTGGATTCTGAATATGAATTGTAAATGTGGAAGGAGCAGTGGGCAGTAAATGAGAAGTAAACTAAATCGATAATAAGCCATGTTCAATGTCTCTATTGTACATTTGAACAAAAACAAGGACAGTTAGACTTTAAAATGTGCCTGACGTCTGACTATGTTAAAGTTTCAGTAAAATGTATGAACTAATTAAGGTTGTGAGGTAATTCATACTGGGTGCAGGTCCAAAGTTGTTACTGACAAAAACAATTAGTTATTTAGAGCTCAGTGACTGTTGTTGTATAATATTTTTTATACTGCTGCATGTCTTGCTGCTTAACACATAATATTTATTTAGTGATTCATTTAATTTGTTGAGTAATAAACTATAAGGTTAGTTTGCTGTGACATTAGACAATTGCTGTGATATTGCAATGATAGGCTTAAATATTTAGATTTGCATTTACAGATCTGTTTTTTTTTCTCTGCCTGGTTTCTAGTTCATCATAGTGCAACTTTTAGTAAGCCAGTTCATATTCATTATTTACCCTCATCAAACTGCAGCCAAGATGTCAGAATCTTGTTAGCCTGTTAACGGCTACCACATCTTAAGACTACTGCTTACAGCTTTGCCTGCATGAGGCAAACTCCTCTATGTTGTGGGTCTGTCTAAAGCATCTGTCAGTGCCAGAGGTGTTGCCAAAACTTCATATTTGCATACTGTATGTCCTTGCACTTTTTTGGCATGAATTCATAATGACAAGTTGGGACAAGGAGACTCATAGAAGACACCCAGTTATGGCAGATCTTGTCTGTTTGTATCTTATTGGGGCTAAGGTTTGGGTTCTGTTAAATCTGGTATGCAAGGGCATTATTTTAAAAGTAGTTATGACGCTTATAAAGTATTTTACATATGTACGTGACCCTGTAATAGATTGGCAACCTGTCCAGAGTGTACGCTACCTCTTGCCCCGTTATTCCTGGAAATAGTTAAGCAGGTATACAAAATAAACAAATGGATGGATGATTACTACAGCCTCTACTTTCAAGAGGTGGTCTCTTTGTGTTAGGTGACATTAATTTGATATCAGTTCAGTCTATTATCACTGACTTTACTTGCATGTTGCTGTGTTTAGTAATATAACATAGTTAACATAAAGGTAACATGTCTTATCTTTAAAATGCATGCTGCAAGTCCTTTTGCTGTTTTAAAAACATAGGACCTCACTTGCTCATTTGCATAAAAAATATGAAGACTACGATATCAGGTATTAGACATGATAAAATCAGGTGAGTGAGAATTGTTGGAAGTGTTGTCATCCATTTTTGCAATTACATAGTATTCACGCTGTGTTTACACACAAGCAGTGGCATCTCTGGCATGATAAGTTAAATGGGGCAAAAAAACTAATGATTTATAATTGTTTTTGCAGTGGCGCCTCTGGCATGATAAGTTAAGTGGGGCACAAAAACTAATGATTTATAATAGTTTTGTATATATATATTAATATATTAGCAGCAACTACCTTTTTGTGATGCATACAACCTGACTTTGATAAATTTTAAATTAAACAGATAAATTAATCCAACACACTAGAAATATCCATCCATCCATTTTCTAAAATGTCTATCCCTTGTGGGGTCGTGAGGGGTGCTGGTGCCTATCTCCAGCTACACTAGAAATATAATTTTATATAAGCTAAATGTAATTACATTTTTAGACTTACAAATAAAGGCTCACTAATATTATTCATTTATTGAACATAAAAGATTCACATCAATCCTTCAATGAGCCAACAAGGCCAACCAAAACCAGATGGTGGCACACTATCCAGCAGAATGTAAAACGTAATGTGTGCAATTCCAGTATTTCGATTGGACAATCCGAGCTTGGGGCCAGAGGATTTGTGCCCCATGGGTGTCTACTGACAGTGTGGTGGGCATGTGCACTGCCATTTCAGATGTTCATCATTTAAACAAACGTTGGTGGGCCGGCCCCAATATCAAGGCACCTCAAGAGGATTTAGCCTGCTGAGCTTGTCAGTATTCTGGCAGACTTTGATATAGAGATACAAATGTTTCCTTCTTTCCTTATCTATGCAATAGAGACAGGTACAGGTGTGGTAATAGCCCACTCTATGCTTAACACAAACATGTCGGATATTATAGCTTCCATTTCTTATACTTTTAGAATTACATGAACACATAGATCAGATATTGTCAGGATCATGCCATTTGTTAACCCCAGCCTTTAGATGTCCTAATACATTTCAGTAATCCAGGAAAAAAATGAAAAGTTGAGTAGGTCTTCTGGATGGGTTCTTCTTTGTTGAAACATGTCATCTCTTCTCCAAGAGACTTCTTCAGTCTGAGCATTACAGGTAAACTCAACCTTATAAGCCATACCTTGGGATAGCGGATCAACAAGTTTAACAGTGACAAATCATAACTGGTTGCTCATATGCAAAAGAGGACCACCCACCTAACAACCAATCGTTAGTACTCTGATGGCTAGCTATGGTTCCCAGAGTCATAATCACAATAACATCCTCCAATACTGGACGGATGGTTTCTCTTCACAGCAATGGCTGCCTTTACTCCTCTCTAATCTGGAAAAAAAACAGTCTACTGTTTTTTTTAGAGAAGCATATTTGTCATCTTTAATAGAGCAGAATAAAAATAATCCTAGGTTTTCTATTAGTAGACTTGCTAAATTTAAACAGAGTCATAGCTCTGTTGATCCATCTATTCCCTCAACTCTCAGTAGCAATGACTGTATGGGTTTCTTTTAAAAATAAAATTGATTCTATTAAAAATAAAATAATTGGGATACTCCCAAACATGACCATTTCTTCTTCAGTAAGTGAGGCAGCCTTAGAGGTATCTTTAGAACTTAATATGTTTGGACTGTTTAGACCCAATTGATCTTTCTGAGTTATCTATTAGCTTCATCTAAACATTCAACTTGTATGTTAGGCCCAATCTACAATCAAACAATTTAAGGAAGTTTTCCCTTTGATCACTACCCTAATTTTATATATGATTAATCTATCCTTTGTACCACAAGCTTTTGAGGTAGCTGTTATTAAACATTTACTTAAGAAACCTTATCTTGATTAAGATGACTTAATTCAATACAGACCTACATCTAATCTTCCTTTCCTATCTAAAATACTTTAGAAAATAGTTGCTAATCAAGTATGTACACAATAACGACCTGTTTCAGTCGGGCTTCAGAGTTCATCATAGCACTGAAACAACTCTGGTGAAAGTTACTAATGATATTCTCATAATGGACTTGTGTCTATACTTAGATCTCAGTGCTGCATTTGAAATAATATATCACAATATTGTCCTAGAAAGACTTGAACATACTGTAGGGATTAAAGGAAATCATTAGGCTGGTTTAAATTTTATTTGCCGGACAAATTCTAGTTGGTTCATGTTAATAATGATGTCCTGTAACTGGCGTGTTGCCGGTTTAATCCTCCGCTTCGACTGTCAGCCACAGCTAACACAGCTCACCACGGATAGGATGTGAATGGTTGAATGACTGACTGTAGTGTGAAATGTTTTGGGGTTGTTGGACTTGATAAAGCACACAAGCCATTTATCATAACAAATCACCTTAAAACTCCAGGGTTACTTGTGGAGTACCAAAGGGTAAAGTCCCTGGGCCAATTCATCTCGCTCTCTCTCTCTCTCTCTCTCTCTCTCTCTCGCTCTCTCTCTCTCTCTCTCTCTCTCTCGCTCTCTCTCTCTCTCTCTCTCTCTCTATATATATATATATATATATATATATATATATATATATATATATATATTAGGGCTGTCAAAATAACGCGTTAATTTCGATTAATTAATTAAAAAAAAAAATAACGTATTAAAAAAAATAATGCAGATTAATCGGTGAGGCGCGCCTCCCCTGGGGGGGCGGCAAAGAGTCACAGGGGAGGCGCGAGAAGACAGAGAAGAAGACAGCGCTGCCGCTAAACTCTGTGAAACAGTGTAGCGATATTCGTACCTTCTGTTTGAGCGCGCAGGAACCAATCCAAGCGCGCAGTGAAACAACTCTCAACGCTCAAAACCGGTCTGGCACGATCTGAAAAACTCTTCTCAACCCACTGTCCTCGCAGTGAGTTCCATCTCTGCTCGCGTGCTACTTTGCTCGAGCGTACCTGCTCATTCCACGTTCAACACCAGCTGTGCACTCGCTCGGCAGTTAAAGCCAATCACAGACAGGTTTTTTTTCATCCAAACAGAGTATGGCTTGCAAATACTGCATTCAGATGAATTAAATCCAAATGCTGCAGCCTTTGGCAGAAATTACTAAACATCACCGAGGGATTAAAGAAAAACAAATAAAAGGTGTCATATTTTAGCCTAAAATATTTAGGCTAAAGTATTTAGACTAAAATATTAGAGTTAGTAAGTGAGGTGTGAAAAAGAGACAAAATGATTTTGACTCTTTTCTTTCCAGCTTCTGGGAGATGATGGAAAAGTTTATTCTGATCATAATCATCATGAATGTCATCATTATTTAAAGAGCACTTTAACACGAGGTAAAACAAAGTGCCAAACATCAGAAATACATCAGATAAGAGATAACAACTAATAAAATAGCAATAGGTCTAAATTGTGTATAATTAGCCTAAAAAGTAGATTGGAATATGGAATATGTTGACGTCTGTTAAATTCAGGTTATCTTTTTTTATTATTATTTCAGTTAATGTCTCCTGTTGACGTGAGTTCAGTTTGACATTGGCATCTGTTTAGTTCAGTTTGTCTGTTGTTGAAAACATTCATTGTTTATGAATTTGATCTAATTACAGCTCAATTTTAAAACTAAGCCCTCTGTCCGTAATGTTTCAGTAAAAGTAGCATGTAAGATGGAAATATTTGGATGGATATTTTATGAATAGGCCTTTTTTATGGATGTACTTTGTTAAAAGAAATACAATAAAAAAACATGTGTTGGGCTATTAGTTGTTTTTGAAACACAGCATTCTAGGAACACAAAAGAAAGATGCATTTACTGCAGGGACCTGTGTGGGGTAGGTTTGTGGTTGGTGGAGGGGGGGGGGGGGGTTATCTTTACCTATTCTATATCCTATATAAAAGCCCTGGTATAGGGTAGTTCACTGCTATTGTTTTCATCCGGGGTTTGCGCGCCTGCGCGCCGGACTGGAAGACAGAAGGCGAGCACAGTGGCAGACGTAAACAGAGCAAACTGACGAGTTCTTCACGTATTTTTCTTCTTTAGATAACGTATCACAAGATCGTTTTAAGAGTAAGTTGATGGTTGATGGTATCAGATTGCCAGATACCACCCAGATAGTGAGTCTGTGAATGCTGGCCAAACGATTTAGTCCGGCCCGGTGGCCAAATGCATTATCAGTATTCAACGGATAATGCATTAGATACAGCCGATACTTTAATGTATCTAATGCTGATTATTCATTGAATCATTTGAATTTAAATATTTAAAATACTTTCACAGCAAAAATTATATGCGATTAATTTAGATTAATTAATTACAGAGTATGTAATTAATTAGATTATTTTTTTTAATCGATTGACAGCCCTAATATATATATATTAGGGCTGGGCAACGATTAAAATCTTTAATTGCGATTAATCGCATAATTTGCCTGATTAATCGCATTGTATGCGCAAACAGCGAGGCAGCGAGGTTATTGGCGCATTATCGCCACCTACTGTTCTGATTCAAACCCCTACACCGCAGCAACAGACCTTCACAAAATAAAAGCATGTGAGCAACATGTGTTAATGCACGATAAAGTAAATATCGCCGTCAATAGTCTAATGAATTAACGCTAAATTAACGCGTTAACTTGCCCAGCCCTAATATATATATATATCTATATATCTATCTATATATATATATATATATATATATATATATATATATATATATATATATATATATATATATATATATATTTATAGATGCTTCAATTTGTGAAATTATCAGATGGCATAGGATTATTTTCCACTGTTTTGCTGATGATGCTCAGCTATATTGATTCACAAATCCCGATGAATCCAATCAATTACTTAGACTACAGGCATGTCTTCACAACATCAAAACCTGGATGACTTTAAATTCCAACAAGACAGAACTTGTTATATTTGTCATTAAATCTGGTAATAAAGTAAAAAAACCTTGGTGTTGTGGTTGACCAGGACATAGTATTTAAATCCTATATTAAACAAGTTTCTACGATTTCCTTTTTCACCTACAGAATAATGTCAAAATTAGAAATATTCTGTCAAGGAGTGACACTGAAAAAGTAGTCCATGCATTTGTTACTCCAAGGCTGGAGTATTGTAATTTTTTAGTATCAGGAAGCCCACAAAATACAGTTCAAAGCCTACAGTTGATCCAAAATGCGTACACTCAACAGTTATGTAATGCTGACGCAGATACTGTAGGCCAAACCTTCACCTGCTTCACGGTGGATTTTCCTCTGATAAGCAGGGACTTGTATGCAGGAATTAGTTTAACAGAGAGATGTTCTGATCAACAAAGGTGTGGCGGGGGATGGCTTTGAAAATTACCTCAAAGCTTGGGTCGGCAATTTTTTCGGAAGTTTCCCCAAGACCCTTTTTGAATAACAGGGCATGCACAAGACCGTCTTACCTTGCTCTTCCGCTCTTCAGGGGGATTGTGGCGGTGTGTGTGTGCGTTAGTCTGTGAACTGTGGCAGATAGCACTTCAGTGTGCTCTGTTTCAAGGTCACAGATATTAGATGTCACAGGGTGTCTTGTTTACATAACATCCAGGAGAAATTAAGATTGCAGGGAAGCCAGTTTAGATAATAGCATTCATTTTGGGTAGGCAGACTCTTGTTTTTTCCTTCTGCCTTTAAAGTCTCACTGGCTCTTCTCAATGGCGATTCCAAACAGCCAACATTATGGTAATTCTGCCAGAATCCAGCTAGCAGCTTTCTCCCAGATCGTTCCCATCCTGCCAGCAAGTTCAGAAACCGCAGCTGGCCTGCAGTTCTGCTTACACAGCATTTCAGTCTGAGTGTTACTCAAAACTCCAGATAACTGCCAGCTCCAACAAGCAGAAATCCTGTTATCATGAATCCAATTTTGAACAGATTTTTAACATCCTCCATTGACAAAATGGACAAACACATGATCTGCCTCCCACCATGTTGGGCACAGGGGCTCTGCTTCGCCCAGTCTTCTCATTGAGAAAATGTGATCGATTGCGTTGAGAGTCCAGCTGACCAGATCTATAATTTATAGTTTGGAAGATATTTAAAAAGAGGTCCCAAAAAGATTGATAGAAGCAAGCAGGGAAATTGGGGAGGGAGACTCGAGAAAGGAAGAGAGAAGGGAAAAGAGAAGTGTCCATCTTCACCGAGAATACTGGAAGGAAAAACAAATGATTGGTTAGTTTTTATAGGCTTGCAGCACCCACAGAGATACAGTTTTTAACCTCCTTTTTCCAAACACATAATGTATTGACTACTTTCAGCATGGAAGGACAATTTTACCCAGTGTAATAAAACCAACTACCAACTATAGCTTTAACATTTGTGTAGGCTTTGTCTAGTGCACAGGTGTCAAGCTCCAGTTATCAAGGGCTAATATCCTCTAACTTTTGGATGTGTCCCTGGTCCAACACACCTGAATTACATTCTTGAATTCACTCCTCAGTATGCAGTCAAGTTCTCCAAAGTCCTGCGAAAAACCTGATTGTGTTGAAGTAGAGACACATATAAAAGGTGCAGGACACCAGCCCTCAACGGCTGGTGTCCTGCCTTTGAGGACAGACACCACTGGTCTACTGTATATAGTCACAGGTATAATTTATTTTGTAACAATACATCCTTGTACCCTCAAGGATGTATTTATCTTCAAAGAGCACACATTTGGACCTTAAATTGGGGAAGGTTTCTTGTTAAAGAGTGAAACAGTCAGATTGAATGAAATGAGAAATTAAAAAACAAAAGGAAGTTCAAGTAAGTGTTGGGAGTTTCAAGAAAGATGTTACTATTACTTCTGCTGTGGTATCCTGGTGTGAATTTGCCAGAGACATTTGTCTGAAGTAATAGCTTTGTCAGTTATGTCATTGACTCACCATGGGAGACAGTCAAGGAGGGATTACATTTTTGGGTACTCTATCATTACAATTTGAGAACTGCTGACTTGAATATTATCTCTCGACAGGAAAGAATGCTTCCAAACCCACCCACAGAGTTAACTGTGAATATTTCTCAAAAAATGGATAAGGAGTAAATGAAACCAAACATTAATTTGCTGCACACAGACACAAGAAGTTTTAAACATAACACTTGCAAACAGACATAGAATACACGTTGGGATGTTGAAGTTTTAAAGTGTTTGTTTTATTTTTTACTGTCTTTCTTCTAGATAGTTTTAATGATTCATCTCCTGTTGAGCGGTGCTACCTCATAATGAGACTCATTTTGAAAGACACTACATTGCCTGTTTTAAGACAACAAATACAAGTAAATATAAATGGCCATGTTGTTCAACAAAGTTTAATCAAAATGTATGCATTGATGCATGATGGGGTCAATACTCTATGATGCAATTTTCAAAGTTTCTGTGATAATTGCAGTGCAAATTTCAAAGCAGTCAGAACAGAAGATAGCTGCATGTGCTCTGAGTTGTATCCTCTGTCCTATTTATAGGGTATATTTTGATGCTTTAGACTCAATTTCATGCTGTTTATATATGCTCCCAGTGGGCTCTATTAAAACAGCGAAAAAGTGCAAAATCCATATATTCATCTGATACTGACCACATTCAGCTGCAATCTCAACAGCAAAAGGCAGGATCCATGATGCTGAGTCTCAAACTTTGAAGATGTTAAATGTTGAATATGATTGATTTTAAACCCTAGCTTCCCTTGTAAACACTTATGAAATTTTATTGCAGCACCACATCATCTATTTTGTTGTTTTTAGGTATGTCTAAGTAACTGAATAATTTGTCCTCACCATTGTACAAGACAGATGAACATATCCCCATCTGATATTTTCTTTGGCTTCATTAAAGTCCAGATATTTTTGCTGGCTGAAAGTTTTAAAGATGCCATATTGGGTCACAGTCAAGAAATAGTCCTGAACATACCCCCCATGAAAAAGAGAACTGTTGTTTTCACCTTTTTGTTCAGATTAGACAAACACAGTCTGGAATTTAATTAGCAAGTTTCAGAAGTGCTGGAGGGAGCTTTTTGTTATCTTCATGCAGAGCCAAGCTGCTAGTCTCTACATCTCTGGATCCTGAGATTTATTTTTAAAATATTAAACAATACCACCCTGTAGTCCTGTGGTTACAGGTACAAACAGGCATTTTTGAATACTATACTTTTGTTTTACATATTTGTACAGGTTTTATCTGAGAGTCAGTTTCTTATATTTATGTATTTATTTAATGAGCACATGGCACATCAACACATCTATAATAGGCCTCAATGTAAATATAATACAATGTACTGTACATAGTCCTAAGGCAGGTACTAAAAACATAAAACACATTTACCTTCCACAAAATTTCTCAAGCGTGTGAAATACTCAAAATAATTTCACATAAAAAGTTAACACAAAACAAACAGACCCTATACAATTTGTGTCTATGTTCCAAAGGAAAAAGAAAACATTTATTATGGGTACATAACTGATGTGGTTTCAATCACCATTTCACCTACTTTGTAAAGATTGAGTAGTGGTCATAATAATTTAAATATTTTAACATGTTCTTAAAATGTGAGATAGGAGCCGAACACCAAGATACTTACATTTCCCCACAAATCAAGTCACTCTCTATTAACAAATAAACGAGGTAAGTTTTTTTGTAATGGGATGTAAACAGGAATATTGAAGAGGCTGAGACAGTGGCACTTTAGCAGTAGAAAGCGTCATGGTTTTTAAGTGTTTGGCCCACATGCAGCTACAGACGGAGGCAGAAACAATTTTAAGATGTTTATTAAAGGCTCAGACAACGGAGAAACACACGGCGTGTAGAACAGGTGAGGTCTGAACATCAGTGCTGGATCGACTGTGGGGAAGAATGAAGGTTGAGTTACTGAGGATTGAACCAGGAAAAATACCAGAAGCTGCGCCGCTTACCATTTAGTCGGGAAGACCTATCCGGGAAGAGTAAGTGACGAGGGGACTCTGTGACCGTAACTCGCTGATGGTAACAGGTGGCTGAGTGACTGGAGGGCTGACAGATGTAAGGCTGGCGAGGGATCCGGAGCGCACCACAGTTGACGGCAGACAGGAGGAGCAGATGGAAGAACCAGAGGGTTGTGAGTGAACCAGCTAAATCCAGGAAAGGGAAACACGACAAACTGGAGAACAACAGAAGACAAGGTTAGTCCATAAACGAGGTGTCCAAGAACTCACAGATACGGGGCACAGAGGACAGGTCAGAGGCCTAGGCATACCACGACTGGGTTAACACTCTGGCGTCTTCCATCTGTCTGAGCACTCCTTAAGAAACCCATGCTGATGACTCCAGACGAGCCGCAGGTATGGGCCATGCCCCCCAGTCAACTAGAACCACCTGTGAAGCAGAGTTAGAGCACGGAACACACAGAGAACCCTGACAGAAAGTATATAACTTTGTGGTTTGTTGTGGCATGCAGATATAATACAGTGTCATCAGCATCATCATACAATTGTAGTTTGAAATCCAAAAACACATTTGGTCAGGTGTTCATATAGAGAACAAATGAGTTTAGTCCCAGTATAGAGTCTTATGGAGCTTACTGTGCAGTTGGAATATGCTGATTGTGTATTTCAAAAGTGCACAGCCTTTTTTTCCTGTATTTGTTAAATGAGGTCAATTTTGAAATAAGCACGTCATATTTAATTTCATGCTTGTTGTTGGTCCAAAGAAACAGCTCCTACATTATCCTTTGCTGCTATAAGTTTGATGTTCTCAGGAACATGTGACTGTACTAGTAGAGTAATTCTGACAAAATTCAAACTGAATTGGTTGGAGAGAGATTTTGCAGATATTAGAATGTTCTTTTAACTCCATAGAAACCTACTTCTCTGCGACATTTAAGATGATTGGTAGAATACTTTTGGTTTATAATTCTGTTTTATCATCAGCTTTAAAGACGAGTGTAACTTTGACCATCTTCCATGTGTTTGATACTCTAACTTGGTTTACTTATAATGTTATACAGTGTTTCGTAGTGTGCATAATGTTATATGATATTGTTGATCAAACCAAAAACATGCCTGGCTTTAGAGCCATTGCAAAAAAAAAATATTATTGGTAAGACCTGCAATGGGAGTAAAATAATAGCACTAAACATTGTTCTACATGTTTAGAACAAACTAAACTTAAAGTCCTTTTGTGCATCAGCTGGTGAAACATTTTTAGTTGCTTGATGGATTTTACAGACCAAACAAAAAGAATGGCAAAGAAACGCGATTGTAGCTTCAAGGCTCCCTACAAATAATTTTGAACTGAATACCACTCTCAAGGATTTTATCTGTAGAATGTAGGGAAATGTCATTAAGAATATCTTTCTGGTTCAGTAAAAGTTGTAGATTTCCTTTTCTGGAGTGTTTTAGGAAGGCTTACCTACATAATTGTATATTTTAGCTCCCAGACGTTTGGAGGGCAAGTTCACAGCTGCTGTGGTTAAGATGAAGTCTGTGCCTTACTAAATCAAAACAATTGTCATAGACTAATGATGTCTTTTCCCTTTTAATTGACAAAAAATGTCAGAAAATAAGCTGCTGAGAATTATTTCAACATTTTTTCAAAGAACAACTTCCTTTAATATTTTATTTTATTTCAATTAATGAATTTAGTTTTTCATAAAAGTAATTTTACTTTGGAAAGAGAAGTCCATATGTTTTAATAATTGTTAGTGCTGACAAACTGCTGAACTCAAACTGTGGATTCTGGTAGAAACTTTGTAGTTCCCTAACTGTGCTCTTCTAACATAGCTACATTGCATGAACAAAAGTTGTGATTTTGGCTAGAGAAACCTTTCTTTAATCTGCAACAGGTTCCACAGGAAGGTTTTCCTCCTTCTACATCACTGCTGCTTCTACCATCCATTTTTAATATCCACTTAATCTTTGTCGAGTGGTCAGTGGATTTAAACCTGTCTTGATTTACACCCTGGAAAGGTTGCCATTCCTACACAAACTCTTGCAACTACTGGATAGTAATAGCGTTGATTAACCACACAGTTGAAACAAGCTATTTGTATACACTTTTTAAAAAGGCAACGTTTTTCTCTCAATATCTGATATTGACATTGTGATAGCTACTCCCAATCAATAACTATATTGTCCTAAGGCCACTCTGAAATTGATTTAGGATTGCTTTGGGTCATTGAAAAACCCTAAGCAATCTTCTGCAGTAACATTCCAATGGTGCTCATAACAGATGAATATGAACATGACACTAAAATGTATTTTTATAGTGTATGTAAAAATCTGGTGTCATTCATTTATATCACACTTTACAGAGTGCTTTACATGTAAATAAAAATATATATATTTTTGAAAAACTATGACAAACATTTTACATTTTATACCAATTAATTCAATTACTTCATTTAAATGAAGGAAAACAATATTGTTAAAAGTCCTAACAGCAATGCCACACCAGTTCTGGCGAATAGGACCCATGGGGTTCAAGCATTTTACTGTGTCATGTAGCTCTGTGCAAGTAATCAATAAAACATTAATATATAAATAAAACTTCAAATCTGAAGCTGTCAAGGCTACAGCAGGCATTATGTAATTGTGTTTTTTGAGTCAACAGTTTAAAGCAGTGTTTTACACCTGTGTTTGATTTTGATAACGTTATGATTTAATAACATGATGGTGTTATTATTTTATCATAGAAAACTTGAAATTCTGAGCCTTACAAGATAAAAGTAAAAAACTTAAATTAATGTTTTTTCTAAGATTGATCAGCATATCACCTCATAACAGTGATTAAAATTGTAATTTGCATTTTAACTTGATGTGTAGTATGCATACACAAAACATCAGCTAGCCAAAAATGCCAGAATTTAGTGAAGCGACCAAAAAAAATAAAAAATACAAGCATGCAAAAAAGAAAAAAAAACATGTTTTCCAAAGATGTCTCTTTAGAAATGTTGTATTGCTGTATGCTTTTCTGCAGTGAAAGTCGATGAGCTTGTAGCTCTTTGCAAATTAGTTTTAAAACCTGCTTTTGGTGTATGATTTGAATGCCCTGCATGTCCTCATATGGATGTTATATTATACAAAATTATAAAGGGATGATTCAGCACAATTGTCTGCCTTGTTCATGTATCCCTTTGATGGACCAGCAATCAGTCCAGAGTATATGCTACACCTCTCCTAGTGTCTGCTAAGATAGGTATTGTGCCCTGTGAATTTTCAAATATATCATTAACTAGACTTCTCTGTATTTTAAGTAGTCATTACATCTGGTCAGACTCTAATTCATTACTTGTTCTTTTACCCTTGCTACCCAACCATATTGACTATAACTGTGAGAACTATATGTTAAATCATACAATACAACCTTTATACATATGGTTACCCAGATACATAAAAGTTTTTGGTTCAGAAAGATCACTGAGGGAAAAAGTAATGCACTGTAAGCTTTTTTTAACTCTGTGATGTATGTTACTTACAACCTGAACTGGAATTATGTCAATTGAGGATAAAGTAGGTCGAGCAGTCAGTGACTTCTGTGACTATTCATCAACTTGACATAGCTCATGGGATGTGGCACAGTAGTAGCCTAAGCTTAGATCAGCCATCTGTTGAACTGTTAGATTTTGTGTTCTGTTTAATACGTTGATTGCATACAACCTTATACAGCACAAGAAATAATGGTTGTGTTATCTTTTTTTTTTTGCTGTGTATAAGGTACAACAATCTATCAAACCTAAATCAGTTTTAATGTCATATTGCTGTACAACATATCTACATGTTATACTGATCTGAATGCCTAATTGTGCTTTTGTGTTTGATTTTTGAAAAAATCTATCCAAGTTACAGATCTTGCTCCTTCACATGCCAGCACACAGTGTCGACGTGGATTGCATCAAGCAATCATTATTGCATTCAATAATGATTTCCTGAGAAATTATGCAGGAATATCTATAAATACTGTATGTTATTTTTGTGTTATTATTATTATTGTGCAAACGGGCCCCATGTGCATTAGAACATTGCAAGTCAACTATAAAGGTTTCTCATCAAGCATAAGCCACTATTTTATTCATGAGAGTGTTCTCAAGAGCTATCTATAATGTATGCTGAAGCCATGGCCTTTTTGCTGTGAGGTTTGGACTTTTAAGAAGGCTACCTCTAAATCAATGTAAGATTAATATGAAAAGACATCTGGAGTACCTTCAAAGAAAATTCTGCATCCTATTTGTTAGATCTGTGCACAGAGATTTACTTCCAATTTATCTTCAAAGTTTGCAGATTAACATTTGAGCACACGTGGTAGGGCCACACTTGTTCCTCTGTATTGTTATTTTGTGTTAAGAACAAGGTAAGTCTAACTGGTCAAAGAGCATTGCAAATTACGAGTCCTTTTGGCTGATCCATTATTCAGGGATCGCTACAGCTAGTCATTACAACTTGCACACACACTTGGAAGGGTTTTTATGCCAGACGCCCTTTTCTGACACAACCAGGATTCAAACCCTAGTTCCTTGTATGAAGGATGTGAAATTTACTCTGCTAATCAAACAGCATTGCAAGTAAATTGAAAATTCATTGGACTATATAAAATTCTATTTCCAGGCTTTAATTCATCACAATACCCTGGTGTGTTGCGTAACAATTTTTAATCTTTAAAGCATATTTTGCATAACCTGGGAGAAAAAAATCCCTTTAATCAACATGGGGATCATATAGATCAAACGGATCATTGTGATTTTCATTATATACAGCCTTTGAAATCAACGAGACAATACATGATAAAGCAAGAACTGTAAAAAATTATTTTACATTTTGCAAGGAAAAGTGTTATGCTCAATGACAATGACAAAGAAACCCCCAGAAAACTCTGAGTTCTTCCCTACCTTTTCTGTTAATGTTTCAAACTGAAAATCAATCAGAAGCAGGATTTCAATATGGTTGCCTTTCATTCCTCCTACCCTGAGTTTTGGGCAAGGGCAGGTATTTCAGGAGAGTCATACTTCTTTCTGTCTTCTCCACTAATGAGACAAATGAGCAGACTCTGCTGCTGCTTGACCATGCATGCTTAAGTAGCTGAGGAAGGAAGGAACAGGAGGCAGGGTCTTTAAAATGACACTTCTCTGCTACATACCATTCGTCCAATAAGTTATTTTTTCATTGCTTCCTTGTAATAGGGTACTTTCACTTAGGGAAATCAGTGAGATCAAAGACTCAAATTCTAAACAAAAACATATCAATTCACTTGCTAATTAGGATTTTCCTACATCAACAACCACTGGAACATAAGAGTATTATCGAGTGAGCAACATACAGCACTCGATAATATTATTTCATTCTTTATCTTTGTACCTTTGTTGAATATGTGGATTTTAAAGGTATATGTATTATTAACAGTGGGGTTCAGATTACTAGACACATTTTTGGCCTGATACTCATCCAAGCTTTTTAGAAACAGAGGACGCTATTCTCCAAAAGTAAGTCCTGAGCCATAGCTTGTGTTTTCATACATTTTACAACCAAGTGCTTCAGCCCACCCATCAGTTGGTAACCTTTGTGGTGGATAACAGGCCCACCACAAAGGCACAAAATGAACAATAAAGAAATAAACCTAGAAAAACCCAAGATGATCCATTCATGCTCATACAACCTTTACACAGACAGCCCAGCATAGAAAACCTTTGACTCAACTAAACTTTGAGCGATTTAAATACATAGATATTTTTTTCCTAGTTTCAGTTAAATTTAAACATTTTCAAATTATTTCTATTGGCCATGTTCAGACCATGACTAGTATGTGTGACTGGAAAATTTGAAAGTAACTTCTATGTTTGATATTCTGTATAAACTCAAAATATTGTCTGCTCATCCTCTGCTTTTCTGCAAAGTCAGATTTATGATAGAGGCTTGTTTTTGTGTACCTCGTTAAAAGCCTGAGAAGTTTTGTGTAGAGATCATAATCTGTCAGATGCGGATAGGGATGAAGTTCTCTCTGAAGTCTATAGGTCCAAAGGTTAAATCTCTAATGTCAACCTTGTGGAAGAGTTTAAAAAGCCTATTCATAAAAGCCAAACTGAAGATTTCCAGGCCTCTTGCTTTCCTAGTTTATTTGTTTTATTACTTTTGTGTGACCGAAGAACAGCAATATAAACAAGATAGTTTCTGTTGTAGTTAGAGCAGAACAAACTCAGAGCAGAGGGCCGTTGACACTGTGTTCTGCTTTTTTCATTCTTGCAAGAATTAATAAAGTGCTGGTTGACCAAAAATCTCCTTTCTTTAATTGAGAGCCATTACAATTTAGTACAGTCCAATAGTCCTGGCATGGTTGTATTATATTTTGACTGAGTATTCTAGCTGAGTGGATCAACTAGTTATAGTAATGTTTTAACCAATAATCGAACTTTTAAAGCTCGCGAACTTCATTAGATTTTTCTAAATAGCAAAAAGAAAAAAAGGCAGTAAATTTTCTCCCTAATATGATTCTTTTAATTTAACACATATCCCTTCTGAGTGCTGCAGGGATAGCAGACTGATCAAAGATATGAATCATTGCCAGCAGTGCTAGAGTAGTTAAAAGAAACCTAGAGTGGTTCTTGTTCTCCTCTGTTAACAATGAACAATAGGCAGTTTAAGCTTTACAAAGAGAGTCTTTATACAATATTATCTTGCCTAACCAAATACATTTCTTCTAAAATAGAGTTATTCCACATATTTTACCTGCTTTTCTAAAGTCTGTTTTAAGGTAAACAGATGTTAATTGAATCAAGGAGTCAGCCCCATCTGATTGATTGCCTTCTATTTCACAGGGGCAACTCATTATTTTGTGCACAAAAAGGCTTTAACAATGTCAACAAGATAATCAACTTGTTAGGGATGAAGATTTCAGATAGCTGCTGTCTGTTGTATTTGCAAATAGAGGTAAAGAAAGGGAGTTGATACTTTACATAACATATACCAATCCCAAAAAATACATATCTTAAAAAGTCCTCAGACTACTCAAGTCTCCACCAATCAGGACATTCAAGGGGAAGGACATATTTAAACCAAGCCAAGTTAAATCATTATAAGAATAAATACATAAAAAACAGTCGGATCAACAGAGATGATCAGACGTTCAACAGAAAATTGCTCTCCCACACTCATCCCACACAAGATTCAGGTCCTCCCTTGCACCTGCACACACTCAAATTAACAATGCCACCACACCTAAATTGCCACAATAGACCAGACACCACCACCCCCACATACAGCAGGACAACAGGGTAAGTTATCAGAAAGAGAGAGAAAAAAGTAATATGGCATATACAGAGGTATTAAACATATTTTTAGCTAAGCCACATTTGTGTATTAATTATTTTTATTGGTCCGATGTAATATTCTAATCCATCCATCCATCCATCCATCCATCCATCCATCCATCCATCCATCCATCCATCCATCCATCCATCCATCGTCTTCAGCTTATCCAGGGTCGGGTCGCGGGGGTAGCAGTTTCAGTAGGGAGGCTCAGACTTCCCTCTCCCCAGCCACTTGGGCCAGCTCGTCCGGGGGAATCCCAAGGCGTTCTCAGGCCAGCCGAGAGACATAGTCCCTCCAGCGTGTCCTGGGTCTCCCTCTGGGCCTCCTCCCGGTGGGACGTGCCCAGAACACCTCGCCAGGGAGGCGTCCAGGAGGCATCCTAACCAGATGCCCTGGGGGTGTGCGAGCTGCCACTAGGGGGTGCGGAGGCGAAAACTGTAATGGCGTCTGACCGTGTTCCCCCCCCCCCCCACACACACACACACAATAAAGACGTGTAAATAAGCATTTCCTGTGTAAAGCTTAAAAAAACTGTAAATTTAATCAATAAATAAAATGTATTGTAATGATCCGTATTAGACTTTATTGCTAAGTGCTGTTGCACACTTACTGTTCCTTTAAATTAGATCGCTTTGGGGTCATACCGGGAAGAAATGTGTGGCTTCCGGGGAGAGGAGTCGTGATTCAAGGACTGGCGGAGTGAAAGCTTTCCCGTCCTGTTCGGGGAAATGTTAGCAGCAAAACCTCTTTCTGGTGCTTGGGTGTCATAACGGAACGATACAGTATTAAGACAAAAATGTATTTATTTAGAAGAAATCTTCTTCTACGCTTCATTTTAAGATGAAAAATCCGCATTGTGCTGTATATGCGCACATGGCTTGTGGTCTCTGCTTCAATCATTCTCGCAAATATGCTCAATTGGCTGAAATCAGGGAAACAGGTGAGAAATCTAAGGTGAAAGTTAGTTATTAAAGAGGAGAGGAAGAGAGTGAGAGAGAAATTGGAGGCAACAAAGGAGAGAATTGCAACGGATCCAGGAGAAGAAAACGAGCCAGAATCAGAAAATGTCTCTTTCTCTCTCCTGACTTTACGTCGTTTACGTCAGCAGAGGAAAAATTTAATTCGGGCCGAAAGTTTTATTTACGAGATTAAATTGAGTGACTCAGTCTCTCTATGGATCGCGCAGAACCTACAAACAGCGCTGCTGCTTATGGTGAAAAAACTCTCTGATTAATAACATCTTTATGGAGTGCTAGAGTTACTGTTACTCTGTGCTGCTTTACCAGTTCTCTCTCGCTCGTCATCGGACACAAATCAAACTACTTCGTGTTTGTATTTTGCGGCGTAAATTGTGCGTCAGACTCAGATTTAGAAGCTTTGTTACGACGTTTGAGTTGTAACTGCAACCGTTTTATATATATATATATGTATAATTTCTTTTTTTTTTATCTTGGGGGTGCAACAACCCGGCTGGGACACAGAAAGGGGTGCGCGGCTAAAAAAGTTTGGGAACCCCTGTTCTAAGAAATTAAATGTTTTGTATTCAACAATTTCTTTGTCCTAATAAACTGTTAACATGGTTGTCTTATAGTGCTGTCTACATATCCTGGTCATTATTTTGACAAATTACTGCATGTTGTTTAAAATCCTGCTATTGTGTCTAAAGGTGTGTTCACACTGAACACGAATGGCGCCACAATGTCAGCATTTCGCATATTGCATTGGCAGTTAGCATTTTACGAGAAAGCAATTGCACAGCAGGCGACAAGCCAGCAATACAGAGTACAATGGTACTATCTAGTGACCTTTTCACTTAAGTGCCACTCCAGCCTCCTCACTCACACTTGTGCAGGCTTTGTCCTTTCTGGACTTGTCTCGGTAGTAATAATTGGTTTAGTCATACAACTCAAGCCTACCACAGACCGCCACTATCAGCTTTTCTTCCATGTTGAAAACAGCTTTGGCTCCATCGCAGTCCTTCACCCCGCGTCACAGCCACATCCATTTCCTGATTGGTTGTTTCGATGACACAAGACAGAAAAGTTCAGATTTTTCAACTCCAGCAATTGTTGCTTTGCATCCATCGCAGGTGTAGCGTCGCTCTGGCTTCGCTTTAATCGGCAAAATCGTGCCTTTTGTGTCACTAGAATCACCTCTGTGGCCTCGCTTAGCGTTGCTTTGTGTCGCATTGCTCGTGTGCTGCACCTGTTCATAGGGATAACATGTAAATTTGTCGCTCGGCACCCTCGTGAGGTTCAACAGGTATCTTGCAATGACTTTTGTATCAGTATTGCTATTGGCCAGTGGCTCAAACTGATAAAGCTCAACCTCAAGGGGGGTCAAAAATCATCCACCTCAAAAGACCGAACCGTGGCCTACCAACGTCATTCTGCTCACTCTCCACGAATCAGTAAGGCAAATTAAAATATCTCCTGGCTTCAGCCTTCCCTTGTGTTAAATACCCCACCACCCCCACGGCCAACTGGAATTTCTCAAATCACATACTTATATATAATTTATTATATATATATATATATATATATATATATATATATATATATATATATATATATATATATATATATATATATATATACATAATGCGTTTCACTCTGTGAATTGAGTTATTAACATAAATAAATAATCTTTTCAATAATATTCTTATTTGAAATGCAACCGTACATATAGAGGGTGTTCCCCAGACAATATAGTTACGCTCCCTGTTTGTCTGTGTGTACTCACAGACATATGTAAATACAGACATTTTTTATGAGAAAATACATATTACATGCCATTTTTTAACCGCAAAAATATCTGACGACTGGATATTTCATATCTCTACTCCGGGATCAACATTCATGAAAGTGTATTTGCTCCTGAGAAGCTTGTTCTTACTTTAAAACTGAACTTTCTGCATGTTGGTGCAGGAAGTTCAGTCTCTGGGTCCCCTTAAATAAGAGAGTAAGTTTTGTGTTTGGTCAATCTGAACATCAGCTTTTCCTTTTACAGTCGGATTTATTCGTCATCCTTGTTGAAATCTTAATACCTGTGCTCATGAGCAACCTTTTATCATTATGAAATGTAGCATCTAACTGCAACGTTTGTAACAGGCAACCTTTGTAACAATCCATACTTAAGAGAGCTATTTACTGGACTTTCATCAGAATTTGTCACTGCAATTACTCTGTAACTAACCAGTTTGGTGCATTGTTTATTTTTTAAACTTAGCAGTCTGCCCACATATGAACTAAGACTGTTTGTAATTGCTCATTCGGGCATTTATAGCTTATATAAAATGATAGCTGACTAAGAATATACACTGCCTGGACAAAAAAGTCACCACCTGGATTTAACTAGGAAAATAGGTACAAGCCTCCTTATTACGGCATGTGCAATCACCTTTCAGCTTGCAACAAGTTATATAACTCCACCTGATGCAATGAGTAGCTTCTCATTTCTCAAACATCCATGTGAAAAGACACATGCTGTGTTTGTGGAAAATCCTGAATGGGCGTGAATGGTAATCACTGAAAAGTTTTGCCAAATCAAATCAGAAAAAAACAGTGGAACTTGGTATGCTTAATAATGAAAGTAAGAACATTTCCACATGTGCAATGCAAAGGGAACTCAAGGGATTGGGACTGAACATCTGTGTAGCCATAAGAAAACCACTTGCCAGTAAGGCTAACTAGAAAGAAAGGCTAAGATCTTGGTGTAAAATGAATGCAACACTGGATGGACATAAATCTTGTGAAATTTAAGTGTAATCAGAGCTAAAGGCGGTCCAACAAAATATTATAGTGTGTGACCTTTTTTCGGTGGCAACTTTTTTTTTGGCCATCTTTACCTTATCATGTTTTAAGGTAAAGATGCCACACAAAAAATAGAGGTGTTTGAAAAAACAAAAAACTAAAAGGGTTAACATGGATACTGATAATTTATCCCTGGTCAACTGGAGAAAAGAGGGAAGAGTACAATATGGATATTGTAATAGGTGCTTAACAGTATGTTACAACAATAATTAACTTGTCATGATGCATCTCAATAATCCAAGTAGAAAATTACAAAAAAATAAATAAGAAATTGGATAGGTCCTCTGAGCGGGTTCTTCAATATTGAAACATTTTGTCCCTTCTCTAAGAGACGTCATCAGTCTTAAGAGTTAAAGGTCTTCTTAGCCTTATGAGCAGTGTTTTTGCATAGTGGATCAACCAGTTTAAGTGTGACAATCAAAACTGGTTGTTGAAAACCGTCAAGCTACCAACCGATCATTTGTGCTCTGATTGCCAGGGGCTGAGTCATGCTCATAATAACAGCACTGTAAGACAGGGACAATTGGACCAGGAGCCCACCACCCTGTTTAAAAACGGGAGGTTTCTCTTCACAAAAATTGCTTCCTTTACTCCCTTTTCCAAAGTTCCTCTCTACTTAGAATGAGAACACCTTCATCCCTGAAAGCGTGGCCGCCAGCCTGCAGTTTGTAAACTGCAGAATATTGGCCTGATGATATTTCCCTTCATCGTTTTGGCCAGGGGCTGCTTTGTTTCCTTGATATATAACTGGTCACAATCCTCCTGGCTCTTAACAGCATGCACAATATGAATAACGAATCAAGACTCTTTTATTGTCATCATGTTTTACCATGGTGAAATTACTTTTGAGGCAGACACTAGCTTAGGTTACACACAAATAACATGACACATATACACATTAGACTTAGTATTTACAGTTTTTCCCCCTCACACATTAGAGCACGCAAGTTCGTATCAGAGTCTGAGGGCTCTGATATCAGTCTCTTTGCGAATGACATGAGCCATGTTGCATGGATCAGTCCCTCCTTCATGAATGTCAAGTAATGAGGTAATTTTTGTGCAGTGATCTTGAGGCTTCATTTACAGCAGAGATTGCCAAAGCGTGGTGCGCGCACCCCCAAGTTGGGCGTGAGCTGCCGATAGGGGGTGCGCAATATGAAAAATGTAATGGCGGTCTGAGAATTACACAATTACAGTGTTTTTCCCCCACACAATAAAGATGTGTAAATAAACATTTATTTTGTAAAAATTCAAATTAGGAACTATAAATTCACTAAATAAATGAAAATGTATTCACACGAAAAATGTATTTATTTAGAAGAAATCTTCTACGCTTCATTTTAAGATGAAATATAGAAGAAGTTATCTTCTACTACGCATTGTATATGGGCATCTAGCTTGTGGCCTCTACTTCATTCATTCTCACAAATATGCTAAATTGAACTGAAATCAGGGAAACTGTCAGGTGAGACATCCAAGGTCAAAGTTAGTGATGAAGGAGGAGAGGAACCAATAGAAAGAGAGAGGAATCGGAGGCAACAGAGGAGAGAATTGCAACGAATCTGGGAGAAGAGAACGAGCGGGAATCAGAAAATGTCTCTCTATCTCGCTCCTCGCGTTGTTTATGTAGTAGAGGGAAAATTGAGTTTGGGCCGAAGGTTTTATTTACAAGATTAAACTGAGTGACTCTGTACCTGTACAGATCGCACAGCACCTACACACACAAACAGCACTGCTCATAGTGCTGTGACTCTGAACTGGCTACAAACACTGATGCGCATGGCCAGACTGATTCTAACCTTGCACAAACTACATCCACTACTTCATCAACAGGAATGCACATAAAGAGTGATGTGATGTAATATTCTGTCTTGGTTCCTGTTAATGATTTGGTTAAAGTTAGCTTTTCCCTGCTTTTTGGTTAATTTGTGATTTAGGTTCTGTCATAGTTGGAGTTCTGTCTTAGTTTTGGTTTGTGTCTTAGTGTGAGTTTTGAGGTTTCTTTTACAGTTATTGTTTTAAGTTTGGTTTCTGATCTGGTCTTGTTTTGAGCCTCAGCACTGATGTCTGGTCTAATTGCTTACTCTGCACACCTGCCTAACTCCACCCCTCTTGCAATCACCTCTCACCGGTTTCACCTGATTCCACCTCCATATAAACTGTTGAGGCCAGACATCAGTACCAGGTCGTCTGTTTGAGTATGGGTGAGTCTCCTCCTGCAAGTTTCTGTTTATTGGTTTGCTTTTGGATTTTTGACCCCTTGTCTCCAGTGATCTGAGCCATCCTGTTCCTGTCTGTTCCTACCCTGCCTGCCCAACTGGACTGTTTTGTTTCTCTGCCATTTTTCGTGCAACAGGCTTTTTGGATTTTGTCTCTGTTTTTGATTTCTGTTATTAAAGATCCTTCTTTTTAAAGAAACCTCTGCTGGTCTGGCTGAATTCTGGGTCCGCTTCCTCTGATTCACTACATGTGACATCAAAAGAGACCATAGTTTCATCTGTCTCCATGATGACGTCTTTCACCTTGTCATCATTGTAATACATTTAAATGATTTTATTTTTATTTTATTCAGTTTTTATCTAAGGTGTTGTTTTGGCACGTTAGTAGTACAAGTTAGCAAGTTTATGACATTTGTGAAATGTATGTCTATATATATCATGTGGAAAACTACAATTGTGTAGTGTCTAAAAATCCAATTTTGCCCAATTTTAAAGTATGAGCACCTGCCTTGTTAAAAATCTCTGGACGTCCCTCCTAATTTTCTGTATTTCAAGATTTAAGATTGTCAGTTGGGTAAGATAAAACAATAAGTATTTTCTTTGATTATCATTTTTAATGAGAAAAAGTCTTGATGCAGGGTCTCAAAAAATGTGGTAGGGTGTGGTTTTTGAGGTTTTTAGTGAATCAAGCATGTGCAAAGTAGGCTGCAAGAACATTGTTTAAAACTCTGTATTTACCCAGGCTGGATTAACTCATTCTTTTAAAAATATCTCTGAATATTTATTGTTTTCAAGAACAGACGTTTGCAAGATAACAAGAGGATTAAATACAGATGTTGGTTTGATTCATCACCCAACACACCTGTGCAGCTCCATCTCATTCTCATCACCACTCACCTGGTCCACCTGCTCCTGTCACTATATAATCAGCCTCCAAATCAGACACTAGTGCCAGATTATTTCAAACCACTCAATTAGATTAATCCAGCATTCTGTCCTGTTATCCTGCCTGCCTGTTTTCTGACCTGGTCTGTTCCCCGTTTTCTGAGCCTGCCTGGGTCCCTGTCTGATTCTGTCTGCCTGTCTGTTTATCCGACACGTTCTGCCTTTGGATTTCTGAGCCTGCCTGATCCTTGCTTGTTTGCCTAGCCAACCTGTTAACCGACCCTTTGGATCTTCTCTGGACCTCTGATGACCTGGCACTGACCCTGGATCGTACCTCTGAACACGGAACCTGTAAATCCCCTTTGTACCTCCAGCCTGCTCTCGTTATAACGGATCTGACTGTCTGCCTGTTTTCCGACCATCCAGTGACCGCCAAAGCTCCCCTAGGGATTTTTCCCCCGACCAATACGGCAATCGTCGACGATTCCGGGAGATCCATGAACCAATCCAGCTGCTCCGTGTGACGTGCATGTTGAGTAGTCCATTCTCGAATGCTACGAAGCATGTCAAGAGTGATAAAACAGCCAAGCGCTAAGGCCAGATACTTCGTCTGGCCTTAGCGCTTGGCTCTCCGTCTGTGGCGTACGGTTCTATTGGAGTGAAATGGAGATGTGTCCCCACTTGTTCTTCACGCCACACTGTGCCATCTGTCGCGGTCTCTGACGCCTCATTCCCCAAACGAGCTCTCTTTTTTGGTAGAGGGAGAGTCTCCTTATCTGCAAGATAAACAATTTCAAATGAACTTTTTGTTTGGTTCTAAATAAAAAAGTCAGGAAAATAAAATAGGTAGGTTGAGAAATCTAACCTGAAGACAGCTCAGAGTCCGAATCCGGTTGAAGGTCTATATCTTCTCCATCTGAATCACAAGGGCTGGCACTGCTCAGAATCAATTCCAATCACTGCATGAAAAGTGAGATTTTCGTCCCCGTAAACTACCGCAGATCTCCCTCATTTTCGGCAGTTAACGACAATTTGCAACTCGCGCTTGTCGCCGTTTGTCAGTGCCACAAATTGTCGGAACCGGACAATGACGTATGTGGAGAGCGATATGCTGTACTAATGGCCCTAATTAGCATATGAATGCAGCGAACCCGCACGGCTGGCCAGGTCTGGCTTGAATAACCTACTCAGTATTGGCTGAAACCACTATTTTCAAACAAGTAAAATCGCTCGTGATTGGCAGCAAAACCACACGTGGCCAGGCCAGGCCAGGCTTGAATGTTCTTACTCGTGATTGGTTGTCATATATATATATATATATATATATATATATATAATATAAATAAATATATATATATATTTATTTATTCATATTATGCTGTATATTCATGTTATCCTACACTACTACACTATTATTAGGTTACCATCAAGGACATGAATGAATTTATACAGTAAATGAACATTTGCCAGGAACATGTTTATGCGGTAGCGTCTCGCCAACATAAAAAAAAAAAAAATAATAATAATAATAAAACTCGATATGCTTGCATGTTTATTTGACGTTAACACGCGGTTCTTTGTTGTTGCTTTCGCGCGTGCATATAGTGAATGGCAGGGCAAAAACACATGGAGTTCTCGCCGTAAAGCGAGACTTCTGTGTGTGCGAGCCGAGGGCTCTTGCATTGCAAGTGCGGTATTTCCCCCACAGACCCCCAGGGCGGCCGAGAAAACCTTTGTTCGACCTGAAATGACTCATTTAATCATCCAAAACGGTATGGAACACATTAATTAACTGAAAAATGTTGCATAGTATGCCTTTAAGGTGCATACCGCCAACTACTGTTCAGGAGTGTGTAGCAACACTGTTTTACACGGCGACATCGTGCATTACCTGGTGTTCAGTGAAAACCCTCTGCACACTCTTGAGGAAATGAGAGCTTACAAGGGCCTAGAGGCTCACAACCAGTTCACATCTGGTTGGGTACAAGATGTCGAAGTTATGTACATCAAGGAAATCGCCATCATACGTGGACGGGTGAGTTTTAATAAGATGGTAAAAATGTAAACAATCCGACGCAAATGCGGCGCATGCTTCTGCGGTGGCTGACTGCCGGCGGTGCGCGAAGGCGCTTGGCTGCAGGGCTGATCGACGCCACTCGCGGCTTTAATTATTTAATCAGAACAATGACCAGTGCAAAATTAAGTTGTATTTACCGTATTTACGCCGGCAATAGCCTACCGGCGTAACCCGGAAGTAGCGCGGACGTCACTGTCCATATCGGACGTCTTCGGCTACCTTGTTTGTGGTGTGAGCGCCTATACTTCAGAACAGTTCTGAAGCTACAAGTCCTTGGAGTCTCATGTGCAGTTTACGAATGGATGGGTTCAGGAGCGGCAGATCATAAAGCCAGCAAACAGTGGGAACACAGCAACTCGTTCAAAGGTAAGCTGCGCTCAGACGGGCTCTGGCACATGCTAAGTTAGTAGCTGCTAACCGTTAGTGCTAACAACCACTCACGCATGTAATGTACTTTTAACTAGCTGCTATGTGTTTCAAACGTTTAGAACACACTCTCATTGACATCGGGATACTGTGGAAAGTTATGTTAGGTCGTCTTACAGCCGCGATCCAAGCGAGCCGACGACTCTTTGTTATCTCTGACAGTTGTTCTCCGTGGTTGCGCCTCCAGGCAGGAAAGCGGTGGAAAATTAACCCGTTTCTATGTTTTTCCCATGGCGATCATGTGTTGCGCTGTTACAGCCCACAATACAGCAACGGTTTACATGTTTTAAATACTTAACAGTTAATTTACCTGTGACAAAGTGAGCACCGCAGACTCTGGCGTATTCCAGCTTAACACTGTCCAAATCGGACCTGGATATCCGTGTCAGCCATAGGTGACGGCGTTGTTCAGAGAGCTGTTTTGTTTTTTCGCACTGATTCACTATCACGGCTGGTAGGCGAAAGAAAGAGCGTTGATCTCCACCTCCACGGGCCGTGCAACCAACCATTAAACACGTTTTCACCATTGTTCACTTCCAATACTGCCTAAGGCGTAATACAATGCGGGTCAACGGTGCGAAACGACTGCCACCCAATATGGCGGACGCGCAGAGTAGTCACGTGAGCGTGACGTCAGCTGAAAACCCCCTATTATGGGTCCTTCGTCTCCGCTCGTAACAGGATTGTTGTAACTGTTTTTATTTTTCTTTCTGTTTTTGTGTGTGACTGTGTGTTTTGGAGTTTGCACCATTTTGTCAAATGGTTGTTTGTCCCACATATCTCTGTGTTGTGATGGACTAGCAGCTAACCGGATGTACCCTGGCTCTACTCCAGTGACTACTAAGGATATATACCAGCTGTCCCATGAACCTGCAAGGATAAGCAAATATAGATAATGGATGATTGGAAGGGTATACTCTATACTTCTATGTAAAAAGGTTAAAATGGGCAGAAAGACAAAGATAAAGGAACATCAGCAGGGAGACAACCTGTGTAGCTCTTTCGGAATGATATAACTAATTTATTACCAGTTATTATCAATAATCAATTACTAAATAATTATCAAAAATATAACAACTATCACTGCAAATACATCATACATGTATAAAGGAATACTTATATAAGAAAATCAATGAAGTTGGATTTTGTATCAAAGAACTTCTCAGTTTCTATGCTTTTACAGGGTCAGTGTGAAGTGTAGTGCTATGTAACTGGTGCAAAAAAGTGTATATCAAATAAATTACCACACTCCACCTTATTCAAATATGAATGAAACTTCAGTAGAAGCATCCTATTTTGGCTAGTTCAGCAACACTGTGGTAAAACAATGTGGAGAGGGTGATGTGAAGGGATTTTTTTTTATTACAGCATTTCTATTTGATTGTACTTCAGCTAAGGTTTGGTGTTGAATACTGTTTTTTATGCTGAAAGCTTTGGTGCAAGCAACTGCTAAATTCTGGCTGATTTAGTTACAGGATGACAGGTTAAACACACAATTCTGTGGAAGATTAATAATTCAATTAGATTTTGTTCAATACATCCCATCTCAAGGCACTTTAAAAAGTAGATTCAATCAATCAATTAGCTTTAAAATGTTTTAAATATAACAAAGTCAAGTATGTGGGCTCTGTTTTCATAGTTTTATACAGCCGACAACTGACCTACTTGAACTACAAACAGATGTTAGGTGTTTGACAAAGTACAGGACTGTCTCAGAAAATTAGAATATTGTGATAAAGTTCTTTATTTTCTGTAATGCAATTAAAAAACATGAAATGTCATACATTCTGGATTCATTACAAATCAACTGAAATATCGCAAGCCTTTTATTGTTTTAATATCGCTGATTATGGCGTACAGCTGAAGAAAACTCAAAAATCCTATCTCAAAATATTAGAATATTTCCTCAGACCAAGTAAAAAAAAATAATTATAACAGCAAAACAAAATCAAACATTTGAAAATGTCCATTAATGCACTCAGTACATGGTTGGGAATCCTTTTGCACAGATTACTGCAATGCGGCGTGGCATGGAGGCGATCAGCCTGTGGCATTGCTGAGGTGTTATGGATGCCCAGGATGCTTCAATAGCGGCCTTTAGCACATTTACATTGTTGGGTCTGGTGTCTTTCAGCTTCTTCTTCACAATACCCCACAAATTCTCGATGGGGTTCAGGTCAGGGGAATTGGCAGGCCAATCAAGGACAGTAATGCCATGGTCAGTACACCAGTTACTGGTGGTTTTGGCACTGTGGGCAGGTGCCAGATCTTGGTTGTGCAGCGTTTCCTGCCACATTTCCCCCTTCCAACACACTTTTTATGAATGTGCTTTGAAACTGCACTCTGTGAACAGCCTGCTCTTTGAGAAATTTCTTTTTGTGTCTTACTAGTGATGTTACGTTATGTGCCGAGGCTTCGAGGCGTGTGTCGAGTAATGGAGGGGGCTTTTCCGTAAAGCGCGTATCGAGGCTTGCTTCATTTAGGGGAGGAGCCGAAAACGATGATGTCCGAAGCCTCGCTGCCCGGCTGTACCACGTGACTGCTTCGGGAAGTGGTTCAGATTTCGGTGCGGGGTATGACAGCTTTAGAAACCCCACAGCAGTGTTTCCCGCAGCATTCCAAAAAAAAAAAAAAACTAAGTCGATACGCCTGCATGTTTATTTGACCATAACACGCGGTTTTTTGTTGTTGCTTTCTCGCGTACATATAGGGAATGGCAGGGAAAAAACAGGCAAAGATACATGGATACTTTGAAGCGAGAAGCGACTTCACCGCCGCCACCCCCCCCCCCCCCCCCTCCGCCAGTAACCGCGCGGGTGACTGGCGCATTACTATATTACAAACACACTATCACAAGTTTTTGCATGCTGATGTTTGCTTGTTGTGCAAATAAAGACAGGTAACAGACACTGTATTCATTCCCTTTTAACCAGCCACCAGAAAACAAGAGCTGGATGAAGCTCTGGTCTCCATGATAGTGAAGGCTACCCAGCCTTTCACTATTGTGGATGACGTTGGATTCAGGACAGGCTGGAGAACCTCCTGGAGTACTGGGCTAATCATCGGTTACTGTACCCCAATCTGTACAAACTTGCACTTATTTATTTATGCACCCCGGCATCATCTGTACCATGTGAGCGTGTCTTCTCAAAGGCTGGAGAAGTAGTGTCAAAAATGAGAAATCGTTTGAAACCAAAAACTGTGGAGAAATTGTTGTTTCTTAATAAAAATGCATGAAATCATCCAAGTTACACAAGCATTAGCCTATTAATTACCCCCTCCCTAGTTCCATAAGCACTTTCACTGTCCTCTGATTAAGCCCATGCCATTTTTCTAGAGTCACGGAAAAACATTATTACACATGTCATATCACATGACACTACTATTTTGGGAATAATTACACACAGAGAATACATTCAAACAATATTTTAGTATACACATGTGTATACAAAATTTATGTAGACAAATGATTTCGTCCTACACCTTTTGTGAAGTCATTCCCAAGAGCCATAATAGACAAAAATTCAATGCATCACACGTGTTAAGATACAGCTGGCTGTGATTATACACCTCGCAAGTAGGTGGTGTCGTGTGCACATGAAGCATCAAGAAATGAACCCTTTCTCGAACCAGTTGGCTCAAGTGGTTCAATGCCTCATGAGGCTTCATCTCACCATCACTATGTCTTACCCTCCTGATGGAGGGTGTCAATGATGGTCTTCTGGACAGTAGTCAGATCAGCAGTCTTCCCCATACTTGTGATTTTGTTTACTGAACCAGGCTGAGTGTTTTTCAAGGCTCAGGAAACCCTTGCAGGTGTTTCGAGTTAATTAGACGATTCAAGTGATTAGTTGAATAGCCTACTAGTATACTTTTTCACGATATTCTAATTTTCTGAGACAGTCCTGTATAACATCTGTGTTCTTTTTTTATGGTACCTGGCTTTGGAAAAAAAACATGATTTTGTACCCTGTGTGTGAAATAAAGTGTGTAAATATGTAGTCTATGTTTTTATAGACTCTAAACGTGCATGTTGTCCAAATTCCAAACCTGGAATAAATCTGGATGAAAGTCCAGAAAGACACAGATTGCTGAAGTGAAACACAGCTGGATTACCTGTGGAATTGACACTGACGTCTGCTAGGGTTAGTCTTGAATAAAGATGAACATGCCTTCCTGTGCCTGCTTCCCTGCTTTCCTACCAAATGAGAGACTTCACAATCACATTAGTCCAAAATATTCCATTTTTCTTTTCATTTGAATTTAGATATTGACATAAGACATTAATAACGCCATAAAGAAGAATATGCTAAACTGTATGTATTTTTTGTTTACATTTTCTTAAACTTTATATTACACCCATTAACCTTAAATATGCATTTTTATTATTTTGAAAGTATACTGAATTTATTTTAATTTTTCCATATTTCACCCAGACAAAAACACTGCTCATTGGTTATTAGATTACAGAAAAAAAACACTGAAAATATGTGGTCATAAAGCACAATGATAGACATATGCACATGCAGGCGGACAAACATCTACATTTAACTTTCATAGTGTCCAGTTTGTTGCATGTGTTTGGTTGTCTGTCCTCTGGAGTAGACCATCTGCTCTCTCCTATTTATTGCCTCTATCCCCAGTTGTATTGTATCCTTCTGGTGGTCTTCCACCCCCATGCCAGAGCAGACACCAATTAGAGAGTTATACATTAGACTTTTCACTTCTGTCTAGCACTCATTATGTCATGTTCATTTAGAGTTAGCTTTACTGACTTGTACTCTGTGAGTACTTTAAAGATTTCCAAACACCCACAAACTCTCACAAATGAGACTGAGATAATGGGGGCCAAAACAGAGAGAAAGTGTGCCTGTAAAGAGAAAAGAAAGATTTTTCAAACACTTTTTGTCTACTGCTGTTACAAACTAATTGTCTTGTTTGCCTTTCTTTTGTGTCTTTGTTTTCATCATTTTCCTGTTGTTTATGTTCTATACATGTTGCTGTTTTAGTTCATTCCCTTAAGTTAGTTTCCATGTTCGGTTCCCTGTGTATTCTTTTTCTCTCTCTCTTAGGTTAGTATGTATTTATCCCTTGGGTAAGTGTTTCCTTGTATCTTAGTTCAGCTCCCACTGTGTTAAATTGTCTCCCTCCTTGTCCTTTTGCTTACATTCTGCCTCGGCTGTTCCAGATTATCCTCTGATTAACACACGGGTTTCACCTCTGCCCCACTGATCCCCAACGCTGGCATGAGACAGGGGGTTATGGGAGCCGCATGGCACAGGGTAGGAAGGCTATAGCATGGGTGGTGAGGTCAGCACAGGGGATTGTGGGATGCTGGCTATAAGATCTGGACAAGGTTTATGCTGCAGTAGTCCAGAAAAGGGCCAAACACATTGCCACAGATCCCACCCATCAGGGAGATTCAGGAACATTAAATCAAAAATGAATAGACTTAAAAACAGCTTCTTTCCCAAAGCTGTGAAGGTTGTTATCCTCTGCTAAGAATAAAAAAACACCAGCCCAGTTCAGTCTGTTTACATATTTACAAACATACTACTGGTTCCACTGGCTCTTGATTTTATTTAGAATTATTTACACTGTCTCTCACATTCTAATGTATATTTGCATACCTTTAGTGTCTCAGTGAGTGTTTGTTTGGACATTCATGCAAATTGCATAGTGCTTTGACTTGAACATTTCAACTAACTTGAACATTTAATTTTTTGCTAATGAACATTTGCACACTGTTTTAACTTCTCTGGGTGTGTTGCACAGTAATTTACATTGTTCTGTACAGCGACTGCTGTCTTTTCTGACTTGAACATTTAAATCTTATCAGATGCTAAGGACTATATGCTCACATTCTGGGTGCGATTTGCTGGGGGGGTTGGGGGGGATTTACCCCCCCTCTGTTTGTGATGTCCCCCCATCTGGTCATTCATGTTTTATCCCTGGGGGGGGGGGGTACATTCCTCCTCCCTCTGGTCTGAATAAGTAATATTATGGATTTTTAAAAATGTATATTAATACATGTCTTGTGTCCTTCACATTTGTAAATTTTATTTTTTGTTTGTTTTTAAAGAGTATTATTACGTTTTCTGCTCAAAGCGGTTAAAGTAAACTAATACCCACTCCCGAGTCCTGACAGTAGATGGCGCAAGTTTAAAAACAATAGTCTAACCCAGTGGTTTTCAATAGGTGAGGCGCGCCTCCCTTGGGGGGTGCCAAAGAGTCACAGGGGAGGTGCGAGAAGACAGAGAAGAAGACAGCACTGCTGCTCAGCTCTGTAGCGATATTTGTGCCTTCTGTATGAGCGCGCAGGAACCAATCAAGCGCGCAGTGAGACAACTCTCAATGCTCAAAACCGGTCTGGCGCGCGCTCAACTCTGAAAAACTCTTCTCAACCCACTGTCCTTGCGCGCACCTGCTCATTCCACGCTCAACACCAGCTGTGCGCTCGCTCGGCTGTTTCTGCGCTCGCGACTTCAAAAACTGTCCACTCCAGCAGCCAATCACAGAGAGGTTTCTTTTTTCATCCAATCAGAGTATGGCTTGCAAATACTGCATTCGGATGGATTAAATCAAAATGGTGCAGCCTTTGGCAGAAAGTACTAAACATTATGGTGGGATTGAAGAAAAAAAAGAAAAACAAATAAAAAGTTTAACATTTTAGCCTAAAATATTTAGTCTAAAATATTTAGACTAAAATATTAGAGTTACTTAGAGTTAATAAGTGAGGTGTGAAAAATATTTTTGTCTCTTCTTTCCAGCTTCTGGGAGGTGATGCAAAATTTTATTCTGATCATAATCATCATCATTGTCATCATTATTTAAAGAGCACTTTAACACAAGGTAAAACAAAGTGCCAAACATCAGAAATACATCAGATAAAATATAACATCTAATAAAATGCTTGGTTGTTAAAATAGCAATAGGTTTAAATTGTGTATAATTAGCCTAAAAAGAGATCGGATTATGGAATATGTTGACGTATATTTTGATTGATGCTTATGAATAAGCCTTTTTTATGAATGTACTTTGTTTAAGTAAATACAATAAAAAACATGTATTGGGCTATCAGAAGTTTTTAAAACACAGCATTCCAGGAACACAAAAGAAAGATGCATTTACTGCAGGGACTTGTGGTTGGGGGGGGGGGGGGGGGGCTGGTTATCTTTACCTATTCTAAGGGGAGGCTCACATTCAATGAATTTGAAAACCCTCTAACCTACTGGATCTAGCTAGCTACCTGAAAGAGCACCTGGGGCCCGTTCTTCATACGTCGCTAACTCAAGTTAGCTGGATTTGATTGTTGACGATTTGGCATGATCTTGGATTGTTTGGTTCTTCGGATGTCATCTTGGACTTGCTGTCATAGCAAGATGTGCGCAAGCTTAAGCCTGCTCCTGAGCAGGATTAGATCACGGCTTTATAAGCGGAGGATATAAGGAAGTCTGTCGTAGCCATGTCTTGTCCATTTTTAAGACAGCAACCTGTTGCGGAAGGTGCAAGGATAATTCGCCGAGCTTTTCAAATTAATCGCGTATTGCGTGACAGACAGGATCCTTTAGCGCAGCGCGACAGTGTAAAGGTAGAGAGATATTGTTTTTCTCGTGAGAAAAATATTCTTGTACTTCACTTTTACTTGTCCCCATGTTCTAGTTGGTCCCGTGGAGGCTCTGACATAAAAGAACAAAGTACATATGAGATTATTAAAATGCAAAAATACATACTGTAGAAAGTGATAGAAACATCTACCATGGATAGTACTTACGCATTTAATTTGTCTGCTACTTTTTGCTAGCCCTATTTCCTGGCTTTAGCAGAGTTTGAGGTGTTCCCTGTTGTTTTAATTAATGACTCAAATTTGGCATAACCTTCCATTAAAAGCTCTTGTTCTGCTTGTGAGAAAAACTGTGCGCGTTCTTTGGCCATGCTGAACAACATTTCCCCTTTTAAACAAACGCATGAACGCGCAGTTATCTCAGATAACTCAATCCAGCCATACTAATCATAAACAACAGGTGTGTTCGAAGAACCCAATTAGCTGGATCATGATTAGCCGGATGAAATCATCTTGGATGTCTCATTTGATCCCGGATGTTTTAAGCAACGTACGAAGAACGGGCCCCTGCTCGCTAACCATTATTAATAAAACTTTTATTCATCAATAAAACATTTGAAATGATCCCCCCCTCTGTTTTTTTGCAAATCGCACACTGCTCACATTTTAGCTTCTCAGGAAGTGTTGTCAGTACGTTAAACTTAAACATGTCTTTGATTTGTGTCTGTGTGCTATATGTAAATTCTGAGCTGGAATCTCACTAAATTTTCATTATGGATACACAATGACAATAAAGAACCTTGATTCCTGATTATTTCCCTCAGTATTTTAGTCGGCAGTTGAGTGAGACCAAGATCAAAACTATGACAAATCCATACTGTTGGGTCCGAATGGCAGGGATTGTTTAGTTTTTACAGGCCTGCACCTTCCACAGAGATAGATTTTTTTATACCTCTTTTTTCTGAATACATAATCTATTGACTACTTTCAGGATGGAAGGACCATTTTGCCAAGTATAATAAAAGTGTTTCTAAACAGGATTACCAACTATAGCTTTAAGTGATGTCGATAATTAACTGAGTGTGCACAGTCCAACTACCATATTTTTCGAACGATAAGGCGCACTTAAAGTCCTTAAATTTAAAAATAAATAAATGATAGTGCGCCTTATATATGATTACTGTACTTGTGCTCACTGGACGATTTTATGTGGTACAATGCTCTCAAAATTCTGTAAAAATATGCAAGTATGACTTTGGTTAGCAACAGTCGCTCTGCTCAATGGATACTCAAAGCATTACGGTACACTGTGTAATTACCTGATTGCCTCGTAACAGGACACCTGAGAAGTCTACAAGACGGCCTGATTGTAATGTCTAAACTAGAAGTGCATTCAAGTAAGGCAGCCAGTGCCTGGAGTACACACTAGCAACTATAAGCAAAGTATGGTAATTCAATGTAAAAGTTACGTTTATTTTGGCTTTATGTTAGAAACAGGGCAGTATAGTCAAACTACTGATAGCTCTCTCTCTCAGGAGAGAGCTGTGTACGGGGGACCTTATAATTTTATATATATATATATATATATATATATATATATATATATATATATATATATATCACACTTGATTGATGTGCAAAGTCTTAACCATTCAGTCAATTTTTTAACAAAGCTGAAGAAAAAATTGAATGGTTTATGAGAATTTAAGTGCACCCCAAAACGTGTATATAAAATAATAAAAATACTTGCTTAATTGTTACCATGGGCATGTAACATACAATAGACACTCAAGCATTTCACAAATGACACAGGTCACATGAATTTCATTTATTTTTGTCATAAAACTAAGAATTTTCTCATATGAATAGAGATTACTTTTGTGCAGGTTTTTAATCTTATCCACTTATAAAATCCATAAGGTCTTACATTTTTAAACTTTTACCTTCATAAATTAGTATCATGTCCACAGATGATGAAACTTCAGTGTATCCTATTCATTTCTCATCAAATCCACTGAATAAAGAGCAAACCAAAAATTGCAGTTAGTTTTGTAGCAAAAAATAAGATGATTAATACATAAACCAAAACTCAGGGTGCATCTTTGTGACTATTGTTGAATGAAAAGCAAATAGGATTTGCTACATTTAATTTATAGCCAACGATACATGCACATGTATTACGTTTTCTTTTCTCCCATTTAAAAAGTTTCTTTGGATATGAGGGAAAGAGGTTTTTGAACACCTGAACTGAGGGGGACCTTGAAAAACTCTTTCTTTGACTAAAGCACAATTTGTGTGTGCATGTATGCACACGTGCATTTATTCAAACACCGTGGAATAGTGTGGGCATTAAAATCTGCGGGAGGTGAGATAATGTGTGTATTCATGGGAGCTTACAAATGAGCTCAGAGTTTCCATGGGTAGACATTACCTTCTCTTGACAATGCAATTAAAGTTCTGGTGCTGCAAGTAACCTTCTATTTACTGTCCAGGGAAACCAATAAATTGCTCCCATAATTGTCACAATAAAGTAGCCATCAGATTCAAGGAGTGTGGGTGTACGCGTCTTGATGCTGAGCAGCTGTCCAATTAACTTGGTAAGGTGGATATGCACCCATGGCACTAACATGCCACCATCTCTGGGCAAGATAACAGAGTGTACTCTGAAATGACAGTCACGGTCACTAAGAGCAGAACTAGATTGTGACATTTTAAGAGATCTGTGGGTAGCAATACAGTCTTAACTTCTTTTTATTACTAGTGAATCAGATGAAAATAAGCATTGTCATGTTACTGCGACAGATATGACACAACTCCTATTGTAGCTTGACATTTTGCACTCAGTTCTTTTTCAGTAGTCGAAAAACCGACAAAACAGTTGTTCTAGAGTGGATAGATGGCATTTCTGTAAATCCCTTATATTTTCAAATGTCGAAGAGAGAAAAATGTATTAAAGGTCTTCAGTCTGATAGCATTTCCTACTTCTGTACCAAATGTAATTAAATCATATGTGCTGTTCATGTATCTAACAATTACAACAATATTTTTAATTCCACTGATTTCATTGAACCATGTGTTGAGACAATTCAATATTTTCTAAAAGTGCAAGTATATTAATGATGGGAACGGCGGTTCTTTTGAGTGTACTGAATCACTGGAAACAGTTGATTAAAATGATATGTCCTAAGAGCCTTTCACCAAATCATTAAGTTCATGTAACTACATTTTCAGTTCCTTACAGTTAAAATAAGCAATAAGCAGGGCTTAGGTCACATTTAGGGCCTGATCTTCAAAAGGTGTGCACAAATTAAAACATATGTAAACTAATTAGTGTGTACAAAGCTGATCTGCATACTTTTTCTTTCACAAAATGACACATAGTGCCATCCGTTCCCTATATAAACGGCATCTTCAACAAAAAAATGTGTATTTTGACCTGAAAAAACACAAATTAAGAGGAGAAATTGAACTCCACAACTTGAAAAAGAGAAGAATTGCACTAGAGATCGAGTTGCTTCAAAAGGACCTTCAGAGTAAGTTCTAATACACCATTTGATAGTAGTATTGCTGACTTTACATAACTATCTCTTATTGCAGGCAAAAGATGACTTGCTGGCTTTTCCTTATAAAAAATGTTTAAATAAAACGACAGGAACTAAGCATTATTTGTTTCGTCTTTTCTTAAAGATTAAAAAATGGTGTTCCACAATTTTGTCCCGTCCTCTGCCACTAGGTGGTCCAAGTGCACTGGCTGGACAGACTTCCCCATCTCCTCCGCTTATAAAGCTGCGATCTAATCCTGTTTACATGAAATAAGCCTGCTCGTGAGCAGGCATAAGTTTGCGCACATGTTGCTATGACAGCAAGTCGAGGATGAGTTTTGAAGAACCAAACGATCCAAGATCATGCCAAATCGTCAACAATCAAATCCAGCTAACTGAGTTAGCGACGTACGAAGAACGGGCCCCTGATCTGAAATATGGTGGCGTGCTTGTAAACAAACAAAAGTGAATAGTAACCACAACTTGAGAACATCCATCAGGGTGTAAAAATGGAGAAATCCTGGAACAAAACAATTTTACCATGCTGGACTGAGCCCGTCAGGGAAGGATAGTGGGGCTTTGTACAGGTCCTACGGTGTGCTCCAGGGGAGGGATCTCAGCTGTAACTTTTTTGTCCCGCTCTGTCAACGCCACAAGCTCCCATTACAGTGTTGTTGCGCAATATTCAGGCTTAGTGTCATGATTTGTCTTTGGATGAACCCGGACACAGCACGCACACACAGAGCTAGTTCTTAAAGTGAGTTTTATTGAACAGGATGGAAGGTGAATGACGAGAGGAACCAGAGTCTTTATGGACGGAGATGAAGGGTGCAGAAGTTGGCCGGCAGGAGGATCGCAGAGAGACTGACCGGGAGGAACTCTGGAGCGGAGAACTTGAGAACATGGAACTGCAGCGGGAACTTGAGAACGTGGAAACAGCCCAGGAACTTGAGAACGTGGAAACAGCTCAGGAACTTGAGAATGTGGAAACAGCTGCAGGAACTTGAGAATGTGGAAACAGCTGCAGGAACTTGAGAATGTGGAAACAGCTGCAGGAACTTGAGAACGTGGAACTGCAGCAGGAACTTGAGAACGTGGAAACAGCTCAGGAACTTGAGAACGTGGAAACAGCTCAGGAACTAGAGAACGTGGAACTGCAGCAGGAACTGGAGAACGTGGAAACAGCTCAGGAACTGGAGAACGTGAAACAGCTGCAGAACCTGAGAACGTGGAACTGCAGCAGGAGCTTGAGAACGTGGAAACAGCTCAGGAACTTGAGAACGTCCGATGAAGCAGAGCTGAGCAGAGTCTTAGAGAAATGACTGAACAAAAACCATGTTGAAGCAACGACTTCAGGCTGACTGCAACAAAAACTGAGCTGACACAGGATACTGGCAGAGACTGAGCAGGAGTAGACACTATGGGCCAGCGACGAGAGAAGAAAGAGGTAAGTTTAAATAAGGGTGAAACCAGGTGGAAGCAGTTGCGGGTTAATTGCAGCCTGCCAGGTGAAACCCATCAGGCTGCGCAGGAACGAGAGAGAGGGAGAGAGGCTCAGCATGCAGCCATAAGCTGCATCCTGACACTTAGTTCTCTTTACTTTTGTTTGTAGTACTTTCTGACACTTAAAGAGCACTATAGATAATATTCATAATTGTTATCAATGTTATATCATCCATTTCTCTACTTCTTTTGTCTGTTTTGCACATCTTATCCACTGGGGATGCAATCTTAGATCAGGTGCAACACAACCACTTATTGCTCGCACATTTTTTTTTCTGTCCAAGCAGTTTAACGGACCTTATTTGGAATATTTGAAGATCAAGCCCTTATTGTTCTATCTATAGAGCCTTAACTGCATTTTCTATTCCTTTACACTTAAAATGGACAAGAAGCATGGCTTTAGTGACACTGAGTGTGCCAATTATTAAAACATTAACTGCATATTTTGGTCCTTTACAGTTAAAACACGTTATAAAGATCAGACAATTTTTTCAGGTTCTTTCCTTCCCTGATTTTGAAGTTCTGACAAAATCTGAATGTATTAATAAAATGGAGTGATTTAATATTAGTTTATGATTCTTTTGAAATCAGTTCAATTAGGAACTTAAAATACAAATTTTTACCAAAATATCTCTTTATAGGTCAGCCATCATAACCTGAAGGAAAAACAAACATTCCTCCTGAGAGAAAACTCTTACACATATCTTACTCTCTGCTTATTGTTTTTTTTTATTCAGTGAAATATTCTTCTGTGAAAAGATAAATCATAGTATCTGATAATCTGTTTGATCAAGTTCTTATGCTAACATTTTCTGATACCAGTTCAACAAAGCTAAAACTATCTCTGTGCTGGTTTGAATATCTTCACAACCAGTGAATAAATTGACAAAGTAGGATGTTATAATCAGGGCTTTGAACCGGTTCAAGGAACGAAAACGAAAACCGGGAACTTTTTGTATTTTACAGGGAACAGAAACGAAACCGGAAACGTTATTATTTTTTATGTTCTGGAACTGGAACACTTATTTAAAAATAATGGTAACCGGTTAATACCGGTTTTATTTCGTTCCTCAAAGTTTTCGTTGCCTAATTAACTAAAAAAAAAAGTTATTATTTTCCTGCGCACGTTACGTGACGGCTGAGGTTCACTTCCTGTGTGACATCACATCACACATTCGCTGACTGAATGGAGAGAGAGCGGTGTCCCCACTAGAGCTACACATCTTAAATAAGAGGTAAATTACGATCCATCGTTAAGTAAAACGCTCATTCCAAACACAATATCAATAGCTATATTTGTCAAATCCACGTTAATGATGGACTAGCGAACATTTGGCTAAATGCAGTGTTTCCCGCAGCGCTATCTTTGCGAGGCGGCAGCCTCGCCAAACTCACGCTACCGCCTCGCTAACATTCCAAAAAAGAAAAAAAAAAACAGACAGCAGCAGCAGCTCAACAACAAACGTGGTTGTTTGTTGTTGCTTGATTGGCAGGGAACAAACAGCCCCCCCGCTTCGCGAGTCCTCCGCGCAAACCCCCCCCCCCCCCCCCCCGTCAGTCAGTTGTCCGGCCAACTACTCACCGCCTCACCTAAACAAATTCCTGTGGGAAACACTGCTAAATGGCGCCAACACCTCTGTTTGCCTAATACACAGATGGCTAGCTATTCTTTTATTCGTTTAAGCTGGACGAGAAAGATGTCACATAATTCTATAGCATTAAACAGCTGACAGGAACTAAATTAACCGTTCCGGGAACAGTAGTTTTTTGTTCTAACCGGTTCGGGAACGTCAATTTATTGGTGGAACTCATAACCGGAAACGTTATAATTTCGTTTCTGTTCGGAACGAACCGATTTGGAAAAAAAATCGGTTCAAAGCCCTGGTTATAATGTTCTCTATATGCAATACTGAAATAACTATCTATCATAAACTTATGTTTCACAACCCACAGCGAAAATGTTACAAAAACACTTTCCATAATTTGAACAATGTTGCCAAAGTGCAACCGTTTCTTTAACAGCGAAATGCAAAAACTTTTGTTCACACTTATATAACTTGTACAATAGTATTTTGTAATTCTCTGTTTTCTGGTCTGCCTAAAAGAACTGTAGTTCTGTTACTGAGACTTCATAATGTACCTTCAAGAATGAAAGCAAGGACCAAAAATGAGAGAACAAGACCACATAACAACATTGTTAAACAAGTGTTTATAACTGTTAATGGTCCACCACATTTAGCAGATTTCATTTTGTGGAAAGCTAAAGACATCTGAGAACTTTGAAATTTTTTTCAAAAGTATAGCTATTTATCATTTCTCAAGGTTTGTATATTATAAAAGTTTAGTTTCTAAGAGTATCATATTATCTATTTATTTTGAATTAGTTTTATTGCTATTTGAGTTATTTTAATTCTGACAACTGCTGTCATATTGTGGACATTGAACTGAACAATGCCATTTTTTTTAAACTGTGAATTGTCAAACTAACACTTATCTGGATGTTTTTTTATCGTCAATCTGTTTGAGGATGAACAAAATATGTATGAAGAAAATGTACAATGAGCGGATACTTTTGATCTAGACAACTTCAATGTTCAGTATTTGACAGTTATTCAGTATATCTGTGGGTTTATCGGGGTGGCTCTTCAGATAATCTTTACCCCGGGCTCACACTGAATACGGTACAGATACGGTTGCGGCGCCGCAAGGAACCCTAATAATTAAAAATCATTGTTTCCACTTACATCAGTTGCATGCGGGTCTGGTTACTACCGACGCTGTGCGCACTGCAAAAAATAATTAATTAAGAAGGAAGTTTGACCAGACGTCGCAGGGGTGCCCAGATGAAGTTCCTGAATTTTTCGAGCTAAATAGGAAATGTCGGGCGCTATACAGGATATAGTTCAGGTGAATTTCAGAATAAAAATCACCGCACCAACTTAGCTAGCTTGACTAGTGCAAACAAAACGGCAACACAGAAAAATGAGGTAACAGAAGGGCTTTTGCAGGATGAAATATGATATTTAACCGCACAGAGCTTGGCCCTGAAAAACGAAAACCATAGCTGTTTTTTAATCTTTTATGAGGGATAGCAACAGCAAGAACCACTTCTGTTCTCGTGAGCACCATTACCACAGTCGGAGTTGAAGCTGGCCTAGGAGCAGTGTGAGTCGGGGTTTGCGGAAAACCGGAACTGGATCAGGACCACAACCCACACCTCATTCAATTTGAGCCTGGTGTAAGAGATATTCCTGCCGTGTGTGGTGTGTTAACAGTGAAATATAGTCTGCTCAGAAGGACAATGGGACTACTCCGACCTCAAATCAGGGATATTCAATATGATGCATTGTCTTGGCCAGATGTCTTAGTGTGAGGTGTTCCCCGAAGACAAACAGGCATGCCGCCTGTTGAATGTGACATGTAACCAATCACAAAGGAAGGTGATGGAAACTCTGAGGAATAATAATAAAAAAACTCACCTTTATATCATTGTGTAAGATTATCATATTCTTATGTTCCATGGTGAGCCGGAAGTGACAAACACTGAGACAGTGTACGGTTTAAATGGTTTATTGGAAAAAGGGAAAGAAGGGTTATGGAAACGAATGAGAATCTGGCCAGCTGGGTAGGTTCTGGTTGCAGACTGTGGGAATGAGAGAGGAGAGATGAGCACCAACAACAGACAGGCTGGTGTGATGGTGTGGCAGAAGGAGACATAGGGAGTGAGTGATAGGTGAATAACCGGAGGGAGTGAGTCTGGCTGTGGTGACCGGTGAAGAGCAGAGGTGCGGTTTTGGATCTGGTGGAGTTGTCCTTGGCGGAGGGTGGACAGGACTGATGGATGCCAGCAGGTACGGAGCCAGGAAGGGTCAAGGGATCTGGAGCTTTCAGAGTACAGGATGATGATGACGAAGGAGAGACCAACAGGAACAGACTGGAACAAGGGTCAATCTAAGGTTGAGAAGAAGGAGGGTTCAGACAAGGTATTTTTTTGGAACATGGAACAAACTAGGAACAAGCTTCTGGTCAGGTACTGCTCAGGTGAGCTAATGCTCTGACGCCTTCCATCTGTCTCCAGCCGCCCCAAGTACTCCTTCTGATTATTGAAGATGGGCCACTCCTTTAATCAACAGCTCTTTTGGTAATGTGTTTTCTCTGTTAAAATTGGTCCACAAATCATCGCCACTGTTCTTCCTCATCAGCCATGTTTATTTACCCTGAACTCAAGTTTGATCTTGAGAGGTTTTGCAAAATCTCCTGTGTGACATTTTAAATGTTGCTGAGTGAAATCTGTTTGTGTGTGGTGTGTTGTGCTTGTCATTTGACTGGACACAACACACTGTATGAGCAAACCTGTTATATCTATGTTTTTTTTACTGTCATGTGTGGGGTTTCTCAGGTTTTGAAAATCAGTTGACAATTTTGAAATCTTCCTGTGTGAACCAGACATCAATGGTAATAATAGTGACCACAGTTACAAACATAATGCAAATTAAACTTTTTGATCAAGTGTTTTTTACTGTTGATAAATCTATACAAATGTGTAAGTGAAGGTAGGGTTTTGGAAATAAAGCACTTGTAAAAGTTTGTTGAGCAAAGACAAGAGGAGACAATAAAAGGAATGATGGGTAATTACATAATCCATATTTTAATTTGTGACTGATGTCATGACCTACATATATTTTTCTTTTATTTAATTTACACAAATGTTGATAAATCAATGATAACTGCTTCAAGTTGGAGCTCTAAGTGGTGGACTATGAAAATAAATTAAACTTAATCTGTTTGAAATGAGATAAGATACTGATATAGTTTTATACACACAAACACACACACACACACGCTCTTTATTGTCATTACTGAGTTAATTATTTGGGTTCTGTCTGCTTACTTAGTAGTTTTGAAATAGATATTTCTCTAGTGGTTTTGGTGTGTTTTTTAAGTTGTTTATTTTTTTAAACACAGTAAAGAACTTTGTGCTACACACTAAAAATAACGTTTGTTTGATTGATTAGTAGTTACTCCTTTTCATGATCTTATTAATTGTTCCACAATTTGTTCCACAATTAACGACAGGAATACTATTGCAATCACATCATCCATATTGTATATGCATCACAGAAAAGCTAGTAAAATCTAAAAGACTGCAATCCTCAGCGGTGGGGAATCTGTATTGAGTTGTATTTGTCTATCAAATGCCTTCCCCACTAGTTCACCCTTTGGTTTTAGTTGAAAGACCAGCAAATTGGATGGGTTATGACCAAAGGAGGGTCATAACAGATGAGAGAGAAAAAGCAGAGTACAAAGCACAGAAGTGATGTAAATAGAGACACAGGAATAATATATGGACAGTTCTATAATTGACTCCTTACTCAATATGCTTTGCACTTCAAAAGCTCTTCTTGTCCTTTAACTCTGCAACTGATCATTATGGATTTAGCCAAAGAACAAAAATAAACCTTTTTGGCTTTAAAAGTATTTCCTAAGAACTGATTGGTTTCCTTTTCTTTATTTGAAGTTGAAGTTGGTCCATTTCTTTTACTTTTCATTTCTGATAGTGTAAATAATGCCGGCCTGTATCCATCAAATTGGACAGTTTTATGCTTTTGATGTCTTTGTGAAACATACAACATGTGCTTTCGTAACACTGTGACAGTAACTGATACCATTAGTATTTATAAAGACAGTAGGTCCAGCTAAGACTTTGGGCAAAAATTGCCTTTATCACACTTAGTTTCATTTGGAAAATGAAGCCCGTCTGTGTCTCATAAGCTTCACTTTCGTCCGTCCGTCTTCTTCCGCTTATCCGGGGTCGGGTCGCGGGGGCAGCAGCTTCAGTAGGGAGGCCCAGACGTCCCTCTCCCCGGCCACTTGGGCCAGCTCCTCCGGAGGAATCCCAAGGCGTTCCCAGGCCAGCCGGGAGACATAGTCCCTCCAGCGTGTCCTGGGTCTTCCCCTGGGCCTCCTCCCGGTGGGACGTGCCCGGAACACCTCACCAGGGAGGCGTCCAGGAGGCATCCTAACCAGATGCCCGAGCCACCTCAACTGGCTCCTCTCGACGTGGAGGAGCAGCGGCTCTACTCTGAGTCCTCCCCGGATGACTGAGCTCCTCACCCTATCTCTAAGGGAGAGCCCAGACACACGACGGAGAAAACCCATTTCAGCCGCTTGTATCCGGGATCTTGTTCTTTCAGTCACGACCCAAAGCTCGTGACCATAGATGAGGGTAGGAACGTAGATCGACCGGTAAATTGAGAGCTTCGCCTTTTGGCTCAGCTCTCTCTTCACCACAACGGATCGGTACAGCGGCCGCTTCACAGCAGACGCCGCACCAATCCGCCTGTCGATCTCCCGCTCCATCTTCCCCTCATTCGTGAACAAGACCCCAAGATACTTGAACTCCTCCACTAGGGGCAGCACATCCTCCCCAACCCGGAGAAGGCACTCTACCCTTTTCCGGTTCAAGACCATGGTCTCGGATTTGGAGGCACTGATTCTCATCCTGGCCGCTTCGCACTCGGCTGCGAACCGCTCCAGTGAGAGCTGTAGATCACGCCCTGATGAAGCTAATAGGACCACGTCATCCGCGAATAGCAGAGACACAATCCTAAGGCCACCAAAACGGATCCCCTCAACACCTTGGCTGCGCCTAGAAATTCTATCCATAAAAGTTATGAACAGAATCGGTGACAAAGGGCAACCTTGGCGGAGTCCAACTCTCACCGGAAACGAGTCCGACTTTCTGCCGGCAATGCGGACCAGACTCTGACACCGGTCGTACAGAGACCTGACAGCCATTATTAAAGGGTCCGGTACTCCATACTCCCGGAGTACCCCCCACAGGATCCCTCGGGGGACATGGTCGAATGCCTTCTCCAGATCCACAAAGCACATGTAGACTGGTTGGGCAAACTCCCATGCCCCCTCCAGAATCCTGCTGAGGGTGTAGAGCTGGTCCAGTGTTCCACTGCCAGGACGAAAACCACACTGGTCTTCCTGAATCCGAGATTCAACTATCCGACGGACCCTCCTTTCCAGAACCCCTGAATAGACCTTACCAGGGAGGCTTAAGAGTGTGATTCCTCTGTAGTTGGAACACACCCTCCGGTCCCCCTTTTTAAATAGGGGGACCACCACCCCAGTCTGCCAATCCAGGGGAACTGCCCCCGATGTCCACGCAATGCTGCAGAGCCACGTTAACCAACACAGCCCCACAACATCCAGAGCCTTAAGGTACTCAGGGCGAATCTCATCCACCCCCGGGGCTTTGCCACCGAGGAGCTTTTTAACAACCTCGGCAACCTCAGCACCAGAGATGGGAGAACCCGACCCAGAGTCCTCAGGCTCTGCTTCCGCAATGGAAGACGTGTTGGTGGGATTAAGGAGGTCTTCGAAGTATTTCGCCCACTGAAACACGACGTCCCGAGTCGAGGTCAGCAGCACACCACCCCCACTGTAAACAGTGTTGGTACTGCACTGCTTCCCCCTTCCGAGACGTCGGATAGTGGACCAGAATCGCTTCGAAGCCGTACGGAAGTCTTTCTCCATGGCCTCTCCGAACTCTTCCCACGCCCGAGTTTTTGCCTCGGCGACCAGCCGAGCCGCCTGCCGCTTCGACTGCCGGTACACATCAGCTGCTTCCGGAGTCCCACAGGCCAAAAAAGCCCGATAGGACTCCTTCTTCAGCTTGACGGCTTCCCTCACCGCTGGTGTCCACCAGCAGGTTCGAGGGTTGCTGCCGCGACATGCACCGACAACCTTGCGGCCACAGCTCCGACTAGCCGCCTCAACAATAGAGACGCGGAACATGGTCCATTCAGACTCAATGTCCCTCGCCTCCCTCGGGACATGTTTAAAGTTCTCCCGGAGGTGGGAGTTAAAGCTCCGTCTAGTGGGGGACTCTGCCAGATGTTCCCAGCAAACCCTCACAGTATGTTTGGGCCTGCCCGGTCGGACCGGCTTCCTCCCCCGCCATCGGAGCCAACTCACCACCAGGTAGTGGTCGGTGGAGAGCTCCGCCGCTCTCTTCACCCGAGTGTCCAAGACATGCGGCCGCAGATCAGATGAAACGACAACAAAGTCGATCATTGAACTGCGACCTAGGGTGTCCTGGTGCCAAGAGCACATATGGACACCCTTATGCCTGAACATGGTGTTTGTGATGGACAATCCATGACAAGCACAGAAGTCCAACAACAAAACACCACTCGAGTTCAAATCAGGTGGGCTATTCCTCCCAACCACGCCCCTCCAGGTCCCACTGTCATTGCCCACGTGAGTGTTGGATTCCCCCAGCAGAACGAGGGAGTCCCCAGGAGGGGCACTCTCCAGTACCCCTTCCAAGGACTCCAAAAAGGGTGGGTAATCTGAACTGCTGTTTGGCGCATAAGCGCAAACAACAGTCAGAACCCGTCCCCCCACACGAATGCGGAGGGAGGCCACCCTCTAGTTCACCGGGGAAAACCCCAACGTGCAGGCACCGAGATGGGGGGCAACAAGTATGCCCACCCCAGCTCGGCACCTCTCACCAGGGGCAAATCCAGAGTGGAAGAATGTCCAGCCCCTCTCAAGGAGACTGGTTCCAGAGCCAGAGCAGTGCGTCGAGGTGAGTCTGACTATCTCTAGTCGGAACCTCTCAACCTCGCGCACAAGCTCAGGCTCTTTCCCCACCAGAGAGGTGACATTCCACGTCCCAAGAGCCAGCTTCTGCAGCCGAGGGTCGGAACGCCAAGGCCCCCGCCCTCTACTGCTACCCGTTACACAATGCACCCGACCCCTTTGGCCCCTCCGACAGGTGGTGAGCCCATCGGAAGGGGGACCCATGTCATCTCTTCGGGCTGAGCCCGGCCGGGCTCCATGGGCAAAAGGCCGGCCACCAGATGCTCGCCAACGTGCCCCACCTCCAGGCCTGGCTCCAGAGTGGGGCCCCGGTGACCCGCGTCCGGGCGAGGGAACACAACGTCCAATAATTGTATTCATCATAAGGGGCTTTTTGGGCTGTGCTTTGTATGGTCCCTCACCTAGGACCTGTCTGCCTTGGGTGACCCTACTAGGGGCTTAAAGCCCCTGACAGCATAGCTCCTAGGATCATTGGGACACTCAAACCCCTCCACCACAGTAAGGTGGCAGCCCAGGGAGAGCTTCACTTTCTTTGTCTGTAATGTTTTTTAGAATAAAAACAAGGAATTTTAGGAGGAGTGCAGACGTTTTCTATCCAGTGTTTCGAAGAATGATAGGAGAGGATTTTGAAATCTTTTATATGAAATTATATGAATATACTAAAATTATATATAGCAAGCTTAAAATTTAGATTTAAACTTACCCCTTGTTATGATTGCTGACCCTTTGTGTACATTTTAGACAACCTGGTGAATCTTTCCTAACTAGAAATGTGCTTTTTAATTTATTAAAAATGTTACTAAATAGTCCACACTCATAGCACATTTTAACCTTGTCTGGGTTCAAACAGAGGAATATGGTCTTTATTCACAGACACACAAAGAATTGAATTTATGTATTCACTTAACCCTATTTTCAATCTCAGTGACTCAATGATAGAGACATTCAGAGAGAAATGTGGAATCCAGTGTCTTTCTCAAGGACATTTAGAAGTATGGATGGATGATGGTCACACTATTGAACTGCAGATGTTCTGAATAGCCATTATGTACCAAGTTAAAATGGTAAAGGTTTTGTAATTTTTTTGTTATTGGTGTTTTATGCCACATTTTTAAAATGAAAAATTAAAAGAAAACAATCAAACTCTTACATACATATGTTGATTGAATTTTATAAAAAAATTGAGAGAGTAAAATTGTGCCTCACATAATTTTACCCATCCATAATATCTACGAATATTCCTTTTATTGCAAACAGACTGCATCCACATTTTCTACTGATTCATTTTCCATAGGCGCTTAATCCTTCTCAGGTCTTTTGGGACTAGTGTGTCTATCTCCAGTAGTCAGCCGGTGAGGAGCGGGTTACCCTCTGGACAGGTTGCCAGTTCTTCCAGGGCCAATAGAGAGACGTAGCAAAAAGAAAATAACTATTGACATACAAACTGGCATCTAAAGCTAACTTAAAATCTTCAGTTAACCTGGCATGCCTGTTCTTTGACGGTGAGAGGAAACTGTAGTACCTGGAGAAAACCCAAATATACACAGGTAGAGAGGGCAAACTCCACAAAGAAAAGGCCTGGTGAGTATTTGAGCCCAGGACCTTTTTGCTGTAAGGCAGCAAACTAACAAATCCTTGCGATGCCACCCACATCCAAAATCTGCCAGACAACTAAGGATGTTACATTTACTTTATGTAGAAAAATATTATACCACCATTATTTTCTTCAATTTCTTGTTCATTTTAATATCCGGTACAACTAAAGGTACATATATTTGGCCCAATATAATGATGATAACAAAAATAGCTCATAGAGTTTAATTTAAGAACGAATATCTAGCTATATTTACAGGTTTTCTTGATAATAACTAAAATCATTTATGTTTCTTCATCGATAGCTATGGCAAAATAGACTGACTGGTCCAAAATGACTGTTCCAACAACTGCTTGTCTGTTCTAAAGCAGTTAGAACAGGAGGCGTCAAGGAGGTATCCTAACCAGATGCCCGAGCCACCTCAACTGGCTCCTCTCGACGTGGAGGAGCAGCGGCTCTACTCTGAGTCCTCCCCGGATGACTGAGCTCCTCACCCTATCTCTAAGGGAGAGCCCAGACACACTATGGAGAAAACTCATTTTGGCCGCTTGTATTTGGGATCTCGTTCTTTCGGTCACGACCCAAAGCTCATCACCATAGCTGAGGGTAGGAACGTAGATCAACCGGTAAATCGAGAGCTTCGCCTTTTGGCTCAGCTCTCTCTTCACCACAACGGATCGGTACAGCGGCCGCTTCACAGCAGACGCCGCACCAATCCGCCTGTCGACCTCCCGCTCCATCTTCCCCTCATTCGTGAACAAGACCCCAAGATACTTAAACTCCTCCACTAGGGGTAGCACATCCTCCCCAACCCGGAGAAGGAACTCTACCCTTTTCCGGCTCAAGACCATGGTCTCAGATTTGGAGGCACTGATTCTCATCTCGGCCGCTTCGAACTCAGCTGCGAACCGCTCTAGTGAGAGCTGTAGATCGATTAATGGACGTCGTGTTCCCTCGCCCGGACGCGGGTCACCGGGGCCCCACTCTGGAGCCAGGCCTGGAGGTGGGGCACATTGGCGAGCGCCTGGTGGCCGGACTTTTGCCCATGGAGCCCGGCCGGGCTCAGCCTGAAGAGGAAACATGGGTCCTCCTTCCTATGGGCTCACCACCTGTCGGAGGGGCGAAAGGGGTCGGGTGCATTGTACAACGGGTGACAGTCGAGGGTGGGGACCTTGGCTTTCCGATCCTCGGCTGCAGAAGCTTTTAAAGTACTCACTGTGGCAATTTTAAAGATTGCATCTGGGATTATGGTTAAAGCCGTGTCTGGTAATTAGTGTTGATTTGATCTATTATCCTCAACTGTGTGCTTTTCAATCCAGCATGTACAAAACTGATTTGACTCAGATAATTAATAAATAATTGTTTTCCACCAATCCTTAAAAACAGTAAACCACCGTTGAAAAATAATTATTTAGATAAATTACTACTGCAGGACTACAGGCCCATCGCAAACCTCCCCTTTATCAATAAGATTATTGAAAAAGCTGTGTTTCAACAATTAAATTCTTCTTAACAAAGACCAGCCGCTTTGACGTTTTCCAGTCAGGTTTCCGTGCTCACCACAGTACAGAGACCGCCCTTGTCAAGGTGTTTAATGACATCCATATAAATGCAGACTGTGGAAAAACCACAGTGCTGGTACTATTGGACCTCAGTGCAGCATTCGATACTGTCGATCACTCCATACTATTAGAGCGCCTGGAACACTGGGTTGGCCTTTGTGGTACAGCACTCGACTGGTTTAAATCCTACTTAAAGGACAGGGACTTTTTGTGTCAGTAGGTAACTTTACATCAGAATCCACAAAAATCACATGTGGGGTTTCCTAAGGGTCCATCCTGGGTCCCCTCCTTTTCAATATCTACATGCTCCCTCTAGCTCAGATCATAAAAAACAACAACATCAGCTATCATTACTATGCAGACGACACATAGCTCTACATCACCATGTCACCAGGTAACTATGAACCCATTCAAGCACTGAGTAAATGCCTAGAAGAAATCAATGCATGGATGTGCCAACATTTTCTTCAATTCAATAAAAACAAAACTGAAGTAATAATTTTTTGAGCAATAGAGAACTGATCAAGAGGTAGTGCACAGCTTCAGTTTCTTCAGCTAGAAACTACTGATCAGGCCCGAAATCTGGGTGTCGTGATGGACTCAGACCTGAACCTCCAAAAGCCTTTAAAGATAATTATAAGGTCGGCTTTCTATCACCTCATGAACATTTCCAGGATTAAAGGACTAATGTCTCAGCAGGATCTGGAAAAACTAATCCATGTGTTTATCTTTAGTACAACTGATTACCGCAACAGTGTTTTCACAGGTCTGCCTAAAAAGTCGATCAGACAGCTGCAGTTGATCCAGATCGCTGCTGCCCTCATCCTCACTAAAGGCTTGTTTACACTACACTTTTTTAACCGAGCCGAGACCAGTCCGAGCTCAGTAACCGAGATAACTCTTGTGTGTAAACGGTCAGCAGACTGAACCAGACCGCGCTAAACATAACCGGACCGCGCTAACTGCAGACCAGCTCTTGAGTAGGTCTCGGCCTGGTTTTATTTCTGGCCCAGTTTTCTGATAAAGAGCGCATGAGCAGACCGCGTCATCTCCTTACAGTCAGCTGACTGTCCGTGGGTTTTCCGGCAGTCTGGCTGCACGTCGCGATTCACACTCCATTCAGACAAATTTCAGACATTCATAATAATACTAGCTTCCTTACCGTGCCACACGGTTTCCAGAGATGAATCTGCTTAGCAGCGCAATGAACCTCAGCGTCTGTTGTTGTTTCCTGCATCTGTAAATCCTTATTAGACGTTTGTTTGTCTCATCCACTTCCCAGAAAAGCAAACTTTCTCAAGTAAATTCACCAATGGTTGCCTTCTTCCCCTGACTCTCCGCAAACACCGAAATATCACAATATCAAGCATAACTTCCTGAATGTTACGGGCGCTGCTCTGTTTTGTTTGCTGCTACCGCCTTCAATCCCAGAGAGCGGTAGTACCGCAGATCGCCACTAGGGGGCGAGGAGCAACCAAGGAACCGAGATAAGCTTTGTGTGTAAACGGGTCGGCTTGTCTTGGATAACTGATCCAAGTTCGGACTGGTCTCGGCATGGCTCGGTTTTTAGGTGTAGTGTAAACGGGGCTTAAGACTAAGAAAGTAGAGCACATCACCCCAGTTCTAAAGTCTTTACACTGGCTCCCTGTATCTCAGAGAATAGACTTTAAAATCCTTCTGTTAGTCTATAAATCCCTGAATGGCTTAGCACCTAAATACATCACAGACTTGTTATCAGTGTATCAACCCCCAAGACCACTAAGGTCTTCTGTGTCCAGGCTACTCTGCATACCTAGAACCAGAACCAAACATGGAGAAGCAGCATTTAGTTCCTACGCGCCACTTATCTGGAACAAACTTCCAGAAAACCGTAAAAGTGCTGAAAGCCTGAGTTCTTTTAAATTAAGATTAAAAACATTTGTTTAGGATTACCTTTGACTGTTCTGTTTACTGAAACGTCATTAGTTTAAGTTTGTAGTCCAACAGTTTTTAATATTTGCTTTTAGTTTCCATTTTCCCATGTTTTATTTTGTTTAAATTTTTCTACATTTTATTTCCACTTGCTTTAATTCTGTTTTAATTTTCCTATGTTTTAATCATGCACAGCACTTTTTGTTGTCCTTGTACTGAAATGTGCTATACAAATACATTTCCCTTGACTTGCCGTGCCTTCAATACCTGTATATCTCAGACTTACTCTGTCACATATGCAACATTATTAAATTATGAGAATCTAAATAAGGGCTGTGTTATGAAGAACACACACACACACACACACACACACACACACACGTTCTTGACACACACAGTTCTAACAAAAATGGAACAATTCAGAGACATCTTGACTTTTCTGTCATCAGACACAATTGTGCTTACACTGAGTCACTTACTAAGTGATCTGGCTCGCTTGGATCACTTAAGGCAATGGTATTACTCCCCTGTAGATTCAGGGGTTAATAATGTGCTCCTTTCAAAAAACACTTCAAGGCGGGTTAGGACTTTTTTCCTTCCCATGTGTTTTTACAAAACTGATATAGTGAGGGGTACAGACATGCCTCTGTTACACCCTAGGTTTCCAAGACAGGCAATCACAGGCTCGCATGGGCTGACTTGTATGTGAGCAAGCTAGTTTTGTGGGTCAAGGGGGTACTGAAGGGATGATGTATGATTTGTGCAACCACCCAGCAGCAGAATTAAAAAGCATAAACAAAACTTAGAAATAATTTGGAAAAACATAAGAATGTGAAAAGTCATTTGAATTGACATTTACTCAGCCAAAAACAGGATCGCTAGACTGAATTTGTCTGTTATTATTTTGAAAATGGCGACTTTGGATGCAGATTTATGCAGCCCTGATGTTGATGCCACACAGCACCTCCTGTCATGCCGCCCTGTCAGCTTTATATTTTAAAAGTCACAGCTGTGTCGGACATCACTGACTTCACTTCTGATTTATAAATGGCTAGAGGGAGCTCAAAAGTGCCTTGTCATTGAGTGTTTACGACAAATATTTTGTGAAAGAGGGTACTATTGTTTCTTTTTCTTCTGCTCCTGATCTGAATTAGACTTTTATTTATCTGCCTATTGTACAGCACCACCTGACTGTGTTTGACTTGTATTCTTGCTGTCGACAAAGCACAGTGGACATGAGGGAAGTCAGTGTACAAAATCATATGAATTATTAGTGTGTTTTACTCCAATTCAACTGAATAATATGCGTCTGCTGTGTTTCCAGTGAGTCTGTCTGTATAAGTCAGACTTGTGACTCCTGACATAGTACGTTGATTCTAGTCTATTCAGGTGATTCAGGAATCAATAAGCCCATAAATACAACTGTATAAAATGTTGTAAATTAAAACTAAACAGACCTGCAAAATAACACTGCCATGTTTCCAGGAACTTTTGTGACACACATGCAGAATCAGACTCAGGACTTAGAACAATATTTCATACAAGGTATATTTACAGTTAATAGGATAATAAACACACACACACACATCAGGATATGAAAAAGTCAGTTGTTACCTAAAAACTCATGATGTGCTTGAACTCATCTTGACAAATGACAAATTGTGTATAGGGTGGCAAATCGATTAGAAAAATTGTAAAAAACAAATCCTACTTTGAGCAAAACATGATTGTTTCAAATCATTACTTAAAAAAATTGTAGAGCCCTTTCAAACAATGAGTCGCATTTCTTAAGAAGCTCTAAACTGCTCTGTTCTGTGCCGTTAGAATTAGACTGTTGAGAAACTGATTTCAGTTCAATTCATTTTTTTTTGCAAGCAGCTTAAAAACTCCTTTCACTGTATGTTATTTCTAAACTCTATTACAAGGAGAGACTTCATAATCAGAATGTGGTAAATGTTCGTAGCAATCATGTGCTGACACTGAACTACTCTGATATAGGCAAAAGCATAACACTATTCTCAAACTATTTTTCTGCACAAATGGGAAGGAATATACAAAGGTATCATCACTCCTGAGTACATGTAGGTTAAGGTCTAGACTTGCCCGTCTGTGTGATTTATGAGAGGTTGAACATTTACACCTAGGCTTTCCCTTGCTGTCTGACCAAGTCATTCATCAGGCTCCATATAATGAATGGACTTGTTCTCGGCGCTGGAGCTAACAAGACGGTGGGGTCCTTCGAGTTCAGTAAAACGAGATTACAACCACTGGTCAAGCCCAAAAAAAAAAAGGAAGCAAATCCTGCGTGAGTTAGAGCAGTAGCATGAGGCCATGGTGGGGTGGGGTGTGGAGATATCGGCAATGAAGGCAGCATTATTTTGAGATTCTGTCACAGTCACAGGTTCCTAAATGACAATGCAAGATAAAAAATGAAAATGTTAGCACCGAGAAATGTCATACCCCATGACACATAGATTTGCCTGCATGAAATGGATGCACTTGATTTAAAATATCCACAGTCTGCTACTCTATTGATTTATATAAAAAAATATTTCATTTCACACTTTTTCATTCTGGACCTTTCTGAGGGGGCTCAGTATTGTATAACTTGTTGCAAAAGTGAATCCTTGTGGCTGTTTTGTTAGACAGTCCACTCCGGGAAACGGAAATCTAACTATGCATGCTTCTTTATTTGAACCCTCGCTTTATTAGATGGATGATTAGGCCTTTAAACACAAATCATTCAAGGTGGGGCTGTTACACATTTATTGTATTTTTTCTTCTGTATTTAAAATGTGTGAGCAGAGGATGGGAACATAAAAAGTCATTGTTTAGGAACGTTAGAGTATTTCCAACCAGTTTCGTAGCACATTTGTCAAGAAAAATGTTTAGCACAAATGTCCAGAAATTACAAGTGATTGAGAAATTGCAAAACCCAAACTGGTTTTACTATGCTTTGTGCATTAAAACCCAGACCAATGTCAAGAATAGTGCAAATTGCATAAATTCATATTTGTGACAGGGAGTAATTCCTCTACTTACAGATGGCAAAGAAAATTTTACTTTTGCCAAAAACTCTGATTTTAAGTTCAATTAATGAGGATCATAGAAGACAAACAGCTTCTGATGGTAATTGTAAAGCAAGACTTTTTTGTTCTGCTGTGTTTAAAAACACTGAGTTAAGGTGGTTTTATAAAGCAGAAACATTGCAATGAGCAATATATACAGAGAAGCAACTTAATACAAATTCAAAGGAATGAATACTTTTAAAAAGTGTATTGTTTTGTAATTTCATTATTATTATTATTATCCATCCATCCATCCATTTTTTGACCCGCTTAATCCCTTTTAGGGTCGCGGGGGTTGCTGGTGCCTATCTCCAGCGTTCACTGGGCGAGAGGCGGGGATTATTATTATTATTATTATTATTATTAATATTAATAATATTATTATTGTTGTAGGCTGCACATGGGTGAAATTCATAGTACTGTTGCCTTGCAGCAAGAAGGTTCTGGGTTCAAATCCCAGCCTTGGGTCTTTCAGCATGGAGTTGTCATATTCTCCCTGTGCATGCAGGGGTTCTCTCTGGGTACTCCAGCTTTGTCCCTCAAAGCAAAAACATGACTATTAGGTTAACTGGTTTTTCTAAATTGGTATGAGTGTATATGTGCATGGTTATTTGTTCTGTGTCTCTATGTTGACCTGGAAACCTGTCATGGGTGTACCCAATGACTGCTGGAGATAAGCACCAGCCCCCTGCGACCCTGCATGGATTAGGGGAGATTAGAGAATGGATGAATAAATAATAATAATAATAATAGTAATAATAATAATAATATTTTCAGGATTATATATCTTTGAGATGTAGAATTAGGTTAAAACAGTGTAACAGATTTCTCTTGTAAATTAGATCTTGGCTCTCAATGAGACAACATTTATTAATGAAGGTTAAATACTTAAAAAAATACAGCTGGACAAAGCCACGCTACCAGTTTTCATTAGGAGTAATTGCTTGACATATGCCAGTAAAGCTTCCTTATGTTTTCTATTATATCTCTTTTGAAGTAATTTCTTCAAGCTTTTCAGGAACTTGATTAAATAGACAGCTATCCATTTCATTGACACCGAGCACATTTAGAGGACACCTTACCTCAAGGCAAGTCACATAAGCAGCAACCAATGAATTTACTCTTTTGAAAACCCCCTTTATCTGCCATTCCAATGCCTATTTCTGACTGACTTGAGGAATGACATCCCAGATGTTTGCACAAATTCATGCTGGGGGTGGGGTGGGGGTGTGTGACAGTGAGATGCCCATTGGTCATTCTTTAGGGCTAAATCTGTCATTTCACACTTTCACTGTCTAATTCTCAGGTCTGCATAACTAATCAGGGTATTTGTCCAGGCTGAATGATTAGGCTAGTGTCTGTGCATAAGCAGGGATATGCAGCGGGGATTCACATTCGGAAAAACAAATTGTAAGCGACCCTTGGTGATATGTCTTAGGTGGACTTCTGTTTTCCCAGGGAATTTCATTAAAATTCTCAGCTGCTTGTAACACAACTTCATGGATGCCTAGGCAAAGTCTAAGCAATTTGATAATACCAGGTGTTTTTGACAATTAGAATTCTTGTGGTTAAGTAATTCAGTCTGGAGAGAAGTACTGTACAACAACTTGACCACTGAAGCCTGTCCACCCTAGAATGTCTTCTTGAAATCCTCCATACAGACTTATGTTCATTAATTTAGAATTGCCTATGGAATAGCAATGGGATTTGTGGTAATGGGTTCTTGTAGCATTTATCAAGCTTTAGAGTGTGGGAAAAATAAAAAGCATCAGGAGAAGAACACACAAGCTTAATGTATAAAGATAAACAATAAAGCACAATAAAGTATAAAATCCAACAAATGACACCAACATTTCCTTTTATGTAAATGCATGACGTCACGATAACATCCTACACATAAAACGAATGTAACAGGTGGCACCAGTAGGTGTCACACTCTCCATAGGCTGAGCCTCTATAAAAGGGGTAGCTGAAAGTGTGGTAGCCAGGAGTTCACTTCCTGTGTCTGGGACCAGGGGTGTGCTGGATCCATGCTGTTGGCTGGCTGGGGTAGGTTGGGAGGAAAATTGTTTATCCTCCTCAATACGTTTTTTGCTGATTTGGTGTTTTTTATACAGGGCCGCATTATCAGTGTTCCAGTGGTAGCGTTACCTGGGCGTGTGGTTGTTCGACGCCGCAGGGAGGCTTTTACATTTACTGTTTGTGTGTCACCTGGGCGTGTTGTTTGATGCCACAGGTAGGCTTTTATATGCTGTTTTAAGTGACGCAGGTAAGCAGTGTTTTAATGTGGTTAGATCGATTTGATTAAAGTGTTTTAATGAGTAATTTTGTATTTTTGTTTTGACAGGGTTGTCACTGCTTCCTGCTGTCCTTTAGAGTTTGATTTTCTTTTCTGTTAGTCCGCCCAGTTTGCATTGTTTTTCTTTTGAGTACTTGTGAGGGTGGACTAACAACATGCCTTTATCTAACATGCCGGTAGATTGATGGACTGTGGTATTATATGCAAAGGTGACTTGGGAAATATGCCGGGGCCAGTTGCGTTTCTGTTCAGGTGGAAGAGTTCTAAGCAAGTCATGTAAGGTGCGATTAAAATGCTCACACTGCCCATTCCCCTCAGGATGATAAGGGGTAGTGCAACTTTTCTCGATTCCGTACAATTTACAGAGCTGTTGAACCAAATTACTTTCAAAATTTCGTCCTTGATCGTAATGAATCCGGCTTGGGGGCCCAAAAAGTTGAAACCAGTGCTTCACCAGTGCCTCTGCAACAGTGCTAGCACGCTGATCTTTCGTGGGAACAGTCTGCATAAACTTTGAAAAGACATCAGTCATCACAAGGGCATTTTCTCTACCATCTGTAGCAGGTTCTTAAACTGTAAAATCTATTGCCAGAACCTCATTAGGTCTAGATGCTTTAATTGTGCCCATATAGGTTTTAACTTTTGGCAACAGCGCTTTTGACACCACACACCTTTCACAGTTTTTGCACCATCTTTCTACATCTGAGTACATATTGAGCCAATAATACCATGAGCGGATTAGCTGCAAAGTCCGCTCCACCCCCTGATGGCCATGATCATTATGAAGTGACCGGATGACACCTTCCTGCAAACACTGAGGTAACACAAACTGTTCAACCTCAGTCTGCCCATCAGGGGCGTAAGTGCAGCGACAAAGGATCGATTCTCGCTCCCTAAACCGATTCCAGTGCTGAACCAATTTCAGGGTGGCCTTAAAAAGTCCACTCCTCTCCCTAGCATCAGGCCTCCTATCCCTGGTCCAAAATTGCATAAAAGAGCCGATGGTAGGATCATTGCGCTGCAATGTAAAGAGGTCAGTGTTTGACAGACTGGGTAACACACTGATCTCCTCCTGTACTCCAGAAAACCCCTCATCTAAACCGGAGCCGGCCTCTCCTTCTCTGTGTCTGACATATTGACGGGACAATGCATCTGCATTAGCATTTTGAAGTCCCGGACGGTATTTCAGAGTCAAATCTAAAGCTGCCAGCTCAGAAACCCACCTCTGCTCTGTTGCTCCAAGCTTTGCTGTAGCCAAATAACTTAGTGGATTGTTATTTGTGAAGACCGTACATTTATTACCCAACAGATACTCTCTGAATTTTTCCGCAACAGCCCACTTAAGAGCAACCAACTATAACTTCATAGAGCTATAATTATTCATGTTCCGCTCGGTGGGCTTCAGACTGCGACTTGCGAACGCTACAGGGCGCAACTTGCCCCCATGATCTTGAGAGAGTACTGCTCCCAACCCTGCATGACTGGCATCTACCTCCAAAACAAATGGCTTCTGGAAGTCTGCATAAGCAAGAACAGGAGCTGTTATTAAGGCAGCTTTGAGCTTGCGAAAACTCTGCTCACACTCCTCATCCCAGAAGCCACCCAAGGGCTTCTTAGGGGTTTTGCCCTTTTTCCCAGGAGGAAGCAACCTAGCAACAAGACGGTTTAAAAGGGAAGCCATGTTTGAAAAATCATAAATAAACCTCCGATAGTAACTGGCAAACCCTAAAAATGAAGGTAGAGACCCCCTCTTCTGAAACTACATGACCCAAATATTTAACTTTCTTCTGGAAAAAATGACATTTTGACAACTTGACCTTTAGCCCCTGGGCTTCTAACCTGGAAAATACCTGATCTAATCTTTCCAAGTGTTGTTCAACGGATGATGAAAAGACAATTACATCATCTAAATACAAGAGCAGTGACTGGTAATAACAATCCCCAAACAGACGCTCCATAACGCGCTGAAATGTACTGGGTGCATTACACAATCCGAAAGGCATGTGATTAAACTCAAAAAGCCCAAATGGAGTGCAAAAAGCCGTTTTTTCCTTGTCCTTCTCAGCCATCTCAACCTGACTGCACCCACTGGCCAAATCTAATGTTGTAAACCATTGTGCCCCCGCCAAAGCATCCAAAGACTCATCAATTCTGGGTAAAGGGAATGCATCCTTCCTGGTATTAGAGTTTAATTGTCTATAATCCACACACATACGCAATGTTCCATCCTTCTTCTGCACTAAAACTATTGGTGACACATATGGACTACTGCTTTCCCTAATAACATGACTTTGTAGTAACTGTTGAATATGATTGCGAACCAAATCATACTGAGAAGGGAGAATGCGTCGACAAGTTTGTCGCACTGGTGTCTCATCCAGCAGGGGGATCTCATGGGTTACTAAATTTGTACTACCCACATCCAGCTCACTTCTGGCAAAGACTTTGTTATATTTTAACAACAATTCCTTCGCCTGTTGTTTCTCTTCGCCCTGCAGATTTTCAAACTCCGGCAAGTTCAAGTCTATGTTAGCTACAATAGTTTCATGACTAGCAACAAATGCCGTACAACTATGGAGGGTCAAACACATTCATCCCCAAAACACCGGGTACATCCAATTTCTTTTGTCTCATGTAACCGTCCGTTGGATCCTTGACTATCAATACACCGCGACAAGGAAGTAACACCCCCAGCACAACAACATCAAGCTCCACATAGCCAAGGTAAGGGATTTTTAACCCATTTGCTGCCTTTAAACCCAACCAACCACAGTTCTTTAACTCTTTTTCAGACAAATGGGAAAAATTGTTCTTGAAAAAACTCTCTGTTACAGTGGTTACCATAGAGCAACTGTCCAACAAACAGTTTATCCTCACTCCAGCAAAATCCACCTCCCCCTGCATACACTCACCAACTAGATTACACACACTTAATTTATTGTCAATGGAGCCACGAAAACTGCCCACCAATGTTTGGCTCTGCACACTGGCGGGTTCTAGTTTTCCGTTTAGGCTCAGTACTAACAGCAGCAGTACAATTTCTGGCAATATGCCGACTGTGTTCGCATCTGAAACAAATTGGTTTTCCATCAGCAGTTCGTCTAAGACGAAAATTGTGAGTTCTAGGGGGAGGTAAAGTTTGAGAGGTCAGAGCCTTCATGACCAGTTCCAATTGGGCCTGCTGAGCTTTCAACAAAGAGACCAGTTCCCCATACTCGGAAGGACGGGGGACAGAACTATCACAAGAGGCAGACATTACATTGAGAACTGGACTGGTGTGGTAGATTTGTGTTTAGATGACTGATGTTCATGTTGTGCCATCGACCTAGTGGCCTCACCTCTAACATCACGAATGGTCCATTCTGGATTAACATGAATCAAGTCTCTCAGTCTCATTCTAAAAGCCTGTTCTCTCACACCATCACAGAACTGGTCACGCAGGTCCTTAGAGGAGTTTGAAGCTGCTTGTACATCATTTTTTATCATCTAATCCATCAAGTCCATAAGAGCATGAGAATAATCAATCAATGACTCCCCTTCAAGTTGCCTACGGTTAAAGAATCTACGCTGTAGTGAAATTCTTGAATGCATACAACCATAAACATCTTTAAGAACACCAAAAATACATTCCACATTCTCCTTTTGGGCTGCTGGTAAGAATTTAATTACAGTCCGGGCAGCGCCCTCTAGATGTTCATAGATAATCTGCGCCCGTTCTTTTTCTGTGTTCCCTCTTATTTGCGCATAGTCTCTCATCAATTTGATCCATTCGTCCAAAGTCAGCGACTCTACACTATCCAGTTTCCCGTAAAATAGTGACAGTTTCTTGTCCTGCTGCACATAAATAACAGGATTGTGCCTTACAGTTTCTGTAGCTCCTGAAGATGTTGCTGGTCTTTCTGAGTCTGAGCCCACTACTGTCAAGGCTGCCAGTTGGCGTTCCAGATCCTGTATTCGCTGCGACATGGCCTGCTTATTGAGCTCATCCCCGGCTCCAGCGCCACTGGATACATCCATATTGATGCCTCCTCACCAGTGGGAATTCTCACCCAACTGCCCCTGCTGTCCTTTATAACTTAAATCACACACACCACAACTCAAAAACAAAACAAAAACTTCCCGTACTTGTTTGTCAAACAACGCCAAATGTTACAGGTCAGAGAAATCAGGATGTGGATGTTGCCCCAGATTTTCAGGAAGGAGACGTGGTGTATACCAGAAATCATTCAGTAAGGGGTTGCAGCAAAATTCAGGACTTTTATGACCCAATTCCATATAGAGTAGTTCACCCACCTTCGGATCGAGGGGTAGTCTACTCTATAGCGCCTGTGGGTCAGGAAGGACCCATTCGTCAGGTCCACAGGGTCGAGCTTAGAAGTGTCCCTGAAGATAGCAGGGTGGACGGGGGGCAAGATAACGGGTTGGAAGATGCGCAGACAAACATTAAAGGGGAAGATGAAATGGTGGATTTGTCTGAATCTGATGTTCGACCAGATAGTGAGGATGGTGGGGCTGGTATTTCGGAGGGTGCGACTTTGGGTGTTCAGCCTCTTTCTGGTCAGGAATTTGCACAGGGGATTGACACCGCCATCGCTCCTGAGCCTAGGAGGTCAGCTCGGAAAACAGCAGGACAGCATTCCAACCCTTACAGACTGCCCTGTTCTGTACTGAAGAAATTAATTCTGTTTTTGGGTAACAGTTTTTTGTGTACATCGTCGGGTCGCCGATGCATTATGAGGGGGAGGAATGTAACAGGTGGCACCAGTAGGTGTCACACTCTCCATAGGCTGAGCCTCTTTAAAAGGGGAAGCTGTAAGTGTGGTAGCCAGGAGTTCACTTCCTGTGTCTGGGACCAGGGGTGTGCTGGATCCATGCTGTTGGCTGGCTGGGGTAGGTTGGGAGGAAAATTGTTTTTAAGTTTATCCTCCTCAATACGTTTTTTGCTGATTTGGTGTTTTTTATACAGGGCCGCTTTATCAGTGTTCCAGTGGTAGTGTTACCTGGGCGTGTGGTTGTCACCGCACTTAGGCTTTTATATGCTGTTTTAAGTGATGCAGGTAAGCAGTGTTTTAATGTGGTTAGATTGATTTGATTAAAGTGTTTTAATGAGTATTTAGTAATTTTGTATTTTTGTTTTGACAGGGTTGTCACTGCTTCCTGCTGTCCTTTAGAGTTTGATTTTCTTTTCTGATAGTCCGCCCAGTTTGGATTGTTTTTCTTTTGAGTGCTTGTGAGCGTGGACTAACAACTTTGCATTTATTTTGTTTTCTTGTCACTTCCTGTATGCTTATATTCCTGCTGAATTTTATATATTGGCATTTGTATTTTATTTATATACAATAAAGATTGGGAAAGTGAACTCTGTTTCGGTTATGTTTCCCTTTCGGCCACAGCAACCATAAGTCAGTGTCACAAAGCATTAAACTCCCATTTACCCATAGAAACCCCCACATTCTCTGACCTGTAACACAAGCAAGAAACAAAGTCAAATAAATGTATTGGGCTCCAAAAGTATGCATCACATCTAATATGATGGTGAGCCACACCACATTTGGGAGCTTATCAAGGAATCTGGGCAAGAATAATAACACTGCAGCCTGCAGATTTTTTAATGATTCTTATGATGTGGCACCTGCCTAAATGCCCTAGTCCTACTTTCATACAAATAATTAACTTTTTTAGATGAGGTGATAAAAAATGAATTCAATATGAGCCAACGCAAATCTCTGAGTTTAAATAAAAAGAAAATAAAAAATTAGAAATGAATCATTAAAAACATAATATCAAATTATAATTAAACAATGAAATTATCCACAGCCTCAATTACTAAATTAATAGCTAATAAAACGGAATGATTATAAGGCCTGAGTGCCAGAATTTAACTATTTAGAAAACTGAATCCGAAATGTAAATGTGTGTAGAAGTATTCTTTTAAAAATCAATAATCCATCACTATTTACAAATGGAATACATTAAAATGTGCGTTTTTCAGTGCAGAACCCCTAGACTTTGAATAGCTCCATCCTGTCTTCAAGGGATTGGAGGTTTTACATATTGATCATTTTATATTATGTATTTATTTTCAATCAGTTACTAAACCAAAAATCAACAACAGGAGGGAGAAAAAACCCTCCCCTAACAGACCCAGTGCAGCCTTAAATGCATAACACAAAAAACAACAAAAAAGACAGGAAATGTATCAAAATGGGTAAAGGTACAAACAGTAACTTCCAGATAATGTCGTCTCACAACAACTCTACCCAGTCCAGAGACAAGCAGAAAGAGAAAACAAAACATTTTAAGTAGGTCCCCAGAACTTGAACAATATGTCTAATTTGAGTTGTTTTTTTAAATTTCTTTTTGGTATCTTGAATTACAGAATTAATATCTTTTCTAAAACCCTATATGTGATCACCAGAATAGATGAAATAAAGTACCTCTTTGTGTCATACATTTAAAACAAAGATGAGAACAGTTGGGGCACATTCTCTAGAGACGAACAGGAGTATAGTAAGACCTATATGAAAATGGAAAATTTTGTTCATGTATAGAAGTGGAAAAGCACTGATGGAAAGTCCCACTATTTTATGTCTTACTCGAAATGACCAAAATATTTACGGAAACTCCAAACTACTACATCAGTCTAATGTAGCTTATATTGGGGAAGCAAAAAATTTACTATCTATCTATCTATCTATCTATCTATCTATCTATCTATCTATCTATCTATCTATATACACTCACCGGCCACTTTATTAGGTACACCTGTCCAACTGCTCGTTAACACTTAATTTCTAAGCAGCCAATCACATGGCTGCAACTCAGTGCATTTAGGCATGTAGACATGGTCAAGAGAATCTCCTGCAGCTCTTGTATTATATCCTGCAAAATTGCTGCTGCACCTTACCGGGAAACGTACTGCAAAACTGTGTACAATGCAACTGTCTACTTTTAAATCATTGCTGCACCTTACTGCGTATTTGTTTACATTTGTTTTACACTGTTTACATTTCAACTGCCTACTGCTCACTGCTGCACTTTATCCGGAAGTCAATTGAAACTTATCCTGTAAGTGACTGCGATTTATCACTGCACTTTATCCTGTACTGTAATTCACCGCAAGGTATCCTGTAGAGTTACTGCAATCTTTCTGAGCTGTGTGAAAGCGAAATTTCGTTCTGTATCCACTCTGTGTATACAAAATGACAATAAAGAAAGTCTAAGTCTAAGTCTAAACCGAGCATCAGTATGGGGAAGAAAGGTGATTTGAGTGACTTTGAACGTGGCATGATTGTTGGTGCCAGAAGGGCTGGTCTGAGTATTTCAGAAACTGCTAATCTACTGGGATTTTCACGCACAACCATCTCTAGAGTTTACAGAGAATGGTCCGAAAAAGAAAAAACATCCAGTGAGCGGCAGTTCTGTGGGCGGAAATGCCTTGTTGATGCCAGAGGTCAGAGGAGAATGGCCAGACTGGTTCGAGCTGATAGAAGGGCAACAGTGACTCAAATAACCACCCGTTACAACCAAGGTGGGCAGAAGAGCATCTCTGAACGCACAGTACGTCAAACTTTGAGGCAGATGGGCTACAGCAGCAGAAGACCACATCGGGTGCCACTCCTTTCAGTTAAGAACAGGAAACTGAGGCTACAATTTGCACAAGCTCATCGAAATTGGACAATAGAAGATTGGAAAAACGTTGCCTGGTCTGATGAGTCTCGATTTCTGCTGCGACAGTCGGATGGTAGGGTCAGAATTTGGCGTCTACAACATGAAAGCATGGATCCGTCCTGCCTTGTATCAACGGTTCAGGCTGGTGGTGGTGGTGTCATGGTGTGGGGAATATTTTCTTGGCACTCTTTGGGCCCCTTGGTACCAATTGAGCATCGTTGCAACGCCACAGCCTACCTGAGTATTGTTGCTGACCATGTCCATCCCTTTATGACCACAATGTACCCAACCCATGATGGCTACTTTCAGCAGGATAATGCGCCATGTCATAAAGCTGGAATCATCTCAGACTGGTTTCTTGAACATGACAATGAGTTCGCTGTACTCAAACGGCCTCCACAGTCACCAGATCTCAATCCAATAGAGCATCTTTGGGATGTGGTGGAACGGGAGATTCGCATCATGGATGTGCAGCCGACAAATCCGCGGCAACTGTGTGATGCCATCATGTCAATATGGACCAAACTCCCTGAGGAATGCTTCCAGCACCTTGTTGAATCTATGCCACGAAGAATTGAGGCAGTTCTGAAGGCAAAAGGGGGTCCAACCCGTTACTAGCATGGGGTACCTAATAAAGTGGCCGGTGAGTGTATATATATATATATATATATATATATATATATAATACATATGTATATAAAAAAGCACTCTTTCACCTAACTCCTCAGCAGGGTGGGTGGCTCTTCATTTCTTAAGCTCAGGTCCTCTACCAGAGGCCTAGGAGCTTGAGTGTTCATCTTAGGATCTTAGCTATTTCTAAGATTGCGCTCTTCTGAACTGAGATGTCTGATGTTTCTCCATGTAGCTCCATGGAGCCACTTCTCCAAAGTGGGGGTTACTGCCCGAGTCCCCTGATGACCACTGGAACTACTATTGTCTTCACCTTCCAGGCTCTTTCTAGCTCTTCCCTGAGCCCTTGGTATTTCTCATTACTTGTGCTCTTTTTTTCCTGATGGTTCCATCACTCGGAATGGCCATATCAATCATAACGGCTGCCCTCTGCTGCTTATCAATGAGCACAGTGTCCGATTGGTTGGCCATTACCATTTTATCTGTTTGTATCTGAACTACCCACAGGATCTTAGCTCTGTCATTCTCCACCACCTTGGGAGGTGACTCCCATTTTGACCTGGGGGTCTCCAGTTGGTTTTCTGAACAGATGTTTCTGTACACTAGATCAGCGACTTGGTTACGGCGCTCCATGTATTCCTTCCCTGCTAGAATCTTACACCCTGTTGTGAGATCCTGAATGGGTTCTGGGGCCTCTTTGCATAGCCTGAACCTGGGATCTTGCCTGGTATGGTGGATCTGGGCATCTATTGCTCTGGTGAACAAGGCCTCCTGCTGTGTTGACATGATCAGTGCTTCAGTGCTGTCCTTCAGTCCAGCCCTCTCTAGCCATTAGTAGGATTTGGTCATTTCAGTCATTTCAGCTACACTACCGTTCAAAAGTTTGGGGTCACCCAAACAATTTTGTGTTTTCCATGAAAAGTCACACTTATTCACCACCATACGTTGTGAAATGAATAGAAAATAGAGTCAAGACATTGACAAGGTTAGAAATAAGGATTTGTATTTGAAATAAGATTTTTTTTTTTACATCAAACTTTGCTTTCGTCAAAGAATCCTCCATTTGCAGCAATTACAGCATTGCAGACCTTTGGCATTCTAGCTGATAATTTGTTGAGGTAATCAACAAATTTGCTGGAGAAATTGCACCCCACGCTTCCAGAAGCAGCTCCCACAAGTTGGATTGGTTTGATGGGCATTTTTTGTGTACCGTATGGTCAAGCTGCTCCCACAACAGCTCAATGGGGTTCAGATCTGGTGACTGCACTGGCCACTCCATTATCGATAGAATACCAGCTGCCTGCTTCTGCTCTAAATAGTTCTTGCACAATTTGGAGGTGTGTTTAGGGTCATCGTCCACAACACTTTTTTGCAATCTTCCTCTGTCCAATGTCTGTGTTCTTTTGCCCATCTTAATCTTTTTCTTTTATTGGCCAGTCTCAGATATGGCTTTTTCTTTGCCACTCTGCTGTGAAGCCCAGAATCCCGCAGCCGCCTCTTCACTGTAGATGTTGACACTGGTGTTTTGCGGGTACTATTTAATGAAGAAGCCAGTTGGGGACCTGTGAGGCGTCTGTTTCTCAAACTAGAGACTCTAATGTACTTATCTTCTTGCTCAGTTGTGCAACGCGGCCTCCCACTTCTTTTTCTACTCTGGTTAGAGCCTGTTTGTGCTGTCCTCTGAAGGGAGTAGTACACACCATTGTAGGAAATCTTCAATTTCTTAGCAATTTCTCGCATGGAATAGCCTTCATTTTTAAGAACAAGAATAGACTGTTGAGTTTCAGATGAAAGTTCTCTTTTTCTGGCCATTTTGAGCGTTTAATTGACCCCACAAATGTGATGCTCCAGAAACTCAATCTGCTCAAAGGAAGGTCAGTTTTGTAGCTTCTGTAACAAGCTAAACTGTTTTCAGATGTGTGAACATGATTGCACAAGGGTTTTCTAATCATCAATTAGCCTTCTGAGCCAATGAGCAAACACATTGTACCATTAGAACACTGGAGTGATAGTTGCTGGAAATGGGCCTCTATACACCTATGTAGATATTGCACCAAAAACCAGACATTTGCAGCTAGAATAGTCATTTACCACATTAGCAATGTATGGAGTATATTTCTTTAAAGTTAAGACTAGTTTAAAGTTATCTTCATTGAAAGTACAGTGCTTTTCCTTCAAAAATAAGGACATTTCAATGTGACTCCAAACTTTTGAACGGTAGTGTATCTGTCGGTGGTACATCCTATGCAGGGGTTTTTTCTCCCATGATGGTTCCTTCATATCTTTCTCTTCCAGCTTCCATAGTCTGAGACATTCACTGAGCGCTTCATCCTTGGATGTTTCCTCTTCAATGGTGAATCTGATGCTCTCCTTCTTTGTGGTTAGTGTATAGCCTGTGGATACTGGGTTTGGTGTGGAATCCACCATGCACGATGAGTAGCTTTCGTGTCTTAACATCAGTGGTCTGGATTTCCTCCTTTGGCCAACTTATTACTCCAGCAGGGTATCTGATTACGATCAAGGCATAGCTGTTGATTGCCCGGACCTTGTTCTTACCATTGATCTGACTTCTCAGAACTTGCCTTACTCGTTGCAGGTACTGTATTTGGCTGTTGCAGCTTTCTCTCTGGCCTCTTTGTGGTTGTCATATGCTTGTGGTATTCCATGGTACTTATAGTTCTCTTCAACATCTGCTATTCTCTCTTCTGGGAGTGCAATCCCCTGTGTGTGGATTACCTTCCTTCTCTTTGTCACCATCCGGCCACATTTCTCCAGCCCAATTGACATTCCAATGTCCCTGCTGTAGATCCTGGTAGTGTGGATCAGAGAGTCGATGTCTTGCTCACTCTTAGCCTATACCTTTATGTCATCCATATACAGGAAGTGGCTGATAGTGGTCCCATTTCTGAGTCGGTATCCATAGCCAGACTTGTTGATTATTTGGCTGAGGGGGTTCAGGCCCATGCAGAACAGCAGAGGGGACAGAGCATCTCCTTGGTATATTCCACATTTGATGAAGATATGAGCAATTGGCTTGAAGTTGGCGTCAAGGATCATTTTCCACAGCCTCATGGAGTTTGCAAGAAAGGCTCTTAGAGTGCTGCTGACCTTGTACAGCTTCAGGCAGTCCATAATCCATGTGTGGGGCATTGAATCATAGGCTTACTTGTAATCAAGCCATGCAGTGTACAGCTCTCTCTCTCTCTCTCTCTCTCTCTCTCTCTCTCTCTCTATATATATATATATATATATATATATATATATATATATATATATACTTCACATAGAAGAATCACATTCTTGGATTCTTGGAAACAGTTCCTATGTTTTATAAGTGCTTGGCTGAGTATCGTTGGTGCTACTGAGAGAAAACCACTTGCTTCATTGCTGTTCTTTCAAGTTAGCATACTTGTTAACTGACTTCTATTTGTAAATATAGACATTAGATTTGTTACACCCGTAACAGCATGTGTCTGGCTAACAAGCCATCCTGTTGAGGCTTTCATTTTTCCTGTATCACAGGAGTCCTGTTACTGTGCTAGTAGCTCAAATCATCTTGAAAGAGCAGAGAAAAAAAAACATATATATATGGCACTACCTCCCAGGAGGGCTTTACCGTAACATTTCTAACATAGAGTTGCTTGTATTTACACGTGAAACATGTAAAAAGCTAAGTCCAGTTTCAGATGTTTTTTTCTTCTATTTTTAGAAATGGATATTAACATTTCACTGTGTCAATGTGACCTCATTAGCTATGGTTTGTTTAACTGGTTTGCATTTTTAGGACCTATAAAATGAGTTTAGGAAGAAAACAAAGAGCAAAGCTTTTGAATGTTTTAATGTGTTTCACTGAGTAAACAGATGAAATTTAGAGAAAAATCAAGGCTCTGGGTGCATTTAGACACACTACTGTTACAATAAAAAGAAAAGGAACATTCATTTTTTTTGTCTTTGTTTTGCTCAGCAACATGTTTTGTGAAACAACTGTTGAGAACAACCGGCAGTTTTTAAAATTACTGTTTTGAAGAAGTCATGTAATTTGAGCAGCATTCATTTTTTTTTTTTGAAAAGTTGGTGAGCTCATTGAGTCTCTGAGGTTTCAGCTTTAGCAAGGAAGTGAATTCAAAAAAGCTTCATAAAGGAAGAGTGATAAGAGCTTAGAGAAAAGCTTTTTTTTTGGCTTAGAATGCATTCTGCTTTGGCCTGTTGCTTTTGAAAATTGGTGGCCTACGCTGCATGGTGTGGGTACTACTTGATTTAAAATAAGTCCACCACCAACATTGTTCCGTGGTTATGACGCATTTGTTACAACAAAGTGTGATGCAGTTATATTGGACATTAATTTTGCAGCTTTTCATTGCTCATCCAGCAACTCTAGGTCTGATACAGAAGATGTATAATAAAGAGCAGCACAATAAATATGCTGTGTCATCACTTTAAGAGCTTCCAGTAGCCAAAAAAAAAAAAAAAAGAAAGTGAGCACAGGTGGAGGCTGGACAGCAGGAAATAAACCTGCAACAAGCTGTAGTGTCTTCAGTTTTCATGGTAAATTGTGGATGTGGATATAATGACCAGCTGATACATTAATTAGACAAGACAGTCCCGTCACACATGAACAAACAAACAGCTCAATAAAAAAGCCAGGCATTGAAAATACGCACATATATAATATCCCAAATATGTTTTAGAAAGGATGCATAATCTGTATAAATGAAACCATCTAATTTCCTTTTAACTGGACTTCACCAGTTTGACTCCTGCTCCCTGATCACAGTCATATATACTGGCCATCGGGAGATAAATTAAATGAAATGTTGCCAACATGTAATAGTAATAGTAATATCATCTTTATTGTCATTGAAATATACATTGAAACATACATTACAACTAAATTTGTTCTCTGCTTTTAACCCATCACCCTTGGGGAGCAGTGGGCTGCCATGTGCAGCGCCCGGGGAGCAATCTGGGGTTAAGGGTCTTGCTCAGGGACCCAGAGTGCAGGCGCTGGGGATCGAACCGGGTACTTGCACCCTTCTCTGAGTGCAAGTGCGCTGCTCTAACCATTAGGCCAACACTCCCGGCCAACACTCCCTGTGTTGACATGCATAACAGAGTAAATATTGCAGAAGCTATATGCCAAAAATGATGTGTTTTAAAAATATAAAAACTTTAGTTGGACCCCCCCCTCCAAAATAAACTACAAAATGTACATAGTAATTGAGAGCTGTTTATCTCAAACTGGGATTTTTTTCTGAGCTCTTTGGGAGCTTTGGCATCTGAGTTCTCCATTAATCCAGTTGCTAACAGTGCATATCCCTTTCGTTCAAAATCTGACTGCATGGATGGGTTTTGAACTTAGCTTTCAGGATGAATAATTAAGTGCATTTTTGATGGACCTCTGAAACTGCTTCTCCTGTTGCAATATTAATTGCCTTGCCAAAATGTATTACAGATTTATTTTCAATCATTGAGTGGTGTCACCCAACCCCCAACAAAAACAGAGACGCAAACAGAGGGAGCAAAATAAGGAGATTACTGACCCAGCGTTTAAAATTCTAGAAGATGGGTGACAGAGATATTTTGTGTTGATTACAAATGATTACAAAATCCGGGTATTTCATCTTATATTTGTTTTTAGAAAAAACATGTTTTTCCCAGAAATGCATTGGATAAAACACTTCAACCTGAGTACCTGCTATATAATAAGACAACTTAATTATTTATCATTTAAAAAATACTGATTTGTATTTAAGGTTATGCTTAGAATCAACAGATTATATTAAAAATTAAATAAGTGATTTTAGAGCGAACGGTTGTCTGTCTTAAAATACCTGATAACAAACTGGGTGCTGTGTATTCCCCATAAAAAAGCCATGTTCAGTAGCTCTAAGTAGGTTAGGACAAAGTAAGTTTAAACTTTGAAAAATAGATTTAGCAGTTGTTAATGAAACGTTGCTCTCCTCAGGGAGGTCATTCCAGAGCTTCCCAGCTTTAATGCAGAAAGCAAGGTCACCCTGAGATTTCAAATTAGATTTGGGCACAGCTAAGTGTGACCTTCCCAGTGATCTCAGGCAGCAACTGTAGGCTTGTAGGAGCTTAAAAGCTCAGTAATATAGCTGGGAGCAGGACAAGATAGTGTGTTAAACATGAATAATATAATCTAAAATCAACCCCGGACAGTAGGTGCAGCCAGTGCAGCTCACCTAATATTCAGTATGTGTTAAGTCTTTCCTTCTAGGACAGATTCAGGCAGGAGCTTTCTGTAATAATTTAATGCTGGGAAAAGTTAGGTGTGCAGCTATGCACTCTAACGGAGAAACCAAAATCTATCTGTTAATGTCACTGAGATTGATACAGGTGTATCAGAACCATGTCCAAACCTATCTGCTGTAATCATATATATATATATATATATATATATATATATATATATATATATATATATATATATATATATATATATATATATATATATACATAGAAGCATATTAAAATGAACCATTCCTGGTTCTGTCACTTGAAACACCAATTGAAGGGAGTGAACCTAATTCAAAAAACCACAGCAGCGGAATCAAGAAGAGTCCAAGAATGGTGTCAACTACTACTGTATTCTCCTGAGAAAGATGTTAAGTGTTTGGTTTCACGCCTGAGAAATACAGAGCGTATATCACATGACCCTGACTGCACTGATGAATCATGCAGCACTGTAACTAAATGTACCCTGGGACCCGTGTTAACAAGATGAGTGAGGCCAGCAAGGAACACAAGTAACACAACCTTATGCTTAGCATTAACAATTAAATAACAAATGCCAATGGGATTTGTTTCTCTTCTTCCTTAACTACACTGAGCTCAAGATTAAAAAAAAGCACAAGTACAAATGTCTACAGTCTTTCATCCAGAAACATAGCAATTGTTCCCATCTGACTGTCAAGAACTATTAAGATTCTCAAAATAGAGCAAAGAAATATTGTTCTCTGGTTTTAGGATGCTGATTTACATGTCTTTGGCACACCGCTGTTGATGGCAATAACTAGGGCTATCTTTCTGCTTTAGGGTTCTTGACATTGTTTAATCATCTGATTCAATCATGAAACACCTTCAAGAAATAATCTTTTTTTTCTACAGAAGTTGTTCTTAAGGATAAAACATTTCTATTTCAGAAGTCAAAATGTGACACTTATGGAGTTTAAATATAGAAGGGAAAATATATGGTAAAAATGTACCCAATATACAAAAAATTAACATTAAATAACACAAGAAATTTACCTTAATATGCTCGTTCTTCAAAAAAAATATTGAGTGGGCTATAATTTCTGCAAAACAAAGCCGCTGCATACTGTTTAGTAAACTAATTATGCAGTTAAACTCCCATTGCAAACAATTTATTTCTAAGGCATTGAAGACACAACATTTTTATCTCCTGAATCTGGGGAGCTCAAGAGCTGAGACTTATTTGTTAACTGTGACATGTATTCATCCATCGATTCAACAATTTTCTTCCCAGCTTAGTTTTCTTTTTCAGGGGCTCTGAGGCAAGGTTGATGGTAGGAGGGTTGATGGGCCTTTCCAAGCAGCCATTTGACAAGACACTGGGTAAACTGTGGACAGTTTTTTTTGAGGGGGTTATTAAAAGCTATTACAAAAGCTTTTTGGTGTTCAGTGTGTGATATCCAATCATCTTTTAAAATATTTTTACTAAAATCTATAACGGTTTGACTACAAACACCGCAAAGAAAAAACAAAAGGAAAAAAAAAGAGTTTGGAAAGATTATGTCTTTTTGTGTCTGCATGTTGTGTGTCTAAACAAAAATGTCATTATGGTAACACATAATAACCATAAAGATTCTTGATTCATTCTTTTTGAATCCTTTACTGAGGGATCACAATTGCATATTGCATTTTTTTAACAATGATTTAATTTTGTATTTTTTTAATGAGCTATTCAAAACAAATTCCCAGCGATTGCAGTTTCACCTGGGAAACAGATGTACAACACTTTATCTGTGTAATCTGTGTTGTACATCGCTGTGAATAAAATTTTGCCCACTCTCCTTTGCAGAATTGTTTTAATTCAGCCGCACAGGGCGGCAAGCTTAAAAGGCTGGTTTAAGTTTGTGCAAATACATCTCAAGGAGATTAAAGTCTGGTGATTGACTAAACTACTCCGAGACCTTTGCTTTGTTTGCTGGGCCTTAAGGTCACAACTGATGGAGAGATGCCCTCTTTCCAAATATTTTGATGGAGAATTCATGGTTACACCAAAGTCTTCCAGGTCCTGAAGCTACAAAATAGCCCCAGACTTTTCCCAGCAACGTGTTTAACAGTCAATATAATGTTCTTTTCCTGAAATATTGTGTTGGTCTTATATCAAAAGTAATTGAAAGCACACCTTGCAAAAAGTGTCCAGAATATTTTCCGCAAAAGTCTTGGGGTTCGTCAAGATATTTTTTTACGCAAACATGAGACTAGCCTTTTTGGTAATTTTGGTAGGCCTAATTTTGATTCCCATGTGGGGGAAGGGTTACCATTGTTCCACGATTTCTCTATTTCTGAATAATCATCTTCCGTTTGGGTTTTCAGGACTCTCAATGACTTAAAAATGGTTTAGTAACTCTTTCTGGACTGATTGATGTTGATGATTTTGTTCCTTATCTGTTGGATTTCTTTAGATTAGGGCATGTTTTGCGCTGTGGGACGAAATAAATAGCTACATAGACCGCGGCGCGGCGGGGAGCTTGCTGCAAAATCACTTATGCAGCTGGGAGCCAGCACCACTGCGGCACCGCAGCGGAGAACTTACTGTCAGTACAGCCGCAACACAGAAATGTTATGCAGCTGGCTGCCATCTCTCCACCATGGTGACTGCGGTGGAGAGTCCACTCTCCCGGGCTGTGACAGGAAAATCATGCAGCTGGCAGCGGTTTAGCTTCAATCAGTCAACCAGATTTTTCAGTTACAAACACAACTTTCTTACATTTGACAGCATTTAGAACTGAAATAAACTTACGGGTAATGAAAGTGTTGTGGTCGCCACCTTTCGTGTTGGTACAGAAGTTGTTGTTTTTTTCAATCCATTTGTTCGAAAACCACTTGAATTCCCCCACAGGAAACCTTCTTCAATGAAGTACCCATAAATCAACTTCAGCTACTCTTCTGGGATTTTCTCGTGCTTCAGGAGTGAGTGGAATCTTCATTAATTTTTTTCACCCTTCGGTCATATTAGCTCTCCTTTTTAGCAACCGCGGTCAAGTTAGTTGGAGGCTGAATATGGGGTATTTGCGCTCCATGGCTTCTGCGGTGACTGCCTCCTCTTTGAGCCAATACAGAGAGGCTGACCTGGGGCTGCTGTCTGCTTGTGCCTCTGCTTTACTCCTCTAGAGTGGAGCAGCCAGACATGCTAGCGTGACCCACGGCCAGTTTATTAGCTGGAGGGAGGACGGGAGGGGGGAATGCTGTTTGCATCATGGTATGCTCTGACTAGAGAATATGAATTACGTAGAAAGACAACCAATGTAGAAAGATGGCCTTTTTTCTGATCTGTCCATTTTTAAGCAAAGCAACAAAGCTGACCACCCATGAGCAGCTCCTTTGGCATTCCGTTTTGACATTCACACGGCCTCATCAGTGCACAACAGATCATATTATACCCCCAGAAACCTCAGAAATATTAAATTAGTTCTTATAGCTCCTTAATAACTTGGGCCAAGTTGATTTGGGTATTTTTTTTTTCTCTTAAGTAAAACGGGGCAAATGCTATTTCAAACCAATGTACATTTGTTAACTAAATTATGAAAATTAACTGATTTTGTGACCTTTTAATGGAATATAGATTGACCAGATTTATTTATGCATACTCACAAATGAGTTCAGTGTTGGAAAATTAATCTTGTCATAAAGAAAGGAAAATTCCATTTGGAAAACAATTGGGCGGCATTTGTTTTCGAGGCATATTGTATCTCTATGGCTTTCTACATTTGTTTGAAACAACTGACAACCTACATAGTAATAAATGATTTCAAACACATAAAGGCTTTACAATATTACAGTGAAAAAACCCGGGGAACTTTGCTCCAGCAGGAACACAGTCCTGCTTTATATGTCCATCAACCTTATTTAAATCTATGGATGTTCTAACTAATGACTTTAGAATGACAAATATAAAATATATCATGCGCATCTGTAAGACATCGTAACAGTGTGATGTGCTGTGTAATTTGTGCCTGTATGTTTGGGGAAATAACTTATGAGTAGAGTCAAGTTTTGGAGGTGACAACTTATAAGATTGTTTTATGAAAAGCTCTGTAAGGTCTGTAAGAACATACTGTATACAATCTTGCAAATGAGAACTGAGAAAAAAAATTTTAACAGAAAAAATGCAATGACTTACTGTCAGGGTTTGGTGGAGGCGAGGACCTAGGCGGCAATGAGGCTGTGGGCAGCGCATGATGTTCAAAGGTTTAATGAAGGCAACACTTACAGGAACTCAGGCTTGGCAAAAAACTTAGGACAGCGGCAACGCAGGGGAACACGGAGGAGAACGCATAAGAGAACTCAGGATGACATGGAGCAACGCAGACTGAACGCAGGAGGCAGGAGAACGCAGAATGACCCGGCAACGGGAAAACAAACCAAGGGAGCTTAAATACAGGCTGGGGATCATTAACAGCAGGTGAGGCAAATCAACTAATTAACTAAAACCAGTCCACAGCTCGGGGATTCTGACACTTACTATACTTTAAATCTCCTAAATGACATGTTATACAATGGAAAGTCAGTATTTGAATCCCCGCAATAGAGTGGTGTGTGTGTGTGTGTGTGTCTGCTGTGGTAAGATGCAGCGCTTAATTATAAAAACATTCTGACCAAGCGTCAACCCCTCCTTCCCTTCTTTGTCCATTCGGTCATTATTTCTTCATTACAAAAGAAAATAGGGATACACAGCCCTGGGTGGCAAACAGTTCTGCTTCAGCATCTGATTAGCTTTGATCTTAATAAGCTTTTGCCTCTGCCTGCTAACCCCAGTGGTATTTGGATGAAGCTTTACACCACACTCCACTGCATTCTGACACTCTCACCCAGATGGTGATGCATTCTAACACTCTCTATCTTCTTTTTCTATTCTAAAAACACCAGTGGAGTGTTTCTACTAGGTGTTGACGGTACATATGGATCCCATGAATATCTGGCTGATCTCGTTATAGGGAACAGACGCACCTAAGGAACGAAAAACCTGTTAAAACTGACTCTGCACTTCATTTACACACGATCATATTCAAATATTTGCCAGTGACTGGTTGCACTAATTGATTTACGTTTTTAGTATTTACAGTCATACATATTTACTGTCAAGATAAATCTTCCTTTGCACTTTGTTTTTCAACTCTGCTGATTATACAGTTTCAGCAAGAGTTAAAATCCAAGAAAACATATGGTGCAGAAACAAGAGCAGGTAACTAGACAAGTCCCCATAGGCTCTTGCTAATCATTTTGTAGGGCTCTGAAGATGATTTCTTCTCTGCCTGCCACAATTTTCTTATTTCTACTTTTCAAATGGCCAAACTAAAGAACTATTGACAATAACATGTTTCTATTCTTTATACCTGTTTCATTTGCAGGAGAATCAATATCAAGGAGGCTGCCAACTATCCCCAGACACAAACCAAACTCAGATGGGTATTACAGGAACAACAAGCACTATGAAAAAGTTGGAGCTTCTAGTTTTATGCAGCCACATATATTTTTAGATATTTTGCTTTCAAAGCATTGCATAAATCTGCTACATGAGTTGGTCAAATTAATTAAAATGAAATAATATGACATGTTAGATTAATTGTTAAAGGTATATGGCCATTTTATATTCTTAAAAAAAGACCAAAAACCGTTTGATCATGATAAAATAAGGTTGTATACACCAAGCCTCCATCCTGATAATGTTTTGATGGTCCTTTTTGTGGATAGAAATAGCCCCAGTGCCGGGGTGATTAGCAGATATAAACAGACGTGGCCCCATCTACTGGTCACATCTGAGCCTCGGCAGCTTTAGCGTCCGCTTCAATGAACACCAACGTTCATACTGTATTCCCTCTCGGAATCATATGTTTTTTGCATTTTTTTCCATTAGATCTTAGAACATTTTTAATTTTTTTGCCTGGAGATGCTAATAGCTGTTAGCCGCTTCTTTGTTTTAAAACCTGCTGCGCATGCTAGGCTATATCAACTAAGAAATTGAGCAAAAACAAAGCATAAAACCCCAAAATAACAACTAATACGCCAGCAGGACGTAATAATCTTTCATAAAAACTTTGTATGCAACCAGAGTGAGTTACTGATGTATAAATAAAAAAAGTCAAATAACATGGCTATGCACCTTTAAATTATCACAGAGAATGTGTTCCTACATATTTTTTTTATGTTTTCTTTGCATAATTTTGACAGGGAGGATTCACTGGTGACCAAATATAATATATACTAGTAAACCATACATAGAAGAAATTATTACTGTAACTACTTAAATATAATATAAACGTGTAAAAAATTATAATTACTTAATATATAAGGATGCATATTATACACACACACACAAACATATATAAAATGTAGGGGGTTGGGTCAGCCCTGACATGGGTGGGGCTCTACTTTTTTGCTATTTTTTACTTGCCATTGCCATTGGTCTTAGACTCCCAAATTTTCCATAAAACAGTGCCACTTTCTTGGGTGCTTAAATCACTTACATTTTTACCTCATCTTCATAGGGAAAGGAAAAGTATTACTGTTTATCTTTTTATTCAATTTTAGAAATATTATGTTGAAAACTTTAAAATTTCCTAGAGCATGATTTTGAATGACCTTTCAACAGAAACTATAAGTAATCTTGGCATTGTTATATTGTAATTAGCAATGTCATATCAGCCAGGCTGCAAAAAAAAGCACACTAAATGTTCAGAACTTCACTATCATCAATAACATATTTCCTAATTTGCAAAATATGAATGTACAGTTGTGAAACAAAAAAAATCAAGTGGCATTCTGCCATTTATGTAATTGCAAACTGCAATTTGGATTTAAGATTATTATTTATGGTTTTTCAGCCTGATTGTAAATATTAAAATATCTACTACATAAGCCAATGTCTCTCTGTCTTGGACTGTATTTTTAACTAATTTAGGAAAAACAAAATTTTTTATGTTACTGATTTTTTGAATCCAGAATTCTCAAGACTGTACACGAAATCCAGCTAAATAATTTTGTCTTAAACACTTAATAGAGAGTAATCAACAGAGCTCTAAATGACCACGCTCAGAATTATCTGTCAGGTTTAACCAACTTTCCTCTCACCACTTGAGCACCAATTAAATGTAAACATGACAATCTTAGTAAAATTGTTTTGTGTGCTTCATAAGATTTGATTAAACATGTTCCTTCATGTTACATAAGAACAATTGTAAGATCTGATACCCCAGTCCACCTGATTGTTTTAACTGCAATTGATAGGATTTGTCAGGAACTTTTTCTCAGTTTGGTTAAATGTGTAGATAAAAAATGAAAAAGCAATTCAAATACTTTTTGGTCTATTTTAAAATAACATCTAATGTTAGTTGGTGCCATTTAAATTGATTTCATATAAGAATAAAAATCTAACTTCTTTGACAATTTCGTTATGCACATTATGGCACACAATCTGTATATATGTACTGTATATTTTTTAACTGCAACCAAATCTCTTACCTTTCCCAGTAAAACATCTGTAAGCCATCCTTTCAAAGGGTTTTGCATTAAGACTACCTTGGCACTAATTCCCAGGTATCTAATTCCCAGTCTTACCTTTGTAATGTTCTTAATGAGCCCCTAAGCCCTAAGATCCCTCGTTCTGCTATGTTCCCCCTTCCCTTTGATCCTGAATATCCCTTTCCCAGCATCTTTGGGGGGTCGTCTCTGCGTAGTTTTACCTGCGTGATGCTAATACACTACATAGATTATTCATTCACAGCCTTCTGTCCTCCAAAACACAAAAGTGTCAAACATAATGTCTGAACATTTATATGCAGTGTTGGTCCTGTTCCACATAAAAAAAACTGATTTTTTTTTCTTATGAAAGTACAAAAATGTACAATTTCAGCACAAAATGGCAAAATGCTAAAACCAGTATTTTTGCTTAATTGATCAACATTATTTTGTTTACAATGCATTTTTCCTCTCTAAAAATCCTGCTTAGAACAAGCATGGTTGCTTTAAATGAGTCAAGAGAGATTGGGAACTTACGGTAGGATCAACAATTTTTCTAGACAAAAACAAACACTAATTATAAAATGAAAATAAGAAGGTTCCTTTCTGTTGATGGCAGGATGTATAGTTCAGTTGTTTTGAACAATAACACTATGAATATGCAGTTCAAAATACAACAATACAATTAACATCATATTACTATTAGGGTAATATGATATTAATTAAAATGTGTGTGTGTGTGTGGGGGGGTATCAAATAATGTATGTTTTGCACATGTGGTAAACCATGTTGACTGGAAGTAACAGTGAATTTATCAGTTTCACAATAGTTACACAGAACTTGAACACAGTAAGGATAACAAAGACAACATCATTACAAGTTGTAAAGAAATTAAGAACATGCGATGAATGTGTGGTATGAAAAGTTTTATAGAATGGAATAAACATTCATTGATGTGAACTTTGCAGACATGTTTTGTATTTGATGGCTTAGATTTAAACATTACACATTCGGCACACATAATGTTGCATTCAGAAAACCTATTAACATAGATTGTTACTGTACTACGTACCATTCTGACCATCTATTAGTTAGAAGTATATGGACACATTTAAAATCAAAATAAGACAGATCCATGGATACTTTCACCCAATAAAGCTGCCTTGACTTTTCTGAAGCTTTCTCATATTCCCTCCGTGAAAGCACATTTGATGTAATCACAATACGAACAGAATAGACAGTTCCTGTGAGCAATAGACCTGATTTCAAAGTTAAAACTATATGGTGAACTCTTATAGACATCAGTCAAACATACATCATTGGTAGACTTGATTTTAGACCATAACATTTTATTAAGGTTTAGATCAAGCAAAACTGTGGTCTAAAAGGGGTCTAAACTTAGAGTTAGAATTAAAATTTCATAAGGTCCAGAAAAAAAGTAAATAATGCAAAAATGCCAGAAAGCATGAACATACATTTTAGGAAACCTTGATTTGACTCAGTATGAATGAATTTAATCCTTGTTTCAGTTGTGATATTGTGGTAGTGATTCAACTGAGCAGAAAAATAATCAGTACTGCTTATTTGAGAGCCAATATTGTTTGTACTGTACTGGTGCATGAAAACGACATGCATTTTAATCTAAAGGGCCATAAAATTTGGGCCATACAGACTGTGCACTCTATTGCCAATGTCACCAGAGACATAGTTTAGTTAGTTTTGAGAAAGGTAAAGCTGTATCTTCTGCATGAATTATAATTTCTAAACAGAACTCGACTCTCATACAGCAGCAGCTCCTCTGTGACTGAAATTGTTTGTAACACAGAGATGAAGCTGCACTCACAGAATATCCCCAAGGCATATAAGTAACAGATAAATTCAAAATGTAAAAACAAGTCCTCAGCTTAGTCATAGCAAACAAATTCATCATCAATACATGACAAATGTCTTGGGCTATTGTTTGTATGATGATTGGTATGAGGTTCAGTGACTAGTTGATAGGTTCCAACTATGAGATTTATTTGACGTTTTGACTCCTTGTGCTGTTTTTCTTTTTTTGCATATTAAATATCACTAGTTAAACTTCTAATAAACATCTAAGATCAGTTTGAAATGACATGGTAACATTAAGTGAACAACTGCTCTAGTTCATTTTTTGAGATTAGACATGAACATTTTTCCCTTTTAGACCAAATATCTACTAAATATAGTGAAGGTGTCTATAAGCCATATAGATTTTTTAGATGTTTGATCATTTAAAAATGTTCACCAGGTGCCCTTCATGTCCTGTTCTAAAATATAACTAAAGGAAAGCATGGAGGAAATAACGTTATAACCCAGTGCGCAATAAATAACATTTTTAACATTGATGCTACACTTAGACTTCATTTAGACATAACTCAGCATTGAGTCCACATACGCTGACAAGGGGAGAAAAACGGGTCAGCTATCCCGGGCCCAGGAAAGAGAGGGGGCCCAGAACAGATGCTCTGATCATTAAATTATTGGCAGGAATAATTTGTTAAAATATTATTTATGTGAAAAACATCAAATATTTGAGTAAATAAAATCTTTATATCTATATTTTATATAGTCTATGGAATATGTTTTTTCTTTTTTTTATTGAGGCACAGAACCCCCCCCCCTCTTGCCATTTAGTTGAGTTTTGACTGCAAATTGTTGAAAAGTTCATTTAGCCCCTAAAGTAAAGAATTGTCAGAGACAAAAAGGATAATACGAGAACATGAAAGCAGGACTCTGAGGGATTTTATTAGAGAAAAAAAAATAAAAAATCTCAGGATGAGGCTGGAACAAATGCAGCAGGATGGAAATTGCAGGCGAATTATGACCAACTACAGTCAGGTAAGAAGCAATGCAGCTAATAGTGCTTCTTAGCAGAAAGTGACCAGATTTCTCAAAAGAAAAACAGGGACATCTCCCGTCTGTTTTGTAAACGGGGCGTTCGGGGTTGCACCTCGTTGGTCAGCCCGTAACGCTCGGGGGGGAGGGGGTGCTCTGCAACTTGTGAGACATTTGAATGTGAACTGAGCTGTTTTTATATCAGATTGAAGAGAACTACCCCACCGCACCTATGTGGCTTTGTATTTCGGCCCCTCTGTGTTGAGTTGGGCCACCAGTTTAAAGGAAGCACGATTCAACATCCTGCAAGACAAACACTTCACCAGGCTTAAAACCATAATATTGATTTTTAATGGAGTTTGGCGTCAAGAATGGAGGTGTGGATGGAGGGGGAAAGCGGTGTGAGGGGTCGCGTTTGACCGGTTTTCCAAATATGGTTGTAGCCAATCAGAGAGCAGTCAACTAGGTAGAACTGCATATCATTACCACAACCAACCCTTTTACTGAGAAGTGACATTTGATCTGACAAAACAGCAAGCTGACACTACTTTTTTAATGAAGTTCTTTGGAGAATTTACACATGGAGCAATATCAACTTCATGAAATGGTTTATACAGTGATGTTATGGCACCTTTAACATTGGAACAACACATACACAATGCATTTCACGTAAATTCTCCATTTACTCAACGGTCCGCTGTTGCACTGAATTTTTACTTACACAGGATAGGTATATGATGATGTATTCTGTTCTATTTCTGGTCTGCTTCTCTTACTGGCTTCCATGTTTGCAGGCTCTTGCTCTTTTGCAAAAATAAAATACCAAATGCTGCGCTCTGTGTTGGGAACCCTGGGAAACCTCATTGATAGGCTGAGGAACCAGGAAGTAAACATGGGCTATACTCTGAACCAAAGTAGTTCTGGACCATACCCCTAGGTATGAAAGGAGAAAAACTTCCCTAAGACATTGTTGATTGAGAGGACTGATTGTTTATAGGGAATGTTACTTCCATCCAATGTTCCCCCTAATTTTTCATGTGTCTGAAAATTCACTGGACCTCTGTGAGCGACATCACACGTGCACACTGAGGCTACACCAGTATTACACCTGTTCAAAACCTGAGATTATAACAAGGTACATGGCTTACTTTTTTTTTACTTAGTTTAGATACAACTGATTTAACCTGATTACATGAAAAAGAGAATTCTTGGCTGTATGGTATGTTTTATGTCAGAGTAGGGGTCCTGCTAAGGAAGAACTGAGACACATGAATATCTTTCAGAGTTCAAATTTTGTTGCAATTAAATTATTTACATTTTGTGCAATGAGATTTAGCGCACACATGTGGTACTGTGCAGCCTCGGTTCTGTCAGTCTGCTAGAGAGCAGCTGTGGCTACAATGTAGCTCACCACCGTCAGGGTGTGCATGTGTGTGTGAATGACTGACCGATGTAAAGCACTTTGGGATTGTCGGACTTGATAAAGCACTATACAAGCCATTCATATATATTGCTTTAGTCCTCAGGCATGCGCTCGTAAAATAAGAAACATATAAACAGAGCTATTTAAAAAAAAATTAACAAGAAGGCTGGTCATTAACCAGCAGAGGCCGTGCACTGCAAAGGACTCCAACTGAAGCTGATGACGTCAATGGAGCAACAGTTCTCCAGAAACAAACAGCAGGTGTAGAGCTCAAAAGCCAACCAAATTGGTTGAAAAAAAGCACTTAAGATCTCAGATAAGAAGATCCCAAAAACACAGCCACACAAATAGCTGACATGCAGCAGGAGTAACAAAGACACAGATCGCCACCTGCCCAACTATAAATGTGCTGCCCCACCCATCAATCAGTGGTCCGCTCCGATCAGCACCCGGTGCACACAAAGTGGGACTGCAGAACCATCTCACCAGAATTGCAAAATGGTACAAAATAACTTGCTTTATTAATATTTTCTTTACAGTTCAGCTTGGATTTTATTTTCTGCACTGCATAGACTTGCTGTGTGCAGTGAATCCAGATCTGCGCAGCTTCGAGGGGACAATGCTTCCATGCCAGGTGACAGATGAGAATGATTTAGGTTGATTTTACAGCAAATATCTTACTTATAGCTCCTTTAAATACAACATATCTAAAATAAAATACAGAAAGCTTTAAAGACAACATGAAAGAAACAGATGTACAGATACATTGTGTTTGTGTGTGTGCTGAAGGGGGAGCCCCAAAAAGATAGTGTTGTCCCGGGCCCTGACAAAACTATCAGCTGGACTGGTTCAGTCTATACTAATGCTGGATTTAGACGTAGCTATTTTATCTATGTGCAGGTCAAGCAAAACGACTGTTGTCAATGTAGCCTAATTACTACAGAAAGTCTGTAAATCATACAAAAATGCCAAAAAACATAAATTAAAACTTAAAGGCAACTTAAGTTGATTACGTATGTTGAACAAATTTCATCATATTTGTAGCGGTTGTATTGCAGTCATAATATAAATGTCTGAAAAAAGAAAACCCGGAAAATAATGTTAAATCTGAGAGCATATTTGCATAATTGCACTGTAGTAGAAAACAGACACAGCACATATTTTCATCTAAAGTGTTGCTAAATATTTGAGCTTCAGCACACCAAAACAATGATTTCTGGACATCACCAGAGATGACATACAGATTGTTTTCATGAAATAAATATGTCAGTTCTTCAATATTACTCATGGTTTCCAGCCAGAGCTGCTGCACTGTCATACAGCGACAGCACCACTGTCACCAAATTGCTGGTAAAAAAAAAAAGAGAATATGCAGCACTGCCAGAAATTCTCCAAGACAGATGAGAAATGGAATTAAGTTTCCATCCATCCATCCATCCATCCATCCATCCATCCATCCATCCATCCATCCATCCATCCATCCATCCATCCATCCATCCATCCATCCATCCACCTTCTACAGCTGCTTATCAATGCAGGATTTCAGAGTGGCTGCTGCACACACATTTACTCTTAAGGATAATTTTGGATTGACCACTTAATCTCTTATTTTTCAACAGTAGGTTAAAAATGTCTAATTAACATCTAAAAACATGTCAAATTTTTCCCTTTTGACCAATTATACATATAGCCTCTGGACCATTTGGACATTGTTTAGACATACATTATTATCAACAAACAAATACGCAGTGGAAAATTGAGCATCATAGAATACCCTCCAAAGTAATGTGTGCATTAAACAAAGAATATTTCAATTGTTATTCACCATACAAACTGTTTTGCATGATTATTAAAATGTGTGTTGTTTCAGGCATTTAGAAAATGAGTCTGCTCTTTGTAGGCCTTTTTTGTACCTAAACACGCCTGTGTGCTTGCATGCTGACTCAAGCATAGTCTCTTGTGGTATACTTTACATAAGACTGCACACAAATAAGTTAAATACCAAATAGTCACAGGTGGCCCACAAGCCTCACAATGCTATTCTACTAGCTCATAACAAGGGCAGAAATTTCTCCAGGCTGTAGAATGGAACTGGGAAACAAGTTTCTGCTTAGGAAAACTGTTTAGTTCGCTCAGAGCTTTGCTACAGCAGAGAAATTTTTTGTGCTGTTGTTGTTGTGGTATAGTAAGAGCCTTTCTGCCCTTCGAGGCCTCTCTCCTCCAACCTTCTCCCTCATCACTAACGAACAAACTCTGCCAGGCCTTACCTCAGGCGGTTCCCTGTAATTATTCCCCAATGCCCCAAACTGGTGCAATGGGTGTCCGTTACACACTGTGTGCCGAGCTCGAAAAAAACAACAACTGTGGGGCCATTATTTGTCAATCAAACCCAGGGCCAAAACAAAATGCTGTCTGGTACACCCTGAGTCTCAGTTATCATCATTGAAAGCTGTCAGACCAAAGAGCATTTTTTATTGATTTCTGTATTGTCTTATTTATTTATTTTTATCACCCTGACATTTTCCTGATCTCAGCTCAGTTCTGCTGTTGAGCATGTCCTACAATCGTATAGTCTCTCTGAATAGCAGTCTACAAAGCTTGCTTGGCAGAATTCTGCAGCTGCTGTTTATATAGATAGAACAATGAACAAGTTATTGATAAAAAATATTAATTTTACCCCTGGGAAACTACTATAATATGCTATTAATAGATAATAGATAGTTCTAAATATAGTAAGTCACACATCCTCTTCCAGTTTTTCTTACATGAGAGGACGTGAAACAAAATACATTTTGAACTATATCAGACAATAAACGAACTGATAAATTTATTCCTACAATTTATTCACCGTGTCAGGGACAATGCACACATTTAACAGCTGCATGGCTTCTGGTGATGCTCTGCTGTTGTGTTAATATAAACACAATTAACATACTTGCATTAATTTCGCAATAAAGCAGAGTAAATGTCATGAGTCAGGTGTGAGCAAGAGAATACCAGTCACTCTATTCATGAGTTTTGCTTTTAAACAAAAGCAAAATAGCAAAAAATGCTTTTAATAACAACTATAGTAAAGACATATCAACTTTTAAACGCTGAAGCACACAGTTTTTGGCTGGTACCCGATGCTCCCAACAGGTTGATCATTCCCAAGTTTTATAAGTCTTTAAGATCTAATCGCCAATCAAGCAGACTTTTGTCACAGTTTGCAAAGATGGCAGATGTGCGGGTGAAACATTCACAGCAGGAGAGGTCATCACTTTGGCTGCAGGCAGACTGCTAAAAGTTTCAGTAATGTGCTCCTTATGCACATTCCCAGCTGATGATGTTCTACTTCAGTGATTGCCAAAGTCTTCTCTTTCTGTGTTGGAATGGAAGAGCAGGTGTTTTAGTGAGATTTCTCTACGACTTTTGCTCAACCTAAAAACATTTCTTTTACTATAATTTAAACATACATTTCATTAGAATTACCCAATCCCAGATTTCAAGACATACCATATTTTTAGTAAAGAAGCATCTGAACATTTTAATGCGTTTTTTTCCTCACATCTGCCAGTACATTTAAATTAAGGCAATTATTTTCTGTGTTTCTGTAAGTTAAACAGAGATGTAGGAAAGTTATTTCTAGGCCATAGATACCCTGATTGAATTTTGAAAGTCCCTCTCGCTTACATTTAAATTTCACATGTCTTTCAATTTTTCTGCTTTTTTCTGTTTCAATAAACCATGGTGTGCTCATTGTTGTAACTACCATTCCTCAGTGGATTTATCAAAAAAATGTGTCATTAACTCTCTGAAGCTATTTTATTCTCCCTGGAGTAAAAGGAAGAACAAATTGTTTTAAACGAGGATGCCAAATGTCCTCAATTTGCACTAGTACCACTAGAACCCATATTCAGCCCAATATCAAATTAACTGGTATCCCAAAAAATATATAGAGTGGGCTTCAAAGTACATTGAAAAAAAATTCCCAGCTTTCTTACTTATAAAGTCTCTTGCTTTGCTGCCTGAAGTATATGAGGGGTCAAATTAACTTGAAATATTGGATGTGGCAGTAAAACTGGACTTGATAAAAATTGATAAAAATTAAACTAAAGGAACAATAAGTAATAATTACACCTAGTGGTTAAAGGGGCCATGACAACAAATTTATTTTTTCTGCGGTTTTGGGGGTATAATATGTTCTGTTGTGCACTGATGAGGCTGAATACCAAATGACCTGCTCAAAAATGGTCATATCAGAAAACGGGTTATATTTCTACGTAGGCAAGGAAGGTGTGTTTTGCAACTTAAAAATCCGGTGGACTAACTGAAGTTAAACCGCGGCCAGCTGCATGGTTTTCCTGTCGCTGCTCATAAAGCGAGTTCTCCACCGCAGTCACCCTTGTGAAGAGCTGACTGACAGCTGCATATACCCGTGTCACGGCAGTGCAGCCGCAGCAGGCTCCCCACTACGCCGCTGTATATGTGGCTATTCATTTCAGTCCCACTGTGTTGAATCATGCCGCCGGGTTAAAGCTTATGGTCAGCTTTGCCTTGCCTGTCCGACATCCTGCAAGACAAACACTTCACCAGGCTTAAAACCATAATATTGATTTTTAATGGAGTGTGGCGCCGAGAAGGGAGGTGTGGGGGGTTGCGTTTGACCGGTTTTCCAAATATGGCTGTAGCCAATCAGAGTTAAGTAAACTAGGTAGAGCTGCATATCATTACAGCACCCAAACCTTTTACTGAGGGGGGATATTTGGCCTGAGAAAACAAGGTGAGTTTTTTTCCAATGAAATTCTTTGGAGAATTTACATATGCAGCAATATCAAGTAAATTAAATGGTTTATACAGTGATGTCATGGCATCTTTAAGTGCCATAAAAATCAACATGTGATTTATATTGTCTGAGAAATTTGAATCCGTGAATTTGGATGCCATCAAAATGATAACATGATAAATATCGATGTTATAAATGCAGTGGCATGCAAAAGTATTCACTCCCCTTGAACTTTCCCACATATTGTCACATTACAACCACAAACATAAATATATTTCATTGGATTTTATGTCAAAGACCAACACAAAGTGGTATACAATGGCGAAGTATAAAGAAAAGTACAGCGATTTCTTCTCTTTTTTTCTAGAATTGATTCTAGAATTTGTTGTTCAAAGTGACACCACGTTAGAGTAGCTCTGTTGTTTTTATTTTGGAAATCATTTTCAGGAACTTCAATTCCTCCTTTTTTGTGGGTCAGGGGTTGTTTTTGGATGTTTTTCTCTACTGGTGTTGGATGCTGCTTGAAGGATCTTTGTTGGTTTTTTTGATTACTAGAATATTTGTTATAATGCGTAAGAATAGCAACCAGTTGGTATTCTACAACTGGGAGCAGTTGACTAACATCTCAAAAGCTGAAATAATACTTTAACTATGTCCCCAAATCCCAGATCAGCTGAAAAGGAGGCACTGAGGATGCAGAGCAGGAGCAACAAGGAAAGAGAGATGGAGGAAATGTAACCCCTCTCTTCCATTGATTATTATGGACAATGTGAGATCTTTGGGAAACAAGTTGGAGAGACTGCAAGCCTTAACAAGGAACCAGTAAGAATATTAGGAATGCAGTATTATGTGTTTCACTGAAACATGGCTGCAGGATCATATTCCTGACTCCAGCGTCTCTCTGCCAGGCTTCCTGACCATAAGAGCAGACAGAGATTTAAAGAAGAGCAGAAATAGAACAGATGGTGGATTGATGGTGCTGGTGAACAACAGATGGTGTCATCCAGGACATGTCACTGTGAAGTTTTGTCTCTGCAGCCCGGATATTGAAGTGTTAGAAGTGAGTTTCCATCCATATTATTTACCCAGAGAGTTCATCAGTGTTATTTTGGCAAGTCAACGTTCCACCATCAGCTGTTGCTGACACTGCATGTGATGTCATCAGCTTATTTGTGGATAAGCTACAGACACAACATCCAAATGTTTTTCTGGCAATATGTGGTGATTTTAATAATGTCTCACTCTCTGAGCCATTTCGACTTTTCGACAGTTTGTCTCCTGCTCTACTAGAGAAAACAAAACTATATACTTTTTTATGCTAATGTCAAAGACTCATACATTTCTAAGGAAAGACCTCATCTTGGCAAATCAGATCACAATCTGTTTTTTTCTGCTCAGAATATAAGCCTTATTCTCAAAGGCAACCTGCAGTAAAGAAAACTGTGAGAAAATGGTCACAGGAAACTGAGAAACCTTAAGGGTTGTTTATAAACAAGAGACTGGGATGCACTGTGCCAACCACATGGAGAGGACATCATTGCCATGACTGAGTGTGTGACTGACTATATGTCATGGTTTTAAGGTGTTTGGCCCACATGCAGACACTGACGGAACACAAACTGTTTTAAGATTTTTATTTTAGGCTCAAAAGGAAAAGCGCACTATATGTGCAACAGGCGAGGTCGGAACGTCAGAGCAGGGTGACTGCGGGAAGAAAGAGGATACATTAAACACTAATCGTACCAGGGGAAAATATTCCAGAAGCTGCCCTGCTTACCGCTTGGTTGGGAGGACCTATCCGGGGGGGATGCGTGGAAAAGGAGTTTCTGATGGAAGGAGATGGCTGAATGACGGGAGGGCTGGCAGATGTAACACGGGCGGGGAGCCCGAACAGCACCACTGTGGTGGCAGGCAGGAGGAGCAGCTGGAAGAATCAGAGTAATCCAGACGAACCAGGTGAATCCAGGGAGGGAAATCTATCGCCCGGCTTGGTACCACCAAGGGAGTAAGAGGGGAGACGGAACCAACACAGGTGAGTAAATCCAAACACGACGAACTGGTGAGGACAAGAGACAAAATTAGATTAAAAAACAGGGTTTCCAAAAACTCACAGGTACGAAGCACAGGAGACAGGTCTATGGCCTAGGTATACCACAACGGGGTAACACTCTGGCGTCTTCCAGCTGTCTGTGCACTCCTTTTAAGCCAGAGATGAGGGTTCCAAAATGAGCCGCAGGTGCGGGCCATGCCCACCCGTCAACTGCAGCCACCTGTGGAGCGGAGTTAGGGAGCATGGAAAAACAGAACCCGGACACTATATAAACTTCTGTGTGGACAACCCTATCCCCACCAGAAAAGTAAGATGCTTCCCCAACAACAAACCCTGGATCACCATGACCTGAAGAAACTGCTGAATGAGAACAAAGAGCCTTCAGGAAGGGAGACAAGAAATTACTGAGGAGAATACAGAAGAAACTTAGTCAAGATAATAGAAAGCAAGGAGGTGTACAGGAAGAACCTGGAGTGCAAACTCCAGCAGAACAACATAAGAGATGTGTGGCCCGGGATGAAAACAATCACAGGCTTCAAGCAGAAGGATTGGGGAATTGGAGGTTTGGATAGAGCCAATGAGCTGAACACATTCTTCAACGGGTTCAGTTCAGGAACAAGCTTGGCATCCTCCTCTCCTTCCCACAGCCAAACAGTCATCACAACGTCCTTTGACACAAAACTTTCCTGTCACACCTCAGATGTTTTATCTTCCTCATCAGCCCTGGACCCTTCTGCTTCTGCATCAGTGTTGTTTTTAGCAGCCATTTTAGTCTTAGCCTTTTGGAGTAAAATGCTTCATTTCTGTATGTGATAGTTTTAGTCCAGTTTTAGTCAACGACAACTAAGAAAGGCTTTACTCGGTTTTAGTTAAAACATTTTATTTACCAAATTAGGTCAGTAAGTACTGGAAATCGGAATCAGATTGGACAATCTGGCAGGCTGTACTTGATCCAGCCTGTCAGATTGGTAGGCAAGTTCTTTTCATCAAAATTATTTTACAATACATTTTAGGATTTAGAAAAAAATCTTTTACTTATTGTAAAATAATATTCTCAAAGTGGTCACTTTATTAGGCACACCTTGTTAAAACTGGGTTGGTTCACCTTTTGTCTTACAACTGGGCGGATTCTTATATATATATATATATATATATATATATATATATATATATATATATATATATATATATATATATATTCCACAGTATTCAAAATGTGCTCTGTTGGACTAAGATCTGGTGACTTAGGACATCATTGTAGTACAGGCTCTGACATTTAAACAATCCTCAATTGATGTGAAGGGACTCCAAGGGTTTTCAACCCAGTTAAAAAAAATTAGAATGTAACAAATCTAAAGCGATAAAAAAATGCAACATCTCCACATCAATAAGAAACGAAATGCTGTGATTCATGAATAAAGCAGAGTTCTTTGCAATTATAGTTACAATTTGCAACATGAACTCCTGGGAAGTCCCTAAGGAAGGTCATACAAAATACTGAAAGGTTGCATAATGGCTTTGAAAAGTTTATAACTTCGTTCTACTAGATGATTTGACGTCGGGAAAGCCTTGAACCCTCATATAAAGGCAGTGTGCCTCAAAGTTTATCTGCAAATAAGTGTTTTCTATCTTCTTTTGCAAGCCCTTCTAAAGGAAGGCACAGAAGCTAGAAATCCTGGAATGCCAAACATTACATAGATATTCTACAATTTTTTTGTGCATGTTGTATTTGTTAGAAAATCAACAAGTACAATATAAAAAACATTTAAATAGAAGAGTGGAGAAAAAACATTGTGTCCAGAGATCTCAAAAATATCCTTATGATCTGGTTGTTCCACATGTTTCAGCATAGAAATGAAACATATGGATTGGGCAAACAGAAAAGGATACTCAAATTTTTCTAACTATGTTTTAACATCCCAGATACAATCTCATCCGTGGGATGAGGAAAATAGAAATAAAATAACATTTACGTTTCTTGTTATTTTTTGATACACGAGTTGATTTTTTTCCAAGTAAAGCAATATATGGATTTATTTAATGTAACTAAAGATAACCTTTAGAATTAGTGCACTCGCTACCATGTCCAACATGGGTTGTGGAGACATCAGCTCATTAGTGGAGAAGCAGCAGAAGGTTATATGGTATTGGTTATGCTCAGAGACCTGCACACAGTTTTCCTAGGTTGCAATTAAAAAACTACATTTTAGGGGGAAATAAACACTTAACAATGTCTTAGCTTTCAAAATGAGGGGAATCTGATATGTGATCCTGCTGCTGTATATGCAGCCTAGTTATGGTAATATCACCAAAACAGAAATCTATTTTTCAGCATGCAGCCTACATTGGATATTCTCATACTGGTGTTAGACTTAGCCCTTAACAATCATATATGTCATATTAAACTCAAACTAACAAAAGGAAGGTAATTGTTCTGGCCCAAGTTAGACCTTTTTCAACTCTCCTTGAACATAAAACACGTTGATTCTCTAAACATTGACATATGCCTTTTGGTCACCGCAGGCTTATAAATGCATTTTTTTTTTTGTCAAGCAGCAGAAGGCTTGTAGAGCAAGCACATGACATATAGGTCTAATTATGCGCTACTGCAGAAAGCTACAGTTGTCTTTGGATATAAACAGAGCAATCAGTGAGGCACCAGTGTGGAACACGTAAGAGGTTCTCTGCCTCCCAGGTGACTTTGTATCTGTGTGTGATGGACATAAATGAAGACAGGGTGGGAAGAAAATGAAGTACAGTAGGTGGTAAATTAAAAGTAGACTGAAAGAAACAGGATTTGAGTATTTACTGTCTGTCTTTATAGTTGCTTCAGTGTCAACCCACTTCCCCACCCAACTATAAGAATATATTGAAAAATATAGGCCAAGAGATATGTTTGAGGAGCATGTGGTCAGATTTTTAGTTACAACAGGAAAACGTACAAGCTGCTTCAGTCATATGTGTTGAATGGTACACACTTTCACACTTAATGTAATGAGCAGTCCAGATAAATCAGACCAATATAAATAAGTAATTGAATAACAGCAGTGTCTAAACATTCCAGCTATATTTTCTGTCCTACAGTGATAAGCTGTAGAAAAAAAATAAATGAATAAATGAAACTTAAACATTTAGGGACTAAAGAATCTCCAGTCAGTCTGCCACTATTAGTATCAGAACACTGTTAATGTATGTGGTTCAATAAAGAGGTTTGAGAATGGCTGATGAGACAAAGCACAGGGCTCTCAACTCTCACGCATTGACCGTGTGACACACGCATTTCACTGACTTCACACGCTCACACACAACACATGGCATTTCACACGCAAACATGGTATTTCTCACGCATAAAAATCACAAAGCCCATCTGGGCTGCGGATGACAAAACTCCGCCTTCTGATGAGCTGTTTCGCTTCTTTCACAGCTTGTGGCCATCCGTAATTCCTGCTGCAGTTCGTGTTAACAGAGCGATCAGAGTTATGAATAAATTTAGTCTTAACCAGTGGTGAAAGTAAGCCGGTACGGTCCTGTACTGGAAAGGGGGGGGGGTTGAAGAGCTACTGCCAGATATTGCCTTCATTCAGAACCAGGGATGGCTGCACTCTGGATCATAAAACAGTTCTGCTAACCAGATGCAGTTTGAATGGCCACTTAGTCTGTTTATCAGTTTCGTTTTTATTAATTCTGCATTTTTTAACTACATGCACCGTATTTCTGTGCCTCAGCGCTTGCTCCTCTCCCCCCTCTTTTTCCTCGGACCCAGTTGCTTTTCTCACAATTCAAAACGTGAATCACTACGTTTAATGTCCTCACATCCGTAGCAAAGTGTGCCAGTTAAAGTCAATAGGAAAGTTAGTAGCTGTGCTTCATGCTCTTTTGTTTTTAACAACATAGAATCAGTGGCGCTTCGGTGGGCATGCTGCCTTGCGCTAATTCAGGTGCTCAAAATTACGTTACATGTAATTTTGGTGCACCCTTTTAAGGAACTTAACATCAGGGGCTTGATCTCAGACCCGTCAGTCCCCCTGTTTCCTCTAAAGGAGCCCTTTACAGTCTTTATTTATGCATTTTCCCCACTGTTTATCCCTCGCACGCAGAGCACCAACGGGGTAAAATCCGCCCACCTCACCGCCCAGAGCGCACTGACGAGACAAATACAGATTTGTCTGGTCAGTGCGGCGACTGAGATGAGAAACCTGTCGCTGTGAAAGGTGATGATGTATAAGTCTAGAAGTGCATTGAGCTGAAAAGAGGGAGACATCAGCAGCTGGATCGTGCGTAAAGACGCGGCAGGAACCTCTGTGTGCTTCAGTGTTGCTACTGAGGGGAAGCTGTCTTATATGCCATATGCCGTATAGGCTTGATGAAACTCAGCCTGATTCACCAATCAGGTTATAGATGTACAATGAAACAAACCCATAGATGAATCTGTAACTGTGTAATAATTCGGTCAATAACTTAAAACTACTTTATTTTATTCAGTATTATTTGAACAAGTGTGTGTTTTTTATGTTTTAATCCACTAACTGAACAATAAAGTATTAACACGTCTTTTTCTCTTTTTAACAAAAGTAATACATGTCTACATCAATGTCTGATGGGATAAAAATGCGATGGAGTTTACTGCACCGGCTCTTACAGGGTCCAGTTAGCCCCACCCCCAAACAAGCCCCGCCCCCAAAATTAGCATAATCTCACTCTTAACTTTTGATAAAAGTTGAGAGGTCTGCAAAGCATGACCAACTACTTATGTTTCTGGAGATGGAGGGTGGGCAGCAGAGCCATATATTTTCATATTAATGTTCATCCAAGCCCGGCAATAGGTAAACAAACAAGATGGGGTGTGTCATATGCAGTGGGGAGGCAAGTCCATTACTCTACTGAAATAAAAAAGAAAACCTATTTCACACATTAATTAGAATTTATTTTACAGAAACAATATTAAATGTAAAATACATATTACACACTTTTGCATTAATAAAATAAACAACTTCGAATAACAATGGGATAACTCTTTTAACTTTGGCATTTGAAGTAGCACCAGTTACACATAAAACTGTAGCTATGTCTGCTGATATGTAGGCTACAGGAAAAGAACACCAACGTGGCCCTGAATAAACTTTTTAATCAGAACTCTCTCTTTTTTTTACCACCTTACCATTGTTCAGCAAAGTTGCAGTCTTCTTGTGGCCGATAATTTAAATCTCCTCAGGAGAAGATCCTTCCACCCCACTTTAAACTTTTGCGTTAGGTCCTTCTCAAAAGCCAGTGTTATCAGGTTTGCTTTTCGCCTGTGTAGCATCGTGCATCTGTGTTCGAAATAAACATTCCTTAGTGTGGAAATAGAGTTTTAGCACAAAGCTTTGGGGACTCCAAAGGTCAGGTCATATTTGAATGCAGCTTAAACCCCAGGTATGGTATCCAAAACAGTGGAAAATGTTGAAAGAAGTTTTCCACAGTTGATATTTCAGCACTCTAGATGGCACACCAACGTTAAAAAAAAACTGACATGCAACGTTAAACTCAGACTTATTCATTTCAGTCTTTGTTAAGTGCAGTGATGGGTTCCCTTTTTCAGGGTTTAAAAAGATCCCACAGCCAGGATTCAGTGCTCCCAAAGCTTCTATTTACTTGTGATTCCGTTCACTGAAACGTGCGGCCATCTCTCCAACAATACAGTCGATAATCACAAAAAACAACCTCCCTGTGTCCTGTTTGGTATCCAGTTCTTGATGACCGAGTATCTCCTTCACCACGTAGTACTGCAGCAATGCAGGTGCCTGGTCCTGTCTTTTGGGGGGAAACAGTCACTATGTCGACCACACGAGTGGACCAAAGTTTTAGGAACCCCTCTTCAGACTTCAGATTTTCAATGCAAACATGTTCTTTTCATGAGCTGAACTACAGTGATGAGGTCAGTGTTTTCAGCTTGGAGCATTTTATTTGGTGAATCCATCCGTCCCAAAAGTTTGTACATCACACAGCCCAGAAATCTCAATGTCGGCTCTGTAATAGCTTTATGAAGTCTGACAGCTTAAATTTTCACATCAGCATTTGTCTAAGTGCCAATCTCATACAGAAATTCCACAAGAGTTGTGTGTGATTTCAGAATGGTAGAAAATCCAGTATTTCTCATTCTAAACAATTTTTCATTTTTGTATATTTATTTATTATTTTTTTAGGGGATGTGCATTTCATTTGATGGGGCAATGCCCTAGTGTGCCCCCTTGTGGCACTGGGCCTGTGTTATTACAGATTAATAACAATTGCGAGTACAAATACAACATGTACAGCCTTAATGAAGATTTAACTAAGGGTAACCCCTTTGAAATGGTCAGGCTTTATGTGGTTTGGAATTAATATTTGGATAAGTATTTGAAGTGTTTAATATTGAATATGTTAAGGCTGTAATAAGAAAAACGTCGTTCATAAAGAACAGTGTGTCCTGGAAGATGTTGACAAAGCTAATAAGGTTTTGTTAAAAAGGTTTGTGTAAAAAAGAGAGTGTTGTCACACGTTTTATTTTGAAAGGGCTCGTGTTTGGATAAAGGAAGTGGTGCAGAGCAGTATCAGGAGTATACTGATTTGTAAATGGTCGATAAACAGGAAGAGGAGGGACAGAAAGAAAAAAAAAAGAAGGATGGTTGTGGCGGGACCACGGAGAAAAAACGTACCGAAGTTTGCTGAAAAACGGGGGTTTTGCTGATGTTTTGGGACTCTCAACTCGACAGTCATAAGTCGAATATCAGCTCTACTTTATTGTTGGCTATTACTGGTATTATTTCAACCCGAAATTTACTGCAAAGAAGCCATAAGTTTTGTATCAGTGCTCGCTAATGCATTAGCATTCACCAGCAAAGTGAATGGACTTTTAGCACCGAAAGCTAACTCAGCTAACAGAGACTCGAGTAGAGTTTCCGGCGTGGAAGCTTGGGGAGTCGAGTACCGTGCAGAGAGTGATATTGATGGTCTATGGAGCTGAGCCAGAAGACTGCATCTTCATTGAACCTTCCTGCTGACTACTGCCTTCCTGGGGACCAAAGACGGGTGAAGTGTGAACAACATCCTGCATCCATTTTCCCTTATCAGCCGAGACCGAAGGACAGGTGAATTACCTGGAGGTTTGGAACTTCAGAGTGAGGTACCACATCCCACCTTTCCAACATCACATCAGGCCTGCAACGGGGGGTATTTTGTTTTATTTTAAACTATATGCCGGCTTAGGTGTAAATTAGGGAGTGTGAGCCCACATATTGAGTTTAAGTTGGACAATTTAATCTGAACTTTATTACAGAGTGGAATGTGATTCCATATTATTTTGGAAATGGTTGAATTGTATTGTTTCTGTTTTCTTTTGTTTAACATAAGTTCAAAAACTTATAAACCGCTGTGTGTTGTTTGATTTTTCTCAATAAGTTAAAACATTGGATAAGAAATAAGCATAAGTAAGGCTGGGTTATAACATTGATTTTGATTGCCTGATGTTGTATTGATATGTTATTTCTGAATTCAGAGGTCGGACAAACTCAAGTCAAAATAGAAGTTTAGAGTAAATAGATTTTAGGGTTTTTTACAAACTCAGGGGCCCTTACCTACTTCATTGGGGTATAGGTGGGCTACATAAGTGTTCTCTTTGCCTTAAAAAGTGATTTAAAATCAGTGCTTTGATGTTTAGCTGTGTCTCCTTACTGGACAGAGCCATTGATAACATGATTATTGTTAAGGGGTTTCTGCAGTCTCTTAGGGTTTCATTCGCTCATAGGGGTGTCAAAAGTATTTTGATAGTACATCTATTACTCAAGTGTAAGTATAGATAGTAGGGCTTAAAATACTTCTGTAGAAGTGAAGTATCAATACAAACGTTTTACTCAAGTAAAAGTATAAAAGTACCGGATATAAAACTACGTAAAGTATTAATGTATAACTATAATTGTATAATATGACGTTAATATTGAAAACAATTGAGATTGGCTATTTCGTCCATATATATGTCCATTGAAAACAAACCATTTAGTACAATTAAAGGTCCATATAGGTGCAATACTGATACTCAACATGGGTTTCATGGAGCAGAAAATCCAATGTCTGGTTGCCTATAAGTATTGGTGCAAAAAGTCAAACTACAGAAACATTATCAATAACCGTTTACTAGTTTTTATTGGAATGTAAATTAACATCCAAGCATAGCCATAGGAATTGATGAGGGCAACAGATGTATGATGACAGAACTCCTGGATCAAGCACATACGTTTTTAGAGATTTGATGGAAAGTATGTTCATAAAATTAACACAGAAGGTCATGTGCATCTGTGGTGATTTTAACATTGACCTCTTAAATAAAAAAAATAAAAAAACATGAAATGGGTTAATTAAACTCCAAAAACATAAAATGAACGAGTTAATGAGGATATATATATATATATATATATATATATATATATATATATATATATATATATATATATATATATATACACATATCCTGGAAAATATTATATTAATATAATATACTATTATTTATATACTATTAACAGGCATCAACGACCACATGCCTATTTTTTTTTGTATATTACTGTAATTATAACCAGAATAAGGATACCAAAAATTATAAATATATGAGAGAAAACAGAGCAAACCATGATTGCAGTAAAAATGACTTAACGCCACATGGCTGGAATGTAGTTTATAAAGAGAAAGATGTTGATAAAGCATATGAGAAAATTCTAATAATATTCAATTAATTCTATAATCAAAAAATGTCCTTTAAAGAAATACAGTATTATACATAAATATACAAATAGTCCATGGGTCACCAAGGGGCTGCAAAATGCCTGCAAAAACAAATAATATATTATATAGACAATTCTTAAAGCATCAGACTATAGTGATAGAAGAAAAACATAAAAAATGAATTAACTAATGTCATGAGGACATGTAAGAAATAATATTATAATAATCTAATGAAGAAAAAATAAAAACAATATTAAAGGTGTCTGGACTGTACTAAATGGCATTGTGAGAAATGGATCCCAAACTACAAATTACCCAGAGTAACACACTGAAAATGACAAGACCATAAATATTATGGAAGGTGTGGTGAATGGCTTTAACCAATTCCTTGTAAATGCGGGACCAGATTTAGCAGCAAAAATAAAGGAACCTGAAACAACACAATCTGGGGACATACAAGATATGGGGGATAGAAATACAGGTACAATTTTCTAAATGCAGTTGATGATAAAGAAATTAGGAAAATTGTAAGAAAATGTAAAAACAAATCCTCTGCATACTGGAATGATATACTTTAAACATGACAACAATAAAGCAAGTTATTGATGAGGACAAATTTATTGAAAAACACAAACTCCTTACAGACAGTCAATATTGATTTAAAACGGACAGAACAACATCGCTTGGCACTAATCAAACTAATAGAGGAAATCACCAACTGTATAGACAATAACAAAATAGCAACTGGAATATTTGTTGACTTAAAGAAAGCATTTGATACCATTGATCACAGCATATTATTAAGTAAACTAGAAATGTGTGGTGTTAGGGGAGTTGGGTGGAGCTGGCTGTCGAGCTATCTAAGAAACAGGTAACAGTTTGTGCAGATAGGTGACTATAAATCTGATTTCACAAATATTACATGTGGGGTACCACAAGGGTCAATTTTAGGGCTGAAATTATTCATATTATATATCAATTAAGTTCTGAAATTTGTTTTCTTTGCAGATGACACCAATATGTTTTATTCCGGAGAGAATTTGCAGCAGACTTTGGAGACAATCATAACTGAAATAAATAAATTAAAACTATAGTTTGACAAAAAATTTCATTATCATTAGATCTCAGCAAAACAAAGATCATGTTGTTTGGGAGACACAAAATAGATTGCAATGTAGAACTGATACTAGAAAGTACTAACATAGAAAGGGTACAGGGAATTAAAATTCTTGGTGTGATTTTAGATACTAAAGTCTGTTGGAATCCTCATGTAGGATATATACGAGCAAAACTGGCAAAGTGCTCGGCAATTATGTGGAAAACGAAACATATCCTTGATTATAAATCATTGCACACTCTATATTATTCATTTTTTTTGTCATATCTGACTTACTGTGTCGAAGTCTGGGGAAACACCTAGAAAACCACTCTGCAGCAGTTATGCACAATACAGAAAAGAGCAATAAAGACAATAAACAACACAGGATATAGAGATCACACAAACCCACTATTCATAAAATCACACACATTGAAATTTGTAGATGTGGTGAAATTCAGAACAGCACAAAAAATGTACAAAGTGAGAAATAATCTATTGCCAAAAATATACAAAGAATGTTTAGTGAAAGGGAGGGGAGATGTAATTCCATAAGAGAAGCATGTGCATAACAAGCTGTGGGGTGACTTTGTGGAACAGTCTGGAAACAGAAATAAAACAAAGTATTAATATAAATCTGTGTAAAAAAAAAAAAAAGGTCCAAACATATATTTAAAGAAGTACATGGGAGACAAAGTATCTTAATGGAGGAAAATGAGGGGAAAATCTATAAATAAAAAAGGGTTGTTTGTTATATTGTCACTAACTTAGTATGCTGTATGTATTGTATATATTTATTTTTTGGGAATAGTTGTTACAGATTTCTATTTACAAGGATATGCATGTAGTGTATATTTAATTTTGTGATTATATATTTCTATGGATATTTGGAAAATGTATATATGGTATATATTTATAAATGTGTATTATGTAGTTGGGATATCTGTGGAGTTACTAACTGAAGAGTAGTTAAAAAGGGGTGAGAAATTTAAAAAAAGTATTGTACTTCTTCCCATTCCTCTTTCAAACAATGTGCAGTGTTTTATGTCTGAAGCGCTTTATGTGATTTTATGTTTTCTTTTATATTTACAAATAGTTACATATATTTTATGTTTGTTTTTTATATGTAAACATGTTCGAAAAAATAAATAGGTATGAAAATGAGTTACCCTTTAATAACAATTACCCTTGCATGGTTCTCTGTATACAGTAGACAGTGTTGTCAAAATGAAGGATTAATCCTAGTGGTTAATCAAAAAATGATTAACCACTTTTTTCATTTCAAAATATGAAAAACGAAGGAGATGGGGTGGAGGTGGGTCAAAGCTCATCCGAAGATCAGGAGAGTCCATGTGTGGAGGACTTTATAAGCAAAGCCTTGAAAGATGTTTGGTGGAGGTAAAAAGAGGACATAGGGCAGATTGACTGGATCACAGCCGCATAACAAGACGGTCCGGGAACAGGTGAGTTTTCCATTCTGAATTTTTGTCTGATATCCATTTGACTTTAAAGTGTCTTTAAAAGTATTCAATTAGACTGTGTATAATTAGCTAAATTTTCTACACAATTTTAATTATCTGACAGACTTTGATGGCTGGACCAGGGCTACTCATTTTAAGAGTCCAAAAATACTGACATATTTATCTAAGACATTTTTTTGTTTTTTGTGGTTTCGTATGAATTAGAATTTTTACAATCAAACTCAAACCAAATGTTTTGTTGATTTCAGTTGTATCCAGGGTGACTGTAAACAATGTTTTGTCCAGTTAGAAGAAGGAAAAACATTTTTTTCCCACAAAAAACACAGGAAATAAATCTTGTGGATATGGACTTTATTAAAGGTTGTGGTGAGAAAAGAGGGAAACATGATAACTTACTGTAGATTAAGCCAGCTAGGCACACTACAGGTCAATACCATTTAAACATAGTTAAAAAAAAAACATCTACTCTGGGATGTAAAATCCAGTCCCTTTGCTATTTTAAGTATTTTTGTGCCATTGCAAGCCACTGAATTATTAATAGTAAACACAGCATACAGGAAGTATGGACATGGAGTAAAAATGGCAGTGTGTTATATTCCTGTAGCAATAGAATCTTTGCTTTTTGTATCATGGCATGTGTGTCATTGTAGTCATCATACTGTTGTTTTCTCTAAAACTCCCATCCATACCTTCTCTCATTGCACTAAATAAATCAACTAAATTCTACTTGATTTATTTAGTGCTACAACATCTAGTGGTGCATCATCTTAGAAAGGTGTTCCCACCTCAGATCTCAGATGTCAGCTTAGGTCTATATGTGGGCCTGTTTATCCATCTGCTTGCCTGCCTACCTACCTACCTACCTACCTACCTACCTACCTACCTACCTACCTACCTACCTACCTACCTACCTACCTACCTACCTACCTACCTACCTACCTACCTACTGTTTAAATAAAAGAAAAGAGCATCTTGTATTATAGTAGAAGACATTGAATAATTCAAACCATGGCATGTGCCAATGACTAAAGACCTTGCATTTTATAACTAAAAGACACAACTGCTTGGAGCCAGCAATCTATGTTATCTGCATCTTTTTTGACAGAAACCTGACTTGCTGGGAAGCTTAAGTGCTGCGCTGCGTCTTTTGGTTTTCATGCACAATGACTCCTTTGGGCCCTTCCACTAAAAGCCATTAGCGCTCCCAGTGGTGTAAAACTTGCATGAATCTATAAATCTTTCAAGGTAGTGGATTGAATTTGTACTCCTGATAAAGGATAGGTTTTAGATGAACAGTGCCACAGCTGAATAGAGTTGCTAACAGCACAGGCTCTGATGGTGAAAGCTACAGTCTCTTGTTATTTAAACACTACAAAATTCTCTTCTTTGGCAGAGAGAAATGTATCCTTTGTATAATTTGAAAAATTTACATGTCACAAATATATGCTAATATTGCTACATTACTTTTTAGCACAAAGTAGGGTTAACGTTTTTTTATTTGGATTTTCTATGTAGAAAACAGAGAAGAAAAGACCAGAACTGTGATTTGAACAGAAATACCAAGGTTGACTCAATCACATAAGGCATGTGTTTGACTTAACTTTAATCTTATAGCAACCTTTCTGTCGGAAGAGAAATAAAGTTTATACATGCAGTTGTCACCTCTGCTGTTTCTCCATTAGTATGTGTCTTTGAGCAACACTTTTAAGGTTACCTTTGGTATTAAAGAGAGGGAGAGGGACAGCCCAATGTTTATGCCAAACTGTGAAGGACGGTGGGAGGAGCAGGCAAACAGGGAGGTGGGAATCCAATCGCCCAGCACAAGGGCAAATTATCTGACCAAGGTGCTGAGAGTGGGGTGTCTTCAGCCACTAATTGATAAGAGCCGTCTATCTTTAGTAAGCAGCAACGTTTGGCTCTGAGCATCAAAACCTTGGCTGTGGCTAAAAGGATTGTTGTGTCCCACTGCCTTCCCATCCCTGGCTATAAAGGGAGGGTAAAAGTCAGGATGTCACCTTGCCAGGGGTTCACTACTGTATTTTCCTGCCTGAGCTATTGAAGATGTTTCAACTAATGTTAATTTAAACCCCTTGTCTCTGTGTTACATTGCTTATTTGCTTTTTATTAACATCAACTTCACCTTCTCTTTAAACATAGAAATCATGCCTGTCATTTAGCTACACTTACAATTCCCTTTAATTGTACAAATGCATGAAGAGCTCTCATATTTTACAATATTATTGTCATGAAAGGAATAAAATTTTCTAAAGCAAAATTATTTTAGTTGCTGGGAAAACCTTTTAGAGCTCATATAGCAGTCATGTTTTTGAGATGAAAATCCACTGAACAGACAATGCCATCATAGAAGCAGAGAACAGATATGCAGATACAAATAAAGATAAATCATTTGAATGACACCTCAGTGGGATAAGAAGCCAGTGTTTGAGGAAATAGCTGCCAATGCAGTCGCCCAGCAAGCCAAAACAATAGCACTTCATATAAAACAATTTGCACATGCTTTCAATCCGTACTCAGACAAGCTGACTGCTCTCTGCCAATGGAATATGTGGAACGATAACGGATGTAAATGAGTAGCTGCTGAGGAAAGACAAACATTTAGACAGATGGTACCACTCAATGCAAAAATTACACCAAGGGTTTATGGAACTGTTGTCTGTAAAAAAACAAATTAGAATTACAACAACAATGTTTGTGGAATAGTTTAACATTTTGCTGATTTGCTGAAATATATTCACTGCATTTGGATCATACTGAATCGATTTCTAGTAGTGGCAATATGTTCTCTCGTTATGAGATTTTTTTTTTGTCAAAACCAAATTGAAAACTTGAAATATAATCGCAACCCCCTAAAGAATCTTTTGTTTCCATTTTAGATTATTTTTGAGAATTTCCACCTACTAATCTATACATATTCTCCAGAGCTTATAATCTTTTTAACTGTTTCACATTTTGTCATGTTACAACCACAAACTTCATTGTGTTTCATAAGGATTCAATGCATTAGACCATGGGTGTCAAATTTAACACACAGTGAGCCAAAATTACAAACTTGGACAAAGTTTCACGCTAGCTTTGATATTTTTTGAAAAATGGTATATTAAATATTATATTTTAGGTTTACAGCGACATGGGCTCCACACACAAAACAAACATATGCATGTTTTACCCTTATGAATAGATATTCTGCTTCCCAGTCCAGAAACCTTCTGTTGACTGAATGGAGCAGGAGGTTGCTAACAATTATCAACAAAGGTCCTGACTGATGCCCCAACACTGCAGCAAAACATTTTTGGATGTTTAGAATTAACCACGGAGCCAATATCCATACGTAGTCCAGCACTATTAGATATTTGGAATGATCTCGAAGGCCAGAAATAATTACACTACATGCCACAAATGGCCCACCGGCCTGAGTTTGATGCACATGCATTAGACCAACAGAAGTTGCACATATTTGAGAAGCAGAACAGAAAATATACTTTTTTTTTACAAACAAAAATCTTACAAATTTGGCACGATACACTGAAATTAAAACCAAAAATCAACTAATTTGTAAAGAAACTCTGCTTGTGTATAATTTAACAAATGCATAATTACAACTGTGCAGGCCTCAGAGGTTTGTACGCAAATAGAGATATGCAAAGATATTAAAGAGGGTGGTCAGATGATGCTAAAACTGAACCTTTGGCTAACATGCAAAATATTATGTCAGAAAAAAAACAGCTCTACAAAACAGCCTAAGTATGCCATCCACACTGTGAAACATGGCCGTGGTGGCAGTATTATCCTGAAAGAATACTTTCTGTCAGCAGGCGTAGGGAAGCTGGTCAGACTTGATGAGATGGATGAAGCCTAAGAAAGGCCAAAACATTTATTTATTTATTTATTTTGATAAAAAGTATTCTTTTTGTTCCACTTAACTAATTATCAATTTCTATTGGTCTATGATATAACATCCAATGAAATACAATAACATTTGTGATGTGACATTATGATATATAAAGAAAAGTTTAAGGTTGGTGAATACTATTGCAATGCAGAGAAAGCAATGTTTCCCTATATTTGAAATAATGTTAAACCAATTTATATATTTTTTCTCCTGTTTTGGAGGTGTAGTCAAAACCTATTGTTCTTGCTGTATGCAAGTGATGACTAAAAAAAGCTTTACCACCTTTCTTTGGTATTACTGCCACCATTGTTGATGGAATAACGTCACTCTACTCAAAAACCCACCCGAATCTTTCTTCCCTGAGGGCGGATTTAGTATTGACTTTCTGCTCTCTGCTCAGTTTCCCCAGTGTTTTCTTGTAGGGAATATCTTGCATGTATGTAGCATATTGCAAATGAGATACTTGGTTAAAATAAAGAAGTATGCTGTCAGAGCTCATATGCATTAATTTCCACAACCACCTCATGACCATTTATCGCTGGGAACTGAGATTTAAACCAAGCGTCTTATTGTTTGGAGATGAAAGCACTTGCCATTAAATTGCAAGTCTGTGCTGAGTTGTTAAAAAAATTATCTTTTGAAGTTTTTATGTAAATTATTTTAGCACCCATTCTAGTATATCTTGAAGAGATGGTTTTGCTGCCATTTGTTAAGAACTATTTGGCAAATGTTGAATCTCTTCACACTGGATTGTGTAACTGTGCCAAATGTGTCGTTCACATCCAAATTAACATAAAATGTTTTTCTAATACATATAAAAACAACAGAAACTGCTGCAAGGTCTCTTTCTCAGAAAATTGTAGCACATAAAAGGTTTTGTTGTTTTGTTACTCCATATTGTAATCTTAATTTTAATGAAACACTTCTAGCTTCCTGCATTAGATTTTGACTGATTAAAACGGTCCGAAGGTTTCCAAAAATTAAATTGAAGAGTTTTACTTAAACAGCCTTTTTAGGACATTATTTTTGATCTCATACAGTCCTTAAAATATTGTTTCTGTTATGTAAAGCACTTCTAATTATCAATCTTCCATCATTGACATGGTAGAAAATACACTCTTGTGTTTTGTCTGCACCAACTGCTGGAATACCAGCCTAATTTATCCGAGGTCAAGACATTGATTAACCACCAATGCCCTGGAGCCCAGCAATGAGACAGGTTGCAAGATCTCCCAAATTAGACTGTAAAGACAACATCCAAGCCAGTTCAATTAACAAATTCTATTCCATGAAAATTACTCTAGTTCCAAATCGTTACTGATGGCTGATTTGGGTGACAGTCAAACTCTCAGAACAAGTCAGAATGCTATTCTCTTTGCTTCCTGGCTTTAGGTATGGTAATAACAAAAAGGGAAATTTGCTGAGACTTGCAAAAACAAATTTGGGCCATAACACCCAACAATGAACCTTAACAAACTCGATTTGTTCCTAATGAGCCCTCTAAAAAGTGGACTGAAAATGAACAGTGCCTTTGCTTATTTTGTGAAGGAATTTTGATAAATGTATATTAGCGTGGCTTAGGTTATCCTAAGCTATCTCAATAGTTAAGCTGCTATAGCCTTAGGCTGCTAGAGGACATCAAAGTCTATTTCTCTCACTGTGCTGAGTTCTTCTATTGTACTGCCCGATCGGATAGTCTGAGCATAGTGGCTCAGAGACGGATCACGCTGTCGATTTCAATGATCCCACGTTATGGCCAACAAAAATGACTGATTCTGATTGAGTGAATGTTGTGGGTTTAACAGCAAAAAGGAAGCCTCTCTCAGAGATGGCAAATGAACTGCAGAGGGTCTAACCACATTTATAAAGTGAAGTCATCTAATACTCGTTTGGGGGACAAAAACAATATTTCTGTAAACAGTAGGTTATTGAATAAAATAAAAGGCATAGGAGAATGGAGTATACAGTTGAGTGTGTGTGTGTGTGTGTGTGTGTGTGGTGGCGGCAGGTGCAGAGGGGGGGCCCAAAAAGACTGTGCTGTCCCAGGCCCTAACAAAACTGTCAGCTGGCCTGCATATATATATATATATATATATATATATATATATATATATATATATATATATATATATATATATATATATATATATATATATATATATATATTCTAAGCTTTTCCCTGAAATATCTTGTTTTTTCCTGCTTTTTCACTATGTGAGCATTGTAATTTGAAGTCAGATTCCTTGTCTGTACCCACAAATTTGGTGAATAAAGTGTAATCTGATGTCAAAATACCTCTAAAATCGGTGGTGTGGTGAGCTCAACCATATTCTCTATCATTCACAAATTAAGAGATAATTTGGAGATTAAAGGTATTACGTAAAAAAGATAACATAAAGAGCTCTTTGTGTGTTTAAATTGATTGTTCTCTCTTTATTGAATTGCACGTTTTAACTGATTGTTTTTCTTTTTTAAAAAGATCAAGCATTCATGTATTAAATGAGTGAAAGGATGATTATTTTAGTGCAGTCCAAGTGTCAGACAGGCTAAGGAGAAAATAGGTTTGTGGAAAGAGGAAGTAATGTTTGAAAGGAGACTGCAGCTGCTGGCTACAGTAAATCTGCCGAGAAGAGAAGAGGAAGTGGAACCGGACAGTTTGGTTCAATGACCTGCTGCCTGGGGTCGGAGAAAGAGGAGCGAGAACTTTTGACTCGTCCAGAGATCTGCATAGGGTGAAAAGTTTATGAGGTGATAAGGGACTGGGTGCAAGTGTTCGGTGGAGGGAGGGGGTTGAGGTTTGCAAACTCCCAACGGCTCTCTCAGCACATAAAAGAAGGGTGATTTGGGTACTCGTTGCTCAGTTTTTCATCTCAGAAGACATGCAGTGCGGAGCAGAAGAGAAGAAGACCCAAGACGGAAGGACGATCGTTGAGCCAAAGGAAGAACACGGCGCCCCTGTCTCTGGGAACCGCCGAGTCTGAGTCAGATTATCTATTTTTCGTGTTTTTCCACAATTCAGGGCCAACGATCTGCAAATCCAGTCAAGAAGAACTGCTGTGGTTTTGACCTGGTTGATGAGAATATCCTAGATGTGCCGAAGATGTGAGTTGCACCTGTGAGATGTCAGTTCTGAAGTTGAACCAACGTTGTGAACAGAAGAGACGCGCCTCAGGCACAGACATCAAAGCAGGGACTCAAGGCGTGAGTCTTTGTGAACGGGGCAATAACGGGACATCGGGGTTGCCATCGAGAGAAAGGAAGTTGTTCGGCTGATCAACTCCTTTATCCAGAAATCAAAGACACTTTGGGATTCCATCTGAGGTTCGGGTCAGTTTGCTCCTCCAAATTTAAAAGCCTCTCCTGAACGCATTATTAAGCAGCCTTAGATAAGAGATAGGACGTTGATTAAATATTAATTTGTAATCTGTTAAATTGCTTAATGCTGTTTCTAATCCCCTGCTAAAGCATACTAATTAAAGAAGCATATAAAATTTTATTAGAAGTTGTGGACATTCTCTTATTGAGTCAACATTTTTCTGAGTTCTTCTATGATTGTAAAACAGTCATGGTGCATGGTTCTAGATATATTATGGAGGTCTTAAAAGGTTACCTGTAGCCCAAACTTTAAAACAACACCCTTAGGGACTTTTGAGTCTTTAAAAAATACTGATTGTGTAACAAGTGCCGATTTATAGAAGTAGGAGCCACCGTTAACTAGGGCAGTGGTCGGGGTACAGGTGGCTTCAGGCTACTAGGTTGCCTGACCTGTCCACTGAAGAAGGGTGTGGCCCTAGGACGGAGGTGGTTAGTAGATCAGTCGTGTCCTACTTATCTAGCTGAAAAGGTCTCACAGGAATTCTAAACAGGGTAATACTCGTTAGATTCAGAGGTCTTTAGAACCCCAGCTAGTCTGAGCTTTAACCCAAAATAGGAAGGATGTGGGAAGTGGGGTTTTAGTTCAAAGCCGGAATCGTCAGTTGGCGCCCAACATGGGGCTGAATGGAAACTGGAGTTGGTGTGTTCAGTGAGAAGGGGGAGTGAATGAGCGCGAAATGGAAAAAGGTAATAACCATTAGACGGAAGGTGCAGATGTTGTTTTCAAGAAGCCTGCCCCAGAAGAAAAGACCCAAGACGGAAGGACGACCGTTGAGCCAAAGGAAGAACACGGCGCCCCTGTCTCTGAGAATCGCCGAGACTGAGTCAGATTATCTATTTTTCGTGTTTTTCCACAATTCGGGGCCAACGATCTGCAAATCCTGTCAAGAAGAACTGCTGTGGTTTAGACCTGGTTGATGAGAAGATCCTAGATGTCCAGAAGATGTGAGTTGCACCCATGAGATGTCAGTTCTGAAGCTGAACAACTTGTCGAGCAGAAGAGACAGACCTCAGACACGGACATCAAGGCAAGGGGCTCGAGGCATGAGTCTTTGTGAATGGGACATTAGTGGGACATTGGGGTTGCCATGGAGAGAAGGGAAGTTGTTCGGCTGAACAACTACTTTACCCAGAAATCAAAGTCACTTTGGGATTCCATCTGAGGTTCGGGTCAGTTTGCTCCTCCAAATTTAAAAACCTCTCCTGAACGTATTAGTAAGCAGCCTTAGATAGGAGATAGGAAGTTGATTCAATTTTAATTTGTAATCTGTTAAATTGCTGTTAATGCTGTTTCTAATCCCCTGCTAAAGCGTACTAATTAAAGAAGCATATACAATTTTGTTCAAAGTTGTGGACATTCAATTATTGAGTCAACATTTTTCTGAGTTCTTCTATGATTGTAAAACAGACATGGTGTATGGTTCTAGAAATATTTTGGAGGTCTTAAAAGGTTACCTGGAGTCCAACTTTAAAACAACACCCTTAGGGACTTTTGAGTCAAAATACTGATCGTATAACAAGTGCCGATGTATTAAAGGGGAAGTCCGGTCAACAAGGAAAAATCAGGGTATCATTAGCTATAACTAAAACTAATACATTTGTGGTTATTTAATGAACTTATCTTTAATCAATAAGAAAATAAAAACATAAATTGTCGTCTGAATCACTGTGTATGGGGGCTGACATGACTGCCCAAATATGGGCAGTAAGGGGCGTTTAACATTACATCCTGCGACGTGGAAGAGCGGAAGCGGCGACAGCATTTCTCTCCGCTTTCCATGCAAAGTCAATAGGAGCCGTTCTACACAGCTGCGATCATCAATAATTATTTCGGATTTCCAGAGGACTTCACCGCTGACATTCCCAAGAGCTATTGCTGAAACAACAATGCCCACATGCATGGCCATCGGATATTCCAACACAACTGGTAAAAGAGGAAAAAACATTGCTTATTTCAACACAGTCACTTCAGCGATCTCTCCTCCGCTGTGTGTGTGTGTGTGTGCGCGCGCTCAGCTGCAGCGCCGGTGCAAAGCCGTGCTTAGCCCAGCATGTGCTGGAATGCTCTTATATTTTAATACTTATACTATAATAATCAGCTAACTTAAGTCACTTCAGCAATCTCTCCTCCGCTGTGTGTGTGTGCGCGCGCTCTGCTGCAGCGCAGGCAAAGCCGTGCTGCGCGGAGCGCGCACACACACACACACACACGCGTGTATAGATATATACTGTAGGACCCGACTGAGTTTGATCTTGGAAAATAGTGCGCCGTGACAAACAGAGCGTTGAAACTTGCTCAACAGCGGGTCCGCCGAGTGACGTCAAAAAATGGGAGGTGACAGTACTATTCTTGACCAAGATGGATTCCTCCACATAAACATTATTAAAAGAGAATTATTATTAATTAAAAAAACTTATAATTTTTTGCACAGTATGTAGTAGTTTTATATTTAAAGTACTTTCAGCAGTTTGAATTCTGATTCTGATTTGACCGGACTTAATACTCGTTAGATTCAGAGGTCTATAGAACCCCAGCTAGTCTGAGCTTTAACCCAAAATAGGAAGGATGTGGGAAGTGGGGTTTTAGTTCAAAGCCGGAATCGTCACTGATTATGACACACCATGGTAGGTATGTATTACATTAGGCTTGTTTGGTAAACGGTGATAGCTTTTCCCATAAAGAAATTAAATCAAATGAAAAATACATTTGTATCTATTGTATTTTTTGGACTATAAAGCATCCTTACGTTTTCTTAAAAATGTATGGTGTGCCTTATAATCCGGTATGTATTATATATGATTACCGTTGTGTTTAATGACCGATTCTATGTGGTACATTGCACTCAAAAATCTGTCAAAATGTGTAAGTACAACTTTGATAAGCAACAAAGCCGCTCCACTCAATGGATATTTGGAGCATTATGGTACACTGTGTCACTACCAATCTATCACAGAGTGATGCAGAGACAGACGGGAGAAACAACAATGCACACACACTCACACTTAAGGGCAATTTAGAAAGACCAATTAAACTAATGGTCATGTTTTTGGATGGTGGGAGGAAGCCGGAGTACACAGAGAGAACCTATGCATGTACAGGGAGAACATGCACACTCCATGCAAAAAGACCCCAAGTCAAACCTGGGGTTCAAACCGCAGACCTTCTTGCTGCAAGGCAACAGTGCTACCAACTGCGCCACTTATCTTAAATTAAACAAAAAACAAATTAATATATAAACCATTAACCTCCATGTAACAGTACAATTTAAAATCTTGTAAGGTTTTAAATAGTGTTTGTCTCTGCATACAACTTTACACTTAAAAGATACGAGCTTAGTGCATAGTGATTAATATAACATCTAAATAAAAGCTAAACAACATCAGAAGTTGTAATAAAGATATCTGCACAATAGTTTGCACTATTGCCTCACAGCAAAATAGTTATTTTCTATGTGGGTATTCTCCTGTGGCTCTATCCATGGATGCATTTTAAGTGTGTGTGTTTGCATGGTAATCTGTGTTTTCTCTGTGTTTTTGGCTTGATAATGGACTAAGAGAGTAATCTATCTGGAGTGCACCTCAGCTTCTATAGACCAATGGATAAAGGCAGCAGCGCCCACAAATGATATGCAGACACTAATTTTGCATAGCTAAGCAACAATAATTTACTAATGAAAAATATATATATATTTTTTTGGAAATTACAGCAAGTACAAAATAAATATTGTACGTTTATCCCCAGATGCTGATAGAAACCCAACACATGGATATAACTAAAACCACAGATGTACACAAACTTAGTTGTATAGTGAAATGGAATGACAATGGGAAAAGCTGTTGAACGTGTGAACAAAGGGAGGCACAAAAAGACGTGGGAAGTTAGACACCAGCTGGAATCTATCAGTAATCAGAAAGCAATCCTATCACTTAGTAGAAATTGATATCAGCTGGTTCATTCCCAACTGATGGGCTTTAAATAGGTGTTTGATTACCACATTGTTGCACAAGAAACATCTAATGATCGGAAAAACTAGTGAACTCTCTCAAGAACTTTGCAACCTTATGTTTGCAAAGCATACAAATGGAATTGTCTACAGAAGAACCACTTATATTCACAAGCAAAGGCTTTTGTATGAAGTATTAAATACATTTAAGTGAGCATGTTCCATCTGTGTTTAAACACCAGTAAGACCAAGGAGATGGTGATCGACTTCAGGAGAAGACCCCCACCTCACTCCCACGTGAACATCCAGGGGCAGGACATAGAAACTGTGGAGAGTTTCAAATACCTGGGTGTTCACGTCAACAATAAGCTGGACTGGACTCACAACACCGACGCCCTGTATAAGAAGGGCCAGAGCCGCCTCCACCTCCTGAGGAGGCTGAGGTCCTTTGGAGAGAGCAGGCCTCTGCTAAAAACCTTCTATGACTCTGTGGTGGCCTCAGCCCTCCTCTATGCTGTCGTCTGCTGGGCCCCTGGCAGCGCAGAACGGGACAGAAAGAGGCTGAATAAGTTGGTGAGGAAGGCTACCTCTGTCCTGGGCTGCGCTCTGGACTCAGTGGAGGAAGTGGCTGAGAGGAGGGTGTTGTCCAAGCTCACATCCATCATGGACAACACCTTCCACCCCCTGCACCAGACTGTAGAGGAGCTGAGCAGCTCCTTTAGTGCCAGACTTAGACATCCTGTCTGTAAAAAGGAGCGCTACCGCAGATCATTCATTCCTGCTGCTATCAGATTATACAATGCTGCACTATAACTGTAACCATAACTGTAATAATTAATGTGCAATAACTAATGTGCAATAATCTACCTAATACACTGTACTACAACCCGTGCAATAATCCTGATGTAGTGACTTCTGCTGCTATTACCACCTGAACATATGCCAGTACACATGTATGTATGTATGTACAAATGTATACACGAATGTATATGCACATATATACGTGCAGGTACGTATGTATGTAGGTGTATAGGTGTATATATATATATATATATATATATATATATATATATATATATATATATATATATATGTATGTATATATGTTTATATACATATAGATCACTATGTATGTAAATAAGACAGCATATGCCCATCCCTACTTCTTTTTGTATTTTTTATTTTGGTATTCTTTTTGATCCATTGTATATATGAAGATTCACTGTATATAACTGAATGCACCTCCCCTACTCTGCACCTTCTTGTATGAGCCGATGTGACGAGTGAATTTCTCCATTGTGAGATCAATAAAGACAATCTTATCTTATCTTATCTTATCTTATGTTCAATACTGTTATTCAGTGTTATTCCATTTTATTACACATAATTTATGAGCTGTTAAGCTGTTATCCACATACTGAAGTGTACTGTCCGCATACTGTGAGCAGCGTGGCCTCTCCGCCAATGTATAGTCGAGGGTACCTATTTCCCACATTTCTTGTGACAAATTCCTAAATTTCCCAACAATGGGATCAAGCAGGGGAATGGATAGTAGCATGTTTGATTAGCTGGTTGAGCACCTAGAGCTGTTTTCCAGCAGGCGACCACCACACACCTGTCGGTGCGACACAGAGAGGGGCTGTGACACTGCGTGTCCTTGCAACCGCTTGCTTGGAGCAGCTCAGTGAATCAAGCTTGGTGTTATATATAAAACAGTTTGATGTAGTTTATAGTGTGACTCCGTTTATAGTTCATAGTGTGTACACGGTTATAAAAATTGACCTCTGCGCATATCTGTAGGCGCAAAGTCAGCCTCGAGTATGCGCAGACTCAGCACAAACATCCGAAGACTCATGTCCGCACAAGTATGTGGGAGCCTTTTCTGGCATCTGATAAAAATTCCATGTCAACTGCACCTGTAGAAATATATTTATTACATACAATTGTGGATTTCAGCTTGGCCTTCAACACCATCAACCCAGACATCCTCAACCATAGGTTCACTCAGCTCACAGTTCCAGGCTGCACTATCAGTGAATCACCAGCTTCCTGACTTACTGACAGCAACAGTTTGAGACTGGGGAGCATTTTCTGCCATACAAGAACCACGGGCACTGGCGACCCACCAGGGGTGCGTTCTCTCCCCATTCCTCCTCTTTCTGTATACAAATGACTACACCTCTGCGGACCCCTCCATGTTACTTCTGAAGTTCACAGAAAACAGTACTGTCATTGGTCTTATCCCAGACAGCAATGTGTCTACATACACGAGGTGTCTCATATGGTACCCTGGTGCAGTCAGAACTACCTGTAGCTCAACCCACTCAAGACAGTTGACATGACGGTGGACTTCTGGGTAACGCTGCCTCACTGCCTCCCCTAACCATCCTCATCAACACTGTGTCTGTTGTGAACCCCTTCCAGTTCCTAAGAACCACCCTTTCCTTGGATCTGAGATGGTCCTCACATATAGACACTGTTCAGAAGAAGTGTATACTTCCTGTGACAACTGAAGAAGTACAACATTCCACAGGAGCTGCTGGACATCTTCTACACTGACATTATTCACTCTATACTATCTCCGTCCATCACTGTGTGGTTTTACTCATACACAAAACAGAACAGGTCCAGACTACAATAAACAATTAGGTCTACAGAGAGGATCATCTGGGCTGACTTTCCTTCTAACCAGGACTTAAACAGGTCTAGGGTCAGAAAAAGGTCTGCTAACATCTCAGTAGAACCCACACATCCTGCAAACAAATTATTTAGAGTTTTACCTTCTGGTCGGCTAGAGAGCCCTATTTGCTAAAACCAGCCAACACAGAGACTGTTTCTTCCCCCAGGCAGTCAATTCAATGAAGACCTAAAAGGTGGTTCACACGGCAGAATAATTGGCCCCAATTTTGGCCTTCTGACAGGCCCCAACTATCTTAAGATAATCTTAAGACATATTCCTGCTGTGTGTGGTGTGTTAAGAGTGACCTGGTCCGCTCGGTAGAACATTGGGACCGCTCCGACTTCAAATCGAGGATATTCAGCATGTTGGATAGCCCCAATATCCTGCTGTGTGTGGTGTCCCTCGAGGACAAACAAGCATGCAGCCTGTTGAATGTGACATGCAGCCAAACAGAAAGCGCAGTGAAGGAAACCAGAGAAAAAAAACACAGCTCACCTCTAAATCATAATGCAGCAAAAATAAAGTCCCCCGTTGATGCTGTCTTCACTCCTTTAACCAACACCTTTTATTTTATTTTTTCTCTTAAAATTACTCCATAAACTATCACCATTATTTTTCCTCGTCGTCCATGTTTATTTGATCTTGAGAGGTTTCGCAAGATTTCCCGTCAGACATCTGAATGATCCTGAGCGAAATCTGTTCGTGTGTGGTGTGTTGTGCTTGCCGTCTGACCGGACAGCACTCACAGTCCGAGCAAACCTGTTTTAGTGACGATTTTTTATCATTATGTGTGGTGTCTCTCAGGCTTTGAAAATTGGCCAACTATTTTAAAACTTTGACGTGTGAACCAGCCTTTAGTCATTCACAATCATTCAAATTTACAAGAAAAGTATTTCTATTTACCTTTGCATGCTTTATATGCTAAAAACGGTAACTAAAACTGTTCATAGTAAAATGGAATTTTATAGCTTGTAACACTGTTTGTGTGCTTCATAAAGTGCACAAAAAAGCATTCCTCTCTCCTTTGAAATTATTTTTCTTTCTGAACAGAGGAGAAAGGAGTGCGTAAGAAAGACAATAATTCAGATTAGTACTTTGGTGTAGTAAAAGATACACGTTTGTATACAACAAGACAACCTTCAGAAAAAATTGAACGTATTCAATCTTGCTGGATTTTTAACAAGACTTGAGTGACTTTACAATACATAATATACAACTTTTGATAGGATCAGGCAGAATGCATAAATAAATTTATTAAAAAGTGTCAACATTTTCAATCTTTAGCTTCCTTAACACCAAAAAGGATCTGTTCTAGTATGGCATAGGCACAATGTCTTGGAACACAAAATAATCAACAGAAGTTTGAACACATTTTACAATAAATAATTTTAAGTAACAAGCATTGCAAATATTGCAGTCATAAAGACTCTCCTTTACTTTGTATTGTAAATAGATGACAAGTCCTCATCTCAGTTTGGCCTTATATACTGAATATAATCTCATAAATATCAGCTTAAACATTTTTTACTTTTGTATGCACTATACACAAATAACAGCTTTTGTTTTTTTGAGTAATTACAAGGGCTCTCCTGTTTTACAGTACATTCAATGTTTAAACAATGACATATGTTTGACAAAACAGCAAAAAAGCCGATATGAACTATTGATTTTCTTTCCCTTTTGTCCATGATGAATGGTTTCCATTGTTTATCAATACAATGTGAATGGCCCCAGTAAGTCCAGTAATGGACAGAACTGATGGTTGCAGACAATAAGGTACACTTATGATCCCTGTAAATTCTGACTCTTTCTGACATCCGCCAACATACACAACAAATCATTGGACTGGCAGATCTCAGTCCTCCCTCATCCTTCTCTACACCCCCATCTCTAACCAGTAGTTGTATGATAAATGTAGGGTGACCACCTGCTAATAAGCCCAAGGGGGGACAAGGGGTATGTTTCTGAGGGACAAAGTGGGACACTGCTTGGCGCGGCGGTGCCCCCACCTCACGGGCAGACTCACTGATAGGGGTTTACACATTTCTAGCACATACCACCTTACATGGTATATTAATAATGCCCTATTCCCATAAACATGTGTAATTGCTGATGTATGCTCATGAATAGGCCAACCAATGTATATTTCTTTCGAAATAAAGATTCATAATACTTAGAACATTCAATGAACAGATGCACTTCCAATTCCGATTTACTTTAGCTATTTAATTTTATTTATTTTTCATTACAATTTATTCACTTTAAATATATTATAATTTAAAATTAAAGGATTAACAGGAATTGTAGTTGCTCTACACCACAGGAACTGTAAAAAAGTCTTAACTCACGACTCCAGAGGTTCACAGAAAGAGAAGGGGGAGGAAGGATGGTGAACTTGGATGTTGGTAAAGGGAGGCGCAGGAAAAAAAAAAACTGTTCAGTGTTCTGGGGACACCTTTAGGACTTTGGGGTCACCTTTAGGACTCAAACCTTTTCAAGCCAAAACATGAAGTGGGCAGAATGTTTAGATGTCCACTTATAACATCAGTTTAATCCAAAACATTACAAAATTAACTGACCAGCAATCTAATCACAACGAGCCAATAGCCAGGATGTTTCTGAATCAGACCATTCATCAGCCTACCTTCCATAAGGTCGCCGCTGCATGACTGAAGGCTTCTCCTGGAGCCGCAGCACCAGAGCGCTTCGGCCGTCTCGGTGGAGCCGGTTGATGCAGTCAGGATCCAGCAGCGTGAACGTCGGACTAGTTTTGACTTGAACGGCCATCAGCCTCCATGAATACCAGGTTATCCATGTTGATATTTATTAACACCGATTCAACTTTTTCACTACGGAGGTTCGCTTCGGTAAAGTCGCACTGCAGAGCCGTCCGTGCCAAGTGACGACACAAAACAGGTTAAAATGTCCTCGTACGTTATATGAGGCACTTCTTCATGTCATCCTCTCAGTCATGAATAGTTTGAAGCTGTGGCCATAGTTACTTCCGCGTTCGAAAATAAGGTGGATAGAGCGACCAACTTTTTTTTGAGAAAGCATTGATTATGCGTGACACGGTCTCAATTTGCGGGACGCATGAATTGGGCTTCAAACGCTGTGCGCGCACGCGCTACGCGGGACGGGTGGTCACCCTAGATAAATGTCTCTAACTATCAAAAGCATATACCACAAGTCACATGTCCAATGTAAAGCGTCTTTTTCAGGTATGTTTGAAGGTCAGACGAAGTTTAAGATTTCCCACTATATGAGGCTGTTCACAACAAAGCAGAGCAAGACTAAATTACAGATAAGTTTCCAAAGGGTACTTTTTAACACCAGATTCCAGTGCCTGTACCCTTCTTCTTTCTTTTTTTGCATTTCCCTCTGTCCCATTCAAATAAACACAAACCTTCATCTTTGCTTTCACAAACACGTTCATTCTGAAAAGAACATCCCCAACGTGCTTGAGTCTTCAGAGAAAATTAAATCAAACCTGCTTAAGTAAAATAAACAAGGACCACACAGTCATGTCCTCCTCATGTCCTCCCTGTCTTTTTTTCTTAACTTGATAGAAATTCACAAGCACGTAAATAGTGCTCCAATTTTCACAGATGCTGGCATTAGTATTCTGCAGGGAGGAATCCCGGTGACATGCAATACATCATAGTCACCAGGAGGCATTTCCACTGCAGGGTTGACGTGCAAATATAGAAGAGCATGTTTCAATGTTTTCCTTTATAGTCTTTATCCTAAAAATGTACTCTGAATTTTCTTTTCAAAACCGTGCAGATGCGTCAAAGTAAAGCCACTCAGTGTCGTAGCACTTACTCACGCAGTTGCGTAGTAAATGCATTCCACACAACTCTTACCTCCACATGCCAGTGTTCCATCACAATCTGACACATTACACATCAGGTTCATATGGTATTGGAATCATGGGATTTTTGAAAACTTTTGATATAAAGCGGGGATGTTTGTGTAAGTGTGTGTGTGTTTAAAGTGTGTAAACAGTGTCTCACCTCAACCAGCAAGCCAGTAGGAAGGATGCATGCCCTTGGCTAACCTTGGAGGTTTTAGAGTGCTTTCACGAGAAGGTATAAATCATCTTGATGGGCTTATAAAATGCTATTCTACATTTTTTCAACCATACTGACAAGGCAAATGTGCATAGGAGCATATTACAGATATTGTCTGATATACAGTGGGCACTGAAATTCAATATATTTTGAGGAAACTAAAGAATCTATGTGTTGTCTTTGGTCAGACAAAATGGGGACACAATGTTGCACATTTGTTCTTGACACCTTTAATGAAATTGCCCTGAGGAGCATAAATTTAGAACATTGCAGCTTTATCTGCAGGTGAATGGAAAATAAACAAATTATCATGTTGATAGCTTTTATGCTACAATGAGGAGATTTCCATCTTTATTTGATAAAATCTCTACATTCAAACAAAAGTTGGGAAGAAGAATAGTTTAATGGCATGTCCTTGGAGAGACAGTTTAGATTCTCGCGTTACGGCATGAGGCAACAAAAGAGGAGCATTCCACAACTACCCTCTACAATGTAAACAGCTCAGACTCAAACCTCTCCACTCAACAACACAGTTGCTCACAAAGGCTCCCACTCACCTATTTATGCATTTCTCAGAACTTGGCTCTTTGCGGTACAATTTTCCTTAGGATTATGAGGAAATTCACTACACTGGAATGGGAAAGCTTACTTGGGCTATGATTATTTTTTTATAAGAATAGGAATATAGGCACATGATGTGATTAAAAACTGTGCAGTGTAGATCCAAATGATTGTTTTCTGTTTTTTTTTTTTTAAATCTTAGAAATAGAAATAGTTGGAACCTCATTCTTAATTAGCGTCCCAGATCGACAGCTGGAGCTGGTTAGAGTCTAGTTTAACTTCCCATTCTGACTATGTAGACGTATCTTTGAGTAAACATATTTTTTTCTATTCACATAAAAGATATCAGCAAGTCAAAAAGGAAATAAAAGCTGCACTAAACATAATGCTAATATGTCTATGTTTCAGTCTGTTGGAACTCAGCAAAGCTGGTTTATTTACATCTTTCTCATGGATCTCCATCCCTGTCACTAGTGGGCAGTCACATTCCACACAGGTTGATCAGCAGTATAAGTTTCAAGCAGGACGTTCAGTGCCCAACCATCCAATGTAGGCAGTACTCTCTCATTCTTTTTTGTCTTCCTCCCACTGTTGGGGGTATTTTCCTCAGCTCTACAACAGTGCAGTTAAATTACAGTAGAGGACCAGCTGCACTGCTGCCACTGCTCTGCCAAGTGGAGCAATGAACAAACTGGTGATGAAAAAGCTATTCAGCGAGGAGTAAGAAAATGCCTTTTTAATTAATGTTTGAATTTTAGGTGTTATATCCTTCCATATAAAAAAAATAAAACAACAACTCAGAGGCATTCAAATGAAGAGGTTACAACCTCTGAACGACCATTCAAAATCATCCTGGATTTGTTTTAGATATTAATTAGAGGATGACATTAAGAAGGAATAGGACAAATGACTCTGCAACCGAAAGATGAGAGAGTGAAGAAATAGGGATTAAGAGGAGTTAATTTAATTTTGAAATTGAGAAAGGCACATTGCATATACATGTTGAAACGCATGCTAAGTCAGTTGCTTAATTTTTTGTTTGCACTGGAATTCATTACAGTGGTTTGCAGTACAATCATTACAAAAGTCATGTTAGATCAAGTAAATATTTCCTTTAAGGGTAAGCATGTTCACTTTGAAACAATTAAATGAATTAACCACTAAAAATATGCAACAGGAAATCACGTAGGGGCCTCTGTGAAACACAAGTCCCACATCAGTAATTCACAATACAAGCAATTAATACAACCAATGTATGTGGTTAGAAAATGCATTGCTTTTCCAACAATGTTACTACATTCATTCGTTTCACTACATAATCAGCACATTGAGAAAAAAATAATATTTGTCTTTCTGATCCCTAGAGGTATTGCTTCATGTGCTACTATAATTATTAGGCTTTTTGTTTCCACTCCTTTTTAGACAGTAAGGTACGAGAGTCTTCCATTCTGATCTCTACATGTCACTATTTGTAAAAGTATGAATTTTTCAAATGCCAGATGTAGTTACTGTACTAAGTTATCTGGCAGAAAAAAATATTAGCATTCTATATCCATGAAAGTGTGCCTATATCCTCCAAATCAACACATTTCTGTGTTTTCTTTGGAACCTTGAGGGAGAAGTGCTCCTTTTTGGTCTGCAAAGCAATGATAAATCACTAGTCAGGTGAAGATGAAAGCCTTTGGGCCACACTGCTTCAACGTATAGCCTTCATGAGATGCCAGCTTATCTTGAAAGGATTGAGCAGTCTTCAAAAGCTAGACTGTAGCAAGCTGGTCTGACAGAGTTTTAGTTGAGCGGCAAGTTTGTCTCAAATCCTAATTTCACTGATTAGATCATTCTGAAATCAGCATGATTTAGCTAATGATGCACTACTGGTCAGCTCTAAACAACTAGATTTTTGACTTCGTACTTTATGTTTGTGCATCACTTTCAACAGATCTGTCCTACACAGGAGCAAGAGCAAAATAAACTTTATGTAACCAAACCAGTGAGCCAAGTGTGCCTAATATAAGTGACTTTGGGCTTGTTTTTCTCTAAAATTGCTTACAAATTTTGTGAGTCGCAGTTTTTTGGGCTTGTTTTTGAAAATGAAGTCGCTTAATGGACTTGGCTTTTTTTCCTGATAGAAACTCCTTTTCCCGTTTATCGTGGCAGCGCAACAAGAGCTATTATGTGACCTGGTCGTGCTGCTGCTGCGTTACAGACAGCATCAGCGTTGTGAGCAGGCTATCAGTCAGCACAGCAGCTCTCATGTGTCAGCAGCTACAATATGCCACTCAAACAGCATAGGTTTGCAGTACGTAATAAAGGAAACATTTGCTTCAAAGACATGTTCAAATGTCAGTAACTGCAGACTTGGGGATGCATATTCTTAGAAATACTGGGATAATCTGTATCAATGATCTGGAGATATGTAAAGGTTTAAATTCAACCTGTCAAAACCCTTGTCTTCTCAGCTTTTACTGATTAGTGTCATACAATACATGCACATGGAAATCATGACATGGATGAAATTAAATGAAGGTTTATTATACAAACGGAAATGTTGAAAGCAGATAAAACAACTCAGATTGAGGTTTTCTTTTTTGCAGAAGGAGCATTAGAAACCTTTGCATGGAACTGAATATTAGCATTACACATAAGCACATTTTTCCCTCATACAAGTTAAAAGCTTGAAATTGGAAAAAAAAAGATTGAACATACCATATTTGGAATTCTGGTTTCAGGGACGCCCCCTGCCTGAGACTAAAGCATTTATCAGATTAAAACTATTGCTAATCACCCTTTTCATACAAACTGACACATTTTCCCAAGGACTTAATGGAATGTTGGTGATATGCTTTGATCGGAAATGAATAGAAATATATAACAAAACTAATTATGTAAATAAATATTGAAGCAATATAGTCTCATTTGAATTAGACTTTTTTAGACATTGAATATATAACATACATAATTACACAAAAAATAAAAATTCAGTGTGATTCTTCCTTTACATTAAATTTGCCAGCAATTTTCCCCTGCAAAAATTTGGCTTTGAAAAGTCACCAGCAAATATTTGCCTGCAAATGTGTTGACCTTCTGGTGTCTCAAGCCAAAGCAATCACCCCTAGGTGGAATCAAGCAGATTTCACCCAATCACATTACGCTCATTTGATCACACAACACACCAGTGCACTGGGCAGAGGTGAGTCTCTTAACAGTTAGCTGGTTAGTGGTTTAACAAAGATGAGTGACAAGGTCTTTCTGGTAAACAGAAATGATTACAAAATTCTAAACAAAATCCTCTGCAGACCGGGGTGGTGCATCTAGCTGTCATCAGGTCAGTCAAACGTTTCACCCAGTTCAATTAGATGAAAAAAAAATCAAAACTCAAATGGCTGTTAATTAGTACCTGACTTCCACAACTCATTCCCATAATTTCATAGTAGGAATCATCAACTTTATGCCTCAGTAGTTCCCACAACTCTGCATATTTCCCTTGTTTATAAAAATTGGTACCCTAACACTTTGTCATTTCTTGCTCTCTAAGATCTCATTGAATTCCCTTGTCAAAAACGTTACTGCTGCCGCCCTAGACACTTCCAGATTTTGGTATAAAAGCTGCACACTCGTCTGTGCATGAGGCCCCAGGTCTCCTTGTCAACTTTCCCTCCAAAATAAATACCAAGTACTCTCCTACCTGTCTCTCTGATAGCATTAGCTGTAGTCAACTGAAAGCACCTCCGAGCCCCTCAAAACCTAAATCAATTCCTCCCTAAAAGCCGCACAACTTTCTTGCTTTTTTAGCCACTTTGTCCCCTGCTCTGCCTATGTTCTCTTCATCTTCCTCACCATTCGAGTCATTCTACACATCACCATCTTGTGGTGTCTGGCAACACTCTCACCATCCACCACCTTGTACTTACTGACTTCCTCCAGGTTACATCATCTACATAACGTCTAATCCACCTATCTGCTCCTACCTCCACTCTTGTAAGTCACCATGTACTCCTGCCACTTCTGGAAGAAGGAATTCACTACAGCCACTCCCATCATCATTGCAAAGTCTACCACTGTCTGTCCTTCTACAGATGGTGTAGGATACAAAAGTTTCCCATCGCTTACTCATCTCCTCTGTTCCCTGCTCCTATGGGTCCATTGAAATGTGACCACTCTCGCACCTCTGGAGAGATTCTACATCACTTCATCTAACTCACATCCAGACGTTCTCCTTTTTTTACTGCTCCACATAATTATCTAAGACAGACTCCCATTGTGTTTAAAATAATGATCATAAACTGCTAAACAACTGCTGCTTCTATTGTAGAAATGAATGTCATCTTCAAAACATCCACTGTCAACAAGATTTGTGCGTGAGCATGCACAGCAAACTCTTCTGTTTATGATGAGCTATTGTTAACCTCAAAAATCGTTATAGAAGATGGACCAATCAGAAACTCCTTGCAACCATGAGCAGGTGACGTGGTGTAGAATGGTTTGTGCCCTTTCTGGAAGCAGCCTGATTATCATCGATGTATCAATTGTTGCTGGGGCCAGAAATGATCCTGTCATAAGAGAGTTATGAGCATCTCCTTGGATAACCAGCGGTGGCCGTTAACGGTACATTTAAGTGAAAATGCTTCACAAAAGTGCAGCCAAACTACAGAGCTGGCAGAGCAGCCTGTGTTTTTTGAAAACAAGACAGGGGGCAATTACGTTAAATACAATAACGTCTGCAGATTGGATCTTCCTAGCTGAATAATGGAGGCACCAATCACAGAAGCACTCAACCAAGATCGCAGAAGATATAAAGCTTTGTATTTGAGACTCCACAAAGGTTTCATAGTTATCTCGAGGGTCGGCTGGAAGGTGGGAAGTCCACTTTTGAACTTTCATTGACACTGTTGAAAAAAACAATCTTTTTTTGTTTGATTTGATAGTAAATGCCAATTTGCACACAAACACGTAAAATGGTGGTTCACCACATGAGAACGATGTCTTAAAGGACATGTTTGTTTATTTTGATAGGCTGTTTGGATTCAGTGAGACATTTAATGACAAAACGTGGAAATGGATTTCCTGTTAGTTTATCTTGTGTTTTGTTTTACAGAAAATATTTAATCTTGGAATATTTTCTCTTACACTTTTGCCTCATAAGCGCCAACATGTCAATGTTGTGCCAACATTGACATGTTGGCACAACATGTCAATCTTATAAGAGTCTTAAATTTTTTTTTTTTTCAAAAAAATGCATATCAAATATAAATGGACTCTATGCTGCTTATCCATTAAAAGACAGGGAAAAGGTGGCTATCTTGCTTTATGTCATAGACTCCCATTTTTTTCCTTTTCTTTCCTGTGGGCCTTAAAACCCACAACTTCTCCTTTAGAAGATTGGACCCTCCAGCTTAGGAATTGTTGTATTATGAAAAGGTTAATACATGGATGCAATCAAAATATGGATAAATACAATTTTACCAATGTTTGTTAGTATAAAATGTACTTTTATTGTTCTGCCTCTCCCTCCTCCTTGAGGGCAACTTTTTTGACTACCAGTATTGGTTTCAACTTGCTTACCTTAGTTGTTTGCAAATTTATTAGCAAATCCGTCTCCTTTTATTTGACAGCCCAGTTGGTGAGTTACATTTTTCAGTGTGGTTCCTTTCCTGTTTGGATGTATTTTTGTACTTTTGTACTTGGGTTTTTAGCTTTTGTTTGTTTTTTGTTTGCTGGTATGTTGTGACTGATCATTCTTCAGTCTTTTCCATTAAGTCCACAAACATCTTATTAAACTTTCATTTGTTCTCACATATTTCCCCACTGTTTGCTGCTCTCCATTCAGCTCTAAATTTCCAGATTTCTATACAACAAGGGGAGCTTAGGGCCTTTAATATGTACACCAAGGTGTTGTGAGATTTTTTTATTCTGTTGAGGTGAGTCCAATATTCTTTGCTGCAATTTACTGGTGAGGCAGCGCTAGAGGCAGGGATGCCAACAAAGTTACCAAACTGATCAGGAAGGCTGGATTTGTTTTTGTGGACTATTTGTAGTTGCAGAGAGAAAGCAGCACAGTTTGAACATTATAAAATGAAAGTCATTTTCCCCATGAAACTTGTTAAGTGGTCATTCTATTGTATATGTTCTTCATGCCAGGTCTGTTTGCCTAAAGTTATTACATAATGATAACCATATGTTATATGATTATTTGTTAATTTAGTAAAGCTTCAATAGACAATGCTTAACTATTTCAGCACCATTTTCTTTATGAAACAAAAACCTTGTGAAATGCACTGTTTTACATTGTACTACGAAAAATGTATTTTACATGAAATCAATACAGTAGCTAGCAATGCTCTGTTGGGCTGTTGACATAGTATTTACTTCCATTAAACCATGATGAAAGTGTTTCTCCGTGTTTCATAGTCTGATATTTCCATCTTCTTCCTATGATTATGCAAGCAAGAACATAAAAAGGCAAAAACAAAATATGTTCCAAGAAAACACATTTTTTTTCATGTTAAGTTTTGGAACTATCTCAAAAATGTTTTGCAGGTTTGGTTTTGTTGTGCTTCGCAACCCTGAGATGGATATGAACATTGGATGGATGACACTATTCCAGCCCTGTATGTCAAACTCTAGGACTAAACCTTTTTAGGACCACACAGAAAAGGAAGAGAGTCACAGCTTGAATATTTTCCCTTCCTGGCTCAAACAACACCCTTCTCCTTGCCAAAGTCTTCCTTTTTTACCTGCTAACCTTGTTCAAACTGACACACATGAATGTCCGGTTTACTGGCCAAAACGGACACTTCTTCAAACTTCCAAATTTGAGTACAATCTGCTTTCTGAGAAATCAGCGACCGATGCAGGCAGTCACCAAAGAAACAACCTGTCTGTGATCTTTCATCTCTCAGATTTTGCAGGAAAAGCTTACCCAGGACCGAGTGAAGTGGCTTCCTCCTTCCACAGTTGTCCAAAGCAAGGACAGGGCCAAGTGCAGCTACAGCAGAGACCCAGTAGAGCTTTTCCCAGAGGTCCTGGAGCCAAACAAGTGTTTTTCCCCAGCTGTGGTCGAAAACAGCCTACTTCATCCTGATCTGAGGAGCGAGCGTCTTGGCCTGGGCTTGCCAACTTCCCCAAAATTCCTGCATAACTCAATACCTACCAGACAACCTGCTCTAACCAAAATGGGGAACAATAAAGGATGAGGTTTGGGAGAGAAACGGGGAAAGTTTGTTTGGGTAAAATTATTTTTGATGTGTGTCTTCTGATTTCTAAAACCAAGCTTTAAAGCTAACAGGTCACACAGCAATGCTACCTAGTGAGGTAAGCTAACTGCTAGTGATCTTTCAAAGCTGCGGTAATGTGCTTTTGGGTTGTTTTTTTTAAAACAACATCAGGTAAGTTTTGACCCAACTATCAACTTAATTTGAGATATATTAAATTATTTTTCAGGTCAATATGCAGTACTTGATGCTCTGTGCAGGCTGCCCTACTGAGAAACCCGCCTATTTAACTTGAGAGGGTTATGGCTGTCTGAGCTCACCTGCCATAACAACAAATGCTAAATGGCTTGTACTTGTATAGACTTTAACTAGTCCAACGACCCCAAAGCGTTTAACAATACAGTCCTTCATTCACCCATTCACGCACACATTCACACCCTGATGGTGGTGAGGTCAGTGACTGATTCTGAAGTTAAATTATCCAGCCACTCAGCACTCCTATCCTAGAAAATCTGGGGTAGAGAGGGTAGGAAATATCTAGTCACTACCTGAATGTGAGTTGGATCATGTTTTCAAAGCAGACTGTGGTGCAAAGCTTGTACACCCTAGTGAGATTGTCCCAGTTCAGAGTTAAGAAATCCGATGCAGATGTGACTTTCATCAGGATGTGGCCGAAAGGTCATGTGTGCCTATCATGATGGCAGTTGAAGTACCAGTTGGTAGATTTCAGCAGTCATGGGTGCCATCAAATTGAAGAATGAAAAGGAGTTTACCAGGATCCAGTGGTCACTTCATTCTGTGCTTCCAGAAGAAATAACTCTGGGCACCCATGGAGACACCAATAGAGGTGCCCAAGGCCATGAAAACCATTCAACAAACTGGAACAGAAAAAAGTGCCCATCCTAGGATGTGCTTGGTTTGGATAAATGAAAGCGTGAGCTGCCAAGCCCACAGCTAAAACAACATAAACATGACAGTACAGGAGGACACAAGTAGCTGCTGCTATCACATCTGTTTAGTCAGAATCCAATCAGCAAGAAGTGCCTTGACTAGCTTACCATCTTGAGGTTTCTCATGACCTCTGCTGCTTTTGAATTTGATTAATTTGATTGGCTAACACAAATCGTTGACAGGCGGGCACTAGGTGTTGCTTTTCCCAATCAGCTCAGAGAGTTCTACTGAATTCAAACAGATTCAAATGGAGCAGTCCCAGATTGTTAATGTGCAGAACAGAGATTGCTACACAATCTGGCTGGCCAGGTTAGATCTCCTCTGAAGTGTACAGTTTTCGGAATCAGAGGAAGATGAGAAGATTTTGCCTTGAGCAACTGAGTTAAAGTTGGTCTCTTGTTCACAAATGATGGCTTGCTGGAGTATCAGATAAAAAGATGGAGCAGGACTTTGTTTCTAGTAATGAAAGCATTGCTCTGGACTGTCATGATGACAAAGAGTTGAACCAAAACCCCAAACATGTAATGCACTGGTCCGTCTGTGCCCCAACCTTCACAGGATCATGATATATAAATCATTAGCAGAAGAACAAGATCCCTGATGCATGAAGCAGAAAGCAACTTCCTATCTAGACTCTTTAGAGGACTTCTTAACACTGTAAACTGATCTTGGATGCACTGTAGACAATAGATGGAACTTCTTTATCGCATTTTATTGATTTATGTACATTTCAGTATTTCAGAGTTCATGTTTATAAAAAGAAAATAGACACCCATCATGTTCCCCCTGAGCAAACACACAAACTCTCTGAGCGATCACTTGACCTCTGTGAGCAACATTGTGCACACTGAGGCTACATTACGGCTGTCCAGAACCTGAGCCAAGCTACATGGCTTACTAAAAGAATCAAGTTACAGCAATGATTTCTGTTAGATTACTTAGTTTAGATAAAACTGATTTAGCCAGACTACATGAAAAAGACAGAAATGTTGTCATATTTTCATTTCAGAGTAGGGGTCCTGATAAGGAACAACTTAGAGATGTGCATATACAGTATTTCAGAGTTCCAATTTTATTGCCATTAAATTATTTACATTTTCTGCAGTGAGATTTAGCACCAGTATGTAGTGCTGCGTGCAGCCTCTCTTCTGTCAGTCTGCTCCAGGGCAGCTGTGGCTACTAACATAGCTCATCACCGTCAGGGTGTGAATGGGTGAATGACTGACCAGTGTCAAGCGTTTTGGGGTCTTCAGATGATTTATTTAAATATTCTCAGACACACATCGCTTTTCTAACACAACAAGGGAACGTTCTCAGTTCTGAACAATTTCTTTGTGCTGCTCTTTGTTTTTATGCCAACGGCAGCTTTTTAATAACGTAGAAGACGCAGAAAATCTTTCAGAAGCTGCTGTATGTCGTACTGTCAGGAATGTTACTGTTGCACTCAGTTATAGTTTAAAGGTGTTCCATAGTCAGAGACCCACAAGATTAATAACAGAACTTTACAGAATGAAAGCAATAATTTATTCTGTGTCAACTTTTGGCAATTCCGGCTCTACTTTTCTATTTCTATATTTTAGTTTCCGTTCACCTATTTTTCCCCCCAACACCGTTAGGACTGCTGCACATTTCTCCACTCACTATCTTTACTTCAGCTGGAAATATACATATAGCCTATATGATTAATATAAAGTGAGGTTGTCACAAGACAGTTAATGTCAACTCATCTGTAGAAGGATGGTTGAACAATGCTTGCAAAAAGATGAACATGTCAGCTATTCAATAACTCACACCATCCTATCATTACTTGCATTTGTTGAATATAGTCAATTAATGCTTTAGTTGATCATTTTTAAACATAAAAATCTTATAACTTAACCTTACTTGATTAAACTGTATTTTCATAGTTGGTCATCATTTGCTGCCCCGTCCTTTCAATGCCTTTCTTAATCAATGCGCCCCCCCCCCCCCCAAAAAAAAAAAAACGCCTCCTTTTTGTGTTGAATGAGTGAAGTGAGAAAATAGCTTTAATTTTCCATCAAATAATTTTCACAGCATTCTCTGCCGCCAACTTGCTCTTTCTGCAGCAACAGCATCGTTTCTTATGGTTTAATATTCTCCATATACCTTCATTAAAGATTTCTAATTCCACTTGTGGGAAATGCGCACTTCGAAGCTTCTTATTCCTGCCGTTGCCATGGTGAATCAGGTTAACTGCGATCCATTCATCAGGGCTTTTTTCATGCTCCTGCTCGCGTTCAACTCATGGTTGATCGGACGCTGTGTTTAGTTACCTGACTGATATTGGCTGTTCTAAAACTGGAAACGCTGAGTATGACAGAGTGAGGTAGAACTACTGAGAGTAGCAGCTTTCTACTTCGGGTGGACCGGCCATTTTTTCTTTAACGGAGTCCAGAACAAAGATGCACATCGCAACCTGCCCAACTAATAAAGACGTCTCCTCCACCCACCAATCAGCGGTGTGCTCAGATCAGCACCTGGCGCTCACAGAGCGAGACCGTGGAAAACCGTCTCACCGGAGTTGCAAAATTGTACAAAATAACTTTCGTTTATTATTGTATATTTTTATACAGTTTAGCTTGGATTTTATTTTCTGCGCAGCATAAATTTGCTGTGCGCGCTGAAGCCAGAGGCTGTGCGCGATTGCGCACGCGCGCAGCTTAGAGGGTACACTGCCATCCTATAGTCTACCAAGAAAACAAGAACATTGAAAATAAAGCTATTTACTGAATTTAACATAAATTAAAGACCTGGTGCTAGTTTAAGACGCCTCAACTTCTCTTTTCCACACTGATGAATACAGCATAAAAAACATTCAAACTTCAAATTATTTAATGGTATAATTATAGGTTTTGTAACCAGTTATTACTTGGGACCACCTAATTGAATTTAGAAATACCTGTTCCAGGTTCTCATATACATATCAGGTCATTACAAACAAATAGAATAAAAACATTTACAAATATTTTGCTGTACACATTTCAAAAAAGAAAACTGCCTGCTGGTAAAACACTATTCTGTTCAACAAGATGTATTGAGTTGATGTCAATAAACTTTTTTAGATCTCACTTGTTCAATTTTTCATTTTCCTTTACATTTTCAAAGGCAAACCCCTTTTCAAGTGAATATACTGTATATACAGTTGTAATTACATAATTCCATTACTGCTCCTGGAATGTATTTTACAAACTGATGATTTCTCAGAGTACAAGATATTCCAAGGGTGTATTTTTCTCTTAATTGAGACATTTATAAAGGCTGTTTCTCCCAGGGTTGAATGGCCTGTCTTATTCTTTTTGCTCTAAATTGCCTGACAGACCATGAATGACCCAGCTCATTTTCTTTAGGAGGACTAAATGAGGTTTTAATGAATAGATTGAACATTTTAGTCAGTGAACTTATACCTTGTTAATCTGTCACATTTCAAAGTTTCTGAATCAGTATTTAGAGAGCTGTTTAATTATTTCTATTGAACTACATTTCTTCAACAATACTCTTTCAATCAAATTATCAGCAACTTTTGTGTTTACACTGCCCAAAGTTTGGTTATTTCTGTGTGTCAGGGTGCAGTTTTTGCCTGCCTCGTCTTTGCCTCGTCTTCTCCACACAAGCGTCTCCCAACTCTCATCCTCCCTAGCCTGAAGGACTCTCTCCCCTGCCTGGATTCCGCTCCACGGCTCAACTCCCAGCCTTAGGTCCCATCCTAGGCTCACCCACGGTCCTCCAGCTCCCTCCCGTCTGCCTGCTCCTGCACTCACCTCCTCCAGCCCGGTAAAGACTCTGGTTCAGATCCTCCACAACTCATCTCTTTCAATAAACTCTCAAAACTCAGCTCCGTGTGAGGTGTGTGTTCGGGTTCATCGTGACAAAACATGACACTATGTGTTCTTGTTTTTTTGTTTTTGTTTCTAGACAATTGTAACTTACTCTGTATCTGAATTAATACACTACTTAAAATCCAAAGAGCCATTTTTTCCATCAGTCCAGCTAAATAACAATCATTTAGAACCCCGAACGCTACATGATCTTTTGAAAGAAAGACAACGTAAAATTTTTGATGAATATCTACTATAGGATATTTGTTCTCATTTTTGAAAAACACTGTTTTAGTTTTTTATTTTAAAGCTATAGATGGTAATCTTGTTCAGAAACACTTTGTTATACTGGATAAAATGGTCCTTCCATCCTGAAAGTTGTCAATACATTATGTGTTCAGAAAAAGGAGTTTAAAAAAATAACGATCTTTGTGGGAGCTGCAGGCCTGTAAAAACTCTAACCAATCTTTGCCATTCGCTCCGAATGGCAGGGATTTGTCAGAGATTTGGTCTTGCTCTCACTGCCCTCTGTCCCTCAAGTTCTGGGGGTATCATCGTATCTATTGGTTGTCCAACGTGCCAATCATCCTCACGCGATCATATAATGCCAGTCTGTGTGCACCTTCCTCGTTAGTTTCCATTTGCTGGGTGCGCATGTGCACTTCTATCATTTATGTATCCAGTTAGCTTAGCAGTTAGCTTCGGTGTTTGCTGTTCATTGTATCTCCGCTGCTCTCACTGTATCCTTTGAACATGGCTGAGAGTCGCAAGAAGCAAACTGTGTCCAAGTTTATGAGAATAAGAGGAAGGTATCAGTAGAAAGAAATAAGACCAGAGTGGATTTATGAGATTTTTTTCATGCAATCCCCCTGAGGAGTGGAAGAGCAAGTAAGACGGTCTTGCACGTGTGCAGTTATTCAAAAAGGGACTTTGGGAAATTTTCGGGAAAAATTGCCAACTCTACCTTTAAGTTTTAAAATGTAAAAAAAAAAAAAAAAAAACAACTGCAAAGCTTTTGCAAACATAGAATGGATACATTTTGTTATATAAAATGTTATTATTTGTGTTATTATGTGTGTAAACATTGTTCACATAGTAGTAAAAAGTTACCAACCTAATGACAAGAAAGATTGATCTTAAAAAATATTACTGGTACTTTTACTGGTATGTTTCATTCTGTTGTAGAATGGTTCTACAATCATTTTCTGAATAATTTTAAGCCAATAATTTAAGAGCCATTGTGGAAGGTTTGATAAGCCACTTGTAACTGCAGGTTGCAGGCCACTGTGTCATCTAGTATTGAAATATGGAATATGACTGCATTTGCCATTTTTTTTTATCTGTTTGTAAATATGTCATGTATGTAAATTATGTGTTTGCTTGTTTCTGTTTAAATTCAAATTTGGAATTTGTCTGCATTGTTATATCATCATTAGCAAATCATATATAGAAAAGATGTTAAAGCTGTTAAAGGGGTGTATTATGTTTATTATTACTATTATTTAGATGGTGACAATTTTGGTGTGTATTCAATTGGACTTTGAAGGTTTTATGCAATGCCTTGACATTTACTAAATAATCATCATTCTTCAGGGTGTTAATATCGCCTTTAGTATCTTAAGAAGTCTGTTATTTCTAACAAACAGTTAACTGTTCTGTACTACAAGACAGAAATATGTAGAAGGCTGCTTCTAGGAGGTACAAATAATTGTGTATAGATATAGATAGGTCATGAGGATCACGTTTAAAGTGCTGACTCAAACATTATTCATGATAACAATTGTAGGTATACCAACATGAACCTTTCAATGCAGGTAAGGGTGGAAAAACCACTGACGTTCTCACCTTGGCTTCCTAGGCTTACGTGAGCATTGAAACATTTCAAAATTATTAAACAAGATCAAAAAGTAAACCTTTATCAAATAAAACAGGATTATAATAATACATTTTATTTGCAAGTGCTTTTCATAACACTCAAGGTCACGGTACAAATGAAAACAAAAAAACAACAACATTAAAACCAGATTAAAAACATCAAATATGTAACGTAGAGCACTACACAAGGAGTAAGCGGTTTTGAAGAGGCTGGTTTTAAGTATGGATTTGAACTGGGGAAGAGTGACAAGGTGCAATTATGTCTGGCGGGAGAGAGTTCTGGAGTTTGGGCACAGAGTGGGAGACAGCTCTACTCCCCATGGTGCTGAGACGAACAGAGGGAACAATGATAGAAGAGGAGGATCTGAGGAAGCGGGAGGAGGGGAGACATGAAGAACATTGGATAAATAAGTTGGGGGTAGCAGGTTGTGGATGATTTTGAATGTAAAAAGTAATTTTGCTTCTGGATTTAACTGCGACCCAGTGGAGCTGCTGTAGAACTTGGCTGATGTGGTGAAATGAAGAAGTTCCGGTGATAATATGAACAGCTAATCTCTGGATCATCTGGAGTTTATGGAGGGATTTTTGAGGGAGACCAAAGAAGCAAGTTAGAATAAGCAATATGGGAGATGTCTAGGCTGTAAAAAAGAATTGGGGGGAGGGGGAAACAAGATGATTAATGTTGCATAGATGACAATATTTAGGCCGGGTAATGCTGATAATGTGAGGGGTGAAAGATAGGAAGCTATCAGGGATGACACCAGCACACTTAACCTGAGGTGAGTGGGAGACTATGGTACTGACAATGGAGAGAGAAAAACATTCCATTTTGGATACTACTGATTTTATTCCTTCAAATAGGAGCTCAGTTTTACATTGTTTAATTTTAGGGAGTTTGTAGTGAACCAAGATTTTACTTCAGACAAGCAGGAGGTGCAGGAAGAGCATGGGAGTATAGAATGGGGTTAACAGGATAGAGCTGGGTTTTATTCATGTAGAAATTGAAACTAATGTAAAACTTATATAAAATATTGCCATGGGGAGGAAGGTAAATGATGAAGTATAGAGGTCCAAGGTAATGCCCTGAGGCACACAAGATTTTACAGGAGAAGGGTGGTAACCGAAGGACTTAAGTTTGACATATAGGAGTAACACCAATCAAGCGTGAGCGATGACAAGTTAGGATAATCTATTGGAAAATTGATTGAGAGATTGTATCAAAGGCCGCATTCAGATCAAGGAAGATAAGAATGGAAAGTAAACTGGAGTCAGTTGCCATCAAAAGATCATTGGTGATTATTATGAAATATATTTTTTACAATATCCTGAAATTAATTTCAAAAACATCTTATATGACAAGCCCCCTTATACATTAAAATACATTATGTAAATCATTTGAATCAATATTCAAATAATTTGTCTGATTTTACAGTAAACAGGCCAAACTGAAGTGTCCTCATGAATGATTATACTTAAGAGACAAATCAATGCAGAACTAACAGTTGGAAAACCAATAAAGAGATACAGGATACAGAGTGCCTCACATTCAACTTTAAGCTTTTTCAAGAGATGGAGTCAAACACAACTTGGAAGCCTCAAGACCTTTAAAAGGAAGAAAAACAGCAGCTTACCTGCTGAATGCAAGCAGATGCTTTCTATTTAAGTGATCATGTCATATGACATCAGGGCTACAGCCTAATGTCACTCAGATGCAGAAATGTCTAATAACTGACACAATGAAGAGTCTGCACCAGGGATTCCTCATAGAACATGGCGGTCAGATCTCGCTCTTCTTACTTCCAAAAAAAAGTAAAAAACAAAGCAACTGGACTTGTTTTTCGTAGTTGAAGACGTTTTGCTTCCTCTCCAGGAAGCTTTCTCAATTCTCAATCTCAATCTCAATGCTCTATTGGTGACTCTTCTTGCTGCACTCTAAGATCATTTTATGTTGTGGTCCCCACTGAGACTCAGTGCAGTACCTGTCGGTACATAACTCATGGGAACCTGCACTGCATGGCCAACACCCTATACACCAAAGGTCTATCAGAAACAAAAATCTTGAGGAAATGGTTGATGCAACCAGTTTGCAATCCAACATCCACATTTTGTGCATATGGTGAGTGCAAAGAATGTGCTTTGTCAACATTTACAATGCTGAGACCTCCTACACACAGCTAAGGGAAAACAAAGATTAATGAATGTCTTTACATATAGATTTAAGTGAGAACTACTGCTCTAGGTATTCTCAAGAAATTAAATCAGTCCATTTTGGAACTTCATCCACCAGCAACTTTATGTATTGTAATGCTCTACACTACAGCTGAACAGACAACAGTACATTTCTTCTCACCTTCAATGAGACATGATCTACCCATCTATGATATTCAGCCGATTCAGCATTCTGTTGAATATGATGAGAGCGAGATTAACAGTAATTAATTGCCTCCATGTATTTAGCAATTTCCCAGCGTGTTAGTATAGACCAGGGGTAACCAACATAGTGCCTGCAGGCACCAGGTAGTCCCTTAGGACCACATTTGACGCCCTCAAGCCTGTTCTAAAACTAGCAAAACCCTCCAGTGTGCTGCATCTAAAATGTTATTTTAGTCTGTTGCTCTACTTTTGTAATCACACTTGTTTATATAGATTTAACAATGACAATATCTAAAAAAAAAAAGCATTGCATATATGTTTATTGGTGACCGCTGTGTATTGACTAATGTTCTGAAAACCCGATAATTCAGCCAGACAGAATCACGCTTTAAAATGTTTATTGAAGTGGATGGTTAGTGGCTGATGAGTCAGACAGGCATGCAAAACCAGACCTGCAGAACAAGACCTGAACATGTGAAGCAGGCAGTGGTAGACCAGAACCAGAAATTATAACAGGAGATGACCAGAACAGACGATGCAGACAGAGTAACCGCCAGGACAGGCTGAGCAAGCAGCTGGAAATCACAGGGAACTAGACAGACTTTGCGCAGCATGCAGTTACTGGAGGCACACATCAGTGAGAGCTGAAAGTAGAGTCCAGTTGGCAGTGCATACAAGAACTGGTAAAGACACGGTAGCAGTGCAATACGAGACGTTCTGGCAGAGACTGAATGACTGAGGCAGGTATAACTAGGCAGGTGCACAGGTGAGCAGAGTTGACTGTAATTAGTGGCAGCAGGTGGAGCTGATTGACTGGAGGCTGGTGACTGAGGAGTGGACTGAGCTGATTGGATGGGGGCAGATGGCTGTTGGCTGAGGGGAGTGAAACATTTTTTGAGGCCAGCCATGGAAAGGGGGCTCCAGATGTTCAGGCTACCCTTAAAAGATCAGTTGACAAAATTGTCCACCATGGATGTGATATCCCCAAATCTGAGAGCATGTTTGAAAAGTAAAAAAAAAAAAAAACATGGGAACATCTGTCAAACTTTCGTAGGTCAAAAGAAAATTATAAATGCTGGGCGGTAGGACCAGAAATGAGAAATCTGCTTCCACTTATACTTGTCAAAGCAACATCAAAAATCCAACAAGTCAGCAGTTTCTCTCCAGGAGCAATTAAATATCGGGACATTGCCTTTTGACTTGCCTTTGTTAGGGTCTACTAGACTGTGTGGGCTGAAGAAGATGAGCCTGGGAGAAGATGAAAGCCTGTTTTGTTCTGATAAACTATCAGCCTGTAAATTACGACGATGAAACTTACCCAGGATTCATCCTGTAGGTTGAAGAAGATATAAAGGTGAAATGCATGTATAAGACTGGAATGAAACAAGTTCTACTGCCAAGTCAAAGAGATGATGTTAGCCGAAACAGGTTGTGGCCTTCATGAATGCATCACAACCTTTGAACAAAAAGTTCTGCCCAGTTAGACAAAAAGGTCTAGTGTTTTTTTAGAAAAACAAATGGGTTACATGTTCAAATAAAATCTGGATACTGTTCCTTATGCTAATGTTAGGTTTTAATTACTATTTAATAAAAAAGGTGAAAAGCCTTTGAATGAAATGAAAAGTGCTGTTACACTGCTGTAATGTATCACCTCCACCACACACACACACATTGCAAGTTGTTCACCCCGTGACTACTATGTGTACCTTGTCACTACTGTGTTTCTGATTTCATGCTGAGCCCAGGAAACCCCCAAAACTGAGCAATATTTCATTGTTTACCAACTGTGTGTACTAACACAGCGAGTTAATTGAAAAAGAAAACATGGAACAGTTCCATTGTGCTTTCTTTTTATTGAAAAAAAGACATGCGTGGAATATATAGTTTTACTTAAGTCTGAACATGGCTTTTTTCAAGATATTCCTTCTTTATTGTTCTTTTGAAAAATGTCTTAATTGAGCCTATCAGGGACATTTTTGGTCTTAAAAAATATGAACATCCTAATGACCAACCAATAATAAATAGTAGAATGTTATGTAACAGGCCCTTGTGTCTGCCAAACATTTGGTCTGAATTATTATAATGGTATACCCTGAGCTAGACAAATATAATTTTGTTGTAGTTTAATGAGCCCTCCTTAAGTTCAGATGATTTACATTTTTACAAGAGTGTGACAGTGCTGAAATGGCACCGATTTGTTGGAAGGACCCTACTACGGGATACACTAATTTCAGAAGTTCAGAGATTATATATAGATTTACGTAACTAAACTCTGATAAATATAATACATACAGGTGAAACAAATGAATGTGTCTACTGTATATTATGCTTTTTTTCTCAAAGGCAAGATTTGCATGTATTACATAAGACAATATGTATTTAGAATAAATGTTAGTGACTATATATTGAGTAGATTTTGTGGAGATACACTAACTGCATTCACAGCCAAAACAGCTTTCTGTTGCTCAATGTGAATAGTAGCAAGAGGGTCCTGGGTTTGACTCCTGACATGGGGTCTTTCTGCAGTCTACATCTTTTCTCTGTACATGTGTGGGTTTTCCATAGCTATCCTGAGTCCCAAAACATAACTGTTAGGGCAACTGTTTTTTTTTTTATTCCCCTTAGGTTTAATTGTGTGTGCATGGTTGTATCTTGGAGAGCAGCACCACCTTTAGGTCTTATTTTAGATAAGTTTCTTTTTCTTCCACTACTTGAACCATGCTGAGTAATAGTTACAATGGTGCTGATTGGCATGTTATCATTCTAAATAGTCTGATTCTAATTCTATTCTATGGAATAAGGATATTTTGTTTTTATTTTAATTATATTAAATTAAATTATAAATTAAACCTAGAACAAATTGCACATAACTCATTCAAATAGAGGCATTGTCTCTTTTTGTAAAAGAACCTAACAATGTTATTTGAGAAAAATAACCATTAACACTGCCTTTTTTTTTTAGCTCTAACACACACACACACACACACACACACACACACACACACACACACACACACACACACACACACACACACACACACACACACACACACACAAACATGTTTTATTTCTCCTCAAAGGATTTGACAGCATCCCTGAACTTAAATAGTTTGATGCAGAAACTGGGTTGGACAGTCTGAGACTGATGAGGTGTGTCTAGCCTGTGGCAAGTGTTTCAAGTTGTGCACGCTTAGAACAATCCTACCTGTCACTGATGATAATCCTCAGCAACACAAAACAGCAACATCAAGATCTTTGATTTCCATCCCTCCTTCATCTGTCTGCTCCACACTTAGAGGGAAACAGTGGGTGTCATTAAACAATGTAAAGAAAACTCCTTAAGTCATTAATGTACAAAATGCTGCTGTAAATGCTTCTAAAATTGAGTTACTGTTTCATATATTCATTTTGGGCCATAATGCATTTACACATTGTGAAACATATTTTCTACATATAACTGCTGTTTCTGCTTTCTCTGTAGTCACTGCCTTAAATGGGGCTTGCATTTTTTCAAAAGATTTTTAAAGAGTATGTTTTTAATGTTTTCCTAATAACACTGATATGCATATCCATCCATCCACATATTTTCCATACCCACCTTTTCATGCAGGGTGACGGGTGGGGGGGGGGGGGGGGGGGGCTGGTGTGCCTATCTCTGTCAGTCACTGGACAGGTCGCCAGTCCATCACAGGGGATATGCATATCTGAACACTCAAAAGAGTATTTGTGTGACAAATCGACATTTATTCAGGTCTGAGGATGTATTGTGATTATTATTTTTGTGATTTGGCCTGAAGCTACCAGTTAAAAATGAAAAATAAAAAAGCTAAAATGGGTTTTTGCTATTGATATTGTTGCACAGCCCAACATTTTGTGACACTAACATTGCAACTGCTATTCAAAGGGTAATGCTAAACACACAAAAAAATATATGTCAACTCAAGAGCAGAAGAAAAAACTTTTTTTTAAATACATTGTGAATAAATCTACTGTTTTGTTCTATTAGTATAATGTATCTCCCAGGAACTGTAAAGACAACAAAACTACATTGCTTTCCTGGGGATAAATAAGGTTATTCTTTCTTTTTAATTATATTCTTTGATATTTCTTCTTTGTAGACAGCCATCACATTACCCCTTATGTGAATATGAAGTGACAACTGAACATCTCTGGTCATTTTGGTGCTGCTATGGTCCAAGCAGCTTTTGTTCATTGGTATGTTCAGGTGTTATTGTAATGAAGTTCAGATGAAAGTTCGAGCTGGAAGACACACCCCCGGCACACCTGTTTCCACTGATCACCTCCTTATGCATCCATCCACCAGCCAATCTGCATCAAGTCTTCATCATATCATCCCACAAGGATTCTTCTGTTCTTCAGCTGAGCTTCGACCAACATCCACCCCATGTCCTCTTTCACGCTCTCAGGCTTCACCGGACTCCTTCTTTCCTCTGGCCTCCTCCACCAGAGGAGAGAAGGGGGTGCGGAGGGGACTTCACTAATCCTAATCCTAAAATGATTATCCAGCCTCATAAACAATCACAGTTTTCACATCTTCTGCCGGGGTCCGAGAGCCAAAGAACTTTTGTAATTTATGTCAATAAATCTCTCTAATTGCCTCTCTTTCCTGCGTGAGTCTCTCCAGAATGAAATATTGTTCTGAATGGAAAAAAAAACAAGTGGTTATCACTTGTCAGTGATTTTAACTACATGGCAGTTTACCATGATAATAGCTATTAATCTAACAATGTCGCATTCTATGTTATGTGGAGAGAATGTGACGTGAAAACAAACAACCAAAGTTTGATGTCACAAAAAGTATTGTGACACTTGGATGTCACACATAACTTTGCATATGACTAAAGCAAGAATGGACTGATTTCATTTCAGATCCTCATCTCCAATGCACTGAACTACACTGAAATTGTCCTAATAAATGATCTGCAGGGCTGCTATCTGATGTTCTACATTATCAACGCAATCGCTTCAATCAGAGCATTACCCATCCTGCAAATAATAGGTTTCCAGTCAGAATTCTCAATTATTTTGATGCATTCACACTGTGTGAATGAGCCTTGCAATTTGGCAGGTTGGCCTGGTTATATGAGAGAACAGTGCTCTGATTGGCATTGCTAATGGCGCCTTTAGTTGTGAGCCTGGCAGTAATATGCTCTCCCATTTGTGACAGATTATGTTACTAAACTGATTAATGTGCCACCGCCTCCACACGGTGCTGAATGATGTGGCTCACATCTGTGACCTTTGAAATGCAGCCAGACCCCAATACGACCCTGAATATCTCTCTGCCCTATATCATAGACAAGCCAATCTCAACAACCCGGGTAAATCTTGTGGACATTATCTAGGCCTCCAATCTAACCGAAAGAGGTGTAGCTTTAATCAAAAATAATCTTAATTTGCTCATTCTTGCTCAAATACTTGGGTATAAAGAAAAAAAAATTAAACACCAAATTGAAATATGGGGTTGAAAGTCAAAATTCTGAGCTGTTTCACATGAACTCATTGTTGCAATTTATTCATCTATAAGGCAGCTTTCAGTCTGCTTCCATCATACCTACAGACCCATATTACTTAGAGACACTGTCTGTACCCGGCATCAACCCTGAACCAGGAAAAATGACTCCCTCTTCTACTATATGCTGTAAAATATCTTAAATTGATAGGTGTATGTTACCTTAGACTTGTTTAAATATCTTAAAAACTTAATAGCATCCAGATCTAATTGCAAATACTATTACTAAATTGTATATATTATTTTTGTAGACTCAGATGGACATTTCTTTTGTCTTGATGCATCTTCAACGTTTTTATGATTGAACTGTCTTGATTGTTACATGTCAAAATATTTTGAAACTTTTTTTTTGCTGCTGCCTGTGATGCCTAGGAGGCTCTTGCAAAAGAGATCTTTGATTTTGATGAGTCATTGTGTGGTTAAATTTGGCTTTATCAATATTTTAAATCTCTAATATTAAAGAAGCCAGTCCAAGATATCTCAAACTGGTTTGGTAAATAAACTTAAAAAGTTTTAAAACAATTTTATTTTAGCAATTTTTTCAGTTGTTGAAATTTCCCTCACTAATCATATGACATAATAATTGTTCGAGCCATTACCTTGCAGCAAGATATCCCTGGGTTCAAATCCTGGTGTTTGAAGGTTCTTCAAATGTGTGCATAGGCTCTGTACTCTGGCTGTTCAACATAGTACAAATACATTAACTTTGGCAAAAACACACACACTCTTAAGTGAAATTTAGGCTACCCTAAATTTCACTTTATCCACAAGCAATACCGGTTGATCAATCTGTCAAACTTTTTTAAATTCTGCGGCCCTGAGTCTAACAGTTTCATAGTATTTCTGCCGACTAGAATACTCTGTTAACTTTTTTTCCCCTTAGTTTCCTTGTAAATTTATTTCAAAAGGTTTATTTGTGAAATCTGATAAATTTGTCATTTCAATTAATCCCACTAAACAACAATAGGTGCAAGATATGTAAATTAAATTAAATCAAAATTAATTATATATTTTACTGGGTTATTAGTAGTGAAAACGCCAAAAAAAAGTTTTGAAGTAATAACCATTAATAAAAAAAGTACCAAGGTTCAGTGTTCTCCATCCTGTAAAATGAAGTTATATTCTTGTAAACTTTAACAAGTTGCCCTGATGTCCATTGTAAATTCCAAAATAATCCTGGTGGTGTGATGTTATTAAATATTAATGTAATTTATAGAACATTTGATAATTATACTGAAGATTGTCACTTAATTCAGGGCAATAAAAGTGACAACATTTTTATTGCTGCTTAGTTGAGTTGGTAATACTATTTGTGTAATGGCTTTCACTCAGTGTCCCCTAATGTATGATTCACTCTATTACCCTCGTGTTTTAAATTAATTTTCCATTTTCATGTAAATCATATAACAACATTTTTAAGGCTTCATTAGTTTCTTCTACTAATGTGACATATATATGAGCTCCAGTGACTGACCACATTGATGAATTTTTGATACACATCAGGATAAAAAAAAAAAACAAGCACAAAGTCAAACAGACTTTTCGAGTCCCCTTCAATATGAGTAGAACTGCTTAGAAAAATAAATGAAGAGACAGTGATGTGCTAAATGGGTTCAAATGTATGTCGCAGTTAACCATTACAAGGTCACAGATACATTTAAATGCTCCAGAGGAGAGAGTAAGGATTGATTGAACAGATTCAATGTCCTGCTCTCCTCATTAGACCCATTCCTCAGCTGCCTGGGGTTAATTACCACACACACACCTCACGCTGTTGTTCCACTTACATTATAATTACTGTGGCCAAGATTGAGAACAATCTAAAACTCATGATATCAGACCCTCCAACACACAAACACACACACACACACACGCATGGACGCACACACGCACACATCTCTATTCATACATAAGACACACGCTCACATCACAGCAGCATCATCAATATTCTCTGCCTGAACCTCCCCATATATTCCCAAATCCCCCTCCCTCCCCAGGAGCCAGCTGTTTTTGAGATTGATTTCATTTATTTAATGACGGCTGTGCTAATGACCCTTCGCACATGGCTGATGGTGTCACAGACACCACAACATCTCAGGAATGAGGATTGGATCAAGCGCTGGAGAGTAAGGGCCCAGTGATATTGAATAGAGCAGAATGAAATAGAGGAGAGCAACAGAAGGACGGGGGAGGCTTGAGATACCATGTATGTAGGCGATCGTTGTCTTTCTCAAACAAACAAGGGGACTGGATACAGGATGGAAATTAATGACCACTCTGCTGTCTAATTCTTAGTCTGTGACACAAATGAAAGAGACCTATTCACCTCTTATTGAAGACTTTCATGGTCATGGCGGATATTTGTTTTTCAAGTGTGACAGGTTTGGAGAGAATCTTAGGCGCCCAAATTGACTTCAATTTGCTCTTGTCACTTGTATCTTAGGGTCAAAAAGTTGCTTTTATCAAGCCCTTCAGGTTTTAATGAAAAATCCTGCAATATTAATGACAACAAAAAGGGCTTTTTTGATCTCTGTATCTCTCAACATATTGACTGTTACACCATATTTTCAACTGACAAATTATGTTTTTGGTAACAAGTAGCAAGCCATGCATTATTATTTACATTAATGTAAAAAAAATGCTATTTATCTTGTCTACAGAATACTGATGATGTTTTCCTATAGGTACAAAAGACCAAACACAACCTGCTATAACGTCCACTGGGAAACCCACCCAACAAATCAGCATGTCTCCCCAGTCAGCAGTCTCTCTTCAAGAGCCTCCTGCCGCACACTGGTAGGAGGCTCCGTGGTGACTAGTGGAGACTAGTGGTGGTAGTCTTCACTACTTCCAAAACTGCATCAGGTCTGCATCAGGATGGCTGGATTGATGAAAAAATGTGTTTTTGCAGCTGTTAAAAATCTATACTGTTATTATTCTTATGAACTTTGCATATAATTTGGTTTCTATGCTGTGCCACCCTGAAGGCCATCCGCCCTAACTGGTTCTGCAGCTCCAACAGACTAGATAAAAGTCAGTTCTCACAGTAACTTGCCTAGAACCTAGCTTGTCTTGTAAGTATTTGACATTTCTTCTGTCCTTGAGTATAAAAGAACTAAGTCGTAATGGTACTCTGACAAATACTTTGTTCTCACCTTGTACAAGATCATTTGACAAACCTAACAAAGTGATTTTCACCATCACCATAACAGTGCTCTGATAATCTCATTTTTCACAACACCAGGCAATGGACTGATTACTTGAGTACCCTGCTTGTCTGGCAACAACCATACACTTAAATCTCTTCTTCAGACCCTCAGATTGTAACTCTTTCGGTGTTTGGTGTGGACTCAAACTTTCCACCACCCACAATATGGTTCTTGCAGAAAGTCAGAGCATCGCTTTAAAATGTATGATTTACTTTCAACTTTTATTGTCATGTATCTCAGAAAAAAGATAATCATTAGAATATAAAACAAAAGCCTCATGTATAAAGACAGAGGTTTTACTTTGAAAGACTATGTTTCAGGAAAACTTAAAACAATATTTTTCGGGCAATTACATTTTTTTTATTACTTGCGCTACTGCCTCACAGCAAGTAAGTCACTGGTCTTGATACATTTCCGATACATTAGTATAAAAGTGAGGTAGATTTTTGCAAACAAATCTTAGAAATACACTGCCGGACCAATGAGTTGATTAACCATCACAAGTACATGTTAGGGTTTCAAAATCCGATTTACTTCATGGTGGAAAAACATGTTTGCAATTGAGTGCAATCTGCAGCCATCCTTACAGAGAATATTTTTCACATTTCACAAAAAGACTGTGTCCAGCTAAAAAGGAAGCACCTGTCAATTGGTGCAAATTCCACCTCCACACAGCTCTGACATGGTCCATCATGGTGCATCCTGTACTAATGGGCAAGAGGAACCAGAGGAGGTTGCCACCTTTTTTATTATAGCCACTGCATCATAATATATATTTGAGGTGGTGAAAGTTTATGATTCCGTTCATTTCAATGCTGAATCGTGTCTTAAGTAGAGTAGCGATCTCACAAGCTATAAAAACAGCTAGTGTCAATAAATGATATTGAAATTATAAAAACAAAAATTGGCATTCTTAAACCAATGCACACAACACTATTACCAGCACACTCATGAAACCAGGGACAAATAAAACAGCTCGTCTTGCTAAGATGAAATCGTAATGACATTAAAATTTATCTCAGAAAAATATAAAGAAATGTGCATAACATTTAACCCATTATTTGTTTGACCACAATTCGATCACAATCGAATCATAAAACAGGGTATATGTCCCCCTTAAAGTAGAATTTGAGATTTACCCTTCTTCATTTTTTATTTTAATCTGTAGTGGCAGTTCCATTCGTTAAGTACCTATCTCTCCTTTCACTTAAATTTGCTCTCAGACAGACCTTAATTGAAGCGTTCTCCTGCTATAACCTTAGAATAGCAATTCTAAACCCAGACATTTATCTCTGCCTTTTCTGTTGCTTTTACTTATGACCTTCTCTTTCAGGTCAAGCATGGAGCAAGCTGATGTTGATAAGAGCTTGAAGACAACCAGAGAGCAATGATACCTAAAAATGAAGTATGTGACAACTTGAAATATACCAGGCATTAGTTAAAAAAAACAAGGCTGTTTGAAAAAAACAAATGAATTATTGCATTTGTGTGCACACTCAATATTTGATATATGCAACTTTTTATCCACCAGTTTTAAAAGTAATATATACAATAGTAATAGATTCATGCAGTATTCAAATATATTTGGGGACTTTGGACAGTTTGACTTTTCACATGTGAATGTTACAGATGCTCAGTAGGATGTGCAAACATTTTTATATTCTTCAGCAAGAAGTGGGGAGATATTCTACTGGAGAGGCACTCTTTCAGGATGGAATCGGGAGCAGAGGGAGTGTCTTTTCACAGCGCAGTGGAGGAGGAACATTATGCACGACACATTGTGTGAAAATCTGTGTGTTGTCTATGCAACACATTGAGAATATCAGATGAGGGAACTTGTATTGTTCACTACAATAAAGTGAACATATTCATAATATCCAGTAGCAACTAGAAAGCAGCATACAGGTCAGCTGTATGAAACATAAAACTTTTTCTGAGGCCACAAACTTGCTTACTTGAACACAGCTTCAGAAGATTTTCAGCTATGCCCATCTGATCAGTTGATCTTCCATTTCCTTTCTGGACACCCTTGTATTTAAAAACTGCAGTGGATGTGTAAAAAAAAAAATATATATATATATTAAAAAAAAGTAGTATCAGTTGTAATGTTGAGTTGATGTTTTGAGTTTTGTATTTCTGGGACAAATAATGATTTAGGCCTAGTGTAACAAAAGATAACCACATGCTTGACTTGAAAAAAAAAAAAAAAAAACATAAAAACAAAAAAACAGAGTATTTATCACAAAGCAGCACTACATGTATCATGAAGCCACATCATTTTGAAATAAATAGCTCAGTAACTGCAATCGTGTGAACAAATATTGTAAAAAACAAATAAAACTGACTTTATGGAGTAAACCACTAGGTGTGTATCTTTCACATAATTAAATAAAACAATTGATTTTTGGCTGCCAGGGGGAATTACTGTTTTAATTCCTCCTGGCAGGAATTTATATTTTCTTAAGATCAAAATACACATCACAAAAGCTTCGAGCACTTCAGTTATTGATGAACACAAAGTAAAGACTCTCTCCTTTGAAGAATAAAGAGACGGAAGACAAATAATTTAGGACTACACAGATAATTAGTACTAGTGTGTGTTTTTATCCATCATTACATATTGGCAATCATTTCAGGCATATCTATTTTACAGAGTTTATTCAAGATTCTGAACTGTTAATGTAACCGAAAGATGATTATCATAGCCCAGGTTATAAAGGCATTATGTAAATAAGATACCACACAAACTTAAATTATTTGTCAGATACATGAAATGAATTGGGATGGACCCAAGGACAACCCGAAAACAGGTCAGTAAAACTTTAACAGTTTTTATTAAAGAGGAGGGCAGCACGGACTCCCGCTTAGTGCAGCTCGCACTCAGCGCCTGGCGGCTCCTGAAGACAGAGTGGTGGGTTAGTGACCAACAGCGGCTGGGAGGAATGTGAGTTAGAAGCTGGGTCACTAACCTGGCCATGGGAAGGCTCTACTGGACACAGTCCTGGTTTCAGGAAACGACGGAGTCCGTGCTGGGATAATCCAAGGTTCTTTGTCCAGGTACAGTCCGTAGAGGTATCCAAGGGAGGTTCCAGGTCCAGGTCCAGGTCCGAAATCCAAAAAGCACAGACAGTTAAAGGGGCGGGCAAACTCCGTTACTCACAGGCAGGCTGGGTCAGAAACACGGGTAGGCAGTCCAGGTCACTGAGGCTGACGAGCAGGACTCAGGCGGGCAGACAAAATCCAGAGAGGGGTCAGACTGGCTCAAAAAACAGGGGCAAAAACAGATCGAGATTCAGACAGGCAGACGGGTGTTCAGAAAAAAGGCTGGAAGTTCTCACCGTTTGGCTCGAGACGTTCTGGCACTGGAGGCTGCGAGGAACAGAGCTTTTAAGCAGGTAGGGCGGAGACAGAACAGGTGCACTGATTGCAATTAGCAGCCCCAGTGCCAGGAACGTTACAATACAAGGTGCTTAAGAGTCATACCTGCAGAATGGCTCTAATGATTCTAGGGTTTTCAACAGACTGAATACTTTGTATTTACCCATCCAATAAAACACACTGCATGTAGCCGGTGCAATTTCTCTGTAAATTAAACTGAGATATAAAAGTTACAAAGAGTCCTTAGTAGTTTACGAGTAACTAAAGTGATAGTCAAATTGGCTAATTTAAATTTACACATATTTTATCTTTGGCAGAATATCCAACATCATTCTCTGCATAATCAACTATTAGGAGAAAGGTGCTCCATTGCTATTCTTTGAAACCTTTAGTATGAACAAGCCATTTTTAGAAGATGGCAAAACTATGATGTTAATCCTAGCCAGTGTTTATTCATAAAATTCCCTAAAGGTTTTCCCAAATATATTTGGTGTAAGAGATTAGAAGAGAGAAACAATGGAATCCAAAATTCTTGTGTCCATATAATACCTTTATCCCTTTTTTAAAGTTTTGTTTTAAATGTGTTCAGTTGTTCATTCTTTCTTTGAGCCCTAATAAACAAAACATGGATCAGTATAAACTAATTACTTCTATTATTTTCGATACCTATTACTTCAATGATAATGATAAAACATTTAGCTGTTGAAGGGTAAAAAGTGACTTTTAGCTTATTACTTGGAGTTATTTTTTAATAGAAATACCATCCCATATACCATTTATCAAATACCATTTATCATCCCACAATTCAGTCATGAAAGTGGCAAAAACACAGACACCAGTGTTACACACTAAATTAAGTAATATGAATTTAAAAAGCTAATTTAAAGTGAATAATAAATTTGCTGTGCATTTTATTAATCCAAATGTGAAGAGCATAAAGTAAATAATTTTGTAATCAATTCTAACTAAACACATTCATTCCTTTGTTCTTGATGGTTTGCTAAGGTTAACCTAACTTTATTTTCATAAAATTGTCAGCCATTTTCAAATTGTTTGACACCATATGTGAAAAAAAAGCTTTGACAATGGCACTTAATCGAGCTCTTTGGCCTTTTAGCTATTCTGGCATTTTCACTCTTTAGCTATCAGAAAGCCTTCATGGTAAAACCTATGTAGATGAGAGGAGGTTGGGAGGCTGGATGAACACAGCATGGTGCATGGGTTCAAGAGACAGACATGGTGGAATGAGAAAATGTTACGCTAAAGAGCATTAAAGTATAAATCATGACATATAATATCTAAAATCCTCTTTAGGAATTTAAGGAAATGAAAAGCAAAATCAGTATAAATATACACAAACTACATGGATTTGGGAGCACTGAAAGCTGAAAACACAAAAGCTGTAAAGTAAAATAAAAAGTTATTTTTTAATCACATTCATTTTTTTGCAGCATATCACACAGATTATCCACCTTCTTTTACCTACTTTTTAGTTTTTCTTCCAGCAAAGAATTTCTCCTCTTTTCTCACTTTTTCCCATAGTCCCCTTTTATACTCCAAAATATCTAAAAGAGTTCCAAGAAACTTTTGTGCAATATAAAGAAAAATAAAAAACTGTTGATTTAAATGCCTTTCCTTTCTTAAATTATACACTCGCTGACCATCACTGTCTTAAAAATCTATTTTAACCAGTGCACGTTTATAAATTGAGTAAACCAAAATAAGTTTGAGGTGATATGTTTCAGTTTAAAATGCATGGGATGATCTGTTTATTTTTTTCGGAATATAAAAAATGTATAGTGTGTCTTATAATCTGGTGCACGTTATGTATGATTATCATACTTGCTGTGCTTACTGACCGATTTTATGTGGTACAATGCGCTCAAAAATCCGTAAAAATGTGCAAGTACGACTTTGGTTAGCCGCTCTGCTCAATGGATATTTATGGAGCTTTACGGTACACTGTGTCACCACAGACATATATACGTAGACGCGTCATAGGGCGTGAATATAAGGATCAATTTGTTAAATCTAAACATTGTGGTCTTCATTATTTCATAAAACCATGTCACATGTGAACCTTTAGGAACAGACTTTTTGGGTGAGTATTAAAGAGGTAAAATTAATAATATGAGGAAAAAAAGTCCTAGGTCAATAAAGTAAAAATAAACAAACAAACACAAAAGTGATAATGTTATGATAAAAACATCATATTATGAGAATTAAGGGGGAACATTTCCAGAATAATCACAGTTTGCAGAATTATTTCACTCCTGGAGTAATAGGGCCAGGTTAGATTATTTTAAATATTTTTATTCTTTAGGAGAATAAATTCAGGAGAATGAAGCTAAAGGGATACGAAAATAAACTTATAATATTACAAAAAAATACTACAAATACAAAGTATATTCAGAGATTAAAGTCCCTCTGATTCTGTTTAAGTGACTGAGTAACTGCAGATTTTCCACATTTAAGATGGCGGACGCTCTGACGCATCGCAGCATAGGCAGAACCCGCCCAATGACGCGTCTACTCTTATATTATGTCTATGTGTGTCACTACCTGATTGGCCCCGTAACAGGACCCATGAGCAGTCTGCAAGACTGCCTGACTGTAATGTCTAATCTAGACATGCATTCATGAAAGGCAGCCCACGCACAGAGCACGAGCTAGCAACAATAAACCGAGTAAGTTAATTCAATATAAAAGTTCAGTTTATTTTGGCCTTATGTTAGAAACAGGGCAATGTAGTCCAACTACTCTGTCCTCCCTCTCAGGTAGTATGTGTGTACGCTTAGGAGCAGAATGATATTACAAACTCGGGAAGAATATATTTAATGCGTCTTATAATCCTTATGTGTGCACACAGACACATTAATTCACTTTATAATCCTGTGCGCTTTATGGTCCGAAAAATAGGGTACATAAATGTGATTTTCCATACATCACAATTGTATGAAATAAAAATACAGCTTTTAAAATTTTAGAGTGATTCGTATCCACAACAATGACTTGGTAATATGTATAAAAGTTTATGAAGTGTAATACAGTGATCCTACAGAAGTCAGCTAGTAGATGGATTTAAAGCAAAACAAAGCAACAAATCACATTAGTCAATGATTGCAACATGTGACTATTGTTCTCATGCCTGTGTTTTATTTATTTCTGTATGTATTAAACCTTTTAAAGCTGTTCTCTATAGCACTGATGTTTGTTGGCAAATCAAGGATTTTAGGTGATGTAAACATCAGTAAACAAACATGTTTTTTATTTTTTTATTTAAGAGGACATTGATATTTGAATCCCTGGTGAGTTATGTTTTTCTATCTGGATGCTTTAGAGAACTGTTATCTGGCTGAAAACTAGTCATCATAATTGCCAAAAATATCCTGCATTGGAAGGTGCATCCAACGGTTTGCCTCAATATCTTTTATGTGAAATGACAGAATGGTCACACTCAGGCAGAAACTCACATGTATATTATCTTGTTTAACTGAACATAACATCTAATATCTAAAGACAACTTTTAAAAGATCGTGTAACACCGTAAATGAAAACAAACTCTACTGTACCCGGGAATTATTTTAGAGTGTACATGTATATTGGTTTAGAATCTTACAGCAAAGAAAGAAAGAAAGAAAGAAAGAAAGAAAGAAAGAAAGAAAGAAAGAAAGAAAGAAAGAAAGAAAGAAAGAAAGAAAGAAAAAGAAAAATACACTGGAACTTCAAACATATGCGCACACATTCCCACAAAGAAAGTTAACCAACACCTTTCTATGTGTACATTTTTAAAACTCAAAATAAAAAAAGTCTATATTCGTATCATTATTTGCTGTCTGTTTCCATTTTCCACTTCAGTTTCTTGTCAAATTCCTCTGTTATATCATGTATCATTCACTGTAAAATAATTGCTTAGGCACAGCACGGAGTCCATTAACTTGCGGTAAGCTTCACATTAAGATTGCATAATAGTAGATGAGTAGCATGACAGCTTCTGCAATGTAATGGCTTCTCTTCAATGTCACATGCGGAATGGTTTAGTGACATAAATTATTATAAAGGCAGGGATTCCAGACTTTGCAAAAACATAGGCAGCACATGTGACAACGTCACTATAGATATAACAATTAAAAACCCAGTTTAGTGTGAAGGGTTCATATACTTATAATCAATCTTAGTCAACCATAAATGTGCCAAGTGCACATCCTACCGTATTCAAAATGCAAAAGAAAAAAACAGAAAAACAAAATTAAACCCGCATCATTTATTAACCACTTTGAAAATTGATTAATAAATGGTGGGGAAGTTGTAAATGAATTAGGCAAAACTTAAATAGAAGTTGGCAAAAGAAACCTTTATGCATATGTGACATAACGCTGGTCAACCATTGGGAATGAAACACTGAGCATTTTAAATACCTTAGTAGCAAGTTTTTGTTATTTATATATTTTTTTATTTGCCTAAAAGTTACCAGTGCGACAAAAGCAAGAGCTGCTGAACTCACAGCCGAACCAAAATAAACATGGCAGAGCAGGAGGATGCAGGTGTAGCTGCTGCTATCATCTGTTTTGTAAGAATCAACAATTTCTTCTTTGAAACAAGTGGCGTGACAAGCTTACGTTGTGGTCTCTTATGACGTCTGCTGCTTATGTTTTAATTTGATAACGTGATTGGCTAAAAGCAACGTTTAGTAGGTGGGCAATAGGTGTCGCTTTGCCCAATAAGCTCGGACACACACACACACACATATATATATATATATATATATATATATATATATATATATATATATATATATATATATATATATATATATATATACAGGTAAAAGCCAGTAAATTAGAATATTTTGAAAAACTTGACTTATTTCAGTAATTGCATTCAAAAGGTGTAACTTGTACATTATATTTATTCATTGCACACAGACTGATGCATTCAAATGTTTATTTCATTTAATTTTGATGATTTGAAGTGGCAACAAATGAAAATCCAAAATTCCGTGTGTCACAAAATTAGAATATTACTTAAGGCTAATACAAAAAAGGGATTTTTTAGAAATGTTGGCCAACTGAAAAGTATGAAAATGAAAAATATGAGCATGTACAATACTCAATACTTGATTGGAGCTCCTTTTGCCTCAATTACTGCATTAATGCGGCGTGGCATGGAGTCGATGAGTTTCTGGCACTGCTCAGGTGTTATGAGAGCCCAGGTTGCTCTGATAGTGGCCTTCAACTCTTCTGCGTTGTTGGGTCTGGCATTCTGCATCTTCCTTTTCACAATACCCCACAGATTTTCTATGGGGCTAAGGTCAGGGGAGTTGGATGGCCAATTTAGAACAGAAATACCATGGTCCGTAAACCAGGCACGGGTAGATTTTGCGCTGTGTGCAGGCGCCAAGTCCTGTTGGAACCTGAAATCTCCATCTCCATAGAGCAGGTCAGCAGCAGGAAGCATGAAGTGCTCTAAAACTTGCTGGTAGACGGCTGCGTTGACCCTGGATCTCAGGAAACAGAGTGGACCGACACCAGCAGATGACATGGCACCCCAAACCATCACTGATGGTGGAAACTTTACACTAGACTTCAGGCAACGTGGATCCTGTGCCTCTCCTGTCTTCCTCCAGACTCTGGGACCTCGATTTCCAAAGGAAATGCAAAATTTGCTTTCGTCAGAAAACATGACTTTGGACCACTCAGCAGCAGTCCAGCTCTTGTTTTCCTTAGCCCAGGTGAGACGCTTTTCGCGCTGTTTCTTGGTCAACAGTGGCTTGACACGAGGTATGCGGCAGTTGAAACCCATGTCTTTCAAGCGTCTCTTGGTGGTGGATCTTGAAGCACTGACACCATCAGCTGTCCACTCCTTGTGAATCTCCCCCACATTTTTGAATGGGTTTTTTTTCACAATCTTGACTAGGGCGCGGTGATCCCTATCGCTTGTACACTTTTTCTGACCACAGTTTTTCCTTCTCTTTGCCTCTCTATTAATGTGTTTGGACACAGAGCTCTGAGAACAGCCAGCCTCTTCAGCAATAACCTTTTGTGTCTTTCCCTCCTTGTGCAATGTGTCGATGGTCGCCTTTTGGACAGCTGTCAAATCTGAAGTCTTCCCCATGTTTGTGTAGGCTTCAGAACTGGACTGAGAGACCATTTAAAGCCCTTTGCAGGTGTTTTGGGTTAATCAGCTGATTAGTTTGTGGCACCAGGTGTCTTCAAAATTTAACCCTTACACAATATTCTAATTTTGTGACACACGGAATTTTGGATTTTCATTTGTTGCCACTTCAAATCATCAAAATTAAATGAAATAAACATTTGAATGCATCAGTCTGTGTGCAATGAATAAATATAATGTACAAGTTACACCTTTTGAATGCAATTACTGAAATAAATCAAGTTTTTCAAAATATTCTAATTTACTGGCTTTTACCTGTATATATATCAGACTGAAGAAGTGTCTTGGAGGAGAGATGAAACATTCAACAAGAAAGGACCCATCCAGATATTTTTTTACCTGAATTATTGAGATGCATTAGGACATTCGCTACATTATGATAAACGTTTACAGTCAACAGAGCTATATAAACAAATTAGGACACAGCAGCACAACAGCTTCTCCCCATTCCTAATGTGTACACAAAATAAATATCTTGTTATTAACAAGTTTTTACCTTTAATCGAAAATAAAAGTTTTTGAGGTTTTCTTAATATAAACAAAATACTGTTTTACCAGGCATTTCTATTACTACTGGATCAAGTGTAAAACTCTCAACAAAGTGTAATAAGCTTTCTTTTTCTCTCCTAGTCTCTCATGCCTGAGGGCACACAGTCTGTTGGTGTCTTGTTTTGTTTTCTAATTCTTCATATTTTCACTCAGCTCTTAAAATGTAAATCAGGATGTCTTGGACAACAGGGGTGTAGTTGATCTAGCAGGTCAAGGAAGAGGAAAAGACAAACAATGCATCATAAGATTCATTCTTATTGCTAGGAGCAAAATGAACAAAGCCTGTATGTTTAGCAAAAAAACTGAATTGTCACAATGGAAAAATATTCATTAAGGACTAGGTATAATTTTGTCAGGGCATTCACTATTATTGCAAAATATCTGCAGGGAATGGTGCATAGACACAATTGTAGGGATACTCAGGTTAGAGGAGCTGTTTAGTCAGATGCCAGTTGACCCATAACTGCATCTTTGGATTTACACACCAAGTACTTGATAATAATAATAATAATAATAATAATAATAATAATAATAATAATAATAATTATTATTATTATTATTATTATTATTATTTTTTTTTTTTTTTTTTTTGAACCTGCAAAACGCGGCTTTCAGAACATCTCATGTCTGAATAAGAAGTATCATTTCAAGGTCTTTTTCTTTAGGATTGTTATTAAAGTGGAGCTACTTTTTTGTGTTTCAAATAAAATAAAGCACCTTGATTGCTCAAAGAAGCATCAATTCTGTTTAGTACAACAACTCTTCCCCCTTGAATTCCTGCTGCTTCACAAACAGGAAAAACTGAGTAAGACAAATCATAACACCATAATCAATAGAGTCTGTTTACTTACTTTGCCCAAAGCGCTGAGTGCATACTGGCAGAAATTCCAGATAAATACAGCAAAGAGTAGACAGCAGCAAGTGGACAAGGACTCCGGATCAGAAAAAAGGTTGTACAAGGTTTTACTAACTATGCCATACTTTTATATCATGCATTTGTTTAAAAACACATGCTCTTGTTTATGTCCATCTATCAAGCTTTCTGTAAATTAGGATGTCCACCTGTATTACAGTAAAAAAAATTGTTTGACCTGCCACAGTAAAGTCACAGGTTAATTGTTGAATCACAATTACAACTACTCATTTACTCAAATGGAAACAATTCAAAGCATATTTATCAAATGCAAGTTCATACATGGTAAATCCAACTCTGAAACGCTTTTGTGACTGTTCAGCCATAAAAATCACAAAATGATTCTTGATAGGTCTGAAACAAACAAAAAAAATTTTAAATAACTTATTTCCTTAGTAAGCTGAAGATGAATATTTAAGTAGTCTTTAGTGATTGCTCACTCCTCTGGGACTGGCTATGATAATAATACTGTTTGATTGTACAGAATAAATTAATCAACTGACCAAATTTTCCCAAATTATGTTTGTTAATACGTATCATAGGTTTTGACATCTCTGTTTAGAACCCTTACAATATAATTTGTTTTTATTATGTATTTGATATGTCTTGTATTTTTCTTTGAAGATGTCCTTTCTGTAGATAACTTGGAGCAAAGTGTATGGCAGGCCCCAATTCTTCTGTTACTGTCAGAATCATTTAACAAGAGTGACAAATGTGAGCTTGAAAAAACATTTACAAATAAATGTTCTTTACAATTAGAAATACCTATTCAATAAAATAGTATGCATTTCTAGAAGGCTTGTCTGTCAGATTTAAAGTACCTTCTGAAAAAACAACATATTTCAATCAGGAGACACTCACACAGACAAAAAGAGGCAATTAGAGAGATTTATTGACATTTTTATTAGACATTTCTTTGGCGCTTGGATCCCGGCAGAGGACGTGAAAGTTGCAAATGTCCGTGATCTTGGATGTTCATTTTAGGATTAGGATTAGTGAAGTCTTCCCCAAAAAGAAAATGCCAGGCCGAGGCCGAGTTGAAAGATTTTAGAGAGGAAGGGAAGGGCTGAGAAAGAGTTAGGATTAGAGAAGATGTTGAATGTGAATGAGAGAAGCTGAAAATGAAAGCCTTAAAAGCGAAGTGACAGGAGAGGAGGATAATTAGGACCTTAGGGGCGTGACAAAGGAGCATGCCATGATGAAGAGAGGGTTAATGAGCCTGACAAGGTATAGAGAGGGAAGGATGAACGATGGCGGGAATGTGACGTCGATCGTGCCTGACAAAGCATAGAGAAGGGAGGTTGGATGGTGACGGGAATGTGACTTTGATCATAGAGACGGGAGGTTGCACTGAAAAAAAAGTTTGTTCAAATTACTTGATAGTATTGTGTGCATCGGTCCCACAAAATGAGAATAAGTAAAACAGACATAATTTCCCTCTTTCCCTCAAGTACGTACTGCTTGTCAAATCGACATTTTTAATTTACATAAGATTACTTAAAAATATGATGTTGAACATAAAAACCTTTTATGCTACTACTATGCAAATATATGATGTGGTATCAATATCTTGTTTTATGTCTCAGCAACAATATTTTGATGGATAAGACCAACTTAATTTTGATTGCCAGTAATACGCAATGGAATTGTATAATGTAAAGGCTATGTAATCTTGTTACTGGAACACGTTACAGCTTTAAGTCCTACTTAATTGTTTCAAGTTAACTTTATAAAAATGCATACCTTGCTAATGTGAAAAACTAAAATTAAAAATAAACAGATCTTTGACCAAGAAAAAAAACAAAGAATACAAGTGTTGCTGAACAACTCACCTTCCCTAAACTTAACAGAAGTAAAAGCAGGGAGCTTTTACTTCTGTTAAGCCAATGTAATTTTGGCATAAACAAGCCAAACTTACAGCCATGAAACTTCTCTGACACCTTTTGTGGAATTTTAGTCTTGACTGTAAATACAGCTGAAGAACAATTTAAAATAAATTACAAAAATATTGGCCTTAGCAGAAAATAAAATCTACAAATAAGTTCCTATAAATTATCCCATCTCGTCTTGTGTTTAACATTTGTAAAATCAAAAAAGAATAAGACTAAATTAGGCCTTACCTGAAAAAGCAACAAGCTTTTATGAACATGTTTAAAGATGCATAACTTGTCTTTGTATAAGATTTCTAAAATTCCTATAACACTGAATTTTAAAAGCAAGGAACAGAAAACTTCAATCTACTATGAATATCAGTCTTCACAAGCATAGACCGTGTATATCATTTAAAAGAATTTCAGTTTAAATTGAGAAAAAAAGAAGCAGCAAGCTGCTAAGGATTGCATATCTTGGTACACCTTTTGTATATAGCCATTAAGAATATTAGCAAAACGTTATTCTTAAGGACATTGTTAGATAACAGAAGCCGAACACCTACATGAATCTTTTGAACATAACATGACATGAAAGTTGCAGTATGCAACTTTTATAACAAAATGTTTTTTGCATATTTGCAGAAACTCTCACTGTTGTTTCAGTATAAGACTGATAATACATGATGGGACAGAACATTTTTTTTCAGATTAGCTGTCTCATGTTATAATATAATGATTTAGTGACAGTTTAAACAAATATGCAAAAAACTCTGTCCTACCTTCATGATCTTTTTAAATTATGTTGATTAGTGTCTTATTGGTTAAGACTAAATACTGAGCTTTTTATTGTCCAATCATATTTAGTTTTTGTCTTTTGATATATTGCAGAATTTCCAGTGATGATAAAACATGATTACAATTAATTTAGTAATCTAATTTTGTTACATTGATTCAACACAAAAAAAATAGTAGTTTCATTATTGTTGATAATTAAGTAAATGGTATTTCGTTGAATTATGATAATAGAAGAAACATTGATCTCTTGTGTAGCATTAACTTATTTTGTTTATGCAAATTGAAAGACCTGCCAATTCTCACTTTTTCATTGTGGACGGGGATAGGAAAGTTACGTTAATTGTGCCAGACAAGGCGTAGAGAGGGAATGATGATGTTGATTGTGCCTGACAAGGCGTAGAGAGGGTGTCGGATTGGCCATGCCTGACAAGGCGTAGAGAGGGTGTTGGCTTGGCCATGCCCGATGAGGCGTAGAGAGGGTGTTGGCTTGGCCATGCCTGACAAGGCATAGAGAGGGCGTGAGTTTGGCTGTACCTGACAAGTGTCATGGTTTAGTTTTGATCTGGCTGTTTTCTCGGTTATTTTCTAGTACCTCCTCCTCTCACTCAGCTCACCCTCCAGTCCCTCAGCAATCAGTCACACCTGTTAGCCACTAATTAGTCAGAACTCACTCCACCTGCCAGCCTCCCTACAAAAGCCTCCCTCAGTCTTCTCTTCCCCGCCGGTTCGTCATCACTCTCCACTCACTCCACGTCTGTCAGCCTTGTTTGCTCCCTGTTTTGTTGCTGGATTTCCTGCTACCTCTATGCCTCAAGTAAAGCCTCTGCTAGCTGCTGGTTTTCCTGCTACCTCTGTGCTTCAAGTAAAGCCTCTGCTAGCTGCTGGATTTCCTGCTACCTCTGTGCCTCAAGTAAAGCCTCTGCTAGCTGCTGGATTTCCTGCTACCTCTGTGCTTCAAGTAAAGCCTCTGCTAGCTGCTGGATTTCCTGCTACCTCTGTGCTTCAAGTAAGGCCTCTGCTAGCTGCTGGATTACCTGCTACCTCTGTGGTTCAGCAGTCCTGCATTCCAAGAACTGTCTCGCTCTGCACCTCTGGTCTGACAGCAGCCCTGCTCTCCCCAGCAGCCCTGCATCTCAACAACTCTCTCCGGTCCTCCAGCTCCTGCTCCCATCTACACCCCAGTTCCAGTCCAGTACTGCCTCTCTTGTTTCCTCATCCACTACTCATCTTTCTTTCAATAAACTCTCAGAAATAAGCTCTGTGTGTTTGGTGTGCATTCTGGTTTCATCAAAGAAAAATCATGACAACAAGGAGTAGAGAGGGTGTTGGATTGGCCATGCCAAACAAGGCATAGAGAGGGTGTTGGCTTGGCCATGCCCAACGAGGCGTAGAGAGGGTGTTGGCTTGGCCATGCCTGACAAGGCATAGAGAGTGTGTGGGCTTGGCTGTGTCTGACAAGGCGTAGAGAGTGTGTGGGCTTGGCTGTGTCTGACAAGGCGTAGAGAGCATATGGGCTTGGCTGTGCCTGACAAGGCATAGAGAGGGTGTGGACTGAGCTGTGCCTGACAGGGCAAGGTGTGAAATGAATAGGCAGCACCTGACAAGGTGAAGGAAGTGAGGAGCGGGTTTGCAGGTCCAGGTGCCAAAAGAGCGAGTTTAGTAATACTATGAAGGTATAGGAGAGGGATGAAATGTGATTAGGTGGGACATGACTAAGACATATAGAATAGACCTGTGAAAGGTCAACCACCACCAGTTAATTGCTGGATGTTCTTACCTAAGAGCTGAGAGATAGTTGAGCTGTTAGTACTGAGAGGACGTCTGGATGAATATGAAAAAAGAAAGCTGAAGAAGACCAATGGCGAACTGTTGGAGGGAGACTGAAGGGATACTGCTATAGAGAATGCTCCAATTCTAAATGAATGGGCTGAGAACCGGCAAGAATGACTTAAGCAGAGTTTGAAGTGATCGGGATGAACTGGAGACCTTTGGAGAAAATAGATACCAGCTAATAAACTCAATGAAGGAAGATTAAGTCGGCAGTGCTAGAGGCAGAAAGTGACATAAGTTAGGACTGTATAAATGAGGAATGAGAACATAGGATTATTGAGAGTGACAGAGTTTGCGGAGGTGAACCAAGTAAAACAACAGGATCTGAGAGAGGAAGGTCATAGACCTGATTTCAAATAAAATATTGCTAATCTTTTTTCAGAACCTTGAGAGGGGGAAACAATGCAGGGAGAGTGTTGACTGATAGCAGGGAGGACCTACAATTTAGATAGAGACAGCATCATTCATGATTGAGTTTGAATAACCTGGAACATGATTATCTAAAATATGAAGCTGTGAGATACCTCTTGCCAGTGATGCGACGGAGGTGAAGCATAATAGTCTTGACAGACGACCGGTCATTGTTAATACAGAGACCATGTCTGCGTTATCACATGAAGCAGGAACTGTTTCCGGTTTGAAAGTCGACCCCAGAGGCAGCATGGTATGGAGATGGGACATCTTGTAGAAAGCGCATGATTCAGACTGGGGAAAGGAAGGAGACCAAACATTTGCAAACCATTCTCTATGATGACCTCTTAAACCTACGGATGGCACTGGGCCTGTAAAACTGAAACTAGCTAGCCAAGTATGCGACAATTTTGAGAAGGGAGATTCCATTCCAGTCCTAGAACAGACAGGACCAAAGACCAGGTCAGAGCAACAGCCATCAACTTGGGTGACCTGGCAGAGAAGGGACAAAACTAGCCAGGTCAGCAGGTGGGATATAGAGGAATGGCCTAGGGAATTATATGCATGGCAAAATTAAGGAGGCCCAAGGACTCAGAAGATGCCATTAGAAAGAACTGGGGAAGAAATGAAGGACTGAGAAACTTCATGTGAGACAGTTGTACTCGGGCAGCGAGGCGACCATTGCAAGCTGCTAGGTCTGCTTATTTAATGATAAAGAGGATCCAGCAAAGAGCTTCAGAAAATTTGCTGAACAAGTAGGGCTCTTCCTACACCGAAAATAAGCCTTTATAAATAAGGGAGTTAAACTGGGATAGGGGCCGGAGTGAGGAGCTGAGAGGTTGATTATGGCGCATTGCCTAAATATTTTTAAGTGCTATCCCCAAAGAGCTAATGTGGAAGGAAGAGAGGGCTGATTAAAATGGCCCCAACATAAGACCCTTGTAAATCTACTTAAGGAGCATCTGAACAATCACCTCTGGCTCACGTAGCGCAGACTAGAGATTAGTGCAAATGTGAATGGAAGTAGAGGATCATCTATACAATTTAAAGGAGAAGTCTGGTCAAAATCAGAATTAAAACTGCTGAAAGTACTTTAAATATAAAATTATTACATACTGTTCAATAAATGATAAGCTTTTTTAATTAAGAGTAATTTTCATTTGAAGGTCCTTTTATGGGGGCCGCCATCTAGGTGAAGAACAGTACTGCCACCTCCCAGTTTGTGACGTCACGGTGTGGTATCGGCTGTAGAGCAAGTCCCGATGCCCTATCTATCCCCTTGTAAATAAATATCCGTTTTCATGCCGAAATATATTTTTTAATCTCTTAAACAAAGATAGACATGGTATTAAGCATTTAAATTTAAAGTAATACTAATTTTACATTTAGTATTAGAGACATAAAAAGACAACAAATAAGCATTAAAGTATGGTTTATGGGTTGGGTTCTGCAATGTTAAAAGATGAGTATAAAACTCATCTTTAGAACCAATCTCTGCTCAAAATGGTGATTTGCACCGCCTAATCTACTTTCGGCAGTTATCATCAGTTATTGCAACCGTAAACTGCAGAAAATACGGGCAGAGCGGCTCCTTCTGAGTTTACTCTCTGCTGCTGTGAGGAGGAGCTGCAGCGCGTTATGAGGCGGAGGGATATTTCAGCGTCACTTAGTTTAGACCCCAAACAATCGACTTCACTTTCAGAAACAAGCCCAAAAAAAACTGCAACCCCACAACTCATGAAATATACAAGTGACTTTAGAAAAAATAAGACCAAAGTTGCATAAAATAAGTGGGCTTCACAACAGTGAGCATGCTTTCTAAGCAACAGTGAGCGGAGCGGAGGGATACGACACATAAGTGTGTCGTATCCCTCCGCCGCTCTGGTCGGTACAGAAATGTTCCGGCAAATTCTACATTATGAAAAAGAAAAACATACCGAAAATCCTCGCTCTCATGTCATCTTGAAGACATTCTTCTTCCAAATGTTGGCTGCATATGACGTTTCTCTCTGGCCAGAAGCACGATAGAAAATCCTCTCTCTTCAAGTAGGTAATCCAACAAAACAGCCCATGGTGGTCATGAATCGGAAAGGTGAAAAAACTAATGTTTTTTCCACTTTTACCCGATGTATTGGAACATCCAACTGCCATGCACGTGAGCATTGTTGCTTTAACAATAGCTCCCGCGAATTTCAATGGTGAAGTCCTCTGGAAATCCGAAAAAATTGTTGATGATCGCAGCTGTGTAGCGGCTCCTATTGACTTTGCTTGGAAAGTGCAGAGAAATGCTGTCGGTTCTCCGCTTTTCCACGTCACAGGATGTGATGTCAGGCGGCCCTTACTGGGGGGGCATTAAATAACCACAAACGTATTAGTTTTAGTTATAGCTAATGATCCCCTGATTTTTCCTTGTTGACCAGACTTCTCCTTTAATGTTTGATACTGGTTTTCACAATGGGTTGCCATTTCGATGTGTTTGATACTTTCATGTTGAAAGCACTTTGGACCACCTTGAGCTGAAATGTGCTATACAAATAAACTTGACAATGAAAACCCTAACAAGGCATAGAGAAGGTGTTGGCTTGGCCATGCCCAACGAGGCGTAGAGAGGGTGTTGGCTTGGCCATGCCCGACAAGGCATAGAGAGTGTGTGGGCTTGGCTGTGTCTGACAAGGCGTAGAGAGTGTGTGGGCTTGGCTGTGTCTGACAAGGCGTAGAGAGTGTGTGGGCTTGGCTGTGTCTGACAAGGTGTAGAGAGTGTGTGGGCTTGGCTGTGTCTGACAAGGCGTAGAGAGTGTGTGGGCTTGGCTGTGTCTGACAAGGCGTAGAGAGCATATGGGCTTGGCTGTGTCTGACAAGGCGTAGAGAGCATATGGGCTTGGCTGTGCCTGACAAGGCATAGAGAGGGTGTGGACTGAGCTGTGCCTGACAGGGCAAGGTGTGAAATGAATAGGCAGCACCTGACAAGGTGAAGGAAGTGAGGACTGACCCTGAGAGGCCGGTGAGGAGAAAATCAAAGTGCGGTCTTGATAACAGTTTAAAAAGAAAGTTCTGCTGTGATCAGGCATGGTTATGCACACAACCTGAGTGATCAATTCCAAATGAAACAGATAAAGTAGCATAAACCAGTACTCTATATATCTCACCTAACGAGCCACAGTAGGCGTTTAGCGAGAGTAAACACAGGTGGGTGGAGCCAAGGAATGGGCTGAGCCGCGATGAGCGGAAGAGAGAGGAGGCATCGATGTGGCAGGAACAGTGGTGAACTCCTGGAGATGCGCTAAGATCGATGATATGGCTTGCGCTAGAGAGCCCGTAGATGAGATAACGGAAGCCTCAGTGGAAAGGAAGGGTCGAGCTTGGCCTGAGGAAGGCATGACTTTATGAGGCAATCGAAAGAGAGACTTCTACGGAGACGAACCTGACAACATGCAGCGAGCCAGGTGGAAGCCAGGCAACCTCGGTGATGCTTTGAAAGAATGTTTGATAAGTTTGAAGCTCAGCTGAAGAGGTGGATAATCCATGGGTGGAGTGCCTTATAAGCAGTGTTGTGGGATGGTAGAATGAGAACTTGATGCAGATTGGGTGGCGCACAGACGCTTGACGAGGCAATCGGAGGATGCAGTTAAATGGTAAATGGACTTATATAGCGCTTTATCAAGTCTGACAACCCCAAAGTGCTTCACACACACATTCACACCCTGACGGTGGTGAGCTATGTTAATCGCCACTGCTGGCCTAGGAAAGACTGACAGAGGCGACGCTGCCATATATCGGCGCCCCCAGGCCTTCTGACCATCGCCAGCAGGCAATGTGGGTGAAGTGTCTTGCCCAAGGATATAACAACTGAGATGGACAGAACCAGCAACCCGCCAGTTACAGGACAAATTCCCAAGTCTTGCACCACAGTCGCCCTGAGAGGGTGAAACAATGTAGGGAGATCGTAGGTGGACAGGGTGGGAATCTTCCAGCTTGAACTTTCCTTGAAACATACTTTTCATCAAGCCACAATTTTTACATGAACAGTTTTGCTTTTTAATGGTGTGATTCAATATTCTAATCTTAAATGCTGTTTTTATTAGCTTGAGGTGAAAAAAAAAACAGAAATAAAGGCTTTAAAATATGACCAGTCTATGTTAATCTATATCATGTGTTTCCCTTAGTGAATTGAGTTACTGAAGTAAATGAACTTTTCAATAATATTGTAATTTATTGAATATGACCATATATGATGAGCTTAAATCTATACTTGAGTACACACACACAGATTCATAGGGTAACCTGCGTGTTAGAAACAACTTGCTGAAGGTCACTTTTCCTGTTTGCAGTCGGTGCTTTCTTTAGACAGAGGTCATCACAGCACATTGTTTTCTCAAAGGCATCCATCAAAGCCATCTCTGTTGCCATTGATTACAATGGCTCATTAGGGAGCCCGCTGAAGAACAACACCCTCCTTATTGCGCCACACCATTGTCACACAACCTCCACCACTACCATCACCAGCACCCCTCAATCACAACCTCTGCATATCTCTTATGTTAGAGTTTAGCAAAAAAGGTGTTACCTTTGACAAATATTATTCATAACTTAAGTAAATCATTGTTTTTTACTCCAGTTTGTGTAACTTCGGGCATAAAATACTGTCACTAAATCTGACAGCATAATAACAAACCTATCTAAATGATTAAGACAGAAAATGTAAAGATAAGTGGCATCTAAAAAAGACAAAATCACTTTTACTTTATACTCAACTTGTTCACATCAAGCATTAATAATTTAGTACAACACATATATTCATGTGTTTTGCAAAATATTATAAGGATCAGTTGACCAAAAAGAAAAGAGAAAATATCAAAGTGGATTTAGAAGCAAAGACTTGATTCTTTTTCTTTCCTCCAAACCAGGACTTTTTTTTAAATCAATAGTGCCAGTGATGCCTGATTGCCTTCTGAAAGAAATGCAATTGAATGGTGACTTCAATGCAACTCAAATCAATGCTATTTGTCGATGCAGGAAATTACACATGTCGTAAAACCTGAGACCATATCCAGACAGGCATGCCTTCCAAATGACATTTGTTTAAGAGGAAATTGTCTCCATTTTCAAGCTTCTTGAGTTTTGGGGTGCTGTCGTTTAATATTAAAATATCAATAATTCTGTTAACATTAGAGCAAGACCATCACTGCAAAGATTTACAAATACATTGAGACAAATTTTGCACACATCAAGAAGGTAAAATGGCAATTTTCTTTGATCCACTTCAATAGCGCAGCTAGATTAAAGTTTTATTGAATGTGACTCTAATGTGTGACTTTGGGTAGGGAGGTATGGGTTCTAAGTGAGGAATTAAGGTTTTCTCACAGCCAGGTTATTTTGACATTGCTAAAAAAGAGAAATAAGAGTGACAAAAGATGAACCAGAGTAGGCTCTAATATATCAGGAGGCAGGGAGAAAGGTGTGTTACAGAACACTGTCAGGGGGAGGTATTTTTAGGCCCTTCAGCCACAGTTGCTGCCACTTCTTCAAGAGGAATTGTAGGACTTCAGCAAAAGATAGGGAGAAAGATGGAGGAGGCAGAAAGAGAAGACAAGCAGTGACAGAAAAGAGAGTGTAAGAAATAATGAGTTTTTTACTGAGGAAACCTTTACTGTAAGATAAGCAGTGACACAGACATGACCACAGCATCAATGAATTTAACACTCAAGTTATCCCATATACCTTTTAAAAGGCTGGGTAATTCAAGACAGTTGAAAATGATATATGGTAGGTAATATGCAGAAAGACTATAATGTACAACAAAGGTGTTGTTAAGAAAGGCCCAAATGGCCACTATTTAAAATAACTGATGACACCTGGAGAATCCTGGGAGCACTGTGGGGATCATGTTATTTTTTCCAGTGCTGTCAACACCATCCAACCACAACTCCTGAACAAGGAGCACTCCTGAACACCTTTAATTCTGTGGTGGCATCAGCCATCTTTTATGGTGTGGTTTGCTAGAACAGCAGCTTATCAGCAGCTAAGAGGAAGCGGCTGGATAAGCTTATTAGGAGGGCCAGATCTATCCTGGGATGCCCCTGGACCCAGGGCAGGTGGTGGGAGACAAAAGGGCTGTAAGAAAAACAACATCATTGATGGAAAATGTCTCCCATCCCATGCATGGGGCTGTTGCAGAACTGCAGAGCAATTTTAGTGACAGACTACTGCATCCCAGATGCTCCAGGGAGAGCTTCTGTAGGTTATTCCTCCCAGCTGCTGTTAGACTTTATAATCTCTGTGACTAACGATAGACTCAATAATTGTTTACAAACATGCTAATGCTTGCACAGGTTCTGATCTAATCATGAATCGTTTGTCCCAGATACTAAGGTAAACTTTCACATGCCTTAGCTACTTTGAGATGCCGTTATACTATCATGCACATTGCATATTATAGTATCTCGAGTTCTGTAAATATGCTGGATTTTTTCCACTATTAAACTTGAATATTTCATCTTTTTTACCTGAGTATGCCATATTATCAATAATTGTGCAATATGTGCTCTGGTATTTACTTTTTTTGTTGGCTTTTCTTTAGAACTAACTTTATCTTAGCCTAGCTTGTTCTTTTTTCATTGCTAATCATTTTATGTAACTCTGCCTGTGTCTTTGCCAGTGTCACACCCAAAATTCCCCATTGTGGGATAATAAAGGAATTTCTTATCACCCAGATGTGAGCACTTATGAAACAACAAAAGGAGTGAGTTAACTGAACCACTAAGTAGAAACTTTTATGGGTCCAATTATTGTTATTTCTTGACAGGCTAAATAAATGGAACACTCCAAAGACGAATTGTTCAAATAAATTTACTAAAATAATTTCACCTACATTATTAATTATGTGTTTCTATGTGTGCTTGTCTTTAGAAAAGAGTGTAGTCTGAGTATATATGATGTAAAACATATATAATATCAATGTGTTTATTATTCAATTTATGAGCACAGTAAATACGGTTAATGTGTTAAAAACATTTTTAGATGTTTGACTATTGGTACCTTTTGATTAAAAGCAGTTAAATTATTAAATTAAAGATATATTATAAAAAATTGACTGATCTGATAAACAATTAAAAGCCACATTTCCATAAACAGTTTGACTTAAAGAGAAAGCTCAATCATCAACACCAACCTCACAACAGTTTTTATTTCTTCTACCCTAGAAAACATACACAAATTTGCTGTGATCTTTCCAAGAATTTTTATATACATTTTTTAAAATTAGTGACACCTGTTGATGGTTTACCGGTGGGGGGGGGGGGGCGGGTGGGGGAGGGGGGTGGGGGGGATATTTAGCTGACCCAAGGTACCTCTGAGAAAGTGATGATGGTGGCATGTGTGGAATTGCTGCAGCAGTGATATATTTTTTTGTTGAGAAGAAAAACAAAAGGAAGTACTGTGCTAAAAGGCTTTGGAAAAGCGTTCACCTCGGGATGGATCAAACCAGAGGGGAACGTTGTTTTGGCCAGGCTCAAATTTGTTTTGATTTTGAAGGAAAGCCGGATGAACGCAATTAGATGATAGCACCGGGGAGTTCACATGTCCGTTACTGCTAACCACTCGGGAAAAGAGGGAAAACCACTTGTGGTGTTTTTCTTAGAAAAAAAAAGATACTTTTGAACTGAGCATCTAATGGACAACGAATTGTGCAGACTGGCCAGTCAACTGAGGAACGGCGAACTGATGTTGAGGGCAGGCCCCCACCTCACTGTGTGTTCCCTCAGGTGTCCGTTTGTTTCCCAATATTTTTTCCTTCTTCCATACACACCTACACCAACTGTTACTGCCCTACTACCTGACACAATCAAGAGAAAATTAAAGAAAAGGAGCTGGTGAGAATAGTGGACACATAACAATTCTCATACAATTTTGCAAATTTGTTTCCTTTGGTTTCTGGATTTCCATGTTTTTCCCTGTATTGTACTTATTTTAAACCTACTAACACCTACTATTAACTTCTACCCTCTGGCTTGGAGACATGGCCAACTTGTTTTCTTATCAAACGTATATCAAGAAACTGTAATACATGAATATCTAATTTATACAGTGTAAAAACAGAACATGCTTTTGAAATAGAAAAAATTGTGACTGTGGATGTGGTTTAGATTATCCTGTGCTCTCTCTGTAGGTATTCTGCTGGAGGACATAATGGCCACTTTCCTTCACTCTGCTTCATTCTCCTACTACTCTCCAATTTTGCATTATTTGGTGTTATTTTAACTTTTAACTTAATGGTCTCTCTATTTTTTTTCTTTTTATAGTAGCCAATGTATATATGGCCTGACATTCTGTTTAGTCTTGCCGCTGTCCTGGAGAGGCGCATTGGCGGAGCTACTGTAGCCAACAACTTTATGTTCTCATTCTATAGATGATACATTTAGCCATGTCTTTCAATGTGTAACCCTGTCTCTCCTAGACATAGATCATACAGTTGGCTGCAGTGAAAGCTCAGCCATTTGCTCTTTCATATTCTGGATTTGAAAACTGGCTCAGAGCTTATCTGCTTTGCTTTGTTTGTTTCCTACATGATGCCACTAATGAAGCTAGTACAGCCATTACTCTTACTTTTCTCTCATATAGAAAGTATTCCAGGATCAATACTTCTGTATTACTTTTGTGTGTTTGCTCTGTCTTCTCAAACCCCCAGTCAGTTGTGACAGATGACAATTTACACTCAGCTTGGTTCTGCTGGAGGTTTCTTCCTATTAAAAAGGAGTTCTCCTTCAGACTGCCGCTACATGCATGCTCGGTGTGAGAGATTGCAGCAAAGTCAACGTCACAATTCAGGCGGCTGTCGTCTGTCACTACATGCTTATCCAGACAGAGTGAATGCTGCAAGTCAATGACAAAAAGCTATTTATTGGGTTTCCTTAGATAGAACACTTTATAACCATTCACTCTTTATGATCCATTGGAATTGCCTTTGAAAAGTGGCTTGGGATGATGTGTTGTGAATTGGCGCTATAACTAAACTGAATTGAATTAAAAACAGCTTATCTGCATATGTTGTTTCTGGACTTCAGCTCAGCATTCAACACAACAATCCCCCAGCACCTGGTGAGCAAACTGCCCACCTTGAAATCAACATCCCCCTGTGTAACTGGCTGCTGGATTTCCTCACAGGCAGACCAAAGTTTGTTTGGGTTGGTAAAAACACCTACAGCATCATCTCCCTTAGCACCGGCTCCCCCAAGGACTGCATACTGAGGCCACTTCTGCGCACCGTAATGACCGAGGACTGTCATGTGAGGTTTAGTGTGAACCACATCATTAAGTATGACACGACCGCGGTGACACGACAGTGGTGGGTCTCATCAGGGACAACAACGCACTGGCCAACATAAAGGAGGTGTAAAACCTGTTAGACTGATGTGACAAAAACAATCTGATCCTGAAGTCAACAAAGCAAAAGAGATCATCGATAACTTCAGAAAAAAATAATTGTCCAAATCACACACCCCTCCTGATCAGCAGCGCGAGATGAAAAATGTAATGGCGGTCTTACAGTGTTTTTTCCCCACACAATAAAGACGTGTAAATAAACATTTCCTTTGTAAAAATTTTAATCAAAAACTGTAAATTGAATTAATAAATAAATATGTATTGTAATGATCTGTATTAGAATTTATTGCTAAGTGCTGTTGCACACTTACTGTTTCTTTAATTTAGGTTGTTTTGGGTTTATACCGCAAAAAATGTGTGGCTTCCGGGGGTAGGAGTGGTGGTTCGGCGGACTGGCAGATTACTCTGTGAAAGCTGTTCTATTCGTCCTAAAATAAAGTGTTAGCAGCAAAACCTCGGTCTGGTGCTTGGGTGTCATAACGGAACGTTACAGTATTCACACGAAAATGTATTTATTTAGAAGAAATCTTCTACGCTTCATTTTAAGATGAAATATCCGCATTGTGCTGTATATGCGCACCTGGCTTGTGGCCTCTGCTTCAATCATTCTCACAGATATGCTCATTTGGCTGAAACCAGGGAAACTGTCTGGCAGCTGAGACATCTAAGGTCAAAGTTAGTGATGGAGGAGAGGAACCAAGAGAGAGTGAGGAAATGGAGGCAACAAAGGAGATGATTGCAACGGATCCGGGAGAAGAAAACGAGCCAGAATCAGAAAATGTCTCTTTCTCTTTCCTGACTTTACGTCGTTCACGTCAGCAGAGGAAAAATAGAATTCGGCTGAAAGTTTTATTTATGAGATTAAACTGAGTGACCGTCTCTCTATTGATCGTGCAGCGCTTAGAAACAGCACTGACGATGGTGCCGTGATTGAAGCGGTGACAAGCACTGTCGGCGCATGTCACGCCCACACCATTGCAGCTTCCGCTGCTGCTGCTGGTAAAACTGGTGCTAGACGTGATTTCTTGACTATGCTCAGAGCTGTAATACTTTTCATTGCGATTCAGAGAGGCGCAGTTCATTTTAAAGATGCGGTTTTAGTTCATATTCAGACAGAAACAGGGAAACCGGCGGTGGGGCTGCTGGGAGCTGAGGTGTGTTGCCCTGGGCGTGTTTACTTGCTGAAGGTAACCGCTGTGAAACAATCAGGAAATAACTTTTTATTTCTCTGATTAACAGCTTTATGGAGCGCTCTGTTATTGTTAGTCTGTGCTGCTTTACCAGTTCTCTCTCTGGCTCGCTCGCTGACTCGCTCGTCATTGGACACAAATCAAATCAAACTTCTTTGTGTTTGTATTTTGCAGCGTGAATTGTGAGTCAGACTCAGATTTAGAAGCTGTTACATGAAATAAATAAAGTGAGAACAGGTAGATCTTCAGAGTTTAGTCCGTGAATCCACCTGGAGGGTCTCTGCTTCAGAGATGTGTCAGGTTGTGGAGGTTTGATCGATCTTTCTCTGGCTTCTGTTGTGGATGTTGTGTGTAACTTTATTACAATTTAATTCAAATTATGTTCTAATTTTATTTACATAACCTTTGTTATGACATTTGAGTTGTAACTGCAACTGCAATATAAATATATATATTTTTTTTATTTAAATTTTTATTGAAGATTGGCCACCTCAAACATCCCGCCACAGGAAAGTAGGCTTTTACATCTCTCAGCTAAGACTGTAATATCATAATTTTGCCAGCAAACAAACACAGATGCACAGTGGTACTTAACACAACTGATTACCATGAGAAAATAATGCATCTACCGATGGACAGTAACACATATGAGACACTGAAAAGGCACCCAATCAAAAACTACAAACAGAAAATAACTGACTCTCTACAAAAACTGGAAAAAAACAGAAAGCGATCAATCACTCCCGCTACTATCAGCTGCATCCAGGTGAGGCCATTCCATGCATATATGGACCTCCATATATGCATGGAACTCGGTCACATACAACATTGCAAAATATCTTACAACAATTTTGACTCTGCTGGTAGGAAACACTCCACACCACATACAAAACGCCACAGACTTAATTTCCAAAGTCCAACACCTGAGACTGGCACCAGGGGAAACCATTGTTTCCTTTGATGTCACCTCTCTTTTCACTTGCACTCCGACATCAGATGCAGTGAATACTGTGAGGACTCAGCTGGAATACGATGCATCACTAAAAGAAAGAACCGATTTTACACCAAACCAAGTTTGGGACTTCTTGGAGTTCTGTCTCTCAACGACATATCTCAAGTACAGAGAAAACTTTTACAGAGAAAAATGGATGTGCCATGGATTCCCCACTGTAACCCATTGTGGCCAATTTGTACATGGAGGACACGGAGAGCAGAGCACTCAGCGCTTACAATGGAACACCACCAACTCACTGGTTTAGATATGTGGATGACACTTGGGTCAAAATCCAAACTATGGAAGTTGAGGCATTCATGAACCACATCAACTCAGTGTACAGCAACATAAGCTTTACCAGAGAGGATGCCAAGAACAACATGTGGCCTTTTCTGGACTGTGCACATTAAGGAAGATGGGAGTCTCAAAGCAGAGGTTTACTGAACGGCCACACACAAACCAATATCTGCATTTTGATTCACATCACCCGCTGGAGCACAAACTGTCTGTTATCAGAACTGAGTTATTCCCTCTGCGGCAGAGGGGAAACAAAAAAAAAGAAAACAAGCATGTCAGGAAATCACTGCAAGTTTGTGGTTAACCGAAATGGGCCTTTGTCAAATCAGTCAATAAAGCTAGCAGAAGAGACAACATTGCATCAAACACAGAGGAGAAAACAGAGAGACACAAAAACATTGACATTTCATATGTGTCAGGATTTTCTGAGAAGCTCAGGGGAATTTACATTTTAAGACCAAAACTGGTTCATCCCAAAGACAGAACACCCAAACCACAGCTGAGTGGCATTGTGTAAACGGTCCAACGTAGCGAGGACTGCTCAGATTCCTACATTGGAGAAACTAAACAACAGTTTAATAAATGCATGGCACAGCAAAGGAGGGCCAGCAGCTCGGGGGAAGATTCCACAGAGTTAATTTCCAAAGTCGACAATGATGATAACGACAAGGATGTCCAGATTTTGGACAGAGAGAAGAGATAGTTTGAAAGAGGGGTGAAAGAAGCCATTTTGCCAACAGAGAAAAGCCATCACTAAACAGAGGTGAAGGATTGCATTTCCAACTCCCCAGTGTTTACAGCTTAGCCCTCCAACACATCCCAAAGCGATTACATCAGCAGTCTCGTCATGATAGAATGCGCCTAGGAGAATGGGACTCCATGTCCTTAAAAACAGCAGCGCAACAAATGCAGGCTGTTCAAGTGCGTGCCACCAGAATTGACAAAGACTTCTGGAAAGGTTTCGAAACGTTTTCAGAAAGAACTGAGCAAAATTCGAGTTGCCTCCGATTTAAGTCTGTTTGCTATCATTAAAATCCTGAGTGGAGTACCTCAGTTTTGCACATCTGTGCTGTTATTAGATCTGATAAATAATTGTGAGTGGCAAGAGCAGCTCATTCAGCACAGGGTTCGGGACATTTTATTTAAAATTTTGGAACTGCATCGGAGCATGCGCCCTGCAAGCTGAAGAAGTCTCACAGCCTGCTAGCAGCAGCAACAGATGCTGGCAGGTATGATTTGAGCAATATGATACTGCTACGGTGGCTATTTAAGTCCAAAGAGACATATGTTTTCTATAGTTGGTTCGGATTGGGGTCATTTCATATTCAAACGAACCGGACAGGTATCCATTTGGAAGTGGACTGAGGCCACCTCAAAAAGTGAATCTCCATCTGGTTGTTTGGTCCGGACCAGGGTTTGCTCGATTGTATTGTTAGTTAATAGACCTGTTTGTGGTCACCCCGTGTTCTTTTATCTGATAATGTGGTGTTTCTATTGTAGTCTTCTGTAGTAGACTCTTCAAACCGTAACTATATTTTACCATATTTAATCTAAAAGGCAGAGGGATGTTTACAGCTTCAGTACTGGACTCACATCAATGCAACAGGTGCCAGAGAGAATCCAGTCATTCCTCACACAGACATTAAATAGGACCCATTGTGTACACTCATTCAGGGGCGTGTACAGTATGATATCAGTGTTCTGTTCATCAAATTGGTGGAGAAGATCATAAGGACACGTCTGCATTGTAATGCAGACGTGTCCTTGCTGACACATTTTCCCCAAAACAGTCATTCTTTCTAATCCAAGTACTGTATGTCAGACTCTGTGCCTTCAAAATTTCCACGGCAACCAACTTTGCAGTTCAGTCTCTGTAATTTCATAATCTCTAACAGTGTCTACACCTGCACAAAAGGTCCAGACCAAGGGGGGAAACAAACTCTGGCCTGGTTAAAGCAGAACAAATGTGGCAGATGTGAATACGCTTGTGTACCAGCTTTACACTGACTACGTGCCTTGTAACCTCCATCATCTACTGCAGAATGTGTTGTGCGGCAATCCAAATTGAAGATGCACAGGATCCGTTTATGCAGCCCTGCCCCCCTTTATTTTAAAATATACCGGATCCACTTTACACATCCTGAGTCTGACTTTCTGTGCGGCCCATCTGGTTTTTAGAATTTGACATAATTTGCTTCCTCATCTGTCAAAAATAGACCTGAGCCGTATTTCTGTCGGAAAACAGGGGAGGGTTCTCCGTCAAGCCGCAGCACCATGGAGCCTGTGGGAAATACCTCAATGACTAGAATGGCTTTTATTTGTAATGTAACTGAGTGCGCACAGATGATGGAGTCTATATGAATGAGCGGTTAGTCTGACTCTGCAGGCTGTTTGCTCTCACTCATTACCAAACTTAGAACACTAATAGTCAGCCGTATTTCAATCATTGGTCATGACTCATGGTATCAAACCACAACCACTTCAACCTCAGACAGCTTAATTTAAATTGTTTATCTGTAGTGAATATGTTACGGCCAGTGGCCTTCATTCGTTTGTTTTCTCTTTTCCCATGTTATTTCAATTCAGGTGCAGTTGCTGCTTCCTGCCAGCTGGCTTCGTTATGGGATTTTGATGTAGACTTTCTCCTGGTTCATTTCCTGTATTTCCTCCTGCAACACGGATGCTGTGTTTAGTTACCTGACTTATATCATCTGTTCTGAAACCGGAAACGCTGAGTATGACAGAGTGATGTAGAACTACTCAGAGTAGCAGCTTTCTACTCAGGGTAGATCAGCCGTTTTTTTTTAAAACGAGGCCCAGAACAAAGACGCACAGCGACCTGCCCAAACATAAAGGCATCTGCCCAACCCATCAATCAGTGGTGCGCTCCGATCAGCACCTGGAGCTCACAGAGCAAGGCCGTGGTACACCATCACACCAGAGTTGCAAAATGGTAAAAAAAAAATTACTTGGTTTATTAACATTTTGTTTACAGTTCCGCTTGGATTTTATTTACTGCGCAGCATAGCTTTGCTGTGCGCGCAGAATCCAGCTGCTGTGCGTGAAAGCGCACGCGCGCAGCTTAGAGGGAACACTGCTTTGGCGCGTCAGAGTCAGTTCGAAACACGTGACTTTCCCATAGCGATACGCGCATCGACACGGGTGTTGCTCTATAAGCTCGACGCATGCGCCGACGCATCGGTGTTGCCAGACCCATCACTAGTTGGAGCAGTTGTCTCGGGGGCACAGCCATAGATTTGGTGGGGTTGCCATAGTTATGGTCGCTTTCCCAAACAACTGGTATTCAGTGCGTAAATACCCACCATCCCTAACCTCTGAAGACTAGGGTTGAGTTTTAGTAAGATCTTGTGAGGCAGTTAGTGGGAATTCTTTTAGCATTACTTAGTTTAGGTATAATTGTACCATTAACCAGCTTTTTATTGTCATGTTTTGTGGCAAAGCACACACTTAGGAAGATGGAGAGTTGGTGTTTTTAGTCCTTCAAGTAAAAGGTAAAGGCTTTGTGACGACCCCCTTAGTCCACTAGGTGTCTCTTTCAGGAAGTAGTTGGACGGCTGGGCTGCCTAATTGAACACACCAGGCTGCCGTTAAAGGCTTGTTTCCAGCCAGTTACTCCCTGCTTGGTTTGGCCTCCAGATGGGATCTGGTGGGAGCAGGCAGCAGCGCTTGTGCACTCATTCCTACTACATGCTGTGGTCGCTACACATGGGTTTTTCTAAATAAATGTTTTTTGACATAGATCTGCTCGTCTGCCTCCTGTTTTTGTAATAGCCTTTGAGCTGGGTGTGACAGCTTCAGTTTCAGAAAAAGCAACAAAAGTTCTGATAACTTGGAAATTAGATAAAATTGCATTTTGACTTGTTAATGATAAACCTGTTTGCCGAGCTGTCTATGTTAACCATCTGTACTAAAGGATGTCTGTTTCAAGAGCATCTGTCTCGTGCTTGTGATGTGACCTTTGGTGTTATGGAGAGTGGAGAGAGAGTGGCCTTCATTTGCTTGTTTTCTCTTTTCCCGTGTTATTTCAATTCAGGTGCAGTTGCTGCTTCCTGCCAGCTGGCTTCGTTATGGGATTTTGATGTAGACTTTCTCCTGGTTCATTTCCTGTATTTCCTCCTGCAACACTTCCTGTAAAGGTTCTCCCCCCGATTGGATACTGAACCTTGACTGTTCAACCTATTCCTTATTTAAACGGGCACTTCTTTACAGATCAAGGCAGCTGTGTTTTGTTGTGCAGCTTGCCGTGAATACATGGTGTCTCCCTTTTTGTTATGGCCTTTGAACCAGGTTGTAACAGAATAAAACATGTTTGCTTACATACCTCTGGTTGGATGGTAAGTTCTTAAATGCAGAAATGGCATTCCACCATGTTCAACACAAAATACATTTTAACTGATACAAACAATTTCTTATGCCCATTACCTCAAACATGGAGCTGAGATATGGCCATGGGTGCACTGGTTCCTCCACTTGAGTCTCTCCTACCACCTCCATTGCCACGTTCTCTTTTTTGAATGGAGGTAGGAGAGCCCACGTTACTGAACAAGGCTGACACATTTCCAAATCCATCCCAGGTGTTAGCAGCAACTGTTGACTGATTCCCTTCTTGTGAGGAGCACAGTGTGTGGCCAATCAAATTTCAGGACAGACGGAATGCAACAGAGAATTACAAACCTATGCTGACCCTAAATGGAATGAGTAACGACAAGCTTCCTAGAAATGTAGTGAACACAAAAATAAAATGTTTATTTTTGAAATATAGTGGAGTGAAAGTCATTACTTTCTGTTAAGAAGAATACTAAAAGTAAATCTTTTGAGTATCTGTACTTCTATCATGCTATCCCCCTGCTCCTCAGGAGGATAGCATGAAAAAAATCTCCCAAATACAATCTGGTCTTTTTCTTTCCTCTGATGCCTTCATCTTCTTCTCATGAACTTTTAAGACAGTTTGCTTCCTTTCTCAGTCATTTTCAAAGTATAACGTGAGAGCGGTGGCGCTATGATGAATGCTTAACACTGAAGCTAACTGGATACATAAACACTAGCAGAGCGAATGTGCAGCCAGCAAGTGAAACTAACAAGGAGAGTGCATGCACATTGGTGTTATGTCAGCACGTCACAATGTTTGGCATGTAGGACAACTAATAGATAAGGTAATTCCCCCAGAACTCGAAGTCAAAGAAAAATATTTTTCACTATACCTTTAAGTACAATACTCAAGTAAATGTACTCCGTTACTGTCTGTCAGGGTTCAGTTTGGCCTGTCTCACCCTGGACAGTTCTAGCACCTTCCGCCTCCCATGCAGCCCAGTTCCACTCCATGCCTGATCAGTTCCACCTGCCGCGAAAATCAATCTAAGACTCATTCCACCTGCCAACCACTCTAAAAAAGCTCTCCGCCTGAGACCCTGCTGCTCCGCCGCTGGCTGACTCTGCCTCGCTGGGGTCGCCCGCCGCCTGAGACCCTGCTGCTCCGCCGCCGGCAGACTCTACCTCGCCGGGGTCGCCCACCGCGACGCCTGCCGCCTGAGACCCTGCTGCTCCGCCGCCGGCTGACTCCGCCTCCGAGGTCGCCCGCCGACGCCTGCCGAAGACTATTATATTGGATATATTGGATATTGGATATATATTGGATTCAGAATGTAATAATAATAATAACTATAATACTATTATTATTATACAATTTATTTAAACGTGCCTTTCAGAACACTCAAAGACACTGTACTGAAAGCAACATAATACCAATAAAGATAAAAATACATACAAGAAACATTTAAGACTTGAAAATACAGTTTCAATATCTGAGTATCTCATATTTATGTTTTCATTTCCTTTGTGACAAAACAAAACTCATCAACTTCATTCCAATTACAAGAACTCCACACTTACACCTCTTAAACATATTTGCCTAGTTAATGACTTAATTAAAAGCAGTTAAGGGACTATAAAAGAGGTCATGTATGTCCCTATTCAATTAGAGATACTCTACATAGGCGCAATTGAGAATGGCAGAAGTGATATAGTACATAGAAAGGAGAAATGTATCCTTAAAATATGTAATCACATTTTTTGTCCTTTGCAGTTTTCTACACCTTACACATATTTATTTTCTGCAACAAATTGTGGATAAGTATGTGCGGAAAGTATGTTTTCGGTGAATATGCTATATCTTTACAATGGTGTACTTCCAGGTATCAGAGGCCATGACACCATATCGCAAAATGTCAGTGTGAGATCACTAAAAGTACTCAAAGTCAGATTAAGTGTTATGCTGCTGGAGAGACCCAGGATCCCATGGGAGGGCTAAAGGGAAAATAACATTTCTCCATTTGAAGCGAGACAAGTCACTTTGTTTTTATCTGTTCAATGTCGTTGCCCAAGTCTCTCATTGGCTAATCAATGAAACCCAAGAGGGCTCATCAGGCACCAAGGAATGTCAGCCAAAAGCCTTTGATCTGCTGACCTTCATCTGCTGTGCTCCAGCAAAAAAATACCATAGAGAGTGATCCATGTTTGCATGCTTTTAATGGGCCTCAGAGGGCCTTGTTGATAGTCCTTTGGTTTCAAGAGGGTCAGTTCTGTGAGCATGCAGCATAGCCTTGAAAACCTTTGTCAACTTGCTCCTAATATATTTCTATAGGCCAATACAGCATCATATCTATGACAGTAAACTAAGAGGTGTGTTGATAATACATGATTATGTGATTCCTTGCTTATTCCATTAAAATTGTGATTATGCAAAAAATGAGGGTAAGTTAAATATGGAAACATCTCATTCCTATGAGCAAGACATCAAGCTGCTGAGACACTTCAGCAAGATCTGAACAGGCACGCAAACAACACACACAACCACACACAAGTGCCTTTATAATTTTAATAAGCTTGATAAAATGAACATTAATAACATTAATAGCACCACAATTAGTGCACAAGTTTCATTTCTCTGGGCCTTGTCTTTGAATAGGTATAATTGCATTATGGATGGGACAGAGAAACTGATTTGGTTCTTTGTGACATCCATTTATCTTCATCTTGGTTGACCAAAATGACATCTCTTGCTGTAGTCTTTCTCTTTATAAGAAAATCTCATAGTCTCTATTCCAATGGAGCAACCTTCTCTTAACCACAATTAATGACTGTAACCTTTTAATAGTCTACCTATGAATTCATAGCAAAAGCAACCTCTCTGTTGTCCATGGACAAGCATTCAACGTGATGATATGACCGCATGAAAATGAAGAGGGAACAAAGAGAGAGGCTTTGTTCAAGCATATTACTCAAGGGTAATATACATGAGTCTGACATCCTGACATTTTTGGGCTGATCTGTTAGATAAACAAAAATAATGAACATAGTTGCCACATTTATTGGAGTGATTTGCGCATGCGGGTTATAACCAAATATGAAATGTCATGCATTGTGTAACATATTTGATCTTGTTGTGCTTTTGCTATGGTGATTTGTCATGTTTTAATGCCAAGCTATTTTTTTCCCAATTAATAAAGGACATACAGAAAACGTTTTCAGTAGCAATTGTCAATTTTAGATTTGTAACGTTGAAATAGTACAATAAGTACACAAGGATTATAACATAGCGCACACTGCATCAGGTGGAGATGACACTTAAGCATTCAGTCAAAGATGTATGTGATCTCATAAAAAATGAAGATCTGCAAGACTACCGATGGCAAGGTTATTTTAGAGGGTGAATTAATAAACATCCTTGTGTTAAAAATAAAGACTTTAACCCAAAATGAGCCTAGTTCCAGACATCAAGGATAAAGCAGGTAAGGTGGGTGGATTGAAAAATACAGTAATATAGCCCTTCCTAGCAATATGTCAAAAGTACTAGAGATAATCTTGCAATTCAGGATAAATGATTTAATCAACTCTAAGGAACACCAGTTTTTCTTTAAGGCTAAACATGGCGCTGACCTTTGCATATGTGTTTCTAATCAAACAGTGAAAAAGTATGGAAGACAGCCCATCAGTTCTTATGTGTTTTGTTGATACTTCTAAAGCTTTTGATTGTGTGAATCACAGTAAGTTGTTCTTTAACCTGAGTCACAGAGTATCATCTCTGTACATTGTAAGACTGCTGGCTTACTGGCATGACTTTCTTATTTTTTTAATAAACTTTTGTCAAACATGTCACGTGTCCATTTTGATTTACTCACGGATGATCTGTCTCATAGACTGAGGGCATGTAACACTGGGTGTTTTATTGCAAATCTATTAGTGGGTTATATTATGTATGCTGTTAATCTTGTGCTTTTTAGTCTACCAAAAGCTGGATTTCAACAGCTGTTGAATATATGTACTGTAGCGCATGAAATCAAATACAATGTCCGAAAGAGTGCTGTTATAATCTGTCGAACTAAAGAGGAAAAACGTGAGGTAAAAATATCTCTATATAAAGCATCTTACACACCACTGTACACCATGCACTTGTGGTCAAACAATAAAAAGACAACTCTGAAAACACTTCAGGTTGGCTTCAACAAAAAAGACCAAACTGGTACAGTGCAAATTAAATGTTTGTGACAGCAAGAGTCAGCACTCTGGAGGCTGTGATTAGAAATATAATTTATAACTTTATATGTCTTCTAAAAGAGTCTGAGAATAAGATGGTCATGGCCTTGGTAAAACCACGGTTGAGCTCTACATGATACCGCTGTCAGCTGTGGAGACACTGATATTTTTTTAGCTGATAGCAGTTGTATTTGCGTTGTGAGTTTGTTTCTTTTTCAGTTTTTTAGCTGAACTCTGAGTCTGAAACTATACTTTCTATCTATCTCAGTGATATTAGTTCCTATTGTTGTGATACTCGAGAGCAGTCTTGATACCCCATTTGGTCTTGTCTCAGTCCTTGACATGCCTCCCAAGAGAGGTGTCCAGGGCGTTTTTAGAAAAAAATACCCGAGCCACCTCGACAGACTCCTCTCTGGTTTAGTCTTGGGCTTGTTTCCCTCAAAGACTTGATCTTGTCCTTGAGTTTAACTCAGTCTCAGTGGTCTTATAAAACTAGTTCCTTAATTAGATTTTATTAAAGACGATTTAGGCTACAGGGTAAAAAAAAATAATGTCCTCCGTTTCCAAGATCTATTAAATAATTCACTGATGTTATACAGAAATTATTTGGTTTCTAGCTTTGTTTTTTTAAAGATGTTTTCAAATTGCTTGTAATATTAATCTAATAAATACTGTAACAGTTCAAATAACTAACATTTTTGTCATATTTGGTCATCTTTTTGCTTAAGCCAAATGTCCAAATTTTATTTACATTTCATCTGTTACCTCATTTTAACTGACAGTCAAAGACTATTAAAAAATAAATGTAAAAAACTGTTTGCACAAAACTAATTGTAAGATAACCACCTCATCTTTTTAACTCAGATTCAAACTGACTTTTAAAATAAAAAGAAGTATTGCAAAAAAAGATTATCCTAATTCCTAACACAGAAATAAATAAATTACATCACCACATTCCATCTATAAATGAACTGGCTATTGCATTGTTTTGTTAGATGATGTCATGTGGAAGTCATATTTTAGCCTGCTATTCAAACATTTTGTTTGGAGTCCTCCAATGACCTGCCAAACTGGCCTCCCTCAATTGATCAAAAGGATATTTTAATTCAGCAATAAAGTAAGTTCAACATCTGTATTTTAATTAAATGAAAGTATGTCAAATAGAATATAATGTAGGAATGATGATTTATGTTTTTAACATCATACAAACATACAAATTCATATCAATCACAATACCACATTTTTTGAAAAAAGTTAAAAAAAAAAAACTTTTGAATATAACCATAGTAAACAAAACTAAGAAGCTCTATCATATGAAAGTAGTGTAAACACAAGTAAGACACATTTTGTATAGACACCCAGCACGATCTCAGCACCGTAGCCTAAACATGAAAGACATGCTTTTCATGCTTCAAACTGTCACATCTCCAGCCAGACCTCGGCAGCGCTTTGAGAATTACCCTGACTTAATCTGTGACAAATTTGCAGAAAAAGAAGAAGAAAGAGCAATATAATTTTATTATATGGGAGGGCAGAGCAGAAAGACAGGAAGACAGGAAGGTTTCAGCAACTGCAAGGCTTGAGTATAGATGCCGCTTATCAAGTCTTTTTGCAAAATGTCCACAGCTTTGGTTGCCTCCAGACATATGTTGGATAGAAAGTATACCTGAAGCCTGTACCTTTAGTTTAACTTTTTGGAGTCACACATTTAAACAAGCTTGGACAAATGTGATGGCATGTATCCCCTTTATTCATGTTACTCTATCCTCCAAATAGCAACACAGGATGTGGCTCTTTTATTGTTTACATTATTACAATAGAGGGAAAACATTTGAAATATTAAGTCAAATAATATCTTTGGTGCAATGAGACATCCTGACCAGTAATGGATTTAAAATGTCAGCTATCCACTAAAATGTTATGACTGTAAAGGCTGACACAAAGAGATGTTTAAAAAAAACTTCTCAATATAGAACTAAATGGCAAAAGCCCTCTTCTGTAAAATGTGGAAGTATTTATGCCAAGATAGTTCCATGATTAAGGAACATACTGTATGAAGCACAAAACGTTCTTGCCATCTTGAGTAAACTGTAACTGCTTCTGAATCTGTATGGTTGGATGAATCCAGGCATGAAAGCAAAGGCATAGCATTCCAGTTACCACTAAACTGCAGTAGACAGAGTTGTAAATCATCAAAATCCAAACTGCAGGTGTATTTATTGATTCAGTCAGTAACCAAAACTTATTGGAATTGAAAAACAAATGTGTTCAATGTTTATATATAGAAACATTGGGATACATCAGCAGTGGGATGGATCTGGAGAGACGGCATCCATCCCACTTTGGTTGGTGCAGCTCTTCTTTCTAGGAATCTGGCCGGATTTATTAGTTCTCCAAAATGTTGACGACCCAGGGTCCAGACCAGGAACCAGGGCCATAGTTTAGCCTCTCTGCAGCTTCTGTACTGTTACCCACCCATTACCACATTGAGACAGTGTCTTGCCCACAGCCAACACCAAACAGATTGAAAACTAATCTAAAAGGACCTAATCATTAAAATTTCATAAAAATGAATACGTCTCAACTTGAACCAAAAATAAAACAAATGTAGTTTACTGAATATAAGGTCTCTCTCTTCTTCAAAGACTTTGTTAGTTGATGAAATGATTTCTGATCATCAGAGTGCTTTATATTGTCTCACATAAACATGCCTGCAGAGGACCATAACTAGAAGTTGACTATAGTATAAATGAGTCAACTTCTAGTTATTTAAATTTTCACATTTATAGAAACGCGGGAAGAGGAGGAGGAGTAGCAACCATCTTTCAGTCTGATTTATTGATAAGTCACAGGTCAATTAATAGCTACAATTCCTTTGAATACTTTACCTTGTCTTCGAATTCAAAAGTAATAAAAAACACTTCTGTTTGTTGTTTTGTATCATCCACCAGGCCCTTACTCTCAGTTTTTAGATCAGTTCTCAGACTTCTTATCTGATTTGGTGTTAAACACTGACAAGGTTATTATAGTGGGGGATTTTAACATTCATGTTGACACTGAATGCAATACCAATGATGTAACATTTAATACTATCCTAGACTCAATTGGTTTTGCTCAAAATTTGCATCAAACCAACGCATTCTTGCATTCATACTTTGGACTTTGTGCTGACATATAGCACTGATTGTGAATAAATAACAGCATTTCTTCACAACCCTGTCCTATCTGACCATTTTTAATAACCGTTGAGTTCAATTTAACTGAGTTCTCCATCCCCAAAAGAAGGTTTCATTATAGTAGATCTTTATCACACAATGTATCATAGCAAACTTTATAGAATCGGCCCCCCTTTTAATTACCTCAGCAACACAGAAATACACAGCAGAGGACAGCAATTTTATTTCATCCCCGTCACAAATTGATGCTCTTGTTGATTGTGTTACTTCCTCGTTGCATTTTGCATTAGACAACATAGCCCCCTTGAAAAAGAAGGAAATTATTCAATGGAAGCTGGCTCCCTGGTTTAATACAGAGCTGTGTTCTCTGAAGCACAATGTTTGGAAAAATGGGCTCTACACATCTAGAGGAACCCTACCTAATCTGGAAAAAAAACTGTTGTATAAGAAAACGTTTTGACCAATCTGTCTGTATGATTTGATTAAATTTGACTTTGTAGCGTGCCTTGAGATGACGTGTTGAGAATAAAATTTAATTGAGTATGATAAAAGCATGATTATTCATGATTAAATATTTACAAAGCATCTAATATTAAACATTTGATAACCTGTCACTGTTTCATGCGATCTTTGACACTCAGTTAATTACTTTTTAAATAACACACATTGCATATTTTACCAGTTAATGTTTGTATAATATTATACTGTGTATATTTTATGTTTGAACAGACATAACCTGTTCAACAAAATATATTTTTATTCTAAAATTACCATTTACATTGCTTTGCTTAGAACAAAACACCTCCATAAAAGAACAACAACTGTGCACAGGCATCATCAAGTACAGCAATGACACAAAATCTGTAGAGAAAACCAAGTCAGTTGCCACCAAAGCACTTAAAAAAGCATAGGAAGTGCCAGCTTTGAAAATAACTGTCATTCTGCCTTGATGGAAGATGTCCAAAAGCAGAAGCACTCAGCCTTTCCCAAGTAAGGAGGGAAAAAAAAAAATTATCAGATAGGTCAGAATACTACCTTAGGGGGGAAGATGGGACCTAGTTATTTTTGTGGTTGTGAGTACTTTAAACACATTTACCAATTGTATTGTTTTGTTTTACTTTGTTTTGTTTTTCAACTCCATTAGTGTATGCTCAACACCATTCTGACTACATATATGAGCGAAAAAAAGGAACCCCACGATATAACATTTGCATATAATTAAAAACAAAAACAATCATCTGATGAGTTCATCAGGGTGTAAAACCCAATATTGTAATCATCTAGTTTTTACCCCCTAGTGAATTGGTGAAAATCCAGAAAATTTGACAAAGTCAGCTTTACTTTATATGACTTACTTTTTGTAATGTATGATCAATTTGTAGAACAAGCTGATCACAGATGAACCCACAGTTGAACATGAGTTTAAAACAGTTATCAGGCTCAAGTCTCAGGAAGCCTCCTGTAAACTTTTTAGGGTTTGTTTTTCAAATTTATTAATTTTTTTACTGTTTTCTAAATTTTTAAGAATCACTTTTTTGCTAGCCAAGTACAATTACTCTTCTTTTTATTTTTTAAACCTAAAAACCATGTTACCAAAATCAGAAATCCACAAGCCAAGTCACAAATTTGTAAATAGTAAAGTTATGTTATTTTTTTTAAGTTTAAGAAGTTATCTTTTTCATTATTCTTGCATTTACAATACATAAATAATTTTGATTAAAAACATGAAATGTTTAGTTTTATTTATTGTTAGAAAGAGAGAGAAAAAAATATTGTTTATAATGTGTGTGGAAAAATCTGGTTTGTATGCGATCTGTGTGTGGCAAAGCAATGGAAGAATGAAGAAGACTATGTCCATGCTGTTGCACCTAACAGCCTGAAATGGATATGAACATTGGAAAGATGACACTCGATTACAGCACTGTGTCAGACTGTCACCTAACACATTTAGGACTTTCCTGAGAGGGAGAACCGACATGCCTGGGACCCCTCCAGGGATCTACAAAATCTTACTCCCAACCATACAATGGTCTCTTTTCCTATTTCCATCACAAGGTTTGCATTGGGAGAAAATGGCTGAAGTCCCAACTTGCAGGCGAGTAGACAGACGCCTTCAAACTTTACTAGTTGAGTACAGTCTATTTCCTATGAAACTGACGACATAAGCAGACAGCAAACATCAACAAGCTGTCTATACGATCTGTCTTTCTCTGAGTTGGATGGAAAAGACTGAATCGCAACTGTGAGAGAATCGGCTTCCAGTCCAAGGGCAGTCAAGAGCCACACCTCTGCAAGACGTGTAGAGGTTTCCCCAGAAGTGCCTGGAGCTGGATCTAGCACCGCTGCTTCGTCACATTGCAAGCTGCCTTATTGAGCAACTCAGGCGGAGAAGCTTGGTTCTGACTTTCTCGCTTTGCTGTAAAGTACCATCGAAAGACGAACATCCTGCTGTCACCAGAATGGGGCACAAGATAAGGTTTTGGAAAAGAAAACAGTGAAAGTTAGTTTGAAATTAAACTATTTTGGGTATTGTTTAATTTTCTTTGTGTTTTAATGTGCTTTTGAGGCTGAAGTTCCATGTCCTTTTAGCTGCTACAGCTGATAGCTGGTGACCAGCTTCCTTTGTTAAAACATAGCTTTTTGTTTGCTCGCTCCACAATGATCAGATAATGCACCATGAGAGTTTGTACAATTAATACATTAATAAGGAGCAACAATGGTGATTAATGGTATTTTGTAGAACTTTAAAGGATGTTATTGGGCTAGCTGCTTTGTTGTTAGCTACAGTGAACCGGTGAGCTTTCTTTAAAAGTTCTCTTTTGCATTTTAAGAGTTACCAATTAAAATCTATCTTTTTCCTAAGAAATAATTATGTAATATTAACAATCTAATGTCCTAAAGGGTCCCGATTTTTTATTTGGCAAATGAATCCTTAAAATAAAGTTTTCTTAAATAATCTTTTATCTAACTGTTTTGAGTTGCATTATGAATTGGTGAACACACATACCAATTGTTCTCAATTAGTTCAGGCTAATTTGACCTCATTCCAAATTCTTTACGATTCATTTTGGTTCTCAAAAGTTAAACAGCTACACTGAACATTAAAACATCAGAATTATTTTATGGAAATTGTTTTCAACTATATAATTTGTCATTTTGTGTGTAGATGGTTCATTTGTTTTATTTCATCTTAAATGTGTTTAGTAGTTTTAGTTAACGTTATAGTCAGCCATTTTTCCAGACGTTTCACAAAGTCCCATTTTGAATAATTATGCATGCGCAAGACCGTCTTACCTCAGGGGGATCGCCTGAAAAAAATCTCTGAAATTCAGTCTGGTCTTATTTCTATCTACTGAGCTGTGACAAAGTCGGTGATAACACAATTTGCCTCAGTTTATATATTTTGGTAACATTCTTGTTTGTTTATATTTTGCATTTCTACTGATTATTTACTATAACATCTTAGTTTAAATCAATTCAGTTTCTGTTTGTAGTTGTTTATCATTTAACTTGTGTATTTTATTTTGGTGAATTTACCTTGTGTTGCAGGGAGGAAGTGTTACTTCACTTCCTGGAATTAGGCTTTCCTGTTGGAGGAATGGCACAGGAAGGTACCAAGTGAAGAGGGGGAAGGGATAGCTACTCCAGTTTTATGTAATTAAATTTGGGCATTGGGTAGTTTCATTCTGTTTGTATTTAATTTTGCATTGTTGTAGTCATATTCAGACTGTTGCTGAAGTCTATTGAAGGAAACAGTGATAAAGTAAAAGTATAAACTGTTTAGGGCAGGGGTGCTCATTAAGTTGATCGCGATCGAGATCGCGGAGGCAGTACTGGTCGATCACAGAGTGACGTTGAAAATCATGTGGTCCACACTCCTTACCAGTTGGTGGCGGTAATGCTCACCTAACGTTTTTTGCCCACTGCCAATAAATTTCAAGAAGAAGAAGAAGACGTTGGAAAAAAACAAGCCTGTTAGCGAATTACCTCAGATTTTAAGACCTTGCTAAAACATATGCTGACCAAAATGAGTGAGAAAGCTGGGCCAAGTAAGAAGGCAAAGACATATCACTTTCATATGGAATGGGAGGTGGACTTTTTTTTCACGATGTCATTTTCGAAGTGCGTTTGCCTCATCTGTAATTCTACCATCGCAATACCAAAGAAGGGAAATGTGGAGCGGCATTTTTGGACTATTCATGGAAAATACGACATTGACTTTCCGCCGAAAAGCCAGCTGAGAAAGAGAAAGGTGGAGGAACTAAAATCCCAGTTGTCCGGACAGCAGTCATTTTTCACTCAACAAACTTCAAAAGCGAAAGTCGCCACCGAAGCATCGTTCCGGGTGAGTCACGCCATCGTTAAAAACAGTAAATCCTTCCAAGACGGAGAGATGGTAAAAGAAGTATTCGTTGAAGCAGCTGACTCATTGTTCCGAGACTTTAAAAATAAGGCAGAGATAGTATCTTCAATCAAAGCTCTGCAGCTGTTAAGACCTACAGTTACACGGCGCTGTGAAGCCATGGCTGAGGATTTAACCCAGCAACTGTGGAAGGACATCGGAGATAGTGAGTGTTTCTCCCTGCAGTTGGACGAATCTACAGATGTGAGTGACACAGCCCAGATGTGCATTTTCATTCGTATGGTGTTTAGTGATCTCACTGCAAAAGAGGAGCTATTGACAGCACTTCCCATGAAGGAACAGACGCAAGGAGAGGACATTTTTCAGACGTTTAAAAACTTTATTGAGAAAACTCAGCTCCCAGTGTACAAATTGGTGTCTATCACCACAGATGGAGCACCTGCAATGGTTGGACGTGTGAATGGATTTATTGCAAAGTGCAGGCAGAAGGATGCATTCCCAGACTTCTTGAACTACCATTGCATAATCCACCAGCAAGCGTTATGCGCTAAAATGCTGAACATGAAAGATATCATGGATGTGGCAATGAAGATCGCCTTTTCTATTCGAGTCAGATCCCTTCAAAGACGGTTATTCCGTGCACATCTGGAGAAGGCTGACTGCGACCACTCTGAGTTGTTGCTACATACTGATGTGAGATGGCTTTGTTGTGGGAAATTCCTCCAAAGATTTCGAGAACTCTGTCTGGAGATTAAAGAGTTTTTCCGTGTATCTGGACATGCAGAATATGAGCAACTAAATGATGGTCAATGGCTGTTGGACTTGGCATTTTTAACTGATCTGGCAAACTTGTTGAATGATCTTAACCTTGAGCTGCAAGGAAAAGACAAAACGGTGATCAATATGATTAGCTCAGTTAACGCTTTCAAACGAAAGATGCAACATTTAGCCTCAAAGCTGCAGCGCCATGATTTGGCAAGATTCCAGAACCTGGCGTCAGAGCTGGAGACGCAAGGGAAGGCCTGTAAGCAACTTGACAGTGCACGCTACACGGAGCAGATGAACAATTGTCTGGCAGAGTTTGACAAACGCTTTCAAGACTTTTCTTTGCTCAAGCCAGTCGCTACATTCATGTGCTATCCTTTTCAGGAAGATGCTGAGGTTGATTCACTCGCATCAAACACTGCAGCACTGTTTCACTTGAACTCTTCTGGAGTGGAAGATGAGATTTTGACTCTACAAACTGACATTGAGCTGAAGTCGAGAGCTCATGGACAGTTCTGGAACTTACTCACAGAGGAAAAGTATGCCAACATAAGGAAATGTGCTACCTCCTTGACTGCATTATTTGGCTCCACTTATTTATGTGAGTAAGCCTTTTCATACATGAAAATCATTAAGTCCAAATACCGTTCAACCATGACGGATTAACATTTGGAAATGTGCTTGAGGCTGGCTCTCAGCAGCTACTGTCCGGACTATGCATCCCTGGCTGATTCAATTCAGTGCAAGTCATCAAAGTAAACTAAATGTAAATACTTATTATGTGTGTTGTGCAATATTAGCTTATTCGGTTATGCAAGGTACATCAACATACATTGTACATACAAATAATCCTTAATAAACTTGAAAATAGTTATATGTTTTGCTTTTTTGTCGTGGGTAGGTAGATCATTTTGATTTGGTTGTTTTATAAGTAGCTCGCATGCTGAAAAAGTGTGAGCACCCCTGGTTTAGGCCTGATTGGAAGAGTCCATTGGAGGCCATTTTGTCTAACTTGGAATAAGAGTATTTAAGCCAAGCAATTGGAGAGGTTCAGGAGAGAGGGGGCCGAGAATCAGGTCAGTGTAGCTGAGTGCGCGTGACGTTAATGTTAAACCTTTGAGTTATTTTTTGGGGGGATTTTTGTAAATATTTTTTTGCCGTTTTTGTGAATAAACCACCTGCTACACTGGACATCTTTTGCCTAACTGCCTTCTTTAGCCACTTTGGCCAGGCTATCTCACATGAGCCCTTCCTCTTCTTCACCCTATTTATTTATGCTTGTCCTTTTCCCATTTCTGTCTCACTGTGCAAATGAGGAGGGGGCAGTCTTAAGGGGACAACTGCTCCCTATTGGTTGGTTAGCATCAGCCTTCCGTAGTTGGAAACGTCATGCTCCTGCCATTAATGGCTCCGCTACCGGCCGCTGTCACATTGGATCATTGAGCTGAGGCATTTAGTAACTTGATTTGAAAACAACGCCTTAATTACAGATTTTATTATCTGTTGTGTGGACGTTCTGACTGAACGTGTGTTTTATTAAGCGGCTGACATGGAACCAGATGTCTGCAGGTGTCGTGCCAATTCTCCCAACAGAAACTACAGCCTGGGTGCTCGAAGTTTGCTTTGGGATGGAGGCGGCAGCAGCAGATCCTGTAGGCTCCATCTTGTTTCCAGCCATCTAGTTGTGGAAATAAAGATGTTGAACTTTTATTAAAAAGCAAAAAAAGAGTTGTTACCTCATCATTCAGTTACTGGCTTACAACAGAAAATGAGACTTTATTGCTCTCCTCTGGTATCGCAGCCTACGCGATTGTTTGAACACCGTTTGCCTAATATGAGAATGAAGTTTTGGGAGCTGATGTCCCCTTAAGCTTGCCCTTCCTCATTTGCATAATAAGACAGAAAAGGAAAGGCATAAATAAATAGGGTAGAAGAAATAAACCGGGTACAAATATTGAAAGGAAGAATAAAACAGACAACAATATTTAAACACAGACAGAAATAAATACATTTAAAAACTAAGTAATTAATAAAGTTGACAGTTATAATGAAAAATAAAAATGAGCAATGACCAAAACAAAATGACCAAAAAATGTTAAAAGCAAAATTTGTTTCCCATCTGTTTTTCAGGTAAATAGAAAAAAATGAACATTGAGTACATGATTGAGATAAATTCTATAGCCTACTGCTCCACACTGCCGTGACTGTAAATAGTATGAGTTCTCCATAAAATTCTTGTAAGACATAAAAATGGTTTTACGTGTAAGTAGGCTACATCTCTGAATAACATTGTATTCTTATTATCATTAAAGAAAACAAAACAAACAAAAAAAGAGATTTATTCTTACAACAAAGAGTAACTTTATTAACGTTGTTTTTTAGTATCTAAAATAAAAAAAATCTAAAGAGCATCAAAGTGCTTTCTAAATTTCTCTTTGACTTCATACTTTTTGTAAAATTGTTCATACTGACATATTTACAAAAACAACCAGCTGTTTTTGAAGATCGTTAGCAATGTAATTTATATGTCGGGCGACAGTATCATTGGACAGAGGGATAGTTTTTATTTTTGCACAACTTGCATCTTCCAGCAAGACAGAAACCATGTAATGCTGCCGTCAGTATCATCTCCTCTGCTAGTGTGTTTTTTTTTTTTTTGCCCACAGCAATTTGGTACCCCACCGTATAACAGTGCTTGCTGGTTTACTGAAGTAGTATTCACAAAGTGGGATGAATGCTGGCTATATTCAGCACATTTTCGCTGATAAACTCAAGCAGCTTATCAGCCTTATTGTCTTTAAGTGATACCTTAATTTATTTGGCTTCAAGCTGTCTGCTACCAACATTTTTAGACACAGTAAACACATCGGTCTTTACTCGTTTCCCATCGTAGTCACAGTGAAGCCAAGCGCTACATACGCCACTACATACTACTGTGTCCTGTAAAAAAAAAGACAACCCTGCACTAATGCCATAGAGCGAATATTCCATGTGCGCTCGCTGATGATGAGAGCACCACACTGCTACCTACCTACTGTGGGTGACTGTGGCTTGATGGGTTGAGTAGTCGTCTGCAATCAGAAGATTGTGGGTTCAATTCCAGCTTCCCCTTGCCTCATGTCGAAGTGCCCCTGGGTAAGGCACTTAACCCTGAGCTGCGTCTCGCTGTATAAATATGTGTGCGTTAGTGAGAGCAACTGGCTGAATGTGGCTGTACAGAGCTTTGGGTGGTCAGCATGACTGGAAAAGTGCTATATAAGTTCAGTGCATTTACACTTTATCCTAGTACAGTGAAAAACAAGCATATTCTGCGCCCCCATCATTTGAGAAGTACTGTCCTATTCAAAGGTTCAATCAATTTGACATAAAGGCCAACTTCCTTATTGCCCATCTCTGGAGAAAATGTAAACAAATCAACCAAACAAATAATAAATATAACTATATTGAGATGAGTTGATGCTAAAGATGTTCTTGTCTTACTTTTTTCCCATGAGGAGTTCACTGAGAGATAATATAAAGTGATTATTGAATGTATCTTTGTCACCACAAGCAGTTCCATTTATTGGTTTTAAGAATGATACCTTCCTTCTAGGTTCACACATCCACATAAACATGGAGTCCAACACATTTCCATGTGACACAGACTAAACAAAACAAACAAGTCTCTAGGCAGCAGATGGGCCTTTGCAAGACAGCTGTGATGAGTAGACAATGCAATTAATACAATATTCAATGGTTTCAAACTAATATGCAACTCAACAGAGTTGGTAACTTCTAATTCTAAGAAAGCAAAAACATCTGATAAATATCTTAGGTAAATTTTCTTCATAAATCTAGACTACTGTTTTAATTCAATTTAAATAGTTATTTGGATCTCAAAAATCCAATGCATTTTGTTTTGACACCAATGGATTTAAAGCAAAGTTCTGCTCTAACCACTGGGCCACCACTCCTCAAATTTGTCCTCTGCATTTAACCCATCCTTTAGGGAGCAGTGGGCTGCCACTATGCGGTGCCTGGGGAGCATTCTGGCACTAAGGGTCTTGCTCAGGAATCCAACGTATTGGTGGTTGCATTATTTTTTTTTAATCAGCCAATAGATGAGGCAAACATAACCTTGCTCTTTGTGCATAAGATACATGTTTAGGATCCTACTGTAAATATAATGTTTGCTCCTCTTTTTAAGGGTGGATAGATTTGTTTGTGTTTTAAACCAACTTCATGGCTACGCATAACAAAATTTAGAAGTGACATATAAAATAAATTTTATACAGATTCCCTGAGAGAAATAAACAATTACATACAAGCAAAAAACAGAAAAAACAATATTCTAATGTGGAAAACCTATTTGTGAAATATGTTCCCAGTTTGGCTCCACATATCCCCATAGCTTGTGTGTCTATCAGTGCATAACAGTAAGAAACCGGTTATATTTATGTATGGTATACAAGAAGACCTAAATCTTTGATGAGATCACAATTTGTGCTATTCATTTGTATGTTACACATTAAAGATTAATGTGTATTGACAGTGGTTCTAAAACATGTTGATGTCTCCCTGCAAAGCGGAATTTCTCTATCAGGCTTTATGGTTTAAGCGAACAGCTTTCACCTAAAATGTATACTTTTTAGGACTGATTTTGTGACGCACTTTTAAATAACTGTTGTCCTAGAGTAAGCAAACCTTTGTGCATTTTCTGTTCAATGTGTCATAAATAATTCATGGTGCAGGATAACGGATGCTCTTACAACAAATTACATAAAACATATTTAAAGTTTTTAGGAAAGATTATATTTTATGTTTTTTACCTGTTGCAACAGAGCAGTGTTAACACTTGGCACAAGCCCATAAATCATATTTTCCACTGTTGGGAATCTACTTGAATTTATGGGTGTACACTGGCTACTGTTAACTGAAGTTGAGAGCCTACTCTTACGTTTTTAAACTGCCCAATCTTAATACAGGAAACAGTGTCTGGGGACCATGGCAGGTACAATATTTTAGCTTCCCCCTGTTCACTACTTTTCAAATAGCATAACTCCACTCTAGAATAATAACAGCTTCTCCAGGGGAATAGTTAAACAATGTGCAGTGTATTGGGATACACCTGGCTATATCAAGCATGTATTTCTTAACCTCAAATAGTAGTCTTATTTTTGTTTGTTTGTTTTTTACCAGAAATATTTCACATTTTAAACCCCAGTTCAAGGATTCCATCTGAGAGTACAATCCACTTTGCATTTGACTCAAACGCCACCTCTGTTAGGTAATGGACCCAACAGACATGACAAAGCAAAGATCACTGGGTGCTCATAACAACCCTCTCTTCCACTTGTCTCTCTACGGTTATACTTTTGTTGACGTAGTTGGCATTTAACTTTAGGGCATAGCAATACTGATTAGTTGTTTTTTGTATGTGTGTTCATTGGGACCCGTTGTGTTTGCTATTTTTAGAAAAATACAATCTGACCAATAGAAAATAAAGGTTAAAAAAAATCTAAACAAAAGCTTTCTTCAGTTATATGAGCAGCAACAAAGTTCTGGTAAAAAAAGAGAAAACAACCCCCTGTAAAATCTAGGATTTCACACATTTAATCTGTACCTGGGATATTTAATTGCGTAAATAGAGTATAGAGTATAGAGTTATACTTACAGAGTATAGAGTTATACTTTTTTTTTACCATGGCTGTATAATTTAAGTTTTATAATTGTATATTTTCCAAACATATACCAAAACAATAATAAAATGCATACCAAATTAAATGTCAGACAGCAGTTTACTTCTGCAAAGTCAGAAGTGAACTTTACCAAATCTGAAAGCCTATTCATATGTACCCTTACCATCTGCATGGCATGCTCAGCAATAAGATTAATGAGGTAGAAGGATTGACCCTACCAAGAACTGTGAAGGGGGCATGTTGCTGTTGTGAGGGCACCAAATTAATACTGAAGTATATACCAATGAGAATCCTCTCCTCTGTGCAGGGCTCGAGCAGAGACCCCGCAGTCCGTTGCCATGCGGTATTCAATAAGGTTTTTGTCACGGATGTAAAAAATAGGCCGAATAGGATGAATGCAATGAAAATACCCAAGTATGACGGTAAGTCAGCCTTTGAGAATCTTAGCATTCAGTTCAACACATTGCACGCTGCCATCGGCTGGTCACAAAGCTCCTTAACTTGCCATGTCTTTGATGGGGGACAGCCTGTACTGCCTGCTGCTGTTGGATCCTGCTGAGAGGGCTGAGTATGACATGCTGAAGGGTGCGCTGCATTCAGTCAGTTCTTCTGAGCAAAGCTCTTGCAATGAGTGCTCAACAGAGATGTGGAGGAGAATCTCTGCAAGCATTGACAGTCTGACCAGAAGAATTGGCATGTGATCAGTTTGTGTGGGCATCATTCCCACCTGATATACGCCCCCACACAGAGTTTGCCCACCCATACACCTTGCTCTGGAATGTGCACTTGAAAGAGAGATGGTGACAGCTTCTGTGCAAGAGCCCGCAGAGGGGGTGCCAACAATGATCAGGTCAGCAGGAGCGTATGAGATGGTGGCTGAGAGACCAGTGTAGCTGGAAGAAGTCACAGAACTGATTATGGGACTGAAATTACCCAAAGAAAAACATTAGCAGACAACACCAAAGCTGTGCCCGCATCTTTGCTGTGGGAGCACTGTACTGTACATCTGGTGAAGCACTATCCCACCCATACCAAGGCTGTGGGGAAAAATGCAAGGCCTTAGTCGGTGGGAAGTTGTGCTTCCCCACAACTGTGTCCAGCGCACCCCTTCCAAAGGCCATCAGCCATGATCTGAGTACCCTTAAGAGTTATTGTTATGGTGGGAAAGACTTTTGCCACATTCATGTCTGCATTGAGGAGTCTCACTGTAATGCATTGGTAGACACAGGGTCGACAGTGACAATGATTTGACTGGAGGTGGTGCAACCGGGAAGGCAACTGGAGAAACCTGGCGTGTTGGTGCCAATGCAGGGGACGACAAACCTATTGCTCACATTTGGGTGAAATAACGTCATACGTCTGGTCTGCGTAGCTCATGTACCTAATGCATTCTAGGTATGGACTTTTTGAGTGCAGATGACTATCAGTTGTATTTGGAGAGGGCTGTTCTGAGTTTTGGTGAGGTCATGTTGTTTATTTGAGACTCCAGAATGTTTGGGGTGGTGCACAACTGACAGTAGCATTTCAAAGATGCTCTCGGGAGGTCTCCCACACTGATATGTTTCGATGGGGGTGTCTGTGATGTGGGAGTAGCTGTTGCATTCATCTATTTTCTTTATTCCCCAGGCACCAGCACAGACACAGAGTGTCCAGAGGGGAGCCAGGTGAATTGCATGGCAGGGCAGCAGGGGATCTTGCAGAGGAGTGCTGGGAATCTAGACAGCCACCAGAAGGTTGTACTGTGGGGATTCCTGGTGGAATTCCAAGACTGTTGCTCATGTGATGAAGTTGAGCTGGGGTGTACATCTCTGTTGCTCTATCGACACTGGGGAAGCGGAGCTCATGCCTCAGCATCCACGGCAACACCCCATGGGTCGACAAGAAGCAATAGACCAAGCTCTGGAGAAATGCAGCAAGCAGGCATCACACAGCCTTCTGAGAGCCACTGGGCTTCACCTATGTTTATGATGCCAAAGAAAGCAGATGAGAGGCGCTTTTGTGTCGACTACAAGTGACTGCAGCAAACCTTTGCACAAAGTGGAATGAAGATATTGTGTCAAAAAGCAGCCAAAAAAGCAACTGTTAGTTGGGGGGGTTGGGGGTTGGGGGGGGGGGGGGGGGATGCAGCCGATAGCTTGAGTTGCCATATTAAATCACAGAGTGTGAGCAGAGTTATGCTAGTAGTTAAGCCAAGGTTCAGTCTTTTGAGGTGGTTTATACCCCACAGCGACAGAGCTACCAATGTCACTATATCAGAATTACGTCACGTCAACCAAAAGCAATGTTAATTCAAAATTTAATGCAAGACCAACATTGAACCCTGGGAGGGCGCCACACTGAAGATTTTAGACACAAAAGCAGGATTTCAACAAATATGCACACATTTTTCAAATGCCACCCACTGGACTGGAGTGGTACTGCAGTTTTCCATCACAACGTCCCATACGTCAATGGGTTGTTTTACAGAAATAGCCCCTAGCAGACGTAACACGAAAACCCCAAAGCCCAGGCTTTGGTTTATCGGGGTAATATAAAGCCTGGAGCTTTAAATCCCGGTGCTTTTAATGAAAAGGGGGCTAATATGTCCTTTTTTCCCTCTGCAGCCTTGCATTTTTCATTAATTTCCTCTAGACCTGCACTGCTTAGCAAATTTTTCAAATTGTAGAAACAAATATAATAAATCAAAGATAATTCGAACAGTAAGAACCAAAATCCTGGCAGAAAAATCTATTTTATAAATTAAAACTTTTCATTGTGCCACTTTGCGGCATGTTTCAAAGCTCTTCTGTAATGTAATTTATAATAAAATTTGTAATTTAATTCATTAGAAAAAATTGATGTTCTATCCACCATCCTCAGTCGTGTGAAGTAGGAAAAGGAATCTGTCAATATATCATTTTCCAAACATTGTTAAAAACTGATAATATTTACTCTGTCTCACCAGCTTTCTCCAAGCAGTTTTATAACTTTAAGGGGAAACTGAAGACTGCTCCTGCTAATAAACCATAAAGGAAAATAATCTACACACTGACTGGGTGACACTGTCAACTACTACAGTGCAGGACTGACTGGTACTGTCAGCCAATAATGACCAGTCATTATTAATGACACATCTGCAGACCTGGCATCCCCCTGACATCTCAAGCCAGATAGATCATTAGTTTTTGGTTGCCTTTAGGAGAGTACATTATATTACATATATATATTACATGCAAATAAAGAATTATGCAAAATACCAATGTGGATTAAGGAGTAAATATTGTAGTAAAAAAACAGTTTGATCTTTAAATTTAATTCCTTAATCAACATTAGAATTCATACTTGTTTTTCATTAACACACTATCTGTGTCTGTCGTGTCTGTAGTGCAATTACATAAATTTATGTTATTTAATATTTAGACAAATACACCCAGGGATGACACGGAGAGCAACATTGACATTGACACAGAAAAGGTATGTGACAAAGCTCTTCTGAGGCTGTTCAACTCCAACACTGAAGACGATGAATTTAGTGGTTTCAGTGCGCAGGAGGATGATGAATAAACCAGTCAATAACTTTTCTGTTTTGTTTGATCAGCACTTTTGCTTTTATGCTACAGGCACCATTAGGGAACTAATCATTTCAGTTATGTTCAGTTAAACTACGTAATCAGTTCAGTCGATATCAGCGTTTTTTAGCCCGTGTGGCTTATATTACATTATACATTATATGTACATTCCCATTTATTTTTTAAAACTTTGTGGCTTATATTGAGGTGCACTCCAAAATTGGGAAAATACGGTAGTTAATATTTACTGACACATAAAGGGAGGGGTTTCTCTTTAAACTGTATACCCCTGCTGTTATATCAATGAAATTCAAACCCGGATCTGCATGGGGATATAAAACAATGCAAGAGGGGAAACTCTCAACACGATTTTGTTCAAGGTCAGGGAAGTGACCCAAAAACAAAAAACAACCACACGAAAATGTGAAAAATGGTTAGTTCACTCTCACATGTATTTATAAAAATAAACACAATCCAAAAGCTGGGTGACCTAAGCAAAAGCAAAAAACAACATTCCAAAGGATAGGAGATAGCAGTGATAAAACTGTGAAAACAGACACAAAAATTACCACATGCTTTCCATAAACATACATTAATCTTTAAAACAAATTAAAACACTGCATACCTGCAACACTGAATAAACTAGCACCCAGTCATGGCAAATCCCATCTGCAGTCAGCAAGTGTGGTCCTACCTGACAAAATAATATGCTACATATGATCTACTAGTTTGAAATATAAAAACCTATATACCAACTTGTAGCGTTTAATTACCCCACACCCAGGCTTCACACCCACTTCAATCACAAAAATTCAGTGGCCCTATTATAAAAACCCCACACTTCACAATATGTCACAAAAAAACCCAAAAAACCAATTGCCAACCACTTGGCTACCAAACAGGAAACTAGCACTTGCCAACAAAGCAGCCTGTTTCCCTTCAATAGAGGGAAAGTGTGTCAGCCTGTGGTACTACCTGTTATATTTAGATGATTGATTCTTAATATTATGTAATCTATCATTAGGAAATAAAAGAACTGAGTCATGAGCTCTTAAAATGCCAGAGGGGGGCACACGGACGTACGTACATGTGAGAGCACATCCGCTCACCAGTGGCTAACAAAGCTTTTCGATTACTTAGCTCCCTTTTAAGTTTCACAAATACCATCTGTTTTCCTGCTGCTTACCATCAGCGCACCACAAGGGAGAAATATACGTGACTATCTGATTTGCTGGCTAAGCGGACAACCTTCTTCAAACTTGGATCCAACAGTTCAGTATGGTCTGTTCTCTGCACAATCAACGGCTGAAGCAGGCAGCTACCGAAACAACCTGTTTGCAATCTTTTTTACTGAGCTTTGCAGGACAAAGTTGAACCAAAGACCTGTGACCTGTGACTGAAGTGGCTTTTTCCTTCCACAACTGATCTAGAGGCGAGGACAGCATAGGAGCCGCCTGCCACACCTGCAAGCCATGCAGAGGTTTTCCCCAAGCAGCAAGGCTTGCTGCCCCAGCTGTGGCCAATAGTTGCCTTCATTGCTCGTCAGTCCGGCAGCCCAACACAACAAGCCGAGAACAAAGACACCACATCTGGACCAGCTAACTTCACTGCCCTGAACGGTTCACAAAAAAGAGAAGGTTTGGAAACGGGGTCTGGTAGAAGTACCAATCTGTCATTCTGTGTACTATCCATATTTCATATTCCATCCACTGTTCATATTTGTCTCCTGGCTGTGAGGCATAACATGTCTTATTTTTAGAATATTTGCTAAAGATTTGTGTAACTTTAAAAATGTTAAAGACAGCTGGTATGAACAGTTCAGTAGTTTTTATAATATGTAGTATAATGTAAGTATTTCACAGTTATTTTTATATATAAGTTCAGGAGAAAAAGTAATGTTCATCCATCCATTGTATATCTGCGCTTATCCTTGCAGAGTCGCTGGGGGGCTTATTTCCAGGGGTCATTGAGCAAGACGCAGGTTACAACCTGGACAGGTTGCCAGTTCATCACATGGCTGTTGTAAATATTCTACCTGCATTTATATTGCTTTTTGATACAATGTTAATTTAATTTCAGTGATTAATACCTGTTTAAAGCACTAGACTAAATGACTTCCAAGTACATGTTGATGGCTGTGCCAGATTGTTTAAAGCTGTGTCAAAAACATTTCTATTTTACTGAGTCCAAAATTAATAAAATCCAGAAGAAATACGGCTTGAATTGATCCTCTTCTACATAACAAACCCTTTATTATTTTTTTTATCTTCTTTCAGTTTAGCTTTTCTAATTAAATCAATACTTTAAATTCAGAATGAAACCCACCATCTGGTAAGACAGAAAAATGGAATCGGTTCCAGCAAATGTAGAAGGGATTTTAGGAATCATGTCCAAAAAGAGTGGGATTTGGTGCATCCTAAATAACAATGCACAAAGCATGACACAATCATGCATTAAAATAGCTATTTTTGTTTAATTGGCAGGGGTCACATGTTGATTTTTTTTATTATTATTAAGTATGTTTCTTGTGGCATTATGATTAATTTAAGTGTCCAGGGAAATCTATTAAGCACATTGTGCATACAACGTGAACAACCAGAACGGAGATAACACCATCATTAAATAGCATTATTTATTTTTTTGCAGGATTGTTTGCAATATACTATCTTGTACAGCTGGAAATATCAGAACTTTACAATACTCTTTTTCCAGCAAAAAGAGTGGGATTTGGTGCATCCTAAATAACAATTCACAAAGCATGACACAATCCTGCATTAAAATAGCTATTTTTGTTTTAATTGGCAGGGGTCACATGTTGATTTTTTTATTATTATTAAGTATGTTTCTTGTGGCATTATGATTAATTTAAGTGTCCAGGGAAATCTATTAAGCACATTGTGCATACAACGTGAACAACCAGAACGGAGATAACACCATCATTAAATAGCATTATTTATTTTTTTGCAGGATTGTTTGCAATATACTATCTTGTACAGCTGGAAATATCAGAACTTTACAATACTCTTTTTCCAGCAAAAAGAGTGGGATTTGGTGCATCCTAAATAACAATTCACAAAGCATGACACAATCCTGCATTAAAATAGCTATTTTTGTTTAATTGGCAGGGGTCACATGTTGATTTTTTTATTATTATTAAGTATTTTTCTTGTGGCATTATGATTAATTTAAGTGTCCAGGGAAATCTATTAAGCACATTGTGCATACAACGTGAACAACCAGAACGGAGATAACACCATCATAAAATGGCATTATTTTTTTTTTTTGCAGGATTGTTTGCAATATACTATCTTGTACAGTTGGAAATATCTGAACTTTACAATACTCTTTTTCCAGCAGGACTATAACTGTCTGCTACTTGACCAAGCATTACCACCTTCTCATCCCTTTACATTATTTTGAAGTTTTAGATTTGAACTTAGGAGACCAGACAGTTACTTTAGGTTTCATCACTTTTTATTAATAATTCATAAGTTTCACAGCAATGGAAACAACCATATCAGCATTCAAGCATTTTTTTCTGTGATTTCAAGTACGCAAGCGAACATTCCTTAGTGCTTTTTCAAGCTCTTTGGGGTTTTCCACAAAAACAGGATGGAGGATTTCAAAGAATGAATTGCTAAAGCTCACAGCAGTTCCTTATATGAGATTGATCGTGCTCTTACATATTAGGACTGCAAGCCATTTGTCATTTATGCTGCACATTTTTTCATAATGTCACCGCTTTTCTGTTGTTCACTCACTGTTGCCCATTTTTTGTCATTTCACTTTTTAAATACATGTCTATTTCCTTTAATATACCTGTGTTCTTGCAAATCTTTAACAATAACATTGCTCTTAATAAACATTGTCTACAACTGTTTCATGCGCAGCAGATAAATGAAAACCTTATAAGTGAAACTATGAAATATATAAATAGTTGTGATTTTATACGTTCTGAACTAATTTTTGTCCAAATGTCTTTTGCTTAGCCTGTATTTTTTTTTTAGTCACCAAAGGCCTTTTGTGGATTCAGTCGATCCAAAATCCAAAACAAACTGTAAATAATGGATTAGATGAACTTCCTCCTTCTTAACCCTCTTGGTGTAATAACCTGTCAAGATTTTTCTCCAGTTTGCTTATTTACCCTCTTAGTGACATCATCTCTTGGAGCTTTACAGCATTTGTTTGGGTCTCAAAGCTGGAACACATAATCTCTCAGTAGAAAATTAAGCACACAACAACCAGTGATGTTGCTTGCCGAAGGCCAAGCATCTTGGCATATGCTAGATATGACTAATACTTGTAGTGCAATGCTCAGACAGCTTCTCTATTCTCATATTTGTAGATGCTCCACACACTGAATCTTTAAAATGTCTTCAACTAATCTCTTGAAGGTTTGCAATAAGTTTTATTATGATATCCTGGTTTAATAAAATATACAGTGTGGGCATCCTCTGTGCACAACATATGGCTGCATTGTAGATGGACAGATATAGAAAATTATATATATATATGTTGTTAAAGATTTGCAAGAAATGAGAACAGTTTTCTAATTTCTTTCTCTCTTTATTGCACATTGATCTGCACATTGGCGTATGAATGTGTGTGTATTAGATTGAGTAAATGTGGCTATTGTGAGAATCCCTTTGAGTGGTTAGTATGTTAGAAAAGTGCTATATAAATTCAGTCCATCTGCCATTTTTGTCCATTTTAATGTGGTAAACAGTCCATACTCAATGATGTTGATATAAAAGCTACGGTATAAGATTATAAAGTTAGCCTGTCCATAATGTCTTTGAAAATACTTTAAAAAATATTGCTTTTGGGGCTCATTGTGATGTAGCCAATGTAATGAAAGAAAAGTGTTTCTTAGCAAACCATTAATGTATGGCTTTCCTTTATTTCCAGAGAATACCTTTCAAAGAATTAAACTTTGTATGCCTATGTTACTGTTTTAGAACATTTAGACAAAATCAGTGGGTTGTATTACAGTGATAACAGCAAAGATGGAAAAAAAAGAAAACAAACTAAAAGGCTGAAGCTTCAAACTACATTGTCAACCCGGACGATTCTAAGTGTTTTTGCTTGTTCTGGCTCACTTCAATGTGCATTTCATCTGTCTGATCAAGCATAAACAAAACTTTCCATCTTGCAGTAAGATCTCCTATTTGCCCTTCACCTCCTATACAAATTGGCTGCACTGGGTTACGCAAAGCAAACCAATACATCTGAATCTCTCGCAGTTATGGTATTGTTAGGAATGCTGATGATGAATGAAGCAAAGCAAAGAAGAAAATTAAAGGCAAAATTTGGCTGGCCATGAATAGTTGCGTGGGAATTTAGTAGAAATGATTATTCTGCAATCTGGTTATTTGTGTTTGTCTTGTTGGCAGCTTCACACTGCATAAGAAAGAAACCTAGCCAAAATTTAAAACCAAAAGTAATATTCCTATGCATCTAGAAAACTGTATTGTATACTTATCTATGTTCACAGTGAGGGGATGCCACCATATCCCATCACCAGTCATATATCTGTTTCGTAGTAACATGTTTTGTTTGGCATGGTGTCTTTTTACTCTGTGTTAAAAGAGTGAGTTTGAGAAACAATTTGAGCATAATATTTAGGAGAGCAGCATACATTAGCTCCAGCTACATAATGTGGATGAATTACGAGTCCTGTGTATCTCCATGAGATTTATTTGAATACATAAAATGTAGTAAAATATTAATGATCATAAAATAAAGGTGAAGTCAATAGCGGTGGCTTTTGTATGAATCACCATGATTTTGATTTCACCTTCACTTTGTTCAAATTTTAAGAAGAAAAATGTGACGACTGCAAGGAAATATGTAGGTCTATTTCAATCTGGAGAGACTCAGACGGAGAAAGAGAAAACAATTAACTAATTTATTTGACAAAATGAATAACAGTTCTTTGGCGCTCGGGCCCCGGCTGAAGATTTGAGCAGTGAATTCCGACAAATTCAGATGAGCCCATCAACGCTGAAGAGACCAGTTCACGCGTGACATCAGCACTACATCCGGGTCACGGTGGTTGGCAAAAACAGTACTGTTCTCGTCTACTACATGACAAAACGGGTGATTTAGAGCGTATTTTTTGTTAGTTTACTTTTGAAATCTAAACAATGTCTACCACTTGTTGTGCTCCCGGTTGCACACAGAGGCATTCCAAATCGTTGGATGTACGTATCTGTCGTTTCTCGAAGGAGGAAGAAAGAAATGGATAATTTCAATGAAAAGAGCGCAGGCAGACACTCCCAATGGACTGGGGGATCCATCATACTACGACAGAATATGCAGTCTACACTTCATCTCCAGTAAATACAACTTAATTCTGCTCTAGTCATTGTTCTACTTGAATAGCGGCGGAGGGGAGGTGGCGATCGCTAGACGGAGCCGGGAGAAGCAGAGTCGATGCGCTGCAGCAGCAGCAGCTGCATTACGCCCCCGTTCACGGGCGCTAGTACTTCTGTGTTTACGCTGCAATGTCGCCGACACCCCCACCCATTTTAACAAGACAAAAACACCAAAATAATCCGTAGTGAACTATGTTTTTTTTTAACCTACCGGGCGGGTCTTCCTGTCCGACTCCGCGTTCGTATGTTACACAAACATGTCTGAACATCCATCCATCCATCCATGTTCTGACCCGCTTAATCCCTCATGGCGTCGCGGGCGTTGCTGGAGCCTATGTCCAGATATAATATAATTGTAGCCGTCCAGTGGTTTCATGCTTCCATGCTCTCTCGTGTGTACTGGCCTGCGTGTTTATAAGGTAGCTGTATATGTCGCGGTACTGAACGCTTGGCCAGCATTTCACAGACTCGCTCCGTCCCTTCAGGCTTTTGCTGTGTGGATCTGGCAATCTGATACCATCAACCATCAACTTAGTCTTAAAACGATCTTGTGATACGTTATCTAAATAAGAAAAATACGTGGAGAACTCGTCAGTTTCTCTGTTTGCGTCCACCATTGTGTTCATCTTTTGCCAACCAGTCCGGCGTGCATGCGCGAAAAACCCGAATCAAAACAATAACAATGAACTGGTCTATAGGGATGCTCCCCCGGGGCCCGACACTGGTGGTGGAGGTTGGAAAAGATGACGTCTTGGAATGCTGGTGGAGAAGGGGAGGAGGTGGGTCGAGCACAGCTGGAAAGCGACAGGCGGCGTGGGTCTGGAGCCTTTTAAACGGAAGCTTGATTGAAGATTGGAGAAAGCGGGTCGAGGTCCGGAAATGAAGATGACACAGTAACAGGTAAGCAGAAGTCTTCCAGCTTGAATTTGCGCCTAGGCTTCATTTCAATCTGGAGAGACTCAGACGAAGAAAGAAAACGATTAACAAATTTATTTGACAAAATGAATAACAGTTCTTTGGCGCTCGGGCCCCGGCTGAAGATTTGAGCAGTGAATTCCGACGAATTCAGATGAGCCCATCAACGCTGAATAGGGATGCTCCCCCCAAAACTTCTGGGCCGATGCCGAGGCCGAGGCCAGGACTTCGCAACGAGAGGTGAAAAGCAGGCGGGAGAAATCGAGGTGACGGATGGCAGTGGAAACTGTATGGGATGACGCAGAGCCAGGCTGATAGATGAAGGCCGTCTGGGGGTTACTGACATGGTGCGGAGTCGGGCTGGAAGATGAAGGCCAGCTGAGGGATTATTAATGTGATGCGGAGTTGGGCTGGTAGATGAAGGCCAGCTGAGGGGTTATTGATGTGATGCAGAGCCGGGCTGGAAGATGTAGGCCAGCTGAGGGGTTATTGACATGATGCGGAGATGGGCTGGTAGATGAAGGCCAGCTGAGGGGTTATTGATGTGATGCGGAGCCGGGCTGGAAGATGAAGGCCAGCTGAGGGGTTATTGACGTGATGCGGAGATGGGCTGGTAGATGAAGGCCAGCTGAGGGGTTACTGACGAGGCACGAAGCCAGGCTGGTAGATGAAGGCCAGCTGAGGGGTTATTGACGTGATGCGGAGTTGGGCTGGTAGATGTAGGCCAGCTGAGGGATTATTGACGTGATGCGGAGTTGGGCTGGTAGATGAAGGCCAGCTGAGGGATTACTAATGTGATGCGGAGTTGGGCTGGTAGATGAAGGCCAGCTGAGGGATTACTAATGTGATGCGGAGTTGGGCTGGTAGATGAAGGCCAGCTGAGGGGTTACTGACGAGGCGCCAAGCCAGGCTGGTAGATGAAGGCCAGCTGAGGGGTTACTGACGAGGCGCGAAGCCAGGCTGGTAGATGAAGGCCAGCTGAGGGGTTATTGATGTGACACGGAGCTGGTAGATGAAAGTCGGATGTGGAGTCGTTGGGATGATGTGGAGCCATGCCGGGAAATGAAGCTAACTGGGGTTATGAGAATACTTAGAGTTAGGTAGAAGAACAGCCACAAGTCTCGTTAAGTAAAGAGAAAGAAAGAGAAGCCGATGGATACGAGCTAGCAGGGACTTGTGCAAAAGCTTATAGGTAAGCTGATAGACATGGAATTTAGCAAGGCCGCCCCAAAAGAAAGATGAACTGAGTGAAATCGGTGGATGAAGGCCAGTGGTAGTAATAGACTAGAAGTCAGGAAGAAAGACACCAGAAAACAGGGAGCTGAAGATCGAAGCGAAGCTGGGAGTAAACTCACTGGATAAATTGTTAGCTGGCAGGGATAAGAGGTGGGATCACTTGAAATGAAACCTGAAATTAGCAGCACGGGAGGATGTGCAGGGCCTTATGAGTTCAGGACTTGAGCTCTTAAATGGAGTAAACCATCCACCACCAGTGAGTTGCGAAGTGCTTACCTGAGCACTGAGAGACCGTTAAGTTGCGAGAACGGCTGAGAGATCTGGACGAATGTAGGATGCGAAAGCCGAAGACGACCATCGGCCGAGTTGCTGGAGAGTTGAAGTGGGAATACCCTGCGCGGCTGCGGATGTAGCTGCTCCTATTCTAAAGGAGTGGCCTGAGAATCGGCTAGGAGGGAGGTTGGATGCGGCTAGAAGTAGCCTCAGGTGTTTAAGGAACCAGGCAGAGGACATGGGGAACCCTTCAGGGGTTAAGAACAGGGGTTCGGGGGAAAAACTCAATTTGTGTCTTAAGAGAGCGTAGTTGAACATGGCTAGAAAAGGAAACGGAATTAGTGAGCTCAAGCTGCCTGGAAATAAAAACGTGACTCTTGAAATGATGCACCTGCAAGATTGAGGTGACCGAGCGAGGAGAGCAGCTGACGCTCAGAAATAACTGATATGAGAATGAACTGATAACGAGAATTCGAGAGCTTGTCTGCAGGCAAAAACCTTCATGGAACTAGGTTAAGATCAATACGTAGAACTCAATTGCAGGCTGACAGGTTTAGTTTGAGAAAAACTGGGAATAGTGAAAAGAATATCTATAAGAAGAAAACATCCAGAAAATGAAGGACCGTTAAACACAGGTAACACTTCTTAAGACATAATTGATAATGTTTGCTTAGCTCATAAATGCGTAGAATGCCAAACACATACCAAATGCTGTTATGAATCGATTAGCTTATTCCATGTTGTTTGGATGAATTTAATAATTTAATTCAGATTCTGCACTGCATCCTGCTAACTGATGATCTCATTGCTTAGTAGCTTTAGTTAGCCTCACGCCTGCAGAGAGGATCCGTAATTGAAAATAGTATCAACCAGACAACAGCACCTTCAGTGATGCTCTCCGGATATTCATCTTGAATGAATTCTTGAACCTAAAAGAAAAATAGACAATCCCTAAATACATGAGCAAGTTGCTGTTAAAGATCGCCCAATACTCAAACCATCCCCACAGCCATCCCGACGTCGGGTCCCAGCTGACATTCAGATAATACCTACGAACAAAAACCTTAAATAACTTTAACATGTATAATTTCACAACACCTGAAGAATTGATTGGCAAAACATTGAAATGACAAGAGTGACAGAAGTGGCCTGGTCAGCATAAATAAGAAGTCTGAACCCAATACAGACCAGCCCAAGCGGATGCCAATTTGCACCAGAGTTGCAGCGGTTTAATAACAATTGGTATCAATTGCTGAATTTAAAATGCACTTCATACTCCAACCAGTAGGTGGCAGTAATGCCACCACGAGCCCGGTGGCTACCGGCAACACCAGAAGAAGAAAACGAAAACAAACAGTAAAATGAAACACGTTCGCCTGAATAGAGGACGAACATGGGTGAATACATATTACCTGAGCTGGCTCCGAACACATTAGCGAGTGAATGAGAGAGTAGATCCGGCTGAAAAGTTGTGGCCGGGACGAGCGGCAAGGTGGTGCCGCAAAGCCCATGAAAACCAGAGGAGGTCCCGGATGAGTCGGCGGATCCGCGAACCAAGAGCCAGCCCCACGGGATTAGTTGAGAAAGACCCCGGCGCTCTATGAAGCGAAGCTGACCGGAACTTAGGCAGAGTTGGAACGCGTCTGCATCGCTTGCGAGTCCGCTTGGCCGGAGAAGCGGCGGACTTGCAGGATCTTTTCCCGCTGACCGATAAAGGGGGAACAGGAGGGGACGGAGGAAAAAGGGGCGGAGAGGTGTCGATGAACGGCAGGAGGGCAGCGAGAGAGGCAACCTGCGGAGATTGAAGGCCAGCGGCGAGGAAGATGCCTTTAGATTTAAAGGAGAAGTCCGGTCAAAATCAGAATTCAAACTGCTGAAAGTACTTTAAATATAAAACTACTACATACTGTGCAAAAAATTATAAGTTTTTTTAATTAATAATAATTCTCATTTAATCATGTTTATGTGGAGGAATCCATCTTGGTCAAGAATAGTACTGTCACCTCCCATTTTTTGACGTCACTCGGCGGACCCGCTGTTGAGCAAGTTTCAACGCTCTGTTTGTCACGGCGCACTATTTTCCAAGATCAAACTCAGTCGGGTCCTACAGTATATATCTATACACGTGTGTGTGTGTGTGTGTGTGTGTGCGCGCACACACACACACACACAGCGGAGGAGAGATCGCTGAAGTGACTTAAGTTAGCTGATTATTATAGTATAAGTATTAAAATATAACAGCATTACAGCACATGCTGGGCTGAGCACGGCTTTACACCGGCGCTGCAGCTGAGCGCGCGCACACACACACACACACACACACAGCGGAGGAGAGATCGCTGAAGTGACTGTGTTGAAATAAGCAATGTTTTTTCCTCTTTTACCAGTTGTGTTGGAACATCCGATGGCCATGCACATGGGCATTGTTGCTTCAGCAATAGCTCTTGGGAATGTCAGCGGTGAAGTCCTCTGGAAATCCGAAATAATTATTGATGATCGCAGCTGTGTAGAACGGCTCCTATTGAGTTTGCATGGAAAGCGGAGAGAAATGCTGTCGCCGCTTCCGCTCTTCCACGTCGCAGGATGTGATGTCAAACGCCCCTTACTGCCCATATTTGGGCAGTCATGTCAGCCCCCATACACAGTGATTCAGACGACAATTTATGTTTTTATTTTATTATTGATTAAAGATAAGTTCATTAAATAACCACAAATGTATTAGTTTTAGTTATAGCTAATGATACCCTGATTTTTCCTTGTTGACCGGACTTCCCCTTTAAGGAAAGAAGCTGGGGAGAGATGGTCCGGGCGCATGGCCAAACGAGTGCTGCGGCGGACAGAAGAGGAGGAGGGGGGGACGGGGTCCTCACGAGAGGCGACCGGAGAACCCGGATGGATTTCGGACTCGAAGTCAGACATGACGAACGCGTACCATTCGAGCACAGCTGGAAAGCGACAGGCGGCGTGGGTGTGGAGCCTTTTAAACGGAAGCTTGATTGAAGATTGGAGAAAGCGGGTCGAGGTCCGGAAATGAAAATGACGCAGTAACAGGTAAGCGGAAGTCTTCCAGCTTGAATTTGCGCCTAGGCTTCATGTCAGATATACAAGAAGAAAAATTATGACATAAATGACAAATAAAAAAAGTTACTTTTATGATTTAAGGCATGTTTTAATGAAAGAAAAATCGATTGAGCAGCTATAATATGTTTAATCTCTGTATGTTATAAGTACTTGCCTAAATGCTCTATTCGTCTTCATAATTAAATCCTCTGTTTTGCAGACCATGTTTATTTTGGAAAGCGTGCCAAGGGTTTTATAAACTGTAGAATGAGTGAATAAAACCTCTGCATTGTGTCTTGTAATACTACAGAGAAAGAACTGCAATGCTTTATTTAATGAGAATGGTGAACCTAGACGTAAACATTCTCTATTTAGATTAATGGGATAGTCCTTTATTTAAAGAAGGGCCTGCTATGCTTATCTTCATGGCTCTGGATAGCTTTGATTTAATGCCTTTGCTTTCTTTCAGAGTGCTATCTTGCTTGATGATCACAATGGTATATTTTGCTTGTGTATCCTTTTTTTTTTTTACTCTGCCTTGTAATCCATTTTCCTCAATTTCAGGACTTGAAGCTTGCCACCAAGGGCCAAAGGATCAATATTTGCCAAGTTTAAACCACAGGATTATCCGTCCGTCAGGGCTCCCAACAGAAGCTCTCAACTGTGACATAAATCTTGGACTGTCCTCCACAATTTGAGAAGGTCACACCTTCTAAACATCCATTGTTACAGTGTAACAAAGGCTGATGGATTAAGTAGTCAATATTGTCACACTTCTACACTGTACAATAATATGTGCAATAGACCTTGAAAGTCTATCAGATATGATTTGTTTTCTTTTTCATGCACAGTATTTCTTACCAGGTACTTGTAATAAAGGAACATTATCTAATTAATTAATCCATCCATCAGGAAAGCAAGCAATCTAGTTACAATAAAACATTAGTTTGCTGTTCAGATTTTATTTGTGTGGTCATTTTTTTTGTTAATCTAAAAGTAAAATTAATTGGAGCAAAAATATATGCATCTGCGTAGGAGATTTTGTCAAGTTGTGAAAACAATACCAAAGTCTTGACTGAATTCCACTCCACTCTTTTTGTAGAATATAAAGTCTTTTTGAAAGTAGAAAAAGCACAAACTACAGTTATAACCAGGGGTGTTTTTAGGGGCTTGAAACGTTGGGGGCTTTAGGCCCATTTTCATGAGATAGTGGCCCCACTTGCCATTCAGTTTTTTTAGCCAGTCCGTCTCATGCCTGGGCGAGTTGCGCTGTCACGGTGCGTCATGTGCGCTAATAATCACTAGTCTTCTTTTTTTGACTCATTGTCCATTTAGGTGGAGTAGGTATCAATTACATGGAATACAATAAAATGAAATATTTAAATATGTCATTATGGAGATTATTACTTCTTTTTACCAGACATCTAAATGTCTTATTTTGCAAGATCCAGAGGCTATTCAGAAGGCCTGTAAGTCCAGGTCTGAGGATGCACCTCACTATAACAATTGAAAATAAGTTATTACTGTCAGGAACAAAAATTGAAGACTTGAAATTACAGCAAGATACAGACTGATTTATAAAATGTTTCATTTAAAATAAGAAACCTGGTAAAATTCAGTGAACCAGCAAGATGGTTCCACTTGACAATTGTGGGAACAGGCTTTAATCACTGCAGCGTCATCAAGCAGATCAGAAGGGAAACAATTCAGAATCCGAGGACAGGAAAGGTCATACAATGGGTGCAAACCCAAACATAAGGCAAAGCTCATGGATCAGGGCACAGGAACAGAGTCGTTGTCCAGAGATCAGAAGCTCAGTAGATATCATGCAAAGGTAAGGCGAGAAATATAAGGAACAGAAACATGGTCTTGAATGTGAAGATCAGGCATGGTAAAACAACAGGACTCCCATTAGCCACAGTTTTCAGACAATCTGGTGCTTATTTGGAGGCTGTTGAGAGCTTATATTGCGCAGAAAACTGGCGTGCAACACAAGGTTGTTTGCAGCAGAGCAGGAAAGCAATTCACAGGTGCGAAACATGAGCTTGATTACAGTGAAATATGGGGGTGTGGCTGAGTGCAGACAGCAGAACGCCACAGATCATGACAACTACCTGTAGTAATAATAATGATAATGCAGAGGCTGGAACTGCCAGGCAGGAGGCCTAGTGGAAGGCCAAATATGAGATTTATGGATGGAGTGAAAGAGGACATGAAGGTAGTTGGTGTGAGAGAAGAATATGCAGAAGATAGGGTTAGACGGAAAAAAGATGACTTGCCATGGCAACCCCTGAAAGAGAAAAGCTGAAAGAGGAAGAAGATATGTACAAAAATAATGAAATATCACATCCATAAACAAAAGACTTCATAGTTTTTCCTTGCCACTGTATTTTATTTTAAGTTAAAAGAGAATTATCACAGATCACAGACACTACAACCTGATCCCTCCACACCTCTAGTCTTTTGAAGAGAGCACAGCAGTTTCTTCACTTTTGCATCAGATGAGAAGAGCAAACCTACCTGCACCCATTCTCACTACTTTCTACAGAGGGACAATAGAGAGCGTACTGACCAACTGTAATCTGGTTTGTGGTCTGTAATACCACAGACTGGATATGTGTAAAGAGAGTGGTGGCAACAGCAGAGATAATCATCAGAACAGCACTTCCCTCCATCCATGACACTACTCACAGACGCTGAATGACCAGGGCTCAGACAACCATAAAAGACCCCTTTCCCCCACTTCATAGACTTCTTCCTGCCGCCGTCTGTGAAGAGGTTCAGCAGCTTAAAATGCAGAAAAACTAGATTCCACAACAGCTTATTTCTACACGTCATAGGACTGCTAAACTCTCAATAATCCTCACCTCCAATACATACAAAACTAGTCACTTTACATGGACACTATGAACTTTATTGATTCTATTGACCAGAATTTGGCCGTGATTGTGCACAATCAAGACCCATTTCTGATTCTGATTTTTAAACTAGGAGGAATTAATTTTATGGAACTATATCACATGTTAGAGTATCAGAAGCAATGGGTATAGGGCATAATATTTTATTAAAGGAAGAAATGGAAATGACAAATTACAGCTACACTCATGAACAGAAACTATAATTTGAATTTAAAAACTGTTGCATGATGTACAATCTTAAAATGTCTTCTAATATATGAAAACTGATTGATGAGAAGATTTACACAAAGAAAAATATTTTCAAAATGTGCTCTATCACACAGGGCACTGTTCTTGCACTGCAGTGAAGGTCACCTGTAAATGTTAAATTAATCTCCCAAGTGCACTGATGCCTCTAAGATGAGTATGATACCTTTAATTCATGACTATAAATCTTGAGCCTGCCTTATATATTGCTATGCTAACACAAATTTTAAAGATTAAAGTACTGTTACATAAACATCCCACTAAGTACATGATGTAAAGAAGATGCATCATATACATTTTGTTTGAATAATACATAATTTAATATTGATTTATTTTAAAAATGTTTGGCTTATTTAAATTACATTTAATCAACATATTTTTTTTTGAAAAACAAAAAAGATGTACAACTACTATACACAGTGGCTCAAAGGTGTACACATCCCTGGTAAAATGACAAATGTTGGTGATTTGAAAAATTCCTTAGAAGAATGTGTTGTGGTTTGATTATGTGAAACCTTAGGTCTCTGACGACAACTGCAAAAGGTTTTGGCAAAAAAAACAAAAAAAAAACAGTACTGAGCATTAACTTACACCATGTCCACATCAATACATGGTGGTGGTGGCATTATGCACTGTGCCGACTGTTATTGAAACAGAGCTAGGTTTTTTTTCAAAGTGGAAGAGATTATGTTTTGTGTCAAGTAAGTCCAGGCTTTGTGAGCATTCATAATGGACAGTCTGTCCCTGATGGATATCATTAAATCAAAATACTGGACAACCATCTATTAACATCCGCAATATCCAATGTTTGAAAAAGTCTTTATATTTTTTTATAAACATGCTTTAATGTTGTCTTCCTCTTTTGGTTTATCGCTTTCAGTGATAAACATGCTTTACTTACAGGAAAAAATGCTACTATATACAGCATCTACTACATACGTAGATGTCAGCTTATTTTTATCCTGTCACAAAGCACATTTAGTGCAAGGAGATATTTTTTTTCACAAACAGTTCTAAAAATTAACTAGCTCTAACAAGAACACCACCAAAATCATACCATGACACTAGTAAGATCCTTTGAACCTTTGCCACAGAGAAAAACAGAATTATATTGTGCCTTTGGTTTATTGTGCTACTCACGTATACTCAAAGAGATACGACTGACAATGCTGATTGATAAACGATCGTTTTGTTAAACCACTGACTTCCTGAGCTGGATTTTAAGCAAAATTGAATTTCAAGCTCCAGTGATATGTCAGTGTTAACACACCAGAAGCCATCTCAGGGAAAATGTTGCTGTCAGTGCAAAAAAACCTTTTGGCTTTTCCTTTTTTCTTTGACCATTTCTCAAACATTCTTGTTATTAATTAAAACTTATAAGCACAATTAAGATCAAAGACACTAAGGTCACAAATAGAAAAGGTTGAAAACATCACCATAGACAATTTTTCAGTGATTTTTAGAGTTAAGTTAAGATCTTTTTTAACGTGTCTTGTCTGGCAGTAGCATTCAGAATTGCTTTCTTAGTGTCAAAGTAGTAACCTGGCAAACCAGATTGTTAATGTGTAGCACCCCGTTCTACACATTATCAATCTGGTCCTGCTCCTCTCAAATCTGTTTGTGAAAAGCAGTGACATTTAGCAGAACTTTCCGGGCTGATTGGGTGAAGCGACACCTAGCGCTCGCCTACCAAAGGCTGGTTTTAACCAATCACAGTATCAAATGAAAATGTAAGCAGAAGGCATCATGAGAGACCACAACAAGGTAATCATGGATTCTGACAAAACAGATGTGATAGCAGCATCTATGCATGCATCCTCCTCTGCTGCCATGTTTATGTTGGTTCAGCTGTGGGCTTGGCAGCTCTTGCATTTGTCACAGCAGTATGTCCTGCCTTAAACCACAATACTCCAACATGATTGGCCTGAATCATTTTTGGTTCGGTCATAAACAGTGGAATAACTGCTTTCGCTATAGTTCTCCGCTTGAATATTAATGCAAAAAAACGTTATTGAGATCATGTTGGGATTATTTCAAATTCAATTGACACAGGTCGAAAGGTCAAAAGCGGAAAGGTCAAAGAGAGAGAAAGGTGAGGCAAAATGTTAAAAGGGAGATAAAGTGACAAAAATAGAGTGGAGGAAAAAGAGAGTACAAGATAACATCCTCAGAGTGTGGTTCTACACCTGCAGAAAGAGATATAGAATAAACAACAAACAGAAGAACTATCACAGGTACAACCAACAGCTATGATAACATCTGAAAAATACACACTATTTTTTAATACAAGATCTATTTGGTGGTAGCCAAAGCTAACTATAGGGTTTGTCTGTATAGAAGTGTATCTGAAAGCACATGGATCCACTCTCACAAACATGTGGGTGTTTGTGAGAGTGTGCTTATAAATTGTTATGGAAATATATGATTACTTGTTATAATAATCAGGCATTTTTATGGAAAACAATAAGAGTTACCTTTTAATCCCTAAACTGTGTCTTAGAAGTTTACAGAAAGTGGGGGTTACACCTCTGAGGGAGAACACGCACAGCTCCACAGGGTGTTTGTTTTTAAGGTCTGAAAGCTATTTTATGGTTCTTGAGGTCATCTGGGTTGACCCCTGATAGGCCATCTGGGTGTTAAATCAGCCTTGTTTCACGAAGACTCTTGGGAGAACAGTCCCTTTGTTTAGGAGCAGATAGGACCTGGAGCCTCAATGTCTGGGCCCACACACCCCCAAACTAACCGGAAGGGGCTGCTCAGTCTATTAAAACATGCCATTGGTGGTATGAGAGCAGACAGAATCGCTTGCAGCACCATGGGGTAGGATGCCGGGTATATACTAAAATGGCCTCCCTAGTGGTTGTGAGGAAGCAATGATCCAACCCCCAGGGCGCCGAGGCAGACACCAGGGAGACCAGAGCCCCAGACATCCGAAAGAGCCCCCAGAGTGCAGGAGCCCAATGATGACCAACACAAGGATAGCTGCATCCCCCATCCCAGAGAATAGCAGAGGAGAGCTCATTGAAACTCCCCAGCAGCCACAGTGCAGAAGCCCCAGGGGGCCGCAGTGAAGAGCCCGTAGGCTCCGCCGGCAGCCAGCCATGCCAGAACAGATCCAGCCATGGGCCCAGAGACCCGACGCCCAGGGGTACACCACCCCCCAGCAGAACCTTGACAGAGCCAGGGGTCCACACCTGCGAAGCAGCCACCAGGAGTGAGCCAGCACACACCCATGCACCCACCCCCAGACACCAATGCACCAGCAGCTCATGGTGCCAGTCACCGGCAGAGACCCTGATGGGAGGGGGGATGAGCTACACAATTAGGGGAGACCTGAGATGTTCCAAGAGAGGGGGCATCCCAAAACCCAACCTGACAAACAAACAAGCACACAGGCACATAGTCACAATGACATGTTCCCACCCCAATGCCCACACATCCAGACACTTCTAACCATGCAACCAATCTAATACTATACAAAAATGGATGCTGCACACACACTTGTACTCACCACACATCCTATACCCCCAGGTCCAGGTACCAATACCCCAGAGGAGCCCCCAAACCCGGGAGGTGTTCCCCTTCACCAGGAGGTCAGGCCATCTCATTGTCACCTCAAGATCAAGACAATGTTTCAAAGGATACCAGCAAATCTCCTTTAGGATGATTTCAAATAGATGAAATATTTATATGTTTTGGAGCAGGCTAGTCCAGGTCTGGATTTATATTCGTTTAGATCATATGTTAAGACCTAAAACAGGGCACGGTAGAAATTCCACCAAAGTGATATAAAAACATGCCCTCATGGCCAGCTATCACAAACCCTTGATGGCACTTGGTCCTACAAAGGGTGACACCTGCAGTTGTTAGGTGTAGAATGTACTTACTTTATCAGAGATGACCCGGATGGCTTGGAAAGCTTTTTTTCCCCTTAACAAAGGAACATCTTGTTTGAAAACAACATTTTGTATGTCTTTATGTTATCTTTGTCTGATTTAAAGTGTGTTTCATGATCTGAAACATTTAGGTGCCAGAAAAAAGCAAAGAAAAAGAAAATCTTTAAGGGGACAAAAAATAATGTGCATTAAAGGTATACTATGCAACTGGGATTGATATTCCAGCGAGGCTCCCCCCAGAGGGCGAAAGTAAAAGTGCACTGTCGTAAATATGCTCAGCTGTTCTCCTGGTTTCTCAGTGAAGCCAGGCGCGGTTGTTTTGAGCAGACAGGCGAACGCACAGTGAAAGTGAAAGTGAAAGTATGAACATGCACACAGAGAGAGAGAGAAACCATTCCAATGCAGTGTTTCCCCTAGGAATTTGCTTACCGGACGACCGGCGGTGGGGGGGGGGGGGGGGGGGGGGGGGTGTAGAGACAAGCTTTGCGCGACCGGCGGAGCGAGCGACCGGCGGAAAGAGACAAGCTTTGCGCGACCGGCGGAGCGACCGGCGGAGCGACCGCGAGCGACCGGCGGAGCGACCGCGAGCGACCGGCGGAGCGAGCGAGCGAGCGAGCGAGCGAGCGACCGACCGGGCCGGCGGGGGAAAGAGACAAGCTTTGCGCGACCGGCGGAGCGACCGGCGGAGGCGGAGCGGGGGAGACAAGCTTTGCGCGCATATCGAGTTAGTTTTTTTTTTGGAATGTTGGGAGGCGGTAGCGTGAGGGAAACCCTACAATGTTACTTACAATCGCATCAGCAGAAACGCGAGGTCCGCGTCAGCCTTGCAGCCTTCTCTTTCTTTTAGCTCTCGCCATTCGGAAAAAGCTTGCCCGATGTTCACCCGTGTACGACTCCTCTTTCTGTCCAGAGCCCTTTTCCTCTTTCTTGCCTGCTCCGACATGGGCTTTCGCTGTTTTATCGCTGGTTCCGCCATGATAACTGTACAGATATCGCCACTGCGCTAGCAACAAACATGTTCTCGCCGTAAAGCAAGACCGACTCTCGCGATCTTGCACGAGATTCTGAGCCTGTGGGCGCGGACCGAGGGCTCCTGCAGTTGCAAGTGCGGTATTTCCCCCACAGACCACCAGGGCGGCCAAGAAAACCTTAGTTCAACCTGAAATGACTCATTTAATCATCCAAAACGGTATGGAACACATTAATTAACTGAAAAATGTTGCATAGTGTGCCTTTAAGGGAGTTTTAGACTATGTTCACACTGCAGGTCTTAATGCTCAATGTCAATTTCTTCTGAAATCTGATTTTTTTCAGATGTTGTTCCCATTTCTTTTAAAATTCTGCTTATATCTGACTCCAGTGTGAACTGTTTGTAGCTCCAAACTGACTAACATGTCCAAAAGAACAATATTTAATGACTACACGCACCCCGCTTTGGTCCAGCAAACATGGAAGAAATAGGTTTATTTAATTAAAGTGTCCAATGGAAGGCATTTATTGTGTCAGTGGGCAGTGATGGGCAGTAGCGCCGCTACATGTAGCGAAGCTATTAGTTAAACTACATTTTCCAGTAGCTTGACCGTAGCGTCGCTGCTTTATGAATCAAGTAACTTTCCTGTAGTGACGTTATTTTTTTGATCAAGTAGCGACGTAGCGTCCACAAACGCTACAAAATCCAGGACATAACTAAGAAATGAAACCAGGTTTGCTAGTTTGAAACAACATTCAGAGTGAACAATCAATCAGAGTTGTTGGTTGGACATGTTCGTACGCGAGCTTCTACTCTGCCTCTCCTGTCTGTTATGGCAAGCCGATGAGGCCAATTATCGTCCGTACAATAACGCGCAGTTCCAACCAGTATTTTACGCGAGCGCGCGTTTTTTACGTTACCGCGTGTTTCCAGCCAGAACGCGCGGTGACGTAGAAAACGCGCGCTCGCGTAAAATACGTGCGGTGGTGTTAATAACGTTTGGTGGCGTTTTTTTGCATATTATATTATCAGGAGGTTGTCTTTTATGTGCTCAGCCACTAGATTTAAAGGTGTTTTACCCAATAAGAACACTGCAGCACCAGACACAACTAGGAGGTCCCTGATCGTTGAGGAAAGGCAGAAAGAAGATGCACTTTCTTTTCTGATCCTGTCTAAATCCTGCTTAGTTCAATAATAAAGTCTGATATTACACAAAACTCACTCTGCTTGTTCTCCCTACTTATGCCCTTGGTGCAGAAGATAAATGAAATCTTTAACAGAAATGTTATTAATTCTCACAATATTATCATGCGAATATAAATACAAAGCATACAGAAAATGCAGCTTTATTAAGTGACCTGGTTTATTTTATTTAGCTTTTAATTTCTTTTCAACATTTAGTTCTACTACTTGGCTTGTGCTTTGGTAGTTTCATGTTTAAAATGACAAAAGAAATATGAAAAAGCTTATGGTGCTTCTTCTTTCTGCCTTTCCCCAACGATCAGGGACCTCCTGGTTGTGTCTGGTGCTGCAGTGTTCTTATTGGGTAAAACACCTTTAAATCTAGTGGCTGAGCACATAAAAGACAACCTCCTGATAATATAATATGCAAAAAACGCCACAAAACGTTATTAACGCCACCGCACGTTTTATTTCTAGCAGTAATTACTTCAGTTTGTATTTTATTATGCTGCTCATAAAGCAATGTCTACACTGTGTTAGGTCATTGGCTGATCTTTAATAAATGTTTTAACCAGTGTATCAGACTCATTTTGAATTGATCTGACATTAGGTTGGTACAACGTTAAGTAGCTTCTGATGTAGTTAAGCTACTTTTAACACATTTGTGTAACTTAGCTTGCTATATTTCTATAGGTGGTAGCTTTTGTGTAGTGAAGCTTATTTTATTGTTGAGTAGCTAATAGCTTAGCTCACTACACTGGACAAGTAGCTTGCCCAACACTGTCAGTGGGTGCTGAGGGGGATATAAAAAGAAAGTGAAACTCTGGCATTTTACAAAGTTTTGGCTAAACAGATGTCTGTTGCAACCCGGACTGGAGGGGCAGGGATTTTAACAACTTATAATTAAAATGCAGAAATATAAATGCTTCAGTTTAAAAGTTCTTAAACTGAATTATTAAAAACTGTAATTCACTCATTTCTTTGTGTAAACTAGTAACTTCTAAGTTGAACATTAGTATAAATGAAATAATTTTTGTGAAGTATATTATCCAAACAGGAAAAAATCAAATGTTCAACTGCAGCTTTTCATTAATTGTTATTAAAGAAAATAACAACAAATTTAGAGTTTGAGTTTGAAGTTCAATCTGCATTTGGAGTTGGTTCAGTTGGATTTCTTCAGTTTTTTCCTTTTTTTTCAGGAAAGGAAAGGGGGGTTATATTTAGAAATGTTCTAAAGGTTTGGGCTGCTGATGCAAAAAGCAGTGTTAATAGTAACAACCCTCTATTGTGCCTCATACATTTGAACTTAGATGCAGCTTTGTTTCTGACAACTCTGATGCCATACTTTTCACTTCCGTTTCAAAAAACAAAAAACAAATGTTAATGCTCTAAAAGAGTAAGAAAGACATTAGTAACAGTAATATTATGATATGATGGGTAAAAATGTGTTTCTTTGCTCACATTTACACCCGTTTACATTACCTTGACACTTAGTATGTACAAAAATACCTGTCATCACAAGACAGAAATAATGATTTTACACAATGCCCCCTTTAAAGGGGAAGTCCGGTCAACAAGGAAAAATCAGGGTATCATTAGCTATAACTAAAACTAATACGTTCGTGGTTATTTAATGAACTTATCTTTAATCAATAAGAAAATAAAAACATAAATTGTCGTCTGAATCACTGTGTATGGGGGCTGACATTACTGCCCATATTTGGGCAGTAAGGGGCGTTTGACATCACATCCTGCGACGTAGAAAAGCGGAAGCGGTGACAGCATTTCTCTCCGCTTTCCATGCAAAGTCAATAGGAGCCGTTCTACACAGCTGCGATCATCAATAATTATTTGGGATTTCCAGAGGACTTCACCGCTGACATTCCCAAGAGCTATTGCTGAAGCAACAATGCCCACGTGCATGGCCATCGGATGTTCCAACACAACTGGTAAAAGTGGAAAAAACATAGCTTATTACAACTTCCCTATTCATGAGTGTTATGCCAGAAGATGGTTGAATATGCTTATTATTATTATTAATTATAATTTGGCATTATAATTTAAATAATAAATCATTCAACTCAAAATTCCGCTACAACAAAATATAGTTCAAATGGTGGTGATGTTAGCTATAAGCTTGTAAGTATTTATACCATTAATGCATTAGTTAATTTGCTGTTATGAACTCATTTATGCTGGGATAAATGATCTGGTCGGACTTGTGACCGACGAGGTTTATCCGGCAGGCTATGAGAACCCCAATGTAACTGCAATTAGAGTTTAAATCCTTATTCGTCTATCACCATCCAATGATATTATCTCTGTATTAATGTCAGATGTTAACTCCAAAGGAGGTTAGCTCTGATTTCTGAATAACCATACAACTATGAATTGGATTGAACACAAAACAATGTCTATTCCGCAGTGGTGTTTTATTGAACCAAAAGCAATTCCCTGTTACAGTAATTCTCTGATTCAACGACTTTGGAAATCTTACTCACTGCTAACTAACACGCAAAATATATATGGAGATAAAAGAATAAACAAAACAAACAAAACGAAAGGAAAGAAAAACAAATGGATTAAAATGAGCGGTTGCAACTCTTAGTTCAGCTCACGGTTGTTTAAACCACATTCAGAACATCGGCATTTGACATAGCATTGACAGACAGAGCAGCTGTGGGAGTCCTACCGGACGCTTTGATGCCTTACAAAGCTATCAGCTAAGCTACCTACAGTGCAGTCATCCGACACCCTCCCAAGATGGCGACTATGATGACGTATGCTCTGCAAATTTGCGTGAAGCGTGAGGGGAGGTCTTAATGATGTCACCGCGCTTACGCTAAGGTGAGGTGGTACCTCGCTCCGAGAGGGAGTGGTTTACGCTCTGGTTCAAAGAGAAACCGCGAACTAAGATTCAAACAAAGCGATCAAATTCTCTGATAAGGAGAAGCAAAAGAAAAGGGGGAAAAGCATGGAGGAAGATGAAAAGAACTGAAACAGTGACCCACGGCGGGGTTATAGATAAACCACAATCAACACGGCAAAATCAAATGTAAAATGCATGCACATACAAAGAAAATATTCAGCAAAATAATTCCAACTTCGTCGTGGAATAAAAGCATTAACCTAAGCCTACAAATTTCTACGTCTGCCCAGGCACTTCTAAACACTCTGTTGGTGAGACAGAAATAAAAGGGGAGAACCCGTTACTTTGAGGTGCCTCGGGGCTGGTCCAGAGTGAAAGTCCCGGCTTCGGTCCGGAGCGCTCTGGATCACGCGACGTCCTGAACGCGTCTTGACGACCGCAGGGTCCGAAGGCTGCAGCGGGGACCAGACTGAGAGAGTTCCTTCGTCTTTCTCTCTCTCTCTGGGCTCCTAGACGCTTGTTGGGCCAAACAACGCGTCGTCCTCTCTCGATCACTGGGAGATAAGGCGGCTTCCAGTATTTGATCAGAGGGAATTAAAGGTACCTTTTTGAGTCGACCTCCTGTCTGTACAGGGAATAGTTTTGCTTCGAAAAAATCTCGGTCCAGCGAGAAACTCGAGCACGTGGCGTGGGATTTTCCCAACGGAGTTAAACAGCTGTGTGTCTTCTCGGTTGGCAGGGCGCCAGGGAAGAAGATCGATTGCGGGGTGCAACCGAGTTTTATCAACTTTACCCTAGCAACGTTATCGGTTGCTAGGGCGCCGGCCATTTTGGGCCGCGTTGCATGATGGGAGTTGGTGGCCATTTTGACCACCATGCATCATGGGAAATGCAGTCTGTCACGTCCTGACATGGCACAACATGAGCCACCGGGCTCGGCACTGGATTGCCAACTTGAAGAGCGGATTTGCCATCTAACTTCTGGCCAGAGAGAAAACACGTCATATGCAGTGACCATCTCAAAGAAGAATGTTTTGAACATGACATGAGGGCGAGGATTTTCAGTAAGTTATTTTTAAATTTTCAATTTTTAATTTAGAAGTTACGGGGATGGTTACCGACCAGAGGGGCGGAGGGATACCACATGGTATCCCTCCGCCCCAGCATGTGCTGGAATGCTTTTATATTTTAATACTTATACAATAATGACCACCTGCCCTATTTGCTAGGGGGCAAATATATAACTTAAGTCACTTCAGCGCGATCTCTCCTCCGCTGTGTGTGTGTGTGTGCGCTCTGCTGCAGCGCCGGCAAAGCCGTGCTCCGCCCAGCATGTGCTGGAATGCTTTTATATTTTATTATTTATACAATAATGACCACCTGCCCTATTTACTAGGGGGCAAATATATAACTTAAGTCACTTCAGCGCGATCTCTCCTCCGCTGTGTGTGTGTGTGTGTGTGTGTGTGTGTGTGTGTGTGTGTGCGCTCTGCTGCAGCGCCGGCAAAGCCGTGCTCCGCCCAGCATGTGCTGGAATGCTTTTATATTTTATTATTTATACAATAATGACCACCTGCCCTATTTACTAGGGGGCAAATATATAACTTAAGTCACTTCAGCGCGATCTCTCCTCCGCTGTGTGTGTGTGTGTGTGTGTGTGTGTGTGCGTGCGCTCCGCTGCAGCGCCGGCAAAGCCGTGCTCCGCCCAGCATGTGCTGGAATGCTTTTATATTTTATTATTTATACAATAATGACCACCTGCCCTATTTACTAGGGGGCAAATATATAACTTAAGTCACTTCAGCGCAATCTCTCCTCCTCTGTGTGTGTGTGTGTGCGCGCGCTCGGCTGCAGCGCCGGCAAAGCCGTGCTGCGCGGAGCGCGCGCACACACACACACACACGCGCGTGTATATATATATATACTGTAGGACCCGACTGAATTTGCAATGGAAATAGGTACGCTGGATTCCGTCAAAAGTCCGGTTTCTGTCAAGAAACTCTTCTAAAACATCCATATCGCTATCAGATGATGATAACTCTCATCACTGTCACTAAATACTTCATCACCCTCTGCTTCGTACAGAGCACCAGTCGCCATCTTGGAAAATAGTGCGCCGTGACAAACAGAGCGTTGAAACTTGCTCAACAGCGGGTCCGCCGAGTGACGTCAAAAAATGGGAGGTGACAGTACTATTCTTGACCAAGATGGGTTCCTCCACATAAACACGATTAAATGAGAATTATTCTTAATTAAAAAACCGTATAATTTTTTGCACAGTATGTAGTAGTTTTATATTTAAAGTACTTTCAGCAGTTTGAATTCTGATTTTGACCGGACTTCTCCTTTAACACTTGAAATGTGCCCTTGCTAAATGAAAAAAATAAATAAAATAAAATAACTGCAGATTCAAACTGTTATTTGGTTAGTTGTTTGACATCAAGTTGGTGTCTTTAAAACTAAGTAAGACACCAATATAACTAAATGCACTCTAATGTCTGCTTTGGTAAATTATTTGTCTTTGTTTTTATATTATTCATATAGTACTACAAGCTTTGCTTTTTTGAATAGATAAGTGCTTTGGAATACTGCTTTGTGTATGTGTTTCATGGTGAAAGAATGTGAAGAGAGCTAGAACTGAACACTTCTAACTGTTTTCACCCAAAGATAAAATCAATTTGACGACCACCTAGAGGGCAGCGGAGGAGTGGGAGAGTATTAGGGTAAGTGTCCATCTTGGCCCTTGACATCTTCTTGTGATGATGACCTGAGCACCCATACTGTTACTCCACTCGTGTTGCTTTAGGAGAGGGCAAGATTTATGCCAAGAATATGAACTTAAGGTCATGGTATCTCCCTCCAGCAGCTGCTCTCTGTTTTAACGTGCTCATTTCTCTAGTTTCAGTTCTCAAGAGGGAACAGAAGTAATAAAAATGGGTAGGACAAACCTGAGGTCCACAAATTTTAGAAATGCTTTTTTCAATCATGCCGATTGGCCTGGCATTGTAAACTATACAGTACAAGAAGAATTCAACAGGTATGTTAAGGAAGCTACTGTAGATTTAAAAACTATATTTCTTTCATAGTTTTGTTGAAAAAACAAGGATTGCAGATTTTTTATGTATTTATTTTAGTTAAAATTTAAATATAAAACTGACTATCATTTATAGAAAAAGCAGGACTTTTCTGTCAACTTGTTTTTAAATATGTGTAGTCAAGGAGATGTGGTAGAACAGAAATTTGCAAAGTTTTGGCTTTTGAAATTCTTTTTTTATCTTACCGTAAAAACCTGACATTGTTAAAAATACAAACAACCAACCTTAAATCACACCAGGGTATTTTATGCCCCAAAGTCCGAATCAGACTCAGTGTGAACGGTAGTGATGGGTCCGGCAACACCATGCATCGGCGCATGTTTCGAGCTCACAGAGCGAAACCTGTGTCGATGCGTGTCGAAGCGCCTATCACAATGGAAAAGTCACGTGACCGATACAGGAACAGTTTCGAACTGACTGACGCGCCAGGTGCTGCTCGGAGCGCACCACTGATTGATGGGTTGGGCAGACGCCTTTATTTTTCGGCAGGTTGCTCTGTGCGTCTTTGTTCTGAGCCTCGTTTCAAACGGCTGATCTACACTGAGTAGAAAGCTGCTACTCTGAGTAGTTCTACACCACTCTTTCATGCTCAGCGTTTCTGGTTTCAGAACAGATGCATGAGCATGAAAAAAAGTCCGATCAATGGAACGCAAATAACGAGATTCACCATGGCAACGGCAGGAAATAAGCTTGGAAGTGTGCATGTCCTACGAGTAGAATTAGAAATCTTTAAAGAAGGCATATGGACAATATTAAACCATAAGAAACAATGCTGTTGCTGCTGAAAACCGCAAGAGAGAATTGTTGAAAAAGTCAATGCATGCGCGATATGAAAGTTATGTGATGGAGAATTAAAGCTGTTTTCTCACACTTCACTCGTTCAACAGAAAAGGGAGAGTATGTGTGTGTGTGTGGGGGGGGGGGCATTGATTACTTAAAGCATTGAAAGGACATGGCAGCAAATCATGATGATAAAAGTTTTCTTATGTTTAACGGTACTCAACAAAAGCATTAATTGGCTATATTCAACATATGCAATTAATGATGGGATGGTGTGTGTTATTGAAATAACTGATATGTTTATCTTTTTGCCATTGTTCACCAATCCTTCTAAAAAATGAGTTGACACTGATTGTCTTGTAGGTGTTTAATTTGTGCCTACCTTACTTTATATTAACCACTTAGGCTATATAGAATGGAAAATTAGAGCTGGATGTGCCAAAATTTGATACAGATGAAATTATTGCTTTCATTCTGGAACACCTTTAAACTATAACTGAGTAACATTTCTGACAGCACAACATACAGTTGCCTCTGAAAGATTTTCTGCGTCTCCTACGTTATTAAAAAGCTGCCGTTGGCATAAAAATGAAGAGCAGCACAAAGAAATTGTTCAGAACTGAGTGCGTTCCTTCGTTGTCTTAGAAAAGCGATGTGTGGCTGAGGATATTGAAATAAATCATCTGACGAACAAATTATTTTTTTGAATAAAAATTAGTAAAAAAAATGCCTGTCCACAATCATCCTCATTCACAACAGGTGTACTTAGAGGTTATTACGTTATGATACAGGTTCACATTATTTATTGGCTGTATCTAAAAAAATCTAAGATATTTCAAATTCAAATGAAAATATAAAATAATACATGCAACATACAATGACTTAAATTGTATTATTGTGTATACTGGGTCATCAAATCATTGTCAGTTAAGTCTGTCAACTAGGTTGCCTGTAGTGATTTTTAAGGTCCAGCAGGTGTCAGTATTCAGTGACACAGTATCGGCGCAGTATCAATACAGTTTGCCAATGTGTCGAAACGCTTCATGACGCCTCATCGACCCATCACTAGTGAACGGCCATCTGCCACAGCTGACTGGGGGTTTAAAAACACAGAGCAAAGACACAAAAAGTGCACAGAAGCATTGATCCAAGAATATTTTCTGTTAGGGGGGTAATGTACGGTGGCCCTGAAATGCAAACCGCAACTACAAATTGAAAAGCACAACTACAAATTTAAAAACACAGCGACATTAACCTACCGGAAAAGGTAGGTACCAGTGGGAAACGTGAGACATTGCTGATTGGACGACTTTTGACCAATCATACTTTTGAACCGGAAGTAATCCTGTTTATCGCTTATTCATAGGAGGGAAGAGGTACAGTCCGGCTTCTTTTAAGTGTGGCTTCAGTGTACACAAACTAACTAAATTTCATAATTAGTCTTGAGCATATCCAGCAGTGATGGGTAGATGAGATGTCATGAAGCGTTTCAACACGTTGCCAAACTGTATTGATAGTGTCGATACTGTGTCACTGAATACTGACACCTGCTGGACCTTAAAAATCCCTACAGGCAACCTAGTTGACAGTTAACTGACACTGACCGTAGTAATGGTAGACAAACTACGCCCCAAGAAATCATCAGGATATCATCAGGATAACCTGAGCCACTATAACTATAAGCTTTGTCGAAAAGGACAGTTTATGCCTAGTCTTAAAAGCAGACAGGGTGTCTGCCTCACAGACTAAAACTGGGAGTTGTTTCCACAGGAGAGGAGCGTGATAGCTAAAGGATCTGCCTCCCATTCTACTTTTAGTGACTCTAGGAACCACCAGAAGACCTGCAGACTGAGACTGAAGTGCTCTGTTAGAAACATATGGAGCAATTAGAGAATTTTAAATACTCTTCTTGATTTAACAGCTAAAATAAGGAGTGATATGATATCTCTTTATAGTTCTCATCAGAATTCTTGCTGCAGTGGTTGGGAAGGCTGAAGGCTTTGAGCTGCATTTTGTGGACTTCCTGACAGTAATGAAAGTAAAGCTACAGTAATGAAATTACAAATAGTCCAGCCTTGAAGTAACAAATCCATGGACACATTTTTCAGCATCACTATAGGACAGAATATTTCTAATTTTGACAATATTCCAGAGGAGAACAAAGGAAACCCTAAAAACTTGTTTAATGTGGGATTTAAAAGACTATTTATATTTTGGATGAGTGCGATGTACTTTCACTGAATATGTTCCGTTAAACTCAGTGTTTTCTCTTTCCTATACAGTGCTAAAATATTGCAAATTTCATTGTTTACTGGACACGTATCAACGCAGTAATTTTGTAGGTTTAAATGAACAGATTGCAAATCTGCTGAAACTGAAGCTTTGTCATAAGTCTGCAGACTGAAACCTAATGAATATTCAGTAATTGCTGATTTTTTAGCAGGTGGGGACACAGTGATGTAGAGAAAGTAAATATTATTTTCTTGCGCTAGCCGTTGCCTGCCATAGATGTGTATGCAACTTTATGCATGGGTTATCCTTTAAAATAGCTTTCTAATTAATCTTCAGTCTTTGTAAAGAAGTCTACATCTGTATATGAAACTGTGTTACTTCTGTTATATTGTAAGTGACATCGTATTTGTGCAATTTATTACAAAGCCTCAGGGCAGTATTTGAAATACCATGTACTATTTGATGACTGTGCATACAGTCACCCCTCTAGTCAAAAAAATCCTCTATCCATAAGGGATACTGTGTACATCAAATATTTATGTTATATCAACAAATGGTTGCTCCAAAAAGGGATGACCTACTTCCCACATTTAGCCCCAAAGGAACTCTCTCTGGAAAAACGTGAGAGGGATGTTTAGCCAACAGGGTTGCTCTTTAATGCTTCAGATGAACTTTATTCTCATTCTGGTTCTATCACCACTTTACTCAAGAACTATGTCAGGACATAGGGCTAGGGTGTAATGTTAAACTAAAATCATAATCGGGCCATTATAAAAAAATCTAAGGATATGAAAAATGTAATTGCATTGGACGATGCAGCTGCACATGCATACATACACAGACACATTTTATATATATATATACAAACATGGGGGGGGGGGCAAACATGCAAAGTAAAGAACTTGTGGATTATTGTTCCATTGTACACTTTGAGATGCTTTCTCTAGAGTTACAAAGTCTATCAGCATTTAAGAATATTTACAGTTTCTCTTTGAATGGTCAACAAAAAGGCTCACAAAGCAGCCTTCAAAACTGTTGGTCAGAATTTCTTACAGTAAGTACTAGGCAAAAGTATTGACTTGTAAACTGTGAAGGAATTACACTTTTTCCAACAAAAGGCAGCAAAAAAAAATTCTTCATATGTCTTAATAACTCATTGATTATGTGATGATCAAATTATGGACAAGAAGAGTGTAACGCAGGAATTAAATTTCATTTGGCATCATGTCTTCCAAAACCATATGTATAAAAGGCTTATATTGTATGCAATACTGCCAATGGACATACATTTTTTATAAATAAATGCCTAGTTTGTTTATTGATTCTTTTCTCCTCAGCACAATACATTTGGATCATAATCAGTCTATTTTTAATGACTGTGTGTACCACAAAACCTAAGGGTTATTGCAGTTAAACCTTTACAAACCTAACCAAATCTAAAAACTATTTCCTATTCCAAATACTACTGTTATTGATTTTAGGTCACAGCCAGGTTATCCACATTTACTCAAAATTAAATATGATTCGGAGTTCCTTTTCAATGTGTATGTGAAAAAAACAGCTATATTTCTCCTTCTTTCTTTCACTCATTCTCATACTCCCACACATAAATAAATAAAAATGTGAACAATTTAAACACCAAAACACTGTGAGAAAATCTGCCTGACCTAATCATGAAGAACAACAATACAATATATATATATATTTTAAATAAGTAAAAATAGCCAGGTAAGGTACAAAAAAATATTTTCTTGATCGTGTCATAACTGTCAAATACATTTCTTCGGTAACCAATAAAATGAATGGGATTATTTTAGTAAATGACAAAATGTTTATCTTATACTATCTAGATACTTTCATGAAGGAACATTTCTAATTTAAAAAAAAACTGAAAATGAATATCCACATTTAAAATATTGTAATTAAAAGGTACAACTAATTCAAAAACATTACAAGAAATGTGAATATTAATGACTACTGATATCCAGAATAATACTCTATTTGCACTTGAACCCTCACCCAGAAGTTTAAATGAACAGACTAATTTTGTTTGATGTGTTTGTAACAGCTAATAGAAAAAAACACAGCCTGCAAGTGTAAAGGTTTGAGGCAGTTGTGATGAATGAGCTGACTTTAGTTTACAACATGTAACCATGCACTGGCCACTTGCCGTATCTCAAACCCATTAGCTATCATCCGACTTTGCATTAAAGCTGTTTGTTTGTTTTGTTCACCTTTCTCTCTTTGTGTGCCCTTGCTTGCCTGCATCCCTTCAGGTATCACTACCTTTTCCGATTTCCAATTTCAAACGCTTCCTCAAGAGCGAAGTTTGATGAATGTCGCTCACATTAGAGTGACCTCCAAGATAACCCCTCGTTTCCTTCCCAAGAAAAATTCATCAGACAGACTTGGGCAGCCTTTGGAATGTGTGATTCAGCACTCAAGGTTAGTGTTTGTCACATAGGCCTAAAGTGGCCAGATATTGGTGAGGAATGAGAAGGACAGAGACTGGGTGTTCTTATGGCTTTAGGCACTAGGCATAGGCTGAACATGAATTCCCTGCTATGGATAGTAATGTGTAATCAACATTCAATCAACACTATATTAACAATACAATGGCCAAACAAAGCATTAAAAGAGTTCATAAAAAGACAGAAAACTATGTAAATAACATTTGACCTTGTAGTTTTAAATCTTTTCACAGTACCTTACAAGCTTTTGCTTGTAACCTATGATGTTTATCCATGTTTACACTGTAGAGGTTAACACATAACTGTCTTTAATGCTATTTTTCTTTGTCTGTATAATCAGTAAGCGGTATGGAAATATTTATTTATTGCATCTATTTGATAGAGAAGCTAGAATTTGGCTTTTTATTTTAATTATTCAAATCCTGTGTTAATATTGCTATTTTATGTTGATCTACCTAAGTTGCAGTCACGATGGCACATTATACAAAGCTTGTTTATCCTTGATTTGGTGCACAATTTTCAAAATTTTTAGAAAGTAACTTACTCTATCCATCCATCCAGTCAGCCAGCAAGCATGCCACCCAGCTGGCAATTGTCTTATGCCAATCTAAGAGTGGGTCACAGGCTTGAAAGATCCAAGGGGGAACCTCTCCCTAACATCAACCTCAAGATCCAAAGCTGTTACCAAGTCAGGGGGGATATAGTCAAATTAAATGAAGTGCTGTAATTAAGCCTGTTTGTCAAATTAAAAGTACCTTTTGAAAATAATACAAAAACATGTAAGCATGTATTAAACATGCTTCATGGATCCCTAATTTTGTTTTAAATTGGTCTAGCACAGGGGTTTTCAAATTTGTTGAAGGTGAGCCTATCTCTAAGGGAGAGCCCAGACACACTACGGCGAAAACTCATTTCGGCCGGTTGTATCCGGGATCTCGTTCTTTCGGTCACGACCCAAAGCTCATGACCATAGATGAGAGTAGGAACGTAGATCGACCGGTAAATCGAGAGCTTCGCCTTTTGGCTCAGCTCTCTCTTCACCACAACGGACCGGTACAGCGCCCGCTTCACAGCAGACGCCGCACCAATCCGCCTGTCCATCTCCCGCTCCATCTTCCCCTCATTCCTGAACAAGACCCCAAGAGACTTGAACTCCTCCACTAGAAGCTGGCTCTTGGGAATTTCCTTTTTGACAAAGCTTATAGTTAGAGTGGCTCATGTTACCCCGAGCTACCTCTATAGTTATGCTGGTACAGGCTTAAGCTACTGCAGGACATCAGACTCTATATTTCTCACTCTACTGAGTTCTACTGATCTCCAGTCTACTGTTCTCCAGTTTTGCATGACTGTTATCATTACAGCTTTTAACTTTTTGTTCTCTCCCTTTTTTCTTCATAGTAGGTACACCTGGTCTGGCGTTCTGTTAGCTGTGGCATCATGCAGGGAAGACAGATCACCCGCTACTACCATCTTATGTAGAACAGATTACTGGATCAATACGTGCTTCTGTGCTTTTTTGTCTGTCTTGTTGTGTCTCTGCTCTGTCTTCTGTAACCCCCAGTCGGTCGAGGCAGATGACCGTTCATACTGAGCTCGGTTCTGCTGGAGGTTTTTCCTTCCCGTTAATGGGGTGTTTTTTTCCCCGCTGTCGCTTCATGTTTGCTCAGTATGAGGGATTGCTGCAAAGCCATGGACAATGTAGACGACTCTCCCTGTGGCTCTACGCTTCTTCAGGAGGGAATGCTGCTTGTGAAGACTTTGATGCAATCAATTGGTTCCCTTATATAGGAATTTATTTGACCAATCTGTATAATCTGTCCCAATCTGTATAATCTGATTGATTTTGACTTTGTAAAGTGCCTTGAGATGACATGTTTCATGAATTGGTGCTATATAAATAAAATTGAATTGAATTGAATTGAATAGCTTAAAACATGGCTTGGGGCTGATCATTTAAAATATTCTAGGGGGCGCTATAGAGAAATTAGGTCACGCCAACCAAAGTTTGTTATGGATTCCTGTCGGGGGGTGGATAAGGATGCATCCAAGTGAGTTTTAAGCAGCTCGGCCCAAAACTGTGGAATTCAGAGCCAAACGTATAGCAGCGGCGTTTGAGGTGACTTCGCCACGCCGCCACGCTGCCCTGCTCCATCGAATCCACTTGGGGCTGGAATCCACAACACACCAACATGTCTTCTGTCTCTGGACACAGTTTCATGTTGATTACCTCAGAGGGGTAACATAGCGACCGTTTACAGCAAAACATGACACTTCCTGTTGTCAGGGGGCGTGGCCTAAGTGATGTCATCATTTGACCATTGGATATTGTATAAGACCCGATGATGATCAATCACAGAAAGTTTGGTGCCTCTGTGTGTTTCTGTGTAGGAGATATAACAGTTTTATTTTTTATGGCGAGTAGGTGAACTTTGACCCCTGCTAACGCCCCTTCAACATGCTCAAAAACTCACCGTTTTGATAACTTTTAATTGGCCATGCCTTATGATCAGACTGCCCGAGTTTCATACCGCTCGCTCAAAATCTGTTGGAGGAGTTCGATCAAATACCAATGTTGTAAACGTCAAAAATGAGGTCAAATTACGACCTTCAATCTAAAATGGCCAATTTCCTGTGATACTTGCACTAAGACATTAATTGTAAATTCTGAGTGTCTTGTTGAGCTCTGCAACTGTACCAAATTTCATGTCTCTACGATGAAGTAAGTGAATAGCAAAGGGTCCTTTGAAAATTGCTAGGTGGCGCCAGGCATGGACTGGTAATCGGGCATACCAGGCATTTGCCCGGGGGGCCGACGTGCTGTTTGGGCCAGCAGACCCGACATGTATATTAATAATATGTATTATTATTATTATTATTATTATTATTATTATATATCGGCATCGTTATATTTACATAATGCATGAAGAAAAATAAAATCAGCAGCGCAAGAGTCTGTTCCGATCATCCGGCCCTTACCACAGGCTACTGCAGCCCATTGGTTATCATCCCTGACAGTCTTAAGGGCTAGGCCAATCATAAAGTAGAAAAACACCTTCACGCTCCATGTGGAACTTTCTGCAGCGGTGTTCACAGTAGTAATGGATAAGAAACGCAAGGGAGGCGCAGAGAAACTGCGCGAAAAAAAGAAACGAGTTCTTCAAACGGACGCTGCGAAATGTGTCAAACTGACTGACAGGTGTTGGATTCACTCCTCCCATTCCTCTAGGCGGCGCTGTAGTTGATTTGCACTGGTAAGCGAATGGAGGGGAAGAAGAAAAAACGGTGGACCAGTAGTGCATTTAGGTTGCAGTTAGCTGAAACTGACGAACAAAATCGGCCATAGGATCATATCCTACTGGAGTTAATGAGTGTTGCCCAATGTGGTGAGTGATATTAATGTTGTAAGCTGTGACGTGATGAGTTTTGTCATCTGTTCTAAGCGTGTGACTGTTGAATTTGCTAGAGCTAGTTAGCCAAATGGTAACTGTATTTTGCTGCACAGTGATGTATGAATGCTGCTGTTTATTATGTCACAAAGTTTTCTAAGTGTGAACTCTGCCTTATAACTGGTCAGTTAGGTCAAGCCTAGCTCCTAAATCTATGTTTAAGTTTGTGTTTATTGAATATTGCAAAACTAAGTATTGAGGTTTTGTTTTGTGTTTTTACTTTACTTACAGTTTAACCGGCATGTCCGTGTAAAAGCACTCGGCAATAAAAAACAACAACAACAACAACAACTATCTTATGTTCTTTGTAACAACAGGTTCCCAACAGCAGGCCTTCATCTGCTCCGGTGTCTGATGTAAAATATGGTGGTGGTGGTGGTTGTAGTGGAGGCAACGGCGAACCGAGCAGTGAACATGTCAGTGCGGCTGCTGCAGTATCAGAACCTGTGGTAAGCCGGACAGTTTTCAGAGCCCCAAACTATGATAGGATAAACCAACCAACCCCTTGATTAATATGATATTGGAAGTGCATTGCCTCAGAAACGAGAAAGGAAAAAAAAACTAAAGCAGGAGAAATGGCTCAAGATGAGCCTCCAACTGATGCTGAGAAAGCATTTGAACTAAATGTCCACAACAGAATTCTGGACACTGCTCTTGAGGCTATTCATAGAAGGTTTATGACACATGGCAGTCTTTTCGCTGATTTAGCATGGCTGGATCCCAGGAACTTTGAACAGCTCCGGACCACTACTCTGCCCAACAATGCTCTGGAAGTTTTGAGTAGATGTCTGATGAAATTCAGCACTAGTGAAACAGTGGACAATCTCCAATCAGAGCTGAAATGTTTAGCAGGACAGTGGGACAGACTGAAAGCATCCCATCTTGAAGATTACATGACTAGAACAGTAGAAGATTGAGCTGAAGGACAAGAGGAAATGGATATAGTGGGTAAAACCTGTGCCTCCTGTAAAAATTGCCCACTGTGCTGCTACCAGATTCTACAGCGGCTTAACATGTTCTCAGATGCTTATCATCTCCTTGGGCTTGCTTATAAGTTCTTGCTGACCCTTTCCCTTACCCAAGTGGCCTGTGAAAGAACCTTCTCTACGCTCAAGTTCGTTAAGTCCAGACTTAGGAGCAAGCTGTCTGCAAGCAAGCTGGAGGTATTTATGTTGATGGCCACTGAAAAAGACATCCTCATGGCACTGGACACAGACACAGTGATAGATAAGGTGGCTGAGAAGAGTGGGTTGCTGACAAAGCTGCTCTTGTAAATTAGTAAGGTGAGAGGAACTTCTTAAATTTATTATGAATGATAATAAAACTATTCTGTGCAACATTTGTCTAATCTTTATTCCTTCTCATCCTCTCCGACATGATTTCTACACGTTTCAAATGGTTCATTTTGTCATTGGCATCCTTTTTTACCCTACAGTATCTGGAAGACTGAATAGATCTGATGAGCAACTTACAATAACTTCTTATGATGACGTAACGTGATAATATGCTCTCTCTCTCTCTCTCTCTCTCTCTCTCTCTCTCTCATCTAAGAATTGTTGCTGTGCTGTGGTGGAGTTTACATTTTACAATGTTAATAAATTAAGATTTTGGAAGTATTTTAAGTGTCCACACTCACTAATTTCCATTAACCTGGCCACATGGTATTGCACAGTTGGTATACACATTCAGTACACAAAAAAAAATGTGGTGGGCCAGTCTAGTCCAAAATGCCAGGGCCGATTTTTTGTCCCAATCCACCCCTGGGTGGCGCCGTTGAGGCACTTTTCTTTTGATTTTTGTGACGACCTTAAAATACAAAATTTTTAAACAGTCTTCATGCATCTGCCAAGTTTGGTGAGTTTTTGAATATGATAAAGCCCTCAAAAAGGCCCCTCTTTGGGGTGGCAGATTAATAATTAAACACTACAGATACAATAGGCCTTCGCAGCGCTTTGCTGCTCGGGCCTAATTAATACATATGCACAAATATAAAACAATAAAAACAATTTAAAAGCAGTGACACTGTTTCATAGAAGCTTGTTGTCTATCTTTAAGAACCGCTCGAAATAAGTCCAATGAAATAGTTTCCGACATCTTGAGCCCAGACTGGAGCTGATTCCACGCTGTAGGAGCCAACACACTGAATGCTTTCTTTCCTTTATCAGTTCGAACACGAGGAACATGTAGAAGGATAAAGACATTTGAGCGTAAAGAATGTGAACTACTAGATATATGCAAATGAGAGCTTAAGTAAGTTGGTGTTAGTCCAAGTAGAGATTTCTATATCAGGATCATGATTGTTTCTCCGAACACTTAACGGAGGCCAATCAGCTTTTGCATACAAATCACAATGATGTATCAAACGTCTACTACCAGTTATAAACGTTAAAGCACAATGATAAACAGTGTTCAAAGATTTCAGACATTTAGTTGAAGCATTCATATATAAAACATCTCCAAAATCCAGAAGTGGCAGGAATGTTGCTGCTACCAATTTACTTCTAGCTTTGAGTGAGAAACATGGTCCATTTCGATAATAAAACCCAATCTTCATTTTCAATGTTCGTAATAGATTTGCTATGTGATTTTTAAAAGAAAGTTCATCATCTAGAATAAAACCAACATATTTGCAGTGGTAAGGAATAGAGGGATTTCTGGTAGTTTAGCAGAGTGTGAGAAAACCATTGCCTTAGTCTTATCCACATTCAAAACCAACTTCAAAGTTTGTAAACGTGTTTGAACTACATTAAAAGCAGACTGTAAATACTGTAGTGCCTGTGATAATGATGAAGAGTTGCAGTACATTATTAAGTCATTAGCATAAAAATGATAAAAAGCATTTGACAAGTTGGCGCACAAATTATTTAAATAAATGGAGAATAAAAGGGGACCCAGAATTGAGCCTTTAGGTACGCCATTTAAAATAGTGAGAGTAGAAGACGTGAAGTCAGCTAATTGGACTCTCTGGGTTCTGTTTGACAAGTAATCAGCTATCCACATGGTAGCTTGATGTGAAAGCCCAATTTTGTGTATAATTTCAATTAAAAGCGTGTGATTTACTGTGTCAAATGCCTTTGATAGATCGATAAACAAAGCGACACAATGTTTTTTGTTATCAAGAGCCTGGATCAGATCATTGAAAACCTTTAAAGTTGCAGTAACAGTACTATGTTTTTTTCTAAAACCGGACTGTACATTTTGTAAAATACAATTGGAATCTAAAAAAACTTTAGTTAATCTGTAACTAACTTTTCAAAAATTTTTGCTAGGATACATAATTTAGAAATTGGTCTGTAATTGTTTACCTGTGATGACTCCCCACCCTTGAATAGAGCCAAAACAAATGCTGATTTCCAGACACTAGGGATTTTGTTAGAGATTAGACTTAGATTAAAAATATGAGACAATGGCTCTGCTATAAACTCTGCAGCCAACTTTAGAAAAAATGGATCCAGGTTATCTGGCCCTGCCGCTTTTCTGGTGTCTATGTTTTTCAGTTCTCTAAGAACCTCAGTTGTACAAATAGGGGAAAAGTTAAAAGAGGCGGAGTTACCATCATTATTCAAAAACAGTTCATCAGTATTTACATTTTGGCCGAATGAATTTAAGTCATCAAATAGAGAACCTACAGAAATAAAATAATTTAAAATTGTCATGGTTTTCAGATGTTTTGCCCAGATGCAGATACGACCAGGCGACAGCAGATAGATTCAAGCAGTTTATTAGGAAATGTGCAAATACAAGGACGGAATAATGACTGCAGCTGCGAGGTCTGAAAGTCGAGGCGGATGAGACTGCAAGAGAACGGAGTAGTTAGATAAACTACTCACTGTCAATGACGGGCTTGATCTGAGAGACGTGGAAGGTCGGGTGCACTCTAGAGTGAGGTGGCAGGCGAAGACGGACGGTGGTGGGATTTATGATGGTGGGGTCTCGTAGGGTCCAGAGAACCGGGGAGCAAGCTTCTTAGCAGATGGGTTGGAAAGTACGTCCCTGGAGGAGAGCCACACCCTCTGACCGGGGCGATATTGGGGAGCTGGTCTACGATGTCAGTCAGCGAACCTCTTACTCTGCCCTGCGGCGCGGGTAAGAGCGGTGATGGTGGTCCTCCAGATCTCCTGACAGCGGGCAATGTACTCATTAACAGAAGTGAAGGGAATCCTGAGCTCATCAGTAGGTAGGAGTGGAGGTTGGTAACCAAGGGAAACCTCGAACGGGGAGTGACCTGTGGATGTGGAGACGTGGGAGTTTATTCCAGTCAGTGGGGGAAGTCGATGTAAGGCAGCGAAGGGTGGTTTCCAACTGTTGGTTCATGCGTTCTGTTTGTCCATTAGTCTGTGGGTGATAACCAGAGGTGAGGGTATAACGGGCGCCGAGGGCAGAGCAGAAATGTCGCCAGACCTGAGACACAAACTGGGGACCCCGGTCAGAGAGTATGTCGACCGGGATGCCATGTAACCTGAAGACATGTCGAATGAGGAGCTGGGCGGTCTGCAAGGCGTTGGGTAATTTACAGATGGGGATTAAGTGACAAGCCTTGGAGAATCTGTCGACGACGGTTAATATAGTGGACATTCCTTGAGACGGGCAAACCGGTGAAAAAGTCTATTGAAATGTCGGACCATGGTCGTCTGGGAATGGGAAGTGGGTTGAGCAGACCAGCGGGGGGCTGATTGGAAGGTTTGTTCTGGGCACAGACTGGGCATGCTAACACATATTCATGTACGTCTTTGGACGAAGATGGCCACCAAAAATGTCGAGAGACCTGGGACTGAGTCCTAAAAATCCCAGGATGGGCCGAAAACTTAGAATCATGACACCACTGCAAAACATTAGGGCGAACAGCCTGAGGCACATATTTAAGACCCGCAGGACCCGAACCAGGGTCTGGGTCGAGTCGTAAAGCCTGGTTAATCTTGTCCTCCAGGTCCCAATGAAGGGCTCCAACCGTGCATGAGGGGGGAAGAATCCGTTCTGGTTCCCCTTCCTGCTCAGGGGGAGCAAACTGGCGAGACAAAGCGTCCGGTTTAATGTTTCTGGATCCGGGCCTGTAGGTGATGGAGAGGTTGAAACGGGAGAAGAATAATGACCAGCGGGCCTGTCGGGAGTTAAGGCGGCGAGCAGACTGTAGGTAGGAGAGGTTCTTATGATCAGTCCAAATGACGATGGGCTGCTCGGACCCCTCGAGCCAGTGCCGGCACTCCTCCAAAGCTAGCTTTATAGCCAGTAGTTCACGATCCCCAACATCATAATTACGCTCGGCAGGCGACAGGCGCCGAGAGAAAAAGGCACAAGGGTGGAGCTTAGTATCTGTCTCGGAGAGCTGGGACAAAACAGCGCCTACTCCAGTATTGGAGGCATCAATCTCTAAAGTGAACTGTTTCTGGGGGTTAGGATGTACAAGGATGGGTGCCTGGGAATAACGAGATTTAAGCAACTCAAAAGCGGCCTCAGCTTCAGGTCCCCAGACAAACGGGACCTTGGTGGAGGTAAGGGCGTGTAGGGGAGATGCTATTTGGCTGTAATTTCTGATAAACCGACGATAGAAATTGGCAAAACCTAGAAACCTCTGAAGTTGCTTTCTGGACTCTGGGATGGGCCACTCCACTACAGCCCTTATCTTATCAGGGTCTGACTTAACCTGACCTCCCTCTAATATCAACCCAAGGAAAGAGACAGATGACTGGTGAAAGTCACACTTTTCGGCCTTAGCAAATAGGTGGTTTTCTAAAAGCCGCTGAAGCACGAGACGAACGTGCTGTCTGTGTTGTTCGGGGTTGCTGGAATAAATAAGAATGTCGTCCAGGTATACAAAAACAAAAACATTCAAAAAGTCCCGAAGGACGTCATTCACTAAAGCCTGGAACACCGCTGGGGCGTTACATAATCCAAAAGGCATGACTAAATACTCAAAATGCCCTAATGGTGTCTTAAACGCCGTCTTCCATTCATCTCCTTGCCATACCCGAACTAAATGGTAAGCATTGCGAAGATCGAGCTTAGTAAAGATGCTCGCGTTCTGGACTGGTTCAAGAGCCGATGAAAGTAATGGAAGGGGGTACTTGTTCTTTACAGTGATCTGATTTAGCCCCCGATAATCAATACAAGGTCTCAAGGAACCGTCCTTACCGACAAAGAAGAAGCCGGCACCCAAAGGGGAAGGAGATGGACGGATCAGACCCGCCGATAGCGACTCGCTAATGTATTTCTCAAGTGCTTGACGTTCAGACCTCGAGATGTTATAGAGGCGGCTGACTGGTAGCGGAGCTCCAGGCAGTAAGTCAATGGCGCAGTCGTAGGGACGATGAGGCGGGAGTGAACTGGCCTGATCCTTACTAAAAACCAACTTGAGATCGTGGTACTCCTGCGGCACACGAGAGAGATCAATAACCTCCTCCAGGGAGGATGGTGAAACCGGGGAGCAAGAAACCGGACGAGCTGAATGCAAACAATGTGAATGACAAGCAGGAGACCACGACTCAAGCCGGGACTCAGCCCAATTAATCACAGGGTTATGAACTGTTAACCAAGCCACGCCTAGCACAACCGAGGAACGTCTTAAGGGAAACACAAAAAGGGATAATTGCTCCCGGTGATTTCCTGATACAATAACCTCGAGGGGCTTAGTCTGATGAGTAATCTGGGTCAAATTCTGACCATCTAAAGCCGAAACCTCTAACAGTTTAGGAAGTCTCACGATCGGGACACGGAGCTGAGTAACTAACTGCTGATCGATTAGGTTAAAATCTGAACCAGAATCCACCAGTGCAGAAACCTCCAGGCTATCATGGTCAAAAAGCGAAGTAACGGGTAAACAGAACCGGGAATCAGGAAACCTCCTAACAGAACTATGGGGTCTACAACTAATCTCATCCGCCGACCTCCCCATTACAGGCGGCGGACTCGCTCTTTTGGTCGAACGGTGCAGTTCTTGACAAAATGTCCTTCACCGCCACAATAAAGACAAAGATTAGCTGAAAAATGCTGTTGTCGATCCTCTCGAGTTAAATGAACTCTACCTATCTGCATAGGCTCCGGAGGTGGCGGTGAGGTATCAGCTGGTCGCGGTGACACAGCTGATCCACCGGTCCGCGAGATCTTATCCGTAGGGGCCCGGTTCCGGCTACACAACCGGGTATCTAAACGAATAGCTAAGGCAACAAAATCCTCAAAAGCACTAGGTTCCTCAACCCGTGCTAATTCATCCTTTAAGGCCTCGTCTAGAGCCTGAAAAAATACTGCCTTTAACGGATTGGAATCCCAACCCGCGGCAGCGGCTAGAGTACAGAATTCCACCGTGAAATCAGATACGCGGCGTCCGCGCTGTTTCAAAGATAACAGATTACGAGACTGCTGGACAGGATCTAATTCAGCCGAAAAAAACGTCTTAAACTCGGTGACAAAATCCTGGAAGGAACAACCAAATGACTGACAGTCAGGGAAATGGGACTCCGCCCATCTGAGGGCTTTACCGGACAAAAGACGAAGAATATAAGATATTTTAATCTGATCGGAGGGGAAAGTCTGAGGTGAACGGTTAAACACTAGTTTACATTGGAATAGGAATCCACTACAATCCCCGCTCTCACCAGAGAACTTCTCCGGACTCGGTGATGAGCTCTCGGGGGGAGGCGGCTCGGAACTAACCTGCGGATCTGCAGAAGGCGGGGTGACTGGTGCTTGATTGACGGGCTGCGAGAACGCGGAAGTCACACTGTGGGTTAGTTGGCTAAGCTGCGCTGCTACCATCTGGAGCTGTTCCTGGGTGGAATTTACAGCCAACCCCAGAGAGTGCAGCTGCTCCTATTGAGCGGCTATCTGCCGCCCGAACGCATCTGCTGGGCTTGTTTGGCCAGAGCCTTCTTCTGTCATGGTTTTCAGATGTTTTGCCCACATGCAGATACGACCAGGCGACAGCAGATAGACTTAAACAGTTTATTAGGAAATGTGCAAATACAAGGACGGAATAATGACTGCAGCTGCGAGGTCTGAACGTCGAGGCGGATGAGACTGCAAGAGAACGGAGTAGTTAGATAAACGGCTAGAATCCAGTACCAGTCAGAACGTGCTATGCTTACCTATTAGCCGAGCGGACCTAACCGGGAAGGAGTGAGTGTCGGGGAGACCCAGTGAGCCTGCTCTAGATGGAGTAGGTGGTTAGTGGCTGGAGGGCGGCAGCAGCGGCTGACGAGGGATCCAGAGCTAGCCTCCGCTGGGTCAAGTGACAGATGGATTGACCAGAGTTGAAGTGGAAACACCAGTATCCGGGTAGGGGACCTCGAGCCCAGCTGGGTAACCTCCAGTGAGTAAGAGGGGGAGCGCCAGAGCAGAATCTGAGCCTTGTGATACTGGTGAACCTTCTGGGACGGAACGTCAAGGCAGGTAAGTGCATCCAGCACAAAACTAAGACAAAAACAGGAGAGTCCAAATTAGTCAGAGTTGTGTGTACAAAACTCACGAACAGGTTTCCAAGGCTTGGTCAGAGGCCATGTCGTACCACGACTGGTTTAAGGCTCTGGCGTCTTACATCTGTTAGTGCCTTGCTTAAGAAGCCAGAGGAAGCCGCCTCCAACGAGCTGCAGGTGTGGACCACGCCCCCACAACCAACTAGACACACCTGAGGAGCAGAGTTAGAGCAGGCACATACAGAGAACCCTGAGAAAAACTGCTAATTTATCAGACACCATTTTACTTTTTTTCCAAACAAAATTAGTAAAGTCACTCAGTGGCGCCTGTTCAGTAGCTGATTTAACTGTTTTCCAAAATTTCTTTGAATCATTTAAGTTTTTTGTCATTTCGGCAAGGAAATAGTCTAACTTTGCTTTCTTAATTGATGATGTACAATTATTCCTCAATTTCCTAAAACAAAGCCAGCTCTCCTTAGTATTGAATTTTCTTGTTCTAGCCCAAGCTGTATCTCTTTGTTTAAGCAGAGCTCCAATAGCTGGGGAAAACCATGGATTATTTCTCCCCTTCACCCTAATTTTACGTACAGGAGCATGTTTATTTATTAGTCTTAAAAATTCTTCATAAAAATACTGCCAGGCAAGGTCTACAATATCAAAAAGAGAAACCCTATTCCAGTTAAAAAGTATCAAATCATGAACAAAAGCTTGCTCATTTAAGTGTTTTAAATCTCTTTTGCTCAAAATACGAGGCTTAGATTTTGGTAACTTGAGATTTCTACCATACACCTGCAGCACAATGATCACTAAGATCATTTGCAAAAACTCCTGTCCCTCAATTTTTAGGGCTAGAAACTCAAATTGTTTAGAAATAGATACAGAGGATAAAAGTGTGACATGAAAATTGCTCGTTACGTAGATGGCAACACCGCCACCTTTTTTAAGGCGATCACAGCGAAAAACATTGTAACCTTCTAAGGAAATATTTTTATTTGAAATGGATTTGTTTAACCATGTTTCCGTCAAGACTGAGATATCCGTATTGGTAGATTCAATACAGCTCAACAGAGTCCACTGACCTCAAACTAGTGTTGAGAGAGTTCCAGAGTCCTGGAGCTACTGCTAAGAAGGCCCTGTGAACTTTACTTTTCAGTCTTGTATGTGGCACAACTAGCAGGCCTTGGCCATATGATTTTAGGGACCCGCGAGGAGACATACAGTTGTAAAAGTTGTATGCCAGTGCTTGACCAGTTAAAGCTCCCTAAGTGAGAACCAAGATTTTGAGGTGTCCTCCGAAGTGGACAAGGAGCCAGTGGAGATGGATGAGTAGCGGTGGGACTTGAGAAAACTTTGATTTGGGCAGATGTCTAGCAGCATTCTGCACAATCTAAATATGGTCCAGGATGCTGTGTTTAGGCAGAAGAATAACAGGTTACAGTAATCTAATCCCAAAGAAACAGGTGAATGTATAACAATTTCTACTTCTCTTCTTGAGATAACACTAATTAACTTAGAGGTGACTATGGCTCAGTGGGTAGACTAGTTGCCTTGCAATGAGAATGACGATTCCAGTTTCCCCCTGTCACATGTTGATGTGCCCCTGGGCAAGACACTTAATTCCAAGTTACAGACTGATATGCTTATGAATGTCTGCATGTTACTGGGTGTGACTGAGTGGATATGGCTATAGTGTAAAGTGCTTTGGGTCGCCAGTATGACTACAAAGGCATTATATAAATATTGTTTAGCAATATTTCTTAAGCTATAAAAAAGAATGAACCTTTCACGACAGATTTTGTAACACCTTGACGGTGCAGCTTGAACACATCTTCAGTGAAGGACCCAGGGTCATAGGGTGTTTCGGGTCTTTGATCGTCAGACGCCATCACCTGGGCAACCCAACCGGGGTTGATAAGGCCCCAGTTTGTGTCAAAGCAGTGCGCTACTCCATGCGTCTCCCCTCTTGATCCACAACCACCTTGAAGCTTTTCCACCAACCTCACTGATGTTTCTGGTGGCTCTTCTCTCAGGCAACCCTCTGATGCCAAGGAGCCCGAATCCTTTATAATGTATGTGCGATGCACAGTTTGAGTTAGGAAGCCCCTGCAGCCAACTTCTATTGGCTCACAGCGGGCCTTCCATCCACGGCCTCTGCATGCCTCCATCAGCTCAAGATATTTAGCCTTTTTCTTTTCGTCAGCCTCCTTCCATACTGTCCTCCCAGGGTACTGTAAGCTCCAATAGCACAACTTGCTTTGTCAAGTCAGATGTTAAGACCAGATGTGGCCTCAGTGACGTCCTTGCAATGTGCTCTGGGAACTTTAACTGCCTCCTGAGGTCCACATGCAACTGCCAATTATGGGCTATGGCTAGCAGTCCAGTTGTGGCCTTACGTTCTCCCAGAGGTTTCTCCCCTGCCCTGACAAAGGATATATTGTGCCTCAATGGGGACTGATGTTTTGACTCCCGGATTCCGGTGCAGATGGTGTCTGCTACTGCATTCAACACCTGGTTATGGCGCCATGTGTACCTCCCCTCTCCTAGCGTTTTAGCGCAGCAGCAGCTCAGGATGTGCTCCAGGGAACCATGAGCCAGGCACAGTGGGCATGTTGGTGCTTCTGCCAGACCCCAGGTATAAAGGGGCCTGGCAGAAGGCCAAGGTTAGATAGACTTGGAAGGACGTCATACACTGACCGGATCACAAACTTAAGTCTTCCCAATTCAGACTTCCATAGTTCTGTCCAGTTCTTTCACGAATTTGAGGTGTTTGGTATGGTTTTCATTTAGAATCATGTTTTTATTGCCATTCATAATGTTTTATACAGCTTGCAATGTGCTGTTGTTGATTTTTGCAGTTTGGGTTTTGCCATTTAAGCAGTGTTAATTTTGACAGCAAATTCTGATTTAGTCTTAGTCTTAGTCTTTTGAATAACGCACCATTTAGTTTTAGTCATATTTTAGTCATCTGAAATCTTTTAGTCTTAGTCTAGTTTTTGCCGACTAAATGTCAAAAGAGTTTTAGTCTTAGTCTAGTCTTGTTAGGATATCAACGAGGTCAAGTGGAACGAACTATTTATCCCAGGACTGTCTGCCACACTTGGATAACACCGGACAACGAGGAAAGGACTCATCTGTCTGATAGCGTCCCGGAGTTGACACCGTTTATCTACTGATGACGCAGTTTGGATATGTACGGCCTTTTATGGGTGTTAACCTAAACTCCTTTATAATGTATGTGTGATGAGAAATCGGGGCTGCCTGCCGATCAGGAGCCCATCAGCGCTGGTTTGACTGTAACTTTTTCTCTGTCTTTACGTAGATAAAATATAACTAAAAGTATACTTGTCTGTTTTATGCATCCGACATTCAAGGTAAAAAGAGCTGGGTCCACCGAGGGTGTTTCACCGTGGCACGGGGAAAACAATAACAGTCTTAAGTCTTTTAGTCTTAGTTTAGTCTCAGTCTAGATTTGAATTAGACTTAAATTTCCCCTTGGGGATCAATAAAGTATCTATCTATCTATCTATCTATCTACATTTAGACACAGATTGAACAGTTACAGATACAAAACATGTATTTTATTTTGAATTTCAAAACCATTAACTGTGGCTTTGCTCCCTGAAAAAGTGCATTCTCCCTGAATGATATGCAATGCATATAACATTTTCAAGATGTTATTATTGAAATGGATAAACCACTCAAAAAACATTAAGAAAAATAAAGTGCAATTCTCAAAAAAACCCAAAAAACTATTGGTTGCAATGCCATTGCACACAAGGTATGTAAATACAGAAAATTCACTACTGTTAACATTACATACGTTCACATACCTCAAGAGAAGTTAAATAACTGTTAGGCTGGAATGCCTTACAAAATCAACAAGGTTTGAACAGATAGTGCAATTCTCAAATGTAGAATAAAAGATTGGCTGTAATGCCATTGCACACACTACCAAAAAAATACTCCTCAATGTTCAAGTAAATGAAAAAAACCTGCTCTCTTGGCATTGGAAGTGCAGGTAAAGATCACATTAAACTAAAAAGCAGACTGCTTTTCTTCATTAATTACTCTGATTTTGCACACAATGCACAAAGATTTGAAAAGAAAAAAAAAACATATTTAAATGAAATGCTAAGCTGTAATGCCATTATTGCATGGAAAAAAAACATCTCTGCTCTCATATTAAACAAAAAACAAAACAAAAACCAGACCAGTAACTCTCTAAGCTGTGCACATACTGCTACAGGAATGCTGTAAATAGCAGTGAATACAACAGTTCTATTTGTTTCTGTTCATTTTGAGGAAAGCACTTCGCCCCTTCCTCTGTTGCGCCGTCCTCTTGTGAGATCACCTGTGATGCTGAATACCCTTTCTGCAAAAGCTTGAGAAGCAGACATAGCCAACAAGTCTAATGCAAAAGGTTTCAAACTGTGATAAAAATTGTCACTCTTTTCCAGCCAGAAGTCTGTTCCTGTGTCCTCAGTGATGGGATGTGAAAGTTATTCCTTGTATTTAATGATCTGCTGCCTGATGCTGGTTGTGGAGGTTTTCTGTTCAGGCCTTGTGGTACGGCATTTTGAAAAAAACCTACACACCGGCTGCTTTGAGGATGGCGCTGCTTCTGGTTCCTCAACAACTTCATCATCTTCAGACTCCTGAAGTCCTGAGTCCTCTTGTCTTGTGTGTGGGGAAGTGCATTTGACCACATAGTCTTCTGCCTGTTTCAGCAGTTCCTGGATATTTCCATCAGCTACATCAATATTAACAAGTATTTCACAGACAGTTGGGTTGACAAAGCAGGCAGCTGCTGCAAGTGGTGAGAACTTCTCATCGTATGAATCCAAAAGGCAAGCAAAACGTAGAATTTGATCTCATTTTCTCTGCAAGAGTGGCGAGGTCTCTGTACCGAGTGTTCTCTGCAAAGTCAGCTAGGTGGCTCAGCAGATCAAAGAGGGCAGGAACCACTAGGGACATAGATGTAGTGTCACTACATGTAGGGTTTTAGTGTGTTCCGCAAAAGGCAGCAGTAATTCATGCAATGATGAAAGCTTTTGCCATTCACTAGTAAGCAAACTGTCCCATCCCATGTCATTTGAGATTTGACAGACTGCATCTTTGACTGTGAGGAGTCGTGTGACCATGTTGAATGTGCTTGACCAGCGTGTGGGCAGTCATTTACAACAATAACACCACACTGGTTCAGTAACCTCTTTGTTGCTACTGAGGACTTGCAAAAGAGCCTCACCACAGACCTTGCTTTATCGAGGACTCTTTTGACCGTTGTTTCTTTCTGCGTCATGTGGACCACAAGTTGTATGGTATGCACCACGCACGTTGTCCGGGCCATTTCCATGTCGACATGATGGTACCTAACAAGAAAAGACAACCAAATAAGTCCAAACCTAATAAAGTCTGGTGTGTGTGTGTATATGTAGTGTGTGGCAGAGGGGAAATCATTCATGTGATAATTGATCATGTAAAAAAAGTAAACATGGCTCACCGCTGGTCATCAATTTCAGAGTCACTTTCCATCGAGGACCCAGGGGAGTCATCTTCAGAGCTGGTTTCTTCTGTTGTGGTGTTTTTAAAGGCTGCCACCATGTTACTCCCATTGTCCGTTATTACAGTCAGGATCTTCTCCTTTGGTATGGCCCACTCTTGCATACATTTGTCCACACATGCCTTAATAGACTGTGCAGTGTGTGGGTGAGCTACTTGTTCAAGGGCCAACAGTATGTGCACAGGTTTACTTTGTTCAACACAATGGTAGCATGCGCTTATAGCAAGGAATGAGGCAGTCAGTCCTTTTTTTGTCCACATGTCAAGGCCTATGCTGACCCTCCTGGCAGCAGCCAGTCTTTTTTTGAATTTGTCTCTTTCGTGTTCATATTCAGTTTCAACTAAATTGCTAATTTTTGTTTTCTTTGGAATTGTTAGTTTCTTTTCAATTATCTCCATCATTTCTATAAAGTACTCGTCCTCGCATGTTGTCAGCGGTAATTCTGTTCGTCCAATCCACCTCGCGATGGCCTGCTCCTTGACCAATTGCTCCTTTGAATCCATTTTGTACTTAGAAGCAGTAAGAAAGGCGGTAGTGATGGTCTGCTGGGTTACACTAGCACTAGCTTTATCTCCACCATGGTCATTTTTATCATCAGACGTCTTCTGTATCTGTGTGAGAGAGAGAATAAAAAACTAACTTGATTTCCCCTTTATTCATTGTTGCCGAATCTCCTCAGATCTCGCCCTCTCTCTCTGGAAGCAGGCTTCGCAACAATGGAATCAACTAAACAAGCTAACTGTCCATGCTATCGCTTTCGTAGGGCCAAAGAAAGTTGTATAACAAGTCGCCTTCTTTTTAAACGAACCGCAAGTTTCCTTTGCGAGCTAAGAAGGCATGGCTAATTGCCAACGGCCTTCGAGGAGTCCTGTCCCGTTAACGTTACATACACCAGAACATACAGCCTAGTAGCCTACACATTTGATTCAATTTGAGAACATTGAATAGTTATACTCATATCAATTCAACGAGACAATCGTCTAATACAGTTCAGAGGTGGTTTCCTTTAGCGTCTATTTTATTCCAAGTTTAGCACAAACATGGTGGTTAATCAGATAAAAAATAACCTTGTATGCTTAGCGTGTATGCTTACCTTCGCATGTATCTCTGGATGAGTCGTCTGCAAATGCCGTTTCAAGTTGGTGGTGTTTTTTCCGGATATTTTAGCTCCACACGGTTTGCAGGCTGTCTTGTTGTCCTTAGTGTCATATGTGAAGTGTGCCCAGATGTCAATTCTTCTTTTTCGCCCTAGCTGTAACGAGTCTATTATTCATTTGATTTTTGAAAGGCTACTACTGCTACGAAAATGCTGCTTCTATGCTTCAACCATACGCGCTCTCTTCTTCTTCTCCTTCTTCGCACAGCTTTATGGCACATTACCGCCACCTGGATTTCTTTCTATGGCGGTTGGCAACTAACTTTTGATTGGATTTCTTCCCAACTTGTCCCACAAAAAAAGTAATTCTGATAGGAAGGATCACCATTCGTCCCTCCCTAATAGTTTAGTCTCGTTTTTATTCGTTGACTAAAGTGTCAGTTATTTTCGTAATCGTCTTAGTCATCATATCTCACTTTTTATTTAGTTTTTATTTAGTTTGCGTCCGTGAAAAAGGTTCATTGACGAGTATTTTTCGTCATAGTCTTAGTCAACGAAATTAACATTGCCTTTAAGAGGGCTGCTTCACAAAACCAAGATAGCAGATTAGCTGGCATTATCCAGATATCCTGGGTGAATTAAGCTTGGACTCAGTTTCACAAAAGCAGTAGCACATAAATGACCATGGCAATATATTCTGTGAAGCTAGTCGGCTCCAGACCAGGCTAACAGCCAGGTTTAAGTAATCCTGGTGCCTTATCTGTTCAGTCAGCCATGATGCCGATCAGAAACCAATGTGTTTTGTCAGTGATTCCATTTACTTATCTGTGTGTTTTGGAATTATTTATCAGGCTACATTAAAATATCACTGATTTATGTTTGGCTGTCAATCAAGTATTTTTTATTATTTAACATGAAGGTAGCTTGTAACATTATTAACTTTTTAATTATGCATGTGGGCATTGGAACTGTTCTATTGTGTTTTTGAAGACTGCTATTATTCTTAGTTTGACAGAAAGGCCCTTAATAGACTAGTGCATGTGTGAAGGGATTAGAGAAATAGTGTAATGTTTTTGTACACTGGGAACCGATATTGAAGCCAAACACAGAGGTATGCATTTTAAAATGTTTATTATTTTAAGGAAGAAGGTGACAGGGATGACAGGCAGGAATGGCTGACCATGGCCTGAACTGACAGATGCAGGTTTACCAGGTGACGTAGGCTTAACCTGACCATGAGTTGCAAGCAGCAGCTGACTTGACCAGGATTTGAAGGCATAACCAGTGTTAACAAGAAGCCGCCGACGTGTTCCCAGCATGAGCAGAATGAAAAAGGAACTGAAATACGTACTAACATTCTGCCTTGCCTGCTGAAGATGATAGATGTGCGAGTGTCTGTCACAACTGAAACTCCAAAAGGCCAAAACCCACTGACCTGGACAAAAATGCATGCTTTTCGCCAAAGCCAAAAGATTGTTTAAACTGGAATAATGCTGCTAGCACATCACAGAAGCTGAGGAGCTACCAGGTTTTCCTCTTGGTACCTTGGATAAGTGTTGTCCCGCAATGACAAGTTTGCCATGCATGATAACAGCAAAATGTTCCATAATACAGGGGGTATTAAAAGGTAATCATCTAAAACACGCCATATCTAAAAGAAAACATAAGCTCTTGACTACACCCCCACCCGTATGTAGTTTGTATACTTGTGAAAATTATGAAAACTTTGAACATAAAACTGTTGCCATGATTCTAAATTAAATCTGATATATTTTTGAATAGTGAACAGGATTGTAAGAATGTAATTGCTATCAAAACAATACATTATATTGTTAAAAACCTAGTTTAAAAAATTAATCTGTGAGCAAAGACAATTCACTGCAAATTCCAATCATCTTCTGTCTATTCCTGTCTGTGTTTCTGTTGTGTTTTTCCTGTTGGAGATACCTTTGGAGACACTGCCAGACACCCCTCCTAATTTCAACCATCTACTGGGTTTGTATCTGCCTTCTGCTCACATGGCAACACTCAGAAGTATTGCCACTCCCTTTTAATTTAAGACTGTTTAACAGGAAAAGGAAGCAAAAAGGCCTGCCTATTACTGCAATGAATGCTTGTTTATGTAATAAGTAAATAAGAATACAACATGAAATGTCATATTTTAGTATTTTCAGTGTTATAAAAACACTTTGATATTTTTGGATTTGCTGGTGTTGTCTCAAAATGTTTTACATCTAATCTTTCAAATAGACCCTTTAGGGTCTACAATAATCAAATCAGATCTGCCTTATGGTGTGCCCCAAGGATGTGTTCTTGACCCAATTTTGTTTCTATTGTATATACTGCAACTCCTTTAGGTCAGATTACACGTCGATTTAATCACATCTCTCATCATTTCTATACTGATGACTTACAGTTATACTGTTCCGTTAAACCTTCTGAGTTTTTTTTAATTTGTCAAGTCTAAGTGATGGCTTGGTTGAGATAAAAAAAATTATTAAATATAAACTGCTTACAGCTGAACTCCAACAAAACTTAGACATTTCCTTTCATCATCGCACCTGATGAAAGGATTCCCTGAAATTAGAAAACACATTAGTTTCCTCGGATCCTCCATTCAGTCTAACCAGTGGCGGCTGGCCCATAGGGGGCGCTCGGGCGCTGCGCTCCCTAGATGTGGTGGGGAAAAGTCAAAATATATATAGATTTTAAAAGTATTATTAATGTCAGTTTTTACTTAATAGTACATGGCTACATGTAATAAGAATTATTAAAACACTTCTACCAATTGACTCTCATTTAACAGTGCATTTCCACCAACAGAACGTATCATTTCTCTTCTTCTACGCTTGTGGGGCTGCCGCTGAAGGAGCCCCACAAGTGTAGCGAAATAACCAATCGTATACTGTTGCTAGGGAAGATTTATAAATATTTGGCCAATCAGCATCGCCAAAATGACTCACAACCAGGGTGTCTAGATGGGATCTTGAAGTTATTTTACATGCTTTTGTATCATCTCGGGTGGACTATTGGGTAACAGCCTTTTTACTCGTTTTAACAAATCTTCAATGCATCGCATTCAGACTGTGCAGAATGCTGCAGCTAGAATTTTAACAGGGACTAGAAGGGGAGCTCATATAACTCATGTTCTAGCTGCACTTCATTGGCTACCAGTTCATTTTAGGTTCCAGTTTAAACTTCTTGTTTTAACTTTTAGGGCCCTGCATGGGTCTGGCCCCCAGCATATTTCTGACATGCTTAAGCAACAGACCTCTGCCAGAGTTCTGAGGTCTGCTGATCAGAATCTTTTGTTAGCCCCACATACTAGGTTTAAAACCAGTGGGGACCTCTCCTTTCAAGCTGTTGCACTCCAACTGTGGAATTCTCTCCCATTGTTTTTACGTCATATGGATTCTGTTGACCATTTTAAAACGCAGCTAAAACTTGTTTGTATAGAGAGGCTTTTAATTTAACTTTACGTCACGTTCTTATGTGCTTTTCCTTTGTGTTTTGTGAAGCACTTTGTGATTTTATCTGTGAATTCAATTCAATTTTATTTATATAGCGCCAATTCATGAAACATGTCATCTCGAGGCACTTTACAAAGTCAAGTTCAATCATATTATACAGATTGGGTCAGATTATACAGATTGGTCAAAAATGTTCCTATATAAGAAAACCAGTTGATTGCATCAAAGTTTCGACAAGCAGCATTCACTCCTGGGGAAGCGTAGAGCTACAGGGAGAGTCGTCTGCATTGTCCATGGCTTTGCTGCAATCCCTCATACTGAGCAAGCATGAAGCGACAGTGGGAAGAAAAACTCCCCATTAACGGGAAGGAAAACCTCCGGCAGAACCGGGCTCAGTATGAACGGTCATCTGCCTCGACCGACTGGGGGTTACAGAAGACAGAGCAGAGACACAACAATACAGACAAACAAGCACAGAAGCACACATTGATCCAGTAATCTGTTCTACATTAGATGGTAATAGCGGGTGAGCCGTCTTCACTGGATGATGTCACAGTTAACAGAATGCCAGACCAGGTGTACCTACTATGAAGAAAAAAAAAGAGAGAGAACAGAAAGTTAAAGCAGAAATGACAACACGTAATGCGTAATTGAAGAACAGTAGAACTCTATAGAGTGAGAAAATTAGATCCTGATGTCCTCCAATAGCCTAAGCCTATAGCAGTAAAACTATAAAGGTAGCTCAGAGTAACATGAGCCATTCTAGTTATAAGCTTTGTCAAAAAGGAAGGTTTTAAGATTAGTCTTAAAAGTAGACAGGGTGTCTGCCTCTGTGAAAGCTGCTATACAAATAAAATTTGACATACTTACACTAATAATTGTCATGAACGAGAGACAGATGGACCCAGTATTCAACCAGACAAGCAGAGGTACGTTTTAAGAAGGTTTATTTTTCAAAAACAGATGTGAGCAGAAACCAAGAAAGGCAGGCAAAAATGAAGGGCAGGACAAAAACAAAGCTTGTGGTAAAAAACAGTCCAAGTCAAAAAAGCAGGCAATCAGATAAGGCAGGAAAAAACAGTACAGGGAATGCTGGCAAAACTCACCCATGGACATGGCAAAAACAAACAATGATGTGGCTAGTGATGTTACGTTATGTGCCGAGGCTTCGAGGCGTGTGTCGAGTAATGGAGGGGGCGTTTCCGCAATGCGCGTATCGAGGCTTGATTCATTTGGGGGAGGAGCCGAAAACGATGACGTCCGAAGCCTCGCTGGCCGGCTGTACCACGTGACTGCTTCGGGAAGTGGCTGAGATTGTTGCGCGGGGTTTGACGGCTTTAAAAAGTCCACAAGCTCCATTCAAAATGTGGGTTGTTGTAGGAGAGTTGCGGTCAGTTGAGAGAGTGGATAGAGTTTGGATAGTTTGGATAGTAGAGTTTGGATAGTGGTTATTTAGTTTGAGAAAGTTAGTTTGGTGTTTGGAGAGTTTAGGAAAGAGATACATAGGAGATTTAGGAGTGCGAGGACAGGATAGGAGTAGGATGGAGCAGGCGAGAAAGAGGAGGATGTCCCCTATATGGGAACATTTTGATTTGATAAGCCCTAACAAGGTAAGGTGAACTGAACATTTGCAGATGCATTAGGTTTGCTTATGAGGAACTGTATTTTTCACTGATTCTTATTTTGTGTAAAGGTGAGGTGTTTATTGTGCTACAAGGAGTTGGGGTACAATAATAACACCTCATCCATGCTAAGGCACTACCGTGCCTTGCATGAGAATAGGGATGAAACTGGAGCTTCACCCAGCCAAGGTATTTCATTACTATATTAAAAACACACTTTCACAATTTTTGCATGCTGATGTTTGCTTGTTGTGCAAATAAAGATAGGTAACAGACACTGTATTTATTCCCTTTTAACCAGCCACCAGAAAAGCAGAGCTGGATGAAGCTCTAGTCTCCATGATAGTGAAGGATACCCAGCCTTTCACTATTGTGGATGACGTTGGATTCAAGACATTTGTGTCTAAGCTGGATCCCAATTATGTTCTCCCTACAAGGCAGGTATGTGTGGGTCCATACATGAAACGAATGACTACATTATTGTATGTGTCACAATTCAGCAATATATATATATATATATATAAGGAGGAGAATGAAAAGCTGAGCTCGGTGTTGTTGGGAGTGCAGGCATTCCCCCAGTCTCACACTGCTGAAAATATTGCTTGTGTGAAAGCCTCCCTGATGGAGGAATGGGGAATCTCAGGCAAGGTGACATGCATGGTCACCGATGGTGCTCCTAATATGGTGGCATGCGTGAGAGACCTGAAGCTTCGCCACCACATTTGTGTTGCTCACACCCTCAATCTTATTGTGAAGAGGGCGCTTGACCACCAACCTGCGCTCTCTGGCCTCCGGGCCAAAGCAAGGAAGCTGGTTGGCTACTTTAGAAGCAGCACCACTGCTAAGGTATCCTCTTTTATTTTATTCCAATATATAATGTTAATAGTTTGTCTGTACTCCTACTGCAGTGACTTAATGGCCTACTCTTCTGTATCTTTAAAGGAGAAGCTTACACAAGTGCAGCTTCAGCTGGGCATGCAAGCAACCAAGCTGATGCAGGAGGTGGAAACAAGATGGAACAGCACCTACTTGATGCTTCACCGTCTGGTGGAGGTGAGGGAGCCAGTAGGAGCGGCATTGGCTGGATTGCACACTGACATTCCCTATTTAACTGCCAGTGAGTTTGATATTGTTGTAGCGTGCCTTTCGTTACTCTCTCCTTTCTATGACGCCACCATGGAGCTCTCGGCAGAACAACACGTGTCGGCATCAAAAGTTATCCCCCTCCTGAAGATGATAGAGAATGCCCTTCAGGAGGAGGACACCAAGTCGGCACCTGCAGAAGCAGTGCAAATAGGAGAGCAGCTCATCAGACATCTCAGGGAGAAGCTGCACATGCTCAAGTCAATGAGCATCTTGTCGCTGGCTACACTCCTGGATCCACGATTTAAAGTTATAGCATTTTTCAGCAACACAAAAGCTGCTGAAGCAGTGAAGCGCTTGACTTCAGAGTGTGCCACCGTAATCCGACGGAACCTAGAAGAGAACACTCACGAGATTCCCCAGGCTTCCACCTCTCAAGAATTCAGTGGAGGTAATCTTTTGTATTACATTTTGAGATTACTTATTCCTATTAAAACACTTACTAACCTGACCTGTGGTTTCCATTTAGGTAGCAGACTTTGGCAAAGATTGGACACTAGTGTCATGGAGGCAAAGAGGACTCCAAATGTCTCAGCAGATGCCACTGTAGAGGTCCAGCGCTACCTCTCAGAGGCGAACATAAGCAGGCTGAAGAACCCCCTGGAGTACTGGGCTAATCATCGGTCACTGTACCCCAATCTGTACAAACTTGCACTTATTTATTTATGCACCCCGGCATCATCTGTGCCATGTGAGCGTGTCTTTTCAAAGGCTGGAGAAGTAGTATCAAAAAAGAGAAATCGTTTGAAACCAAAAACTGTGGAAAAATTGTTGTTTCTTAATAAAAATGCATGAAATCATCCAAGTTACACAAGCATCAGCCTATTCATTACCCCTCCCTAGTTCCATAAGCACTTTCACTGTCCTCTGCCTGATTAAGGCTATGCCATTTTTGTAGAGTCACAGAAAAACATTATTACACAACATGCCATATCACATGACACTCCTATTTTGGGAATAATTACACACAGAGAATACATTCAAACAATATTTTATTGTACACATGTGTTTACAAAATTTATGTAGACAAATGATTTCGTCCTACACCTTCTGTGAAGTCATTCCTAAGAGCCATAATAGACAAAAATTAATGCATCACACGTGTTAAAGGAGAAGTCCGGTCAAAATCAGAATTCAAACTGCTGAAAGTACTTTAAATATAAAACTACTACATACTGTGCAAAAAATTATAAGTTTTTTTAATTAATAATAATTCTCATTTAATCATGTTTATGTGGAGGAATCCATCTTGGTCAAGAATAGTACTGTCACCTCCCATTTTTTTACGTCACTCGGTGGACCCGCTGTTGAGCAAGTTTCAACGCTCTGTTTGTCACGGCGCACTATTTTCCAAGATCAAACTCAGTCGGGTCCTACAGTATATATCTATACACGCGTGTGTGTGTGTGTGTGTGTGCGCGCTCCGCGCAGCACGGCTTTGCATCTAACAGACGGGGTTTCAGTTTCAGTTTGCAGCAGAGCGCGCGCACACACACACACACACAGACACACAGCGGAGGAGAGATCGCTGAAGTGACTTAAGTTAGCTGATTATTATAGTATAAGTATTAAAATATAAGAGCATTCCAGCACATGCTGGGCTGAGCACGGCTTTGCACCGGCGCTGCAGCTGAGCGCGCACACACACACACACACACACACACACACACACACACAGCGGAGGAGAGATCGCTGAAGTGACTGTGTTGAAATAAGCAATGTTTTTTCCTCTTTTACCAGTTGTGTTGGAACATCCGATGGCCATGCACGTGGGCATTGTTGCTTCAGCAATAGCTCTTGGGAATGTCAGCAGTGAAGTCCTCTGGAAATCCGAAATAATTATTGATGATCGCAGCTGTGTAGAACGGCTCCTATTGACTTTGCATGGAAAGCGGAGAGAAATACTGTCGCCGCTTCCGCTCTTCCACGTCGCAGGATGTGATGTCAAACGCCCCTTACTGCCCATATTTGGGCAGTCATGTCAGCCCCCATACACAGTGATTCAGACGACAATTTATGTTTTTATTTTCTTATTGATTAAAGATAAGTTCATTAAATAACCACAAATGTATTAGTTTTAGTTATAGCTAATGATACCCTGATTTTTCCTTGTTGACCGGACTTCCCCTTTAAGATACAGCTGGCTGTGATTATACAACTTGCCAGTAGGTGGTGCTGTGTGCACATGAACCATCAAGAAATGAACCTTTTCTCGAACCAGTTGGCTGAGTGGTTCAATGCCTCATGCGGCTTCATCTCGCCATCACTAGATGTGGCAGATTGCAGAGGCAGGTATAAGTAAGGGAGTGATCAGGTGAATGGAGTGAAACTAATTACTGACATGGGTGGAGCTAATCGGGAACAGGGAAGTGCTTGGGAGTAAACTGAAGCCGATTGGATGGTGACTGGTGAAGGGGAGTGACAGGAAGACAAAAGAATGCTGGCAGGTGAACTGAACTTAGACTGGTGACAGAAATGGTCTGAGCAGGCCGGATAAACTTATAACCTAAAACAAAATCAAACACTAAGACAGAACCAAAAATAGAAACTGAACTTAAGTCAGGAGAGTGAAGTAATTGATCAAATACAAACAAAAACTATAACCAAACCCAAATCATGACAACAATGGACTTTTTGAAAATATTTTGTTTCCTTTGCAGCATAATTGTGTATTTATCTTCATAGGCACTTTACCTGATGTCGACGTCATTATAATAGTTAATAGTCTACACTGAGGGCAAGAATATAGGTTTAATTTAAAGTGACCAATTTAATCAATGAATTCAGAAAAATCTATTAGCAAAGATAGCTGCAAGCACACACAATTAGTTAAATGAAGATATGTTGAGTTTCTCTTTGCTGTATGTTTTTTTTTACTAAATTGTTTTTCTTTATTTTTTTCAGCTGTATGCTGTCTTGACGCATGGGTTAGACCACATGTCAAAAAGGGGGGATGTTGAGAGCTTGTAAGCCTTAAAGTGTAACTCACCTGAAAATCAGCTTTTTTTGCAGATAAACTATAAATAGGCCTAAGGAGGCTTAATGTTGCTGTGCACTTTTTTACATTTTCACGTGAACTTGTTTAGTTCTGCAATGTTTGCCTTAAAACAGTCTTAGTGCTACCCTCTTAGGGTTGAACGGTGGCTATTGCTGTTGAATTTTCCTGTTAGTTCAAATGGTGCATGCTTTGTCATGAAAGCAGTGGTTCATTTATAAAAGCATCCCAGTCACACACACCCTCATAGTGAGTCATACTCAGGAGTTGGAATCTTGAGCATTGGGAACATTGATCAACAGTGTTTAGAGTTTGATACTGCTTTGAACATTACCCCATGTTAGCAATGATGCTGCTAACATCACTTTACCACTCAGAAACTACAGTCATTCTTTGCTCCACAGCCTCGGTAGCACTGGCTTTGGGCAGTGCCTCGAGCCAGTGGCTCGAACTGATAACGCTCAGGCCCGCTGGGCTTTACAAAGCTTCCCTCAACCTCTGGTGATGAGGGGTTAAAAAATCCTCCACTTTAAAAGACTGATCCATGGCAAAACCACCAGTGTCAACCAGGTTATTCCATGTTTTAACATCAACCCACCATGTGCATGAGTGCACCCTGTCATTATTGTCATCAAAGGTGTGTTCTTTGTTCTTGACGTCCAAGCAAACTGCTGAATCATGCCCAGGGGTCTCATTTATAAAGCTTGCGAACTGAAAAATGCGTACTCCACTTTCCAAGCAAATGTTCAGATTTATAACAAAATAACTTGGCGGGAAAATTTGCGATCCTCACGGCAGCTCTGACCCATGTGTACTCTCGTTTTAGGGAGTTTTGTTTTACTCATACAATAATGTCTCAAGACATTATTGTATGATGGACTTTATTCCATCCAGATTCAATACAGCATTAAGGTAGGCAGGCTACACTTATTTGATAGTAATCTTTTTGCATGATCTTTAACCATTTAGATAATTTGTTTCTCAGTGCATCTGTGGGTGGTTGGCTGGGTGAGTGATATGTAGAAATAAGTGTGTTTGTGTTCAGCAGGTTAATATGAGGGCACATGTCACCTTGAGGTGCACCTTTGAAAGAGTAGCAAGAATGGTAAAAACACCTGCAACCCACACCACTTATGATCAGCAAAGGACATGAGGCTGCAGCAGCCCTAGACAGAAAGACCAGGCAAGGCCTCACCCCAGGTCAACCATACGACTAGGACAAATTTAGGTAATCAGCTAGCCAAAGGAGCAGCAGCCACCAGGCCGAAGAGGCCCAGAGTAGGACACAGGACACTGAGCCACACTGCCATCTTTAGATGCACAGGCCAAGCCCAGGAACCAGTCCCTCCAGTGGCACAAGGCCTGAACCAACTCCCGGTAGCAAGATCACTCCACAACTCCAAACATGAAATTACAATACCCCCTTGTGAGCTAGCCCCTACTGGGCAGGAGCTGTCTGAGAGAACCCAGGCTAGCCAAGCAAAGCGAGTTCACTGCCAGCAGCCCAGGACCAAGAGCTCTGTAATACCAGCTGATACCCCATGCACAACTTAGGCCCCAGGAGGTTCACCCAACCTCCAAACCCCCACTGTCTACCTGGACATACTGTAAACCAAATCCATCAACTTCCAGCCCTACACCCTATTTTGCCCCACTCATAAACCCCCACATCCTCAGCCCACCAAGTCACAGTCACCATAGCCTCTGGTGCACCCATGTGCCAGGGACGCCATGGAGGTACCTATATTATTGCTACCATTACAAAAGCTTTGCTCTCTAAAAGCTATAGTTTTATTACGGAAGATAGGAAAAAAGTTGCTTACAACTTTTTGAGAACCTCATCTGAAACTGAGGCAGATAAAGCTGGGTTACATTGAACCTCCTTGCTGTCTCAAGTGTATTATATGGTAGTTTATGCTAAAGTATAGTTAGCTGTTGTGTTCATTTTCATCAGCTTTGATATATTTAACTTGCTTACTCAGGCTCTGCATCCTTAGTGTGCTAATAATTGGTGGATATGTGTAATGTGTCTAGATTTTTGCCCCAAAACAGACCGTTTTCATATCTCCTCTAATTTCACAGCACTTGCATCTTGCACATGCATCTCATTGTATTGATATTAAACAGTTCATCTTGACATCCCTACCAGCCAGACTACACATGGCAGACCAAGGCTTAGAAAAATATGTCACACTTGCTCAAATATCAAATGAAATGAAATCGTAATCAGTCCTAAGTGACTAACATAAAATAGGAAATATAAACTTACAAACAAAGCATTTTAAATGTGTTGTTGACTTTGCAGCAATCCCTCATACCAAGCATGGATGTAGCAACAGTGGAGAGGAAAACTCCCCTTTAACTGGAAGAAACCTCCAACACGAGCACACTCAATGTGAACGGCCATCTGCCATGACCGACTGGGGGTTAGAGAAGAGAGAACATACATACAAAAACAATACAGAAGCACTGATCCAGAAATACTTTCTATGTTAGAGAGGGTAATGGCAGACTTGCTCCACAGGTGACTGTGTCTACGAAAGAAAGACAACCAAAGAGAGGTTCTAAGCCAGTCTTCTGGTCAACAGGATGAAAGAGAGCACATACACAGTAAAAAAAGTTGCCAATAGCTATGTCTGGCAGAGAAACAGGGTCAGACTTCTAGAGACAGAGGCAACTGCATCATGGATAAGATGAAGTTGTTCACAGCAGTAGCTCAGTCGAATTTGCCACAGAATTTTATCACAGATGTAGCTACTATGAATAGAAAAAAACAGAGATAAATAAAGTTAATACGAATAACAATTAATTAAAAGTAAACACAGGTTACACTCTGAACCGAAGTAGTTCCAGACCGTACCTCAAGGTTTGAAAGTAGAAAAACGTGACAAAGACATTGTTGACGGAGATGACCGTTTTTTATAGGGAATGTTAGCTCTATTCCAGGTGATAAATGAGACAGATTTAGGCTGATTTTACAGTAAATATTTTACTTATAGCTCGATTAAGCCTCTCTAAATATAATGTTTATCAAAAAGGAAAGTTTTAAGCCAAGCCTTGACGGTAGACAGTGTCTGCCCCATGGGCTAAATCTGGGAGTTGGTTCCATAGTGTGCTTCCAACTGGACAAAGGTGTTTGGCATTTAAACATTCACACAAAAATATTCCCATGTCAATAATTTCAGGATATAAATACTGAACGTTGTGCAAAAGCAACCTAACACACAATAAACATTTACTTTTCCTTTTAGTGACCTTCACTGACTTAAGTGAAAACAGAGTTGGATTTCAATTCAACAGAAGAACATTTTGGGGAAGACTATTTGTGAAAACCGTGAGCCTATTTTTTGATTATTATTTAAATAAATGCTCATAAAACATTAGTCACTGCATATTAATTGCTAGTGTGGACCTGAGCTGTCAGACATATCATAACAAATTCTGTTTGCAAATAAATCAAACTAAATACCTAAAGTGTTATAAAAGTTATGTTGCACTTTGTGCTTGAGAAGCTGATGAGATCCTCAACAACTCATTGTATGTAATGTTGATTTCCAGGCCACACATGGCTGGTCCATTTATCTGACTTTATAACAAGGAGGGATCTGTTAAAGGTGTCAGCTGCTTGTATTGATACGTTTGTGTGCTTGTCTGATTTCTGTTGGTGGGGGTGCATACACACTGTGCTTTAATATGCAAACATATGAAGACACTTGTGTGTTTATATTTTCCCCATCTGTGTTTTGTCCTTTGGCCTCCTCAGCACCACCAAAAAACAAAAAAAAATGGCCTTATTAGGTCTCCATCTGGTAGATCCAGTGAATGCAACAACCCAATCTGCTGCAAGGCCTGTTGAGCAATAAAGTTAGGAGAGCTTTTTGGCAATTTATTATCAGTAGATTCTTTCCAAATCAGCCTCTGATCCATCTGCTTTTTCAGTTACATCAACATTTTTTAGATACTATCAAAATTTATGCTGGGTGCAAAAAGCCACATAAAAGTATTTATGTAAAAGAAACAAAACAGGTTTGTCTGGAGTACATGTTTTTTTCTTTGTGATTTTTTTGTTTTTATTTAAAATTTCATAAAAAACTAGCTTTAATTCACCCTGAGCTTTGTAAGACTAAATACACATTCAAGAATATACAAAACAGTTGACTAACATGTCTCCTCATTCAATAGATTGCAGTTCCCAAGATACACAAATACTTGAAAATATAAAGTGTAATGGAGTTTTTATCAGAGAACTCATGATCCTGAAAAGTGATCCAAATATGATTGAGCTCTGGTATCTCTCACAAGAATTGTCACAACTTATCATTACAAGGCATTAATGAAAGACCAGATGAGAGGGCAAGAGAGTAATCCATGGTTAGCACTAATCCAATTCAAATTTAAAGTATTCATAACATTTTTATTAGACGCAAGGGTGGGGAGGTGAAACATAAAGACACACAAACATGCACAGATACTCCAGGGTTTTTACTCTTTGAGTTCCTTTCTATAAATAACATAAAGGTTTACCAATGTCCGTTTTTGACAAACAGTCTTCTTGAAATTTTGGATTCTATTACAGATATATTTACCTCTGCTTTTTTTGTATCAATGCCTTTGCCAAGACTGAAAAAATGAAATTTTTATTAAAATAAACATGTACCAAACAATTTAACATTGGAGGACAGGAGAGGACTCTGGCTGAAAAAATACCCGTACACTTTGTGCTGATTAGGCCCACTACTCAAATGCATACTAACAGCCAACAACAACATTTTCCTGTGATCTGCTTGTCGCACAATATGCTATATTTTGAAGCTTGAAGAAACAAAGCTTCTGCACTTGACCTCTGCATGTTGCCTCTTTCCTGTTCCTCTAATATGTGATTGTTTTAGACCACTCAGTCCCATTATGAAGGAAAAAATTACTGCTGCTGGAAGCTGCACTGCAGCCAAAAACTTAAGAGACCATTGTTTTAACTTTCCCATCATTATCCCCATGTTAACCAGTACTCAGTACTAGTCTTTGCGGTAGCTTGTGAATGCATGGCATGGAAAAGAATCAAAATGGGAAATTTTAAACAAAATGGAAGTTTTTCTAAGGAACGAGTACAATAGCATTTGACCACTCACTTCTTAAAGAATCAATTTCTCCATTTCCAGCATAGTTTGAACCTCCTTTTTCAATGGTTCCACCATTTATTCAGGAAAAGAGGAGTCATAACTCTGACTTGACTAAATAGCAAATGTAGATAATTTATTTTCTTCCAGTCTTTACAAAGTAAACTGCTTGCAAAATGGCAGCTCATTCATTTCTCCTGCGACATCCAGCCATCCACCTGCAGACTACACCTTCTCAATTCAAATTAGTCTATCACATCACAGGAAGGTAATAGACAGCAAAGAGTACGTTGCAAATAAATAAGTTCATAAATATCAATCATTTATCATTAAAGGAGCAATAAGAAAAATTTGATTATATTAGATAGAAAGAACTAAAAAAATGGTTTTGTGAAAAACTTAAGGTATCTGTTTAGATGGACTATGGTTAAACGTCACACTGTCTCTCTGTGCTGTTCTCCAATCTTTTGTTTACATTGCTGGTCTGGCCGGCGCATGCACGTACGTGCACGTGAACTGCTGCCACTCGTGGCTTAACCATTCCCTGCCCATAAAATGGCACCGCAATGCACAAAGTGGCAGAGAGTACACCCATCGAATCAAAACGTTCTCTTGCTAACAGCCTTATAAAGTTATGAGTTACTTACTTCTTCACTACACATGTTCCTCTGAAAGGTGATGCTGTTTTGCTGTGTTTGTAAATAGGCTCATACAAGCCGATGGGTGAGAAGGGGAAATGGGTGCCGAGTGCTGGAGCGAGGTAGAGACAGGTGTGGCTTGATACATAATTTTGTTTTGGTCTACAGAGAGTTTTCAAGCTCCACCTAGTGGTGAAAAAAATCGCTTATTACTCCTTTCATGAAATATGAAGTAACCATGTCATGAAGATACATACAATTTACAAATAATTTCATTCTTTATTTTAATTGTTCTAAGTTATACACTCACATGCCATCCCCACGGTTAACCAATCAGAATCTTGCTCGTCCATGATCGTATCCTGTAAAAGACAAGATGACACAAGATGCCTACCACAGAGGAGACACCCACCTGGTGATGCCTGGGCTGAGTGACTCAAATACAACACCCCACCAACAATTTTACAATATTGATGAATAGTATTTAGAAAATAACTTAGTGTTTCTTAACACCTCCACAGACTATGTTGTGTAATATATAACGAATGAGTAGAGTCCATGACAATAAATCTAAACAGGTGTTAATTTGGTCATTACAAAGACAAATTTAGAAATTCATACATATCTTAACATATCTTTCTATTTTTTTCTTAGAGCATTTACCTATCCATATTTCTAATGGTGGAAATATTACATTTAGTTAGTTTTCAAAATAATATAAATCAGCCTTTTGCAGTTTTTCTTGGGGGGGATTAAATATTGAATGTTTAAATGAAAACTGTTCATAAATATTAAAACATTGAAATATAATAATGAAATGCTCATGTAGTAAGTTAAGGAAAAAAAGGTACAGGCTTGGGATCTGAACATACAGCAATGCAGGATTAGAGGTTCACTAGATGTAGATTTAAAGAGAAAATACGTATATCAGTTATTAAAAACTTGAGACTGAATTTTGAATTGGGGCAAAAGACTTTAGACCTGACTTGGACTTGTAAGCATCTCTGAATATTCTTGAGATTAGGGGGTGTGAATAATGAAAAAAGAAAACAAGAAGTATGAAAACACTACTCAAACCCAAGGAAAGTTAATCTGCTGTAAACACATGTACAAAGGACATTCATTTTGAATTTGCTCCCGATTTTGTACCACCAGGGCATAGCTGCAGCACTACTGAGATTTAAAATAATGAGAAAATGTCTTTGGAAAGTGAAATTATTGATTAGAATAATTAGTATTTTCCCTTTGCAGACAATATACAAGTTTCTTGTGAATTGGAGCTCACTTTGTGACAGGTAAATAAGTGATTTTTGTGAAACACAACAGACCATTCAAGATTTCAAACTAGCATATACTTTATAGTTTTTAGTTCATAATAGCTCCTGGTCAGTTGTCAAAAGAACAAGTTTTTTTTGTTGAGAAAAGCACTTGTTGGATGAAGGTTCCTACAGGTATTTCTATAGTCTATGTGCCTTAAGTAATTGTTTCTATGCAGAGTGCTCAAATTGCACCATGTAATCAGTTTGCGTGGGATCAATAAATATTGCCAATGAAGCAAGTTTAAATCTGGCACCTCTTCAGTTGCATTATGTTTAGATATTAATGTAGTATATTTTCACTTGTAGGGTTATTTCTGTTTAGTTTTTTTTTCTTTGCTTGCAGACAAAGAGATTTATGGATGTGCATTATTTCTTTTAGGGTTTGAGAGAATTGAGTGCCATGATAGCTCTGGGAAAGAAACTGTGTGATTTGAGGGGCCTGTAATGCCTCCCAGAGGCAGTTCAGACAAGTAATGCCCATGGTGGGATGGGTCTGCCAGAATGCTGTAGAATCTCCTGAGAAAGCAAGAGCTGTATATTTCCTTTAGGGAGGGCAGGGGGTGGAAGATGATTTTCTGCATAGTGAAAATGACCCCCTGAAGCCCTTCTCTGTGTTGAAGAGCTGCTGGTAAAACATGCTGAGATTCAATAGTTTAGCACAACAGAACAGCAATAGGAGAATAGACAATAGATTCTTAAAAAATATATGTTTTTTGGTTTGTTTGCTTTTTAATGTTTATTTAGAAATAGAAATCCTGATAAGCTCTCCTATACAGCCATCGATATTTTTTCTTTCATTTTTATACATTGCCAATATATATTTGTGAAGAAAAGTACCATACCCTTCTCTTTGAATTCTGTCTTTAAGACTGGCCCTTCTGTTAAGACCTCAATGGCAGTTTTTTTCATACCTGTGAGCCCCTCATTTTCTTGAAATATTAGGTCTTGCACAAGTATTTTAAGTACAAACTCGATGATTGCATATCTCAGGTGGGTTTTCAAGTTATGAAGCAATTCAATAAAATTTTATTTATATGGTGCCAATTCATGAAACATGTCGTCTCAAAGCACTTTCCAAAGTCAAAGTCAATCAGATTATACAGATTGGGTCAGATTATACAGATTGGTCAAAAAAATTCCTATCTAAGGGAACCCAGTTGATTTAATCAAAGTCTCGACAAGCAGCATTCACTCCTCCTGAAGAAGCATAGAGCCACAGGGACGGTCATCTTCATTGTCCATGGCTTTGCAGCAATCCCTCATACTGCACAAGCATGAAGAGACGGTGGGAAGAAAAACTCCCCATTAACGGGAAGGAAAACCTCCGGCAGAACCGGGCTCAGTATGAACGGTCATCTGCCTCGACCGACTGGGGGTTACAGAAGACAGAGCAGAGACACAACAAGACAGACAAACAAGCACAGAAGCACACATTGATCCAGGAATCTGTTCTACATTATATGGTAATAGCGGGTGATCTGTCTGCCCTGGATGATGTCACAGCTAACAGAACGCCAGACCAGGTGTACCTACTATGAAGAAAAAAAAGAGAGCAAAAAGTTAAAAGCTGACATGACGACAAGCAATGCAAATTGGAGAACAGTAGTAGTGAGAGAAATAGACCCTGATGTCCTCCAATAGCCTAAGCCTATAGCAGCATAACTATAGAGATAGCTCAGGGTAACACAAGCCACTCTAAGTATAAGCTTTGTCAAAAAGGAAAGTTTTAAGCCTAGTCTTAAAAGTAGACAGGGTGTCTGCCTCACGGACCAAAACTGGGAGTTGGTTCCACAGGAGAGGAGCCTGATAGCTAAAGGATCTGCCTCCCATTCTACTTTTAGAGACTCTTGGAACCACCAGTAGACCTGCAGTCTGAGAGCGAAGTGCTCTGTTAGGAACATACAGGGTAATCAGAGCTCTGATATATGATGGAGCTTGATTTTTCGGGGCTTTATACATGAGGAGGAGAATTTTAAATTCTATTCTTGTTTTAACAGGAAGCCAATGAAGGGAAGCTAAAATTGGAGAAATATGAGCCCTCTTGTTGATTTTCATCAGAACTCTAGCTGCAGCATTCTGGATGAGCTGAAGACATTGAACTGCATTTTGTGGACTTCCTGATAGTAAAGAATTGCAGTAGTCCAGCCTTGAAGTAACAAATGCATGGACTAGTTTTTCAGCATCACCCCTGGACAGAATATTTCTAATTTTGGCAATATTCCGGAGGTGAAAAAAGGAAACTCTGGAAACCTGTTTAATATGGGATTTAAATGACATGTCTTGGTCAAAAATAACACCGAGATCTTTTACTTTATTACCAGAGGCCAAGTCAATGCCATCCAGATTAAGTGATTGATTAAGAAGTTTATTTTTTGAGGACTCTAGTCCAAAGATTACCACTTTACAAGCAGGAACTAAAAACATACCTTTCAGATGTCCCAGCAATAGTTGCTTTGAAGAAGCATTATGTTTGGAGTTGCTGCCTTCCAGTGACAGATGGTTAATGAGAAACTAATATCCATGAAAGTGGGTAAAGTCTAACTGGAAAAAATGGTTTAACTGTTGACAATGGGTGACCTGGCATAGATAATGTGGTGTTTAAAATGGGTTGGAGAGGATATGGGGCAGTCAGTAATAATTATTTTGTTGGTCTCTTAGCCTTGTCACAATTTTATCATGCTGTCATGTTTTGGATTTTGTTTTTCCTTCAACCACCATGGGGGTTATCAAATTCCCGCCAACTTTTATTCTGGCCCCAACCTTGCCCTTACTGCTCCAGTAAGAGAAGGATTGCTCTCTATGTTCTACTCCTGGATCCCCTCTAAAAAGAGATTTTGATTGTGGATTTGATATGTTTCCTTGGAGCCATCACTGTGGACATCTACCTATTTCTACTATCCTTCTACTCGCCTTTCTACTCTCTCATACATACAAAACTAGTCACTTTACATGGTCACTGAGCTCTATTGCTCACTAGAAGCGGTACTATCTGCATTATCATATGTCCCATTAATTTTTGCAATACATTCCTGCTGTTACATATACTCGCACTATTCATATTTTCTTACACATAACTTTTCTGTACATATAAAACATCTTTTTTTGGTTTGCTGCTACATTCCTGGCAAATGTCACAATATTTTTATTAGTTTCTGTTTCTTTTATGTACCATCTGCTCCATCATATGGTCCGTTCATTGTTGCAATACATCCTGCTGCTTCATATACTTGCATTATTCATATCGTTTCACACATAACATCTCTATACATATAAAATGCCTTTTTGTTTTGCCACTACATTCCTGACAAATGACAACTACGTAATGTTTCTCTTTGTCTTCTGTTTGTACTCAGCCTTGCAACAGAATTTTGCTCAAATGTACATTGTAAATGGGCAACTGAATGACAATAAAGTCTGTCTAAGTCTTTAAAACTATTGCTAGTGGGTTAAAGGCAAAGCAGGGTGTAGTCTATGCCTCACTGGGGCTGTTCGGACCTCAACGGTGAAACGTCTGCTTGAAAAACAACTTCAAATTCAGCCTTTGCCGGGATGCGTAGTTACACACTTATAGCAGTGCCTTGCGCAGTAGAAGAGAAATAATGTCTGGTCAGGGTGAAGGCTGAGATGACAAACCTGCTGCTGTGAAAGATGACAAGGTTTTTAACTGTAACAGTCTACAAGTGCCTTTACAGTCAGTTATAATATTTTCTTATTAAAGATGGAAAAACTAAAGGAAAATATTGTGCTGTTGAACCATTTTTGTAGAACATCTGCTTGCAAACCATATTTTCCCCCTGTAATATAGGGTTTTTGTCTGTTTTTTCTACGTGTCCTGTCTGACTGTGTAGCACTAAGAATTGCTGTCTTAATGCCAAAGAGAGCCCAAGGGATTTACTTTCCCAAGTGGAGCATTACTGCTTCGGCTATAGTGCTCTGTTTGATATACATGCATTTTTTATTATTTAGGGATTATTTCAAGTGCAATGGACACAGAAATGGAAAGGTAAAAGAGAAAGATAGAAAAGGAAGAGGCAAAGCATTAAAAGGGAGAAAAGGTGACAAAAATGGAGCAGAGGAAAAAGAGGGTACAAGATTACATCCTCGGAATCTGCTTCTACACCTGCTAAGAAATATATAAAAAGAATAGCAAAACCAACCAAATCACTGAATGATAACATCACTAAATAACATCACTGAAAAATACTCAGTATTGTTTAAAACAAGATGTATTTAGTGACAGCCAAAGCTAATTATAGGGTTTATCTGTATAGAAGTGGATCTATAAGCACCTGCATACAAGCACATGTGGGCGTTTGTGAGAGTCTAAGGTTTATCCATAAGAAAAATGCTCAATAGTAGTCTGGAAAAGCAAAAGACTCATCCAACTGAGCACCGAGGCAGACATCGGGGAGACCAGAACCCAAGACCTCCCAAAAGAGCCCCCCAGAGCACAGGAGCCCAAGAAGGACCAACACAGGGATAGCTGCCTCTGCCATCCCAGAGATGAGCAGAGGAGAGCCCAGGAAATCCCCCAGTAGCCCTATATATGTCTCCTGAAAATGTTTTGCATTTAAGCGTCTAAGTTGTACAATAAAATCACAAGATAGCAGGGCTGGGAAATCCTACCTACTCCCAAGTGACGTTCCCACTCCCCAAGGTCCTACGTGTGTGGCAGCGTGATGGAGCAGGCAGTGATCTAGTGCCAGATCTGTTATGATCTTGGCACTAGTGTGCTGGTCTGATTCACCATTTGACACACCTGTGCAGCTCTGCCCCGTTCTCATCAGCCCAACCCTGGATCTGCTCTCGGACTTCGGACTCTGGTTGTTCCCCCTGGCCATCCTGCCTGTCTCTGCCATCATGGTTCTGACCTTGAGCCTGTCTTTGGACCACCAATTATCTCTGCCAGTCCCATAAGTAAGATCATTCAAGCAGCCCTGATCTGACTCTGGATCACACTGAGCTTCACCAGCGACGTCACCTGCCAACAGGAGCCTTCACTCACCCTCCCAGCCTGTTTCCGGATTGTGAGAAGTGGTTCCTGTCCCAGACGCTGGTGATTCATCGTCGACCTGCAGCAGTATACGTCACAATAAACCTTTTAAACTTAACTCTATGTCTGGTTGAATACCGGGTTCACCTGCAGTAAACATTACACAAGCGCTCTGTAGTGCAAATTTACATCCTGAGAACATTTGTAAACACAAATTTAAAATGTGAACAATCTGAATCTCGGTGTTGTTTTACACCCAGTCTTCAATGCAAATGACCGTCCTGAGAACATCTTCTGTTTGATTTATAAATTAAACTGTCCTCTGCTTCTACTTTAAGAAGTGACCATGTTTTACTATCCCATCTATTATGCTCTAACTGGTCTGAAGGAAACTGTCAAAGATGGACACGGAGATAAAGACTCGCACACGCACACACACAGACACACGCACAGCGAGAGAGAGAGAGAGAGAGAGAGAGAGAGAGAGAGAGAGAGAGAGAGAGAGAGCGCGCTCACAGCTGCTGTGCCTACACCACTCTGTTACAATAGCAAACAGGTTTAAATTGGAGGCAACCAGATTTTTACTCAATTTGTCGCTCAGCACATGCGCAACTAATGACCAACAAACAGTCTAGCTGACGTTAATGTTTCACTGGAGAAACCTGCGTTGCAACTCTTAAACGAAACGTGTCATAGCATTCTTTTTGTTAATTATGGTTTAATATTCTTCATATGCCTTCATTAAAGATTTCTAATTCCACTCGCGGGAAATATGATCACCGGGGCTTATTATTTAATGCCATTGCCATGGCGAATTGCGTTATCTGCCTTCCATTGATGAGGGGTTCTTCGCACTTAACTCATGGTTGATTGAATGCTAGTTTAGTTACCTGACTGATACCACCTGTTCTGAAACCAAAGATGCTGAGTTAGAAACATTTGTGTCTCTGTATCTGAGTCTGGCAGAAAACTGACAAGCTCAGTAGGCTAAATCCTCTTGAGGTGCCTTGATATTGGGGCCGGCCCACCAACGTTTGTTTAAATAATAGATATCTGAAATCAGAATCAAATTTATTGCCAAGTAGGTTTGCACTTACAATGGATTTGACTTGGTGTTGGTGGTGTAGACAAAATAAAATAAGATAGAATAGATATATATATACAGAAGCTATATACACACAGTAGACTGTGCGTTAATGTAACGCAGAAGATTGTAAGTCCTGGACGGGGGAGAGAGGCAGTGTCCAGTGTCACAGGCGGCTCTGGGCCTTGTTGATAAGGCTGGTAGCAGATGGGAAGAAACTGTTCTTGTGGCTTGAGGTTTTGGTCCTGATGGACTGCAGCCTCCTGCCAGAGGGAAGTGTCTGAAATAGTTTGTGACTGGGGTGTGAGGGATCAGCCACAATCATCCCTGCACGCTTCAGAGTCATGGAGGCGTACAGGTCCTGGAGAGATGGAAGATTGCAACCAATCACCTTCTCTGCAGACCGGATGACACGCTGCTGCTGCTTTTGTCCTTGGCGGTGGCACCAGCGTACCAGATGGTGATGGAGGAGGTGAGGATGGACTCAATGATGGAGGAGTAGAAGTGCACCATCGTTGCACTTGGCAGGTTGAATTTCTTCAGCTGCCGCAGGAAGTACATCCTCTGCTGGGCTTTCTTGGTGAGGGAGTTGATTTTCAGCTCCCACTTTAGGTTCTGGGAGATGATAGTTCCCAGGAAGCGGAAAGACTCCACAGTGTCAATTGTGGAGTCACAGAGGGTGATGGGGGTAGCTGGGGCTGAGTTCTTCCTGAAGTCAACAACCATCTCCACTGTTTTTAGAGCGTTGAGCTCCAGGTTGTTCTCCCTGCACCAGGTCACCAGATGGTCAGCCTCCCACCTGTAGGCGGACTCGTCACCATCAGAGATAAGTCCGATGAGAGTGGTGTTGTCCACGAACTTCAGGAGCTTGACAGACTGATGACTGGAGGTGCAGCTGTTTCTGTACAGGGAGAAGAGCAGAGGAGAAAGAACACAGCCCTGGGGGGAACCAGTGCTGATGAGCTGTGAGTCGGATACATGTTTTCCCAGCTTCACGTGCTGCTTCCTGTCACACAGGAAGTCTGTAATCCACCTGCAGGTGGAGTCAGGCACACTCAGCTGGGAGAGCTTCTCCTGAAGCAGAGCTGGGATGATTGTGTTGAAGGCAGAGCTGAAATCCACAAACAGGATCCTGGCATAGGTTCCTGCAGAGTCCAGGTGCTGGAGGATGTAGTGAAGGGCCAAGTTGACGACTGCAGACCTGTTGGCTCTGTAGGCAAACTGTAGGGGGTCCAGGAGGGGGTCGCTGATTTCTTTAAGGTGTGAAAGCACAAGGTGCTCAAAGGACTTCATAACCACAGAGGTCAGAGCGACGGGTCTAAAGTCATTAAGTCCTATGGTCCTTGGCTTCTTGGGAACAGGGATGATAGTGGAGGATTTGAAGCAGGCTGGCACATGACATGTCGCCAGTGAGGTGTTAAAAATGTCTGTGAACACTGGTGACAGCTGATCAGCACAGTGCTTTAAGGTGAATGGAGAGACAGAATCTGGTCCAGCAGCTTTCCGAGGCTTCTGTCTTTTGAAGAGTTTGTTAACATCTCTCTCGTGTATGGAAAGAGTTGTTACTGAGGAGGAGGTGCAGGTGATCTGTTGGGTGGTGTCGTGGGGGGTGGTTGCAGGACTGTCCCTTTGTCTGTCGAAACGACAGTAGAAGTTGTTCAGGTCGTTGGCTAAGTGTCGGTTGTTCATGGAGTGGGGGGCTTTAGGCTTGTAATTTGTTATCTGCCTAAGCCCTTTCCAGACAGAAGCAGAGTCGTTCGCTGAAAACTGGTTTTGCAGCTTCTCAGAGTACATTCGTTTAGCCTCTTTCACTGCCCTGCTAAACTTGTATTTTGCATCTCTGAATCTGCATTTGTCCCCATTCCTGAAGGCCTCTTCCTTCTCCAACCTTAGCCTTCTGAGTTTGGCTGTGAACCAGGGTTTATCATTATTGTAACTCACCCTGGTTCGTGATGGAACACAGCAGTCCTCACAGAAGCTGATATATAATGTCACAGCCTCTGTGAACTCATCCAGACTGTTGGTAGCAGCCCTGAACACGTTCCAGTCAGTAGAATCCAAACACGCCTGAAGATCCTCCACAGCCTCACTGGTCCACATTTTTGATGTCCTCACTACAGGTTTGCAGAGCTTTAGTTTCTGCCTGTAAGCAGGAATCAGGTGAACCATGACATGGTCAGATTGGCCCAGTGCAGCACGGGGGACGGCGTGCAGCAGAGATAAGCATCTCTGACTGTGGTGTAACAGTGATCCAGAATGTTCTCCTCTCTGGTCGGGCATTTAATAAACTGTCTATATTTAGGAAGTTCATGAGTGAGGTTTCCTTGGTTCACCGAGGACAATAACTAAAGAGTCCGGATTTCTCTGCTCCACACACAGTATCTGGTCTGCGAGCGTGCGCTGTGCGACCTGCACGTTTGCGTGGGGCGCGATGTAAACACCGACCAGAGTGAATGAAGCAAACTCGCGGGGTGAATAAAAAGGCTTACAGTTTATGATGAATCATTCCAGGTCAGGAGAACAGTGCTGCTGGATCACTGTCACATTGTTGCACCAGCCACTGTTGATGTAAAAACAGATCCCTCCACCTTTCGCTTTGCCGGAGAGTTCTGTGTCTCGATCCGCTCTGTGAAGTTGGAAGCCTGCCAGCTGCAGCGCGGAGTCCGGGATTAATCCACATAGCAACGTCTCTGTGAAGCAAAAAACAGCTAATGAAGAGAAGTCCCTGTTTTTTTCCCAGCATCAGTTGTAATTTGTGCAGTTTGTTGGGCAGGGAACGCACGTTGGACAGGATTATGCCCGGTAGCGGTGAGCGGAGTCCGCGCTGGCGATGACGCACCAGCGCGTTTCCCTCTCCTCCGGCGTTTCGCTGCATGAGCAAAGGTGAGCGCACCTTTGACCAGAATGTCCAGAATGTCCAGAATTTCCAGCGCAGAGTTAAATAGTAAAACAAAGCAAAAAAGTGCGCACCAACACACCGTGGCTGCCGTCCGCGGCGCCATCCCTAATCACTGGGCGCATGCCTAACATGCTGTCAATACACAGCCGTGGGGCACAAATCCTGTGACCCCAAACTCAGATCGTCCAATCAAAACACTTGAATTGCACACGTTACACTTACGTTCTGACAGAGAGTGTTCAACCATTTATGCAAGGCAAATTTATTTGTATAGTACATTTAAGTAAGGATACATTTATGATAATGTTAGAAGAATTCTCTCAAACTCTGTGTGAATACCAGAATGGAAGGGGCCATACATTTGTAATGCTTTAAACAGCCACTGATGCACATGGTCATGTGTCCTCCACAGTACTAAAATCAGCTGCTCCCTAAGAGTTGACCCAACATTAATTTACAATATATAGAAAGGAGAGCTGATCTAGATAGTGAGTAAGACTTTAGCTATGTTTATGTGAAAGTAATCGGAATAAAAGGCCGATCAAAATGAAAAAAAAGCATTGTGTAAACAAGCCAGTCGGAATATGATGATCGAGTTAAGCTCAATCGGAATGAAATTGTATTCCAAATTCTTCTTCTGTTTTTTTTTAGGGGATTTTGATAACTGCGCATGTCAGAGTGGTTCTATTCTGAATAAAGCCAGGTGCATAGAAACGCAAATTATGATTGGATTAATGATTGTGTGCCCATATAAACAGTGCAATCCAATTATTTAATCTGAATTTGTGCATGTAAACAGCTAATGACTGAGGTCCACAATAATTTTATCCATCCATGCTTCCAATCTGAACCTTGAGTCAAAGCAACTTTATCACCTTACGTTTTCTTTTTCTTCCATCAAAAATTATTAGTCACCAGAGGAATTTGTCCTAAAAAATAACAATGGATTTTTAAGAAGTTGCTTGCTCAAATGACCTACAGGGTTGTTTTTATGGGAGGATAGTCTTTAGTAACACAGCTGTCACTTCTTCAGTTTCATTCTTTTAAGGGACAATAAAGCTGTCATCTTTGATGTGTGATTCTGTCTTTTATTGTCAAAATGGGTTAGGTTGGTGAGTCTACTGTTATATTTGGCATTTTGTGTGCTCTTGTTTCTGGGAATGTGCGAGACAGTTTTTGGTTATTTCTTATTTTTTTCTGGATTGCATTGCTTATCCTAATTTCTAATTTTTCTGTGTTTGTTTCTTCAATTTTAATATTAGGGATTAGTTTTGATTTTAATAAACTTAAATCTGAAACCTTCTATATAGATATATATGTGACCCTTTGCATATAAACTCCACTTACATTCTTTTTTATCCTGCTTCTTTTAGCCATGTTCAGCAATGATCATATTGAAATTATATATATATATATATATATATATATATATATATATATATATATATATATATATATATATATATATATATATTATATATATATATATATATATATGTACCATAGGATACATGCAAATCTCATTGCTAAACGTGGTATTTATGACTTGTAAGTCTGTGTTGCCTTGTTTGAAATCAGCGACTTTCTAAATATAATAGTTCATATTATTTGTGTTGTCATGGCTTTGCATTTGAGGATCTGGGAATGCACAAAAGCAAAAAAACATAGTTTTTCAATTTTATAGTAACAAAGACACACACACACACACACACACACACATTATATATATATATATATATATATATATATATATATATATATATATATATATATATATATATATATGTGTCATACTCCGTGGTCTAGTTGTTTGGCTACCTGTCTCCACTCAGCCATCCCTCAGTCTCCGATCAGTTCAGTTACCCCTAAGGAAACCACCGACCTTTCTAACATACCACCTCAGTATCACGACCTTCAACGTGTGTTTAGCAAGGATTTGGCTCTTAGCCTTCCGCCCCACCGTCCCTATGACTGCTCCATAGATCTTCTTCCCGGGGCTCCTCTGCCGTCTGCTCGTCTTTACAAATTATCTCAGTCCGAACGAAATGCTATGGAGGGCTACATTAATGACTCTTTGAAGGCTGGCTTAATCCGACCTTCTTCCTCACCTCTCGGCGCTGGTTTCTTTTTTGTGGAGAAGAAAAACAAATCTTTGCGGCCTTGCATAGATTATCTAGGTCTTAACCAGATTACTATTAAGAATAAATATTCTCTGCCCCTCCTGGCATCGGCTTTTGATACGGTTCGGGGAGCCACCGTTTTCACTAAATTAGATCTCCGCAGCGCTTATCACTTGGTCAGGATTAGAGAAGGAGACGAATGGAAGACTGCCTTCAAGACCGCCATTGGTCATTTTGAGTATTTAGTCATGCCATTCGGGCTGACTAATGCTCCTGCCGTTTTTCAGGCACTTATAAATGACGTCCTGAGAGACTTTATTAATCAATTTGTTTTCGTTTATTTGGATGTCATCCTGATTTTCTCCCAAGACCCCCGGCAGCATCAGCAACACATTCGTCAAGTCCTTCAGCGCCTCCTGGACAACCGTCTCTTCGTGAAAGGCGAGAAATGTGAGTTTCATCAGAAGACAATCAGTTTCCTTGGTTTCATTTTTGAGGGTGGACAGGTGAAGACTGATCCCAACAAGGTCGAGGCAGTGGTCAACTGGCCCACTCCGGAGAATCGTAAACAGCTCCAGCGCTTCCTGCCCATAATCATCTGGACCGACCACAAGAACTTGGCATACATCCAGTCTGCCAAACGATTAAACTCCCGTCAAAGTCGCTGGTCACTATTTTTCTCTCGCTTCAACTTTACCATCACCTACCATCCCGGATCCAAGAAAACCAAGCCTGATGCTCTGTCCCGTCTGTTTACGACCTCTGAGGAAACCGAAGAACCTGAGCCCATCATCCCCGAGTCCTGCGTTGTAGGTCTGGGACATCAAAAAGCTGATAAAACGGGCCCATGAAAGAGAACCAGACCCCGGAGGTGGACCTCCGCGTAGAACATTTGTACCCACCTCCGTACGTTCCCAAGTTATCCGCTGGGGTCACTCCTCCCGATTCTCGGGTCATCCTGGTTCTAGCCGAACCATCGCCTTCATCAGAAGATATTTTTGGTGGCCGTCCCTTAATAGGGACGTGTCGGAATTTGTATCGGCCTGTGCGACATGTGCCAAGAATAAGACCTCTAATAGACCACCTGCCGGTGTTCTCCAGCCCCTGCCTAGACCCAGTCGCCCCTGGTCCCATGTAGCCCTAGATTTTGTAACCGGCCTTCCTCCGTCCAACCACAAGACAGTTATCCTTTCTATCATCGACAGGTTCTCCAAGGCTTGCCATCTGGTTGTCCTATCTCAACTCCCGTCAGCCCATCAGACAGCCCGGCTACTATTCCACCACGTCTTCAGGCTCCATGGTTTCCCCACAGATATCGTGTCAGATCGGGGTCCACAGTTCATCTCCCGGGTCTGGCACGATTTCTGCAGCAGTTTGGGCGCTAAGGTCTCCCTATCTTCTGGTTGAAGCCTCACTTGGATTTCAACCATCTCTCCTTCCCGCTTCTTTCCCTGAAACCATCCTCCCGTCAGTCAGAGCACATCTCCTCCGTTGCCGAAAAGTATGGGATCAGACCAGAGCAGCCCTTGAGCGCACCTCCACCCAAAACAAGATCATCGCCGACCGTAAACATATTCCTTGCACCCACTTACAACCCCGGACAAGAAGTATGGCTTTCTGCTAAGGATTTTCCATTAAAAGCCTCCTCCCGGAAGATGGGCCCCAGATTCCTCGGCCCATTCAAAATTGAACGCATCATCAGTCCCACAGCTGTCCGCCTCAGACTCCCTCCACATCTCCGAGTCCACCCTACATTTCACGTGTCCCAGATCAAACCCGTCATCTCCAGTCAGCTAAGCCCACCTGCCAGACCCCCTCCACCCGCCCGGGTCGTGGATGGCCATCCTGCCTTCACCGTCAACAAGATTCTGGCCTCCAGACACCGGGGTCGCGGGTACCAGTATCTGGTAGATTGGAAGGGGTATGGTCCCGAGGAACGTTCTTGGGTTCCCCGTGGTCTAGGTGCAGGCCTGTTTTCCTTGCTCTCTCTTCTCTGCAGGGTTGGACGGGCAGGTGTGTTTCATCAGAGCTGATTGCCACCCTTTATAAGGAGCTGGAACCAGGAGGAGGGCGTCAGTTCGTTTGCGCTCTTGCGTGGTACAGACCTACCCTATGTTCTCTCGTGATTTCCTGAAACCAGTTACTAACCTTGTTCTTGTTGCCTCCTTGCTCCAGAAACCCGTTCATCTGACCTCAGCCTGGAAACCTCGTCATATTGTCAGAAGCCATTCTGGATCAGTCCACAAGAACCGAACTGAACCCACGGAACCCTGTTTGCCCTCCTGCCTGCGCTCACCTGCCTGTCCACTCTCCAGCCAGCCACAACACCGAGAAGGAACCAGGACTTGCACCGACAACCCGGACGTATGCTCAGTACCTCTCCTCTGCACCAAACCCAAGCTACCGCCTAAGTGAGTTCCCGACCAAGTCTCATCTTCACAATAACCAAGCTCAAGTTGTTCACCACCTTCTCCATCTTTCTGGCAGAACCCGTGAGACCTTCAAACCTCAGAAAGAACCATCCATCTCCAACCATACAATAAACCTTTTAAAATCTACCTTTTCGTCAGTCATTGCGTTCTTCAGAGTCACATTTACATAGATAAGACAATATATATATATATATATATATATATATATATATATATATATATATATATATAAAATAAAGGGTCCACGTGATACTATTTTTGTACCATATTTTCTTTGCTGGCAGATTGTTACTATCCTCTTTCTCTACCATCACTGCCCTCTTTGATATTGCTGCCATCGCTTTGTCAGCACTTATGCAGACCCGAGACACCCTAGTAATTAAAAGATGAGATATTGGTGCAAAGAAATGACTGGACTTTCATTTCAGTCTATTTTCTCCATAAAAGTCATTCTAATTTGTTGATGTGTCTTTGAGTCTGGTAAACATGATACTTTTCATGTTCTTCACTTTTTTGTTGCTTACTTGACAGGGTACTGTAAGTGTGAGGGATGCATTATTAGGGGGCCAATTTCATGTATCTTTTATCTTTGCTTGACCAGTGTTACTAGAAAGAAAGAGAGATATGGTCCAATCTGTGTATCCATATCAATTATCAAATTTATACATTGACATACATATGTTTTGCTCTATGATAGGATCATACATTTTGTTGAAGTAAGGAATGCAAAGAATGTAAGGCCCTTGGTTGGGAATTAGTAGGTCTGTAGTGGACCTACGGTTTGACCTCAACTTTGGATGCAGTAGTTTGAGTCAATGTTGTTGTTTTTTTTTTTCTAAAGAGGATTGAAAACACAGCAACTGTATTTTTTACAATCTTTCTTTAAGCTGAAGTTGTCACAATCCGCTGGTGTTTGAGTTTTTTTCTTTTGTGCATGTAATTTTGACATTTTTTTGCTGTTATGGTCCCCTAGATTGTGCTTTCTTTAGTTATTACCTTATGCTTATTATTCTTTGGTGGTTGAGCTTTTTGGTTTTTGAATTTTCTGCTTTTTCCTGTTGGTTTTTCTAGTTGCTACCATTTTAGGTCATACTTGTATGAATTATATTCTTTGTTCATTCTTTGTACATTTTCTATTGTTTCTAGTAGATATGTTCCTGAGTTTCTCTGTGTCCTGCTCTGTTTACCATTTCATTCTGGCAATTGGTTGACATCACCTCTGGTGGCTCTATCTTCATTCAGTTCCAGGTGTTTGTCATTTCTCCTGATTAGCTCTTCTGTTAGGAGGTTGTCCTCAACCCCCTATCCCTCTTCCAGGCATTTCTAGGCGTTTTTAGGCCAGTCAAATCACAAAACGGGCAATGATAAACTGAGTAGGGAGAAGCTGAGTCTCCCTCCCTCCCTGGGAGTGTGGGGCTGTGGAATGTATCCTGTAGGGTGTGGTGTGGCTGGGCTGTGTCGTTCCTGGATGGGTGTCCTGGTGGAGCCTCGAGGGCTTGGGTTTTGTGGAGTATGTCGCTGGGGGTTTGGGCCTGTGTATGCCCCGGTGTCTGGCCCTACCCAGGGCCTCTGGCATGCTAAAGGGTCTTTGGGCCTGTTGTGCTGGGAGGGGAGCTCTTGGACCCTCCGTCTATCTCTGGCCCCGTGGACTATGGTGGTGCGGGTGGTATGGAGGGGAAGGTTTGGCTCTGGTTGGTTGGCCTGTTCGGTTCATGTTGGCCCCATCTCCGGTTGGATGGGCCCGTGGGTCGTCTGGTGGCTGCTTCACGGGGCCTGGGCCCCCATGGCTCTGTCAGGGCCCCTGCCAGGGGCGGGGCATCCCCGGGCCTCGGGTCTCTGGATCCATGGCTGGATCCACTCAGGCATAGCTTACTGCAGGCGGAGCCCACGGGCTTGTCGTTGTGGCTGTTGGGGGATTTCTTGGGGCCCATCTCTTCTCGTCCCTCAGATGGGGGAGGCAGCTTTCCCTGTGTTGGTCCCTCTTGGGCACCTTTACTCTGGGGGTCCCTTGGGCATCTGGGGTTTTGGTTCCCCTGCCGTCTGCCTCGATGCTCTGGGTGGCAGGTCTTTAGCTCCTCACAACCACTACTGAGCATTTTTCTTCTGGATAAACCTTACATACACAAGCACACTCTCACCTACAGGTGCTTGGATTCAGGTACTTGCAGATTCACTTCTATACAGAAAACCCCTATTATTATCTTTAGCTGTCACTTTATACATGTCGTATTAATTAATAGTGTATATTTTTCAGTGATAGTATCAAGGCATCAGTTATTTGTACCTGTAATACCTTATTGGTTTTGTTGTTCTTTTTATATCTCTCTTTGCAAGTGTAGAAGCAGACTCCCTTTCCTCTCCTCTTGCTCTTTCACCTTTTCTCCCTTTTAGTATTTTGTCTCATCTGTATCTCTTCTTTTTCCCATTTTCTACCTTCCCATTTCAGTGTCCATTGAACATGAAATAGTCCCAGCATAAAATCTAATGCAGCTTCTTGCATATATAAATCAAGCGCAGCACTATGATGAAAGCAGTAAGGCTCCACTTGTGAAAGTAAAATTTGGTGGGCTCTTTTTTGTATTAAGACAACATTTCTTATTGCCACATTGCCATGACAGGTGGTTTAAACAGAGGAGAAGAAACAGAGAGGATCGCAGGAGGGCAGACAACAGCAATCAACTAATAAGAGACAGGTGAAAACAATGAAGGCGATGAGCCGAGGAGAAAGAAATTGAAGACAGGCAGACAGGAAAAAGAGATTCCCAGAGAGGATGAATTTCATACCGCCAGTTTCATTTTTCCATGTGTACATCCAACCCGCATCTTTTCTTAAAAGATGTCGTTGTAGCTTTGCCTCTCTCTTTAACCCACATGCACCTAACTCACACAAATAACAAAATATATGATGTTGTCTGGTGTTGCTGCTTTGCTATGGCTGTTAGTAGTCTTCGGACGTTTTCTTTCTAATGAGCCCGCTCTACGCAGTGTGTCCCCTGTGTCTGATCCCCTGCCACGGTGCTGTGTTTACTTCACATGAGTTCTCTGTGCATGCCTGGTATTTTTTTTGCATGTTTCTTTGGCAGTGTCACAGTGCCCAGCATACCTACTACAGCCTTTGCAATTGTGCTGCGTCCTCTCATGTGGATCCACATTTTTTCTTAATCGTTTATGAAAATTTACCATGTTCATCTTTGTGTAGACAATGCCTAAGTCTGTGTTTCTAACTTAGATCATTTCAGCAGCATTCGGGGAACTGCCCTTGACTGGATCAGGTCTGACCTGACTGAAAGGACCTTTTGTGTCAGCTTAGGAGATTTTAAATCTACTTCTGTTTCTCTTTCCTATGGGCTCCCACAAGGCTCAGTTCTTGGGCCACTGCTTTTTTTCATTATACCTCCTTCCCCTGGGCTCTATTTGCAGGAAGCACAGGTTTGCATTCCATTTTTATGCTGATGACTTCCAGGTTTATGTTCCCCTGAAACATGAGGGAACCTATTCTTCACAATCACTGAGTGCCTTGAGGAAGTAAGAGCCTAGATGACTCTCAACTTCCTTAATATTAATAACAAAAAACAGAGGTTTTGTGTTTTAGTCCCGGGTCTCCTGTGGGTCTTGAACTATAGAGCTTGGCCCTCTGGATCAGTATATGACCTTGACCTTCCCCCACCATACCTCTCTGAGATTCTTCATCCCTACTCACACTCTCGGCCCCTCAGGTCAGCTGGACTGCATCTCTTGGAGGTACCGGGGTCTAAGAGGAAGCTCAGAGGGGGTATGGCCTTTTCTATTGTTGGTCCTCAATTGTGGAATGACCTGTCCCTGCACATAAGAGAGGGTCCTTCATTGCCCACTTTTAAAACTTGCCTTAAACCCCACTATTATTCTTTGGCTTTTACCACTAGTGAGACATAGTTTTCATTTTGAATTGCTTTTATTGTTTCTTTTAAGCGTTTTCATGCAATATCTTTTTATTTTTTTTGTTTTATTAATTTTTTTTAATGGATAATTTTTAGCTTGTAGCAATGTACAGCACTTTGTTTCAGCTGTTGGCTGTTTTTTAGCGCTTTATAAATAAACATGGCATGGTATGGTATATAAAACTCACTATGACCAATCTTGGGGTAAAAATGAATAGTGATTTTAATCTTGACATGCAGAGCAGTTCAGTGGTGAAATCCAGCTTTTATCAACTGAGAAAACTATCAAAGGTGAAACAGATTATTTTAAAACAGTACTTTGAAAGTGTAATCCGTGCTTTTATCACAACACACCTTCATTACTGCAATTATGGTGTATCACAGACAACCCTGTCTTGTCTCCAGCTGGTGCAGAATGTAGCTGCTTGCTTTTTAACTGGTACATAAAAGAGAGAGCACATAACTCCTGTTTTAGCCTCATTGCATTGGTTGCCTGTACAGTTTAGGGTTCATTTTAAGATTCTTTTATTTACTTTTAAGTCTTTAGTCTGGCCCCACCCTACCTCTCTGAGCTTCTTCAAGTGCATTGCCCTTCCTGCTCACTCAGGTCAGCAGAACAGCTTCTTCTGGACATGCCAAGGACGCAGTGGAAGCTCAGAGGGGACAGGGCTTTTTTCTGTGACAGCTCCAAAGCTTTGGAACCTGCTGCCGTTACACATCAGACAGGCCTCTCCACTGTCCATTTTTAAATCTGCTCTGAAAACCCAACTTTTCACTTTAGCTTTTAATGTAGCATGACAGAGCTGACCTTATTCATTTTATCCATGTTTCTTACATCTTTTAAGTGTTTTATATTATGTTTTCCTCAAGTTACTTATATTATTCTTACATGTTTTATATTGTATTTTACTATAGTTGATTGTAACTTATTTTATGTGTTTATAATATATAATGCTGTTCATATTTGTTCAGCACTTTGGTCAGCTGTGCCTTTTTAAATTGATTATAAATAAAGTTAGCTTGGCCTGGTGTGTAAAGATTACCTACATTACATAAATATAGTTAATTTTGTAAGTAACGTTTATGCTCATACTTAATCAAACTGTTTCCAGTGTTCCAGACATGTCTGTTTGAGGCATTGGTATGGAGAAAAAAAGAGAATCAATATAGGTGTGTTTCTGCAATAATAGATTTGTAAGCTGTGTAAACATGTTTGTGTGTATATTTGGGTACTTGTATGTGTAAAACATGATTTTTAAACCCTTTAAAGCAGGAGTGTCCAAAGTGGGGCCCAGGGGCCATTTGTGGCCCTTGGACTGATTTTGTGCAGCCCCCCAACTTCAATTCAAGATTGATTTGGCCCTCCGGCACAAGTGGTTTGATGCAGATGGAGACCTTTTTCCTTTTAAATAGGGCCAAATTATTACAGACAAGTTAAAATCTCATAATTGAAAATGTCACGTACATCATAAACTGTATGTCTTAATAATCAATTTTCTTTACATTCTGTTCAATTTCATAGTAAATAAGACCACATCTATCCAATGACTTACTCAAATGCAGACTTTTGGTTTGTCCTGTTTCTCCTGTTTGCCCTCCTGCCTGCGCTCACCTGCCTGTCCACCCTCCAGCCAGCCACAACACCGAGAAGGAACCAGGACTTGCACCGACAACCCGGACGTATGCTCAGTACCTCTCCTCTGCACCAAACCCAAGCTACCGCCTAAGTGAGTTCCCGGCCAAGTCTCATCTTCACAATAACCAAGCTCAAGTTGTTCACCACCTTCTCCATCTTTCTGGCAGAACCCGTGAGACCTTCAAACCTCAGAAAGAACCATCCATCTCCAACCATACAATAAACCTTTTAAAATCTACCTTTTCGTCAGTCATTGCGTTCTTCAGAGTCACATTTACATAGATAAGACAATATATATATATATATATATATATATATATATATATATATATATATATAAAATAAAGGGTCCACGTGATACTATTTTTGTACCATATTTTCTTTGCTGGCAGATTGTTACTATCCTCTTTCTCTACCATCACTGCCCTCTTTGATATTGCTGCCATCGCTTAGTCAGCACTTATGCAGACCCGAGACACCCTAGTAATTAAAAGATGAGATATTGGTGCAAAGAAATGACTGGACTTTCATTTCAGTCTATTTTCTCCATAAAAGTCATTCTAATTTGTTGATGTGTCTTTGAGTCTGGTAAACATGATACTTTTCATGTTCTTCACTTTTTTGTTGCTTACTTGACAGGGTACTGTAAGTGTGAGGGATGCATTATTAGGGGGCCAATTTCATGTATCTTTTATCTTTGCTTGACCAGTGTTACTAGAAAGAAAGAGAGATATGGTCCAATCTGTGTATCCATATCAATTATCAAATTTATACATTGACATACATATGTTTTGCTCTATGATAGGATCATACATTTTGTTGAAGTAAGGAATGCAAAGAATGTAAGGCCCTTGGTTGGGAATTAGTAGGTCTGTCGTGGACCTACGGTTTGACCTCAACTTTGGATGCAGTAGTTTGAGTCAATGTTTTTTTTTTTTTTTTCTAAAGAGGATTGAAAACACAGCAACTGTATTTTTTTACAATCTTTCTTTAAGCTGAAGTTGTCACAATCCGCTGGTGTTTGAGTTTTTTTCTTTTGTGCATGTAATTTTGACATTTTTTTGCTGTTATGGTCCCCTGGATTGTGCTTTCTTTAGTTATTACCTTATGCTTATTATTCTTTGGTGGTTGAGCTTTTTGGTTTGTGAATTTTCTGTTTTTTCCTGTTGGTTTTTCTAGTTGCTACCATTTTAGATCATACTTGTATGAATTATATTCTTTGTTCATTCTTTGTACATTTTCTATTGTTTCTAGTAGATATGTTCCTGAGTTTCTCTGTGTCCTGCTCTGTTTACCATTTCATTCTGGCAATTGGTTGACATCACCTCTGGTTGCTCTATCTTCATTCAGTTCCAGGTGTTTGTCATTTCTCCTGATTAGCTCTTCTGTTAGGAGGTTGTCCTCAACCCCCTATCCCTCTTCCAGGCATTTCTAGGCGTTTTTAGGCCAGTCAAATCACAAAACGGGCAATGATAAACTGAGTAGGGAGAAGCTGAGTCTCCCTCCCTCCCTGGGAGTGTGGGGCTGTGGGATGTATCCTGTAGGGTGTGGTGCATTAAAACCTGCATTTAAATATTATTTATCAAAATTGGCTAAATAGAGGAAGCGTTTTTTTGGGGTTTTTTTTTTAAGACTGACCCAAATCCCGTTATGGTTGCTGAAATTCTTTTTCAATCAAGCCCAAAAGAATTTGCAAACTGTATGACCATATTTTAATGAGGCAAACATAAAAAAAAACTTTTAAGTTTTGGGCTTACAATGATTTACACATCCTCTTGTGTAATCATTTTGACTAATTTGTTTAATTAAAATATTGCATGCCCATATTTTGTGGAGCATGTAAAAAAACTATTTTAAATCACAATATACTGTTTGGGTGATTTTAGTTTGTTCTTAAAGTGCATTTTGGCCCTCCAGTACTTTTGACATAACAATTTTGGCCCATGTGAAGAAAAGTTGGTACAACCCTGCTTTAAAGCAAACTGTGCACAACTTTGGGTTTTTGTACCTGTGTGCTCAATTGCACACACAAATACAAAGAAGTACAAAATAAAATTACACACACACAACTACTCATACAAATACAAATCCTTAAATACGTGTGCAGGACTCACCACATAAACAAAGCTGATGTTACGCATAGATCACATTACAAGTGCATAGAGCATTTTGAGACTATTCAATTCAATTCAATTTTATTTATATAGCGCCAATTCATGAAACATGTCATCTCGAGGCACTTTACAAAGTCAAAATCAGTCAGATTATACAGATTGCTCAAACATTTCCTATATAAGGGAACCAGTTGATTGCTTCAAAGTCCCGACAAGCAGCATTCACTCCTGAAGAAGCGTAGAGCTACAGGGAGAGTCGTCTGCATTGTCCATGGCTTTGCAGCAATCCTTCATACTGCGCAAGCATAAAACGACAGTGGAAAGAAAAACCACCCATTAGCGGGAAGGAAAAACCTCCAGCAGAACCGGGCTCAGTATGAACGGTCATCTGCCTCGACCGACTGGGGGTTACAGAAGACAGAGCAGAGACACAACAAGAGAGACAAAAAAGCACAGAAGCACACATTGATCTAGTAATCTGTTCTACATTAGATGGTAATAGCGGGTGATCGGTCTTCCTTGGATGATGTCACAGTTAACAGAACGTCAGACCAGGTGTGCCTACTATGAAGAAAAAGAGAGAACAAAAAGTTAAAAGCTGAAATGACGACATTCATTTCAATGTAATACGATGCAAAACTGGAGAACAGTAGAAATCAGTAGAGTGAGAAAAATAGGCCCTGATGTCCTCCAGTAGCCTAAGCCTATCAAAGCACAACTATAAAGGTAGCTCAGAGTAACATGAGCCACTCTAGTTATAAGCTTTGTCAAAAAGGAAGGTTTTAAGATTAGTCTTAAAAGTAGACAGGGTGTCTGCCTCACGGACCAAAACTGGGAGTTGGTTCCACAGGAGAGGAGCCTGATAGCTAAAGGATCTGCCTCCCATTCTACTTTTAGAGACTCTAGGAACCACCAGCAGACCTGCAGTCTGAGAGCGAAGTGCTCTGTTAGGAATATACGGGGTAATCAGAGCTCTGATATATGATGGAGCTTGATTATTAAGGGCTTTATACGTTAGAAGGAGAATTTTAAATTCTATTCTTGATTTAACAGGAAGCCAATGAAGGGAAGCTAAAATTGGAGAAATATGATCCCTCTTGTTGATTTTCATCAGAACTCTTGCCGCAGCATTTTGGATCAGCTGAAGACTTCGAACTGCATTTTGTGTACTTCCTGATAGTAAAGAATTACATTAGTCCAGCCTTGAAGTAACAAATGCATGGACTAGTTTTTCAGCATCACCCCTGGACAGAATGTTTCTAATTTTGGCGATATTCCTGAGGTGAAAAAAGGAAACTCTGGAAACCTGTTTAATATGGGATTTAAATGACATGTCTTGGTCGAAAACAACACCAAGATTTTTAACTTTATTACCAGAGGCCAAGTTAATGCCACCCAGATTAAGTGATTGATTAAGAACTTTATTTTTTGAGGACTCTGGCCCAAATATTACAACTTCTGTCTTGTCAGAATTTAAATGCAGGAAATTTAAAGTCATCCAGCTTTTGATGTCATCAAGACATGACTGCAGTCGAAGTAACTGATTGGATTCATCAGGATTTATGGATAAATATAGCTGAGTGTCATCAGCATAACAGTGGAAATTAATCCCATGCTGTCTGATAATTTTGCCAATCGGAAGCATATATATAGTAAATAGAATTGGTCCAAGGACTGAACCCTGTGGTACTCCACAAGTGACCCTTGAGTTTGAGGAAGATTTATTATTAACATGAACAAACTGGAATCTGTCCGACATATAAGATTTAAACCAGCCTAATGCTTTCCCCTTAATCCCTACAGTATGCTCAAGTCTTTGTAGGAGAATATTGTGATCAACTGTATCAAATGCAGCACTGAGATCTAGCAGGACAAGTATAGACACAAGTCCATTATCTGAGGCCATGAGAATGTCATTAGTGACCTTCACCAGAGCTGTTTCAGTGCTATGATGAGCTCTAAAGCCTGACTGAAACTCCTCAAGTAGGTCATTACTTTGTAAATGTTCACATAGTTGATTAGCAACTACTTTCTCAAGAATTTTAGACAAGAAAAGAAGATTAGATATAGGTCTGTGATTTACTAACTCATCTTGATCAAGAGATGGTTTCTTAAGTAAAGGTTTAATAACAGCTACTTTAAAAGCCTGTGGTACATATCCATTTACCAAGGATAGATTAATCATGTCTAAAATAGGACCACTGATCAGAGGGAATACCTCCTTAAACAACTTGGTTGGGATTGGGTCTAACATACAGGTAGAAGGTTTAGATGAAGCTAAAATTTTAGATAGCTCAGAAAGCTCTACTGCTTTTAAACAGTTCAGACACTGCTCAGGTTCTAAAGATTCCTCCAACGCTGCCTCACTTACTGAGGATGAGGTAATCATGTTTGGGAGGATGCCAATTATTTTATTTTTAATGGAATCAATTTTATTTATGAAGAATCCCATAAAATCATTACTGCTAAGAGCTAAGGGAATGGATGGATCAACAGAGCTATGACTCTGTGTAAGTTTGGCAACTGTACTGAAGAGAAATCTAGGATTATTCTTATTCTCCTCCATTAATGATGAAAAATATGCTGCTCTAACTCTGCGAAGGGTCTTGTTATACAACAATAGACTGTCCCTCCAGATTAGGTAGGATTCCTCTTGGTGTGTAGAGCGTCATTTTCTCTCCAATTTCCTAACGTTGTGCTTCAAGGAACGCAGCTCTGAATTAAACCAAGGAGCCAGCTTCCTGTGAATAATCACCTTCTTTTTCAAGGGAGCTACATTGTCTAATGCAGAACGCAATGACGAAGTCATACCGTTAACAAAGACATCTATTTGTGAATTGGAAGAAGCAACATTGCTGCTATCTGCAGGGTATTTCTGCAATACTGACGATATTAAGAGGGGGACAGACTTTTTAAAGTTTGATGCAGCATTGTCCGATAAAGATCTACTATAATGGAACCCTCTTTTGGGGGTGGAGAACTCAGTTAGATTAAACTCAAATGTGATTAAAAAATGATCAGATAGGACAGAGTTGTGAGGAAATACTGTTAATTCTTCACAATCAATGCCATATGTCAGCACAAGGTCAGCAAAAGTATGGAGCCAAGAGTGCGTCGGTTTATGCACATTTTGAGCAAAACCCATTGAATCTAGGATAGTTTTAAAGGCTACACTAAGGTTATCACATTCTGTGTCAACATGAATGTTAAAATCACCCACTGTAATAACCTTGTCAGTGTTTATCACCAAATCAGATAAGAAGTCTGACAACTGATCCAAAAACTGAGAGTAAGGGCCTGGTGGACGATACAAAACAACAAACAGAAGAGGTTTTATTGCTTTGCAGTTTGGATGAGGGAAACTGAGGGTTAAATGTTCAAAAGAACTGTAGTTATTAATTGGCCTGGGACTAATTAATAAATCAGACTGAAAGATGGTTGCCACTCCTCCTCCTCTTCCCACAGATCTGGGAATGTGGAAATTTGAATAATTGGAGGGAGTTGACTCATTTATACTAACGTAGTCCTCTTGTAGCCAGGTTTCTGTGAGACAAAATAAATCAATCTGTTTATCAGAAATCAATTCATTAACTAACAAAGTCTTTGGAGGGAGAGACCTTATATTTAATAGACCACATTTAATTGTTTTATTTTTAGGTTCAAGGTGAACCTAAAAATAAAACCTAGTTTCAAGCTTCCGGGAGCTTCACAGACCCATGCGTACATGGTGCGTTTAATGTTGATGGAAAGCTGGGTCACTGAGTCTTGTGGTATTGTCTTCTATACTTCCATCTTAATGTCAAAGAACTGTTTTTTTTTTGGGGGGGGAAACAAAAAATATACTTTAGCACCCCTTAGTTATAACACAGAGACCCACGTTTCCTTTGTAATATTCTAAATAGTTCATGTAGACATATATGGATTATAATTATGTGGTTAAAAGAAACGAAACACTAGGTGGTGCAATGTTTCACTGGCTTTAAAAACAGGCAGCGGGTTCCCGGGCGTGCGCCAGCCCACTCCCGGCGGCCTCTTCGCGGGGCCTGGCCCCCCGGGGGGCGGCCGGGGCCACTCCAGCGGGGCTGGCTGCCGGCGGAGCCCACGGGCTCGTCCCCGCGGCTCTTGAGGGCATCGGCATTGCGGTGGCTGGGGGATTTCCTCGGGGTCGTCTCTGCTCCTTCTTTGGGGGGGGGGGGGGGTTGCAGATATCCTGTGTCGGCCCCTCCTGGGCGACCTGCTTTAGGGGCCCCTTTGGGAGTCCGGGGTTATGGGTCCCCTGACTCCTGCCTCTGTGCTCGGGGAAGGCGGGCCTTTGGTTCTCCACAACCACTATCAAGCTATTTCCTTTTGGAAAATTTTCACCTAAACTAGTGCACTCTCACAAACTCCCACAGGTGCTGGGTCCCAGGTATTAAGTGTTCACTTATATACAGTAATCTTATAATTTATTTATTTATTTATTTATGTTCTTTCACTTTCTTTTTTCAAGTATCACATTACACATGTCAACTTACATAATAATATATATGATTTAGCAATGGCATCTAGGTGTTATTCGGTTGTATTTGTTGCTTGTGCTGTTCTTTTTGCATCTCTCTTTCCAGGTGACGGAGCAGACGGAGAAGGTTTTATCATTCTCTCCCTTTTATCTCCTCTTTCTTTCACCTCTACTCTTTTTTTTCTTTTCTTTCTCTTTCACTTCTTGTTCTTCCTTTACTCTCCCATTGTCATGTCCATATAATTTGAAATTCTCCTTGCAGGAATCACAATAAAGCTATTTACAAGCATAAATCAAGTGGAGCACTATGGCGAAAGCTGTTCGCTCCACTTGTAAACGCAAAATCTGTCGAGCTCTATCTGGCATTGAGACATCAATTCCTATTGCTACATTGCTAGACAGGACACTGGGAAAAAAAAAAAAAAAAAAAAAAAAGGCAGTCAATCCCAGAGGAAAAAACAAAAAAAACAAAACGAAAACAACAGATTTGTATTTGTATGAGTAGTTGTGTGTGTCATTTTATTTTGTACGCGTAATTTCTTTGTGTGTGCATTTGAGCACACAGTTACAAATACCCAAATTTACGCACATAATGCTTTAAAGGGTTTACAAATAATGTTTTACACATACAAGTACCCAATATGCACACAAACAGGTTTACACAGCTTACAAATCTATTATTACAGACACACGTCTATACTGAGTCTGTTTTCTCTCCATACATTGGGGATCAAAACTTATCAAAAGCTTTTTGCTACATGAAACCATATGGGTGTGGCCAAGCCTCAAAATATGACATCTCATCATAAAAGACAGAACTGGATTAATTTATAGAAACAGACAAGCAGGAGGGGTACATGAAGGGAGCACCAGCATCTCTTGATGCTGAAGAATCAATGACTGAGGTGAAAGATAAATTATTAGAGCCATGACAGAAAGGCTGTGGGGTAAGGGAGGATGGGAAAAGGTTGGGTGTTGGCAAGATAGAATGATGCTATTCCTGAGCTGAAGCTATTGAAGAATGTGTTCAGTTCATTGACTCTGTTGAGACTTCTATCAATCTGATCCTGCATCTGCTTGAAGCCTGTGATCTTCTTCATCTCTAACCACTCTTCTCTTATACTGTTCCACTCGACCTTCCTCTTTATGTTCTTTCTGTACACCTCACTGCCTTCTCTAATTTAGACTTTAAGTTATTTTTGTATACTTCTTAATCATTCTCTGTCTCCCTGCTTGAAGGCTCTTTTTTCTTGATTAGCAATTCCTTCAGGTCAGTAGTGATCCAGGTTTTGTTACCAATGGGTATGGTGTTGATCACACAGAAGTTTACATAACATTTCACACACTCAGTCATAGTATTGATGCCATCTCCATATTACTGGCAAAATGCATCCCAGTCCATAGCTTTAAACAACCCCACATCATCTTCTCACTGTTCTTTACATGACAAGTTTGCTCTGAATGAGGGGCAGATTATGATCTTTAAAAAAACAAAAAAAGAATGGAACTGCAATTCTCAGAGCTGCACCACATCCAAAACAGGAGAGAATCATCTTTCAAAAAAAGAAATAAAGGAATAAGAATTTTTTAAACAAATAAATCATAAACAATGTACGAGCTACTCCAGTGAGCTGCCACCGTGAGGGGCACAATTCCAGTAACATGAAATCCTAAATGTATTTCTTAAGTATGTTATCCACTTTGTATAATGAGTACTTTGAATAATAAGTACTGCATGGACGAAACTTCAAATGACTTTTGTCATATGTATAAGATATTAATTAAGAATGGGACATTAAATTAGGCTTTTGATTACATAATTGGATACAAGTCCTAGATTTAACCTGCGTGTGCTCTCCTTGTGTTATATCTCTTCCATAATCGCATGCAAGGGCATTCATGTTTAATTGGTATCAATGTCTTTGTTTCCAGATGGTTCCCTGCAATTAATTTTTTTACTTCAGATCTAAGAAATGTGACCAGCTGCTTTTGAGTATCATCAAAAACAGAGTTGGTTTCTATCTAAAATAAAGGGCAGACTTGCTTATATGGTGGAATGCAACTTTAAATATGAAAGAATGTCATCTGATTGGACATCCTAAACCCCATTAACCCCCTTTATTTTTAAAACTCTGGATTTTACACTTAATAACCGGGAGCCATTTTCCTGCTATGTTTTTGTTTTGTTTTTTTGTTTTTCCAAAGCTCTAGATGTGTAATAATAACTATTCAACTTAACAAGGCTTTAGTTTGTGTAGTTAATAGTTTTTAATCTTTGTATAATATTCATACAAATGTTTTGCTCTTCTGTTCTTTATGAGTTACAGAAGCCAATATACGTATAGAAGCTGACTAAATCATTTTGGAATTATTCTGCACTCTTCTGTAAAACTTAAAGAGAGGGACAGTACACCCTAACCTTTAAAGTCTAACTCTTGTACTGAATGCATTTTAACGCAGATGCATTCAAATAGTCACCAGAGTAAAGAAATGTCTATTATATGTGAATTATGTGCGCCGTTTCGAAGTAATTTCGATAAAACTTGCTGTATAAGCGAAAGAGCCCTAACATTCCTCAATCGGCTGCTCCGGAATGTGACGTCACAAACAGAACTAATACCGTGCATCCGGCTGCTAACACTACGACTTTCGCTACCGATTTATTAAATTTAATTAATAACTCGTACTCTACATACAAAAAATTTATAAAAAAAATGTCTGATACATCTTCAAACTCCACCTCAAGCATCGGCGACTCCGATACCGAATATATATACGAAGAAACGGAGTTTGAACAAGGTGAACCTGAGGAGACTGTATCTAACGCTGCCCAAGACATAGAGCCCATGCTCCATTGTAAGTACCCCTCAAAATCCTCGCTCGTGAAGTGTGAATTGCATAACACACTTTTGTCACTGCCGGCAATCCAATCCTTTCGCGTTTCTTTTACTAATTTATCCCATTTCTTTCGGACCTTTTGATCCTTAGGCCAAGTATGTAGCGCTACTTTCTGGCCTGCACTAGACCGCGGTGAAGTTGGTTTGACATTGGACATTCAAGCTCCGCGAAGTCAGCGGAGCACTCTTGAGAAACAAAAATCAAATCAGATTTGTTGACGGTCCCACCGCGTATGGGAGGAGGGAGCAGCTGAGAGACGCTGGCCGAAATCGGAGTCCTTCAACCGGATCAACCGTGAGCTAGATCCCGCTGACTCCGCGGAGCTTGAATGTCCAATGTCAAACCAACTTCACCGCGGTCTGCACTACAGCCACCAACTACGCACCTAGAAGGCATTTTATCTTGTAATTAGTTCGGCGATTCTTTTAAAAGCGCTTGCTCAAAGTAGACGTGGATCAGCAGATTTGGTGTGTGAAAGAAGATACTGGAAAACATCCATATATATCCTTGTTCGCCGTACCGGTTGTACAACGTAAACGCTTGTGTGTTTCTATGCACATGCTTCGCACATTCTCAGTGTTCTTGAACTGACTCCTCGTTACAGAGGAGTGGACCAGTTTCGGTTCAATCTGCTGGCTTAATGACTTTAACGACCGCCCATTACTAAAGGGGTGGACCTGTTTCTGTTGAATTTGCATGTTATCTAAGCCATTACAAGGCCTTTGTTTGGCAGGAGTATAAAGCTTGGTACTCCACATTACTCCAGACTTTTTGAATTGAGAAAGCTTCCTGGAGAGGAAGCAAAACGTCTTCAACTACGGAAAATAAGTCCAGTTGCCTTGTTTCTTACCTTTTTTTGGATTGACCATGACCTGGATGACTGAGAATCTTCACCAGGATCTTGAACTGAAGTCACACGTCGAACACTTTTGATACATGAATATTCAAAGTTTACCTTGTTCTGGAAGTTATTCAACGGTTTTCAGGATATTTAGTCCAAGAGTTAGACTTTAAATCAGTTTGTTTTTTGTCTTTTCAAAGAAAACATTACCTGCCCTCTTTAAAAAGAAAATCATAAATCTAACTGTTACTTTTTTCATAGTATTCATGCAATAATTTTTTTAAAATTGTCTCATTTAAATGATGAAGATTAAAAGAGCCTTTTTTGCATTTTGGAATATGTTTTCAATAAATTCACTGAATGAACAAACATTTTCCTTGAGTCAGTGAGTAGATCAAAATCGCTTGGGGATAGATTAATGTCGAAGTCCACATAGTTTGCAGTCACTGTTCAAAGAAGAAGCCAGGTGCACTGGTGGACTATGAGCTTTTTTTCTTTCCTCCCATAAATGCTTCTAAATCAATAAGTTCAATTTCACCTTATGGATAGTGTTCACATTTTGCTCCTCAAAACTGGCACATCTCATCCTAGAGTTGACAGTGGCTAATCTCAAAGCTTTGTTTTTCAGCGTGATCCACTGCTTATGAGGTGGATGTGTATTGGATCTATCAACCTTTAAAAGTTAACAAGTTGTCTGGGGAAATGCCATTTGTACCAGTTCAATATGAAATGTCAGACACAGATAAAATGGTGAAGTCATATACACATGTCAGTTGTAAGAGAGAATCTACAGGAATGCTTTTATGTCTTGGATAGTTGATTTCAATTTTGACTGGCCTTTAGTAACAACAAATAGAGTGGGGAAACAATTTAAAACAGAAGGCTTGAAACAATTTCTTCTCTGTCCTGAATTAACACCACAGCAGTTATTTAGGACTTCCATATTTCAGAAAAGATTGACTTAAAATGCAGTTTTCAGTCATACTATCAGTAGCAATAACAAAAAGGTGGCTATGATTGTATCATTTTTTTATCGTTGATACCTTCAATCAATGGTTTGATTGTCTCGAATTGTTTGAAGGGAATATGAACAACTGCAGAGTTTCTGTGAACACCACTAGAATAGAATAAAACACTATTGTGAAGAAATGTGCAAAATACTGATAAGGATGCCTGGGTTAGAAACAGCAAATGCATATGTGCCACATTGACAATGCATGTAATAGCCACAAGTATTGCTAAATGTGTAGAAAACATTATATAAGCCATGATAAATTCTTCATTTTTGCAAAATTCTACTTTTAATTTAAGTTAATTTATTCAGAGTTGGGGTATGAGGGGGTGGGGGCGTCAATTTATACTTATCAACTCAATCAAATAAATTTTTCTGTTGCACTCACAAAAATAATGTTGTGTAGTTTTTAACATCCAAACTAAGACTTGAAGTGTGTGCTTTGGTCAGAGGAGACTAAGATGAATGGTTCCACTTTACAATAAGGCTCCCTTTATAGAGGCTTATAAATCATTAATAACTGTTTATTATGCATTAATAAAGGGTGAGAAAGAGACAAAGAGAAGAAACTGAACAGTTTCATGCCAAATAGTGAGCCAAGTCTATATTTGACTAAAACATTTAAAATTCTATGTATTTCATCTAGAATTTCTATACTAAATATTTCAGTCATTACAACCATGTAAGCCCAGTAAGCATTTGAAAACATAATTCTGTATTCTGTAATATTCTACTTTATGTTATGGTCTGCACTTTACAGTAAGGCTCCCTCTGGGCAATTATAAATGTTTAATACTCATTAATAAAGGGTGTCATGTATAAGGCTCCCTTTGATAGTTGTGTATGTTTATTATCCAGTGATAAAATGGATCACATGGTACAGAATTATGTTTACAAATGCTTATTTAGCTTAAAATGTTGTACTTTAGACTGAAATATTTAGTATAGGAACTCTAGATGAAACATATCGAATTTGAAATGTTTTGGCCAAATATAGATTTGGCTCACTATTTGGCAAGAAACCCGTCAGTTTTGTCTCTTTCTCACGATTTATTAATGCATAGTAAACACATATTAATAATTTATAAATTGTTTGCAGATTAAATTATGATCAGATTGAGTTTTTTGTCAGTGTCCATTGTCAGTGCATGTTTCTCTTCCTAAGGCCCTGGTAACCTTGTTAAAGTTCATGGCCTCATGAGCCTGGTCATTTAAAATAGACATCTACTATATGAACTGCATTTGGAGACTGAATTAGAATAACATGAATAAAATGTATTCAGATATCTATGTTATGAGATTGGGATGTTACGTTTAACTTCTAATTAAACAATGATTTTAATATGACTACTCTATCCGTACACATAAAGAGAATTGTCCAGCAATCACGCATATTGGAGAAAGTGATGCAATAAAATGCTGCTTACAAATAAGTAAATTTTTCCCAACAGCGTAGAAATGAGACCTTCATTTAGAGATTTCCCTAGACGGGTAAATAATCAGTCAGAAATAAATTGTGACTAAAACTTTATATATATATATATATATATATATATATATATATATATATATATATATATATATATATATAGAAAGAGCTAGATAGATAGATATACTGTACATATTAGTGACATAACTATAATTAACCATCTCTCTATTCATGCATGCAATATTAGCTTTGAGATAATTGATATTACACCATAAATTATACCAAGTACCTGTGAGCACATTTTACATTATCCTCCATATACAGACTGTGGAGGCCTAATCTATCTCTTTCATCTTATGAAAAGAAAGATGGACCTAACATTTTCTACTAAATATGCTAGGACTCAAAATAGGCTTGACAACCCTCTTTGTCTTACACATAAATACATGCTTACAAACCAAGATACCGCTTTACCTTCCATAAACTTTCGTAGAATCCTCATACTCTCTCCTGACCTTGAACACTCCATTCTCCAGGCCATAGCATCATGTCACTATGACAGAATTCCAGATGAGAAGATTTGTTACCATTCTGTGGTCGGATCACTGTTGTCCAATGGGATCTGGTGTGGAAGCTGATATACAACTGGGAGCATTGAGGATCTCTGGCTCCATGCCATGTCCCTGACTGTCCCTTTCTCCTTCAATGGGAGATTATTTCACTTGTGTTTTGTTTTTTCTCTTTCTGCAACTGTTATGGGTTTAGTTTACCTATTATTGTTTATTGATCCACCCTCCTAAAAAAAAGAGAATTTTTCAAATTCCAATGTTGGAAAAATATCAAATCATAAATAAAGATAGATATGATATGATATGAATCAAGTGGATTCCGTAAGTCAGTTTTGATCTCCTGCTTGAATATTTAAAGAGTCCTGATATATATATATATATATATATATATATATATATATATATATATATATGGCGGATAGTTGTAAAGGACAAAACAAAGGATAACTAGCTGACCATGCGTCTATTTGCTGTAATGCCAACAGGCCGTTCAGGGGCAGAGCCATTAATGTGACTGTCAAAAAAAGAAAAGTTTTCAGCAATCACTACGGACTCCATACTATGACTTGTATAAAGAAAAGACATCTCTACTGCTTGTAGTGTACCTTAACTGTGGAACCAAATTTGGTCACTGAGATAAATGTACAAGTGACAAATTTCTTGTCTTTTTAAATTTTTAATGAGAACATTATATCTAGTGTTTAACTGCAAAGTACCATTTGATTGAATTTATCATAAAGAACTATATTTGAATCAGAGGAAGACAGCTGCATGGCCTTGGAAAATAAATTATACCTAATTGACGAATTAGGTTGCCTCAATTAGTCTACTCCAGCATTTGTCTCTATGATGTGGCGCTTTCTACATATAAATGATTTCGCCGTTGCTATTTTCAGTTGTATTTTAGCTCGGTCTCAGATCATGAACGTTGTAATATGCAAGTGTTAATAGGAGGCATTACAACTCTAATTAATATTAACAAGTTAAGATCACTCAGATCAAATTAGAACTGACAAAGAGCTTTCACTGAACATAAAGGATTTATAACATATGAATTGGAATTGAATTGAATGTCTTTTGTGATTGGTAACTCATTCTGCATTCTCCAAAATTATATATGTATTAAAGGTATCAAAAAGCCTATGCTATGGATTAATCCTGGTGGCCTATGTTTGGGATCTGAACATTGGAAAGAATCATCAATCTATTGTTCTGCTTTTGACAGTACAGTTACTCCCCTACACTTTGACCACAGCTCACGAGTCCAACACCTACCTTTCTTTCTTCTTAAAAATTTTCACTAGTGATGAAAAGTAACACTGAGTGGTCATATAATTTTTTACATTAATATATACATGAGACAACACATAGTAGTGGAAATTCTTTGGAAACGGATTTGTGAAAGAAAGGCAGTAACGAAATGTCAATTTGCTCAGTTGTTTGAGCAATAGTTGTGCTATTCAGGGTTTTACGATTGCTACTGTTTCAAAGACAAAAGAAATGCAGGAAAGTTTTCATTTTGAAAATTTTACAGATGTACATTTTAGTTTGTGATTTAGTATTTCATAAACTGAAGAAGACCATCTTGATCACATAAAATGTCTCAGGAACAAAAAGAGAAATCTTTGCATAAACACGATTCATTCCCCTGCGTTTTGTAAATCTCAGATTTTCATTATTCTGTCAGTCTACTAAGACTTTCATCTTGACTGAAACTGCTCACTGTGACTGAAGTTTGGTCTAGCAAAGTCCTGATCTAAAGATCAAAGAGATTGTGTTTGATCTGCTCACATCAATCATACCTCTATGCCAAGATATATTTCAAGATCTTCAGTCTACACAAGGTTGCCACAAAGGCCTTTTCTTTACTTGAGAAAAAGAATCAATAAAATGCTACCAAAAACAGTATAAAAGTAACTTTAAAAGGTAATACAAGAATTTGAGCTCTCATGGAACTAATCCTTTCCTTATCGGTGCCATTTTGTGTTGACGCCCCCATAAATTGGCAAAAGGATTGGGGTAAAAAAATAAATAAATCAACTATTTGTATACTATACAAACCAAAATAGTTTACAGAATATAATGGCAGAATATACAAAATCTATATCCAATTGTTAAATGATAACAGTTAAGACTGAAAGATATTGACTGCTCTCAGGGAGAGCGCTTCAGCCCTCAAGAGAGCACAACACACAGGAGCAAGGCCAGACGTTCTGCTTACAAAAGTGCCCCCCCCCCAAAAAAAAACCAAACAAACAAACAAACAAACACACAAACACTGAAATGTAACTTGCACCAATGCCACCAAAACTAAAAACACAGTGTAAGGAAATATAAACACCTTCCCTTCTTTTGGTACCACTACTTTGTATTATTTATATGTATTATTTATGAAAAAGAACAGATTTTCTAAATTGTCTACCTTTTATGGGTTTTTATTTACATGTTTCTTGTTATGCTAACTTTGAGTGAAACATGGGGTTGTGGAAATTGTTTTTAATGGAAGTAACGTGTTCTTTTGTTATGCAATAATGCTTACTAATCTTAAAACACTGAATAGTCTTTGAATCTGAGAGAAAGGCAAAAATAACCTGTTGAGAGTTTTAATAATAATTATAATAAGTTATAATAAGTTATAATAAGTTACATCCTAATCCAATTTAAATGAATTGAATACTGCTTTTTATTTTTTTGTTGCTGCTGCATTTGGGGTATAATTCTTTACTATTGATCAACTACTACTACTACTTCTTGCCTGCTCTTATCAACATGTGATGATGTAGCATATTGGATTAGATAGAAATGTACCTCACTATGGTTTACTTAACATTGTGCAAGTTGAAAGCCAAGCAGTGGGAATAGGTAGGACAAAAATATTTACTCTGCCAGTTTCCTAAATTTGGAAACAAAAGAAAAATATGAAATGACAGCTTTTGTCACCTGTTATATAAAGCATATTGAACTTTAATTATTTCTCAGGCACAAGGTCATCCTAGGCATTAACCTGACAATCTCTATGGCAACATTTCAGACTCTGCCTTTTACAGGGTTTACTGTGCACAGAATAGGGTCAATATTCTGGTGTATTCAAAAACATGCATCTTCAGTTTAGTCTTTTGATGAGACGATCTTTTAAAAAGCCGACCATGAACAAAATCGATTTCCTTATTTTCTCATCTTTACTGCAAGGTATAGTTTATTTAGTGTAGATATGTATGTAGATACTTGCGCTTCATAGGCAAAATATGTTTTTTAGATTTAAAATTTTTACCAAATGCACAGAAAAACATGAATTACTGATTAAAGTGACCTGAGCTGATATCTCCTTTTTGTCCTAAACAATACATTAACCAAAGTTTGCCATCATTACTGGCTTAGACTGTTTTTTTGTCTTATCTGTGCTTGTGTCAAACTCTCCTTCTATATAGTTAGTGAAGTGTGGTACTGACAACATTAGTGAATAAAACAACTTGCAGTGGGGTCAGGGGTTGGTTTGTTTTGCCTGATCTGTAACGCAAAAAGGGGCAGCTCTTCTACTAGGAGGAGCCGGTACATACCTCTTGTTGCGCTAAACTTTTTTTACTTCATCATGATACACTGAAATTGGGGACTTTTCAGGGAATAGCATTTGACAGGGACTGGTAATGCAAAACGGGGACTGTCCCTGGAAATCGGGGACGTCTGGCCCCCCCGAAAGTCTGGCTTGGTTCCTTTGGGTCAAGACCATTTCATTCTCAAAACAATAAACTGCTGAACTTTCTCCAGTCTCCTGAGAGTTTGTCCTGCACGTTGGTCTGAAGCTTAAACAAATACATGGTAGTTGTCCCTCATGTACTCATTTCTGGTCCTATCATCACTCCCTATAAGAGAACCTCAACAGCTTAATCTCTGATACCTCCAGATCTGTGTCTTATGTCTTTTCAGTGACTCTGTCTCTAAAGCAAACAACATTACTGGTCTTTTCACTGGTTTGTACAGCTTTCCTATCATTCTCGCTGATACTCTTATCACAACATATGTATTTATTTACCTGTTCCAACTTAGTTGGATACGTTCCCTCACAACTATTCCATGCTTGGCGTTGCTCTTAACTGTTGACCCTAAGTTCTTAAAATCCTCCACCTTCATGATCTCTCCATGTAACCTCATAGTACCACTTTGCTCTGATTAACACATGTTCTGTCTTGCTATTACCAACCTTCATTCCTCTCCTTTACAGGCAAACCTCCAAATCTCTAGGTTTTCCTCTACTTGTCCCCTGCTCTCATGGCAGATCACAGTGTCATCTGCAAACATGACAGTTTGCAATCTCCATGGAGATTCCTGTTGAACCTCATCTATAAACCTGTCTGTCATCACAGCGAACAAGAAGGGACTCAGGGCTGATCCTTGATGCAGTCCTCTTCCACCTTGAACTCCTCTTTCACAAATACAGCACACCTCACCACTGTCTTACAGCTCTCATTCTATAACATTCAACAACACTGTAACATACATCTCTGCTACTCCAGACTTCCTCATGCAATATCACAGCTCATTCCTTGGCACCCTGGCATATGCTTTCCCTAAATCTACAAAACACAATGCAATTTCCTTTGACCTCTGTATTTTTCAGAAAATACTGCATCTGTTGTACTTTTTCCTTGCACAAAATCATACTGCTGCTCACAGATACTGACTTCTTACCTCAGTCTAGCTTCCACAACATTTTCCTATAACTTAATTGTATGACTCAAAAATGTTATCCCACTGCTAAAACTCTGCACATCTCCCTTGTTCTTGAGAATTTGTACCATCCCACTTTCCCATTGCTCAGGCATCTTCTTGTTTTGTAAAATCTTGTTGAACAGCCTAGTCAAAAACTCGACTGCCATCTCTCCTAGAAACTTCCATAACTCCACTGGTATATCATGAGGACCAACTGCCTTTCCACTCTTCATAATTTTCAATAGCTTCCTAACTTCATCCTTTCTAATCTTTGCAACTTTATGATCCATAATTGTTGCTTCTTCTCTTTGTTCTCTGTCATGTTTCTCATTCAACTTTTCAAAGTACTCCTTCAATCTTCCTATCACATTTGTTGCACCTATCAGTAGATTGCCATCTCAGTCTTTAATCACCGTAACCTGCGGAACATAATTTCCATCAATTATTTCTGGAGCTAATCTCTGGTTATTCACATGAAGGGGAGAACTGAGGGTGCTATAGCCCATCTAGCATCAAATAATGCCTTCACATCTGCGTAGAAATCTGTCTAAATTTCCAAAAATACATAACGAAAACAGAAGATTAAAATATACATGCCGCTCGCTTTTACACACAAGTTTATTATATTTAAGAATTGAACATTGTAATCATAAATATTTTCATATGTAACTGTAATTTAGTTATGTATTTTCCTCAGTAACTAACAAATTAGTTGCTTTTATTGGTAATTAAAATATGTAAATTGGGCACAGCACAGACCTATTGACTCATTGAGTAAACTGAAATTGGACAGGGGTAGAAGAAAATGGAAAACTGGAACAGGATTTTACCACACTCTATGAACAATACATTTTTAATATCTAAATAAATATCTCACCCTCAAGACCCTCTATTGTGGTTATATATACATATACAGTATATATACGTAAGATACATATATATATATACGTAAGATACATATATGTATATATATATATATATATATATATATATATATATATATATATATATATATATATATATACAACATAACAGTGGCACAGGAGTTGGGGAGTTCGTCTGGTGGTGCTGATGTATGGCAGCCTCGCTTCTGTCAGTCTGCCCAAGGGCAGTGGTGGCTACTAACAGCTCACCACCATCAGGGTGTGAACGTGTGTGTGAAGGGGTGAATGACTGATTGTAGTTTAAAGCATGTTGTCAGACTTGATAAAGCTCTATACAAGCATTTACCCAAAAAAATACACATATATATATATATATATATATATATATATATATATATATATATATATATATATATATATCCATCCATCCATCCATCCATGTTCTTCCGCTTATCCGGGGTCGAGTCACGGGGGTATTAGCTTGAGTAGGAAGGCCCAGACTTCCCTTTTCCCAGCCACTTGAGCCAGCACCTCCGGGGGAATCCCAAGGTGTTCCCAGGCCAGCCGAGAAACATAGTCCCTCCAGCGTGTCCTGGGTCTTCCTCTCGGTCTTCTCCCGGTGGGACGTGCCCAGAACACCTCACCAGGAAGGCGTCCAGGAGGCATCCTAACCAGATGCCTGAGCCACCTCAACTGGCTCCTCTCGACGTGGAGGAGTAGTGGCTCTACTCCGAGTCCTCCCCGGATGACTGAGCTCCTCACCCTATCTCTAAGGGAGAGCCCAGACACGCTACGGAGTAAACTCATTTCGGCTGCTTGTATCCTGGATCTCATTCTTTCGGTCATGACTCAAAGCTCATGACCATAGATGAGGGTAGGAACGTAGATCGACCAGTAAATTGAGAGCTTTGCCTTTTGACTCAGCTCTCTCTTCACCACAACATGCCGGTGCAGCGCCCGCTTCACTGCAGACGCAGCTCCAATCCGCCTGTCAATCTCCCGTTCCATCTTTCCCTCATTCGTGAACAAGACCCCAAGATACTTAAACTCCTCCACTAGGGGCAGTACATCCTCCCCAACTAGAGCAGAGACGCGATACTAAGGCCACCAAAACGGATCCCCTCAACACCTTGGCTGCACCTAAAAATTCTATATGAAAAGTTATGAACAGAATCGGCAACAAAGGGTAACCTTGACAGAGTCCAACTCTCACTGGAAACGAGTTCGACTTATTGCCGGCGATGCGGACCGAGCTCTGACACAGGTTATATAGGGACCTAACTGTTATGATTTGGGTTTTTGTTTTGGTTCATGTTTATTTATTTGATCAGGTATTCCTGTCTTCCACCTCAGATTTTGTTTCTGTTCTGTCTGATTTTGGATTCTTCAGCTTTTGTACTGTTTTAGTTTATTCGGTCTATGTTTATTGTTTTGGTTAAGTCGCTTATTTCTGCCTCTGGGTTTATTTCTGTTTTGAATTCCAGTTTAGCCTTTTTACTTCGTCAGCTTTTCCGGTCTTTGTATTAGTTCTGATTTTAGTTCTGTGCTTTGTTATCTAGTGTCCTGTCAGTTCTGTATTGCTCCCGCCTTCGGTTAATTAGTTTCAATTCCGCTCACCTGTTTGTCCGTCTATTTAAGTCTCACTCCCTCCTTAGTTAGTTGTCGGGTCGTCGTCAATCATACCATGCCTGCTTTCCATGTTTTTCTGGTAAGAGCTTCCAGCCTCTTGTTTTTGTAACATGTTTTGTATTTTTCTGCCCAGTCTCTGTTTGTCCGTTTGGTTCCCTCTCCTCACCATCCCTTAATAAATCACCTTAAAGAGCATTCCTAGTGTGTTGGTTGAATTCTGGATTCATCTCCCTGCAAATTCGTGACAGAACGACCCGACCGTATCATGAATCCCTCGCCAACACACTCTCTCCGCTCAGGGAGAGCTATGCTCTGTGAGCCCGGTTTAGCGCTCTGCATGCCGGCTTACGCGGAAGACTCACCAGAAGCCTCTGTTCTGTCTTCCTCCGAGCGTTTCCACCCAGACCCGGCTCTGTTCATGGAAGTCGACGCGGAAGTGATACGGGAGATCCGCCCAGACCTTTTCCCAGACCCGGCTCTGTTCCTCGCTCTGGACGAGCAGCAGCGGGGGTCGCCACAGTCTCGTTCGGCCCCGTCCTTTCGGGAGGAATCGGTCTCCCGGTCTGGTCCGTCCTCCCGCCGTCGGAGGAGGAAGCGCCCGTCTGCCTGCCGCTCTTCCGCCAGTCACGGCCAGCGGATCGATGTTCAGGCCCAGGCATTGTCCGTCGCTGAGCCACAGCCCACGCTCCCCGCTACTTCCTCTCCCACTTCCTGCCCTGAGGACTGGACTCCCGTGTTCCCCAGAGCCGAGCAGCCCACTGCGCCTCCTGGTGGCGTCCGTGACGCCGAGTACCTCACACTGGAGGGTAAAATAAGGACGTTTGCCCCGATAATTAAACGCCTCAGGGAGGTTCTTCACTGCCGTTATTCAGCCCAGTTGGAGGAAAAATTAAAGGAGGTGGAGGGGCACTACAAGTCGGCCCTCCAGGCTTTCTATAGCCCACCACCAGCACCTGTCCCCGAGGGTCCGGCCGACGCCTCGGCACAAGCACCTGTCCCCGAGGGTCCGGCCGACGCCTCAGCACCAGCCCCCGTTCCCGAGGGTCCGCCGCCAGTGGGCGACGAGGAGACCCAGGGGGGTCCGCCGCCAGTGGGCGACGAGGAGACCCTGGAGGGTCCGCCTCTCCCCAAGTCTCCTGAGGGGGCCCTGGAGGGTCCGCCTCTCCCCAAGTCTCCTGAGGGGGCCTTGAAGGGTCCGCCTCTCCCCAAGTCTCCTGAGGGGGCCCTGGAGGGTCCGCCTCTCCCCAAGTCTCCAGAGGGGGCCCTGGAGGGTCCGCCTCTCCCCAAGTCTCCAGAGGGGGCCCTGGAGGGTCCGCCTCTCCCCAAGTCTCCAGAGGGGGCCCTGGAGGGTGCGCCTTCCCCCAAGTCTCCAGAGGGGGCCCTGGAGGGTTCGCCTTCCCCCAAGTCTCCAGAGGGGGCCCTGGAGGGTTCGCCTCCCCCCAAGTCTCCAGAGGGGGCCCTGGAGGGTTCGCCTCCCCCCAAGTCTCCAGAGGGGGCCCTGGAGGGTTCGCCTCCCCCCAAGTCTCCAGAGGTGGTCCTGAAGGGTCCACTTCTGCCCAAGTCTCACAAGGAGACCCAGGAGGGTTCGCCGCCAGCGGGCGCCGAGGAGACCCAGGAGGGTTCGCCGCCAGCGGGCGCCGAGGAGACCCAGGAGGGTTCGCCGCCAGCGGGCGCCGAGGAGACCCAGGAGGGTTCGCCGCCAGCGGGCGCCGAGGAGACCCAGGAGGGTCCGCCGCCAACAGGCGACGAGGGGGTCCAGGAGGAACCGCTTCCGCCCAAGCCCCAAGAAGGGGTCCTGGAGGACCCGCCCTCGATTTCAGCCCCATTGCCTGCTCCTCGCAGCTTTAATGGACAGTCTCCAGTACCTGCTCCTCGCAGCTTTAGTGCACTGTCTCCAGTGCCAGCTCCTCGTAGCTTTAGCGCACTGTCTCCAGTGCCAGCTCCTCGTAGCTTTTGCGCACTGTCTCCAGTGCCAGCTCCTCGTAGCTTTTGCGCACTGTCTCCAGTGCCAGCTCCTCGTAGCTTTAGCGCACTGTCTCCAGTGCCAGCTCCTCGTAGCTTTAGCGCACTGTCTCCAGTGCCAGCTCCTCGTAGCTTTAGCGCACTGTCTCCAGTGCCAGCTCCTCGTAGCTTTAGCGCACTGTCTCCAGTGCCAGCTCCTCGTAGCTTTAGCGCACTGTCTCCAGTGCCAGCTCCTCGCAGCTTTAAAGCACTCCTGTCCGAAGCCTGTAGTCAGGTCCTGCCCGAAGCCTGTAGTCAGGTCCTGCCCGAAGCCTGTAGTCAGGTCCTGCCCGAAGCCTGTAGTCAGGTCCTGCCCGAAGCCTGTAGCCAGGCCCAGCCCGAAGCCTGTAGTCAGGTCCTGCCCGAAGCCTGTAGCCAGGCCCAGCCCGAAGCCTGTAGCCAGGCCCAGCCCGAAGCCTGTAGCCAGGCCCAGCCCGAAGCCTGTAGCCAGGCCCAGCCCGAAGCCTGTAGCCAGGCCCAGCCCGAAGCCTGTAGCCAGGCCCAGCCCGAAGCCTGTAGCCAGGCCCAGCCCGAAGCCTGTAGCCAGGCCCAGCCCGAAGCCTGCAGCCAGGCTCTCTCTTTAGTCGCCTGCAGCCAGGCTCTCTCCTTAGTCGCCTATAGCTAGGCGCCCCCTTCAGCCTGTAGTTCGGCGCCTCCTGAAGCCTTTAGTGCGGCGGCAGTTTTTGTTCTGTCTCTCTCCAGGCGTTGGCCTCCGAGGGTCTCGTTCCGCTGTCCGGGACGCCCGCCGGAGAACCTGACACGCCGGGGCCATCGTCCGGGACGCCCGCCGGAGAACCGGACACGCCGGGGCCGTCGTCCGGGACGCCCGCCGGAGAACCGGACACGCCGGGGCCGTCGTCCGGGACGCCCGCCGGAGAACCGGACACGCCGGGGCCGTCGTCCGGGACGCCCGCCGGAGAACCGGACACGCCGGGGCCGTCGTCCGGGACGCCCGCCGGAGAACCGGACACGCCGGGGCCGTCGTCCGGGACGCCCGCCGGAGAACCGGACACGCCGGGGCCGTCGTCCGGGACGCCCGCCGGAGAACCGGACACGCCGGGGCCGTTGTCCGGGACGCCCACCAGACTTTTTACCTGTATCCGTTCTCTGATTGTTTCTGTTTTTTTTTTTCTCGTTCGCCCCATCTGGGTTGTTTTGTTTTGTAATAGATTCTAACCCTCCTTCCTGTAACCCCCTCCACCCACCCGGTCTAGTTTGTTCTGATTTTTTTTTTAAGGGCGTCTGGAATCCGCCCTTGAGGGAGGGGCTCTGTTATGATTTGGGTTTTTGTTTTGGTTCATGTTTATTTATTTGATCAGGTATTCCTGTCTTCCACCTCAGATTTTGTTTCTGTTCTGTCTGATTTTGGATTCTTCAGCTTTTGTACTGTTTTAGTTTATTCGGTCTATGTTTATTGTTTTGGTTAAGTCGCTTATTTCTGCCTCTGGGTTTATTTCTGTTTTGAATTCCAGTTTAGCCTTTTTACTTCGTCAGCTTTTCCGGTCTTTGTATTAGTTCTGATTTTAGTTCTGTGCTTTGTTATCTAGTGTCCTGTCAGTTCTGTATTGCTCCCGCCTTCGGTTAATTAGTTTCAATTCCGCTCACCTGTTTGTCCGTCTATTTAAGTCTCACTCCCTCCTTAGTTAGTTGTCGGGTCGTCGTCAATCATACCATGCCTGCTTTCCATGTTTTTCTGGTAAGAGCTTCCAGCCTCTTGTTTTTGTAACATGTTTTGTATTTTTCTGCCCAGTCTCTGTTTGTCCGTTTGGTTCCCTCTCCTCACCATCCCTTAATAAATCACCTTAAAGAGCATTCCTAGTGTGTTGGTTGAATTCTGGATTCATCTCCCTGCAAATTCGTGACACTAACAGCCCTTATTAAAGGGCCCGGTACTCCATACTCCCGTAGTACCCCCCAGAGGATCCACCGAGGGACACGGTCAAATACCTTCTCCAATGTAGATTGGTTGGGAAAACTCTCACGCACCCTCCAGGATCCTGCTGAGGGTGTAGAGCTGATCCAGTGTTTCATGACCAGGACGAAAACCACACTGCTCTTCCTGAATCTGAGGTTCGACTAGCCGACAGACCCTACCCTCCAGAACCCTTTGAAATAAGGGGACCACCACCCCAGTCTGCCAATCCAGGGGAACCGCCCCCAATGTCCACACGATATTGCAGAGTCGCGTTAACCAACACAACCTACAACATCCAGAGATATGTTATTTTATTTATTTATTTGTTTATTTTTGAAGGTAGGAAGATAATGGGTGATCAATGCTTTGGCAGATTGTGGGGTTGTGCTCAATGTTTCAAAATGCTAGGCTTACAGCTGTCATTTTAGAATTGCATAATGTTATAGAGTCATTAAAATGAAAGAATTAGATACAGAACTGTTTTAAGACTGAAAAATGCAGCTGTAGCAGGCACACTACACTCAACAAAGATTCAACATAATCAAAAAGGATGCTTGGGTAGGGCTTTCATTAGTAGTCTGATACCTTCAAACCAAAATATATTTTCTTTTACTACAATATTAATATCACAGCAAGAAACTATAAATATATTTAAAGGAAGGACCACCGAATCTTCTGTGAAAGAGGGTTTCATCTTTCTCTCTGGCCAAAGACACATCTTTCATCTTCCAAAGCTTATATTTTCAAAATACCTTCATCTAAAAGAATTGAATTACACAACAAGAAAAGCATCATTAGACAAGCATTTCAGTGTGTGTTCATCAAGGGACCACTCTCTCTATCTCTTTTATACAAAAAGACCACTGTGGAATTTTGATGTCTGGGTAAGAGAAGCTTTAGCTAGAGGAGAAATAAAATGGTGCAGCAGATTTCCACAGGCAAACTAAGTGCTTCTTGTAGATGCGTGTACCCTTCGTCCTACGAGTGTGAAAGAGGGAGTGCAGAGTGGCTGAGATTGGGAGATGGCACAATTGCCCACAGCAAGTAGCTGCATCAACTCTCCCTTCAAAACTTGAAAGGCCTGCTGGTCCTCTCTCATGTCTCCTGTCATCACAGTGGTCCACACTGGCAGGGGGTCCCCTCTACGTCCATGTCATTAGCTGAGCCCTCAGCAAGATGCTTTTCTACTCTTGACTCCCACTTTCCTGTTCTTTCATACCAGTAGTACTTAAAAAGGGAGGTGGGTGGTGGGTGGTGAAATAGAGGCAATTTAAATGTATTTTTTCATAACTTTGAAGGTCATAAAAACTACCAATGTTCTGCTAAAGTATGAAATTGGGATTTTCATTGAAATAAAACATCCAGTGATCTGGAATAATTTTCATTCCAGAAGAAATTAGATCAGTGCCAGTGCCCCACTATTACTAATTTAGAATTTAAACCAGATGTTTGCAATTACGGTTTAAAAAGCTGTCTTTTGAGCTTTAGGTATATTAGGAATAACACAATTATTTATATTAGCTAAATGCCAGCAAAATGTGATATTATTTTGATTTTTTTTCTTTCTCTAAATTCCAAAGTTTATATACATTTGCTTATTATTTGATATCATTGCTTTTTAAACTTTATGGTTAAGGTCAAATGTTTTGGACATCCTTCCATAAGCTTCTCACAGTAGTCTGCTGAAAGTTTGGTCCATTCCTTTTAACAAAACTGGTGATACAAGGAATGTAATCAGGTATGTCACAGAGACTGTCTCATCTCTGCCCACACATTTTTTATGAGACTAAGTTCAGGGCTTTGTGATGGCCACTCCAGAATGTTCAGTCACTTTGTGAAGAATGAATGAATAATTTGTGAACAAGCTTTATCTTTCAGGGTAATGTAATGTGATTCAATATGTCTACAAATGTTTTGTTTGTTTTTCTTCCATCTTGACAGAATCTCTTTTAGGAAGTTCACTAGTCCTCCTGACAGCCCCACAACATAATGGTGTCACCCCTGTACTTCACAACCGGGATACTGTTCTCAGGCTTGGAAGCTTTTCCACTTATCTTCGAAATAATATTGATAATTTGCCAAACACTTAATTTTTATCAGACTACAGGACTAGTCTGATAAAAATACAATTTAAGAAATTTAGGTCTTTATCCCTGAGAGTTTTTGCAAAATATAATGTGATTTTTTACTTTGCTCTTGGAGGGATGGCTTCTTCCTCTTCAGGTGTTTTGTCAGCCAATACTTGTATAGAACCCGATTTACTGTGTGTAATGTCTCTTACCAGCTTCAGCCAAGATCTTCACAGGGTCTTTTACTTTTGTTATGGGGGTGATATTCATGTTACACTATTCCATTCTGAATGGTATGATGGCTGAACATTTCCATAGGGTTTAGATATGCATTTCACTGTTTGAACAGACGAACATGGCTCTCTTAGGCATATGAACATCACACCCAATGATTAATACGAGTTGTGAAGGGTCCATGGCTTACTTCAAAATATCTTTTCTGAATTTTGATTTCAGTCAAGGAAACATTGTTTTGGAGGTGAATCACACGTCCACAGGTGTGCCTCAAACTAACTGCTGTGACTTGACCTATCAGAAGCTTAGCTTTCAAAGGCCATGTGGAGATCAGCTGAGATTTCCCAAATGACCTAAACACGTAGTAATATTGGTGTATGTTGACATCTCACTGAAAAAATTGGTGAAAAGTCATTTTGACATTTGAGAGATACTAATAATTTAGGTGTTACGGCCAGTGGCCTTTATGCTTTCTCTTTTCTCATTATTTAAATTCACGTGCAGTTGCTACTTCCTGCCAGCTGACTCTGCTATGGGATCTTGATGCAGACCTTCTCCTGGGTCATTTCCTGTATTTCCTCCTGCATCACTTCCTGTAAAAGTTCTCCTCCCGATTGGATACTCACCTGATGTCTCCACCAATGCTGAAAGTAATTTAAAATGACACTTCTTTACAGACAGGGCAGCTGTGTTTTGTTGCGTGGCTTGCCTAGTATACATGATGTGTCTTCCTTTTTGTTATGGCCTTTCAGCCAGCTAATTCTAAAAATTCTGAAATAGTAAGTAATTTAATCCAATTTAATGTAAGTCCAACTGTGAAAAAAAAGAAAGATGTCTTTCAATACATGTATATTAACATTTGGTTTTTGAGCGTTTATTCAAGTTCACTATTTACAGTAACAATTGAAAGAAAACAAAACTAAACAGACATTTGATGTTGAATCTATTACAAATAGTAATATAATCCATCTTAAATACTACAACATTTAACAGTAATGAGCGTTTTTTAATTTTTGTCCCTCCAGTTTCACTGTTTTTAATACTATTTCAGCTTTAAAAAATGGGTTATTTAAAAAAAAAGGAGATGGAATTTGTTGAAAATGATTTCTTAGCATTAATGGCTTGGACTAAAATTACACTTTTAATTAAATGTACACTCAAAATAGAGTGCAGACTAAATTTAGCAGATTTATCTAATATGATGAACAATTGCAAGAGAAAGGCACAGAAGATAAAATTCAGTTTAAAGAAAAGTTAATTTAAACATAATGACAACAGTAATGTGATGCAAAATCAGTAAAGATTTATATGTAGGCTACCAGTACACCAGTGGTTCAGTCCCCACAGTTCATCACTTAGGACTATTCTTTATGTTAAGTTCACATCTGTTGACAACAACTCAACCCGTGTCACACAGAGGTTCCAAAATATCATCTATGTAAGAACCTAGGTTAAATAGTTGTAATGATGACAGATATTTAGACATTTTCTCACACTGAGATGTCTCCTTAAAGGAGAAAGATGTAAACACTTCTTTCAACTCTTCTTCTCTCTAGATTTCAAGCCTATTATTTTCTCACTTCTGTCAAAGCTCTTACAAGGCAATCATGGAGAAAGTCAAAGAGGTAAGAGTAGTTATATAATATGGCACGGCACAAGGATTTGTCTCAGCTGACTGAGAACTAGACTGTTTCTTCAATCAACATTAACATAATCTCCCACGATCCATCTGACCCAGTGTAGTGCCCTCTCATCTACAGAACAGCTCAGAGAGATGACAGGGTGCTTTGAGGATTCAGATAATTGAGAATGTCAGTTGCCATGTTGGTATCCTTTGTGTGTGTGTGTGTTTTTTTTTTTTTACTTTATTTATTGGAAGCAGTTTCAGAAACAGCAGAACTATATATAGTCACAAATAACTTCCATTCAACATTTTTCTATATGTTTAAATCCCTTCCCTATCCCAATGAAGGACACTCTCAGTATGAAACCAGTCAAATTTCTTTGTGAGCTGAGAAACAGACATAACTTCCCTTGATAATGGTCCTTAAATTAGTTATCCCTTTGTTGAACCAAAAACTGAAAGGTCAAATCAGTTCAAGAGGGCAAAAATAAGTTATTTACAGTTGGGGCAAGGTCTGAGGTCCTATGAAAGCCCAGGTTTTTCCTCATTTGGGGCCAAAGTTTAACACAATTGGACACCACTGTGTTTGAGGTAAAATTAGAGGCCTTCAAAGGGAGCTGTGAGCAGACCAAGGAGTGAAGAGAGAGGAGAAATGTTTTATATCTACCCAATCTGGACGCTCCCTGTTTGGTATATTAGCTATCAAATGTAGAAGCTTATGAATATTACAGGACCAATAATAATGTAAAAAACTTGGTAATGCTAAGCCACCAAGGACCGCTGGGAGTTGCCATACTGATTTTCTGATGCATGGATTTCTATTGCCCCAAAGAAACAAAGTTATTAGTAGAAATATCAATTAAAAAAAAGATTTTTAAATAATATGGGGATATGTGAAAAAAGGTATATGTCATGGTTTAGTTTTGGTCTGGCTTTTTTTACCTGTTATTTTTCAGTTCCTCCTCCTCTTACTCAGCTCACCCTCCACTCCTCAGCAATCAGTCACACCTGTTAGGCACTAATTAGTCTGAATTCACTCCACCTGCCAGCCTCCCTACATAAGCCTCTCTCAGTCTTCTCTTCCCCGCCGGCTCGTCTTCAGTCTCTATCAACACCACGCCTGTCTAGTCCTGTTCTCATCATTCTCCACTCACTCCACGTCTGTCAGCCTGGTTTGGTACCTGTTTTGTTGTTGGATTTCTTGCCACCTCTGTGCTTCTAGTAAGGCCTCTGCTAGCTGCTGGATTTACTCGGCCCCAGGATCTCAAGAACTGTCCCTGCTGCCCTGCTGGATTTACTGCAGCCCATGTGCTCCAGGTTTGCTCTGTTGCTGGACTGCCTGCTACCCTGTGCTCCAGCAGTCCTACACTTCAAGAACTCTCTCCTGTTTCTTCCAGTCAGCCTGCACCCATCATCTCCAGTCCGGTTACTAACTCTGGTCATCATCATTCTACTCATTACTTTCAATAAACTGCAATAGAACAAACTCTGTGTGCGTGCTCTGTCTGGGTTCACGTAGACAAATCATGACAGTATAGGAACTTGGGTAAAACAACGATTTTTACTAATATAACCTGGCCCACTAAAGACAGTGGAGGCTAAACCTTCTCTCGAAATCTAATTTAGATTTTTCAGGGAGAGGGGGGGAAAATTATTGGAGAAAAGGCGATTGAATGAAATTATAATTCGGACCCCAGGTACTTAAATCCCTCTAACATACCTGACAGGGAAAAAGGACTGGTGTAAATGCTTAGCCTGAGCATTGATGGGGAGCAGCTCACTCTTGTGGAGGTTGTTTATATCCTCAATAGGATCCAAATTTTATGAGGATATTCAAAACCACAGGTAGAGAGATAGCTGGAATGAACATATATAGAAGGAGGTCATCGGCATATAGCGATAGTTTGTGGACTTTCTCAGGTCAAGTGATGCCCTCACACCTATTCTTTTTTTTTTTTTCACACCTATTCTCCTGACAGCCAGATGGCCAGAGGCTCAATAGCTTTAGCAAATAATAGGGGAGAAAGAGGGCATCCTGTCTGGTCCCACAATGGAGGGGAATGTTACGTATTGGAGTCCATTTGTGTGGATTGAACCAACTGGGTTGGTGTAAAGCAATTTGATCCAAGCAATAAATTCTAGGTTAAAATTTATTTCTTGAATGTGTGTGTTCTTATATGCCATGATCCACAGCTTTTTGTATTCTTGTTTATGTCTTCCTCAGTTTCACACCTGTCTTTCTCAAAAGCTGTTTCATATTGTGTTGATTATTACTCACCTGTTTTCCATGCAGTAGATTATTCCTGGCTGTGTTTAAGTTCCTGGTTTGTTTTTCCGCATCTGAATTTTTCCATTGCTCCGTGGTTTCTGAGCTATGACCCGTTGATTCTGATACCTTCCTGACTCCTGTGTTTTCCTTCTATCTCCCCTGTATTTTGTAAGCTCTCTGTTGTCATTCATTAAATCATCATCATCATCATCTTACCATGGCAGTTTATGACAGAAAATGCTTTATATATATATATATATATATATATATATATATATATATATATATATATATATATATATATATATATATAGTGTGTGTGTGTGAGAGAGATGTCAGTATTTTGATAACATTTGACCTCATTTACACATTTACATACGGTGTACCTTGATAGTAGGAGGCCCAGACTGCCTCAATGGCATTTCAATTTCTTAAGTGTACTGGGTGGCACCAGACCTTTGCAAGCTGCTTTGTCTTTCGCACCATATGGCATCTTGACAGTGTTTTCCTCACTAATTAATCTGTAACACATATGCCAGGTCTAAATCACTGTAATGTCAAGCTACATGCTGTATCCTTGCTGCATCAGAAATAAGTTCCTACTGAGTATAGTTATCAAAGGAAACATTTTGTTTTAGTTCAGGTACCTCAAACACTGACTAGTTTGTTTTTCAGTAAATAAATAATTCTAAAATACAAACCTACCTTTGAAAAGTATCAGAACACATGTTAAAACAGGACAAAAGTGTATACAACCTTGTAGAATGTTTGTTGTCTAAACAGTGAATAATTGTTTTCTTAGACTTAGACTTAGACTTTCTTTATTGTCATTTTGTATGCACAGAGTGCATACAGAACGAAATTTCGTTTCCATACAGCTCAGAAAAATTGCAGTAACTCTACAGGATACCTTGTAGTGAATTTCAGTACAGGATACAAATGCAGTAATAAATTGCAGACCGTTACAGGATAAGTTTCAATTGACTTCCGGATAAAGTGCAGCAGTGAACAGTAGGCAGTTGAAATGTAAACAAATGTAAACAAATGTAACAAATATGCAGTAAGTTTCCAGTTTAGCTCTGTTATAATAATAATAATAAAAATAAAACGTTCATTCGTTTTTTTATGTAAGAAATTGCCATTGAATGGTAAACGTACAAACACAAAAGTAATATAGTTAACTTAAATATAGTTAACTTTGCATAAGTGATAAAATACACTCCTCAATTAACGAAAGGAACACTTTGAAAACACATCAGATCCCAATTGGAACAATACCATGCTGGATAACTGTACTGATACAGAATGTGTTGAGAACAAAAGGATGCCCCATTGCCTGATGTAAATGACAACTGTTCCAAAGTAAAAAAGAACATTAAACTGATAGACTGATGGGGGAGACTGGTCTAATTTGCGGAAAGGTTATTGTACTAACTCAGAATAGTACTCAATAATTTGTATGGTCCCCACATGTTTGTATGCATGACTGACAATGCCAGGCATGCTTTACCAAGGTTTCTGTTTTGTCTGTGTTTAGAAAGTTGCTGGAGAGCCAGTCACTGACATGAAATAAGTATTGCATGAGGGTGGACAACCTATCCAGCTAGTCAGATTTAAAAGATACACCCAGTTGGATGTTCTCTATATAAATAAAATATGAAATATCAAAGAAGGCCCGAATAATAGAAGCTAATGGGAAAATCTAAACATTTCTGACACTTTTCAAATAATTTATTGACAAAAGCCGCTTAGAAATGGGACAAAAGTTGACAAATCAAGCCAGCATCAAGATTATGTTTCTTAAGGACAGGAGTCATGTCTGCCAGTTTGAAGTAGGATAGGGCCTGAACTTGTCTCAGGGAGTTGCTAAAGCTGCAGTAGGGAAATTTTGAGAAAAGCCTAGATTTCGCCTGAAAATTTGAACAAGCACACCTTACAGGTCTCTCTCCCTTGTTCTCTGTTGTGCTACAACCCTTCCTCCACAGCTCTACCTCAACATCGGAACCTGCCGTGCAGCTCCAATGTTTGCCTGTCTTTGTTTTCTGAACAGGTGCCCCTCAAGAAAGTGGCAGTTTTCCTGTAAAGCAGGTTGTTTCTCTGCCATTATCTTAAATGGTTTCAAGCAGCATTTAAGGAGAAATGAAAATAGTATTAAAACTAAATAGCAATATTACATTAAAGAAATCCCAAACCAAGCATGAATGTTGTTACATTTGTGTTTTTATTAAAACAACACTCAATAAGAAATATAGGTTTTTTAAAGTGAAATTCTTATTTGATCATCTCTCTCTACAACTTAAAGAAGCAGCTTTGTGAATTATGAAACACTGTTAGATGATTAACCAGTTTGGAAAAAAGTAATCCTTGAAATTATGTAAAACGGTGTGATGTGATATTATTATTGGAAGAATATTTTAAACTTTACTCATCTATAGCACGTGTATATATATATATATATATATATATATATATATATATATATATATATATATATATATATATGAGAACTCTGGCACAGTAAATAATTTCATTGTATTTATTTTTTTTCGAAGATGTTAGTTTGTAAAAGAAAATTTGTAAAAACAATTTCTGAATCAAGACATTCTTGTGCCTTACCATCATGTAGCAGTAGCAGTGGGTTACACTCACTCAGTATTATAAAGCCATATTCTTCTTTTCCGCTGTCTTTCCCTCCACCTTTTGCTCAAACATAAAAGAATACAAAGCCAACCAGGTATTTTGAAAAATAAATTAAAGCTATTAATTCTGGCTCAACTAATTTAGGGATTTTTGTGCCCACAAAACGATTTGGTAAATAAGTTTAAGTAATAACAGCCTTGTGTGAGAATGTGATCTCCTGGGTTTAAATTTGTGCTGTAGAGCCTTATTATTGTTGGCCACTGAGCAGATAAATTAAAAAGGCACAGTTGTGTACAAAGGAAACATCTCTCTCTGGAACAACACATTTGTCCTTGGTGAGTTGAATAGATTAATCCTTATCCCTGACAAAAGCAAAGTCTCATGTGTGATTTTTGGTTGTCAAATTGACAAGATCCCATTACTGTCAGTAAACCAAACCAGGAAAAGCAATGCATACATTAGGAGAAAAATGATTGTGTTGGACCAAGCACACTTTCACACAGGACTATAGATGTGTTTATGAAAATCAACAATTTAACCAACAGGCCAACAATATTTTTTTAAATCTACCCAAATACCTTTTTTTATACATTAAAGAATATAGATAGGATAAAATACATTAACTTTTTACACTCATTCAGCTTTTAGTTTTTATTATTTCTATTCTTCTTATGTATTTTTCTATTTTATATTTTTTGTTATATTTTTAACTGCTGCTTCCTGTTATAACTAGGTGGCCTGCTCATTTGCTGATTTATAAAGTTCTATAACAAAACCTGGAGCACTGTGACAAAAATGCCTTATACAGAAGAGGCAAAAGCAAAGTTGGTTATCCATAAGGTACTGGTTAGATCAATGGCATCTTACGGTCACAGATCTAAGGAATCTGTATATGAAGATATTCTACAGTCAAATGTGAGGCCATCTTTTTTTTAGTTAAATCACAGCCAAACAAGCAACAGCAGTGTGTCATAGAGCAAGACTGAAAAAACTAGTTGAAGCCAAGACAAGTTTGAAAGGGTTAGCCCATGAGGTAGCTGTGAATAAACATATCTTCAACTTTGATAAACTAAAACAATATTGTAACAGAGTCCCATAGATGTGAGAGTGATAAGGTCATACAAAACAGAGTTACTTCAAGTTATCTGCTATCAAATTTAGTTAAAGTAAATTTGTCTGTCATTGTGTAATCACTTTGGGTTTTTGTTTAAATAAATATGGGCACAGTAAATACAATCTACTTTTCTTTTAACTGAGGTCTTAATTACCAAACTTTAAGTCCTGATAAAACCAGAGGATTTCACTTTTACTTTTTTCCTCATATGTAAATATCTTAAAATTGAAATAAAATATTTACATATTTGCCAGTAATGTTTTGATATATATTACACAATTAAAGCATCCAATACACTTTTGTGTTACTTTCCAAAATGGATATGCTGAATCCGTAATTTGTCCCCTAACACAGCTTGCAAGGTTGTATCCATGTGGTCAGGTGTGCAGGGCCTTGACCGGTTGATGTTGAGCTTCCTTGCACACTAAGGAGTCTGGCACTCAGGTCAGTTGTAATGGTCGAAGCCAGATGGTACCTATCCACTGGGGACGAAGGACACAGACATGCTGGTCACAGTTTAACTTTGGAGGTTGCATATTCTAGCATTATTTAATACTTGATTACATGCATCATTTATCACAATTATGTCTTGATAAAAGTTTGATGCAAAACACAGCAGAGACATGCTGAATATTCAAACTTTGCCCTCTCCTGTCTAATCAACCCCAAAGAGCGGAGCAAGGGGAGCAGGAACTGAAACAAAGAAAAACAAAAGATCAGCAAAAAGGATCCACGATTCAATAATAAAATAATCTGATTATACCTCTTACCCAGAAGAATATTTCAGTTTAAATGAAATCATTTCTATCTATCTATCTATCTATCTATCTATCTATCTATCTATCTATCTATCTATCTATCTATCTATCTATCTATCTATCTATCTATCTATCTATCTATCTATCTATCTATCTATCTATCTATCTATCTATCTATCTATCTATCTATCTATCTATCTATCTATCTATCTATCTATCTATCTATCTATCTATCTATCACTAAAGGGTCAGGTGGTTAAAGTAAAAAAAGAGCAAGTATACCCAGATTCTATTGTGGAATATTGCCCAGAATATCACACAGCCTTTACACAATGTATTATGATGTATTAAAAATGGAAAATGGAAAACTATGACATAGAATCTACCACTATGCATATGTGCATTAACTATGTTATCGTTATCTCAATTTCATTCTGCAGGACTCTTCAAATTGGGGAAGTTTTTGAGATATTTAAAACTGCATATAAGCAAAATAGGTAAATTAGAGAGCTAGACATACAGTATATTCTTTTTTACACAATTACACTGTTAAAGTTATAAATAGAGGGGCACAATACAAGTGTATTGTCATAATGCTCCTAATGATAAATAAAGCATCCCAGGTATTTTGGATTGTTGTACTTAAGGAGGTGAAAATGACCCGTTCCGAATAGAACAGCTGCATCACAAGCTTTATCATGAAACTGCAGACAATAAAAATGAATTTTTTACACATATTACCCTTTTGGTTTCATCTCAAGTGGGCTTATCTGTTAATGTTTAAAATAAATACTGTCACATGCCCCCATGAAAAAGAAAATAAAGAAAACATGCCCCATCAGAGAACCTAAAGCCACTGCTAACTGACCACTAAACTTTAGCTTAAACCTCTTCTTTTTGTGTGTGTTTCTACATACCTGTATATAATTTTCTTCTTCCCTTCTTATTTTTTTCTTCTGTCTATTCTCTCTTCTTTCCTTGCAGTCTCACCCCCCACCCCGTGTTGACTGTAGCCAAATGTCTCTTGCTGTTTGTGTATCTGCCTCTTGTCTCGCCTTTGTTTATGTGCCTTTCTTATTAATTACTACAAGCAATGTTTCCAACTGAATCTTTTCACATGATTGTCCAATCTTATCATCTTAGTGATTTTAATATTATCAGTGCAAATGTGTTCCAGATTTTAAGCATGGTGAAATTAATAATATGTTTGCTGTTTTTGTTTTCTCTGTTCCTTTAACCGCAGCAGTTTTATGTTGGCCATGTCTGTAAATATGTCAGTGACCGCACTGTGATTGATTTGCACATCCTTCCCAATTGTTAATGAAAAAATGGTCTGACAACCGATCTTAAACTGCGCAGTTTTGTCTTCACTAGTTTTAATTCAGAGAATGAAGGCTCCACAGTTGCTCTAGACACTGGAAGGGTGCCATATGTTTTAATTAGTCCAGTCATGATGGGAAAAAAAAGATCAGCATTGTTTTCTTTGATGACAGACAGCAGTGATGAGACACTGAATTATGAAAAAAACAAATATGAGCTACATTGGTCAACAATGTTTTAAAACTGGCAGAGCTTCTGTTGGCTTGAAGTGCTTTTGGGGGAACTGCTGCGTTTCTCCAATTATCTGGGACAGTTAAGCAGTGGAAGAAATTTAAAATATCCCATGTAGCATAATCTCCTCCCTTAGAGTGTTTCTGGAGCTCTGGTGTCTTGAAGTCTACAAACATAGTATACCTTACCACAGTAAAACTCCTGCAAGGTACGGAAAACATAGTCATCAATAGCTTTTGGACCAACAGCAAAAAAACATCCCTCTTTCTTGCCTATCCACAGATTTATTAAGTGTGCTCCAGGCCCACAGATGCAGCCTTCTTTGTAGATTTCCTATAGATTTCCTCAAATTCTTCTGATCTGCAGTGCGCCAGTCTGTGCTAAATCCCATCCTCAATTTTGTAGGCTGCACCCAGGTCCATGCTTTTCTGCTGTGATGCGTCTTTAGCAACAGCTTTAGCAACACTTGCAAGATGGGACAAGTAATTTCAAAACATCAGAAGAATTCAAAATAAACGTGGGGTCTGGTGGACTTCACAATGTAATTTCCTTTATGAACTTTCTGACAACTGGAAGAGCCTTCCTGAGAGACTTTAGAGCAGTTTCTATGCAGGCCCATCCAGTGTCGGAGAGCTTCTGGAGCCTAACTGGGCACTGATGGGATTGCATTCCTTTATATATTTCCATGAATGTAGTGTGCCATTTTGATCAGTTTGCTATAAATGTGTACAACTTTTTAACCAAACAGAAACATGTGGCAAAACAAATATTTGATTTGACACTTTCAACTAACAACACATGAAGACATTGTGCCTGACAATGTATATACAAAGCCTGGGCATGTGTTTGGCAATCCATACTGAAATACCTTACATTGCCCTCTTGTGTTAGTGGCTGCATCGTATGCTTGACCCCTGATGTTATCAATATTTGGGGGTATTTTCCTTCAGTACAGCCACAAGAGCTTTTCTGCTTGTGGAGTGAATATTGCACACCTGTATAAAGCGCTCCTTGATTTGCATGTTGTGCACACAGAAACATTACTAGTTGAGTCAATACGTATGGAATACATTTCTCTATATTTTTTTCTGGTTAGAATGGCATGTCTCACTGCTTTAGCCAAAGCTTTGATTATGTAATTTTGCATTCTACTTGATTGTAGTGACGCAAGTGGTCTTTTGTGGCTTTCCTGCTTTTCTTTTACCCCATCAAGGGTGCAATTTAATTACACTGTCATACTTGCTAAATGACTCTACAAGTTAAAAAGAAAAGCCTAAATTCTGTCTTTCTGAAGTCTCATCATCTCCTCTAAGTGACATACCCTGTCTTACCAGATAAAGAGTAACAGCAATCAACTAAGATAAAATGTATCTGCTTCTCTGCTATTCTTTTTATTTTGCTACTTGTGACTGAAGGTTACTCGCGTGCAAAGTTGCCTCCAGTGACTTTTTTCTTCTTAAAACTGTTCCACTTCACCATAGCACACCATGCACTGCACTCTAATTTTCTCAAAAGCTTTTTTCCACCTGTTTAACCCTACTGTCTTTCAGGCTTTGCTGCTCATGGGATTTTTCTTATTCAAAAATAGACGGCAGCTGAAACAAATCATGGCATCCAAACTGCATAAATACTGCAGCCATGGGTAATTATCCTACCATTTGTTTTGAATTGACATCCCCTCTTCTTTTTTTTTCTTGAAATGAGAGCACTGGTTGGCAGGGTCTGCGGTTTACACACATTTGGATAAAAGCCTCATTATATTTTATTCTGAACTGTAGGACATGGGCTGGCTCACTTGGGTGCTGAAGGTCAGTGAGACGCAGAGGTGGGTAGAGTACCCAAATGTTCTACTCAAGTAATAGTATTACTTCAACATATTTTTACTCAAGTAAAAGTAAAAAGTTGTCAGCCAAGAAATTACTCAAGTAAGAGTAAAAAAAGTATTCAGTAAGAAGGCTACTCAAGTACTGAGTAGATAGTAATAATGCTAATGATTTAATATTTTAAAATGGTGCACCTTATGAAGTCTTGCCTTATTAAGACTGTAAAAGGGCTGACACTGTTAGTTCCTTTAAACCAAGATCAAAAACTTATTTGTTTACAGTTGCTGCTGCTATTCCATTGCTATTCCATGTGCATTCCTCTGGAATGTTTTATTTGCTTATGTTCAGTTCATGTACAGGACTTTGAATTGTCTTGTTACTGAAATGTGCTATACAAATAAACTTGCCTTTTCTTATACAATACAACTTTACCAATAGAACACTTTAAAAATAACACCATTGACCATAGCTCTGTACACCGAATGCCAAAATAACCTGGCCAGCTCTAGCAAGCAGAAATATAATAAAACTATGACCAACTAATAAAACATCAGAACAATACAGCTAATGCAAAATAGATAAAAGTATGAAATAAAATAAAAATAAAAGCCAACTTCCCTAACTGGGTTAAAAGCCAAGGAGAAATAATTTGTTTCAGGAGAATATTTAAAAACAGCAAGTGAGTCGGCCTGTCTGATGGAAGCTTATTCCACAGTTTGGGGGCAGCGACTGAAAACGTTGCTTAACTCTCAACTTCCCTTTTGGCTTCGGGACAACCAACGGTAACTACTCTGCCGACCTGAAGCTGCTCAAGGGAGCATACGTTTAAATCAGATAGATACTGAGGGAATGGCCATGTGAACACTTAAAAACAAATAAAAGAACTTTAAAATCAATTTGGAGACACACTGGAAGCTAATGTAGAGATGCCAAAACAAGAGTTAGAAGTTCTCATTTTAGTGCATCAGTTAAAAGGTCTGCAGCAGCGTTTTTAAATAGCTGAAGTCGATTAAAGACTGGCTTAGCCTTTCATAAAGACCATTACAGTTATCTAAATGGGTCGTAATCCATCCATCCATCCATCCATTTTCTAAGACGTCTATCCCTCATGGGGTCGCGAGGGGTGCTGGTGCCTATCTCCAGCTGTCAATGGGCGAGAGGCGGGGTACACCCTGGACAGGTCGGCAGTCTATCGCAGGGCAACAGGTCGTAATAAAGGGATGAATTGAAATCTCAAGACGATGGTGTGAAAGAAAGGGTTTAACTTTAGCCTGTTGTCTTATGATAAAAACTGGATTTGATTACAGATTTAATCTGTGCATCAAGTTTAAAATCATTGTCCAGTCCCACATCCAGGTTTGTTGCTGTCTGAGTCAAATAATCTGATAAAGAACCCAGAATCAGCATGGGCTTTATAAACATTAAAGATCTTAAACAGCAATAGCTAATTTTTTTTGTTCATTAAAATGTGAAAGACTCTATGACATCCATGCTTTGATTTCAGCAGCACAACCCAGAAAGTAAATTATGGTGTACGGCTTTCTCTTTTTCAGTGGCATATAAATTTGGCTCATCAGCGTGGCTCCATTAAAAATTATCTGATTTACGCTTATGTAAATTATTATATTAGTAACATGTATTTAGACAACAATACCCCACATGTTCAGATTAGGTATTTTTTAATCATTTAAATTTGAATACTGTTGTTTTTAAATCCACTAAAAGGCAAATGATCATTCAAAAATTAAAAAATCTCCCAAAACTCAAATAAAATTATTTTAGATGGATCTTTGGTGAGTATCATGGCTATTTTTAGACCGTACTGCTGCTCATTAGGCTCTTACAGGTTAGTGACCCTCACTTGACCCCTACGTCCTTCCAGAGGTCTCTCACTCTCTGTGCTCCTCTATCTTGACTCCTAGCTCACCAGGACCTTCCCAGGGTAGACTAACTAGTTACCTAAGTAGCAGCGTTCTTTTAGAGCTGGAACACATTTCTCTCTCCTATGTAGTGTAAAGCAGGTTTTTATTTGACAAACAAGGAGCACTTGGTTCATTACATGCATGGTGCTTTAGGCTGTTAGTTTTGGGCTGGAGCTAACTAATTGTTGCTACCAGCAGTGATGATTTTTGCTATCCATCATTCCCTCCTTGTATCTTCTCCTAACCTGACCTGCTGCTTCCTGTGAACTAAACGTGGAAAAAAAGGTTGCGGACTGGATTTCAACTAACGTGGCCATATTCTATGTGAGCAAGGGGAATGGATTGGATAACGACTCACTGATGGGGCTCTGCATTAGAAACAAGAAGTAAAGAGAAATTGACAGATATACGATCATACTTGAGTTAATAATCACAGTTTAGATTTTTCTCAAAAAGTTACTCAAGTAAATGTAACTGGGTAAATGTAACTAGTTACTACCCACCTCTTGTGAGACATGTATAGCCTCTCTCTGATTTGTAGCTCAGGGTCTTTCTCTGTCATTTCTGCCTCTAGCCTTCATTCTCTCTTTGCACCCTGTGTTGTTGACTGTAGTTCAGTGTCTCTTGTAATGTCTTTCTCTATCTCCTCATCTGATCAACCACTTTCCTTCAGTCCATCTAGGAGCAAGAATATAGCTATCAATTATACACTTTTTAAGAACACTACACCTTTACAGTAATAAATTACTGTTAAACTAGTTGCTGAACCTCACCGTAGGTTCACTACCAAACAGCCATATGTTGACTATAAAAAGTTAGTATTTTTGTTCTTACATATTATACTGTTTCTAACCCAGTTGGTTAACAAATCACTAGTTTTGGGCTATATACTAAAAGGTTAAATATAAAATAACGGCAGCACAAATGCATCTCATCATCACACATCTCCTCAAAGTAGCTATTCTACAAATATTATAATACTGGTGAGTGACAGTGATTGTAAATGTGAAAGGGAAAATACTTTTTAGGCCCTGTTTACACAACAACAATTTTTTTTTGTTTCTGTTAGCACTTTTACGTGACAATGTTCTTATTACAATCTCTGTTTATATGCCGAAAGTGGAGATGTGAAAATGGCATAAATCCCTGGTGCCAGGGCTTGGTGCTAGGTTCTTTGAAACTCAAAAAGTACGAGTCCAAAATTTTTAAACCTTAAAACCACTACAACTAATTAACTTTAAAGAAGGTAGATAAGAAACTTTACCTATGAACAGACATGGTTCAACTGTTGGAAACTTAAGGTGACTTGGAATAATAAAAGCACCAAATCTGGTTATATTCAGAAAAGTCAGCAGCACAAACTGAGTAAACTAAGTCAGCAGCACAAACTGAGTAAACTAAGTATTACGCCATTTTCCATTGTTCACATTTTCTTCCACTGTAGTATTTAAAGTTGTTGCCCGCCATTATATTGCGTGTGTGCGCCTTAATTTGTACCGATTTCTGTCATACTGTGCATGAGCCATCCATGTAAGAAAAGTTCAGTGTTTCCTGTTGACATGAGAACAGAAACTGGGACATTTTCAAATCCTTGCACTCTGGAACCCGTTTTCAAATTGTTCCGTTGTCATAGAAAACATTCACCGTTGGCGTGTAAATGAACAGTATAAACACAAACAAATTTTTCTCTTCTCATCAGAAGCAGTTGTCATGTAAAAAGCACCAAGTCTTTAGCTAACAGCTGGCTCATGGCCAAAACAACAGCAAACTGAAGTCAGATAAAATAAGCTTCTCCTCACCTATATCCTCCTGCTCAGTACTCTGTCACGAGAGTGCAGAGCCCTCTCCTTTTTTCATCACGCTTGCATGTGTCATGTTTCAGCCCCTGCCTGCTTAGACTGCTCTTTGTGCTAAAGCAGAAGCAAAAGGTACTGAGCTTGTTGTGTCTGACGATAATTCTGTTTTATTGACCAGCAACTGTTTTGAAATCTAGTCTAAAAGCCAAACATTCTGGACTCCACATTCTGCTTCTCTATCTCACTGTGTGAGGGGCAGTTATTGCACTCCTCACAGGGGCAAAGGGTCAAAGGTAACCAGATGACTCGGGGATATTGTCAAGTAATTTCTATTCTGACATAACAAAATAAATAACATTATTAATACATCTTTTCATTAGGTATAAGAGGAGGGGTTACAGGAAAAAAATTGACCAAAAGAGGTCTGTCTGTCCATCCATCCGTCCGTCCGTCCGTCCGTCCATCCGTTTTACTTGACTGGCTCACCATTATCCCAGGAGGCTGTAATTCTTGATATTTAGTAAGTTATATAGATACAATCTACATTTTTGCACTACTTGCTCTAGGATGACCATCATCTTTGTTGTTTGCCTTTTTTAAAAGGACACTGCCTTACAAACTAAGGGCAGATATGTCTTTTTCATTGTGAAAATTGTTTAGTGACCAAATAGTAGTTTAGCTGAATCAAATCATCTTGAGAAAGGCTCTATTTCTAAAGGTGATCGTAGTTACCAAACATTGCCAGATTGAAATGTACGTTTGTATATTCTCTTTTAAATAGTTAAGTGAAAAATATTTAAAATGTATCAATGTATTAATATTAAGAATCCTCAAGGATGTCAGGGTTTGGTATTGGAACTAACAATGGATGGATGTTGTTGCAGATGCATTTACATTTTGATTATATGCAAAATACGATAAGGGTATCGCAACTCGCCCACCTTTACAGGTACTTGCCCCTGCACCATCTGTGGGCCAGTGGCTTCGCTCGCTCTCTCTGCCTCCTTCCCTCAAGGCTCCACTCGGTCTCTGTGACTGGAATAGGAGTTGGATAGCTTCAGCAGGTTATCAAATGGGCACCCCCCTTCACTGGTGTTTCGTTGATTTAAGCCCATGACACCTCGGAGGGGCTCAACGGCAGATCCAGCGTCCTGGACCCACCCCCACTGAATGCCACCCAACTCTGTCTTCAGTTTCCGTTCACTTAGTGCTTCGGCTCTGCCACCGCACCTCCCGCTGCATCCAAATCCAGTGAGATGCCTCCTCTGCCTGCTTGGTGGCGTTGGCTACAAGCCGCTTCCTGGCCAGCCCTTCGATTCCCAGCAGTCCAAGGGCTCTCCAAAGCGACCGTCCAGCAAAGCCTCTGCAGCCCACCTCCACTGGGAGATTCCAGGTCTTCCATCCATTTTGCTGGCTCTCTAGGATGAGGGCTTGGTATTTATTGAGCTTACGCTCATAGGCCTCCTCCATCCTCTCTTCCCAGGGGATAGTCAGCTCGATGAGCACCACCTGTTTGGTACCTTTAGACCTTGAATTGAATAAAATGAAAATTGAATTCAAAATCCATTTGACTAGAGCTCTGTGAAGGCTATCTAGGGACAGAGACATCATTATGAATATTAATTGTTAATAATTATCCACCTCCTCAGGGTAACTAATTTTTTTCAGGGCAGAAGATTTGGTGAGATAAAAAAGAAAACCATCATGCATGTAGTAAGCAAAAGAAAGTGAAGAATACCAGTGACCGAAAATAATTGCATCTGTATCTTTACTGACACTGGCAGATTTTTCTTAACTTCTGCTGAAAACTCTCTGTTGTATACATTGCTCAAGGACTTGAGGTATTAACATAAAATCCAGATTAGTGTCAGACCATCTGCTTTAAAATAGTTGTATCCACACAGAGGATTTCATTTAATACTAAGACTGCCAGGAGAAGTGTCACATTTTGTGAACACGGCTGTCCATGTTGAAACTTCAAAGACTGTTCAATTATTTCACATTATTTTTATGGCTGATAAGACACTGGTGACTCTTTAAGTCTCTGTCACTTTGAAATGATTACTCTAATGTGAAGCACAATCTCAGAAATTTCTATTTTTACATTTACATTTTTCAACTGCAACTGTATTTGGTCATTTTAAAAATGTGTATTGTGGGCAGCTATAGGCGATATGGACAAAAAACATTCAACAGTTTCAATACTTATCACAACCTTTAAATGTAGTACCTTTTTAAAACATCTGTTTCAATGCAAACATAAATAAATCAAATTAATAAATAAAACATGAAAAGTAACTGATGAGATTTATTTTCAAAAAACTTTTATAAATGTAACACTGAATTGTCTAAAGAAATGCATGATTGGATTGCTCAGTAATTAAGCTTTCTCATCTTGCAATATATTGATGTACAAATCCCATTTGCTGTGCTGTTTAAAAGTCTAAATATGTTTGAATACAACTAGAAAATAATGTAAATAAAGTTTACACTACTGGTTGCAACCTTTTTCCATCCTGTAAAAATGCTCAAATAATGGGTAGCCATGTACACCTATGTGGCGAAATGTAATGTCAGGCTTATTGAATTTTTCTTTCAGAATAAAATAAAACATAGTTTTATTGCCCAGCACTATCTGTGGCTAAATAATTTTCCATCACATTTCTCTATTTAAAATGTAAAAAAAGGCAAAAATGTCAGAGTTCAAAAATGAATTTTATCATATCTGATGTCTTCTGAGCACTGACCTGCTATTTAGAGTAGGTGCAATGCACATAGTCTTGATCAGATTTTAGCCAGACATTATGAAATTTTCCCCCAAAGCTTTATGTTAACATTTAGGGAAATCAAATGATCTAGTTTATGTTGTGCAATTACACCCTTTAAAGGTATTTAATGTTTAATCAAATAACCCTCAGTCTGTTAGGTATTGTCTGGTGAATATCAGCCCAATTGGCTTTGATATTAGGACAGCAGGTGAAAGAGTGATTCGAGCACTAGCATTCTCTAACAGCAAACTCTGCACACATATAGAATAAACTGTCATGATTTGGGTTTTTATTATTTGCTTATGTTCTGTCTAGTCTTAGGTTTGGTCTTCATGGTGATTTTGGTTCTGGATCAGTTTAAGTTCTGTTTTGGTTTAGTGATTCTTTTATGTAATCGATTCTGTCTTAGGTTTAGGTTCTGTACTAGTTTTGGTTAATGGAATAGTTTGGGTTTTAATGTGGTTTGATTTTGTACTTTGTTTTATGTTATCAGTTTCTTCTGGCCTGCTCTGATCACTTCTGTCACCAGCCTTTATTCAGTTCACCTGCCAGCATTCATTCATCTTCCTGTCACTCCCCTTCACCAGTCACCATCCAATCGGCTTCAGTTTTCTTCCAGCCACTTTTTCCCCCTTGATCAGCTCCACCCATTCTGGTAATTAGTTTCACTCCGTTCACCTGCTCACTCCTCTACTTATACCTACCTGCCTCTGTCTCCTGCACTGTGCCAGATCATTGTCTTTCCCTGCCTATTGATTTATGAGCTTGCCTGATCCCTGCCTGCGTTGTCTGCTGAACTGTGTACCGACTAGTGATGGTGAGATGAAGCCTCATGAGGCATTGAACCACTCAGCCAACTGGTTCGAGAAAAGGTTCATTTCTTGATGGTTCATGTGCACACAGCACCACCTACTGGCAAGTTGTATAATCACAGCCAGCTGTATCTTAACACGTGTGATGCATTAATTTTTGTCTATTATGGCTCTTGGGAATGACTTCACAGAAGGTGTAGGACGAAATCATTTGTCTACATAAATTTTGTAAACACATGTGTACAATAAAATATTGTTTGATTGTATTCTCTGTGTGTAATTATTCCCAAAATAGGAGTGTCATGTGATATGGCATGTTGTGTAATAATGTTTTTCTGTGACTCTACAAAAATGGCATAGCCTTAATCAGGCAGAGGACAGTGAAAGTGCTTATGGAACTAGGGAGGGGTAATGAATAGGCTGATGCTTGTGTAACTTGGATGATTTCATGCATTTTTATTAAGAAACAACAATTTCTCCACAGTTTTTGGTTTCAAACGATTTCTCTTTTTTGATACTACTTCTCCAGCCTTTGAAAAGACACGCTCACATGGCACAGATGATGCCGGGGTGCATAAATAAATAAGTGCAAGTTTGTACAGATTGGGGTACAGTGACCGATGATTAGCCCAGTACTCCAGGGGGTTCTCCAGCCTGCTTATGTTCGCCTCTGAGAGGTAGCGCTGGACCTCTACGGTGGCATCTGCTGAGACATTTGGAGTCCTCTTTGCCTCCATGACACTAGTGTCCAATCTTTGCCAAAGTCTGCTACCTAAATGGAAACCACAGGTCAGGTTAGTAAGTGTTTTAATAGGAATAAGTAATCTCAAAATGTAATACAAAAGATTACCTCCACTGAATTCTTGAGAGGTGGAAGCCTGGGGAATCTCGTGAGTGTTCTCTTCTAGGTTCCGTCGGATTACGGTGGCACACTCTGAAGTCAAGCGCTTCACTGCTTCAGCAGCTTTTGTGTTGCTGAAAAATGCTATAACTTTAAATCGTGGATCCAGGAGTGTAGCCAGCGACAAGATGCTCATTGACTGGAGCATGTGCAGCTTCTCCCTGAGATGTCTGATGAGCTGCTCTCCTATTTGCACTGCTTCTGCAGGTGCCGACTTGGTGTCCTCCTCCTGAAGGGCATTCTCTATCATCTTCAGGAGGGGGATAACTTTTGATGCCGACACGTGTTGTTCTGCCGAGAGCTCCATGGTGGCGTCATAGAAAGGAGAGAGTAACGAAAGGCACGCTACAACAATATCAAACTCACTGGCAGTTAAAAAGGGAATGTCAGTGTGCAATCCAGCCAATGCCGCTCCTACTGGCTCCCTCAACTCCACCAGACGTTGCAGCATCAAGTAGGTGCTGTTCCATCTTGTTTCCACCTCCTGCATCAGCTTGGTTGCTTGCATGCCCAGCTGAAGCTGCACTTGTGTAAGCTTCTCCTTTAAAGATACAGAAGAGTAGGCCATTAAGTCACTGCAGTAGGAGTACAGACAAACTATTAACATTATATATTGGAATAAAATAAAAGAGGATACCTTAGCAGTGGTGCTGCTTCTAAAGTAGCCAACCAGCTTCCTTGCTTTGGCCCGGAGGCCAGAGAGCGCAGGTTGGTGTTCAAGCGCCCTCTTCACAATAAGATTGAGGGTGTGAGCAAGTGTGGCGAAGCTTCAGGTCTCTCACGCATGCCACCATATTAGGAGCACCATCGGTGACCATGCATGTCACCTTGCCTGAGATTCCCCATTCCTCCATCAGGGAGGCTTTCACACAAGCAATATTTTCAGCAGTGTGAGACTGGGGGAATGCCTGCACTCCCAACAACACCGAGCTCAGCTTTTCATTCTCCTCCACAAAGTGGCATGTCACTGCCAGGTAGGCATCCATGTTGATGGATGTCCACATATCTGATGTAAGGCTAACAGCAGCCACCTTCTCTACTTTAGCCTTAGTGTGCTCCTTAGCAGACTCATATTTGGCCTCCACCATAGCCTTCAGAGCCTAAAGGAAGAAAAATATATATATTGCTGAATTGTGACACATACAATAATGTAGTCATTCGTTTCATGTATGGACCCACACATACCTGCCTTGTAGGGAGAACATAATTGGAATCCAGCTTAGACACAAATGTCCTGAATCCAACGTCATCCACAATAGTGAAAGGCTGGGTATCCTTCACTATCATGGAGACTAGAGCTTCATCCAGCTCTTGTTTTCTGGTGGCTGGTTAAAAGGGAATAAATACAGTGTCTGTTACCTATCTTTATTTGCACAACAAGCAAACATCAGCACGCAAAAATTGTGAAAGTGTGTTTTTAATATAGTAATGAAATACCTTGGCTGGGTGAAGCTCCAGTTTCCTCCCTATTCTCATGCAAGGCACGGTAGTGCCTTAGCATGGATGAGGTGTTATTATTGTACCCCAACTCCTTGGAGCACAATAAACACCTCACTTTTACAGAAAATAAAAAACAGTGAAAAATACAGTTCCTCATAAGCAAACCTAATGCATCTGCAAATGTTCAGTTCACCTTACCTTGTTAGGGCTTATCAAATTGAAATGTTCCCACATAGGGGAAATCCTCCTCTTTCTCGCCGGCTCCATCCTACTCCTATCCTGTCCTCGCACTCCTAAATCTCCTATCTATTTATTTATCTATCTCTCTCCTAAACTCTCCAAACACCAAACTAACTGTCTCAAGCTAAATAACCACTATCCAAACTCTGCTATCCAAACTATCAAAACTCTATCCACTCTCTCAACTGACCGCAACTCGCCTACAACAACCCACATTTTGAATGGAGCCTGTGGGGTTTCTAAAGCTGTCAAACCCCACGCCAAAATCTGAGCCACTTCCCGAAGCAGTCACGTGGTACAGCCGGGCAGCGAGGCTTCGGACGTCATCGTTTTCGGCTCCTCCCCCAAATGAAGCAAGCTTCGATACGCGCATTACGGAAACGCCCCCTCCATTACTCGACACACGCCTCGAAGCCTCGGCACATCACGTAACATCACTAGTACCGACCTTGGATTGCACTCTGACCACCGAGCCTGCCTGTCCCTATCTTACCAGACAGCCTTTAATAAATTCCTCTACGTTTCATCTGCTTGTCCGGCCTGAATACTGGGTCCTCTGTCTCTGGTTCATGACAATAAACAATACCATTCATGATGTTTACTTGAATTAACAATATACCTCAGTCAGCAATTCAGTTTTATTAGGCTAGCAAAAATTTACTAAAACCACTAAAATAATAAAATAAAATAAAATAAATTAAGGAACTTGTGTGGACCACCTTCTCTGGAGGGGTCCACGTAAAAGAGATTGATTTAATCCTGGGGGATGGTTTTGTAGAAGCCAAGAGACGTCCTACTGTGAGGGCAGTCTTAAAGGAGAAGTCCAGTCAAAATCAGAATTCAAACTGCTGAAAGTACATTAAATATAAAACTACTACATACTGTGCAAAAAATTATACGTTTTTTTAATTAAGAATAATTCTCATTTAATCATGTTTATGTGGAGGAATCCATCTTGGTCAAGAATAGTACTGTCACTTCCCATTTTTCGACGTCACTCGGCGGACCCGCTGTTGAGCAAGTTTCAACGCTCTGTTTGTCACGGCGCACTATTTTTCAAGATGGCGACTGGTGCTCTGTACGAAGCAGAGAGTGATGAAGTATTTAGTGACAGTGATGAGAGTTCCGTGGAGTCATCATCATCTGATAGCGATATGGATGTTTTAGAAGAGTTTCTTGACAGAAACCGGACTTTTGACGGAATCCAGCCGTACCTATTTCCATTGCAAACTCAGTCGGGTCCTACAGTATATATATATATATATATATACACGCGCGTGTGTGTGTGTGTGTGTGTGTGTGTGCGCGCGCTCCGTGCAGCACGGCTTTGCCGGCGCTGCAGCGGAGCGCGCGCACACACACACACAGCGGAGGAGAGATCGCGCTGAAGTGACTTAAGTTATATATTTGCCCCCTAGCAAATAGGGCAGGTGGTCATTATTGTATAAGTATTAAAATATAAAAGCATTCCAGCACATGCTGGGGCGGAGGGATACCATGTGGTATCCCTCCGCCCCTCTGGTCGGTAACCATCCCCGTAACTTCTAAATTAAAAATTAAAAATTTAAAAATAACTTACTGAAAATCCTCGCCCTCATGTCATGTTCAAAACATTCTTCTTCGAGATGGTCACTGCATATGACGTGTTTTCTCTCTGGCCAGAAGTTAGATGGCAAATCCGCTCTTCAAGTTGGCAATCCAGCGCCGAGCCTGGTGGCTCATGAATCGGGAAGTTGAAATAAGCTATGTTTTTTCCACTTTTACCAGTTGTGTTGGAACATCCGATGGCCATGCACGTGGGCATTGTTGCTTCAGCAATAGCTCTTGGGAATGTCAGCGGTGAAGTCCTCTGGAAATCCGAAATAATTATTGATGATCGCAGCTGTGTAGAACGGCTCCTATTGACTTTGCATGGAAAGCGGAGAGAAATGCTGTCGCCGCTTCCGCTTTTCTACGTCGCAGGATGTGATGTCAAACGCCCCTTACTGCCCAAATATGGGCAGTAATGTCAACCCCCATACACAGTGATTCAGACGACAATTTATGTTTTTATTTTCTTATTGATTAAAGATAAGTTCATTAAATAACCACGAACGTATTAGTTTTAGTTATAGCTAATGATACCCTGATTTTTCCTTGTTGACCGGACTTCCCCTTTAAAGAGGAGGCTCTTACTGTTTAATGTTTCTCATGGATATCAGATTACAGTCTGATATTTATATTCTTCATGAGGCCCAACATTCAGAACCAGTCCCTGGTGCAGTTTGGGTCAGCAAACAGATCCAATAGCAATATGCAGTCAAGCATGACTTAAATCTGTCTATGAATTGTTTCTGAACTGTCCAACCATGTTGTGTTTTGGAGCCTCAATGCTCTTTTCCTTACCTCTCTCCGCTCTGCTCAGAGCCCAAAACTATATATTGTTATATTTTCATTCTCTTTTATGTCAGGACTCAGCCAGCAGGACCGTGCAGCTTGCTGCCGGCTCTGCTGCCTCAGACTCTTTCCACAGGTGTTCTGGGTTGACTGGTGGGCGGAGCCCACACATCTGTGGGCGGTTGAGCGGCATCGGGAGGCACTACTTAAACACCACGCAGACAGCGAGAGGATGCCAGAGTGTTACCGTTGTGGTATGCAGACAAGCCTTGGCCTCTCGTTCTCTGTGTTTCCCAGAAGAACTAATCACTCACCTCTGTGTCTCCCAGGTACCTGCTCGTGTCAGCCCTCTTCCTCTTGTGACCTTGTGAAGTCTGTCGTGGCAGGAGCTCCAAGCATCGTCATCTTCCGTCTGGTGTTGGTCTCTCCTGCAAACCTCCTGGTTCCTCCTGAGTCGGTTCCCCTCCCCTGGAACCCTGCCATCTCCGGAAAGTCACCTGGTTCCTCTCGCTGTCCTGGACATCTGGATTCCCCGGTGCTGCTCGGACCCGACCCCACCTTCGACCCACTGGTCTCCCGGACACCTGTGGCCACCATCGCACGGCTAGCGCTGAGTCCCCACTGCTTCCTCCCCGGTCGGCCTTCTGTCCATCAAGTGGTAGGCTTGCGTCCAGCTGCAGATCCAGCTCAGTCAGACCAGTTCCTCTCCACGTTTTCCCAGTTAACCTCTGTCTCGTTCTTCCCCAGTGATCGACCCGGTTTCCTGCTCCCTGACCCTTACCTGACGCTGCCTCCGCTGAGGCAGAATCCTCCCGTTATCTGGTTCTTAAATAAAACCTTTAAACTTCACCTGTTTCTCCCGAGTGTGCTTCTGCATGTGGGCAAAATACATAAAGCCAACCATGACATTTTATTTACTATAATTATTTAACTTTTTTTATTCTGCATGTTCTAAAAGTCACTTTTTTTTAAAGAATAGTGACAAACGAAGCTCTTAGGTGTGATCCAAATGTCTCCTTATTGTTTCACCTACCTCCTCAATATATATACAGACAGTTACAATGACACTTATTTTTACACTACTCCTTTTGTTCTCATTCGCTCCATCTGGGTTGGTAATATTGAACTGTGGTAGTGGGGTACATAGACATTCCACATGGGCCAAATTGGCCCTACATCCATTGCTGTCCTTCTGTCCATCAGTTGTGTAACTCTTCTTCCTTTGATGTGCATATTTGTCTTGCAGGGCAGTTCCTAACACTGTAAATTTGCTAATTGACCTGGTAATTTCCAACTGATGACAAGAAGTCCGTTTTTAATGAAAACTGAAAATGTTTCATCCTTCTTCTTCTTTTACCATCTGGCAATGTTCAGCCTAACCAAATTCATATCAGGCAATCTATATCTAATTGTTCGGAAATAGCTTTAAAAAAATTACAAACAACAACTGCACCCGATATCCTGGTGTTGTCAGACTCTTGGTTGAGTAAATCAGTCTCAGATGATGATATTGCTATCGAGAGTTAAAATGTTTTCTGCTGTGGTGTAGCCATTCATTATAAAGACAAGTATATATTAGCAAGTAATTTTAATTTTTGGCATTGAAAATGTTAAAGTTTCAGCAGTTCCTTACAGCTATGGGCTGTTATAGGTCTTCCTCAGCCTGCAGCAAGGCTCTTTAAAGTTATTTAAATAATTGTGGCCCAGGGTTAGGCTCTAGGTAGTGTGTGTTGGTGGGGAATCTAAACTTTGTGTGGCTGCCATCAGCCTCAGACAGCCTAAAATCTATCTGTGACTCACTGAATCCAAGTAATTTTATAGACAGCGTGTCTTGGCCAAATATTAAATAGCCTTCAATAATATTGCTCCTTGTTCTAATAACAGCAATTGCACCCCATGAGAATAACAATGAGGGATTCTTTGGTAAATATCTTAGTGACCATTGTGCCACTTCAACGATCAGAAATGCCAAAGTACCCAAAACTAAAACACAAATTCTACTCAAAAGGCCTTTTTGACAATCTTATTTGGGTGGAAACAAATCTTGGTCTTGTTGAGTTGAGTTGCCCTGCATTTATAGAGCCTTGACTGTAAAATGTGCCTTTTTAAATTGTCATAATGGGCATTTCATCACAACAGGGCACTTGCTTGATTCTTCTACCAATAAAAAAAAATGTTTTAAATGATGAACCTGCTGCTGTAAGTTTTGACCCTGTAGCTTGTTTTTTTAATTTTAAACCGGTGTATATTTGAGGTCCACAGTGTGCTAAAAAAAAGGATGGATTCCAGGAAACCAGCCTGTACTCATCTAGTTGGGATCTATTTTTTTCTAAACTGGTTGCTAACTGAATTGCTGAGCTGTTAACTTGCATTTTTAATTGCCTCAGCACCAGCAAACTTCCATAAAGTTTGTCGATCCACATCTGTTCTTCCACTGCTAAAAGAAAGGCAAACCCTTAATTATAAATAATTAAAAGACTATCTTTTAATTATGCTGTTTTGGTAAAAGTATTTGAAAAATATATATATTTTTAAATTATACAACATTCTGATCTAAAACCTTGTCAGTCAGGTTTTAGGAAGTAGCACCGCACTGCTACTGCTGCCCTAAAAGTTTTAAATGATGTATTTGAGGTACTGGATTCAAAAAAGTTTTGTTTTCTGTTTATTGACTGATCCAAGGGATGTGACACTGTGGATCACAGTCCCTTATTAGAAATTATTTTCAAAAATGGCATCTCCAAACAAGCTATGTCTTGGTTTGCAGATTATTTACCAAATTGGATGTAGTGTGTTTAGATGGCTGGAGTTAGCTCCATCTTTCTTTAGATCCAAAAAGGTGTACCTCAAAGGTTCAGTATTAGGACCAATCCTGTTCCTAATATACTTGTCCAATGCTTCCTATCTTTGTGTGGATCAATCTGTAATTTGCTGTTGTTCAAACTCATTGCAAAGGCATTTGCAACTGAAACTTGTTTTAAATGCTGAAATACTTTTCTACAGCAAACTGAAAGCCGCTTTGCCTTACGATCAAAGAACGATTTGTATGTATCTGCTCCTTGCATTCAAACTGAGAATGGGAAAGACAACTTTCAGTTTTTCTGCCCCCTCTGCTTAGAGTGCCTTAAAATCCCAACAGAACGTGTTACACTGAAAACCTTCCACTCTATCTTAAGAAACTGGCAATGGAAATCCTTCGAACAACGGCTGTTTTAAATCTTAATATGTTTCTGTTTTAAGCTTATGTTGTTGCTGTAACAATACCTCCTGTATTTAATTTAAATCGAATTCCTCCCTTTAATGGACAAACATCTCATAACCAAGTAAAGAAGGCTTAATAGTCATTGAGAAAAGCCTGATTTCCACAAGAGATTGCTTTTAAATCTCATCTGCATCTGACGATGGTACCGGCTCTACTGACATGAAAATACTTCACCTTCTCAAGCGCACAAAAGATCATCAGGCCTGAACTCTGAAGCCTAAGATCTCATCGGGCCTGAGGCCTGAGATCTCCACCATGCGTTGCCTTATAAACAAAGTAGAGATCGACGATACGGGGTTTTTAAGGACGATGCTGATTATTTTGACATCAGGCAAACCGAAACCCGATTGGTGGGGCAGATTCTTGAAGCCGATATGGCTTTTTCTTCTTCCATTTACTGAAAAATGATAACAAATGTTACACAAGTGTCACTTTAAACCAAAAAATAAACATTAATTAAAAGGAGCATAGTTCCAAAGTTTTTGCAAAAGTTTTCCCCCTCTGGCCAGGTGTTGAAATCACACCAGTGTTGTGCATGGGAGAAGAGGAAAAGCATCTGCTGCTGCGACTACACAGCTCTTTTGTTTAGAGGTGCCATGTCTTCTGAGATAAAACAGCTCTAAATATTGAAGTTAGGCTGTGTTCTCTCGCTAATGCATCAATGACGACAGAGACTCAACAAAGTAAGAGCGCACCGTGTCACAGATAACACAACCCTCTCTCTTGAATTATTTGAATTCATTTATTAAAACTGGCTAATTACAGCAAGTGTTTTCAAAGAAAAACTGACCCAAATACTGTACTTACATTGCTAGACCAAAAATAGTTCAGTTTATTATTGTTAAAAAGTCAAAGTAAATTATTCTAAATAATTTGCAAACTGGATGAATACAACAAAGGAGCAAAACCCTTTTTTAAATCTTGGATCTACAATGATTTACACCTTAATTTCCTACAAAACTTCTGACTAATTTTTTATTTTATTTAAAACAATCATATTTAAGAAGAAATCTTTATTTGTCATTGCAATTGTACATTCCAATGAAATTTGTACCAGTGATATCAGGCAAGACACGATAATAAGCATGACACTTGAATGAGTCACATTATAGCGTTTTCAAACGTTATAACCCTATACCTACTGCTACTGATGGTAGTATTATTTCAGGGGTTTATTTGCTGGCAGCAGACCTAATGGCATGTACAGAGTGCATAGCACAGTGAAGAAAAAAAATCTTTTCATAAGATTTTTCACATTTGCCTCAAATTAACCACACGAGGCTAAATCCTACACACTAGACTATCCTACACAAAAAGTGGAGTTAACAGTTTATACTAGACTGTACCGCACAAGACACCAAACGGAACAAATTTAACAGCTAGCTTGGAAATTTGTATATTTATTAAAAAATGTATTTACTTAAAAAAATGCATGTGAGCTTTAAGAGATATGAAGAAAAGACATTCAAATGTTGTCAATTTTTTTATCATATATCTAAAACTACAGGAAACATAAAAGCAACTCCACCAGGTTTCAGGTCCTCCAATACCATGAGCGTAAATTTCTGGCTCAAAACATTTGTTTTGCTTTGGATAACAAGGAGACATTTTCAAGTTTAGGTTACAACAAGCACAATCAACTGCTCATTCTGATCTTACAACTCTGACTGGAGGGAGAAAAATATGGGCAATTTTTCATATGTTTCGTGTCTTTGAGACTGTGTATTTTATATATGATTTTTTAAACAGAATATGGAGATATGAATTACAGAAATAAAACTTGACAAGGTGTCAGTTTTATATGTTAAAAATTAATGGGGCCTGGCTAAGGTTTTGTCTGTCTGGGGCATGTTCACCTTGATGCAAATTAAGTATTTGAGTCCAGTTGAGCATAACTATTTTAACCTTTAGCAGGTTCTTAATTACTTATAATGCAATGCAAATTGTTGGGCGGAAAATATGAATCAATATGAGTGGGTAGCACTGTTGCCTTGCAGCAGGAAGGTTCTGGGTTCAAATCCAACCCTGGGTCTTTCTGCATGGAGTTTGCATGTTCTCCCTGTGCATGTGTGGGTTCTCTCCGGGTACTCCGGCTTCCTCCCACAGTCCAAAAACATGACTGTTAGGTTAATTGGCTTCTCTAAATTGTCCTTAGGTGTGAGTGTGTGCGTGAATGGTTGTTTGTCCTGTCTGTCTATGTGTTGCCCTGCGACAGACTGGCGACCTGTTCAGGGTGTACCCTGCCTCTCGCCCAGTGAACGCTGGAGATAGGCACCCGCGACCCCATGAGGGATTAAGCGGGTCAGAAAATGGATGGATGGATGGAAATGTTTGATTTTGACGTTGTTTTGATAAACAAAATGTTTACAAATTCTGTAGGCATATTACATTCTGCTTCAGTTGTATATAATGATTACTAAATGCTTAAATTCTTACAAAGTACTTATTTTATTGTATCTCTCTAGGTTTGGGCTCTTCTATCACCACTTGAAGTAATAATAACAACAAAAGCAAAATGTGTTTTGCCAGCAGAGAAATTTCCTCTAACATGAAGTACTCTGAGGTAATTCAAATATGGCTGTTACAAATATATCGTTTTGTCATGTTAGTGTAATAATTACAGTATTGTAACCCCTTTTGTCTGTGAAAGTAATTTGTCCCACAGTCAAAAACATACATCTTGTTGTGATTAGTAATTTTAAATTGACCGTAAAGCAGAATCCCACTTTGGTGTCCCCCCTTCATTCTACAGTGCCTGGCAAAAGTATTCAACCCACTTGGCTGACATGTTGTTGCCTCACAATCTGTAATTGAAATTAATTGTTTGCACTATTTCATTTACAGAACATGCCTACACTTTTAAAAAAGTTTAATTTTTTTATTGTGAAGCAAACCACAACTAGGAGAAAAATAACAGATAACCTCAGCATGAATAATTGTTTAGCCCCCTAGAGGCACCTTTTGCGGCAATTACGGCCGCTAGTCACTTTGGACAGGTTTCTATGAGTTTTCCTCATCTTGTCACTGGGATTTTTTGCCCATTCCTTAAATCAGAACTGCTCCAGCTCCTTTGTGTTGATTGGTTTTCGCTTATGAACAGAGATGTTTATAGGAACAAGTAATAATGACACCTAGTGGTTAAAATCGGGAAAAAAAACATACACAGCCTGTGATTTCTAAACGGTCTGTTGCTGGTGTGAAACCCCATTGAATTTTTACTTCCACAGGATAGGTATGTGCTGTTGTATTCTGTTCTATTTCTGGTCTGCTTCTCTTACTGGTTTGCAGACTGCAGTTCTTTTGCCAAAATAAAATACCAAATGCTGTGCTCTGTTTTGGGAAAGCTGGGAACTCTCATATGATATGCTCATTGGATATGTTTGTTCCAAAAAAGTTAAAAAACAGAACAAGTGGACTTTTTTCCGAAGTTTGAAGACGTTTTGCTTCCTATCCAGAAAGCTTTCTCAATTCAAAATATCTGGAGTAGTGTGGAGTAGTAAGCTTTATAGTACTGCCCAACAAAGGCCTTGTAATGGCTTAGATAACATGCAAATTGAACCGAAACAGGTCCTCCCCCTTCGTAATAGGGAGTCGTTAGGGTCATTATTGGCCTGGTTTACAGAAGCAATGTTTTGATCACCAGTATGGGGGTGAGAATTGAGGTTAAGAGAGATCTACGTTACGAGAGAAAAAACAACCTTAAAGAGAGGAGGAGGACTTAGGTTCCAACTTCCAAAAACTTACAATACAGCTATAGGGTTGATTCCGGCCAATCATCACTTCAATTCTCACCCCCATACGGGTGATCAGGTGAGCTTTGCAACTCCTTCAGGGTTACCTTTTGTCTCCCTGCCACCTCTCGGATTAATTCCCTCCTGGCCCGGTCTGTGAGTTCTGTTGAGTGGTCCTCTCTTGACATGTTAGCTGTGGTACCATGTGCTTTCTATTTGAAGATGATAGATTTGATGGTGCTCTGGGGAGACATAAAATATTTGGATATTTTTTTTAATTTATCCACCCTGACTTGTACTTCACAACTTTATCTCTGACTTGTTTCGAGAGCTCCATGGTCTTCATGTAACCTTGATCCGAGTGGAATTCTCATGGTATTTCTGTGTTCACAAACACACAAGAATTTTTCTTGTCCCGCTCCAGCTTTAACCATTTGTGACTGAACCAAAAACGGTTCGGGCCAATCACAAAGCAGTATTTTGGATTAATGCGGGATATACAGCTCTGACAAAAGCAATAGCTGCCGATCCCACTGCAAAATCTGATCTGAACTCGAGTGGTGTTCTATTGTTGGACTTCTGTGCTCGTCATGGATTGTCCATAATGAACTCTTGGCACCAGGACACCCTAGGCCGTAGTTCAATGATCGACTTTGTTGTTGTTTCATCTGACCTGTGGCCGCATGTCTTGGACACTCGGGTGAAGAGAGGGGCGGAGCTCTCCACCGACCACTACCTGGTGGTGAGCTGGCTCCAATGGTGGGGGAGGAAGCCGGTCAGCCCTGGCAGGCCCAAACGTATTGTGAGGGTTTGCTGGGAACGTCTGGCAGAGTCCCCCGTGAGACGTAGCTTTGACTCCCACCTCCGCGAGAGCTTTGAACACGTCTCAAGGGAGGGAGGGGGACATTGAGTCTGAGAGGACCATGTTCCGCGCCTCTATTGTTGAGGCGGCTAGTCGGAGCTGTGGCCGCAAGGTTGTCGGTGCATGTCGCGGCGGCAACCCTCGAACACGCTGGTGGACACCAACGGTGAGGGAAGCTGTCAAGCTGAAGAAGGAGTCCTATCGGGCTTTATTGGCCTGTGGGACTCCGGAGGCAGCTGATATGTACCGGCAGTCAAAGCACCAGGTGGCTTGGCTAGTCGCTGATGCAAAAACTCGGGTGTGGGAAGAGTTCGGAGAGGCCATGTAGAAGGACTTCCGTACGGCTTCGAAGCGATTCTGGTCCACTATCCGGCGTCTCATGACGGGGAAGCAGTGCAGTATCAACACTGTTTATAGTGGGGGTGGTGTGTTTCTGACCTCAACTCGGGACGTTGTGCGTTGGTGGGTGGAATACTTCGAAGACCTCGTTAATCCCACCAACACGTCTTCCATTGAGGAAGCAGAGCCTGAGGACTCTGGGTCGGGTTCTCCCATCTCTGGTGCTGAGGTTGCCGAGGTGGTTAAAAAGCTCCTCGGTGGCCAGGCCCCGGGGGTGGATGAGATTCGCCCTGAGTACTTTAAGGCTCTGGATGTTGTGGGGCTGTGTTGGTTAATGCGGCTCTGCAGCATTGCCTGGAAATCGGGGGCAGTTCCCCTGGATTGGCAGACTGGGGTGGTGGTCACCCTATTTAAAAAGGGGGACTGGAGGGTGTGTTCCAACTACAGAGAAATTACACTCTTAAGCCTCCCTAGTAAGGTCTATTCCAGGGTTTTGGAAAGGAGGGTCCGTCGGATAGTCGAATCTCGGATTCAGGAAGAGCAGTGTGGTTTTCGTCCTGGCCGTGGAACACTGGATCAGCTCTACACCCTCAGCAGGATCCTGGAGGGTGCATGGGAGTTTGCCCAACCAGTCTACATGTGCTTTGTGGATCTGGAGAAGGCATTCCACCGTGTCCCTCGGGGGGTCCTGTGGGGGGTACTCCGGGAGTATGGAGTACCGGGCCGTTTAATAAGGGCTGTTAGGTCTCTGTATGACCGGTGTCAGAGTCTGGTCCGCATCGCCGACAGTAAGTCGGACTCGTTTCCGGTGAGAGTTTGACTCCGCCAAGCAGGGCCGGCGATTGCTATAGGCGAGCTAGGCAATTGCCTAGGGCAACAAATGTGTTGGGGGCGCCCTCTAGCGTCACCCTTAGGCTTACTTCCCATTAATCATAGAATTAGAAAAAGAAAGCGAATTAAAACATGTTTATTAAATATATGATCATCCTATGGCGCCCCCTCAGCCACACGTTTACTTGTCAACCTCATTATTACATTGAATAGCGTACCGCGCACGGAGGGGAGAGGGGAAAGACGATACCCCCCGGCGGCCACGCGGCACGGCAGACCGCCCAGCCCGCACCCCCCGCGAGCGGAGGCGTACGGAAACAGACGGCCAGCGCGTCGCGCGGACCGGAACGCTCGCCCTCCCCAACCTCTCCGCGAGCCGATGTCCGGGCCCCGCGGGTCAGGATGTTTTTTTGAGTTGAACTGTTGTGTAGGCCGACCACACAAGTGTACCCAGCGCACACATTTCTCCTTGGCAGTCTTGAATTTCGAGAAATTAATGAAGACAACATCCTTCATATGCCGCCTATCAGCGTACCTCGAGTCGCTGTTGCACGTTCCATAACAACAATGTTTAAAAACCATGGTTAGGAGACTTGGAAAAAGCAGTCATTTTAAAAAACCAAGCGTAACGTACAGCTCTTTTACAGCGAAAGAGCGGAGGACAACGCAAGTTTGCCCTACCGCGTACCACGTGATATGACGTCACGTTCTAAAAATAGCTCGCTCGCGGAACGCCATTGATGATTATTATTGTCGATCAAAGGAGTGTGAAACACTCAGTAACACTTTGAACCATGGTGACCATAAAGATATTGACGGGAGGGAACTGGCACTTGAATTGAAACATTTCCCAGTGTTGCCAAAAGCTGGCATGACGACAATGGAAATTCTGACTTACTTGAAGGAGAAGAAACTTGAAGAAGTTTTTCCAAATATGTGGGTGGCCCTAAGAATTGCTGTCACACTACCTGTGACAGTAGCATCTGCTGAAAGAAGCTTCTCTAAATTAAAACTACTTAAGACCTACCTGAGGTCAACGATGAGTCAGGAACACCTCAATGGGCTTGCACTGATGAGCATCAAACCAGAGGTCTCAAATAAAATATCATTTGATGATACCATCAACGAATTTGCCATTAGGAAGTCCAGACGAGTCAAATTTTAATGCTGCGTCAATTTTGAAGGTGAATAGAAATACCTGAAACAACAGTTCATCTTTTATTAGATAGAACTACAAGAACTTCAAACTTTTAATTTTGTAATGGTATCCATAAAAGCACTTTTGTTTGTAGAGGGTTAATCCAGTTTATTAGTTATACTTTACCTAAGTGTCCTTACAGATGGTTAAGAGTGTTTTTGCACAGTCCTAACTTTGAGTGTGTAATAAATTATTTAAAATAATAAAAAAGAAAAGGTTCTGAAACCTATTCTGGTATTTGTTGTCCATGCATCACTTGTGAAAAAACTGCTAAGTTACATTTTTTTCTGAATGCTTAAACACAACCTTGATTCTTATAGCACAATTTCTAAAACTATTAATACTTATAGCAAATCCACTCACTGAGTTCACAAAACTAAAAGAACAAACACTGCTTTGCACTCAATTTGCAATTTTGTAACACACACTTTGCACAACTGTAGGCACAATTCACCGCACAGCACTCTTTGTGGAACTGTAAACACAACTCAATGAAGCACTAAACAGATGCTGAAAACAGTATTGGTATTTCGCACAGCAAAAGTGAGGGGGGGGGGGGGCGCAAAACTCAATCTCGCCTAGGGCAACCAAAGGGCTAAAACCGGCCCTGCCGCCAAGGTTGCCCTTTGTAATAGTAGTAATAGTAATATCATCTTTATTGTCATTGAAACATACATTGAAACATACATTACAACGAAATTTGTTCTCTGCTTTTAACCCATCACCCTTGGGGAGCAGTGGGCTGCCATGTGCGGCGCCCGGGGAGCAATCTGGGGTTAAGGGTCTTGCTCAGGCGCTGGGGATCAAACCGGGTACTTGCATCCTTCTCTGAGTGCAAGCGCGCTGCTCTAACCACTAGGCCAACACTCCCCCAAACGAATGACCCCGACGTGGACAGCTATTTGTCACCGATTCTGTTCATAACTTTTATGGACAGAATTTCTAGGCGCAGCCAAGGTGTTGAGGGGATCCGTTTTGGTGGCCTTAGGATTGCATCTCTGCTATTCGCGGATGACGTGGTCCTATTGGCTTCATCAGGGCGTGATCTACAGCTCTCACTAGAGCGGTTCGCAGCCGAGTGCGAAGCGGCCGGGATGAGAATCAGTGCCTCCAAATCCGAGACCATGGTCTTGAGCCGGAAAAGGGTAGAGTGCCTTGTCAGAATCCATGATTTCATATTTGACTTGACTAGCTTACCTTGCTGTGGTTTCTCATGACGCCTGCTGCTTACATTTTGATTTGATACCATAATTTGCTAAAAAACAACCTTTGGTAGGCGGGCACTAGGTGTCGCTTAGCCCAATCAGCCCGGAAAGTTCTGCTGAATGTCCCTCCTTTCCCCAAACGGATTCGATAGGAGCAGTCTATCTGTGATGCATCTTTCTTAGTGGTGCTATAGCCTATTGGGACTTTAGGACAAAGTTTGTTTTTATTGACAGATTATGTGGTACTTAGGTTGCACACAGGTGGACTCCATTTCACTAAATATGTGACTGTAGAAGGTAATTACTTGCACCAAAACTTCTGTTATGATCTGGTCTTCATCCTGCCACCTTCCTACATGCTGTGTTTATTAAACTTCAAGCACTGCACCTGCAAGCCTGCCTCTCTGCTGCTCTGCAGTCAAGTTCATTCCCCACACCTGTTTCCTGGTCCTCATTAGCTGTCCACAGACATTGAGACAGTGCCATATTATTGAAAGCTTTCAGTGAATAAATGTCCAGCATTCCTCATGCCTGTTTACCACGTTCTGACCACAACCACTTTTTCTGGATTTCCCTGCCTTGCCAAGCCTTTGTCAGACATCTACCTAAGCCCCTGTTTTCTGAATCATGACCTGGACTGTTCCCACAACTATAAGTCTTGCTTTGCCCCTTGAAGCTATCTGTCTTTCTCAATTCAGATGTCCCGTGTATGACCCAAGCCGGTTCCTGAGACACAAACCCAGCCTCAGCCATTCTGCCTTTCTCCAGTGAGTAAGCCATTTGACACCTTTGCCTGGTCTCCTGCTTACTCCTGCAGAGGAGATTTGACTGTCAAGTCTCATCATAAATAAAGGTTTGTTATTTATGATAGGAAGAGGCTTTATTTATCGTGGTTGATTTGCGGACTTTAAAATCGGAAACTTTTCACAGGCACACTAGAGAGTTTCCCTGAAAATACCATAAATAATTTTGTTGGCATGAAAATTATTGTAAAGTTTAACTTGCAAATTTCTTATGAATCATGTTGAGTCAATTTCCACTATGTTTCTGCAGAAGCAGTCTCAAAATATGTGGCTGTTTGCTCCAACTAGCTGAGGGCTGAGAAGATAAGAAAGATAAACACTCCTTGCAAAACAAAGGTGCTGCACAGAGGATTTCTATAAGAGTTTTCCTCTAGTTCTGTGTCGGTGCAATGCCTCCCGAAAAGCACAAGGTACATATCCATTCAATATTCAGTATTTGAATGGTCTAATTTATTTTTTATCCATTTTTCAGCTTTTCTATGCTATGACCAATATATTTTAATATAAAAGTGGATTGCACTTTCACAGTAGATTTTAGTGAACTGCAAAGGATTTTTAAGAAAATTCTGCTGATTCTAAAGAATCCATACATGGGTAAATGCCATGACAATCCTCAGTGTAGAGACGGAGAGGTTCAAGTCTAAACTGAAACTCTTCAAACATGCATATCCACACAAAGCCTGTTTGAAATGGGCCAATTGTAATTTCACTATATTCCCCAAAGTCTGACAACCCCTTTTTCAACGCCTTTCAGGGGCTTCCTCTGGTAACAAGAGATTTCAGTCGCCACCACAGGGAATGGGAAGCTTTTCCCAACAGCAAATCATTACACCAAAACCTCTATTATGGAGTGTGAAGTAGCTGAAAGCAGGGGAACTGACTATTTCTGATCAAAGAGGATCTTACCGAAATCAGTTCTTGATGCTCCCTTGTCTCAGTCCTACCTCTGAGTAATGTGTTTATTTGTTTTTCTTTGTGTGTTTTTGAGAGCTGATTCTGTGATTAATCCAAAGTGGCATGAGAGCCAGAAGCTCATGGCACTCCAGTTTATAAATTATTCATGCTTTCCTCAATTTACTAATTTGAAGCTTGTCTTTCATACAACACAGGACAAAAATTTGGTTCTCCTTCCCAAAAGGTTTACCTAACAGCTGGATGAGCTTTGAATATGTTAAGGTGAAGACAAACAGAGATTCAAGTGATGCAATTATTTATGTAAATTTACCTAAATGACAGAGACAGGAGCATGCAATCAAAACAATATCAAAGTGAAATATAGTAGTGAGTCTGATACCAGTAACAGTTTGGGAAAGCTGTATCACTAGGCTTCTTTATGTCATATGTTTTATAGTAAAACCTCAACAATCTCTTCTGCCTTTTACTATCTAATCAAATGTTTCCAAGCCAGAGTTTTAGCTATTAAAAGACTGTGTTGTGCACAACAGTCTGTAATATATCAAATAAGTGGGATGTGTCAAAAAAAAAAGATCATGAGAAAAGTATATACTTCATTAATTAGACCTAAATATGTATTATTTTTTGGAAGATCATCCTCCACCCCTTCTCCTACCTACAAAGGATTTTAGCTTTGACCCTGAACAAAAAAAAAAAAAACACTGTAAAGAAAAAAAAAATTAAAATGGATTTTGAATCAATATGTCTAACCTTCTAACTCCATCTAATTATTTATTTTTCCTTAGTTCTTCCAGGCTGAATGTATTATCAAGGTGAGCCCTGAGTTTGGACTGAATAGTTGTATCCAAGGTCTGACATTGTTGCTTATGAAGTATGGAGAATGAGTTCATAGAAAGCTTCTTCTTTGAGATGGTTAAAAAAACAATTTTGATAGAATTTGAAATTTCTCAGTTTGAAGTCGCTACATATCCTATACCCATTCAGCTAAAAATGACAAAAGATATTTTTACTTCTCAAAATGCTTTAAAATTAAAGAGTGTTAATGATTTCTATGCACCTTGTTTTGTGTCACAGCAGACTTGCATAAAATAGCACTAGATTCAAATTTACAGTCCTCATGCTACATGTGCCTGTTTGTTGATGAATCACGGTTGTCAGTCTTGATATTCGGTGATAGTTTCAGATTTTAGCTCTATTTTCATGCAAACTTTCCCACCTGGCAGCTCCCTTGTGCTGTTCACAGGCATTAACCTCTGTATAATTAAATCAGAACTTGTATGAATGTGTCCTTTTATTGTACCACCACTCAATTCTACATAATGAGCTGAGATTCTGTTCATTTGAAGTCATTAAAAAAAATCCTGTTGAAAACCTCTTATATAAACATTTTTTACCTTGCAAAATTATTTGGTTATTCAAAGATATGTAATCTTGTTACATTATTTGACAACCTAATACTGTGACAAAGTATTTGCCTTCTGCCAGATTTCTTCTATTATTGCTTTTTAAATGTAAGAGATCATTAAGAGTTTTTATATTAGAAAAATTATCCCCTGAGTAAACACAAAAGCAATCTTCAAATGATTTGAATTTAGTAAGACAAAATCTATCCAAACCAACTGGCTGCAAAGTGAAATTGTAATTACCCCCATTGATAAATCACAAATTAAAGGCACAATAAGCTCAATTTCTTTATTTTAGATAAAAAGAACTAAACAATTGTGATGTGAAGAACTAAAGGTAATATTTCAGATGTGGTATGATGTCACACCACATCTCTCTATGTTGTTCTCCAGTCTCTTGTTTACATAGCCATAGCTATCACTCAGGGCTCAGCCCCTCCCTACTCCTAAAATGCCACTGTCAGAGCAGCGCAGCATTGGAGAAACATGGTGGAGAGCACCCCCAGCAGATCAAAATGTGCTCTAGTTAACAGCATTATAAAGTTATAAGCTAGTTACTTCTTCACTAGAAATGTTCCTCAGAAAGGTGATGCTGTTTTGCCGTGATTTTATCCTTTGCAAGGAGGCGTGAAAAGGGAAAGGAGAAGCCGGGTGGCAGCTGGAGTGGAGGTAAAGAGGGGCTCGGCTTGTCACACATCTAGTTTTGGTCTACATACAGTGCTCAAACACCACCTAGTGGTTAAATATCACTTGTTGCTCCTTTAAGTATGATTAAACATATTTTTTGCTCAACTTCCCTAGATCTATTAAAAACCTGTGAGACAACATGAAGTAGACCAAAAGATCTCAAAAAGAAACAGGACGGTATTGAGGACTTGAGGTCCAGGAGGTCACAAAAGAGACCAGAACAACATCTAAAGCTGCTGGCCTGAGATATCTATTGCTAAGTGCTTTGATCTATTTGAATGAACTTGATGTTTTACCAGTGTAAAAAGCACCCAAAGCTACATCTTTTTCAGACATTTCTACAGAAAGCATGGTAGAAACCATTAAAAGGCTGAATGTAATTGTTTAATTTTCAATGTTTGAGTTAGTACCCTGTATTGTAATAAATCAATAGTATTTCCATGAATACTAATTGTGGTAGAAGGTATAGTTGGTGTAGGCGATAGGTGAGAATCTTATCAGACCTCTGCCTTTCCTGCCCTACCCTAGAGAGGCTTGGTGCAACCTCTTTAAAGCGGAAGAGCAAAATCAATGGAAGATGTCTGAAAGTAATTAAGTTATTTGGAGCTTAATGTTGACATGCTAAAGGCTTTTTAGAATACACTGCTATATATATATATATATATATATATATATATATATATATATATATATATATATATATATATATATATATATATATATTCACCAGTGTGAAAAGTTGAATACTTTTTATCAGTCTTTTCAGAAAAGTGATCTTTGTGTATTATATATATTCATTACACACCACAACATATTCCAATCTTTTATTTCTTGTAATTTTGATCATTATCACTTATAGATGATGAAAACTCAAAATTCACTGTCTTTTATGTAAATTACTGCATCGCTTCAGCACAGTATGGAGGGGATCAGCCTCTGGCACTGTTGAGGTGTCATGGAAGCCCAGGTTGCTTTGATAGCAACCTTAATATAATCTGTTATGTTGGGTCTGGTGTCTCCCATCTTCCTCTTGACAATACACCAGAGATTCTCTAAAGGGCTTCAGGTCAGGCCAGTTTGCTGGCCAAACAAGCACAGTAACACCAGGGTCACTGAACCAGCTTTTGGTATGGATTTTGCTTGACAGTTCTTGGCAGTGTGGGCCAAGTGTCAGTCCTGCTGGAAAATGAAATCAAGATCTGCATAAAGCTTGTCAGCAGAATGAAGCATGAAGTGGAATAAAATTTCCTGGCACGTGGCTGTGTTGACTGTGGACTTCAGGAAACACAATGGACCAAAACTGACTGTGGAAAATTCACCCTGGTCTTCAAGCAATGAGTATTCTGTGCCTCTCCACTCTTCCATCAGATTCTGGTAACTTGATTTTCAAATTAAATCTGAAAAGAGGACTTTGGACTGAAACCAGTCCAGTATTTTTATCTCCTGAGATGCTATGTGTAGGATATGTCTTAGTGGCTCATAATGCGGTGCCCCATGCCTCAGTTCACTCCTTGTGAAACTTCCCCAAATCATCGTGTGGATTTCACTTGACAGTTTTCACAAGGCTGTAGTTATCTCTGTTGCCGGTGCACCTTTTCCTTCCACATTTTTCTCTTCTACTCAACTTTCTCCGAATATGCTTGGACACAGGACTCTGAACAACCAGCTTCTTCAGCAATGACCTTTTGTTATTTTACCTCCCTGTGGAGGGTGTCAGTGACCATCTTCAGGACATCTGACAAGTCAGCAGTATTCCTCATGATGCAGTCTACTGACTCAGACTAAGAGACCATTTAAAACCTGATCATATCTCTGCAGGTGTTTAGAGTTAATTAGCTAATTAGGGCGTGACACCATGAGTTTCCCATATTTAACCTCTTAACAATATTCACATTTTCTGAGAAACCAATTCTTTTGTTTTCATTATCTGTAAGCTATAATAATCAAAGTCACAAGAAATAAAAGATTTAAATTTTTTACTCAATGCACAATTAATCTATGAAATACATGACTCTCACTTTCAGAACTGAGTTTAAAAAATGTTGAACCACTTCATAATACGGTTTTTTAAAGGAGAAGTCCAGTCAACAAGGAAATATCAGGGGATCATTAGCTATACCTAAAACTAATACGTTCGTGGTTATTTAATGAATTTAGCATTAATCAATAAGAAAAAAAAAAAGCATAAATTGTCATCTGGATCACTGTGTATGGGCCATTACTGGCCATATTTGGGCAGTAATGGCCGCCTGACATCACATCCTGTGACGTAACATTGCGGAGAGCCGACGGCAGTTTGCCGCGCTTTACAAGCAAATTCAATAGGAGCTGTTGTACACAGCTGCGAACAGAAACAATTATTTCGGATTTCCAGAGGACTTCAGAATCAGAATCAGACATACTTTAATAATCCCAGAGGGAAATTACTTTTGTTACATGCTCCAGATATACACACATTTTTATATATATATTTACAACATTCCACACAAAGTAGTATAAATATATACATATATAAGTCAATATATATATATATATATATATATATATATACATATGTTTAACTTTAAATCCAAGTAAAGTGATAGTGACTTGTGCAAGAACAGTGCAAAGAATAAATAAATGTCAGTTACAGTGGGGGGGGGGGAGGTGTCTGAATCCCTGAGGGAGGCGTTGTAGAGATTGATGACCACAGGCAGGAATGATTTCCTGTCGCGCTCTGTGGTGCATCTGGGTAAGAGGAGTCTTCTGCTGAAGGAGCTCCTCTGCTGGGCCAGTGTGTCATGGAGAGGGTGTGAGACATTGTCTAAGATGGACTGGAGCCTGGACAGCATCCTCCTCTCTGCCACGGTCGTCAGAGTGTCCAGCTCCTCCCCCACAACATCGCCGGCCCTCCTGATCAGTTTGTTCAGTCTGTTGTTGTCAGCAACCCTCAGCCCGCTGCCCCAGCATGTAACAGCAAAGAAGATCGTACTGGCAACAACAGACTCATAAAACATCCTCAGCATCGTCCCACGGATGTTAAAGGACCTCAGCCTCCTCAGGAAAGAGTCGGCTTTGACCCATTTTGTAGACCGCCTCGGTGTTTCTAGTCCAGTCCAGCTTATTGTTAAAGGGGAAGTCCGGTCAACAAGGAAAAATCAGGGTATCATTAGCTATAACTAAAACTAATACGTTTGTGGTTATTTAATGAACTTATCTTTAATCAATAAGAAAATAAAAACATAAATTGTCGTCTGAATCACTGTGTAAGGGGGCTGACATTACTGCCCATATTTGGGCAGTAAGGGGCATTTGACATCACATCCTGCAACGTAGAAAAGCGGAAGCGGCGACAGCATTTCTCTCCGCTTTCCATGCAAAGTCAATAGGAGCCGTTCTACACAGCTGCGATCATCAATAATTATTTCGGATTTCCAGAGGACTTCACCGCTGACATTCCCAAGAGCTATTGCTGAAGCAACAATGCCCACGTGCATGGCCATCGGATGTTCCAACACAACTGGTAAAAGTGGAAAAAACATAGCTTATTTCAACTTCCTGATTCATGAGCCACCAGGCTCGGCGCTGGATTGCCAACTTGAAGAGCGGATTTGCCATCTAACTTCTGGCCAGAGAGAAAACACGTCATATGCAGTGACCATCTCGAAGAAGAATGTTTTGAACATGACATGAGGGCGAGGATTTTCAGTAAGTTATTTTTAAATTTTCAATTTTTAATTTAGAAGTTACGGGGATGGTTACCGACCAGAGGGGCGGATGGATACCACATGGTATCCCTCCGCCCCAGCATGTGCTGGAATGCTTTTATATTTTATTATTTATACAATAATGACCACCTGCCCTATTTACTAGGGGGCAAATATATAACTTAAGTCACTTCAGCGCGATCTCTCCTCCACTGTGTGTGTATATATATATACTGTAGGACCCGACTGAGTTTGCAATGGAAATAGGTACGCTGGATTCCGTCAAAAGTCCGGTTTCTGTCAAGAAACTCTTCTAAAACATCCATATCGCTATCAGATGATGATGACTCCACGGAACTCTCATCACTGTCACTAAATACTTCATCACTCTCTGCTTCGTACAGAGCACCAGTCGCCATCTTGGAAAATAGTGCGCCGTGACAAACAGAGCGTTGAAACTTGCTCAACAGCGGGTCCGCCGAGTGACGTCAAAAAATGGGAGGTGACAGTACTATTCTTGACCAAGATGGATTCCTCCACATAAACATGATTAAATGAGAATTATTCTTAATTAAAAAAACGTATAATTGTTTGCACAGTATGTAGTAGTTTTATATTTAAAGTACTTTCAGCAGTTTGAATTCTGATTTTGACCGGACTTCTCCTTTAAAGTACACTCCCAGGTACTTATACTCCTCCACAGTGTCAACAGGGACCCCCTGGATAGAAACAGAGGTCACAGGTGTTTTTGTCCTCCTCAGATCCACTATTAGCTCCTTAGTCTTTGTCACGTTGAGCTGCAGATGGTTCAGCTCACTCCAAGTTACAAAGTTGCCCACCACAGTCCTATATTCACTCTCATCACCCTTTTCAATGCAGCCAACTATTGCTGAGTCATCAGAAAACGTCTGAAGGTGGCAGGACTCAGTACAATAGTTGAAGTCTGAGGTGAAAAGGGTGAAGAGGAAGGGGGAGAGGACAGTCCCCTGAGGGGCCCCAGTGTTGCTGACCACCCTGTCAGACACACAGTTCTGTAGGCGTATATACTGTGGTCTACCCATCAGGTAATCAACAATCCAGGACACGATGAGGGCCTCCACCTGCATCGCAGTCATCTTCTCATCCAGTAGAGCCGGACGGATGGTGTTGAAAGCACTGGAGAAATCAAAGAACATGATTCTCACAGTGCTCGCTGGCTTGTCCAGATGAGTGTAGACTCTGTTCAGCAGGAAGATGATGCTGTCCTCAACTCCCAGGCGGGGCTGGTAGGCGAACTGTAGTGGATCGGTGAAGGGCCTGACCATGGGCCTTAGCTGCTCCAGGACTAGCCTCTCAAAGGTCTTCATGATATGGGACGTCAGTGCCACCGGTCTGTAGTCCTGAGGGCCGCAAGGACGCGGCGTCTTTGGCACAGGAACGAGGCACGACGTCTTCCACAGCACGGGGGCTCTCTGGAGGTGCAGGCTCAGGCTGAAGACTAGGCTAAGTACTGCACACAGCTGGTAGGCACAAGCTTTGAGCACCCTGGGGAATACACCATCGGAGACCGCAGCTTTGCCGGAGTGGAGTCTGGTCAGCTGTCTTCTCACCAGGTCAGGAGTGAAGGACACTGTAGAGGTAACAGTAGGGGGAGGGGTGAGGTCCTCAGGTTGTGGAGCAGGGGGGAGGGGTGGAGTCGGTGGATGTGGATTGAGGTGGTGAGGAGCAGACAGGGGGTCTGTAAGGAGGAGTGGGGGAAGGTGGAGTGGTTGTTGTAGGGAAGCCAGCAGCAGAGAGTTGTGGGGGATGGGCCGCAGTATCAAACCTATTGAAAAATAGGTTCAGTTCATTGGCCCGGTCCACGCGACTTTCCAACCCCACACCACCACTAGACTTTTGGAACCCTGTGATGGCTCTCATCCCACTCCACACATCCCTCATGTTGTTGGTCCGGAGTTTATTCTCCAACTTTCTCCTGTATTTGTCCTTAGCCGCCTTGATTTTACGTTTGAGTACCCCCTGCACTCTCCTCACCTCCTCACGGTTGCCATCTCTGAACGCCCTCTTCTTCTCATTCAGAATGGTCTTTATGTCCTTGGTGATCCACGGTTTATTGTTAGCGTAACAGGTGACAGTCCGCACTGGAACATTGCAGTCCACACAGAAGTTGGTGTAGCCCGTGATGCACTCTGTGAGCCCATCGATGTCCTCCCCATGGGGCTCACAGAGTGCAGGCCAGTCAATCACCTCAAAGCAGGCCTGCAGTTGCCTTTTATGCAACTTTGGTCTTATTTTTTCTAAAGTCGCTTGTAAATTTCATGAGTTGTGGGTTGCAGTTTTTTTTGGGCTTGTTTCTGAAAGTGAAGTCGATTGTTTGGGGTCTAAACTAAGTGACGCTGAAATATCCCTCCGCCTCATAAAGCACTGCGGCTCATCCTGACAGGAGCAGAGTAAACTCAGAATGAGCCGATCTGCCCGTATTTTCGGCAGTTTACGGTTGCAATAACTGATGATAACTGCTGAAAGTAGATTAGGCGGTGCAGATCACCATTTGGAACAGAGATTGGTTCTAAAGATGAGTTTTATACTCATCTTATAACATTGCAGAACCCAACCCATAAACTGTACTTTAATGCTTATTTTTTGTCTTTTTATGTTTCTAAAATGTAAAATTAGTATTCATTTAAATTTAAATGCTTAATACCACGTCTATCTTTGTTTAAGGGGTTAAAAAAATATTTTGGCATGAAAACGGATATTTATTTACAAGGGGACAGATAGGGCATTGGGACTTGCTCTACAGTCGATCCTGCGACAAAACGTCACAAACTGGGAGGTGCCAGTACTGTTCTTCACCAAGATGGCGGCCCCCATAAAAGGACCTTCAAATGAAAATGACTCTTAATTAAAAAAGCTTATGATTTATTTAACAGTATGTAATAATTTTATATTTAAAGTACTTTCAGCAGTTTGAATTCTGATTTTGACCGGACTTCTCCTTTAAAAGTACCCCAAGTGGATGCTTCCACTGGCTGCTATTGTTATGGGTTTTAAAACCTTCTGTGTAACCAGGTGTGTAATCCCAGCATTTTGTATTGTAGAGATGTTAAGATTTACTGATTTGGATCCATTCGCCGATGCTCAAGTGCCAAATGTGATTGGCAGAGAAGCTGTGAAAAGATGCTGTAGCGGTGTTTAAATCCAGATGAACTGAGATTTCCTTGCAACAATAAAACTTGAGTTTTAGATTGATAAACACATTTGATGCACTTATTTGATTTTGGGGACATTCCTCTTGTTAAAATATAACCCGTGTTGGAGAGTAAATGACCAGGTCTGCTAAGCTGTCAGAGACTGGGTAAGATGTGTGCCAGAAACAACTCAAATGAAGCAAAAATGGTACAGGCAATGAAAATGCACAGCTTACTATTAATTAGCAAAACCTACCTTAGGAAAAACAACGCAAAATTCATTCAGTCCTTACAGTCAACATTTATAAAACAAATCTTTTTGAACATGACATTTATGTTTTATTGCTCATGGTGCAATGCAGTGCTGTTTCGCTGCTTACTGTTGAATAACTGAATGAGTGCTGATCATATATATATATAAAGTGGTCATGACATCACTTTATAAACCATTTCATGTGGTTGATATTTGCTGCAAATGTAAATGCTTGAAAGAATTTTATTACAAAAAAATAACCACCTTTTTTTAAGGGGTTGTTTTGGCAGGCCGGATTTCCCTCCTGAGTAAAAGGGTTGGATACAGTAATGATATGTGGCTCTACCTACTCGACTTCACTCTGAAAACTAGACCAAATGGCAGGAATTGGTCAGATTTTTTACAGGCCTACAGCTCTCACAGAGGTCTGATTTTTTTTTTTCATTCCCTTTTCTGAATACATAATGTATTGACTACTCTCAGGATGAAATAACCATTTCGCTCAGTATAACAAAAAGTGTTTCTGAACAGGATTACCAACTATACTAGCATTGATAAATCTGATTGTAAAATACTGAACTTTCAACATAAAAAAAAAGCATATACTTCCTGTTTGCCATGGTTGTATGTTGAAAAATGTCTGTTTATCAAAGTAAAACTGCCTTTAACTCTATTTTCTTTTCTGTTTTTTTTGTATCACTGGTTCATTAAGCAAACTGCTTTGGAGTTATTCTAAAGTGACTAATTATATTCTTTTCAAGCAAATTTTGAAAACTGTATCTTTTCTCAACCACCCAATTATTCTGAGCTTGTTACACATGTAATTGTTTTAGACTTGCCACAGTCTCTGATCAAAGCAAATTGCCAGCTGGATTGCTGCTGTTGAGGTGTACACATATTTGAGCTTTTTAAATTTACAATGAAATTATGAAATCACCAACTTTTATTTACCATATTTAATGCAAGCTTATGTTACCTGTGCTTTACTTAATCTTAGGCTAGAACAGAAGATTCTCAAAGGTGGGCTCTGGGAGCAGAGTAAGACACTGAACACCAGAAATAGATTTTTGTTGGTACCATATATTGTGCAGAAAGAAAAAACAACAAAGAAGACAACAACAAGACAAACAGATATTACACTTAGCATACTGTTCTTTTTAGTCCTTGTGTTTTTCCTCTATATGGATTAATATAAGCAACTAACGCATTTAAGTTACAGGGATAAAAATGTTTCTTTTATGACTTTTTTTGTTTTTCACTTTTGCTTCATACCTCTCATCATACAGGAACAAAAATAATGCTCTAAGTAAATTTACAATTTTGTATATTTTGTGAATAAATAAATAAATGGATAAATAAATAAATATTGAATCCCTAACTGTCACCATACCCCTGGGCTCCTCGTGTTATATAGGAATATGCTCTCTTTTCACTCAAAAGAAAAAAAGAGAGATAGCAGCCTAAGAAAAGCCAAATAAAAAGTAACTTGATTAGGGGAAAAGGGACTCAGTAAGACGGAAGAAAGTCTAAGATCTTTAACTGGTGCTCCTTTGCATATAAATGAGAGATTAGACAGAAACTATATCTTAGTGCCTATTAGAATACATATGCCTAATTACAATATATTCATAAAGTCAGAGTGTAATTTCCACAAAGGAGATTACAAACGAAGCACAAGGTCAGAAAAAGACCCTTCTGTTCTCTCATATCATTAGGATGATGATGCTGATGCTGCAAAGAACATGACTCACGCTCATTGGTTCTCCTCAGAGATTATGGTTTTTAAGACTGAATGCAAAACCAGTAATAAAAGCAAGATGAGTAAGTACTCATGAGTTTTATGTTAATAAAGTAAATGAAAATATGAAAGTAAGGAGATAGTTTATTTGAACTTTTAGAAAATGATTAATGTTCATGAATTATGACAATCAACCTCAGCTGAAATAAGGTATATTAATCCCCTGAGTGTGTTAAAAAATATTGTTGATTTTCTCACTCTTCAAAACCTTATCTAAAACATAAAAAACAAATATACAACTCTCAACGAAGGTTACAGTACATTAAATGATATATATTAGGAACAAAAGTTACTTCCTTATGCTTTTAAACGTAAGTTTTGCTGGTAATGAAAGGTTCCTCTTAACTCTTTATAATTCAGTTTTTTATAAAATATCTAAACAGATGCCTTGTTGACCAAAAGTATAATTATTCTGTGGAAATATGCCTGTTAAGATTAAAATATAACTATCGGATAATAATGATACATTTCCTAAATAATTCAGCTTGCTTAGTTTTTCTTTTTTGCCAAACAACTGCATTTATGACAAAAGCTGCGTGAAACATATGTTTTTTGTTCATAGAGTTGCACATGCATCCTAGCGAAAACACACAGTATACTTTTAAGTACATTAGTTCAGTGCTTTGTCTTTTCAACATGAACTGTTTGCTTCCCAAATTACATATTTTCTAAATTAACTGTCACATGGAAAAATCATTGAAAATTCCTTTTCCGGCAAGTAAATGTCTCAAAGCTCTTATGCCTGGTAATGCTCAGTTACATTCTTGTCATTTGAATTTTAATGGATCTGACTTCTCTGAGTCCTGTCTTTCAGGTACTCCAAAGTCCTTGGATTAAATAAAATTAAATCATCCCCAAAGCCAGTCCAATTACAGTTAACTCTATTTTAATTCGTCCAAAAGGTGACTTGACAGGAGACATTTCAGATGCCGGCAGGTTTGGGAAAAAAAGGCTTTCAATTATAGAGATAATAGATAGGAAGGGTAATTTTTTTAATGAAACTGAGAAATTCAAAGAAATAGAAGAAATATAAATAAAAATATAAATCATTATGACCGAACATAGTTTATTCTTATTTTTTTTTTAATCAGCTCCTCTTCTTCTGCAACTATTACATAAGGTATATTTGTTAAAAGTTAGCTTGACATAATTGTCTTCTAATCTGTGGACGGCTACATAAACAAGTTTTTATCACATTACTTTGTGGGGTAATATTTATCACATATCACGTCTGTCTTTTCTTTAGAGAGTAAATATGCTTCTTGTTTTATATGTTAGTTGAAGTCCCAATGCACTGAAGCACAAAGTCTCTTCTGCTGCCATAAGACAAAAACAACCTCCACCACAAAGTCAGGTAATGTCTTAATCATGACAGTTTATGATACTCTAACTATTGTTCAGATCAAATAAACAATAAAATAAGGGCAATTAATACAAATGTCGTTTGAGGCGGTTGTTGAAGACCCAAATGGCAACAGTACATGGACAGATGGAATGTGGAATTAGGAATTTAGTATTAGGAAAACCTATAACACACAGGGAGAATGCACAGGAACTGGGGCATCAGTAGAATGTGAAAACTGAAAAGTGAAAAGAAGCGATGAGTAACAGGGAAACCAACTCATGATAAGGTGAGGTGAGGACCCAAGCACACGACAAGGTTTAGGCAAAGCAAGTTTAATGGTAAATAAAGGGAAACTTACAAATTATTCTCACACAGGATATATGGCATGAAACACAGGAATGGGATCATATGGAGCATGGAAATGGAGAAACAGGATGCCAGGAGGCATAACCTCACGGAGTAAGCTGTAAGAACCAGAAATGGAGATGATATATACTGAAGAGAAAACACGCAGAGGAAGAGCTAATCAAGAGGGATGAGGAACAGCTGGGACTGAGTGAAGGGAGAGCAATCAAGTGAATGAGAAACAGCTGAAACCACTGAGAGCCGAGCAGCTGAAGTGAGGAGTGAGCTAAACAGGAACTGAAGGGAAAGACGGAAGAAACTAAACTAGGAATATAACAAATTATGCATAGAACGAACCAAGAACAGAATCTACAAACTAACCTACAGAGAACTAAAATATAAATAAACACTTAAGTATAAAAAGCATAAGAAAATAACTAAAGAAAGCACAATCTGGGAAAGATAAGAACTAGTCAAACTACATACACAACAAAACAGGAAATCAAAACACAAACACCCGGAGATCATGATAAAACAGGTGAGTACAATCAACAAAATGCAAAGCAACTGAGGGAAGACTCTAAGCAGGAAACTGAGGATGAATATTGGAGACAGAAGAAAGTGAATCCAACTAACCAAAACCTAAGGACTAATACCAGCATAACAGGCTAAAGCAAACTGGACAGAGCAGGACACAAAAAACAACTAAGAAAGTCAATACAACAGAATTAACTAATATGGAGAGACAATAACAGAAAAATTATCTAAATACACATTGGACCCAAGGCACACAGGTGTGGATCATAACAATAAATCTATAAATATTATTAATAATTATTTATACATAAGTAGATTATTCATTTTAATATATCATTAACATACATTAAATGGAAAACTGAAACATTTAATCCCATCTCTGATGTATTTATGATTTGAATCTTTAAATCTCTTTGAATCTTTGATGTACCTAGCAAGATGAAAATATACATTATATTACTTAGTTGGACTGATTATTCTGGATTTCAATGAAAAAAGTGTTATTTTCCATAAACCAACCTAAAAAAATGTCACTTTAAACATTCTTATCCACTCCAATTCAATACATTACAACATGCATTCTAATGAGGTTTGTCAGAATAAAAAGGACCTTTTTTTAAAATATAAACATTTAAGCTGGTTTTAAACATACTTTTAATGAAGCCATTATTTTTATAGTCATTTTTATTAGTCATTTGTAATAATCTGTATTATCATGTTTTTATTAGATGTATCTATAGTCATGACAATTAACAAAAGCAAAGGCTTGACATTTTTTAATCAGCTTCTCTTCGTCTGTAACTACTGCATAAGGTATATTTGTTAAAAGTTAGCTTTTAACAAATATACTCTGTGACCAGTATATGTGTAATTAATCTTTTCTAATGTTTCACATAGTGAATATAACTAGTGAGATGAGAGATTTATAATAATATACTAATCTATTGAATTGGTCTGTGTATGTTGTTCACCCTACTCAAGTAAAAAAAAAAAAAAAAACATCAACCCCACCAGCAGTTTTCGTTACACTACACTGAAGTAGCACTCTGTGAGTGAGGCCTTGGTCATTACAAGGTACCACAGAGAAGGCAATAACAGGTGAGAAGCAAACTGCTCTACAAACTATTTCAGCACACTGTGTTTAAAGACAGTTGCTCTTGACAAGAATCCTTCTCAGATTGCCGTGCTGGACATGGATGGGTCCAATGCCAGCACCTGGCTTTCTCCTGTGTGTACAGATTTACTGCAGTCTGCAGAGGTTAATCAACAATCACACTCTGCTTTCTGTCTTTCATCTCAGCCCTCTGTTGAGAGCTCGGGCCTCATCTGGGGGGAATATTGGCAGAGTGTTTGTTCCTTGATTGGCTTGCTGGAGCAATCCATACAGATGTGTCTGTTGTGTCCATGTGGATCAAATTTTGAGAAGGACCAAGACGGACTGAAGCCATCAGATCGTTCTCTAAATGGCCTTCTGGTCCAGGGAATTGCTGTCTCCAAAGCAGTGTGCTCATTGATCCTCAATAAGGTGTTAACTCTTGATGAAACTATCAGAGCTTTCTATCAGTGCTTCTACCAGCTGTCCAGTTAAATATTTTATTTTCAGTAGAAGTAGGTATGAATATAATAACCCTAGCAGAAATAGTGGTTGAGCTAAGAATATCTCATTTACTGCATCGTAATTGTTTTCCAAAAAGCTGAATTCTAACAGAAAACAAGTTATTAGTTTTGTACCGTTTTGGCATCTAGGAAATGTGTTCTAAAATATCTGAAAAACATCTGTTACTTTCTCTGGCTTGTCCAGGGTTTTAGATTTATAACAGCGAGACGTTGAAGTGGAATACAAAATGTCCCTTTCAGTTTGACATTCAACTTAATAATAAGACAGCGGATTCAGGCATCTTTCTGTGTAATCCTGTTTGCATCATTTCCTGATTCAAAACTTGAACGTTTAAGATCCTCTAAAGGAAACCTCCGTATTCAGCTTTGACCCATTTTTCACTGTGACCTCTATGAATATAATAACTCAAATGATTCAGATTTGTGGTATGAGGTCAGAGTTATAGTAGCTGGCCGAGCTACAATTTCTCTTTAATCTGTCATAGTTATTGCTGTAGCTATGGCATGACAGTTCATGTTCCCTCATCATCCTCTCCACTGACCTTCATGTTTCATTTAGTGAGCCACCTCTTTCTCTGGGTTTATAAATATAATATATTGTCCTGCTGTTTATTTAAATTGATACTCTAAGGTTAGAGCTTTAAACATAATCCATAAGCCTTACCTGTTTGCAGACATTTCTAAAGGTTGTCTGAACAGGATAAGGTGAGGGAAATTACTGCAACTCTAAATCATTCTAAAGATCACACACCAGAACACATACACTTAGAGATTACAATTTCTCTTAATATTCAACGACTTATTTTATTCTTTACAATATTTTGAGAAACCTCTTAATACTTTCCTTGAAAAATATAAGACTCCAACAAAACTCTAATTAAGGTAATACCGTGCACATTTATCTTCTGTGTGAGTAAAGAGTTGAAGTATATAGTAAAGTTAAACAGCTTGGGTTTAACAGCTCCAGGGCTGTTCAACATCTTGCCATCATTTGAGTGCAAGCGATCTGTGAAAAGCACTGTTCTTTCAAATCTTTTCTCTTCTTGGTTTTAGATCTTGGCTTCTCACAGAGACCTCTTATTTCAGAGCCAAATCTAAATCCCTGCCGGCTTAAACCACCAAGACTCAAAAGTATGGCTTGGATCGGTTGAGATCCCAGATAAACTCTCACACATTAATTAGATTAAATCAAACATACAGCTGACTAATATTACTTTTTGCTATTATTATCTTCAAACACAGTCTTTAAAATATAAAATTTAAGTTGTTTTTGTCTGCTGAGTCTTTGTGAGGAGTTCTCTCCCCGTCTGATGCACATGCAGCCCCTGTGACTGATTCCTGCTGAACGTTTGCTCTGTTCCACTCTGGCTTTCCTGTCTGAAAAATATTCTCAAAGACGTAGAAGAAGCAAATGCGATTGGGAACCTTTTTTTTTTCTTGGTTGTGGCGTGACACTAATTTACTTCCCCTCTCACTTCCAAGGCAATTAGCTTTGAAGCTCCTCAGAAACTATTCTTGCAGAAGTCGATAGCTAGCATGGCGAGTCAGAATTTAAGCTGGTCCGCTGGGCGACGGCTGATAAAAATATGAAATGAGGTTACAGGGAGAAACAGAAACCTAAAAGACTAAAGAAAGCAAGTGACTTGGGAGATACTAAAGATAATCTAGTATTGGATTTCATGTGATGCATTTTCTGCAAAAAAAAAGAGGGAATAGCCTTTTTAAGTGTTTAAATAAAAAACACACATTTACCCATTTCAGAGCTCTAGGGAGCTGACCTCTCAATCAGTTAATCAATAAAGAATAATTGGTTTCCAAATGATTTGATGACTGTTGACTGGTTGTTCCTGGCTCAGTGTCGAACAAATCAAACTTCCTTCAGCACTTTAGATGTAACTCACCGGAGCAGCAGGAGGTTATTTCCTTTTCATCATCACTGTTATTTTTCTAGTTGTTTATATATAAAACTTTTAAAGCTATAGTTGGTAATTCTGTTCAGAAACACTTTTTGTAATACCGTGTAAAATGGTCTTTCCATCCTGAAAGTAGTCAATACATTATGTATTCACAAAAAGAAAAAAAATTGCTTCCAGTGGGAGCTGCAGGCCTGTAGAAACTCTAACCAATCCATGCCCCTCGGTCTGAAGGGCATGGACTGGTTAGAGTTTTGTTCCTGCTTTCATTCCCCTCTATCCCTCAAGTTCCAGGAGTATTGCCAAATCTATTGGTTGTCCCACATGCCAATCATTCTGACGCGCTTACATAATGGCAATGTCCGTGCTCGTTACTTCATAGTTTCCGCTTGCTGGCTGTACATGCACACTTCTAATGTTTATGTATCTTTTATTTCAGCGGTTAGCCGTTCATTGTAGCTCTGCTGCTCTCACCGTAGACTTTGAACATGGCTGAGAGTTGCATGAAGCGAACCACATTACTTTTTATGAAAAAAAGAGGAAGGACTCAGTAGAAAGAAATTAGACCAGAGTGGATTTGGGAGATTTTTTTTTTTTTACACGTGATCCTCCTGAAGAGTGGAAAAGCAAAGTAACAAGGTCTTGTGTATGTGCAGTTATTCAAAAAGGGACTTGAGGAAACTTCTGGAAAAATCGTCAACCCTAGCTAACAAGACAAGCTGTATGCTTATCCAATCATCCACCCATCAATTATTCCTATTCAATTCAGTTCAGTCTTGGAGAAAGGGGAACTATAATGTTTGATTAATAATGTTCACATCTTTTTCATGTATTAGTCTATGCACTTTCAACATAATATTGTTTGTAGTCGCCATATCTACTTGCCTATGTAAAGATAAACATGTGTATTTTAGATATTGGGGTTTTATTTGACATTGTTTCTATTAAGCTTTCTGATTCCTGTAAATGTTCACAGCCCTTTTACAGTAACAGTTGCATTCAAATTTGTATTCATAGCTTGATATTATGTATGGTATATTTTATGATTTAGCTTTATTATACACTTAAACCATGATGAGAAAAAAACAGCTCAGACTACTACTGAATGCAAATAAAACCAAGGTGATGTTGTTTTCCAGCAAAAACAGAGTGCCTGCTAGTTTACCTTCAATTGTGTCCTCAAATGTTTTCTCTACTTAGCTTGTGTCCTCCTACAAATACCTTGGGAGAATAATTGAAAACCTACGTTTTAAATAGATTTAAATTTGGCTTCTTTTTCAGAAACAAGTCATGTTTTTTTTCTTTTATACCAGGAAACATCTGAACACCCACAACCTTTTTACCTGTTTTAGAATATGATGGCATTTAATATATGAATTCCTCACACAATTCCCTTCATTTATTAGGTCCAGCTTATTGTGTTGGTCTGATTCATGACTAGATGGAGATCTTACCCAGCATTGCACTTTGTATTACTTAGTTAGTTAGTCATCACTGTCTCTCTCATTGGTGCATTTCTATCCATAAATCCATTCTTGGCTTACTGCTTCCATATTTATCTTCTTACATGTCATCTAAACACACCAGTTGCAGTGTGCGATCCCAGGATGTTATTGCTCTCTGTGTTTCCTCGGTCCAGTTTGGAAAATCAGCCTTCTCTTACACTCCACTTTCAACCTGGAATGACCGTCCACAGGAACTGAAACAGTTAGATCAAATCTCTCTGGGTGATTTTATTACTCAGTCAAAAACATCTTGCAACAACATCAGAAATGTATTGTCCTTTTATATTTTTATTTTTTGGTTAATCAATTAATATTTAAACATTGTGTCACTGTCTTGGATTAGTGATCTGTTTGAGGTTTTAAAAATGTGTTAACAGGTCTCTCTTGTAAATGAGAACTCGTGTTTATTTATTCAGGTAGTATACCTGTATAAATAAAGTATAACGTCTTAATATTATTATTATTATTATTATTGGTAGTAGTAGTAGTATTAATAATAATAATAATTGTTATTTTTATTCTAAGACTACCAGACAATAATTCTTTTCATCAAGCTTTAGAATTAGATATGGATCACAATCAGAAAATATACAGCTCCATGAATTTGAACATTGTGAGAAGGGATTTTTTTGTCAGAAAGTGAAAAGTCATGTATTATGCAGATTAATTACACAGAGAGTGAAATATCTTAAGCCTGCATTTGTTGATGATTTTGGTTTACAGATTACATAAGATCAATAAAAAAAGGATATTTTAAACAAAAACGTCAGGCTTTATAAAAGTATGTTAATTTCTATACACTCAATAGTTTGTTGGGTCTCTCTGTCTAAGATAGACAGAGAGTTGAATCTAGGGCCTCTCTGTCTTGTTTGTGACAATAGAAGTACCTTTTAAAAATAACTTTTTAACAGATATTACCAAATTCTTTATTTAGTCCTCATCTCTATATTAAAACACTTTCTTTATTGGCTTGATGTAATATTCTAATCTAAAATGTTGTGTTTTCATTAGCTGTAAGTAGAAAATTATCATAATTAACAGATATGAAGCCAGTGTGTAATTAATCAATATAAAGTGTTTCACTTCGTCAATACAGTTACCAAATTGAATTAGCTTTTCAATAATACTGTAAATTATTGAATATGACTGTATGCAGTAAATTATTATAATAGCAAAGACTTTCTTTTTTGAAGTGAGGAGATGATTTATTTATTGCAAGGTAGTGTCAGGAATGGGTCTTAGATTCTTTACCTTCCATCGTATTAATACAAATGTTTTAAGACAATCTGATAACCTGTTTGAACCATGTCATTGCAAACATTTTAATTGTGCACTATTTGGTCCAAAACTATATCACAAAAATACAGCTCAGTAAGCTGTGATTTTTTTTATGGATGGTTAAACTCTTTATTTCCATGGAAACATTCTAAGGGAAAATTCCTTGAATTGGGTCCTTTGGGGTTTGTTATAGCTGTCTGTTTATGCCACAGTGACCCTGAAAGTAATATTTCTAAGTAGCTTTTATTTTCTGTAAGGACACAAAATGCTAAATAGAACAGTAGCAAGAAGGACTGTTTGTCAGGCCACACTCTTTTCGAGGATGTTTAAACAAATCAGTTTCTGCTTTAACAAGTAAATTTGCCATCGTTTTATAGAGAAAAAAAAATGTGCCAAGTAGTGTACAAACAGATAATGGGAATAATTTTCCTTTTTCTTTTTGAGAAATAAAATGACTCTAATTAGGCAAAAACCTGTAAGATATTAAAGCACTGTTTCCAAAATAAATATTCCAAGGTTCAGGTGTGTATTTATTCACAAAAAGGACACAGATTTCCTGATGTAGCCATCTTGTACGCAAAAAAGCATACACATAATTAAAACATTTATTGCAGTAGCCATATACCTGTAGAGTAACAAGGATTAACTGTTTCAGTATTGGTGAAGTCAAACACCCTCACAACTAATAAACATACTGCGTTAAGCAAATCACTCCATCCCACTTAACATTTTTATATTGTGACATAAATGTGAAAGTGCTTTACAAACGGAATTACTCTTTATGCACAACTCAGCTCTACCCACCACCCCCATCTCAAAAAGAAAAAAAATAAGGTAAAGGAAAGACAAAAATGACAAATTTAATTGTATAAGGTATATCTTTTAGCATGCTTTTTTCCATTGTGTATTTGCCACCCATGCTGTGAAAACCAACCTTTTCAGATGGTGAAATGACAATTTATCTTTCATGGTTGACACAGTCTGTCCATGTCTTTTTGTTGTTGTGTGGTTATGTCTTTAAATTTGGCAAAAAATTCAATGCATAAGGCTTTTGATTATCAGACCAGACATTTTCTGTAGCCAACATGATCTTGTTACTTAAATAAGCAAAATTCAGTGTTTGAAGAAACATAATGAAGGCACAGTGATTAAAGTGTTATCTTTACCTGTGTTTTCTTATGTATGGAAAATAATAATCTGTGGAAATAATACATATATATGTATATTTACATACATAGGTCAATAAATTGCAGGTACTACTGAGATATCGCACTCAGTTAAATCACAAATTGAAGAAAATCTATACAGTAAGATCAACTTTAGATAAAACATTTAGCCATTTACAAATATATTGCTATTTAATTGTACTAAACACTTTCAAAATCAAATAATTTCAGAGCTTTTCAGTTTTATAATGCACATGTTGAGCACTGACATCCTTCATAAAGCATTTTGTTTTTGTTTTTCTAACAGAAAAAAAACTAAACTGATTTACCTTTGAGATTTTGCAGCAGTTGAATAAAATTTATATGGCATATAGGTGACAGTAAATCACGTGGCAAGATTTTGTTTAAATAAAAATCGAGAAACATATTTTAGATAAATGTTTTCATGTTGCAGAATATGCCATGTTAAAGACCTTTGTCCAGCTGAAATTGTCAAATTCTGATGAGAGGTCATTATGATGACAAAAGCCAAGAACTGTCCTACCCACTGTGAATATTACAGATACATGATTGTGATTAATAAGTATTATTTACAAACACAGAGACAATGACAGAATAAACAAGTGTCCACAAACAAGTGTTATAAGAACAACACTTTCTTGAAACATAATCACATTGTTCTTTGATTGTGTTGAATAATATAGTCCCAAACAGCTCAATAACAATCACACCACAAAGATTTGTATATATTGGTCTGCCAGTCATTCCCCGCTTCCTTTTTTCAGTTTTATGCAGGTCCTTCTTCCACATGTCCCCACAAGAAGTGGACAAAAAAAGTTTTTGTGGAGAATCACAGCAAAAAAAGGCTTTGTGTGGAGCTGTAGAAGCATTTTAGTGTGGAGAACTAAGCATCAGCACTATTTTGTAGCCTACACAGTACATGTGGTTATTTGACTGCAGAAGCATCAACTTAAGTGGGAAGAAATGAGACGAAAGATAAACCAAGGAAACACAGGGTGAGCCCAGGTGAGAATCTTCACATGTTTTCTCAGATTTCTTGCAGCAAAGGAAAGTTTGTTTTATAGCTGCTGGTCTTTTGGACTGTCTGGACAGGATGCGGCTTGGCAAGACTTCAGACTCACCAAAGGAATATCAGCCCTGCTGCTGGTGGTGAAGTGTCCCTCCCCACTCCCAAACTGCTTCCTGTCGCCAAAATGGTCTGACCGTCCACTTTCATTTTTCCAGGTTCTGGACAGAGTGTGTCCATTGAGGAGTTTGTCCTTCTGACCCCACTCCCGCTGAGAGCCAAAGCTAGACACGGGCGACTTAGGCTGCTGGTATGATCCTAATGTGGGAGGCATCCAACAGTTGTCTGAATGTCCCAGGACAAGGCACTCCTGTGTGCACATCTCTGTAGCTTCCACAAGCCCACGCGGTCCCAGGGGTCCATCTGAAAAACAAACACACACAAAACAAACATTTTACAGCACAGAGTCTTTTGATTAAATAACCTTTTTTTATCATTTAAGAAACTTGGAGGAGAGCAAGGAACTGTTTCAAAAATAAATCAGATGAAAATAGTACATTTGGGGATTTATTTATTTTGCAAGATATTTTAGTTATAACATATTTATTCCATCAAACATTTCTGAAAAAGGAGACTTAATTAAACATGGTTGTGGTAGTATGAGAGTATCGAGTTGTTTTGGCTCCATGACTTTGCTATGATTGATAGAAACATAAATTCAGATCACTAGCACAAAATCCGGAGTTTCCAAGCACATCAGGTCGTAAACAGCTGAATGTATCAAAAATAGAAAAATAAAGCCTATGAATTGATCAAGTCTAAGTAAGGTCTTAAATCCTTAGGTCTTAAGATGCTGTGGTGTAACCTTAAACAGGCAATTTATACTGGAAAAGTTAAAACCATTATCCAAAAAAGTGTGCCAAAACACTGCTAAATGTGAAATATTCATTGCCAGTTATTGTATAATTGTATAAATAGCTGATCCTGTTGCCTCCGGGAAGTAAACAGGTGGTTTTGGTGGGTGACTCAACATAGCTTTAAGGTACAATTACTTTTTACATAAAGCCAAGGGGGTTTGGATAGCCTTTCTTTTAATAAATTAAATAAAAATTTTAAATTAATTTTGTATTTACTCAGGTTTACTCTGTCTAATATTGAAATTTGTTTAATCATTTGCAGTACTTGTGATAAAAAATAGCTAAATCTGGAGCTCACTGACATTCATACAAGAAACTTTTATTATTTGTATTACTTATATAGATAGTAGAGCTATATGGCCCAAAATGTGATCATGCCTTTCCTGCAGTAAACTAGTCAGTTTTAAAAATAAAGTAAGAAAAATGGAAATGTCCCATCTCATTACAGCCATTATTGGCCCTAGATAAATTCTCAGAAAGTAAAACGTTTATAAAATTCAGAAGTTAAATTATTTTAATTCAAACTCTGCAATTTGCAAACTATAAAATTTATGATCTTCTTTTTTTAAACAAAGTTGACTCTCACGCTCTAATTACTATGTGTTGTTGGCTAATTAAACAAAAATTGTACCTCTGCATTAAAACTAAATTTCATCATCTAATTATGGGCACTTTCCACTCAAACGCTGGCTCATTTAGTTTTGCTTAAGTGTAATAGAAATAAAGTTTTTCATCAGAATTAATCAACATCATGCCTGAATTAGCATTGCAAAATAAATACTTATAACTTCTTAACTTATAACTCTCTAAGGAGAGATGACATCAAAACGTATATTGGCAAGGTCCTCCTTTTATTTGATTTTGATTTTTTGCTGTGGCTATTCAACTGTGATTAAAAGAAAAAAAAATTCCACTGAGATCTTCTACTTGAATTCTGCGGTTTAACTTTGCAAAAGCAAGAGGAGGTCTGTCATTTCTGTGCTTAAATGATGGAGACTAATAATTAACCTGTGGAATCAGGCACAGATAATTGCATGAAGAACTGTGAGGGCTAGTAATGCATTGTATCAAAATGAAGACAGGATTAATTTCTTAAATAAGGATAAAGATTGCTGAGCAAACATTCTAGGAGCTGTTAGAGAAGGGAGATTGCAAAGAAAGGAGGGGCTGAGATTATGTTCAGGATCTGCAGTGAGGAGCACAGAAACTACTTACAGACCTGCCATTTATGTGACATTTAGCTTTTTTGTATTGGTAGATAAATGGCTACTGAAAGCATCACAGTCATGATGTCACTGATGGCATTTCCTCCAACTCACAATACTTGGGAAATTATGGAACATGAATAGTTCATGCATCAGAGTGTATCTAAATGCAGGATTAGTATTCTGTGTGTTAATTACCAATTTACAACACTATGATGTCTGTATTTCACTTTGCTCTTTCAAAAGCAAGCAAGCGAATATCAAGGACACATTGTGCTATTCTATTTGGTATCATATTTCATGTGATAAACATGACCATTTGCATGTAGACATTCAGAGGCCCTGTAGGCAACTTAAATAATTTGAATCAACCCTTTCTCTTCTAATTGGCACATACCTTCTCTTTTGAGGAAATTTACAGATAATTTACAAATATCGTTTGATATTGTCAAGCAGACCAACTAATGTACATGGATGTCTAAACTCACACACTGCTGAATAACGATTATATTTTTTAACCTTTCTGATCTGAATATTTTATTAGGACAATAGTAAACATGCAAACTGGACCACATAATCTAAGACAAAATATTTCAAACAAAGTCTTATCACTACACATCAGTCAATGTTTTTTGTTTGTTTTGAATTACATAAATATAAAGAAAAAAACATATATGCCTAGGCTTGTCGGTTAAATTATAACAGAAATACTTAGATCTGGAATCTTTGGCACTCAGTCTCTCAATTAAGTTCACACACAAAAATACAATTGAGAGTTAACTGTGAGGTAATAATTAACTGCAATGAAGCTGAACATTTAATGCATTTACAGTTGAGCTCAAAATGTATTTATTTTATTTAGGTTTAGGTTTAGTTATTTATATATTTTATTTTACCGAAGTTTGTCTTCTTATGGAAAAATGTATGTTTTGTAGAATCTGTGGAGAAAGCTAAAGATTGCAAGCCAGCCTTCCAACCTTAAAGATTTGGAGCTGAAGTTTTTGTTTCTTAAGCTACTCACAGTTAACCTGACTCTCGCCAGATGTATGTCGCTCCGCCTAGCTTCACTCACATACATCTGGGACATCTCCCATAGAGAGTAATTTCTCCAACCAATTTTATGGTCTGGCCAATCAGGACGCAGGGCAGGAGTGGAGTTCATGGATGTGACGTAGTGGAGAAGCGACCGTGAGATTCCAACAACAATGGCGGCTCGCATCGAGGAAGCAAGCGTTAGCATTGATGCTGCTATTTCTTCCGTGTTTCTTCCTAGTATTGTTTCATTAAAAGAACATCAGAGAACGGCTCTGAAGGCTTTTGTTGGTGGAAACCATGTTTTTGCCCTTCTCCCGACCGGATTTGGCAAGTTTTGTTTTCCGGGGCGCGTCCGTGGTGGACGCGGACGCGCCCCGGAGCGGTTAGCGTTTAGCGCAAACCATATTAGGAGGCCTTTAGTCCTCAACGCGGTCGGCCCGGGATCGACTCCGACCCGCGGCGCTTTGCCGCCTGTCTTCCCCCCTCTTCTTGTCAGCTCACTGTCAATGAAACGCGTGCCACTAGAGCCGCAAACACATTAAAAAAAAAAAAGTTTTGTTTTTTCCTGCGTCGCTCTCACAGCGTCACGGGTTAGCTTCGGTGTGAGTGGTTGAAATAGCACGTCGATAAAGATGACAGACAAGTGGCTTATCCAATCATATGCAAGGATTTTTCATAAGGCCCAGCCTTCAATAAAGGCAATTCCTATGGAGATGTCCCAGATGTATGTGAGTGAAGCTAGGCGGAGCGACATACATCTGGCGAGAGTCAGGTTAACTCACAGTCCCTCTGCAGTGAGGAATTTTAATGTCTTTCTGAATGGCTGTCTTAAGTTGAGCAAACAGGTGAATGTTATCAAGTCCAGGTTTTTCCAACTATGACTCATTGCTAAAGCAAAGCTCTATCCCTCTTTAAGCATCTCGAGAAGGTTGATCCTATGTTTATAATCTCTTACATTGAGTATTGTAATGCTACTGTATATATTGGTCTATAACCAGTGGAGAGTCAATTGGGCTTCATAAAATAAAAACACTGCTTAGTTTCCCTTCGTACTGTTCACTTAGCCAGGTCACCTGTCTCCAACACCCATCCTTCCAGCATTTATAAATAGTTCAGAACGTTGCATCTTTCAGCTGAGACAAAGAAGCATGACCACATAACTTGGATCTTAAAATCTCTTCATTGGCTTCCTTGCATTGGTTGTAAAGTTTTATTAACTTTTAAAGTAGAAAATCCTATGCTTTTACACATCGTTGAGTGCTCTCCGGTCAACTAGCAAGATTATCTTTCATGTTCTGAGATTAAAGTTAAGAAGTAAAGATAATCGAGCTTTGTCTTTGGTCACCCTAAGACTGTGGAATACCTTACCTTAACATATCTGTGATGCTCAGAGCACAGAATAATTTAAATGTCAGTCAAAAGCTTTTCTCTTTTCCCTGGCTTGGGACAGATTGAATATGAGATGCTAAAACGTTATTGGAAGTCAAAACTAGTCTTGCTTTTATTTTGTTTTATTTAAGTTTTATTCTCTCTGCTATTCTATGGTTGTCGATGAATTTCTGAAGTACTTTGAATAATGTGAAATTTAAAATGATTTGACATTTGGTATGGTTTTATTATCTTTTTTTTATGAGATGCCTGTCTCACTCTCTATTAGAAACAAACTTCTTAATTGTATGAAAAATAATGAAACATTTAAATCTGCCAAAAAATTTAAATAATTTCGGGCTGAACTGCAAAAGCTGCTTTGTTTCTTCGTTTTTTTATAGAAGCCCCAAGAAAGTCATGCTAATTCCTGCTATTTTGAAAAGCTGAAGACAGATAAGCATAACCACGGCGTAGCACTTCAGCTCTGGATATCACACAGCTGGGGATGACCATGTATTCCTGCTTGACAAATAAACCTGTAAACTTAAGCCAGATACTGTGTTGCCACGGTGATGAACAAGAACAAAATTATTTTAGGACTTTTGCGGTACTTTTAAAGGAACTTGACCTCCATGCATTCCCATGCCTGTAACTAGTTTATACATCTGTCCTTTGATGATTTAGATTTTATGCAGTGGCCTAAAAGCACTGACATACTGCAGTGAATGTTCATTAAATTTAAATACGGTTTTCTCAAATACCAAAGACTGACAGAATTGATGCATCTGTGGTTTGCTGAAAAGGATGGTAATGTGTTTCCTAAAGTCTGTGCTACGTGTTTGAGCATACATTTATTTTTGGGGAATGAAAATGTCCATACTAATGGGAAAACAAGCACCGATTAATTGTTCATCTTTCTGCTATTAATACAACTCCAAATCCTACATTGAATTAAAATAATGCTATTTGTATTCATGTCTAAACTAAAACAATAAATAACTTAGTCTTACCGCAGGTCTTCCCTAAAGACATATCACTTCCTCTTTTCTATGTCTAGACAAAATGGTTTTCAAATTGTTAGGTGTTGTTTGTCTGTGCATAGCCTGTTGCTTATAGCTTGTACATTGCAGAAAGCAAGTTCTTCCCTGAACACTTGTGCACACATACACACACTTGACACACACAAGCAAATAGCTGGTGGCTGGTGTTTGGTGCAGAGCCCCTGAGTGCTTTAAATAACATTGAGGCACAGGTGTTGAGGAATGCAAGGGATTCAGTTGTGTGTCAGATGGTGCTGACTTTTGCTTAAAGCGCTGTGCAAATAATGCAGAGCTCCACAAAGACAGATCCCTTAAAGACAGCAAAACCATTAGAGTGTTTTGTGATGCGGCGCTATTAGGATATACTGGAGGCTGTCCGGTTTTACGTCTGCAGGAGCTGTGGAATAAATATGAGCCACGAGGAATAGCCAACTAATGATGGACACTTTGACCAAGCAGCAGTCACAAGCCTCTGTTGTGCCCTCCTACTCAGCATCAACAGATCACAGAGGTTATGGAGGAGGAAAGAAGGAAGCTCAGTGCTGACCAGAGGAAGTTTGCAACTGTAAGGCAGTGTACTTGCTTTACTCTTCCGGCTATTACTAATGAGATAACATTTGGCTAATTAATTGGATGCACACTATCAGCACTGATGTTCCAGTCCCACACCAACAACAGCCTTCAGAAAGTCAAGAGGGAATGGGAAGGGTGTGTGTGTGAGAGTGATTGATTGTGAGGGGATTTAGTGTCCATAGGGCTTGTTTATTTATCCATGCTGTTAAGCATGCCCAGATGTTGTTATTTGGGGATAAATGTGGCTTTGTTTTAGTCCAGCACTGAGGCTTAAAAGTAACATACCAATGTCTCCAGCTGGTGCTCAAAAACCCTCCAGATACGTCTGGCAGATTAATGTTTCATGCCTTAAATCTGCAGTAGGTGTTTCTTGTGACCCTTTGATTCTTCTCAGTACAACATAAACATGGATAAGGCCAATCCATTACCATGCACACTACAGCATATAATGATATACCCTATTAAAGCTATGCCTTGCAGATAGATCTGGTTCCCACCAGCAGCAACAATTTCACAAACAGCTTGTGAAAATGTGTGAGCAGTGTCCAACAAGGCATAGAATTACAACTCTATACAGCTTTGCAAAGGAAAGAAAAAATACCAAAAAGCAGCCTGTGATCTACAGTAAAGGCGATCTGGGGTTGGATAGATATAATAGTGAGCAGAGCAGAACAGAGCAACACGCAGGATGCATTCTCCTGAGAATAGCAGTCTGGCTGATGGATCCTTTCTAGTGCTCCCTTTGAGGCCAGGCAGCAGCTTCTCATGAGAGGACATGAAGGGCAGCGGGGAGTCAAAATAGAAAATGAAGACAAAGCTTGAGTTTCAGAGTGAAGGGTGGTTAAGAAAAAAAAGCGGATCAGGCAAATTTAAAAAGAATAAAAAAGGAAGTGAAGTCAAGAAAAACAGAAAACGTTAAGGTTGCTAAGAAAGGAGTCTCTCCTACATAGTTTCCATGGTTCACTGAGAAATATTACTGGATTAGACTTTACAGAGTATTAATCTCAGATCAATTTGTGATTTAAATATTCAAATGAATGTTCTCTCTTGGAAACATACATTTTCAATGTTAAAAGTAAAACATTGTCTAACAATATATTGACAAATTACTGTACATGGTTTTAAGGGTTTTGTGTTTCTTGGCAATATTGCTCAAAAAACTGATGATCTGCATTTCCAAGCCTTTTTCTTTGATCAAAACATGATAAATAAATGTGATACATGTAAATGTTTATCTTCAAAGTACATGGGGATTGGCACGCTAGCATTGCTTGTTTTGGTGCAAATGGTAATCAAATGTTTTAATGATAACACCATGATCTACTGGGATCCATTTTGCTCACCTTAGGATTGCGTATCTGCTTTTTGCAGATGATGTGGTCCTGTTGGCTTCATCAGGCTGTGATCTACAGCTCTCGCTGGAGCGGTTCACAGCCGAGTGTGAAGCGGCCGGGATGAGGATCAGTGCCTCCAAATCTGAGGCCTTTAGCCGGAAAAAGGGTAGAGTGTCTTCTCTGAGAAAGGGAAGTCTGGGCCTCCCTACTTAGGCTGCTACCCCTGCGATGGTCTTACCACAAAAAATATTTGATGTCAAAAAATGCATGGCCTTCTGGCTTAACTGGTGATCAAATTTTGTATGCTACAGTGTCCAATGAAGAGCTGCCGGTGTTGGAGCATTATTTATGTCAGTGTCAATGACATCTTCATATGTCATTGACATGCAAGGCACATATGCAGAAATATGATTGGGATATACATATGTTTCGCTATGTCAAACCTCTTCATTCAAGGTCCTGTACACCAATATATACTGTCAGCAACGGTGCTAGAAAACCAGACTAATGAAAACAAAGCAACTTTGCTGCATGGTATTTCTCGTCCCGTAAACGGATTTCTTTTTTGCAATGTATCATCACAAGGTTAGTTAAACTCATGGTATATCGGATAAACAGTTAAAAATTCTTAAAGTGCCAGCAGTTTTTCATAAAAGTGAGTACACCCCTCATGTTTTTGTAAATATTTTATTATATATTTTTATGGCACAGCACTGAATGTACAATGTAAAGTAATTGGTCTACAGATTGTATAACATTGTCAATTTGCTGTCCCCTCAAATTAACTCACCACACAGACATGAACGTTTAAACCATTGGCAACAAAAGTAAGTACACCCCTAAGTGGAAAAAGTCCAAATTGCGCCCGATGGCCAATTTTCCCTCTCTGGTATCATGTGACAAAGTATCAGGTGTTAATGGCGAGCAGGTGTGTTCAATTTGTAGTTATTATTGTCACACTCTCATACTGGTCACTGAAAGTTTAACATGGGACCTCATGGTAAACAACTCTCTGAATATCTAAAGTTATTGTTGTACTGCATAAATATGGTTGAAGCTATAAGAAGACCCAGTGCTCAGTGACATTACATGTGTACAATCACAATGTATTAGGGGAAAAAAAGGATTAGGTGGTTTGAATGGTCACAAATTTATACAATTTGATAGTTGGAGAACACAGGCTGAATTAGGGAAATAACCAAAGAGAGGACATAACTCATTCCAGGTGTTATTGACTTCATATATCCATCTATTTTCTATATCTATATATTGGGTCTATCACCAGTAGTTGGTGGTTAAGAGGGGAAGCAAAACCTGGTCAGTCACTGGATATGATAACTGAGATCCTTAAATGAATAAGCACTATGTCAGTATGTCAGTATAAATGCGAAGATGCTCCTTGCTGATAATATAGAAAACAAGCACAATTAAAACCGCAAGCGGTGATGATCGGCCCTCGCAGCAAAGCGCCGCTCTGGCCTATTGGCCACCGCTGGGATTTGAGCACCGCCGGCCGCCCGCCACCGCAGATGCTGTCACGCATTTTGCCCGCCCGTCCACTGGGCGATTCACACGAACGTGTTCGGCAGCGCTCCCCCACGACTCACAAAAAATCTGGTCCAGATCGCTCGATGCAGCGAGGAGATACAGCCGTTGAATAATGATAATGCATTTGGCCACCGGACCGGACTAAATCGTTCAGCGGGCCGTACCTTTGACACCCCTGGTTTAAACATTAGTATACCAATTTAATCAAAGGTATCTTACTAGCTGTTAATCCAGCTTAATGTGAAAAGTTAACAAAACCATTTTAGTTTTTTAAAGTTACTTGCTATTTCATGTGTTTAAGGGTTTTGTTTCTTGCATTAAGACAGCTTTTATGAAAATTTAACATATAAATTGGTGATACACACCCAAAAGTAATGTAAAAGTAACACTTTAGCAATTGGACTATTGCTAAAGGAACACTTTAGCAAAATCGCGGGGGTAGCAGCTTTATAAAGGAGGCCCAGACGTCCCTCTCCCCAGCCACTTGGGCCACCTCCTCCAGGGGAATCCCAAGGTGTTCCCAGGCCAGCAGAGAAAACATAGTCTCTCCAGCGTGTCCCAGGTCTTCCCCTGGGCCTCCTCCCGGTGGGACGTGCCCAGAACACCTCACCAGGGAGGCGTCCAGGAGGCATCCTGACCAGATGCACAAGCCACCTCAACTGGCTCCTCTCGACGTGAAGAAGCAGTGGCTCTACTCTGAGTCCTCCCCGGATGACTGAGCTCCTCACCTTATCTCTAAGGGAGAGCCCAGACACACTACGGAGTTAAACTCATTTCAGCCGCTTGTATCCAGGATCTCGTTCTTTCGGTCACGACCCAAAGCTCGTGACCATAGATGAGGGTAGGAACGTAGATCGACTGGTAAATCGAGAGCTTGGCCTTTTGGCTCAGCTCTCTCTTCACCACAACGGACCGGTACAGCGCCCGCTTCACAGCAGACGCCGCACCAATCCGCCTGTCGATCTCCCGCTCCATCTTCCCCTCATTCGTGAACAAGACCCCAAGATACTTGAACTTCTCCACTAGAAGCTGGCTCTTTGGACTTTCCTTTTTTAAAAAGCTTATAGTTAGAGTGGCTCATGTTACCCTGAGCTACCTCTATAGTTATGCTGCTATACGTTTAGGCTACTGCAAGACATCAGGGTCTATTGTTCTTCAATTTTGAATGACTGTTGTCATTTCAGCTTTTAACTTTTTGATTTTTCTTTTTTCTTCATTGTAGGTACACCTGGTCTGGTGTTCTGTTAGCTGTGGCATCATCCAGGGAAGACAGATCACCCGCTACTACCATCTAATGTAGAACTTCTGTGCTTTTTTGTCTGTCTTGTTGTGTCTCTGCTCTGTCTTCTGTAACCCCCAGTCTGTCGAGGCAGATGACCGTTCATACTGAGCCCGGTTCTGCTGGAGGTTTTTCCTTCCCGTTAATGGGGAGTTTTTTTCCCCGCTGTTGCTTCATGCTTGCTCAGTAGGTAGGATTGCTGCAAAGCCATGGACACAGCAGACGACTCTCCCTGTGGTTCTACGTTTCTTCAAGAGAGAATGCTACTTGTCAAGACTTTGATGCAATGAACTGGTTCCCTTATATAGGAATTTTTTTGACCAATGTGTATAATGTGACCCAATCTGTATAATCTGATTGATTTTGACTTTGTAAAGTGCCTTGAGATGAGATGAACTGGCGCTATATAAATAACATTGAATTGAATCATCTCTTTAGACCAAGTAAACTATCACATTTTATGAGACAGTTATCTCATTTTAAAGATATAATCATCCAACGTTATTACTCTTAGCAAGTTAAAGCTCCATAAAAATTTTAGACCAGCTTTTAGTTCCACTCTTTTATTATGCACATCTAGGCTACCTATAAATATAAAGTATGGCATGCCAAAAAACATTTTCAACAAAAGGAAATTTTAGTAATTGCCTTGCAATTTTATATCTAAGCATTAAAAATTATAATATTTCACCAATTTTCACAGCAAGATTGAAATAACGACTATCCAACATTTTAAGATTTTGTAGAAACTTTTTTCCTTTTTTACCTACCTTTTGAAATGAATACTTGTTTCTACTTCTCCAAAATTATACTTCAAGAAAACTATTGTGCTGTCCTGGGGCCATATGCAGCTAGACAGCTAGGACAAAAGTTCCCCACACAAAGCTTCCTTTTCTTGCGTTGTCTGAATAACCTTTGTTACCAAATCTGGTTTTAAACATTGTTTTTGTAAAAAGACAAATATTTTTCCAAGGCAGAAGCGTGTAGAACAAATTCAACTTCAACATTAGCAGTTTCCCTAGCTTCATAGCTGAAAAGCAGCTTTTAACCGGAGCAAAATACGTCAAAGATCTTTTTTTAAGGTGAGAGCACTCACTATCTCACGTAATTCACATAGAGATCTAACAAAGTTGTGATGTCTCACTCTGATTAAATATGAACCCAAAACGTTTCTAACTGTTTTTACCATGGATTTCCTCTGACTAAGAATTAATTAATATCTTATTTATGTAATGTATTCACAACATGAATTCCTTGCTGTCTTAACAAAAGGCAGAACAACTATAACGTTACTTTCTATAATTATTACAGGTTCTGCTGAGATGTCAAATTCTGGAGAGTGCTTAGACACCCTGACACACAAATATGGATTAACTTCATTTCAAGTGCACTCGTGAACTTGTTTTAGTTGATTTAGTTTTCTTGATGTACTGTAGAGCGTGATGAGGTCTGTTGTGGTATTGTGTGCACTGGATTGTGGGGACAGTTGGTGTTGTCTGTCAAAGTTACAAGATATATATAACGGTTGCAGTTACAGCTCAAACGTCGTAACAACACTTCTAAATCTGAGTCTGACGCACAATTTCAAATACAAACACGAAGCAGTTTGATTTTTGTCCGATGACAAGCGAGCGAGCGAGCGAGAGAGAGAGAACTGGTAAAGCAGCACATAGTAACAATAAGTCTAGCGCTCCATAAAGATGTTATTAATCAGGGAAATCTTTCTGATTGTTTCACAGCGCTTACCTGCAGCGGGTAAACACGCCCACGACAACACACTTAGGCTCCCCGCAGCCCATTTCTATCGTAATATGCGCCAAAACTGCCTCTTTAAAATGAACTGCACTGTCTGAATTGCAATGAGAAGTATTACACATCTATGCGCTCCCCCCAGGAGCAGCGTTTTTTTTTTTTCCCCAGGACCCGCGGTAACGACAGCGGTGTTCTTACGATGGAGTATTAGGGCCACACATGAAGAGAAAAATAATTTTGCCATGACGAGATTAAACTGGTGGAGATCAGTTGATGCAGCGATGCATTTGGCCACCGGAGGCAGTGGCGACCCATCAGCTTAAAATCTATGTATTGACATCTTAAAAATGGTCTTATAGCTTAAAAGATCATCCTGTTTTGGTTGATTTTGTAGCCGAATAGAAGAGATGTTCTCAAAGCATTAAATAAGCCTTTTGACTTTTAAAAATGTTGTCCTTTTAAGGTAATTTTAAGTTACTTTTTATTAAATTTGTCAATATCCTATGGAAGTCTGGACATATGGCAGCGGCCTTTCAGGTGACTTCGCCACGCCACCACGCCGCACTGCTACATGGAATCCAGTTGGGCCTCGAATCCACAACACAGCAACATGTCTTCTGTCTGTGGACACAGTTTCATGTTGATTAGCTCAGAGGGGTAACATAGCGACTGTTAACAATAAAACATGACACTTCCTGTTGTCAGGGGGCGTGGCCTAAGCAATGTCATCATTTGACCATTGGATATTGTAGGAGACCTAGTGGTGATCAACTACTGAAAGTTTGGTGGCTCTGTGAGTTTTTGTATGTGAAATATAACAGTTTTGTGTTTCATGGCGAGTAGGTGAACTTTGACCCCCGCTCACGCCCCTTCAGCATGCTCAAAAACTCACTGTTTTGATAACCTTTAATTGGCCATGCCTTATGATCAGACTGCCCGAGTTTCAAGCCGCTCGCTCAAAATCTCTAGGAGGAGTTCCATCAAATACCAATGCTGTAAACGTCAAAAATGGGGTCAAAATCAGACATTCAATCTAAAATGGCCGACTTCCTGTGATATTTACACTATGACATTAATTGTAAATTCTGAGCGTCTTGGTGAGCTCTACCACTGTACCAAATCTCATGTCTCTACGATGAAGTAAGTGAATAGCAAAGGGTCCTTTGAAAATTGCTAGGTGGCGCCGTTGAGGCATTAGGTCACGCCCACCAAAGTTTGTTATGGATTCCTGTTGGGGGGTGGATAAGGGTGCATCCAAGTGAGTTTTAAGCAGCTCGGCCCAAAAATGTGGAATTCAGAGCCAAACGTATGGCAGCGGCGTTTGAGGTGACTTCACCACGCCGCCACGCTCTCCTGCTCCATCGAATCCACTTGGGGCTGGAATCCACAATACATCAACATGTCTTCCGTCTCTGGACACAGTTTCATGTTGATTAGCTCAGAGGGGTAACATAGCGACCGTTTACAGCAAAACATGACACTTCCTGTTGTCAGGGGGCGTGGCCTAAGTGATGTCATCATTTGACCATTGGATATTAAAGAAGACCCGAGGATGATCAATCACAGAAAGTTTGGTGCCTCTGTGTGTTTCTGTGTAGGAGATATAACAGTTTTATTTTTTGTGCCGAATAGGTGAACTTTGACCCCTGCTAACGCCCCTTCAACATGCTCAAAAACTCACCGTTTTGATAACTTTTAATTGGCCATGCCTTATGATCAGACTGACCGAGTTTCAAGCCGCTCGCTCAAAATCTCTAGGAGGAGATCCATCAAATACCAATGCTATAAACGTCAAAAATGGGGTCAAAATCAGACCTTCAATCTAAAATGGCCGACTTCCTGTGATATTTACACTATGACATTAATTGTAAATTCTGAGCGTCTTGTTGAGCTCTACAACTGTACCAAATTTCATGTCTCTACGACGAAGTAAGTGAATAGCAAAGGGTCCTTTGAAAATTGCTAGGTGGCGCCGTTGAGGCATTAGGTCACGCCCACCAAAGTTTGTTATGGATTCCTGTTGGGGGGTGGATAAGGGTGCATCCAAGTGAGTTTTAAGCAGCTCGGCCCAAAAATGTGGAATTCAGAGCCAAACGTATGGCAGCGGCGTTTGAGGTGACTTCACCACGCCGCCACGCTCTCCTGCTCCATCGAATCCACTTGGGGCTGGAATCCACAATACATCAACATGTCTTCCGTCTCTGGACACAGTTTCATGTTGATTAGCTCAGAGGGGTAACATAGCGACCGTTTACAGCAAAACATGACACTTCCTGTTGTCAGGGGGCGTGGCCTAAGTGATGTCATCATTTGACCATTGGATATTAAAGAAGACCCGAGGATGATCAATCACAGAAAGTTTGGTGCCTCTGTGTGTTTCTGTGTAGGAGATATAACAGTTTTATTTTTTGTGCCGAATAGGTGAACTTTGACCCCTGCTAACGCCCCTTCAACATGCTCAAAAACTCACCGTTTTGATAACTTTTAATTGGCCATGCCTTATGATCAGACTGACCGAGTTTCAAGCCGCTCGCTCAAAATCTCTAGGGGGAGATCCATCAAATACCAATGCTATAAACGTCAAAAATTGGGTCAAAATCAGACTTTCAGTCTAAAATGGCCAACTTCCTGTGATACTTGCACTATGACGTTAATTGTAAATTCTGAGCGTCTTGTTGAGCTCTACAACTGTACCAAATTTCATGTCTCTACGACGAAGTAAGTGAATAGCAAAGGGTCCTTTGAAAATTGCTAGGTGGCACCGTTGAGGCATTTTTCTTTTGATTTTTGTGACGACCTTAAAATACAAAATTTTTAAACAGTCTTCATGCATCTGCCAAGTTTGGTGAGTTTTTGAATATGATAAAGCCCTCAAAAAGGCCCCTCTTTGGGGTGGCAGATTAATAATAATAATTAAACACTACAGATACAATAGGCCTTCGCAGCGCTTCGCTGCTCGGGCCTAATAATGAAAATAATATGTAGTTCTGCCCCTTCAGTGCATGTCAAAAATGTCTTATTAGTTTGGAAATATAGAACACTGAAAAAATAAGAAAAACAGGGTAAGAAATGTAGGGTTAATTAAAAAGCTGTGAAGTATTTCCTTCTCACCAGGAGGTACAAGCAAAGAGGCTCAGGACAACTTGGGGGAAAAAATCATTCTCGAAAACATCTTCCACCTCATCTACAGAGACATACAAAACATATCCAGTTTTTGCCTAAGCACAGATACTTCTGCCAACAATCGTTACCTGTGCAATGCTTTCCGACCAAACAACCAGAGCCTAAACAAAATAAGATAGAGGAGAGGAAAAATGTTTGTACTGCACTGCAGCAGAAGCTAAACAAGTCACCATGGACTATTCCTCACACTTCAATCCATTTTTAGTCCTTTGCTGTATTATTTTCCTGCAGACATGTCTCTGCATGACATGAGCTGGCAGATATCACAATTTCCACTGTAGCCAAGTTCCATTGTACTCTTTAGGATCTACCAGTGGTTTTGGGAATGGTAAAAAGCCACATACGTTTGTTCTACTGCTGCTTTCCTCCAGGTGAAAGCCTGGTTGAAGGGCACATGTAAAGATAAAACTGTAGAATGCTAAACACCAGCATCAATATGGCAGATCATAGTGTATCACTGCTTGCAGTAACTAAAATATATTTATTTTTATTATGTGGATGAGCTATACAGTATTTTTTCAATTGTTAGAATACAATTAAAAGTTAACTGGTTTTCAACAAAGACATTGTTACTGTTTACTTTCATTACCACAAACTCTTCTCTGTTAAATACACAATGTAAACTTTATCATCAGTGAATTAATTATATTAGTGATTTTCAATTGTTTTAATGCAATTCTCATTTAAACATGGCATTTCTCTTTCCAAGACAGAATAAAAAAAGAGAAATGTTTAAAGAAATTTTAAGATGAAGACTGACAAAGCTTTAAAGCAATTGTGTCTTCCCAAAGAACATAAACATCACAACAAATGATTTCACCACCATCACTTATTTAATTTTACTTTGGAAAGATTTAATTGACTGTTCTAGTTTTCTGTGCTCATTATAAGTGTTGATGACAACAGGGCCAATATGACAACAACTCATAATTTTAGTCATGACAACTTTTCTTACAGTCAAATAAAGAAGCAAAACAGAAACCTATGACTAGTCACCACCAGTTCAGTTTTGTAAAATTTCTGTTATTATTGCATAAGTTAAAGAAACAAATAGTAAAAACATAAAAACACAGTGATTGATTTCAGTATCAATCAATATGACTGCTAAACACATTTTAGCATAGAGCATTTCCCTTTCAATTTGGCTTATTGCGTCAACTAAAGTAACATACATAAAGCAGTTTTGTCGACTTCAAGAAACAGTGACATTGCAGCTTGTATTTGTTTCCTTTAATCTAAAAGACACCAAAAATGTTACCATCTAAATTAAAGAATATAATAAAAGCATCGCTGATATTCAGTATTTCACATCAGTCTCTTCCTAGTGCATCATATTACACCATGTCCTTGTGGTTTTATTTGTGATGTGGCTGTTTGTATTATACAAGTATTGATTTTTTTTCTCTGGGGGAGATAAGTTGTCAAGAAATTGTCACTTATGACTTGCTATTAAAGTGCCATGCATGAATTGAATTTTCATTATGTCAGGCAGAATCAAGTTGCAGACTGCTGATGGCCATTTAAAAATAAGCACCGTAATGAATTAAATGCAATAAAACCATTTTCTTGAAGTAGACTTTTTTTCTTTCATGTTTTGAGATAGAGCTCAATATTTAACAGAAGTTTAGATTGACTTTAAATTTCATATTTCATATGCTGAAATTCATTAAAAAACAATTTACACATTAATGCTGAAAAAGATTGTCATTCTTTGCGCTAAGGGCATTTTAAAACTAAAATCAGCCTCCTTTGTGTGATTGCATTTTTTATTTTAAATCATTAAAATAAACTTTTTTTTACAATAAACTGTTAAGTTGTGGCACCCATTAAAACAACGTACTTATTTATGCACATCTCTGTCAGCCATTACAGTAACTCGCCTCGTTTGCTTATTCTTCCCTGAAAATTTAGATTGTTTTTTTGTCGTCTTTGTTTTATGTTTACAGCAGTTTCTGCAAAAAAGTAAAGCTTTTCAAGAAATATTTAGTTAAAATGTGCTACTTTGTTGTTTGCCACAATTCAGAATGTATTGTGGCTTCAAAGGTATAATTAGGTCTATATAGGCCAATTCTGGACAAACATGCATGCAAACTGAAAACTGAGTCCCGCTTATATATGCAAGGATCTCCGCTGAGACTTACAAGCACAAGGTTTTAACAATAGGTCTCCTCTGTCTCTACATTAAATTGCCAGTCTGAGCTTACAAGCACTTGAATAATAATTCTGAACTAAACCGTCAGTCACTATAACAATGAATTAACAAGTTATAACCTCTAATGAGTATAGCTGCATGAAATTAACATCTTAGACAAAAACTCTATAAAATTGTGGCAATGACATAATTTTTAAACTAGGTATGAAGTTTTCCATCTTTACAGTCTTTGATGAAAGACAGCAACATTGTAATAAAAGTGGTAAACAACATTAGTGTTAAAGATATGGTGCTCACTCTCCATAAAACTATTTTTATGTTTTAGACAATTACTCTTTGGTAAGGCCAGCACTGACAACCAAAGCCATAATATGCAACAATACTCAACAGAATTAAAATATTTTTTGAAAACTTCATTTATTTCAGTAACTCAATTCACCAGGTGAAACAAATTATATAGATTAATAGCACTCAGACTAATGTTTTCAACCCTGTATTTCTCTTCATTACAATGGTTTTCTGCTTACAGCAAATTAAAACACCATTTAATTTCCTAGAAGATTAAATAATTACATCAGATTAATATAAAAAGTTTTTAATAAGTAAATATGGGATTAATGAAAGGTAGGTTTAATACTTGCTTAAAGCTTATTTTCGAAAGGTACTTTTAATATGACAAATGGGTCTAATCTGAGGGCATATTCTAATTCATGGAATATGACCATATACCCATAAAGTTGAATGAAGCACAGCAGGTACAGTAACTGCTTGTTGGCAGAAGAACAGGGAAAAGGAAAAGGGGGAAAAAATGAGCAGTGAAAGCAGAAAAGAGTGGAGGATGCCAAGGCACAGATATGTTGTACAGTGATGCTGTGACAGAAAGATGTAACTTTCTGTGCTGATCATTACCTGAAGCCCCAAGGATTCAGATCAGATAATAAAACAGACACTTGTTATTCCCCTGCGAACTCTGTAATTGCAGTCCTGAAGTGTATCTCCGCTCTGTTAATAATTGTAATTTTAGACCGGGCTCTGCCTACATACATTTATTCATAATTACCTTAGGGAAAGGACAGTGTCATGCTGTCTTATAAAAGTCTGCTAAATTAAATTGATGAAATGAATGTTTGAAAAATTACTTTAAGGTCAGAATTTTTTTCAGTTTGGTAAAAAAAACATTAATCGAATATATTTGGTTATTTAGATTTTTATGATGTTAATTTTTTATGAAAGATAAATGAATTGTAACATTTGGTTCTAATGGAACAGGATTGCAAGCTTATAGTGCTTATTTCATCAACAGTTTACTGGTACTTGTTTTCGTCTGTCACGGCTTAAAATGTGTTGTGCGGTTCACAGTGACATCTTCAGTTAAATATGGCAATGTGTCAAAATTAACGCGTCCTCAAAAATTTAATTGGCAATGTTAGAAAAGTTAGCACCTCCTCTTCAATCGTGAGCATAATTTGCCTCTGTTGGAGTGGTGTGAACATGTACAAAAATGGCAAATGTACATTTAAAGACACTGGATCACTTACATTCATAAATATCATTGTTCATTACAGAAAACAACATATTACATGCAGAAATCTAAGCTATTCTCAAAGAAAAATCACATGGAAAAGAAAAAAAAAGGATTGTCAGTAGATCACATACAGAGGACAGATTTAAGGAAAATGAAATACCATATTACCTCACCATGTGTTTACATTTCATGAGGGACAGTGCCTAATGCCTATACATCACATCAATGGAAATTTGCCAGGAATTTATTATGCATTCAGTGCATGTGTTGGTTTTGAATAGGAAGGGAAATGGAAAGAACTAAAAAAAGAAAGGAAAACCTATTAATGAAAACAGGAAATGTGAGCAACAGCCATATGCATAATTCTGCGTTGTGAGCTGGTCGGTATACTGGGAGGAAGTGTAGGTCAGGGTCTGGCAGAGACCCCTGTTGGGTGCAGGTGGCAAATAACTTCTGTCAGCCAAGTAATTAAGTGTCCATCACATCTTTGCAGGAGGGCTGTGCAACCCAGAAGCATCTTCCAGTCTCCATCTGTGAGACGAACTGGAGCTCCAATATGCCCCAACATATGACCAGTATATCTATACTATGGGAAGAAAACAATTTTGAACTGTTGCAACTAAGATATGTAAGTCTTAGAACATTTCTTTGAAGCTTATGTTTTTCTTTTTCTTTTTTTTGGGGGGGGGGGGTTGCTTAATTAAAATTGTAGACTTTAGTGGATGGTGTTTGATGCCTTTTATGTGTTTTCACTAACAAAATTAAAATGTAATGGAGCTGGAATAAAGACAAGTATGTAAACAACAAATAAATATACAAAGAAACAAATACTCTGGTAAGAAAGGCTTTGGTTTCATTTAAATTGAAAAACAACTTAAATGAAACCATGGTATATATGCATTAGCAGAGGAAGTAAAGTCAATAAATAAAAACCTGGTCTTTCCCATATAGATAATTGAAATGTTGAGCTATGTGAATGAAAAACAGCTTACGTTGATAGATTTTCATTGAAAATAAAACATCTGGTATACATAAAATACAGATTGTTAAAAACTGCATTTTAAACATTTAATCAGCTTTAAATCCCCTTTTTTTCTGTTTTTCATGCATTTCAAACCTTTTCATACTTTTTTTTCTTATTTGCCTTTTAATACAGTCAAACTCCAGGGTTGTCTGCTTACTGGGTGGTACAACATTACTTTGGCAGGTCATGTGTTTTTTTAATACACAGTTATGGCATATTAATTTCACAACATGTGTGAAAGTAATTTGTTGTTTTTGAAGATGGCAGCAATTAATCTCTTAAATGACCCAGCTAGATTAAATCAGAAGAAAGAGGATGCCAGGAAAATAAATGCCAGCATTAGGGTAGAAATTACATGATGACCTTACTGAACAATGATTTATGGATTCCCCAGTCAAGCAATTACATCAGGTGATACCTTTGAAATTTCAAACCATGGAAATTAAATTTGCTCCTTTGCAAACTGTGCACTTGCCAAGGACATTTAAACGGTTACCCCACATTGCAATCGTCCTCTGTAGTCACATTTGCCCTGGAAAATTCCACAATGGTGACAAGAAGAGTGCAAAATGTTTCACAAACACTAAAGAAAAAGAGATTAAATATTGCGGAAATATTAAAAATCACTGCAGAAGGCTTATGGATCCCGATGAAAACAACTAAAAAAAATAATAAAACTCCAGCGTATTTCAATATTACCATTTAAAACTGCAGTAAATATTTATCATGTGGAAATAAATAAAAGCAATTTATTTTCATTATGTAAGAACTCACTAGATGATAAGCAGTCATGTTTCAAAGCACATATTAGTCTTTCTCTGTTTAGCTTTGACATTTAATTGTGCTAAAGTACAAATAAATGCCTGGATTTCAGTTGGAAATTTGTAAATCAGACTGTGTGTGAGGGTAAGTCTTTTTTTTGTCAAGGTCACCTTTTGTAATGCAGATGCTTTCTCACAATAAATAGATTCAAAGGCCTATGTCACCACTACAAACCTATTTTAGGATTTTTTGTATGTTGACCAAATAATTAAAGTTTGAAACTAGCTAAACAGTCATTGCACTGGTTTAGAAGAAAAATAACTTGACAGGGAAACGTTAAGTAGCTGAAAACCTGCCTTAGGTTGCCATTTGGGGGCAGCATAATTGGCAAAGATAGCTCTGTTGTTCCTATGGCAGATTAATGGCTTTCTGTCTAAAAGTAAGAAGCAATGAGGCAAACCACAGCCATGCCACTGAAAGGATTTTTTATTTTTTCCTTACGGAGAGAAACCAGGAGCAGTTAGGAGAATGTTAATCTGTTTTGTCTGGACACACAAAGCTGCTTATGAGCTAGCAAAACAGAAAGGTTGAACTGACTCCACAGCTGACAGAGAAACCATTTTGATAGATTAACCTGTGGCGAGATCAACTGGTTGAACTCACTGAGCTATATAATACACTGGAGTGCTGATTTTGCCGAAAAACTGAAGTCACTGGCCGCCATCTTGCTACTCCCTACTCTCACAGAATCCCATAGGATTTGCTTGCAATAACAAGCAGTTTTCTGGCTGAGTGAAAACGTTTCACAGGTAATTCTACAGTCAGTGGATGTACTAACACTATCAACCAGTGGCGGCTGGCCAGTAGGGGGCGCTCGGGCGCCGCCCCCTTTAAATCGTTTAGATAATAAATGATTTCTGAACTGCAAAGTACTTAGAAATGTATTTATTCATACTGTGTGTCCAATAGACATGTTAGAATTTATTAAAATAGTAAATACATAATTCTATTTAATTGCTCACATTGTGCACACTTCCTCCTTTCCTATGTGCGGGGCGCCGGTCTAATGGGAGTGAATGTAGGCGCAGCAACTTGGGCAAGCACGTGATCTGAGGCTGACTTTTAATTGGTTATCTAGGGTTTTGCATAGGGGCGCAGCGCTCTGCGTCCCGGACACACCCATTCTGTTGTGTCATTACTGGTAGAGTGTCAGTACTGGCTAATTTTTTTAAAAACATTGTGTGATTGGACAATCCCCGATTCGACTCAGCGCAGCTGCAGTTCGTTAGGTTGATTCACGTTTAAGTTTGCAAAGTGGAGTAGTTTCAAAATGAGAGAAACTTCTGTTTTGTCTTTACAAAAAAATGCTTTTAAAAAGCGTTCACTTGAAGAAAAAAACAGGATAAAGGAGCTTGGACCGGATCGTCTTAATTTACAAATTCAGCAGCAGGCAAGTGATCTCTCCACTCCATGGTTGGACAAACCAGTGTAGCTAGTAGTCAGCCAGTGAAGAAGCGTCGGACACTCAGTGTAGAAGACCATGAAATGATTGCTGCAGAGGTGAGTTGTTGTGGAAAATCACTGTTACACTGGTTTATAGTAATGTTATTTAATATATTAGGAAGATGTGCGTTGTAGTTAGAAATACCTTTAGTTGTGTCTACGCTGTGTAGGTATGTTGATGTAATGTTTGTCAGCAAGATATTTTATTATTTAAGTTGTACTGAAGTTTATGGGTAATGGGGAATAAAACATTTGGTTACTGAATTTTGTATAATCTTGTCCCACAAAAATGCTGTAACACATTTCATAACACAGCCTTAAAAAATGGCAGCAAATGTTATTAAAATCAGGAAAACAATCTAGAAGAAGTCTTTTCAGAAACTGTCACGCTCTTGAAGATCCTCCTCACCACACCCATGACCACAGCAATAGCTGAAAGGTGCTTTTCAACTCTGACCTTTCTGAGAAACTCAATGACTCAGGACAGGCTGAATGCATTGGCCATGTTGTCAATGGAGAAAAGACTAGTCACAGAGATGACTGACTTTAACAAGAATATAATTGAGAAATTTGCTGGGCAGAAGGAAAGGAGGGCAAAATTCATGTTCAAATAGTGCTATTTTTTAAGATTTGCTTTGTTTGTTTTTCATTTGTTTGTTTGTGTGCGCCCCCCTCAGTTTTTTTAGCACCAGCCGCCACTGCTATCAACTACTAGGAAATTAGGTGCTGAAATATTTTACATGTTATTCATAATATATATATATATATATATATATATATATATATATATATATATATATATATAAGTATGTGTATATGTATATATGTATACACATATGTAAATATATGTTTTGTATATTGTTATTTATATATTTATAAATGTTAAACATATATATTTAAAGTAATAAAATGCAAAATATTTCAGCACATGACTTTCTCAGTACTTGATATTTTTAGAACATAACATAAAAGTATATGGCATTTGAGATTTTAAAAGTCTTAAGCCCCCCCTGAACATGACAAAATCCTTGTTATTCGATGCTGTAGCGCACATATTCCCTAGTTACTGGGGGGAAATAGGGAGTACCAATATGGCGGCTGGTGGCTTCAAAGCGACTCGTTCAAACAGACGGCTATTAGCACTCCAGTGTATTATATAGCTCAGTGGTTGAACTCTATGGGCAATGCAGATGTGGATAAAGAGTAGGTGGCTGCATCAATGCCTGATTAAAAATACTGTCAATGCAAAAAAAAAAAAATGTTGAAAAATGCTGTTAAAAATCCCACTTGAAGAATATAATTTGTTAAAATGACAATCAGTGGTTAAAAAAATCTTTATTTTTTTTTGCAAGTGTTTCAGCCTCGTGATACGATATGGAAAGAAGAATAAGAAGTCCAGTCATTCTTTAATTTCACTTGGCTCTTCAACATTCCTGCTGGCTTTCGATGATTAACCAGTGGTTTTGGATCTGTGTATGGTATTGCATCTTGAGATCTGTTTTGATCTTTCTTTGGCGATTCTTGGGCTTTGAGACAACAGATAAACAAAAGCAGGACAAGCTCTGCATAATTTCCAAGCTGTATGTTAGCGGTTTTACAGGTATTATTTAAATAAAATTTAGTACAACAGCAATTTCCATCCATTTTTTTTAAATGCATCAATTCGCCTCCAAACAGATCACTTTTCAACAAGTTTTATTGTTATATGACTTCATTTTCCAGAAATTGTAAGGAGAAGGATTTTCACCATCTGGCAAAAATGCGTCTCAAAATGTGATGAAAAAATTGATTTGTGAAGTATGTAATTTTATCTCCAAAACACTCAGCATTTTAGATGGTCATGCATTTGGTCTGTTTGAGTTAATTTTGATTTTTTTGGTGAAAAAGAAACATGGGAGAACACCTTAAAGGGACATTATGCCTTCAATTTTTCCACTTGTAAGTGTTATATCACATTGTCAATGACAAATCAACTGCACAAATCTGACAGATCAATTTTTTTCATTGGCTACATCAATTATGGGCTGATACTTTAAATATACACCAATTGGTCAAAGTTAAAAATCAAGATACTTGTAAATCTGTACGTTTGGCCACCATCATGTTTCCTCCCTCTGCCACTCCTGTTTCAGTCGCTCATCTGAGTATGCAACTGCAGAATGTGATGGATGAAAGCAAGGTCGCACACGACCCAGGTGTGTTTGGAGGACACATGTCAGCCCTGCTATATGCCACAGAAAGCTGCAATTACAGAGCAGATAAAGACAATGAGAAAGAAAGAATGTTAACTAAGTGTGACCAAAAGGTTTGGCAGGAAGTAGATAAAAAAATGCTGTCTACATTTACATAAAAATGAATTGTCATACATAAAATTAAACTCTACAGAGATGGTATTTTGACTGTGATTGAAAAATATGGCTGGTATTTGGAGTTCATACTGAGTGAAATTAGAAATACAATGAAATTCAGCTTGCTGACTTCACATCTATGTTTACATGTATGTGCACATTAAAAAAAAAACCTACACCAACGATGCTTAATGGAAAAAGCTGTTTCACACAACAGGTGTGATTATAATTACGATTAATTAACTCCTGTACAAAAGCTATATCAATAGGCCAATTTCACACGTTTGTCTGTAACGTAAGAATGATCAGTTTAGCTTTTACTTTAAATGTCTCTTATTGCCCTGCTCTGTTCTTTGAAACCATCTTATTTGCATACCTCCCTGATTAAGAAAGAGAGCAGATTGCTTATGGTATAGCTTACAAAAATGTTCAAAACAAGCTTGTTGGCAACACTTTGGTAACATAGATGACAGCAGGAAAGCCTTCAGCGGCTGAAATACCAAATAGCTAGTAAATTTTAAGTGGCACTCTGTCAAGACCAATTCCTCCGACAGCGCACCCAGTCACCGGACATTTGATGAGTTGCTTTGTCTGTTGCCCTCTCAATGTCAAAAAATCAGCAGGCACTCTGACTCCCTGATGGGGTCAGAGACCTCCGCTGCTGTGAGAGGGTGACCATGTTGATTCGAGGACACACTGTCATCACACATGGATATATGGGCTTACATTTCCTGAGACAAAATTGAAACACTGTGACAAGCATATTAAAAATAAAATAAATAAAATGTACACAAGATTGTAACATTTAGCTAGCAGACAAGCGGTGTCATTGCTGTGAATGTCTGCGGTTATTTTTATCCAACATTTGGATCCTGTGACAGATTGAATAATGCAAATCTGAATTCACTCACAAAGGAGTGGAAATGAAAGGAAAGACAGTACGGGGCAGAAATCGTGCCAGCGGCCTCATCATTTCATTTCTTTTAGCCCATCTGTAAATGGCATGCATTTTAATCCTTTTAATTATGGTTCTTCACTACAATTACCTCAAATTAAATTACTTTGCAAACCTCAGAAGGATACATGGCGAGCTGAGAGGAGAAGAGGATCCTTCTGTCAGGGATTTAACCTCAGTTTCTGTGTGACACACTTAGCTGTCTCCCCCACCTTGTAAATCCGATGCTATATTAAATTGAAATTTTGAAAATACCAAAAGCCTCATACTGTACCCATTCTGGAACCCAATCAGGCCTCACACTCATCTAAATCCTCTCTTTCCAAGTCCGACTGCATTCACTGGGCTAGAGAGATTACTGCAAGGAACCCTGCCTGGCAGGCATGCCACACTTAAATAATCTCTGGGTGAAATCCCAGTGTTAATGTGGGGTTTCTGGATCATGGCACTGCAGCATTTTGCGGTGCTCTGTACCATGCTGGCCTGGTCGCAGATGACATCCTGCACCAGCAAGAAAAAGATGTATTGGGTGAGGGGGAGACTATTGTGGTGAAAAGAGGGAGATGAAGAAGAGTGATGAGGAGAGGGGAAGAGAACAGGAACAGAGTGAAGAACCAAAAAAATAACAATGTTGCATGAGGCAGTGGAGAAGATAAAAAGACAAGGCAGGGGAGGCATGGAGAAAAGAAAGAGGGTGAGAGAGAAAGGGCTGTGGAGGCGAGATAGTCCCCTGAGTGGGACACAAGAAGCTTGCCAAGGTCTAAATGACATTACTCTGCATGTTATATACTTCATGGCCTTGGGTGGGTGTCTCATGTGCCAAGAGATGCATAAAATCCCTACTGCTATTCTTACCCTTCTCCAGAGCTGACCCATAAACACACTCATCTCACACTTGAAGTGTGGCATCAAACCAAGGATGCTTAACACAGAAAATGAAGTAATTACTTGATGTTTCAATTGCAGCACAATAATTGCTTTAGTCCACAGGATAACCAAGAAAGTGAGAAGATAACATATGCCAGTGAAGACGACAGTATAATGACAGGATTAGTGTAGGTCTTAAAGACTTCATCTTTTACAGATACACATGGAAAGGGAGGGGGAGGGAAACTGAGAGACAAGGAAGAGAGTAAGAAATGTCTTTGAAGAAATGTTCCCCTTTAAAAGCAAATAACTGTACACATAAAAATACTTTGTTTTCTGGTGCCGAAACCTGTCAATTATTATAATGGTAGAAACGTATCCCAATAATCCCCATAAAGGTCTCTGTTGTGCCTTTGACAGGGAGTCTCAAACGTTGCTGCTATCTCGATCATTGCTTCATCACATGTTGTTGATCGTGCCTTTTCTGGAGTCTCTATTTGAATAAAATTCATACTGAGGCTGGAAAGAAGAGTATCTCCTCAATAGCAAAACCTCATTAGAATAAACTGTGCTTTATAAATGTTCACATTAACAAGTCCAAAAACCAAAGGGAAATAAAGGACAGAGTAAACATGTAACACATACATTAATTCAGTTAAAATGTGAAAGTGATGTCTTTCAAAGATGCACTGATTAATGCTGCCTGAAAGGATGCTGCTTCAACAAGCTATTTCCTGAAAATGCTTTCTGGCTAAAATATGAAAGGCAACAAGAAGGAATAAGTACAAAACAATTATTATTTAAAGATATATAAAAAACATAACTTCCTTCTGCCAAACTATTAACAGTCAAGTATCAATTCAATCTCATTTGCTTCTAATTGCTGTGGGTAATGAGTCAATTGAAGACTGCTTTCTATACGGATACAAAGATCCACTTGCCGGGTGTCCTGACCAGTTTGAAGAAGGGTAATTAAGAATAGCAAAACATCAACAACATAAGGTTGTGTCAAGGCCTTTGACGCCTCTAATTGTATTTCTCCAAAGGCTTGACTTCTCGGTCCCAGGAAAATTCATTAGATGGCGAAGCCGCATGAATATCCAACACCAAACGTCAAGAGTTTTTGAACACAAGGCTTTGTGTTGTTGCAAGAGGTAGACGGGCTGGCATCGGCTGCTGTGTGTGGGGAGGCAGTTGGACGGGAGGAACAATCTGTACCAGTTAATTAGCACACACAAGGGGGCATCAGGACAGCTCTCTCTAAATCCTCTCCTTCATTTCATGCCCATCCACAACAAGGGCTGCTAGATTAACCTGCCGGTATTATCACCTCTGCCACTGGGGCTATCAATACATAACATAGTGCGAAAGTCACATCCACAGATAGAAATTACACATCTAAAGCATTTATTTGACTTAAATGGCATCAGGAAAGAGTTGTGTCATTTATTTAAAGTTTTTTGTCACTTTTTTGATTGGTCATTTGTCACTGTTCCTATATTGGCAAATGCTGACCTACTTAAAAGAGCATCTTAAGGAGATATGTTGCCATCTCAAAATTGCTAACCATGTAACTAAACTATGGATTGTGTAGTTGCTACATTTTTAACACGTGAACAAATGTCTTCATTGTTCTTTTTCTAGTAAAACTTTCTTTTCTGATTAAGGAAGATGAAGAACATTTCCAAATATTTTTTGAGGAAAACAAAATTATCTTCTGAAATCTACCTTTTTGTCCGTTTTGCAGAACACAGTTTAATGCCAGTGTACTTAGTGTACTTAGGAAAACATATTTTTTTGACAATGTCAGGGAAATTGTAATGATTACCTTGACTTGTCTGGTCTGCCTCTAGTGAGAGAGTGGCATTATATCCATTAACTCCAATTGTTATCTTTTTTTGTGTTTTTTTACAGCAAAAGAGGATGATATGGCAGCAAAATAGTTCCCAGAAGTTAGAATATCCAGTTAGCTTCACCATGGAGGTACAGTCGATTGAGGGAAATCATGGTGAATGCTGCAACAAAGGAGCTACAGACACACACGGAGGTTTTGCAAGACATAGGAGATGCGTAAAAGCATTTGTCTTTACAAGAGAAATAGAGGAAATGTTGGGAATGTAGAAGAATATTTCAGATGTAATTCAAAGTAATCTCTGGAAAAAGTTGCAACTGACAATGCGATTTAATGACAACTGCCTAACTAATTCCCAAGACCTCCTTGGGAGAATGAAACAGATTACAATGGACAGCTTTTTATTGAAAACAAAACCCCTGTTGATAAAAGTAAGGAAAGTGTGACCGAAAGGGCAAAAATCTGTGAATAAGTTTCAGTATTTAATTCAGCCCTTTTGCCCCACTTCCGTCAGCCCCTTTGTGCCATCTGATCTCCAAGGTAAATGATGTACATTACACTGTACTGTTTAAGACCAATTTATTTCACTACATTTATTGTATTGTGTTTTCATACAAAAACTGTGTTCGTTATTATAAGTAAGTTTTCCTTATTTATAACCATTCTATTAAAAAATTGCTGCGTTTTTTTTGGTGGTGGTCCAGAGCGGATTAAAGTTGATTTGACATACGAGTAATTTAAATTACGAGCACCATCACAGAACGAATTAAAGCGTTAAGGCACCACTGTATTTAAATAATGTTTAAATTAAAATGAAAGAGTTATAGAAAACTAATCTTTTTGATACTCTGACTGCTTTTTGTGTTGTGACTAAAAAATGTTATATTAAAGTTTTATTCTGTACATTTAGATGTACACTTTTCATATGTACACTAAATGTAAAAATAAATAAATAAATGAAACCATCTAAGATCAATAGTTAACCTTAGATCTTATGAACTGGTACAATGCTTAGCTTATTAACTTCACTTCTAAAAATAAGTTTGTTTTGCTGTATATTTACATTCTACATGCAGAGCAGAAGGTCCAATATATTTTAGATTAAATCACTTTGAATCATGAATATTCTTATATTGCATAGTGAGGAAACGTGCTAAACTCATTCACTATGAACACTAAGTACTATACAACATACCAAAGAATTTAGCAACCATTGTGTTACAATTCATGAACAGATTCTAGATATAACATTTTAATTCCATTCCCTTAAGAGACAAAGACCGTAACCCTTCATGCAAGACACTTTTTTGGTTAAAAGTTTTGTTTTGGTCTTAACATTTCCTTTTCTGCCAAACCTGTGCATCTCTGTACAGGAGGATTCAACAAAAAAACTCCTTTTGATGAGACAGTTCTGTATGCCAGGACCTGTACTCCCTGGATCCAACACACCTATCCCTGTCTCTTAAGTAAAATAAACTGTACAAAACATGGACAGAAGATGATCACATCACATATATTGATTAAAATGTTTTGTCAAATTGCTTCTTCTGACTTGAGTCGACATTTTATTCCCCTCTCTATTCTGTTTTTTTTTTTTAATAGGCTTATAGACAATTCACAAAAAATATAACCTAGAATTACTTAACAAAGAAAACTCTCATGTAAGCAAGACTGACTTCCTAATCATGCTTAGAAATAATTTTTTAGTTTGATGATTGCATTTTTGCAATAAATAGCTCTACAATGAAAATGCTAATTTGTCAACAATAAACAGTTAAGTATTTAAATGTGGTTTATGTAATGTCACATAGGTTTGAAAGACAGATAATCCAAGGAGCTTCTCATGGCCAGAGTTGGTTAATAACAGTGCAAGGACTGTTTAAATAATGTGCAACTAATGCCTCATTTATAACGGAAAAGTTATACACACAAGCATAATAATAAATTGGGCCCCTCTCAACCCTCCAACCACATTTTTGTGCTCATGCCCTCTGGTAAGAGGCTGCAGAGCATTCGGGCCAGAACATCCAGACTGTCAAAGCGCTTCTTTCCTCAGGCCATCAGGACAATGAACTCTCTTCACAAGCTGCCCTGCATTTCACCTGTTAACATCAGGGATGGATGACATGACCAGAATTCACATGCATTTTCCAAAGAATCTTATGTTGTAACGGTTGACATTTTGTTTCTTGTTACACAGATTCATGTAGGCATTTTGCAGAAATTATTTATTTCCATATTTAGCATTTTTAGGTACTTGTTAGGTGCCACTTATATAGCTAGGTGTTAAGGTTTTCAAATCCAATCTAGCAATAATCATCTAAGATAGCAGAAACTTGTCAAGAAGACAAATATTGTGTGTAATACTTACAATGAAAAGATGTGTTTATTGATCAGAAAGAGACACATCTTTTAGCTACATGCACTACGTGACAGTTGGACATCCATTGACTGTACTCTGACATCTTCAGTGCACTGTCTACCTGGTACTTGCATTTATATATATATATATATATATATATATATATATATATATATATATATATATATATATATATATATATGTATATGTATGTATGTATATATATATATATTCTTTAGTAATTTTGCCGTTACCAGGTCAGTTAACAGGTTTTCTGCATTAGCTCTATGGGGAGTCTTTGCTGTTTGTGTATTTTATGACAATGACACTAAACTGAAACCGATCACATTGCCACAAGCACATGGAAGGAATAAAAATGTAGGCTACATGGCATATGTGTAACCTTGGAGCCCACATTTCATTATTTGTTTGCTTTCAAAGTCCCAACAACTATATATTGTAAACTGGCACACAGTAAATTTATGTTCCAAGTGATTTCTTTCCAGGATATTTGTAGCTCTCCTCTCTACCTCCTTTGCTCAAAGTACTTTTCTTTAAAAGCACATGTCACCATGCTGAGAAATGACTCCACTTTTTTCAATAAAAGATAAAGACCATCTTATTACCTTCCCATTAAGGACATAACATTTTGTTAAATGGACTCCTAATCTGCTGAGCCAGATTCGATGAATCTTTGCTGCACTTTAATCAACTCCGGCTCTCCTGGTTCCACATAGCCTTTTCATGATTAAGACGAATAAAATTTCATAGTATATGATTATTCCAAGTCCTTATTCAAAGTAGAGAAGTAGTCCCTAAAGGGTATTCTTACGTTTATCTACATCTACAGTTGGAAATATCAACATTATTTCCATTTTGGGGAATATAGAAATGGCACAGGTAAGAGATTAAATTGCATACCAGTTCTCTCTCTCTCTTGCATTCTCTCTCTTACACACACCTGCACAAAAACACAAAAGGACACACATGCCATACTAGACAGGCTACAAACAGGAAGAAAATGACACAACTTAAATCATACAAAGCAATTTAGACTGATTTCCCTGCTTGTTCACAAACTTTGCATATTTTTATGGAAACATCAGTTTGCTGCCATCCAGACCCCATTTCTTTGAATTACCAAACTAATTTGTGAACATTTCGTATGAGGAAAGAAAATACTTAAAGAATGTAGTATTACTGGTCAAGTGAACATGCTGACAGTAGACGATATTTGGACTTTAAATCTTTGCCATAGGCGATCTGTCCTTATCATGAAGACTGTGAATAACAGGGCTTTTGGCAGAAAAGGTTATGAAAGTTGAAGACGTTGTGCAAACAGCAAAAGTGCTTCTCAAACAGCTTCATCAGCTGTTCTCTACCAGATAGCTCTTGTACCCCAGAGAAAGGTCACAGTGGCCCATTTTTAAGAGCCTTAGCTCCAAGTGAGTCATATCAAGGCCCATCATAACCGATCATGTGACACTCCAGGCAGAAACTGGCAGTTGTCAACATTAGTGAGGGCAAGTCCTTAACTCAATTTCAGTTTATGTGCTATGCCTGCTCCTAGCCTAAATCAACAAACGGACTTCATGTGACAGCTTTGGGTGAAATGTTTAAATGAGTTAAATTGGAAAAAGTGCCCTGCCGAAAGTATCCATACCTCTAAAACATGTTTTAAATATTCCCTCACAGTTTGACTACAAATGTATGCATTTTATTGAAATTTTACCGGATAGATTCAAAGTGGCACATAACTGAAGTGGAAAAATGTGAAATATTTACAGTATATATATATTTTTTAATAGAAAAACTTGAAAAATGTGACATTAATTTTAATTAGTCCTCCTTTGCTATGATACCCCTAAGTTAAATCAAGAGCAAGCAATTGTCTTTAAAAGTTGCCTACTAAGTAAAGTGACTCCCCTGTTGTGCAATCCAAATTAATTATAAATATAATCAGTGGCGGCTGGTGAAAAAAATCTTGGTGGGGCTGGCCAATAGATTTCCCTACCTAACCCAGTACATGCCATCAAATTAAAAGTCGGAAAATTACTACGATTCCACAATAAGCATTTAATTCCCTTCTCAGAATCAGCAGCTTACAGATACATTCAACAATTTACAGCTATATTAGGTCTTATTTTGGAAAGGAACAGTATAAAATACAACACTAAAATTCACTATTTGTCACCAAAGTAGGCATACACCATACTGTAATGCCATTATCTGCAGCCATTTTCACAATGACACAATGGGTTTCACAACAGAACAGAAACACAACAGAATTTCAAAATATAAAAAAAAGTATCAGCTGACAAAATCATGTACCTGATACAATGTTCACAGCACCTTCCAAAATCCTTTCAACAAATAGCCCAACATTCAAACTCACTTACCACATGACAAATTGTGTGTCTCTCTCTCTCTGTCGTCGTCACCATAATCTCTACATCACTGCCTGACTGACTGCTAGCTACATTACTTTATGTTAAAACGGCTTGCCATATACCTATATTCTACGGTCTTTCTGTGTTTTTTAGACGCCACTAAGGCTTTTGATCGTGTAAATCATGGAAAACTGTTTTTAAAAATGTGCCAAGCTGGAGTGCCCAAATATATAGTAAGATGTCTGTCCTACTGGTATGATAATCAAGATATGCAGGTCAAATGGGACAATTGTGTGTCTGCATCCTTTCGTGTCGGCAATGGAGTCAGACAAGGAAGCATTTTATCTGAACTGTTTGTATCTGCTCGAGTCAGCACTTTAATGGCTGTTTTAAGAAAGCTTATGTATAAATTTATTTGTCGTTTAAATGAGTCCAATAATAGTATTATCCAACTGTTGACTAATGTTAAATATAGTGCAGTAAAATACTCATCTGTACTCTGGAGACATTGGTATGATTGCCTTTTGAAAGGCTAGGAGTTTTCTTTTTTCTTTTTTTTAATGTACTTTTGTTCTTTTATTTGTTTTTCTTTTTTGTAATTTGGACCTTGAGTCTGTAATAAAGCTATCTATCTATCTATCTATCTATCTATCTATCTATCTATCTATCTATCTATCTATCTATCTATCTATCTATCTATCTATCTATCTATCTATCTATCTATCTATCTATCTATCTATCTATCTATCTATCTATCTATCTATCTATCTATCTATCTATCTATCTATCTATCTATCTATCTATATCACTGTGTAGCAAGGGCTATGATTCCAGTAGCCCCAAAGCCATTCATTTTGTCGATGCTGATTGGCCAAATCTTTATAAATTTTCCCTAGCAACATTATACGATTGGTTATTTCGCTACACTTGTGGGGCGCTTTGAGTGATAGCCCTATGGGAGAAATGGTACGTTCTGTCGGTGGAAATGCACTGTTAAATGAGAGTCAATTGGTAGAGTCAATTAGTAGAAGTGTTTTAATAATTCATATTACATGTAGCCAGATACTATTAAGTAAAAACTGACATCAATAATACTTTTGAAATCTAAATATATTTTGACTTTTCCCCTCCACATCTAGGGAGGGCAGCGCCCGAGCGCCCCCTATGGGCCAACCGCCACTGAATATAATATATAAATTCTTTGATGGATGCAAAGGTTTTGTTAGAGAACATTACTGAGGAGATAGCTTCACAAAGACCAAGGAACACAGCAAACATGTCATGGATCATCTTGTGGATTAATACTTTAAGTAATAAATCTGCATAGAGAAGGCTGTTCACCTAATCTGACAGGCTGAGCAATGAAAAATAATAACCAGAGATCCAGCTAGTAAGCCAGTGGTAACTTTGGGGGAGCTGCACAGATATCAGCTCTGGTGGAAAAAAATCTGTTTACAGGACATAGAGAGGACACAGCAAAAATCTGGAAGAAGGTTCTGTTTTCGTATGAGACGACAATTGAACATGGCCTACATGACAAAATACAATGCATGGTGTAAAAACACTGCACATCACCATGCACATGGGAGTGCATGGTGTTTGTACAGTCACTGTGAAACAATTTGGGGTTGAACAGGGCATTGACACCATGATGCTTTTGGGATGCTTTTCTCGATCAGGACAGAAAAGCCGCTAAAAGTTGATGTGAACATGGATGGCCGAATAAAGGGATATCCTGGAGGAACACCTGCAAAGGACTTGAGACTGAGATAAACATTCATCTTTCCACACATTGACCCTAAACATACAGCCAGACAATCATATTCATGTTTTGTTGCAATATGACAAATATGAAAAAGGTTATACAGGAGCATAAATATTTTTCTCTTCTGCAGCAAATGATGATAATTAAGTAAAAGTAGAAAATTAGAGGTAAGGCACTGAAACCTCCATGTGTAATCTATAGCTTAACTCCTAAACCCATTTGCATTCATTAAATATACATTAAATATACATTCGAAATCCAGCTTTATTTTGATAATTTTACTTTACAAAAAAAGAAAGAAAATACAGTACCATTTCACAAACCAACATTTAGCAAAAAAGGAATAGGCTGAAGCCGAGACTTATACTTGCCTTCCCTAAATAACAAAAAAATTATTAAAGTAGGGCCCACTTCCCAGGTTTAAAGCCCTCGACTGTTTTACTAACCTCTGGTTAGCCAATGAAACTTTTTCAGTCTTGGAAATGCCAAAACAATCCTACTGTGTCATGTGTGTTTCTCTGATGGGCTCTATATTTACCTAAATTTCCCCACCGTTGGAGAATAAAATATATTTCTATTCAATATTTATACATAAAACATACAAAAGGCTTTTGGAGCACTGGTGTCTTTCTTTTTCCTGTTACGGTTCCTGTTGCCACTGTTTTAGTCTTGCAATCTTAAGGCAAACATCTGTCACATCTACGCTCCAAAGGTTGGGATGCTATCCAATTCACATATGGCTCCCCTGATAGGGTAGGTTTACTCATTGTCTCTTCTGTAAGCCCATCTGCTGCAGCTGTTGTTACTTTACTCTTTTCTCCATATGTAAAGTCTACCAACTTCAAAATGTAATCAAATAACATGAACATAGCTGGGTTGACTGCATTTTATATAAATTATCCATGTTATATATTGAAAACTCTACGTGAATTGCTTAACATTTATATGTATGTAAAGGGTGTTGACTATCAAGTCAAATCCAAAACAGATGTTTTAAGGTACATAAAGGTGACCCCCATTTAACAAAGTTTACATGCATTCTTCACAGTGGTAAATGATAGCAGGAATTAAAAATGGGTGATGCGCTTCTATTTATTATGCATTATTTGCATATTACATTGTCACTACATTACTTCTAAATTAGTTTCAAAATTAAAATATGCAAATTAGTCCCCACATCATGTCTGACACCATTACAACCAGCAACGGTCATGAGTGCAGGCAGCTCATTCAGCTTTGTGGCATGTTTGAGTCCTGCTTGTTTTACAATAGAGCAAAGTGCAGCTGGTTTGTTAGAGTGGTATTATTCTGGATATGTCATTCTGTCATTATATACTTTAGAGCTTGTAACATTAAATCATTTCAATTCAAGTGTGAAAGATGCTAATTATCTTCTATGGACCTTATTTGAGTGCTCTTTGGTTTTTGGGTTGGTAAATCATTCTAAGCAACTTTCTTCTCGCAATACATGAAAATCATGAAATTATTTTAATGGAAAATAGCAACCTTACTTGAATGTGTAAAATTTACTGTTTACAATGAAACTAGACTAAACGACTTACATGTTGTCCTTATCTTTTTTCTGATGCACAAAGAAAACATTGAGGAAAACATTATAGGGTAGATGTAAACATAAAATGTAACAATTCAACATTAAGGGTATCCCCTCTAAAAGCACATTATCAGAAATCTATTATTTCTGCTGTAATACTCATTGGCACATTCCACAAACTTCTATAGTGTTTTGCCCAACACTTTATAAGGGAGCTTGAATCAGTAGTGTCACTGTGAAAATGTTTTGGCAAACTTTTTCACATATTCTCCTTAACATTAATTTAAAAAAAAATGGAGATTCAGAACTTCAAATATTCACAGCAACAGCTTAACAATGGCGCAGTGTAAATTTTTGTCTCTTGTATTGCCCGCAGATGCATCATTAACAATCAATATCTATCTTGCTAGACATTGTGTGCTCTGTGGGTCACTCTCTTTTATTATTGTGCATTAAGAAAAGATTTTCTAGTGTTGGCACAGAAATCTGTTTTTTTACAGCTTCATGAACAACCTAACAAAACATTGGAAATCAACCAGGATTCATGGAGCAATCTCAATCCATGAACAAAACAATGTCTCACTAAGAATTTTTTTTCCCCTTTCTCAGATTGTTTGCAGAAGCAAATTCAAGTCTGCAATGAATGAACTATGTAGGCTGTAACAGTTGTGCATCAGAAATATATTTTTCTAATCCTTTTTTCTTTATGGACTTTGACCTTTAAAGAATACATTTGAACCACTGTAGGGATTTATGACCTTGTAGTTGTTCAAGGCCTGTATTTTGCTTTTACTATTTTCTCGCCTATTAACATTTATCAACATCTAATAAAAATGGCAGATGTGGACACCATTGAGTATTCATTCTTGTGATGATGATATGATAATGACTACGCCGACCTTGATGCCCTGAGCATGGCTCCAGCAAATCTTCCAAGAATTTGGATTCTCGCTATCGTCAGTTTACACAATAATGCTTCACGTTTACTGTTGTGTTATATTAAATGCATTTGTAATAGGTTGGACTGTGAAGAACTGTAAGCTTTGCTTGTTTGTTTAACTCTCAGCTGTAATTAAGTACTATCCAAGCTAATCCTTGCTTTGTATGGGTGTGTGGGTGTGGGGCAGTACATAAGTGACTTTGGAAGTTTTCTAAATAAACATTGAGTGATTTACTGTGATTCAGTGGCTTGGCTGTTGTACACTAATGCGTTTGCATATCTGACCCCTGCACCTTTAAAAAAAACAAAAAAAACACAAGAACTCTGCAATTAATTACCAACGCAATATATTTACATTATTTTCTTACATTTATGTGATGGCAATACACCTCTTAAAAATACTTTTGTCTCGTTGGCCCACAGAATATTTTCCCAAAAGTGTTCCAATCATCAAGTTTGTTCTGGAGCTGGGCCTTTGTGTTATTTTTTGTTAACAGGGGCTTTTGCCTCGGAACTCTCCCATCACTGACATTTTTGCTCAGACATTTTCTTATGACTGAGTCATGAACCCTGACCTGCACTGTTCATGTTATTTAAGCCCTGCAGTGCTTTAGAGGTTCTTGATTAAATTTGAATCATTTTCGGTAGGCTTGCCACTCGAGGCAAGTCATCCCACTGTTCCATATTTTATCCCTATGTTGATGACGGCTTTCACATTGGTTCACTGGAATCTCCAATACCTTAGACCTGCAATTCTTGCTGGACTTATTTCATAGAGTTTCTTTCTCATCTGTTCTTAAATTTCAATATCGGTACATGAGGTGTTGCTTCTTGAGACCTATTAGCCTATGGTACGACAGTGGGGCAGGAGTTTGTCCTTCAATTAGCAGGTTGCTGGTTCGAGATCCTCCGTTTGGACCGTCTCAGTAGTTCTGTCCTTGGGCAAGACACTTCACCTGAATTGGCTGCTGGCGGTGGTTAGTGAGCCTGTTGGTGCCGATGTATGGCAGCCTCCCTTATGTCAATATGCCCCAGGGAAGCTGTGGCTACTAACATAGCTCCCCACTGTCAGGGGGTGAATGGGGGAATGACTAATTGTAGTGTAAAGCGCTTTGGGGTCGTTGGACTAGTTAAAGTGCTACCATTTACCATTTTACCTCATTTTGCCGAGAGGTTTTGTCTACAGGCTGGGTAGCAACAAGGCCAGGGTGTGGCTGTTAAAAGGTAAGTAAAACAATTTGGTAATGGCAATTAGTTAATGAATTATTAATTATATTCACATACATTTTCTATTTTCTATTTTAGATTCTCACATAAAAATAGATTTGTTTACATAGCTTTTCCACCTTAATGAACAAAATCCTCATTTGAAAACTGCCTTTTGTATTTACTCAGACTGTCTTGGTTTGATAATAAAATGCGATTTATTAAGGTAATCAAAGGAAAAACAGATCAAATCTGTAAAGGACAAATACCTTTTCACATACCTAATCTGACAGGCTGACACATACTGTATCGCTGTGGGGTTGAGTATGATTTAATAAAATTATCTTACTTGTTCAATCATTGCTTTTAAATTATCTCCACCTTATTTTTTGTCATTTTAAATAAGGCTACAGTAATTAGGTCAGTAAGTAGGTCTTGAGAAACTGTTACACACTGCAAGAGTGCATAACCTACATTAAAAACCAATGAAAAGCTTTTTTTATGACTTTCACCTGAGCCATAATCTTTCCTATATGTGTATGTGTGAGTGTGTGTGTGTGTGTGTGTGCATGTGTGTGTGATTATATGTATCTACTGTATGTCTACTGTATGTTTGTTTTATCTTGTAACACATTATTACTAAGCACCAACATTTTGATTACCAGTCATGTTGAAATTAAAAAAATAAATAACTTTTAAATGACACAATTAAATTTAAATTTAAATTTAATTTAGTTTATAAAGTGTGATTACTTACAAGGGAGAAAATAAACAACTGCATGCAATTTAACAATTAAACATACTGCTTCAGGTCAAGGTCATAAACTAGAGATATTAACACTGTTAATTCATTTTCAGCATAGACTGACTCATAGTGGCACTTGGGAGATATATGCCATACACGGCATTGTGAGCACTAATTTGCATTTGTGTGCATGTTAGAAACAAATTCACACATTTGTCCCAGGCGTGTAATGCAGGCTCGAGGGAATAAACACATCACGATGTGTGATTTCTTTAAATCATGCTATATCCAGGGTAATTCTGTAATGATCTGACAAGTCAAGCAAGAGAAAGGATTCTTTAGTCAAGGTTTCAAAGATCTTGACGAGGACTGCTTCTTACTTCATCATAAATTTCTTGCACAATGTCTGTCATCATATCTATTTCTATCACATTCAAAGACATCGCTTTTGCTTTTTTCTCTCGCTTTTTCTCTTTGTTTTTTTCTAATGAAGGCATAGGTGTAAACTTATCTTTAACTGTAAAAAACAAACAAACAGACAAAAAAACAATAAGACGATAAAAGCAAATAAATAATGTAGGGGGCTTGATTTGTGCCTTAAGTAGCAAGTAATAAATGCATCATACAATTTTTTTCCATTGTGGACTACATTTTTCAAAAAGAAATCAAAATAATATCTATCTATCTATCTATCTATCTATCTATCTATCTATCTATCTATCTATCTATCTATCTATCTATCTATCTATCTATCTATCTATCTATCTATCTATCTATCTATCTATCTATCTATCTATCTATCTATCTATCTATCTATCTGTCTATCTATCTATCTGTCTATCTATCTATCTATCGAGAGGGAGAGAGGGAGAGAGGGAGAGAGAGATTTTTTACAGTTGCCCAAAATATTTTCAGTAAAGATAACATGTGACTTTTTACTCTTCAGTCACTTGAAATAAATCAGAAGTCTCTCTCACACACACACACACGTACACACACACACACTCGTTAAACCCATGAAATATTCATTTCATCATTTTGAGCTTTGTGCCACAGTGAGAACAAATGCAGCGCAAACAAATAACATTATACAGCTAGGCGCACATTCAGTGCAGCCACCATTGTGATCTCTACCCAGCATTCATGTTTGCTCAATGTGATCTCTCTAACTGTTGTGTTACAGACGTACATCCGTTCTAAACATGCATAGATATAAGTGCAAAGAAGGAAAGACAGGAAATAAAATGACCCAATATGCTCCTTAAGTTGTAGCTTCAAAAAGCTATATTATATTTTCAAGTACAGACATGGTCTAAAAGTACCCTTATTGTGTAAACATACTCACTATTAAGTTTTACAATTACCCATGGTGGGACTTCAGAAGAGTTCAGCCAATAAAACTACCATTTAGACTGTTATTCCTGCTTTAAACTGGTTAAGTGCCCCCAGACAGTGGAATGAAACTCAGCTGTGCATCAGGGTCTACAGAGTGGGAATACCACGCAGACAGACAAGCTTTGTATTGAGGCAAAGCTGATAGGTCTGGCAACTGTGTCCTGTTTGGCATTTAAAACACCTCTGCTCACTCCTGTGTCGTGGGAGAAGTGACGGACCTGACAGGCTCAGTCTCCTGGGAACCACTGGGCCTCTTTCCAATCTCTGTGGGTCAGTGCGGGGGTGAGACGCCAGTGAGGAGCTTCTGGCTAGAAACACTAATTATCATGACTGCCTTGCGTTTAGCTGTACTGTGTTTGGCGTGAGGTAGCGTACCCCTCCTGGTCACGCTGTCAGATACCTCACAGAACTGGCTCTAATTGTGGAGATTGTAAAGCTATGGGCGCTTAGGTTTAGCCTGCCATAGGCAACTCTCTGCATCACTGGCTTATCTAAATAAATGGGTAAACAAACCAATGTTAAATGTCCCTTCCCATGTTTAATGCTGATATTGCTTGTGTCTGTTTCCATGTATGGTCCCACCCCTTTTTTTAATATGTGTTGAATCCTTTGATTGGGAAATCATGGAGCAGTCATGTTACTAAATGCACACATGCTAACACACACTGTATTGCCTCTGACCATATTCATAATAATTTAATATATGCCTGAAGGCAGAGTTTGAGGCAGTGGACAAATATAAATATTAATTAACACACCAGGGACTGAAACAGTGTGCAAAAAGCTTCTCTGCCTATTGGCTGCTGCCATATTAAAGGAAACTCTGGTCAGCTTTTTAATGTGGTTTGGAATATGCATTAGGACTTCAAACATTAACTTCTGAAGTTAACATCTTCCCACTGATATTGAAAGTTTAAGCTGTAAAACAGTTAAACTTGCTTTGAGTGTATAATGAAATTCCACCCAATGAAATTCCACTGTCTTTTTGATATAGTTTTTAGACATAATAAATGCCTTAGTAGAGTTCATTTGAAAAGTTTTAAAGCTCTTTTTAAGTGAAGAAAATTATATATTTTTACATGGAGAATTTTACGTAAAAGTATTCTATTCTTTCACACTTAAGGACCCAGTACCATAGGATCTCAGTACTGAAGTATTGAGTGCCAATAATTTGCCCTGGGTGACGGGTCTAAGGACTCTTTGGAGCTGCTCACTCCCACATTCCCTGACTTCATAATATATCATAGTCTGTAAGTGGGCAGGGTGTGACAGCGTCTAGTAAAAAAAATGGGCTTTGTCCTGACATTGACCACTTTTCCCCTCCTCAAGTGTATGTCAGCCATATACTAGCCAACACATTAATCCTACATTTACATGTACTTACAGCTGAATTTAGTCAATTTTATGAATCATAAATTAAAGCTACAAGCTGAGCTGTAGATCGACAGGACTATTGCATGAATTGCCAGATCAAATACTTGATTATGCAAATAAATGACCAGATTTATTCTCCAAATTACTTAAAAGTTTAGTTATCTGTCTCACTTCTATGTATGTGACAGCAATATGCACTAATCTCTGACTTAACCACAGCACTCAGGGGGATCAAGTTTCGATCCCATATTACAACACAGCTTGTCAGTGGAAAGGCTCAAGCGCAAATTATAGGAGTTTTACTCGTGACTGAACCACATCTCCGGACAGGTGTAAAGGCATACACGTTCATCTCAGCTCCTCAGTACGAGAATTACAAAGTCTCACTCACTCAGACACACGCACGCACGCACAATAAGCTCTCTCATCTCTGGCAAGGAGAGAACTGAGGTGCTAAGGTGGAGGGAAGACAGATGGGTAGGAGTTGTGCCTGCCAGCTGCCTATACTGGTTTGCTCTGTACTATCACAGTTTGGCTCAGATTTCTTGTAAGAATGGCTCATACAGCAAAAGTTAAGACTACAGCGTGGCACACGATGCTTGTGGTGTAAATTCTCTGGTTAGCACCTGGACACCATCAAATCTAGGAAAAAGAAGCAATTAACTGACTGATCATGGATTCAAAAATAGTAAGAATGTATGTGTATTTTTTTAGGGAAAGCTGTCGGTTTATTCACAAGAAATCAGAAAAAAGGGCACAATAAGTTGGGCAAAGGTGGGTAAAATAAGCTTACAGAATGGGGTTTACATAGGGTTTACAAGGCTTTCATGTAAGAAAAAATGCATTTTCCTTTAATTTATCAAATAAAAAAAAAGTATATCTCAAAATATCATAATTTGTGCTGCTCTGTATTACAGTATTTAACAGTACTTATTCTAGTGTTGCACTGTATTAAGCTCCAACTACCTTCGTATAATAATAATACATTTTATTTATAGGCGCCTTTCTGGACACTCAAGGTCACCATACATTGGTTAAACACAACGCTACACAAACAATAATAAAAAGTGATCTTAAAGCAAAAATTAAAAATCAGATTAAAATGACACATTGCAAATGAAATCATGGGTAACATGCAGTTTTGAACAGGTAGGTTTTGAGTTTGGATTTGAAGTGTGGGATTGAAGTACTGAGTTGTGGAGGTAGACAGTTCCAAAAGCGAGGTGTAGAGTGGCTGAATGCTCTGCTCCCCATAGTGGTGAGACGGGCAGGTAGGACAGTCCAGCGGATAGAGGAGGAGGATCGGAGAGTGCGTAGCAACATGGAGGAGATTAGACAGGTAGGGAGTGGCGAGGCTGTGAATTGACTTAAATGCTAAGAGGAGGATTTTAAACTGAATTCGTAGTTTATCATTTAGCATATCAACTCAGTTAGAGAAAAGCATCCTCACAGCATGATGTTACCATCATCATGCTTCACTTCGGGGGTGGTTTGTTCAGGGTGGTACACAAAGTTTTAAAGCACACACACAGTATTTTTCCATGTGGTCCAAATAAGTTCAGTGTTTTTTTCTGCATGTCTGCTTAGTCAGCTACATGGATAGTAGCAAACTGCAAACAGGATCTCTTACTGTCTTGGAATAATGGCTTTTTTAGTACATGTTTTGTCTTTATTGCTCCTTTAGAGATAAGGCTGATTCAGTGTTGGTGCTGAATATGTATCTAACATGGTTTGTAATGATAAAAAGAACACAATTAATGATGCTGAATTGCTTCCATTCGTGTAACTAAAAAATAATAATTGCACATCAGAAAACTACATTTTATTATCACAACCACAAAGACTTGTAATTTCAAAAAAAGTTATAATAGTGACTAAAAGAGGAATGTAGACGTATGTGCAAAATCTAATGAAAACATGAATAACAAGGCATGTCTTGTTCATACAGTTTAATAATAAATGTACTCACTACCTTTTCTTTTTTCAAAATTAAAGGTGGATATGCTGACTTGTTTTAAAGTTAAAAGTTTGTGTTCAGCCTCTGCAGCATTGCCCTCAGTAATTTGTAGTGTAAACTCTTTATCAGAGTCACAGTGTCTACCATGCAAAATTGCAGCTTGTAATGGCAGATAGATTAAAAGGAATCACTCTCACCTAGTGGCAAATTCCACACCAGTAAGCAACAAATGCCCTGCCAAGCTCTCAGTGACATTTCCAGGGATTAGCTCATAATGTTAGAGCTGAGGCAGGACCCACTAGGAGGGACAGCAGCTAAGGATAGCAACTCTGTCCAATTCCCCTGACACACACACACACACACACACACATACATACATTTTGTAAAAAAGAAATTTTGATGAAGAAAAAAATAATACACATTGTTTTTACCAAAAGTAGGTTGTGAGAAACACAGTCACATTTTTGTCAGTTGTGCGGTGAGAGCAAAACAGGCTTATCCAGATGTAAAGATGAACAGATGTGTATGTCAAAATATTAGTTTTTCAGATGATCGTCATATGCAGGGAAATTCTGTATGCAGGCTTTATTTTTAGTCAGTGAGTGACAACCCGAGCCTTGTTTTATAGCTTATCTGTTATGCTCTGTTTCGCAAGGCCAATAACTGGCAACTTGCTGCTGCACTCGTTTATTACAGCTTTTTAGTTTAATGTTGTTCTCCTTCAGTCAAAGTGTAGCTTGAATTAGTCAGAATTCCTGTTTTCTTTGATCTGTTTTTGCTCTCTCAATCTGGTTTCAAATGTATGGCGATGTGGCGCGAAAAAGGAAGATAATGGAATGTCACAAGTGTTCTCAGTGCCGAATCAAGGGTGTGACAAAAAAACAACAATAATGTAACAGCTGCCGATGGTGACGTGGTCTGGGGGGTGATGCATGGAGAACGCTAAGGTGTGGATGATATGCAGAGAGAGGGACCTATGTGACATATTCTGCAGTTTTCTTCCAAAATGCTGCAGCTTGAAATGTAGGCGTAACAGCCACGGCATCGGCTGAGTCAAAATACTGTCAATCAGCCGTCAGTCTGCTCGGATTGAGTGATGATGACTGACAGCTAAATGCTCGGCTTGGGAACTGCACACTCTTACCCTACACCTCTAATGTTTAGGAGCTCAGTGCATTCTTGTAATTAAAGGTTGCCATAGCCTGATCTAGTGCAAAGCAAAATTTGATCTTGACATTTATGGTGCTGCATGTATAGTTATCTGAACTCCAACTTAACTCAGGGGAATTGTATGATATTAATGTGTATTATTCACTTGAAAATCACCATTTGTATTGAATGCGTCCCTCAAGCTTTGTCGTTACACACCCTTGTCTTTTTAACACCAGATTGCAAGTAATTGTTTTGGTCTTCTTAAGTTTAATACATTTAAATTAACAAACCTTCTCTTAGATGACAAACAAACACCATGAAACTGTCCGCTTTTGGTTAAATCTGACTCTCTGTTTTGACTGTCAGAATGCCCTCCTGGAGAGGCAGATTGTGAGCAATCTTTTCTCCTCTGAAACTTGCTTTATTTTGTCAATGACCTTTTACCTTCTATCACTTGCAGGATCAGTATGCATTCTCCTCTCAGAGTGATTACTTCTCACCCTGTCAGCTCACCTTGACTTCACCTGTCATCCCTCCATCTATTTTCAACGTGATATTTTCTTTCTTGCCTCTTATTAGTTGTGCCCATCTGAGGTCTCTGCTGAGTACTCAAATATCAGTCTCCTTTCCTTCACTCACTGACACTCTGACACATCCGCACACACAAATGCACACTTGCACTTACCTTCACATGCCAAACACAGTTAGAATTTTGGCAGTTTTTATAAAACAATCTTGAATCTCATTGCTGTTTGTGATCTTCTCTCAAATTTCCCTCAAATGCTTTTATGTTCAGTAGTTAATTATGGTTGCTTTCGGATTTCACCAACATAAGGAATTTAATGACAAAAAAGTAGTGTGCTCTATTATTTTGTGATAATAGCCCAATAGCAGAAAAAGCCTAATTAAGTTACTTAAAATGCACATAACACCCAACCGTTTCACTTGAAAATGGAGTAAAGAAGGAATATGTTTGGTATCTCCAAAGCAATGACCTATAGAATTTCTAGTAAAAAAAATGCCACAATGAGGATAAAAGGTTTTGGGCAAGAAACTGCACACCTCTATTATCCTAGACTAAGAGTGTGCTAAGGTTTTTACAAGGTTACCTGTTCCAAATCCCTATATTACAAATAAAAGTGTTACCTACTGATGCCCTCAGGCTGCAGTTTCTCTTTGAAACATCTGTCTGTTTTGCTCTACAAAGAAATATTGCATGAATTTAGATCTCTTAGTTTTGCTATCTGTGCAACCAATTTAGGCAGGTCTGAGTATGTGCATCCATGGTGTACAATCAGTCCCATCAATCTATAATATATACTATTGTACTGCATGCAAAATGTAGTGTAAGAAAGTATGCAGGTAATACAAATAAAGTGTTTTACCACTCTGTAAACTGACATTCTATGGTCAAAGATGAGCAGTAAAAATCTCTTATATCTAGCTGCTGTCACAATGTTTGCTTTTTTTGCCACGTGATGACATAAAAAAAAAGGTTTTCATGAAGGTTAAAACATTAAGAAACATAGTTCATTTTATAAAACATCCAAACATGTCACACATCATCTTTATTTTCATTGCAACATACCTTCCGATGACATTTTGCATTTAACCAGTCCCTTTTAGGGAGCAGTGGGCTGCCACTGTGAAGTGCCCTGGAAGCATTCTGGTATTTGAATCAGATACTTGCAGCCTTCTCAGAGCGCAAGCGTGCTGTTCTAACCACTAGGCTAGGTATGTGTTGCTTATGATGTGCTCTTGTTACGTGTATAGTAGGCCGTGGGCCAGAATCTGTAGGACATCTCTAGCCATGATGAACTGGTTGAACTCGCACAGCTGACAATACGGCGATCTGATTGGCTGAGCAGCAAAACTCGAATCACGTGACCTCTTGGACCGGAGTGCAACAGTTCATATTTTTTATTGGCTGTAACTTATTAATGTGCAAGTGAAAATGCGGGAACATTGGTTTTTTGAGATCACTGCCTTGTGTAGCAACTTATCCAAGTGGAAGAAAGTTGCCCCCAGACAGTTCATACGAAAAGTCATCCTACAGACTCTGGCCCACGGCCTACAGTATGGGTTTTGGGATGAAGGGTGCAGTGTGGTGCTGTTGAATATGGGATATAATATTTTTCTTGTAGTTTTATGATTTAATATTTCCATTTTCTTAATTTCTTCTTACAATCACCCAACCATCTTAACCTCAAAGTATGATATTTTTTATGCAGTGAATGACAGACACCAAAGTGCTCAAATATGAATAAACTGAATTAATTGATAAACTATCGCTAACTGTTTGGACTGATCAGCCACTGCTACAATTCAGCATGTTTAGGTGACTGAAACTCGACCGTTACTGACAAAGCATCTTAACAGCATAGCATCAGATCAAGTAACGTTATGACCGGGTTTACGGCAATGGTCAAAATTTGAACAAAAAAAGATGTTCCAGAGCTAGAAATTACAATGTATATGCATCAGTATCAGATATTTAGAAAGTTGATGCTGGAACAATATTAATGTAAAGATATATATTTTCTAATCTTGCCTTCAAGCTGAATTCTCGCGGTATTTGTGCGTTCACAAACACACGAGAATCCATCTTGTCCCGCTCCTGCCTCAACCATTTGAGACCAAACCAAAAACAGTTAGGGCCAGTTGCGTTACAGTATTATGGTTTAAAGTGGGACATACAGCTGTGATGAAAGCAAAGGCTGCTGAGCCCACAGCCGAACCAAAATATACATAGCAGTGCAGGAGGACGCATGCATAGCTGCTGCTATCACATCTATTTAGTCAGAATCCATGATTTCTTCTTTGAAAGAAGAACAGGAAGAAGTGCATTGACCAGCATAACTTGTTGTGGTTTCTCACAGCGCCTGCTGCTTACAGCATTTTCATTTGATACCGTGATTGGCTAAAACCAACCTTTGGTAGGTGGGCACTAGGTTTCGGTTCACCCAATCAGCTCGGAAAGTTCTACTGAATGTCCCTCCTTTCCTTGAATGGATTCGATGGGAGCGGACCCAGATTGATAATGCGCTGAAGGGACAGAGCTACACATTATCAATCTGGCTTACCAGGTTATATATTTTGATAACTGATAGAAATACAATGTATTGCGACCAATCATAATTCCAAATATCAAATAAAACCCTTTTTTGTTGTGCTTAATGAATCCAGATGACTTTTTGTACAGGAAGTTTTATTTAAACTATATATTTAATATTTTTTGTGCATACAGTGATTTTAAATTGAATTAATATATTAAGTGCTTCAATAGTATATTTATAAAACAGGAATGAAAAATTATGAAGGTCTACATATGTGTATGGATTTATAGAACAGAACACACACACACACATACACATAAAGAGCTTTCTTAGTCTTGTAAAATGAATGTCCGTTCGTATTTTTGCCTTTGATTGAAAATACACAGTTTTACTGAGATCTATGAAAATCTGGCTGCTTTCACTGTTTTTTTGTTTTTTTTTTTGCTGTGCATCTAGAAAGGCAGCTGCTAAAGGATTGTTTTGTCTGGTATTAAACTGCTCTTTCTCTTACCACATGCTTATTGGTTTCCATAACAACAAGGACAGAAATCACACAAAGCAGGTAAATAGTACTTGATAAGGGAATATTATTCCAATAACTCAACCATTATAAAATAATACAGTACTAAAGTACAAGCAACTAACGTTCATTGTGCAGGAGTAACTATAATTAACAATTTACTATAAGAATACTGCAAGTTTGAATATTCAGCACACACATTAAGACTGCACAATCTATTAAATAACAACAGTAAACATGTTGCCCTCTACGATTTTAAGTCCTTGTCAACCTGTCACAACTGGAAATGTCAGCAATGTTGACCCCTAATTGTTGATCTGCCTTCAGCTATTCAGTGTCATTTTTAATACTAGAATGCAGCAGTGAGATCTTTCATTCCACCAAGTTGTGTCAAAATTACATTGAGGGTTTGTGAGTTACGGCACAGGACACACGGCAGTGCACACAAATGAGTTAGTGTTAGTTATTTGTGTGTTAGCATGTTTTTAACACAAAGTTTAAAACCACATCGACACATCAGCCAGGTGATCAGGTGTAATTTATCTTCACCAAAAAACAAAATCACAATTTATTTTGCTGTGTTAACAGAGAAGTTTTTCTAACTTGACATCCACAGATTTGTGTAATTTAGGCCCATATCTGGGATGAAACTGGACAATGTAGTATAATGGGTTAAATTCAGTTCAATTTAATTAAATTTTATTTATATAGCGGCAATTCCCAACACATTTCATCCCAAGGCACTTTACAAAGTCAAATTCAGTCAAATCATACAGATTCAGCCAAAGGTTTCCTATCTAAGGAAGCTCAGCAAATTGCATCAAGTCTTGACAAGCAGCATTCTCTCCTCCTGAAAGAGCGTAGAGCCACAGTGGACAGTCGTCTGCATTATCGATGGCTTTGCAGCAATCCCTCATACTGAGCATACATGAAGCAACAGTGGAGGGAAAAGTCCCCTTTAACAGGGAGGAAAAACCTCCAGCAGAACCAGGCTCCGTGTGAACGGTCATCTACCTCAAACGACTGGGGGTTAGAGAAGACAGAGCAGCGACATAAAAAGCACAGAAGCACACGTTGATCCTGGAATACTTTCTAAATTATATGGTAATAGCGGATGATCTGCCTGCTCTGGATGATATCACAGCTAAAAGAACGCCTGACCAGGTGCACCTAATATGAAGAGAAAATGACAAAAAGTTAAAAGTTGAAATAACAACAAAGAATGCAAATTGGAGAACAGTAGGAGAACTCAGCAGAGTGAGAAAAATAGACCATGATGTACTCCAGCCGCCTAAGCCTATAGCAGCAAAACTAATCCAATCTAATCCACTTTATTTAAATAGCACATTTAACAACAGAAAAAGTTTCCAATGTGCTGTACATAAAAAAAAAAAAAAACTAAAAAGGACACAGAGGACCACACAACTACGCGGTGTTAAAATCCAAAGAATGAAAGTGGGTCTTAAGACAAGACTTGAAACACTCCACTGTGGATGCTGTTCGTATATGGAGGGGCAAAGTATTCCAAAGTCTGGGGCCAACTACAGAAAAGGCTCTGTCCCCTCTGGTTTTAAGCCTGGTCTTAGGCACTATTAGCCGGAGAATAAATGTGGAGGAGGTCAGTGATGTATTGAGGAGCCATCCCATTCAAGGCTCTAAACACAAACAATAAAATCTTAAAATCTTAAAATCAATTCTAAAACTAACAGGGAGCCAGTGCAGAGACGCAAGAATTGGTGTAATGTGTTGATGTTTTCTGGTCCCCGTTAAAAGATGAGCCGCTGCATTTTGGACTAACTGCAGACGGGAGAGAGCTCGTTGGCTAATGCCTGAATAAAGTGCATTGCGGTAGTTCAAATGGCTAGAAATAAAAGAGTTTAAAACCTGCTCACGTAGGTTAAAATATAAAAACGGTTTTACCTTAGATAAAAGACGGAGATGATAAAAACACAATTTTAAAACGCCGTTTATTTGTTTGTTCAGTTTAAAATAGCTGTCTATGGTGACACCAAGGCTGGTTACTTTGGAACGTACAAAATCCTTGACAGATCTCAAGTCAGATATGGCACTTCCAAACACCATCACCTCTGTCTTGCTCTCATTAAGTTTCAGAAAGTTTTTTGATAGCCAAGCCTTGACGTCACCCAGACAGTCGAGGAGGGGTGTCAGGGGGCAGTGGCTGTTTTTAGCAATTGGCAAATAAATTTGACAATCGTCTGCATATAAATGGTATGTTATACCATATTTAGTGAAAATCTCTTTGAGAGGAAGGAGGTATAGCACAAACAATAAACTGCAGAGATAGCTCAGGGTTACCTAAGCCACTCTAACTATAAGCTTAGTCAAAAAGGAAAGTTTTAAGCCTAGTCTTAAAAGTAGACAGGCCTCATGGACCAAAAGTGGGAAGTAATTCCACAGAGAGGAGCCTGATAACTAAAGGATTTGCCTCCCATTTTACTTTTAGAGACTCTCGGAGCCACCAGTAGACCTGCAGTCTGAGAGATAAGTGCTCTGTTAGGAACATATGGGGTGATGAGATCTCTGCTATATGATGGAGCTTGATTATTAAGGGCTTTATACGTTAGAAGAAGAATTTTAAATTCTATTCTTGATTTAACAGGAAGCCAATGAAGGGAAGCTAAAATTGGAGAAATATGATCCCACTTGTTGATTTTCATCAGAACTCTTGCAGCAGCATTTTGGATCAGCTGAAGACTTTGAACTGCATTTTGTGGACTTCCTGATAGTAAAGAATTACAATAGTTCAACTTTGAAGTAGCAAATGCATGGACTAGTTTTTCAGCGTCACTCCTGGACAAAATATTTCTAATTTTGTCAATATTCCGGAGGTGAAAAAGGAAGCCCTAGTAACTTGTTTAATATAGGATTTAAATGACATGTCTTTGTCAAAAATAACACCAATGTTTTTTTTTTACTTTATTACCAGAAGCCAATTTAATGTCATCCAGATTAAGTGATTGATTAAGAAGCTTATTTTTTGAGGACTTCGGTCCAAAGATTACGACTTCTGTCTTGTCAGAATTTAAAAGAAGGAAATTTAAAGTCATCCAGGTTTTGATCTCATCAAAACGTGTGTAGTCAAAGTAATTGATTGGATTCATCAGGATTTATGAATAAATATAGCTGGGTGTCATCAGCATGACAGTGGAAATTATCCCTATGCTGTCTGATAATTTTATCAATCGGAAGCATATATATAATAACGGGAACTGCCCCAAGGACTGAACCCTGGGGTACTCCACAAGTGACCCTAGAGTTTGAAGATTTATTACTAACATAACCAAAATGGAATCTGTCAGACAGATAAGATTTAAACCAGCCTAATGCTCATCCCTTAATCCCTACAGTATGTTCAAGTCTTTCTAGGAGAATATTGTCCATCCATCCATTTTCCGACACGCTTATCCCTGTTGGGGTTGCGAGGGGTGCTGGTGCCTATCGCCAGCTGTCAATGGGCGAGAGGCGGGGACAGGTCGCCAGTCTATAGCGGGGCAACACAGGGACAAACAACCATTCACGCACACACTCACACCTAAGGACAATTTAGAGAGACCAGTTAACCTAACAGTCATGTTTTTGGACTGTGGGAGGAAGCCGGAGTACCTGGACAGAACCCACGCATGCACAGGGAGAACATGCAAACTCCATGCAGAAAGATGGACTCGAACCCAGTGCTACCCACTGCTGCCACTGTGCAGCCCTGAAGAATATTGTGATCAACAAATATGAAATTCAGCACTGAGATCTAACAGGACAAGTAAAGACACAAGTCCATTAGCTGATAGTGTCAGTATTTATATATACATTTTAAACAACACTCAGAGTGTTTTCCATTAGAAGAAAATACAGTTTTGTCCATAATTATTCATATACCTGGCAAATTTAGTAGTCTGTTCATTTTACCAACTCATTTATCAGGAAGAAGAGAGAACAAGGTTTCATTTACATGTTAAACCTGTATTATCATGCGCACCTGGGAAACATGAATATGTAATTCAACCTTTTATTTACCTGAGGCCTTACAAACATCTGTCAGTGTTCTCAGTGTAAGGCTCTGAATTCCAAATTGGCAAATTTCTGCAATTAACCACAAGGCATCAGCTCAGTTCCTAGTCATTTTTCCCCTGAACTAAACACCATATGCTTCTCTGCGCAATGTCCCCCTTAAACACACACACACACACACACACATACACAGACGCATTAACCTGTCTGCCTTTACACTCACACACATGTGCATTAGGATACAATTCCGACGGAGTCTGAAAGGATTCATCACTGTGACAGCGCCACGTCAACACGTTTTTCAGTTTGTCAGAAGTCTCTCTCTCAGCACTTGTTCCTAACTTCTCCATGGTTTACTCTGGTGTATTGCTCTGAGTCTCGCTCAAAGCACATGTTGGGGGATTAGTCCCTATCACAGCACTCACTACCCCCAGATCAGTTCACCAGGGTTAAGGTGCAGCTTTCTCTGAAGATACCGTTTTCATTGTGTGAAGTCTCGTGGTGACATGCAAAAGGAGACCAGTCAGAGTGGATCTTTAATGCTCTGATAACCTATTTAAGTTGCTGCCTCAGTATAAATACCCACTCTCTTGCGCTCTCTTTCTCCTTGTCTGTCTTTTCAGGCCAGCAGGTTATTTGCAAATGTCGGCAAATGTTCATACCATTATTTGTCATTTTAAATTCACATTGGACTGCTTTTACACTAAAAGTATAACCAGACCTTAAAAGGCTGGGTGATACTTTGTATTTCATTGCAATTCAAAAATATTTTATACATCCTAAACGTAAATTAAATGTTGTTGTAACTCTTAATAAACACGTTTCTTCAAAGGGTGGTTGTAAATGGTGATGGCTTTGGGCAGGAAGGATCTCCTGTAGTAGTCAGTATTACAGCAGACCCAAAGAAGCCTGTGATGGAAAGCACATTTTTGTCGTATGACATGTCTTGTGATGAGGATGCTCAGGGTTGTCTGTAATGTTCTTAACTTCATGCACAATCCTTCTTTGTGAAATAACCTCCAGAGTTTCCAGAGCAGTTCCCAAAAAAGAGGCAGCCTTCTTTTTCAGCTTGTTTCATTACAGGTTACAGGTAATAACCAATATTAAATAAAAAAAATAAATAAATAAGTGGCCAAAAGTGTGGGAGGAGCTTCACAAGGATTGGACTGAGGGTGGAGTCAACGCATTGTGTACCTGTATAGATATAAACGGCACCGAGCTGATTTATTGTAATGCACTTTTTCCTTCCATGAAACAAACTGGATAGGATACAGTATAACTCAAAGTTGCCGGAATTAGCATTTTTTCAAATAGCAGAGAATACTATCATTCCCAGCAGTGAGATGTGACGGCTGTCATATTTTCTCCTACCTATTGTGATTAATCATTGGCATAGAAGATGCTCTTCATTAGCCCACCCGTCTGCTCACCCTGGATGCTGGCACCGGCTGCAACAACAATGACTGAGACTACTCTCAGACAATGTTTACTAGCTGACAGCAGCACCCAGCGCTCTCTGTATGCTCCAGCAAGCATTTCTATTTAGCTCACTTCTGAAGCTGCTGCCTAATTTCTCTTTGGAGACAGAAATCCTTTAAACCCCATTGTATCCTGGGGCAACATATTTACTGAGGGGCTGGCTTTCCAATACCTGAGAGAGATTAACACTGCTCCCTGATTTATGAATCCATGCCACCCACCCACAGGCTTGGTCAGGGGCCCTAGCTACTCTACTCTGCTACTTCCTCTTCACACAGTGGGATTTAGGTATCAGAGGGAACACACAAACGCACATACACTTTCTTAAGCACAGCAAAACTGGGTTTAAGGAAATTTGGAGCTGTGAATATTAATCACTCTTAATTTCCCTTTTAAACAATGGCATTGTTAATAAGTAAAACTTATAAATTAGATAAATCTTCTTTAATCTCTCCAAAATTATGCCTCTGCATTTATGAAATACCATTCAGGTTTAATTGAAATGACACACAGGGTTTGTAGTGGCAGCAGGTAGCCACAGTAAACAGATTTGCAGCTGACACCTAACATTTTTGCACACCATCATCTGAAAGGTATCTCAGGCTGTCTGTGACTGAGGTGGCCGGATGGTTGCCAGACTGAGTAGTAGTCTGGTGTTTGTTTATCCTGAATTGTCAATTGCTGGGCATCTGCACTACAGGAACAACAAAGCCGTTGGCATGTGTGTCGGTTCAGTTGTCTGTTATGCGTATTCAAATGAGAGACCTTCTAAATTGCCCTAATTACCACAATAAAGAATTCATAAAATTCATAGTGTATGTATTTATTCAAAAAAATGTGTGCAACCTTAAAACCAGGCAGTTATAGGGCTCTTATTTATCTTTGCAATATAGGACTTATGGTAGCAAGGAAAAGTCATATGTTGAGGGCTTATGGTGTTTGAAAAAATATTATATATGGATTGTCTCAACAACTACACAGTCCGTAGTGCTAAAGATTTATTTGTGTGTTTCTTGTATTTCATTTGGGACCTTTTTCATGTATTTCCACACCCTTTTTTTAAATTCTCTAATACTTAATGAACATGTTTTGTTTAGGTGACTTCTCATTGAAATGTCTATTACATCTGCAAATTGACAGTAGGATACAGCATGTAAAATGTATACGGTCTCTCTGACCTCCAATTATCCGTAGAGTGATGGCAGATTGTGCTCATTATTTACTCTTCATTAGCAGTATTCTACCACTGTTCTTTGCTTATGGTAAGCTATTAGTGTAAGGCAAACAAGATATTTTGACAGATTTTGACATACACAGAATCACAGAGTTAAGTTAATAGCTAAGAAATAATACAGAATAATGAGTGTAGTACTGGCATACACATTAAAAAGTAAAGTAATGCAGTAAGTATGCAACTCAGGCATAAGAAGCAAAGGAGCATCAATTCTGTCTAAATCGGGTTTAAATGTTTAATCTCTAGCAAAAGCCTTACTCTTATCTCCACTTCACTGCTACTTAGTGGTGGATGAGCATTTCGTTTTAACTTTATTTGCTATAGGGTTCAGGATGAATGCTCAGGGCTTTGTTTTACCATCACATTATGGCAATAGTTTCCGTGTGTGGATTACTTCAACTTCAAATGCCTTTGTCTGTGACACTAAAGTGCATTCTTCCACTTCAGTAGCTCATCAAGAGTGCTGCAGTCTTTTTATTGTTCAACTAAAGTCAAGGTTTATCAACTCACAGCTTATTTTCCAAAAACTGAACAAATACTGCATGAAAGTTCAACTCCGAGTTGCCCAGGAGTAATGTACACACAAGAAGCAAATAACTCAAGCCTTTGCCAAAGTCCTTATTCTCCGTTCTACATTGTTTTGTTTTTTTAATTTATTTTATCTCTAAAATATAAAAGTAAAATTCCTGCTATAATTTAGAACAATATTCAGAAATAAATTAATAGCTTCATAAAATAATTACTTGCCCAATAAATGGTTTAACAAGTGATTTAATGTATCATTCAATGCAACAGAATAAAAAAGAAATTATGTATTCAATACCTCATCAAAATATAAATTGATATTTTAATTTCAATCTTTAATTATCATAATTTATCTATCCTCCCTTGTTCTTGTTTGGTTGTTTTCTTAGATTTTTGACAGTTGTGCATTTTTAATATATATTATTTTCCCCAGTTATTTCTTCATATTTATTTGATCACAGTATATTAAAAAAAATTACTTAAGATATTTTCTTTTCTCCCTTTAATTCTTAAATAAAGATGGATTTTCTCTCCTAATACATCCCTGTTTGAATTTATTTCCCGATGGATTTCCCTGAGCCAATCTTTTTTTTGTCCATTCCTTGGTTGCTGACTTGTCCTTTCCGTCTCAACATGCATCGGCAAATGTACAAATAAAGGGAATGGAACAAATTCTGTAGAAAAATATAATTAATGCTTTTGAGTGATGTGTGATTTTTTAACTCTTAATTTTACTTTTACTATTTGTTTGTTTATTAGTTTATGTTTGAAAAAGAGGCAGTTAAACAAAGCCAACTTTTAAAAGGGAACAGCAGTAAAAAAAAATGTAAAAATTCCTTCTTTGTGTAGAATTGGCTTTCCTGATGTTACTTTAAGAATAACTCAAAATTTATTTCAGATTTATAACTGTTGGAAGGTATTTTTGTATATTTTGAGGTTATGAAACCTAATTGAATCCTACTTGTGACATTTGACTTGGTATGGAATGAAATCAGACTAAACCTTTTTAGGTCAGTTATGATTACCAGAATTATTCATATTTAGTCATATTAGATAAACTAGAAAACCATTTAAAAGTTCATTTATTTTAGTCACTGTTTGTGTGATTGTGTCTACTACTATTACTTGCTGCAAATGAATTGCCCTTCGGGGACCTAATAAAGTAAAGTCTAAGTCTAAGTCAATTCATTGAGGTAAAACACATTATATAGATTAACACAGACTGATGATGTTTTAAAGTCTTTATTTTTGTAAATTATGATTTTTTTTCTCACTTCCAGCAAATGAAGTTTAGACAAAAGTTCAATCTGGAAGACTCATCCTCTGCGCACATCCATCCACTGATCGCCTCGGCAAGCGTCTGCACGCCAGCCAATCTGCATCACTTCCTCATCCTGCCATTCAACCAGACTGCTTATAAGGCACTCAGCCTCTCCTCCTTCACCCGCTTCCAGCCACCTCCACCCCATCTCCTCCTTCACGCTCACAAGATTCACCTGACTACTTCTCCCCTACGGCCTCCACCACCAGTGTCCGGACCATGGGGGGAAGACTTCACTAGTCCTAATCCTAAAATGAACATCCAAGCTCACTGACATTTGCATCTTTCACATCTTCTGCCGGAAAGCTGCATAGAACTTTTCTAATTTATGTCAATAAATCTCTCTAGTTGCCTCTTTTTGTCTGTTTGAGTCTCTCCAGATTGAAATAAAACCCCAGCATTTAGGACATTTTTCAGACAGAAATTGAGGCTTAATAAAAAGTATGTTTAATACTGGCTTAAAAGTTTTGTTTTTTTGTTTGAAAATGTATGTTTAATCTGAAAAACAAGTCTCTTAAAAATGCATATTCTAATTTATTGAGGATGACTATTTGCATATGTACTGTCTTCAAAGTCAAAAATACAAACAAAAATAAATCAGGCATGCTATCAAACGAGAATTGTGGATCTCCGTATTTGGTTCTACCTTGAGTTCAATTCTCAAATGCTTCACGGCAACATGTTCCATTGTTCAGTTGTTTCAAGTAGTTGTATGCAGGCAAAAGATTTTGGGAATGTCTAAACTTCATAATATTCAGGAAGAAGATTCTCTGTACCTGAGATATACGTGTTGTGGTGCAAAATTTTTATATGAATCCCAGAACAAAAGCAAAATAAATTGTGAATATGCTTCCAGAATCTGATAAGACAGTCTCATTGTCCACAGAGAAATATTTCTTGCAGTGAGGCAGGCTTAAAGGCCACTCTCCAAGGAAGAAGCCATTAAACTGAAAGCAACATAAAAAGTCAGATTAAAGTTTCTGAATACACTTGGGCACAAAGTTTAATGGTTCTGGCCTGACTAACTGCATGATCTCTCACATTCCTCCTGCACAGCTGCAATCAAGCTCATCTGATGCACATGTGAACCACCTCCCATGGCAATGCAATCAAGTTGATTCCCTTCAACTGTCATTACTTTCTCATCTCACTGTAAAGCAATCCGCCCTTTGGCTATTAATAAAGTAACCAGAACCTGATGACAGAACGTTGTTTGGAAACATTGGAACAGCAGCTAAAGCTCGGGCACAAATGGGTCTTCCAATTACATAACTCTAACCGTAACATCAAATTAGTTAAAAAGTCACTTAAGAATAGTTTATTGAATGTTTTGAACTTTGTTTTTCATTAAGTCCTGATATCAATCCAGAGGCCTATTTCACTAAAGCTGAATTTGGAAATCCAGGTTAAGCGCTAAAGCCAAGCTTGAACTTGCGTGATCAATGCATTTTGGCTTTATCCATTTCACAAAGCCCAATCCAGGCTCAAGAAACGCGACTAAGTCAAACCAGGTGTAAGTAATCCAGCTAAATGCGCATCCCCAGCTGTCTACAAAAGACCATGAGGTCGATCCTATATTCACTGATGCTACAGTGGATGAGTTGTCTGCGCGAATCTTTAAACCAAACAAGCAGCATCTTTTCATGGAGCCTTATGAGGAACTGAAGCCTATCAGACTCAAGAAAGAAATACACTGCTGCTATTACAAAGGAAACACATTTGTTTGGAGCTACTTAAATTGAAAAACAAATGTTAAACCAATTTTTTCTGATACATCTGATTCTGACTCTAGAAGGCGCTGTTTCACTGACACATAACTCCTGAAGCAGTAGAGCAGTATAGAGGGATGGACGTTTTTCAGCAGACAGTCTTTATGCCATATGTTCACCTCACATCAGATTTTGATAGTGACTTAATACCATTGTGTATCAGTGGTATGTTAATGCAGGCTGATAAAAAACATAGAGATAGGTAAACAGCATCACTGACAGAACTCATTGGTTTCTAATTATTGTGACCAATGACTGAACAGATAAAGCTCCAGGATTAACTAAGTCTGGCTGTTAGCCTGGTCAGAGGCAGGCTAGCTGCACAGAATAAATTGCCATAGTAAATTATGTGTTACTGCTTTTGTGAAACTGAGTCCAGACTTAATTAATAATAAATAAAAATCATGGCCTAATCCTCTATCTTGGTTTTGAGAAATAGGCCTCTGGTTAAAATGGATTGGCAGAGTTGAAAATTGGATTTGGTTACACCAGATGAGTGAGCTAAAAGTCCCATAAACAATTGTGAGAAGTTTGTGGAAAGATACATCAAATGTTTGATCCAAATCATTCAGTTTAAAAGGCAAATACAAGAATAAATTTACTTCTGAATCTGCAAAAAATTTAAATTAAGTCTACGAGACATTGAGCCAGTAGAAATAATTTTAGAGATCATACCTGATCAATTCCTGATAAATTAGGAAAGGTATAGTCTAAATTATTATGGCAAAATGCAAATATCAGGTTCCAGTTGTATGGTAGATTCCTGATATTTAATGGTTCATATTTTTGCAAGAATTAAAAAAAAAACTTTTATAAATAAAATTCTAATTAACCAACCATTCAAGTTTTTCTGGCATTAGCTTTTAAAAAATTCCAAGACTTTCCAATGTCCAAATTATTTTGGTTTCTTGTCTTTAATATCGATCACATTGTTTATTTTGGCCTTTAGTCAATAATGGTTGTTTAACCATCCCTCAACAATATTGGTTTGCAACAACAGCTTTGGTTTGGCTATAAATAACTAGTAATAGTAGCAAAAGGCAATTATTTACAAAGTAAGTAATTATTAATCAAAATTAGCGAGTTGGGGCACCACTTGATTACCAGAAAAGTATAGCCAAGGAGTTTGTAGTTTCTGTTGGTTTCTGTTTAATGAATACCTGCCTGGTGAGGTGTGGTACTACAGAACGATTGATCAATGAGTGATTTTTGTACAAAGGCCTATTTCACAAAAGCCGAATTTGGAAATCCAGGATAAGCGTTAAAGCCAGGCTTGAACTAGCGTGACACCTGCATCTCAGCTTTATCTGTTTCACAAAGCCCAATCCAGGCTCAGGAAACAGGACTAACCCAAGCCAGGTGTAAGTAATCCAGCTAAATGTCTACAAAAGACCATGAGGTCGATCACAGATTTACTGATGCTACAATGGATGAGTTGTGTGTGCTAATCTTCAAACCAAACAAGCTTCATCTTTTGATGGAGCCTTATTAGGAACTGAAGCATATCAGACTCAAGAAAGCAAACACTGCTGCTGTTATAAAGGAAAACACATTTGAAGTTACTTATATTGAAAAAAAAGTTAAATGATTTTCTCTGATCTATCCGATTATGACTCCAGAAGGTGCCGACCCTTCCATAACTCCTGAAGCAGTAGAGCAGTATAGAGGGATGAAACTTTTTCAGCAGACAGCCTTTGCAATGTTCACCTCATATGAGATTTTCATAGTGGCATTAATTCTGAATATAAATATTGTTTGCATTTAAAACACTAAGCATAGACTCAAACAAATTGAAAGAAGTTCAAGTACATGAAATTACCTATTCACGCTAAAAATATATCAACTAACATAATATTCTTTCCATTAACAGTTGTTAGGTCATTGAGTCTTATGGTTTGTATAGTTTTATTTAATTTATTTATTTTTCCTTTTGGGGTTGTGAGGTTGCATATTTAGTGCACTTAAGGGGAAATATGTCAGCTAAATTATGCCCCTGGAGTTGCAGAATTTCGTGGAGAATGGTATAACACTGGACTTTAAAGACAACACCTTTGCTTCCTCTCTACAAGACATCCCCTCGTGGAGAATCTTTGGCTTAGATTCTTTCCACAGAAGTTCAGACAGCCTGTTTCAGGCAGCAGGTTATATTCTCAGCTGGTACACAGTCACCAGACAGCAGAGTACTTTACTTTGGATCCAAGGTTTCTTCTGTGAGGCAGTCTTTTACTGGTCTCCAAGATCAAGAGATTTAGACCTTAATTGTGATTCAATCTGCCAAAATTAGTTTTAAAATGGATGGGTAGATCACAGTAGATGAGTAGTTGAGGCTGCAAGTGTTTTTACTTGTTTTTCCTCTGTTTGTCAGAGGAGGGAGGCAGGGTTATGGCATTCATGTGTGCTGTGCCAACAAGGGAAAATAACTTGTGTTATGAAGTGATTGAACGTTCTGGTTTAACTAAGATTTCCCTGTTGGATTGATAAAATAACTGCAATAATGATAGTTGAACGGCAGGCATGTGTAATGTGTCATTGCAGGATAAAGGAGTTGATAGTAGGCAGAAGTTATTCTTTTTAAAAAAAATACCAAATCTTTCAAACTAAAATACCTGACGAACCACAGTTAAAATGAGAACCTCCACAGTTCATTCAAGTCGCTGCGAGCCACACAGGAGTAGACTGAGGAACCGCTTATGGCTCTCAAGCCAAGTTTTCGCAACTCTGTTCTATGAAGTCTGCAGCATTCCAGCTGTGACGCCTCCTTATTGAAAGCTGTTATGAAAATAGGTTAATACTGTGCATCCTGGGATTTAGAGTTTTTACCAGTGTCTTTTGTTATCTGTGTGTAGTTAAGTCCTTGTTCCCTCCCATGGCTGGGTCAAACACTATTTACTATTTATTTGCAATCTGTTTTCATATATTATTTTAGTTTTCCTTTTAGCTGATTCATAATCCTTTGGAGGATATGTGGAGTGGTCATTTATTTGTTTTATTATGACTTCATTATGCAGCAACTGCAGAGAATTACTTCACTCGGTAATTGCAAAGGGACACCCAATGGTCCTTGAAGACATTCAGCATCTGATGACATAGTAACCTCTCCTTTTGTGGTTTATTTTATTTGTTTTATTAGAACAAGCTAATAAAGATAGAAACTTCAATTTCAAGTCAATACTCTGCACTTGTTAGGGTGGGAAATGAAAAGCACAATGAAATAGTAATGCATAAGTAATTCTTGTCCTCTAAAAGCATCTTAAAAATATCAGCATAATGCACAGAACATGGTAAATACAAATTAAAAACAAGCAGTTTAAATCAAATTTCTTATTATGTGAGGACCAACAATCACAATGGGAAAAAAAGAAAAAAAAGCGTATTCTAAGAAACTGAACTTTTGCTGCACAGCATGGGAAATGCAGTGTTAGGGCTGGTGAACTGTTATTTCCCTGGAGTGCGCTGAGTTTATTTCCTCAACTGCAACAGATTGGCATCTTCATGCAGCACAGTGGGCCACAGTGGGACAAATGGTAAAACAGAGGGTGCGGCGATACCAGTCCTGCAATGCAATAGAGTTTTAGAGAAGCCACCTAGTGCATCTTGGGTAGTTCACCATCAAACTACTTGGAGAACACATCAACTCCCATATGTGCCATAATATAGTAGTTATGTTTATTAAACCAAACCCTCTCCACAATCACAGAATCCATCATAGTCTATTATTTCAGCAGTTGCATTACGTTTTGAGCAATGTTATTGCACTGACAAGCTGATGAAGGAAATTTTGGGTAGAAAATAACAGTAATGGAAAATAATCTTTAATTTGTTTTGACTGTTTCCATTTATTTTAAGTAAAGTATGACTATTAATGATTGGTATATTATTAAATTACATAAGAAACACTGGTTGCTCTTAAGCCATGATGTACGTACGTTTAGGAATCACACCACAATATTTTAAAGATTTAAAAATACTTTAACTAGAGTTGTAAGAGAATTTATTTACAGTAAATGCTGATCTGACCTTTTTTAATGTTACATATATTTTTGCACATGGAATATGGATTTGTCACTTATTGACACGGCTTTGTGTCAATAAGTGACAAATCAACAAAAATAAGACAAACATGTTAATATCTCAACATGCACCCAAGGTCACTGGGGTGGGGATAAGGGGGGCATTGTAGCGAAGAGAATGGAGGCACGGAAGAAGAAAGAGTAGCATTCCTGCAGTTAAGCTAGCTTGGAGGAGAATCGGAGCAGCAGTGACATAAAATACCACAAGGATTTATATAGAGATTTGACATGCAGCTATAAAGAGAACATATTTTGTTGTCAGTACATTTGTGCAAGTGCATACATACATAAGCCAGAACTGCTTACTGAGCTGCTGGTACACAGCACATTGGAATGAATGTGAGTGTCATGTTGAGTGTCACTGTAGTTTTGGTTAACATGTGAGGAGAGACAAGAATTGTATGCGTGTTGAGCAGAGAAGCATATTTTTTGTCATGGCTTTTGTTTTGATAAATTTCATTCTTATATTGATAGGTCATATATATTTCCTGATGCATGCTTATGTCAACAAATTGCATGCGTTGCCTGTGGCTATCAAACTGTTTCCATATAAATCTCATATACCGCAGTACTCACCTGAGTACTGAGTATTTTTTGGAAGTGAAAAGAAACATGGCAGAGCTCAACAGTAGTTTAGTCACATTATTTGCTCCAGTTTAACACAGTTAAAAAGTCATTCTACCAGACTATCGTTTCAGATTTCCAACTCTTACTGCTTATTTAGTACAGCTTTCTTTTACATGAATACTGTAATGTTTACTATTGCCTACACTTTCTCCAGTAGCACATGGTATCAGTTTTGAAAAAGGAGCAAAAGTTTCTTTCAGTACTTTGCACTGCTTGTGCACTGCCAAATAAAGATGTTCTCTGTGGTCTACTGTCACTACAAATCCTTGCGCAAACTAGTATGTAACATCATACATGAGATTCACCTAACATTCATGGTACATTTTGAATAAGCACTATAATGAGGCCAATAGCACTGGTCCCCATTTAGTAACACATTGTATTTGTTTTTACTTCTTGCAAATTGAAAGACTTTTCTTTCAATATAATAATTTCCCATCAATCTTTATATATATATATATATATATATATATATATATATATATATATATATATATATATAGTCTTCCCTGTGGTATAGTTGAGTTTAATTTTCAAGGTTAGCGCACATTAACGTTTTGATGAATTTCCATTTAAAAGGTGGAAATAAAAATTTAAAATTTTTATTTGGTTTCAGAATGGCTGTGGGAAAGGTTGAACAGTAGTTCTGTTGATCTACATGGAGATTTTTTTTTTTTTTTCAAAAACCTGATTTCAACCATTGAAAAGCTAAAAGCTGGAGCTGCTTTTCTATTATGTGCTTTTGATACATGGTACATTACTTTCACTGTATTCTTTATGCTTTTGTGCTCATTGTGTGAGTGTTCTTAAAACTGGATGGGATTTATATAGAATATGATGTAGCAAGTTGCTTGAGATTTATTATTTCCCTTTTATACATTGACTAAACTGCATGTAAATCTCAATTTTCTGTGTTAACAAAAAAAAGAAGTTACATTTATGCAAATGAACATTACAGTGGCAGGTTTTTTTGTAGTCATCTGCTTTCTTTCTTTTTTTCATCTCTGTTTTTACATGTTTGTTATTATATTACTGCCAATACATTTTCAGTATCCAAACAAATAAACAAATAATATCAAAAAATAAATAAAACCATCATTATCCTGACCGCTGTGTCTCTGATTAGAATCCACCTGTCTTTGTTATTTTATTCACTCTTTTGTTTAGCTGAGTTTTTTTTCATAGCTTTGTTTCTTTGCATTTTTTTTAGTTTGGTTAGGCTTCCTCGATATCTTCAAGTCACAAAAAATAGAGCTCATCACTTTTTGCTCTTCTCAGCAATAAATAAAAGCGAACTCTAACTCTCTTAGCACCCACGTTGTAGACATGGTTAATTCAGATGAAAGCTGCAACCTACGTACGTCTCATTGCTCCCTGTATTACATGAATATAATTAGACAGTTCTCCTTTCTTCCACTGAAAGAAGGCAGAGCACTAGAGGTTATTAAATTAGTTCTACCAATTTTGTCTATGTATAATCTGATACCTTTGCAGTCTAGTCTGTAAAAACAGACAATATTTGCATGTATCAACTTTTATTTTATCAACAGAGAATCATTTTAAAATAAGTAAAGACATTTAAAATTAAATAAAGACGGTTTACATGATGTCCTTAGACATCATAAAAAAGGTTATAATTCAGGTCATTTTGTCTTTTTAATTTCTACTTTTTTTAGACAAAAAAACAGCAAAATTGTTACTGTGGATGCAATAAGGAAAAGACCACCTACTGTTGAGTTCTGCACTAAAAACCATGGGAATATTTTCAGTACTGTGAGTACATAGTTTTTAAATTATCTTTGAACATAAATGTCACATGTCTTTTAGATACCATTTCTATTTGACAACAGATAAAGCTAAATTATACCCTTAGCACAGAAGAGAGTCTGTGGCTTATTAAGTCTGACAGACAGCAACAGAAAACTAGTTAACCTGAACACTGAGTTCATATATTTGAGAGTATCGCAGCAGGTAACACATCCCTCATTGACAAGACATAAAATCATTATCGTGCCAAGAAGCAGGTCAGTGATCAAAGAGCATTGCTGTCACTGTTAAGAGTTTGCCCACAGGCAAACAACAGTAACAAACAAACCCCCTTTTACCAGGACAGAGACGATGCCTAACCTAAAACAAATACATCCAATTAACGTGGTGAGGCTTCTCATGGGCACAACACAACCCATGCTACATTTCTTCATGTTTCTTTAAAATGAAGTGCTCTACAGCCCGTAGTAGATCAAGCACTTTTGCTTGTCCAATACATTACTGCTCATAAAACAAAGAATGAGTTCTTCAGCTCATCTGTCTCTGTCAACCACATACAAAACAACTAAATTAAATGAGTTAATTTTATCCAAAATATTAAAAAACTTCTTCAAGCATAGCTCATGGAGTCCAAATCAAAAATATATATTTAAATAAACAGTGTATCAAATTAAATAAAAAGAAAATGCTGAAGATGCAGTCTATGTCAAGAAATGCCATTTGTTCTGTCTTGTAAATATCAAGATGTGAAATACATTTTATTTTATTTTGCATATTTTTGCTGTAGTCAACGGGCTGCTTTTCATTTTTTTTCATATAATGTGCAGGTACAGTTTTTTTATTTTTGAAATATTGAAATCTTGTGTACTAAATACACTGCTCATATTGTCTGTTTTGGGGTAGGATCCTTGTAAGCGTCGCATGAACTAATTCAGAAAGTAGTTTTTGATGCAAATGGACTGGCAGGTTTTACTGTATAACCCCTGCACATGGCAGGTCCACATGTAGCTCTGTGTGCAGAGACAGTGAGTCAGTACGTCTGAACTTTGCTCACTGAATGCTACTGCCAACTGTGACGGCATCTGCTAAGTTGGAGCCAGTACGGTATCATACAAACTCCCAGTTTATGCCAGGCATTTGTTTTTATGTACTGCTAGCTGCTTCAACCTCAGCAGGCTCGCTGGCATCGACCTTCGGGTGATGGGTTTGGTCTTTGGGCACACCTCACCTCTTAATGATAAAATGAGAAAACTGGGTCGGAGATGTACAATCCCACTAGAAATGGTGGGAAGTTAACATCTTCAGCTGAGTACCAAGATTTCCAACTGGGAAATCATCTCTAAATAAATCAAATGAGTTTCACAAATAGGTGAGGAGCCTTTGGGAGGCCCAGGTTTGCTCCTGGGAGGAATGAACAAGTCTGGATGATTAACTGCGAAATGAATGACCTGCTCATGTATCCACTAGAAACCTACTTGTGCAGTAAAATGACTCTAAATTAAATGATATTTGGTGTGTTGAGTCCTTTATAGAGACAGATGTTGTTTTTATGACAATTTATTATCTTTTTTCAAGAAGGGAAATGCAATTCAATTCTATTTTGTCAAAGTGAACTTGGGAACTGATATTCAAAATTCACTGTGTTGAGAAAAGAAGCAGTAATATGTCCCAGGAAATCTCTCCAAAACTGTTTTCAAATTAAAAAAAAAAGTTAAGCAGAAACATTGTGTCATTGCGTAAAGTTGTTCTTCAGACTTATTCAGCTTACAAAAGAAAAAATTAGCAAAATTACCATAATAAAGAAACAAATCTGAGGCAATCAGAAATGCACTGTACTAAAGGAAAGCGATGGTACAGAGATGTATTACAACTTACCCGAGTTGGGATCGGAGTTGCCATCAGCTTCGGTCCTCTTATCTGGGGAGGCCTGCTCGTAGAAGTCGTCTTGCGCCTGCACCAGAGGGAGAGGTTGTGTGAGGAGAGAGCCACTGCCTACAGGCTCGTGGTCCCCCAGACCGCTGTCACTGCAGCTCTCCTGAGAGCCATCCGGCAGGTGAAACGTGACGCGCCGCTGTGACTAGAACCAAGAGCACAAAACAGAGCCTCTGATGTTAGTGCTCTGCTCTGCCCCCTCAAAATGTTTCTTTTCACAGTATTTCTTTACATTGAGCCAAACATGCTCATGCTGTTTGCACAGTGAGTACCAATCAGGATTTCAGTGTTAAAAATAATTTTGAATACACGATGCAAAGTTTTAGGGTTGCAAAACTGATTTTTGAATTTAAGGTCTACTTTGACCTGTTCTGGTTATTCATGGATAGGGGAGTTCAGGCATTGCAAATATAGTCACGTTTCACTGCACATTGACCACCCATAACAGCATGCAAATTCATTCAGCATGCACTCTTACAAAAAATGATTCAGGATGAAAAGTGAAAAGTTACATCTCTTTCATAAATACATAGTGTGATTAATGTGTAGCATAAATTAATGTGTAACATAGTGTGATAGTTATTAAATTCCCCTGCCTTGCCGGGTGATACAATCGTGTATCAAATCTGCAGCAGGAACGTTAACAGCCTGATATTTTTGTTTGCCCTGTCAATTTGTTTATATAATGGCAAAGACAAAGTTTGCCCCAAAGCAAGAAAAACTTTTCCCTTAAGGATTGTTCGTTTGGGATTCTGCACCGTCAACGATTAGAGATGTTTTGGATTGTACAAGTGTGTATTTGGTCTTATAACCAGTTTTCTGACTGCGATAATTAACATTTTTCTCCATTCGAGTGAACAACTGTAGTACATTTAAAGACTTTTAAACACACATCATGTAGCAAAGCATTCCCAGTATTTCTCCTTGAATACACAAGCTTCTTTTGTGCCTGCGTGGGTGGCTGAATGAGAGCAGCTTTACTGTAAATTTGGTCTTAATGAAATGCAGTGATCGCAAGCACTGGAAGTAAAACATAAGCAACATGATGAATAAACTAGCTGGAACCACATTGTAAAGGCCATGTAATGACACAATTAACATTGCTGTTGAGTAGTGATGTTACCTTTTAACATTCAGTCATGCAGGCAGTGCTCATGCTGAGAGCTGTAAAATTAGTTTGCAAAGTGACCTGTGAACAGTAGTTTATCCAGTTTTAATCTGGGGAAACTGGAATTTAGATCTGATTTCAATGAGGGGTGAATTAGCACAATTAATCTCATACATGTTGTTTCATATGCCCCCCCAAAAAAATAAAATAAAATAAAAAATAAAAACATGTCCATCACCCTAAAAGCCATCCTGATTGAATTTCCTATTGTAAATTCCAAGTGTCTTTTTCTCGTGCTCTAATGACTTTTTCCTCAGGCTTTTTCAAAAGTCCAGACAGAAGCCTTCAGCTAACCTTTTGTGTGAGCATAGAGAGGTCCCTGCCACATCCTTGGCGATGACAGACAGAGAAGGGTTTTACAGTAATTATTGGCAAAAGCAAAGGTCACCCAATCTGCAGTCTAATGCAAATGACCTCATTATATATTTTAGAACTGCTCCAAGTGTTTGCAACATTCAATTAAACAGAAAGGTGGTGTAAAGAAAGAATGGAAAAAGGGATGGTTAAAAAGATGGAAGGATATTTTTTTTGTACAAAAGTGGTGATGAAGTGTTGGACCCGTTTCATTTGCATGAATGGATGGATGGAGGGATGGTTGGCTGGACGGACAGACAAACAGCTGGATGGATGGATGGACAGGCAGAGTGAAGGACAGACAGATGGACAGACAGATAAGGACTTTAACAATACCACCATCAATGACGACTGAAAGTCGAATATCCAGCGTAATTAAATAAAGGTAAAGGTCTTGTAAAGCAGTGTGAATCTGGATAAATGTCACTGTTAGCAATTATAGAGAGGCAGATGAACAGATGTGGCATTTCAAATGAAGATGACATACCAACGGTTCAGCTGGGAAGGAGGAACCATCTCTAAAGAAGCTTTCTGTTTTGTTTGTTTGTGTGCAGCTCATTAGCCAGGTTCACATGTAGTAGGCAATGCACATGTAAAAACCAGTGAACTAGAAGGGTGAGAGAAGCCTTAAAGATGGCATGTTTGGGGTATCTGCACCTAATTAAATGTAGCTGCAAATCTTTATCCTCTTGCTAGTGCCAAAGACATTGAAGACATTGGCCGTAGAGATTTAACACTAAAACAAGTGCACTGTAAAATCCTAAAGCTATAGATTAATTATAACTGTGAATTACTATATTCTGATAATCAATACATAAAGAAAATCATATCTGTAGTTAAAAAAAAAAACGCTCGTGTTACAAAGTGTAGAGAAGAGAAAATCTATTTTAGATAGGTAGAAATATGTATCTGCTGAAATTTTTTTCTCAGTGGCTAAAGAGAATTTGGTTGCTGTAAAAAGCATAAAGGTATAATGTCTGAAAAATACTGCACAGTTAATTATTTTACAATGTGTGCAATTTCATGCAAAAATGAAAAAACAAAGTAAATAACATTCCAGTTTTATATGTCAGGCACTACCTACATCTGCAGGAGTTTTCTGCCCGTCTTTGTGCATGTTGTTATGAATGAGTTTAAGCCTTTTTTAAAAGATATTTTGGTTTTCTTTAGCTGGCAGTCACTTGCGTTAATATTAGCATAAGACCGGCTTAACGTATCCCTGCTGCCAGTTTACAAGATATTAAGGCTTATCATGCCTGCTAACCCTTATTATCCACTTTTCTTTTTTTTAGAATTTGCCTGACCAAGCACTTTAACAAACATAAAGGAAACAGCACCACTCTACTGCTACAATGTTTAAAATCTAGCAAACCTGGAAATTACTAAGGGAAAGTGTTCATGCTTTAACTGTTCATTGAAGGTAAATTAGCAGAGAAAATATTACAGCTCTGACAAAATGTGTCTTTAATGTGTGAAAGTGGAGAGGTTTGTGTAAAAATCTGATAAATCTATCCTTTGGACATGTTTTGTTCCAAGTCAAAAAAAGAATAAACAGCTGCTCGTCAGTTTTAAAATCATTAGGATGCTACAAGTTGGAATCATGGACATTCATGTAGTTTTTGTTACAAAGTAATTGAAGACTCCTCTTAAAAGTGAAACTTTCTTCTAAACAAATATTTAAAGCTAAAGTTGTATTACTGAAGCAATTGCTTAAATTAACTGAATAACATTCAAAAACCATTCTAAACAAATATTTCCAAATATTTCCTACAACTTCATACGTTTAAGTCATTTCTTATCCTGTGATTACATATTTCATGGGGGATAGTTGTTGTGATCTCATAATGTTTCTATTTACATTAAAAGTGATGAAGAAAGATGGGCAAAAACAAGTCAAAACGTGAGAAAAATTGAATAAGTAATGCCATAAGTTGGGCTCTATAACAACAATGCTGTGTGGCTGTTTCAAATTATAGGTCTTCCTTAAGCCATCTTCATTTTGGTGTACCACAGGGTTTTGTTTCTGGGTCCTTCTTATTTCTCAAATACATGCTTGAGCCTATTTTGAACCCTTTTAAAGATGTCTCATCTCAGAGCTAAGCAGATTATATTCAGTTAAGCATCTCTTTTAAACTTCATGAAGCAACAAAACTGCATCCCTTACATACGTTCTTAGACCGTAAAAAGATGAATAGATAAAAATATTTATCTAACTAAATGATGATAATGCAGATTTTTTGTTTTTATGTGTGCTCCAGAAGGATACAACTCTAAGAATAGATGCCATGGTCATTTAGCCTGACATATTGTCAAGTAAAGTAGTAATATCAAATGAACCGAAATGGAAATTGTCATTTGTGCATTTGTTTCTTTGAGACCGGATAACTGTAACTATTTTTTTCACCTGCCTAAGCAAAGCATCACTGCACCGTCTAGTTGATTATTTTAGTTACTTAAACTCATGTATGTGTTCTCTACAAAGGAAGCACAACTTAAAATACCTAGTGCTCTCTACTCATTTATTTAAGTCCAACCGGTTTGCATGCTTTTTTAAGTAATGATGATTAATTGGATTTTACAGTCTAAGTTGCACAGAATGCAGCTTGAAAAAATTTCTGAACTTCTGAAAAAATCACCAAAGTTTTTTCATGTCACACCACTACTCATCCAATTCCAGAGTACACTTACATTTCTTCGTTCTCACTTGTAGGGATTTAAATGTTCAAGCAACAGCATGCATTACAGAAATGCCAATTGTATGTATGTGCTGTATGTCCCTAGCAGTTCCTTAAGGTCATTTGACCAAAGCCTGCTGCAATTACCACAAATGAGGCTGAAAACTAAATGTAACAGGGCCTGCTCTTCAGTAGCCTAGGACTTTGACCTCTCCTTTACTTTAGGTTAGCGGATTGTGTTCAGCTTCTTTAAAAGCAACAAAAAGGAGAAACTAATCTTTTTACAACTGCTTTTGAATGAGTACTTCAATGTGCTGATATTTATTGTTTTTAGTACTGTTTTAAATAGCACTTTTGAACAACTACACATACACCACTGTAAACCAGGTTGTCTCTTTATCACTATGTAATGTTGAAGTTGGGTGCATTTATGATTGCTGAAAGCTGCGTTATACCTATGGACATAATCAGTCTTTCTCATTACAGCAACAAGCTCATGCAGCATCCAGAACACTGCTGTTAACCGCCCAGTATTCCTTTTATCTATATGCCAAGTGAGACCCTAATTCATACTCTCCTGATCCCAGTGTAAAACAACACAAAATATAAATAAATATATATATCACTGTTACACATTTGTAACAATTTACCATGAAACTGGAAACTATTACATGGCTACCTGTAATCTGAAGAGGATAAATCACCTTTTATGTTATGCACTTGCCCACACCTAGATAGGCCATAGAATATGCCCACTAAGTGAAACTGCATCTTGACACAAACAAATGTATCCTTCACATTTAAATTGTTGCCAAAAACGACTTTCTTTCAAACTTAAAACAGATGCAACTTTAATTTAATCAAAGGAACAAACAGGGTAAAGCTTATGAACGTAAATATCCTCCCTGCCTCCGTGTGTTCTCCTCCTGAGTTTGACCATATGGAGCTCAGTGTGCAAGTCCAAAACAACTTCTGTGTTGTATTGCGTTCCAAATGAACACAATATACCATAGACTTCCTATCAGGCCAACATTTAATGAGAAGGAACACACACGGGACATAGTGCAGTCATGCACACACACAGACACACACACACACACACACACACACACACACAAAATAATGCAACTAACCTCTTCACCACCACAAATAATCTTATCTAACAGCAGCCCTACACCTGCGGTGAGCAAACACTTCCCACGAGCCCATTCTCACAATCAAACCACGAAGGGAGATCAGTCAACCAGGAAAACAAAACCCACTCACCAAACGATCTCTTTCCTCTCCCCATCTTTGCCCTGCTCTCCAGTTTTCTGCTCAAGAGACCAAAGGTGCTGTGCCATCTGCTGGCCATTTTTGAAAATGCATGCTCATTTTTTTTCCTTTTGCATCTTCTTATTGCCATCGGTTGATTTTTCTCTTTTTCTGTCATGTGTCTTATAGCTTTACTTACCATTGTTAAATAACTAAATCAAAAAGATGACCATTGTAAGTTTTACTGGCCAATAGCCCTAAAACGTATCCTTTATTTGATACTTTTCAATTTTTTTCCAAAAAAAAAAGTATGAAACTCTATTTCCCAGAGTCTCCCTAGTTCTGACAAGCTGTAACATTCTATAAAACATCAAATCTAGTGACACATTAACAGCTGATAGACGTTGCCTCCAGTCAACATAGCATGGAGTTTTCCTTTGGGCTCATGTATAAAATGCAACACAGTCTCAGTCAGGCTCTATTTTGATGACATAAAATCAGTAAAAAAAATGCTGTTTTGAACTGTTAAAAAAGATGAAAGACACAAAGATACAAACAGTTCCCAAACGCCTTTCTGTAAGTAACACTCAAATGAAAAGTGACATATAAATCACAATCTCTCCATCTTTTCCTCTGACTCCTATATTGATGCAGTCTGCTCCTGCCACCTCTCTGGAGTCTAAGTCCTCTGCCTTCTTCTTTTCATCATTAAATCATAGTGAGACAGTTGTAAAAAACATCTGCATTCTTTCTTGCAATGAAACCCACAATAAAACTTGATTAGTCACTCTCTCACTCTTTACCACAAAGACACAAATGCAAACTCACAAAGGCAAACACAAAGATGCATAAATCTCAATGGCATCTGACCCATTTCCCAAATTGCAAGCTTGGATGAAAGGGCACGTTGTGTGTGTGTGTGCATGCGTGTGTGGGTGTGTATGTTTGTTTATGTACATAAGTTATGTCTAACACTGGTGTGCGTCTTATTTTTCATTAATACAACAATGTCTGAGCATAGGATTATAAGTGCTGTTCATTATTGAGTGTTTCTGTGTTAAAAGCTCTAATGCAGATTTATATATGCAATAAATACTATATATCATGTAAGTGTTCTTGTATTTACATAATGCCTTGTTGTTCATCTGGGAATATATATTTTAATTTAGAAACAGTAAACAATATTTGAACATGGAGCATGTTTGTCAAAAGACTTTCAGTCTCAATATTGATCTTTTACACTTTGCAGCTGCTGTGATAAACATATCTTCTGATTTCCTCAAAGTCAGCTGAAATGTCTCTGTTTTTTTTAATCACCTACATATCAGCCTTCATTTATTCATTTGGAAAAACACAACACTTTACACCATACCCTATTTTGCATTCGGAGATCTTTGTATTAGGCATATTTGCAAATGTAATGTGATGTTGCCTAACACTAGATATGAGAAAGAAGCCTCTTTATTTGGAAATTTCAGTAACAGTAATAAGCTAAGTTGTTGAGCTGAGTTATAACCTCCACCTGTCATGGTTGCGGTGCTTTGATTGTTTTGGTCATGTCTTTCAATTAATCTTTTTGAATTGAAAGACATGACGGTCTGCTCAACAGCGTCTGGTGGAGAAGGAGATATGCTAAAGGGGACGTGCCCGGAAACTGACCACTAGCTAAGTTTTAATTAAATGAACACAGTTATTCAAGTATGAACAAATATAAGAAATACAGCTCCCCAGACTTTCATCAGAACTAAACAAAATAGTCACATGTATATGTCCTTAATTTTACTGATTTTGCTTTGAGGCAATGTATTTATAAATATCCAAATTATATAAATCTTGTCTGCAACAGACATATAAAAAACATTGGCCAATTGGGATTTGTATGGTGTGATAATACTGAAAAAGAAAGGCGTTTGCCATGACATTATTCAAAAAAATCTAGTTATTTGGTAAAAACAACACAAAATAATAATAGAGATAATTAAAGGAAAGATAAGATAACTATACCTGCTTTAAAGTACTTCTTGATTCTGAGATCGACCAACTCGGAAATACATGCATTAGTGATCATATTTTCAAAAAATGTCGCATTAAGATCGTGATTGCGCCGTTAAAGGTTTTTTTAAGGACTTAAAATTGTCCCTCGGCGACCGCTAGGCTGAAAATCCACAACTTGGGTCACGTGGTACGATGGCGTAGTTCGTAGGCGGAGCTCAGGCTACGCTACAGAGAGTACAATGGAATACACAACGACAAGTTCAGATGGCGATTCACAAAGTGATGATTTTAACACGAAAGACAGCGCAAGCGTCTGTTACGACTCGGGTAAGTCTGAGAAAAACATTTTAGGAGAATAAACGAAATGGGTTGCTGGGGTTTAATTGGAATCGGGGCTTATAATCACGGTTCTGGCTGACAGTTCAGATGTAAACACGGAAACAACTCGTCGAAGTCCGAAATCCGCCAAAACAGCACAAAAGAAAAAGATGTACATTCAGCACAAACCACAGTGTCTCAGCATTATGTGTTCCTGGAATTTTACTTAATAATCTGGACGTGAGCGGACGCGCATTTATCGCCGTAGCGCTCATATTCTCCCGGGGGGGGGGGGGTCAGGGGGTCTGGGCTCAGGGTGCTCAAATGGAGAAGCTCCACCTGACGTAACACCACCAGAGACTTCAGCGTGGGTAAAACGTCTGGCTGCCACTGCGCGGAGTTTCCTCTGCTCCCACAGTGTGAGGAGTGAGGAAGAGGAGCTGCAGCGTCAGTGAGCTTCTCCGGTGTTGTGCGAAATTCAGTTTGTGTTTTGTGTTATTTTAAACGCCAAGATAATCTGTCTTTTTCCAACTTTTGTCACTTAAGCCTGACAAATAAAAGTAAGCCACCAAACGGAGTATTCCAACATGTAGTGTGTATTTATGATTTTCCATCGCTGAAATAAGAGGATGGAAACTGGCTGATAGCAGGGCACAAAAATTAAGACTTCCTGAAAAGACGAGAGTGTAGACTTCCTGGTAAATCCCGTTGTAATGTAAACAACAGCTGCCGATTAAACTAAATGTTACAACCTTGACATGATTATATGAGTTGTTTTCCCGAGAAACTGATCAGAAGCGCCGTGAAACCCCGCCTCTCTGGCTGCAGTGCGCGCTCCCGACCCAGAGGGGAAAAGATTCTCACAGGGGAACTGAATTTCGCACAACACCGGGACTTTTTGGGTTCGGAAATGTGTGTAAGGAGACATTATCCTTGTTGGTATCTGACCAATCATAAGCCACACACTTTTTAGCCATGCTTGATCCGTCTATTTGTGTTTGAGAAAGCGAGTTTGCAAGCAGGAAGTATCTTGTTACCATATCAACAGATCAACGCTTGCCTACGAATTACATCATCGGTCACCCAACATTTTTTTATGAGCCTTGACCTAAAAAGCTTTAAAAATCCACTTTTTCATCAAATTTTTTTATTTGTTTTCCTCGGGTCATAATAATATGTGAACTTTCTAACATATAGCAACTTGTATGATCTCAGAATCAAGAAGTACTTTAAATAAAATGCAGGTACAAAATTATTGTTAAGATGATGTTTGTTTAATCAATATAGTGCTACATAATTTCAGAAATCTATGGATTGCCAATATTATCCTTGAATCTTTACTTGCCAATTCGTGATAAGTCCACACTTTTTTTTCTTTATCTTTTTCACTTGTCTTTAATGCTTCCAACACTCTTCACACTGTACATTTGTTTGTTTGTTTTTTATTGGGTACTGTCATCTGTGTCAGGTGTAGGTATCTGAAATTCTGTCCAACAGGATGAAAATGCTATTGGCATGCAAAGCCTGAATTCATGAAACTATGAATATAACAGCCAACACATATTACATTCCTAACAGTATTCGCAATATTACTACTGCATACACTGATTTGCAATGGCAATTTATTTAGGTTATATTGCTCAGCTCTCATATTAAATAATGTAACAATGTTTGTTAATTAAAACAACTGAAATTCAGGGATAAATCTAGAGCATGCATCTGATATTGTTTATTAAAATTTACTCCATCCTTAAAACATACAAATGTGCTAAAGACATGGGAGCTAAGTTGAATAGAACCAAACCTTCCGACTGTGATTATTCTTTTCTAGGATTAACTAATAGCAAAAACATGCCGCTATTAAAATAAATGTTTATATTTGATTAGCTATATTTTGTAGTTTGGTCAATTTAGCTGGAATCCACAAGACTTAAACAAAACAAAAATTTAAGGATCATTTCCTCCTTGGGATTTCCAGGAAGTGCCTTAAATCAGGCTTAAACTGCGGTCAACAGGCACAGAGGTAGCTGAGCTAACTAAGTCTGACATTACAACTGCCTACAGATGAAAACATGAAATGCAAACATTGCCTAAGCATGCATGCAACATTTCTGCATAGCACTACTATCAAACTGACTTAAAGAACTTCCCAACTCCTTTAGACTGGTATCCGCTACATCAACTGTGGCATATAGGATTTTACATTTCACATTCCAGTCTCTCAAAACAGAGAAAATCATTAACTAAACACACTTCACCTGAACTGACTTTTTGAGAAGGATAAAATTTCATCTATAATAAATGGTATCTAACACCACCTGGGGCTAAATACGGACATCTTGGCCTATTTTTCTCTTTTATCCTCCATACCCTGCAGTGACCTCTTGCCTTTTCTGATTAAGCTTTCACCAGCCTTTCGCTTTATGCCTCTCACGGCCTCCTCATTCTAACTTCAATATGTTGTTAAATCACCTGACTTGCCTGAGTGAGAACTGTGACACAGTTGTGGTTCAACCAGCTCCCCTCTGTACCTTAAGCAGAGCTGAAGAAACCTGTGCAACTGCCACAGAGCATTAGCTGCAAAGTTAACTACTACTGACTCACTCTTCAGTTCCACCCTCTGCCGACATCTACAACCATAAAATGAGAGACACAGCAATTCTTCTCTACGTGCGTCTCCTGCATCAGGATGAAGGATTTGACACTCAGAGACAGTTAACTACAGAGCAGAGCGGGCGAGGCCCTGAGCACTGAATGGGAAAGCTTGATGTGTTTATGAGTTACAGTCCATGTGATCTAGGTGCTGCACTTACCAGAGATACTGTTTTCTGAAGCCACTGCTCTGGGGCACTTCTTGTTCTGGGGAGTGTTTATTTTTTATTTAATTCACATCAAATTCTACAGCACTGTCATACCCTGGTTGATTGAAAGACTTGGGAATATTGAAATAATTAAGTACAAAAACAACTGTGTGTTCAAAGAATTATGTGTACGCGTGAAAAACTGAAGAATATTCAAAATTTGTTTTGTGATTCATAATAACCTACAACCCTATTAGCTCTCGTTAAATCTTATTTGTGATTTCATTACATCAAATAGGTACAGAAGCACACATTTGTTTAGTTTTCTCTCTGTTTGTCTTGTGGAAATAATGGCTATTTACACAGCCATGATTATCCAGCTTTGAGGGATCAAGTGTAAATCAATGCAGCAGGGAAGTCTGTTTGATGTTGGCAGTTGGTGATGTGAATTTCTTAAATTTGAGAGGTATTTGTGCAATTGTGAAATGGTTGTGACTTGTTTCGTTACAGACAAAAATAAATCCTCTTGTTTCTGTTAATCAAATTAACAGCCAAGGAAGTTCGTAGGGTTACTGAACACTGGGGCCCTCACCTCTCTCCAGCCACCTGGATAAAAGTTAAATCTTTTTTGTTTGTTTGTTAGTTTTTTTAGGATTAAAATAAAATGAGTTGTGTCATATTGGTGAACAGCATTTTATTGACATATTGACTAAATATTTTAACATTTATAATTCCTTTTTCCTTGTGACTTTTTATTTACTCTTTATAGTCAATGGCAGAAATCCTAAAATAAAATTACTAACTTGAAAAAGGAAATAATCACATGTCTGCTGCCAACATTTAAGGGTCTTAAACCTTTTCTGCCTATCTGCTGCTCTTAAGTGACAAGGGTTGTGTGTATACTGTGAGAAAGAGGGAAAACGTCTTATTCATTTTTCTATTAATGTCCCTGTATAGCTTTATCTGTCCAATACACACATGGTTTCTTCTGTTCCTTCAGTTCTTCCCCTTGGACATGACAAAAAATAATCAGTTTACACAATCAAAATAATATTCTCTTTGACTTTTTTGTTGGTTATTCAAAAGGAAAGGTTGTAAACAAATTAAGGTTACTATTTATTATGTATGCAAACCTTCAACCAAAGATTTTACAAAAAAAGTAACATCTGATGAAAATGCTCATCTTCTGCTGTTAGTTTACCTTTTTCATTTGTGTTAATCTTACAGAGATATTTTCTCCAGGTATTTGCATGTTTTCCTCATCTGTGTTAAGAGCAAATAAGCAAACTTTAAAGCTAACTAAATTACCTTTACTGTAGTGTTTGTTTTTGTATGTTCAACAGTTATGTTGACTAATATACGGAAATGTATAGCTTTCATAGTTGTGTCGGTGCAGTATATGCCTCAGAATGACATAGAAATCCAACTACAACAGTTCAGGCGGACACTGCCTTAATGAGGTTGTCATCGTTACCCAAGTCTTGTCCCTTGTGCTGTTATTAAAAGACTCTGGCTTTTTCCCAGATGCAAATCGTTTACTTCTCAGACTAAATCTCTTAAGGTAACAAGCAAAGATTCTTTTAAACGAAGGTGCCAGATTATCTTGTTCATGTTTTATTTTCAGAAACTTTAATAACAAACTCTGGGTTGCATACCTGCTGATAAAATCTTCTTGCCTTCTTGCCAACTTCTGTCATCCTGGCCATTGTTCTCTGTTGGCCTTTGTTCTGATGATACCCTCATGAAACTTTTTTTAGGCTCTCTCTCTTTTTTTATGCAAAGGCTTCATCAAACAGCTATTATTTCCACGTGCAGCAATCTGCTTTCTAGGCCTTTTGGTGCATTGATAAAGATAATCTTTATTGGTTGCCTGATAGAAGAGCATAGACACGCACATACACATTTTATAGAACGACAGAAGCATTCATACAGTAATTTTCTATACCAGCTTACTCCAGTGCAGAGTCATGAAGCGGTTGGCGCTGGTTCTCTCTCTGCTGTGGTCAATGAGATGCGGTTCACACACTGGACATGTTGCCAGTCCATCACAGGGCATTGGCACCATCACAGACATGCAACAAAAGCAAGCATTGAAATGCACATTCATAGCTCAGGGTAATTTGTCCTCCTTTCCCATCATGCATATTTTTGGACCGCTTGGCGAAACTGGAGCACTCAAGGTAGCTCCATGCAAGCACCATAAAAGCATGCAAGCTTGACACAAAAAGATTCAATCTCTGAACCTTCTTACTATGAGGAGACACCAACCACCAAAACCACCATGCAACTCTAAAATGAAATGGATTTGGTTATTATCTAGCACAGCAGACGTTTAAAGGAGCAATAAGCAAAGTTTCACCACTAGGTGGGCAGTTGAGCACTGCCTGTAGACCAAAACAAGATGTATGACAAGCCATGCCTCTCTCAACCTCGACTCCAGCTGCGACCCCGCACCCCTTTTCCTTCTCCTTCTCACCTGTCACCCAGTATGCGCAAACTTGCAAAGGATAAATACACAGCAAAGCAGCATCACCTTTAGTGGAACTGAGAAAATAAGTAACTTTATAATGCTGTTAGCAGATGAATGTTTGGATCTGCTGGACAACTTTTTAGTTCTTTCTATCTAAAATAATGAAATTTTGCTTATTGCTCCTCTAAACCTTCTGATTGAAAGTGCAAATTTGATGGTTGCCATGAAATGATCCAAAACCTCTCTGACAATTTAACTTGTTCTGCTTTTTATGATTTTATTTCTTTCAAAGGTGAAGGGTTTAAATCTATATTTTGTACACCTAACATCAGTAAGCGGACATGCTAACATCCTGATTAGGATAGGCTGATCTCATTCTCCTGAGATTTATATGAAAATAAATGTGGCAACTGAGCAATTGGCAGGTTGCCAGTTCAATCCCCCGCTTTGCTTGTCTCTGTTGTTGTGTCCTTTGGCAAGACACTTCACCCGCATTGCCTGCTGGCAGTGGTCAGAGGACCCGGAGGGCCCCTCTGTCAGTCTGTCCCAGGGCAGCTGTAGCTACTAATATAGCTCACCACCATCAGGGTGTGAATGAGTGTGTGAATGACTAAAAACTGTAGTGTGAAGCGCTTTGGAGGTCGTCAGACTAGTTAAAAAGCGCTATACAAGTACAAGCCATTTACCATTTAAATATGAAAAAAACACTCTTGTGACATAGTGGCAACATACATATGGAAATTGTGCGCTACTCAACAGACGATAAATGAAGCAAATACAGTATGTATTCTGGGTGTATTTAGCGTTATGGGGTATGGGCGGGTGGGTGGTTGCGGGGCAGGAGGGGGGGGGGGTAGAAGAGGGTGGCAATATTTTCCTCCCAGCTGCTATATATTTTCAAACTTTTGTCTAGAGAAAAGCTTCATTAAAATTCAAAATACAGAACATGGGTATCCAGCTTCATAGTTGTATTAATTAACCGATCCAACACCAGTCAGTCATTAAAAGGCTTTTTTCCACCAAGTGATGTTTTTTAATAATGCACTCTTCCTCTTCTTTGATCCTGTACATTAACAACAAATTTGTTTAAATTTAATTGTCTGTTAATTAGAAAATATTATTATTAAAGTGTTAATCTTATAATGTTAGGTTACAATTATAGCACTAATCCATTTCATGAGCTTCTGTATTATCAAAATTTATGGTTTAAAGCTTAATCCGACTAATCCAAAGTGCCTAATGATGTGGACTGATTGCACTGATATTGCAGCATACAAAGAACCTGTAGTCAGAGCAATCTGATCAAATGAGAACGAAACAAAGAAAAAAAACTTAGCCCACATTTTCTAGCAAGGGCTTTACAGTTACGGCAACACATTAAAAGCCTTTGTTGAATACTGAACTGATGAAGCTGTGATTTAAAACAGTAGCTAAAATGTTGTGTTAATGCCGTTTATTTTTCGCCATCAGTATCCGATTTTTAATAATTACATGTGTGGAAAAGAGAAAGGAGCAGCAATTGCGCATAATGTTTGTCACAAATAAAAGAAATGTCAACCTGTGGTTTTAAGGAGGGGAAGTTAATGGAGCCCTGGGCAGTCCCCATACACAACCAAACACAAGCTCACTTCTCTGTCAAAGCGCATGCTGCACAAAACCTCTGTTAAGATGTAACTTCTTAGAAACATCAACAACTAGGTAAAATAGTTCTTACAATAATTTATTAAGACAGAAAGGTGGATAAATTAATAGATATGTTGCGTCTAACAAAATATTTGAACCAAAACTAAAGATTCCCTATTTATTATTGTGAATGCTGTGGGCATCCTGTTTTTCTTCATTATTTATTAATATTATAGTTTATATAGAGATTTCACAAATAAGAGAGTATACAAACGTCATCACTGTAGAAAAACTTGATTCTGGTTTGCCATGTTTCTAAATAAATTTAAGCTCATTAAAGGTGGTTTACAAATGTCAATAAATGTATTAGAATTCCTTGATCTTAACCCCCCAAAGCAACTGTTTAACTTATACAGGACACTGTCTAAACTAGATGATTCAATAGCTTCTCCTATTATGAAATGGGAAGAGGATTAATCCGTCATCTTTGAACAAAACACCTGAGCTCAGATATGTTTAAGAACTTTCAAAATGACTAGAAGCCTGAATTTACAACTAATACAATACAAAATCCTTCATAGAGTATGCGATATAGGTAAAAGATTATTCAGGATGGGCTTTGCCCAATCTAATATCTGTTCACGGTTTGCAGGCAATAATCCTGACAATTATGTTCATGCACTATGGTTATGTACACCTGTTCAGAGGTTCTGGGTCCAGATTTATAAGGACTTGTCAAAGTGCCTGAGATGTAAAATGTCACCTTTCCCCACCAGTTTGCTTGCTAGGTAACTTGGATGATAGCACTTTGGGAAAAAAATCAGTTTGCATGTCTTTCACTGCCTTATGCACAGAGAAGAAAACGATTCTCATGAATTGCAAAAGCAAAATAATCAATCAGTATAGAGATCTTTTGTTGGATCATATTAGTCTTGATACAGCATCTGCCTCCGTATCAGATCGATCTCTCTGGGCTCCTTTGACTGGCTCCATCATTTAGTGAAAGTGGGGGGCTGTGTCATGTAGCTTATTTGAGGGGTGCTGGGTCTTGGGGCTCTGGGGGGTGCCCGGAGTGGGGTGTCTGGTGTGTCTGGAGGTGGGGTCTGTCACCTCGCCTGGGCAGGGCTTGGGGGCATCAGGGCGTTCTCCGGGGGCCACTTGCGATGCTCTTGGAGGGTTCTACGCCGGCGGGCGTGGGTTACTGACCTGCTTGCTGCGCTGCTGCTGGGTGGGTCCGGGGGTCTGGGGGTGGGTGTCCTGGCAGTGCTTTGGGGGCTTGGGTTCTGTGGAGTATGTCACTGGGGGTTTGGTTGTCCGGGTATGCCTGGGTGTCTTGCCCTACCCGGGGCCTCTGGCGCACTAGAGGGTCTTGGGGCCTGTCGAACTGGGAGGGGGGGATGGACATTAACATCTCATGGCAGATGCTCTCCCCTTGAGGGGCCTTGGAGAGCTCCGTATCCGGCTCCTTGTCTCGGTCCTGGTTCATGGCAGCTCTCGGTGCTGGTTATATCCGTGGAACAGAGGTCGGCATGGATCAGGTGGGTGGGCTGACTAGAGTTTTTATTTCTTCTTCCCCCCAGACAGTCCATAGGGTGGGTGGGTGGGACGAGGGGGATGTGGTGTTGGTTTCAGTTCGCAGTTAGCTTTCAAGCCCTGTCGCCTGTCTCTGGCCCCACGGACTATGGTGGCGCGGCTGGCGGAGCTTCCCTCTCCGGGTGGGTTTTCGGAAAACAGGGTACCTATTGGAGACAGCGGGGGAGTTGGCTTTCTGTGAGGGTATGTTGCTCCCCAGTCCTTTCCTCCCCATCCCTGGACACCTTCCTCTCTCTGCTTCATCATGCTACCGGACATGTAGGACCTTGGGGGTAAGGTTATCACTGGAGAGAAGGGAGGATTTTCCAGCCCTACTGTCTGGTGACGTCCTTTATTATACATTTTACACACTTTTATTTATAACATGTAGGGCGTTAATTGGGGTTGGGGGGTAAGACATCTGGATGGAGGCTGATTGCGTAGGCCTCACCCCTGGTGGCTTCTTCTGCCCCCACTGCATTTAGACATTGAGGGTTCTGGGTAGGGTGCATGGGGTGGGGGAGGGGGTGCGCTGGCACCTGGTACCTTCCAGAGGGGGTGGTGGACTATGCTGAGCACCCCCCTTTTTAGCCCTCGTCGTTTTAAACGCACTTGAGAACAACATGCAACAACACAACATTTGAGCAGGCGGAGGAAGTATCTGGTTGCTATCCAGACTCCGGGGCCTGGAGTAGGAGCAGGTCACCTGGTCCGGGGTCTTGAATGTGGGTGGACGTTGGGCCTGGGTGATCGGCTGGGGCTGGTGCTTTTGCTCTCCCCTGGAATATGGGGGAGGGGGCTTAGGTATGGAGGGCAGGGTGTGGGGGAGGTAGAACCTCCGGGTTTGTGGGACGGCTCTGGTTGGCTCACTCGGTTCATGCTGGCTCCATCTCTGGGTGGATGGGCCCGTAGGTCGTCTGGTCTGGGATCGGGGTGGGGGTTAGGACCAGAGCATGGACCGGGTAGGTCAGGTTGTGGTGGTCCTCTCCATCTTGATGTTAGGGTTCACTTCCCGGGTCCAGGGGCTGGATAGCCCTCTGGGATGTTGCTGCCTGGACCTGGGAGCATAGGATGTGTGTGATGAGTGCGAGTGTGTGTACTGCTTCCCCTCCGAGTGTTCGCATGTGGGGTTACTAGGGTGGTAAGATGTGAATGTGGCTGTGTATGTGGTTTTCTGTTTGTCTATTTGTCAGGCTGGGCAAAAAATTGTTTTAGCTGACCCAATTGTGCTATCTTTTAATCCAACAAGGAGTCGGAGTAGCTCTGGTGGCTAATATCCTTCCAGGCAAACAATGAAGCAATGGTCCTGCAGTATAAACTGCCTACCCTTAATCTGCTTCACAACTCTGATCTAAAAGCCTAAGTAATAACTGAAGTGATGGAATCTATTGTCACTGTCTTTTGTAGCTTGAGATTCTGGCACATGCAGGAGGTGGAGAGAGACTGCTGACCAGGTAGTCCCACTTATATCAAAGACATAACCCCCTGATGCTTGCACGTCATGGCATGTGGCAGCTGCTTCTCTCCTCTCAAGTGCTGTTCGATCACCTGACATCACAAGGAAGATAGTTTTTCATTGAAATCCATTGGGCGAGAGAAACACAATTTAGATTTATTTTACTTTTTTACGGCTTTTAATTTCAATTTGGGGACTAAAATAATAACAATAAAAAACACACTATTAACTGTATAGAAAAAAATTCTAAAAATAAAGATGTATTTAAATAACTGGTACTGCCACAGTACTTTTTACGTATCTACTAAAAACATGTTCCAGAAATCACACTATTTTGTGTGTTCACAGAGAATAGTAATAGTAATATCATCTTTATTGTCATTGAAACATACATTACAACGAAATTTGTTCACTGCTTTTAACTTATCACCCTAGGGGAGCAGTGGGCTGCCATGTGCGGCGCCCGGAGAGCAATCGGGGGTTAAGTGTCTTGCTCAGGGACCCAGAGAGCAGGCGCTGGGGATCGAACCGGGTACTTGCATCCTTCTCTGAGTGCAAGCGCGCTGCTCTAACCACTAGGCCAACACTCCCCCTGGGAATAGGGTGGAGTTCAGGTCCTAATAATTCATTTTATGGTAATTGATCTTACCAATACAAATTTTGTTGCAGCTAATCTTCTGTAAAATAACAACAAGCCAGACCATTTCCATTTCTTTTTTATCCTAAGGAGACAGCAATTTCCTACCCACTATTCCTAGTCAAAGCAAGGTGCCAGCATAATGCATAATTTGTTTTTGTTTTTTATGCGATAGCTCACCGTTTGTATTCTGTGAGTCTATGAAAGAAACAGAATACTTCTGTGTCTCTCTCTTCTTTCCACTGTTTGTTAACTTTAATGAAAAACCATTCAGGCAAAATGTAGACCAAAGCAGCATTACATGCTTGTGTACATTGCTGAATACCTAAAAATTCAAGCGTTATTTAAACCTTTATTGGGAGCAGGTGTCTAAACGCAAGGCTTCATCATTAGAGGTAGATAAACAAAACAACATTAGGTGCTGAAATTAAAAAGAAATTAATCTTAATTGGCCTGAAAATATTTGTACCTACATTAAAGGTATCACGAGTTACATAAAGCAGAGGTGTAGCACAGAAACATATTTGTTTCTACTGCAATAGAAAATACAGTTTAGCAATATTTTCAAAAAATACCTAGTTTTTGTATGTATAGACATAACAAGGAGGAAACTGAAGCACTCATGGCTAAATCAGAATGTTAACGATGCAAAACACTGACAATCTTCCCCTTCTCTTCTTTTAAAACCTACAAATCTAAAATGTTTGGCATATCCTTCTAGAGATTTACATTCATCAACAGGAAGAAAAAAAGGCATTTTTACATATTTGTTAAAACTGTCACTATGTCCTGACAGTAAAATATGAGACAGTGAAAAAAAAAACACGCTCCTCTGGCTCCACCAAGTGGTCTTACTGTCATTTATAGAAATAAACCGCTCCCAGTCAGAGACAACCAATCAGAGCCAGAAGGAGTGACTTAGCAATGCTAATCCCACTCCTATGCGCGCTGCTTACACCCATCCCCTGCAAGCCACATACTGTTGTTAAAACTCAAGATTGCCAATGAGCAGCTTTGCTAATGGCAGAGAAACAACCTAACATTCCAGGAAAATTGCCAATTTGTTGAGTTCCGACAGGTAAATAGCAGAGGACTGATGACAAATAACAAGCGAATAAAAGTAGTTGACTGAGGCCGAAATAAAATGAGGGTAAACATCGAATCAAGTTTTCAGAGGTACAGGGAGCTATGCACCCACAAAGATTCTAAATTGATACAGTTATATTTACTTCTCAAGCAGAAATGTGGATCTCTGCTTGATATGTTGCATTTTTTTATAATTATAAAAAACTAACAGTGATGGTTACAGTATCATTAGTGATAGCGCAAATCTATTTTACTCTTAAGCTTGTTGCTAAACCTATCAGCTAGCCTGGTTATTACCCCTTATTCACACATCATCCATGCGTACTCTGTTCTGTCACAAATAAAAGTAATTCTATTCAATGAGATAATTCCAACAGGCTACGTGGTGCCGCAGCCTGATGGACAACCCTCCATCTGAAATACGGATCAAGTCTATTTTTGATGGGTGATGGAGAAAAATGCATACATTTCTAAAAAACAGATGAGCCAGACAGGAAGTGAGACACAGGAAGTGTAAAGCCAATTTGGTATATTTCAGCATAAAGGGTGGCAGGGTTGTCAGGATGCATGAACGGATCCTACACACATCTAGTTTGAATTTTTTTGTAATAGACGACATTTTGTAATAGTCAGCGTGAAGCTGGCTTTAGCCTGTACTTTCATGGCAGGCCCTGCTATGAGGGAGGAGCTGTGGAGGGAGGGCTGTAGTGCAGCAGTGAGCAAGGGGGAGGGGCATATAAAGCTTGGAAAGTTCTGGTGAATGTCCCTCCTTTCCCCAAATGGATTAAATAGGAGCAGTCCCAAACTGATAATGTGCAGAACAGAAAGTCCTACACATTATCAGTCTGACTGGCCAGGTTACATGTAAGGTGTACTTGTTCAAATTTTCAGGCTAAGTCCACGATTTCTCAAAACACCCTATTGAAGCTTTAAAGACAGAAAAAAATATATAGCGAAGAAAATTCCCAAACAATAGCAGACTATAAGAGTCAATAAATGGAAATAGACTACACTGCATGCCATGCCATGTAAAAATGAACTCTTAGACGTTTATGTTTAATGTGTAAAGCTGATTTTACAATACTTATTTGTACAGTGCTGTGAAAAAGGATTTGCCACCTCACATGTTTCTTCTGTTGGCTTTTTTTTCCTTTTTCCTTTTTCGTCATATTTTAATGTTGGGTAATCAATCAAATTTAGTATCAGACTAACACTTTTACTTCTTTTTTTAAGAATAAATCAGTAATAGGAAAAAAGACACAATGCTAGCATTAGCTAAGACAAAACAGTTTTTAAATAATGCTATTTAAAAAGCATTCAAACAGCCTTTTGTGAAAAAGTAATTGCCCCGTAAACTTTATAGCAGCTCATGCCAACCCTGGTGGTAATTACTATGATAATTTTTAGTTGACTTTAGTGTGAACTTTGACCTGATCAATCTAAAAGCCTCTTTTCTCTCCCTTTTTTAACTTATTCAGTGGTGGACATTCTTTATGTTCTTTAGATCATTGTCCTGTTGCCTAACCCCAGTGGACGTCAGCTTAAGGACAAAAACTGAACAATCTTCTTCTGCTAGAGAGCAGAATTCACAGTTCTATAAATTACGCAATGACATTTATTTCCTGAAGCAACAAAAGCCCCTTTTCCATTAAAAGCACCAGGATTTACTGGAGTAAACCAAAGCTTGGGGCTTTTGGGATTTCGTGTTTCCATCTGCTTGGGGGCATTTATGTAAAACAACCCAATGACGGATGGGATGTTGTGATGAAAAACTGCAGTACCACTCCGATCCAGTGGTTGGTGGAAAGAAGACAGCGGTGAAACAGACAAATGCAGAGAAGCTATATTAATATCCTACCAGATTTTATAGTGAATATGAAAAGGGTCAACAGTGGTCTTCATGTATTCATTGGGATTCAGTCTCTTTTTCATTCTAGAAGCATGATCACTGTTCTTAAAGGTATAGTGAACGATTTTCTGGAAATTTTGATAAGAAAAGCCTAAATCACTTTTTGAATAACTGCGCATGCACAATACTATTCTCCCTGCTTTTTGCGTGAAAGAATTTCCCAAATACACTCTGGTCTTATTTGTTTCTCCTGAGGCCTTCCTTCCTTTCACATAAACCTGTAAGACAGTTTTCTTCTTGAAACTCTAAGCCATTTTCGAAATTCACGGTGAGAACTGTGGTGCTACAATGGATGGCTGAAAGAAGCTCATTGGATACATAAACAATAGAAGTGTACATGTGCAGCAAGAGGAAACTAGGAAGGAATGAGCACGCAGATTGGCGTTAGGTGAGTACACAATCATTAGCAAGTGGGACAACCAACAAAAAATGATTCCTCCTCGAACGCAAAGCCAAAAGAAGAATGTCCACCATACATTTAACTGAGGGTCATCAGGGATTTAGATGTTCTGGGTAATCCTCTAGATCATTTTGGTACAGTTGCCAGTTCTGGGACAGTTCATCATTGCTCCATGTCTTCAACTTTTGCAGTAATTGGCTCTCATTCTAGTTTGCTGGAGTTGAAAAGACTTAAAATGGCTTTGTAGCTAACCCTTTTCATAGTGATAGATGTAAATTAGTTTCTTTCTCATATTTTCTTTAATTTCTTTATTTTGCAGCATGATGTGTTGCTTTTTGTAGATCTTTAAAGCTATTTAATGTTGCCAGATGGGGTTTTATTAGGTGTTTCCCTGATTTAGCAGGTCTGGCAATAAATGGATCTGGGTGTGGCTAGTGAAACTAAAGTTAACGTTCCAAAAAGTGTGGTTGATAACAGTTTATTTTCATTTAATAGAGTCCCAATTATTTCTTCACATAGGACAAACTTGGTGTGAATGCCTTTTTGCATCTAATAAATCTAAAGGTAAAATTAGTGTCATGGTTTAGTTTTGGTCTGGCTTTTTTGCCCTGTTATTTTTCAGTTTCTCCTCCTCTTACTCAGCTCACCCTCCACTCCTCAGCAATCAGTCATACTTGTTAGGCACTAATTAGTCAGAATTCACTCGACCTGCCAGCCTCCCTATATAACTCACCTCAGTCTGTTCCTTGTCGCCGGCTCGTCTTCAGTCTCTACCTACACAACGCCTGTCTAGTCCCGTTCTCATCAGTCTCCACTCACTCCACGTCTGTCAGCCTGGTTTGTTCCCTGTTTTGTTGCTGGATTTCCTGCCTCCTCTGAGCCTCAAGTAAAGCCTCTGCTAGCTGCTGGATTTCTTGCCACCTCTGTGCTTCAAGTAAAGCATCTGCTAGCTGCTGGGTTTCCTACCTCCTCTGTGCCTCAAGTAAGGCCTCTGCTAGCTGCTGGGTTTCCTACCTCCTCTGTGCCTCAAGTAAAGCCTCTGCTAGCTGCTGGATTTACTACAGCCCTTGGATCTCAAGAACTGTCCCTGCTGCCCTGCTGCCCTGCTGGATTTACTGCAGCCCCTGTGCTCCAGGTTTGCTCTCTTCTCTGTTGCTGGACTGCCTGCTACCCCTGTGCTCCAGGTTTGCTCTCTGCTCTGTCACTGGATTGCCTGCTACCCTGTGCTCCAGCAGTCCTACACCCCAAGAACTGTCTCACTCTGCACCTCTGGTCTGACAGCAGCCCAGCATCTCCAAGAACTCTCTCCAGTTTCTTCCAGTCAGCCTGCTCCTGCACCCATCATCTCCAGTCCGGTTACTAACTGTGGTCATCATCATCCTACTCATTACCTTCAATAAAATGCAATAGAATAAGCTCTGTGTGTGCGTGCTCTGTCCGGGTTCATGTAGACAAATCATGACAGTACGAGCCGGCCGCACGTGAACCCGAGCACACACAGAGCTTTTGTGCAGGAGCATGCTGGATTAAGCTCTGTCCCATCGGCCGCCGAAAGCCTCAGTCCGAGGCCTCCGTGGGTACCGCTCCACCTCAGTCCGAGGCCGTCGAGGGTTCGGCTCCGCCTCAGTCCAAGACCGTTCAGGGTTCGGCTCCGCCTCAGTCCGAGGCCTCCGTTGGTTTCACTCCGCTTCTGGTTCGTCTGCCAGGGTCGCCGTCCGCGACCCCCGTCTCTGGTTCGTCTGCCGGGGTCGCCGTCTGCGACGCCCCACCTCTGGTTCGTCTGCCGGGGTCGCCATCCGCGACGCCGCCTCTGGCTCTGTTCCGCCAGGGTCGCCCTCTGTGACACCCGCCCCAGACGCTGTTCAGCGCATCAAGTCGCTGCTGCCCAGCACTTTTTATAGTCGCCGCTGCCCAGTGCTTTCAAGACGCCGCCGCCCAGCGCTCACAAAGGTTCCCGCGCTCACAAGGGTTCCCGCGCTCTCTGCTCTGTCACTGGATTGCCTGCTACCCTGTGCTCCAGCAGTCCTACACCCCAAGAACTGTCTCACTCTGCACCTCTGGTCTGACAGCAGCCCAGCATCTCCATGAACTCTCTCCAGTTTCTTCCAGTCAGCCTGCTCCTGCACCCATCATCTCCAGTCCGGTTACTAACTGTGGTCATCATCATCCTACTCATTACCTTCAATAAACTGCAATAGAATAAGCTCTGTGTGTGCGTGCTCTGTCCGGGTTCACGTAGACAAATCATGACAATTAGGAATTTTGAAAATAGCCAAACAACTGCAACATTCCTGGCTTTGTGCTGTTATACTAACTGCTTCATATTGTTGCTTCCTCTTTGGAGCTTGAGAAGACTCTTTTTTATTTGATTAAAATTACAGCTTTTTTCTGGCTATTGTTGTTGGCTTAATTAGGAAAAAACTGTTTCATGTATCTTAAATCTAAGTTGAAAAGTTGTTTTACATCCTGTCAATGTCATTTTATGTGCATCTCTTGTCTTGACCTAAACCACATAAGACAGTCTAACTGAACAATGAAAGCAATGCTACATCTTTCATTTTTGTAGAAACATGAAACAAATAAAAAAAGACTTACCCTTATATATTTTTCATACCTTGCACTGGCAATGGCATTTTATTGGTTTTAAGATCTCTCAACGCTCCTTAATTTTGTTCCATTGGTTAATTTTGCTATCTGCTTTGGTTATTATTATTTTTTTTAATCAAATCATCTTTTGTTACCCTCAAGGTTACAACTTTTGCAGGCTAAGTACATAAACTAACTTGCTGGGGGATGATGCCCTGGTTTGCAGACAGAGTATGGTTGAAGATATTCTTATCTTGTGCTTAGCTGCTGGTCTTCTACAGCTTCTCTTTCACTGACTAATCTCAGAAGTCTTTTCTTGTAATGATAGTTTTAGGTATACGTCTCACCTGTGAATTAGTTTAAAGAAACTATTCATTTGCAAATCCGTTCTATTGTATTGTACTAAGATTATTTTCTGAAAATCTATAGTAAGGATGGGTAAAGCTAATTTTGTCTTTATGGTTGAACCATGATCCAATACTAATTATTCTATAACAAGGGTGACAGAGGCCAGGTGGAATCAATGCACAATTACAGGAATATATAGTTTCAGCAGAGCTTTACGAATGAGCATGACAGATCATCAGTGGAAGCCTTGTTTCTTCTATGTGGCCATCAACAGCTTACAAGCAATACTTGCCTAGTTGTCAACATGTCAGGAAGACAGGAAGAGCCTTCTTGTCAGTCTCCCTTGTGGTGAATTGCAGATTCACAGAGAGAATACATTATGAGGAGAGCTTAGTTTTATATTTATTCTACTAAACATCAGATTTTAAATAAGTTACAGGGCAATTGCGAGTTGTGTCTCTTTGTAATACATACAGTATTGTGCAAACTTGAATAAGATATGGATCTTTATTGTCCATATCAGAAAAAGTGATGGTACTACAATGAAAATATTTAAGTTATCACAGTTGTGAAACAGGATAGACAGTTCAGGAAAGAAGGGGGATCTAGCAAATCTCAGATGTCTTGCAATTATCCAACACCTAAAATCTGAAAAAGTCTGCTAGTATGGAAGAAGACACACACACAAACAAACAAACAAACCAACCAACCAATAAGCAATCAAAGTATTTTTGGCAGAATCACATGTCAAATGTGGTCAATTGTGTCATTTCACTTTATTAGGAGGAAATAGCTACCAATTCAAACCATGTCACTTAACACTAACAAATCCTACAATCAGAGAAAAACAGATGCATTTCTGTTTAGGGCTTCCGGCTTGTCACACATTCCCATAATATAAAGCTGTCATTCCTTCTTCGCAAATATTTAAAACTGGCACCAAAACATGTTTTCCAAGCCAGGGGTTGACACTCAAAATAATGTTTGCTGTTCAAGAATATCCTGGAGCCATAACTTATTACACATCTAGTAAAATAAATCCCTAGAGAGAGAAAAAAAAACAGGAATGTCTACAAGTTACATGAGCTGCACAACAAGCAGTTCTATTTTTTTTTTCTTTTGTAATGGGAACATGTATTCCCAATCTATCCTAAAGAACACTAAATAGCATGTGCTCACTTGGGACTTTCTTAAAACCATTATAATTCTAAAGCTGCATGACGCTGTCTCTTTTATCACCCCTTCTTACCAACTTCTAACAGATCAGTAAGGGAAAACGGTATCAGGAAAGAGGGGATGACAGGCGGGACCAGAGGAAAAAAAGAATGTCAAAGTTAGAATAGTAGTTTAAAGACACAACTGTAGTTTTCAGTCATTCATAGAAACTGACTCCAATGGCTCATTGATAGCATTTAAACAGAATTAACTTCCTCTGCAGCCTGTATTACCATGAATCTCCTAAACCATTATGGCCCTGGTGCCTTTGCTTAACCTCCCACATGAGATCAGTGGGTTATCACGTAAACGATTATTGACGGCTCTAAGAGTTATCAATACTATCAGTGGAGATTTACATATGGTAAGCTTTTCAACTCCATCACAGTAAGCCAGTGGTGGCACCAAGCTGAGAGGATGCAGAGCCACACAATTTTTTTTTTACAGTGAGAATAAAAGGGTCAGCAGCAGCACTTTTTGTACCTTTGAATTGAATGGAAGATTAATGAGCATAAAAGCACTTGGTATAAAGGGTAGGGATTTAAGTCATCATTCATACCTGGATTTGTAGCATTTCAAGATAAGACAAAAGCAACAAACAATATGGCATTCTAGCATTGACAGAGAGCTGCTACACAACAAAAGCTCATCAGATGGCTGTCTGATTGTGCAACACATTGGTATAGAAAATGGCGCCCCAAGTCTTGCAGCTGAGCCAAAACAACTTAATGGATTAATTGGGAACCAACAGAGATAATTAGGCCTTTGGGGTTGTATGATTCCACCCCTCGTCGACTATTGCCTCAGAACTGTGATGTAGTGCGTTCCTGCTGTGTAATCGAGATAATTAGCAAGAATGTTGTGTCACTGTCCAAAGATTAGCAAAAGTGAAAGGCCAAACAAGGCTCATTAAAATGTGGTTCCTACCTTGAATGATTTGATTGGGTTTATTTACTTAGAGAGGTAATGTATCGCTTTCATCTCCCTGATTTGTGTCCTTGCTAAAGCGAGGTATGAAAAAGGAATATTTTTATCTTTTCACCTGAAGACAAACCTTGTTCACTTCATAAGTAAGTGAGAGGAAGTGGCTTTTAACTCGCCAACCATTAACAGGTACCCAAACACAGCACAGCAAAGAAGCAGTTTCAAAGGTTCATACTGCATAGTGTCAGAACTATGTACACTACCGTTACATATTTGCCTGGGTGGAAGAGAAATAAGTATGAATTGCTAGATTATACTGTAGCTGAGACTAACTGAGGCAGAGCTTCAGTTGTTTACTGTCCTCCTATTATTGGATGCCAAGGTGTCCTTCTGTGAGCCTGTCAGGCACTGAGTAGTAGGCCAAATTGATTGGTCTGCTCTTGCCCACCAAAAGGACCTGAACTCAATTTGCTTGTGATGGCTTCAATTTCCTGGCTGGACAAAATCCCGCCACCCCACCCCCCTACACCCCAGTCCTTTTCTGCTGTGCTTTCTTTCTCAGCATCCCTTCCACGCTCAAGAGCTGTCATTTAATTTCATTACGCAACAGGGGGAGGTTCATGCCCTGTCTCAGTTTCTGCCGTTCAGCCCTCATTTTGTTCATGTGAACCTTATCAAGTTTCAGGAAGGAACGGCTTGTTTTTAGACACTGGTTGTTTTAACGTGTCTGATTGGTTCCACTTACTGTTTTTCTGCCTGGCAGCAGCTGAATCACAATTTACAAAGCTATTACCGCAAGAGGGTTGGAGACTTTATTTTACTCGAGTGTTTTAGATGAGTAGAAGACAATTCAGTCTTACACATCAAAAGATGAAAGCCCAAAACAAAGAACGATGCGTGACATTTCGGGATTCAATAGGCACATTGTGTAAAAAAAGGAAAGCAGTCTGCTGGATACTTATTTTAAGTATCTTTTTCCATCGTTATTTATGCCAGCTGTGATGGACCGAGGTAAAAATGCATGAGGAGTCACAGGAAATTATTCAAAAGTTGGGGTTTTTATTTTTAACCCAAAAGCCAAAAGTACAAAAATGGTGGGTTCTGGAGTCATAAAAGAGGTCAAAAGAAGAAAAACAAACTTTAACTGAAGCAAACTGTGCCCAACCTAACTGACTGCACAACCAAACATAACTGACCTACAAACAAATGACACACAAGGGTATATATACACTCTGGCTGATCAGACCAATTAACACAATAGGGGTAATTAAAACCAAACCAACACTCACAAATGACAAAACAAAGCAGTACAGTTAAGTTTGACACTAAACTAATCTGAGAACAATGAAAAACACACAACCTCTAAATACAAACCCTAAGTGAAATACAAAACAAAGAAAGAAAAATACAAATCCCCCCTTCCAGCAAAAGCAGGTGGAACAGTCCAATTTACCCTCCCCGGTATTTAGCTGTTCTCAGCCCTGGCAGCCATCTTTTGTCTGGCAAAACTCCCAGGCACCATGGAAGGTAAGAAATAAAGATTAGTAACAAAAACACAAAAAAAGGTATGGAAAATTAACTAAGTACAAAAGTGAACTAAATGTGCGCGCTTACAAATAGAACACAGGTACTTAAACTAAGAATAAAGTTTTATTGCAAACTAAAATGTGCATATACTGATTGGTAAATGAAAAGTGTATGTGTGGTACAGACTTTTAAGGTGTGGCCATGGGTTTGGCCATCACACACTCCCCCACTTCTTGGTCGCCACCACCGGAGCGAGAGAGGTAATCAGCGGTAGTGTTCTCTTTTCCCGGGATGAATTGTACCTCGAACCGGTATGGCTGCATGGCAAGGTACCATCTGGTGATTCTCCCGTTGGTATCCTTCATTCTTTCTAGCCACTGCAGGGCTTTGTGGTCAGTTTGGAGGATGAACTCTCTTCCAAGTAGATAATATTTGAAAGAGTCAAGCGCCCATTTTATGGCCAAGGCTTCCTTCTCTACCGTTGCGTAGCGTGTCTCCCTTGGCAACAACTTCCGGCTGATGTAGGCAACAGGATGTCGGTCCTCTGGTGGTCCCTGCAGAAGCACTGCCCCAAGACCCCTTTCAGAAGCATCAGTCTGCAACGTGAAGTCCTTATTAAAATCTGGAGAATGCAAGACTGGGTTCTTACTCAGAGATTGGCGAATATCCTGGAAAGCTCCTATGGCTTCTGCTGTCCATTGGATTTTATTGGGACATCTCGAACCAGTCCTGTCCGTGAGCAGAGCTGCTCTGGCCGAGAAGTTCGGAATAAATCTGTGATAGAATGCTGCCATCCCCAGAAAAGATCTGAGCTGCTTCCTTGTTTGTGGAAGAGGACAGGAACTGATGGCATTAATCTTGTCAACCTGTGGTTTGATTTTCCCACCTCCAATGGTGAATCCCAGATACTGTATTTCAGTCTTTGCAAGAGCACATTTTGCTGGATTGATGGTAAGGCCTGCAAAGCGCAGTTGAGCCAGGACCTTCTCTAGATGCTCCAGATGCTCTTCCCAAGTCCTACTGAAAATGACAATATCATCAAGGTATGCACATGCAAATTGTGACAAACCACAGAGTACCTGATCCATTAGTCTTTGAAATGTTGCTGGGGCCCCATGTAGGCCAAAAGGCAGAACAGTGAACTCAAACAATCCCCACGGGGTACGAAATGCTGTCAACTCTTGTGAGTGCTTAGTAAGGGGCACCTGCCAGTAACCTTTAGAGAGGTCAATAGTTGTTAAATACCTCGCTTTCCCAAGGTGCTCAATGAGATCATCTATACGTGGCATTGGATAAGAGTCGAACTTCGAAATGGAGTTGAGGTACCTGAAGTCGATGCAAAATCGTATTGTGCCATCCTTCTTCGGAACCAACACAACAGGGTTGCACCACTCACTTGTTGAAGGTTGGAGGATTCCAAGGGACAGCATTAAGTCCATCTCCTTCTTTAGCTCCACCTGGAAGCGTTCTGGTATCCTGTAACTCATACGCTTTGCCACAGCATCAGGTTTCAAAACAATGTTGTGCTCCACTAGTGTGGTGCGACCTGGGAACTCTTGAAATATGTTTGAATTAATCAGAGGTGTTACCTGAGACACATGCTCCTTGGTGAGATGGCTTAAGTTCAGGACAGAGGATGTTACTGTAGGCAAGTAATCATCAACTTCCTCTTCTTCACTCACACTGTGAATTAGCAACACCTCTGGTTTATTCCCAGTGGATGGAACCCACTCCTTAAGAAGGTTGACATGAAGCACTCTACTCCCTCGCTGGAGACCTGGTGTGGAGACTTTGTAGGTAGTGGGTCCAAGTTTCCTTAGAACTTCAAAAGGCCCTTGCCACTTTGCAAGCAACTTACTGTCAGAAGTTGGCAACATTACCAAAACCTTCTGGCCAGGAACAAAACTCCTGTGGCGAGCTCTCTTGTCAAACCAAGCTTTTTGGTGTTGCTGCGCAGCTGCCATATGACTCTGAGCCAGTTCACTCATCTGCTGCAATTTATCCCTCATTTGGATGACATATGAAATAATATTAACTTCTTCTTTACCTTGATATGCTTCCCAAGAGTCCCTCAGCAGCGTCAGAGGTCCCCTCACCTCATGGCCATAAAGGAGCTCAAATGGTGAGAATCCAGTGGAAGCTTGAGGAACTTCCCTGTAGGCAAAAAGTAGGTATGGCAGCCACTGGTCCCAATCAGACCCTGTATCATTAATAAACTTACGGAGCATTTGTTTCAGAGTTTGATTGAAGCGCTCCGTCAGCCCATCGGTCTGGGGGTGATATGGGGTCGTCCGTATGCTCCTGATGCCCAACAACTTATAGACCTGTTTCAACAGTGTTGACATAAAGTTAGTGCCCTGATCAGTCAAAATCTCATGTGGGAATCCAACCCTTGAGAAAAGTTGAATCAATGAAGAAGCCACAGATCTTGCTTTGACAGTCTTTAATGGAAAGACTTCGGGATATCTTGTAGCATAATCTGTAATGACCAGCATAAAGCGATTTCCAGCTTTGCTCTTCTCCACAGGACCAACTATATCCATGCCAAGACGTTTAAACGGTGTGCCAATAATTGGGAGAGGGTGCAGTGGTGCTTTAATTGGCATTCTAGTTGAAGTCTTCTGACACAGAGGGCAACTTCTGCAAAACCGAGCAACATCTGAGCTTAAACCAGGCCAGAAAAAATATCGCTTAATGCGAGCAGTGGTCTTGTGCTTCCCCAGGTGGCCAGCCCAAGGAATAGAGTGTCCCAAAGTAAGCACTGTTTCACGAGCCTCTTTAGGGACCACCAACTGCTTAACCTGGCCGTGTTGGCGGTATAAAATGCCATCTTGCAGAATGTACTGCTCTTTATTTGTGTCAGATGTGGCAACTGATTCCTTATCCTTAGTCCCCAAAAGTACAGCAGACAGAGTTGGATCATCCTGCTGCATTTGTCTAATGTTCATGGGTATTTGAAATCCCAAAGGCATATCTGGAGCAACCTCAACTGAGGCCTTTCTGACTGCATGTTGAAACTTTTCACCCCTTCTTTGCCTGCGTGACTTCCGAGACTTTCCAGGTCCTGTCTCTAGCTCAACCCCAAAGAAGGGTAAAGCACTAAGTGTTGCAAAATGTTCGTCTTGATTCTTAGCTTGAGCCCTTGTCACAACCATATTACAGCTCTGCACTTCCCTTAATAAATCATAGAGAACTGGCAGATCCTCCCCAAGAACCACAGGGTAGGGCAGGTTATCAGCTACCCCAACCTTTAACAAATAGGGAGACCCCTGCACCTCAATAAACAGGTCCGCAGTGGGGTATGATCTTTCATCTCCATGTACACAGCAAACAGATATTGTTTCAGAAGGGAATGTAACGTCAGTTGGTACATATTTCCGGTGCACCAGAGTCTGTGTGCTGCCAGTATCTATTAAAGCATCCACTTCCTGTTCATGAATCTTCACCATGGTGAGTTTATTTGAATGTGTCCTCTCAGGTTTAATATCCCCATTTTGGTGAGGCACAAAACATGTCTGAGATAACTTGCTTTGATTCTTCGGACACACAGGCTTGGTGTGACCTTCTTGTCCACAGAGGTAACACACAGGTGGCCTTTTACCCCGCTTGAATGAGTTCGAAGACTGATTTTCTCTCAAAAAGGGCTTACCCACACTTGTTGCTGACCTCTGCTGGTGCTGAGAGGGCTGTGACCGACGCAAGTCTCTAGTTGCTTTGCATGCACTGTTGCTCCATGGCTGGAACCTACTCCGGGCAGCTACAAATACATCCGCCAGTATGGCAGCTTCTCCAGCAGACTTTGGATTGTGCTCCTTGATCCAGACCTGGAGCTCAGGACACAGCATTCTTAGAAATTGTTCCAAAATAATCATTTCACCAATTTCTTTTACAGTTTTATCTTTAGGCTGAATCCATTCCTCATACAGCTCTTTTAGTCTTGCATACAATTCTTTAGGACTTTCATCAAAAACATCCAGGCAGCGGAATCTTTGCCTGTAGGCTTCAGGATTTATATCAAATTTTTCCAAAATGGCCACTTTTACCTTGTCATACTCCAGTGAATCATCCACATCCATGTTCACATAGGCACTTCGAGCCTTACCAGTAAGAAGAGGAATGAGTTGAAAGATCCAGTCAGTCTTTGGCCAGCGATAGGCAGCTGCAATTCTCTCAAATGTTGTTAGAAAATGCTCAATGTCATCTTCAACAGTTAATTTTTCCAACTTAGGGTGAGGAACATACGCAGACTGACCTGTTACACTGGAGGCTGAGCCAGAGTCCCCAGGTGAAGATGCTACTTGAATCCCAGAACCATTATGACTTCCAACAGGCTCTGCATCAGTTGATGTGGGCTCAGGGGCTGGGGTTGTTCTGGCTTGAACTTCCAGTTGTAGAAGCCGAAATTGGTGTTGTAAACCTTTAAAACGCTTTTCTTGCTGTATGGATTCCTCTTTCTGCTGTTCAGCCCGAACCTCCTGCTGTGCCATGAAGGTCTGAAGAATTCCAGCAATGTCCTGCAGAGTTGGTTGTCTTGAATCTTCACCCTCAGCATCATCCATGACTAAAGGTCCTTCCTCCATCACCTCCTCTCTCTCCAATTGTTGCAAGCCATCTTTGGTTTCTGGTTTGTTTCCTTTCCTTGATCGAACACTATTCTGCATGGCTCATAAGATTTTTGTTTGGTGGGGGAATACTCCAAAAATTGAAGGGGAGAAAAAAAAAAAAACCTGCCTCCTCAGCTGAAGGGTCCCACTCCTGACACCACGTGTGATGGACCGAGGTAAAAATGCATGAGGAGTCACAGGAAATTATTCAAAAGTTGGGGTTTTTATTTTTAACCCAAAAGCCAAAAGTACAAAAATGGTGGGTTCTGGAGTCATAAAAGAGGTCAAAAGAAGAAAAACAAACTTTAACTGAAGCAAACTGTGCCCAACCTAACTGACTGCACAACCAAACATAACTGACCTACAAACAAATGACACACAAGGGTATATATACACTCTGGCTGATCAGACCAATTAACACAATAGGGGTAATTAAAACCAAACCAACACTCACAAATGACAAAACAAAGCAGTACAGTTAAGTTTGACACTAAACTAATCTGAGAACAATGAAAAACACACAACCTCTAAATACAAACCCTAAGTGAAATACAAAACAAAGAAAGAAAAATACAAATCCCCCCTTCCAGCAAAAGCAGGTGGAACAGTCCAATTTACCCTCCCCGGTATTTAGCTGTTCTCAGCCCTGGCAGCCATCTTTTGTCTGGCAAAACTCCCAGGCACCATGGAAGGTAAGAAATAAAGATTAGTAACAAAAACACAAAAAAAGGTATGGAAAATTAACTAAGTACAAAAGTGAACTAAATGTGCGCGCTTACAAATAGAACACAGGTACTTAAACTAAGAATAAAGTTTTATTGCAAACTAAAATGTGCATATACTGATTGGTAAATGAAAAGTGTATGTGTGGTACAGACTTTTAAGGTGTGGCCATGGGTTTGGCCATCACACCAGCATTAAACTGGTTATTCAAGAGAAAGTCATCAAGGGTTGGACTAATTTAGGCCTTACTTTACAAAGCTTTTTTTCTTTTTTTTCCTGCAACATTCTCAAGAGCAAAGACCCAATTTGCTTTCCCAAACATAATTTCAGATGCATGTAATGCCCACACGGTCAGCGGCTGATTAGAAAGAAAACAGGATCTAACGGTGGAGTCAGGCTTAAAGGGCTTTGAAGTGATTACCTTACATGTTTTGGCCCTGTTTTTTTTTGGGGGTGTTTTTTTTGTTGTTTTTTTTGTTGTTGCGTTGAGATAAACATGTGGAGCCACTCAGCATATGCCAGCTTATGTCAAGATGAAAGATCTTGCAAGCCATTATCAGAGACCTGCAGATTGTTCTGAGGGTATTAGCTGGCTTCCGACATCCGCTGCATCTGCAAAGATCTTGATGTGATTTCAGATTGTGGTGGATGAGGGGCGAAATTCTCACCACTTTAGATGATCTCAATAGCTCTAATTTAAAGTGTCACAAAATCTGTGGGCCTAAAATTAGCCAGATATATGTACTACTGTATAACACAAAAAGAGAAAAAATATTGCAGCCTTTAAACATACACAGTTAAACATTTTCTATCAGAGATAAAGAGGGGCAGAGAGAAATGGGCTGCCTCTTCGTTCCCCAAGTATGTCTCATTTTACTCATATTTATCTCAGAGGATATGATCTCTTCGGGGTGTATTTACCAGCGGTCTTACAAGCTTTTACCTCCAGGAAACAAGCGTCTGATCTGGCTCATATTTTACAATGATTCATCTTGCTCAGTATCAACCACGAGGCATAAATGCAATACAACCAAATTAAGGCCGCTCAGCCAGACAAACAAGCTGGGGAATTTTAAACCTATGCCTTTTTTTTCATTTTGTTTTTGTGAGCCCAAGCAATTTATTGCTACGTGAGGGCTGATTTCTTGAAGCTGTTCTTCATGTTTTAGCTCTTCTTTAATCTTTTTGTTCCCCTCCACAGGCAGAGCAGAAGAATGGCATTACTCTGTGTGTATGCTGTGCACTAGTGACTGCACACTTGCAGTCAATGGCAATGTTTTTTACGAGTTTGCTATGGAAATTCTTGAACCAAAGGAAATTTATTTTGTTTTTATATGGTTACATTGGAAATGCAAAAAACACTGAAGGAACATCAAAAAACAACCACCTTTATAATATCTATAGTTGTCAGAGTGCTTTTCATTTCAACATAGTGATTAATCTGTATATACAACATATGTTGTGTTCAGTCATTGTTACACTTTCTAAGCAGTTTGATCAGCTTAAGCAAGGATGACTTCTGCAGGGTCTGTTTAGTTTGCACAGACATGCTGTGCTCCTCCAATGCTGGACGTGTCTGTTCTGGCTGTCTTCAAGTGAATCAAAAATTCCCAGAGGGAGAAAAAGCCACAATCTTATCTATCGTGTAGAAGGAACAAAGAAACAAAGGAAGACCCTGTAACATGCAATGAAGGGGGAGAATAAGCTGGACCTTCAGCGTATGCAACTAACAACATTTACAGACATATATTTAGGAATTCCTCCGAATTTGTAAAATTCAGAGGAATCTAAAAAAAAACAGGCTGTTTCAAAGTTTTAAATGATTTTCATGATGGTTTTGTTAGTGTTTTTTTTTCTTTAGAACCCACCATATTATAGGAAAATATTTTAAAATAGGCTCCATTGTGGAGTAGTTGTTAGGACTGTTTCCTGGCAACAAGAAGGCCGGGTTTGAATCCTGGCCTGGGGTGTTTCTGCATTGGGTGTTCATTGTTTCAATGGGTTCTCTCCAGATACTCCAAATCAATTCAGTTTATTTATATATCGCCAAATCACAACAGCTTATTTTTTAAGTTATATTAAATCATAAAAACAGGTTGGTTAAAATGTTTTCTAAGGAAACTCAGCAGATTGCTTTAAGTCATTGACTTGCAGCCTTCACTCCTCCTGGATGAGTATGAAGTGACTGTGGACAGTTGCTTGCGCTGCGTCGTTGACTTTGCAGCAATCCCCCATACTCTGTCATTTTTTTTTTGGGTCACCTCACTCTATCTTTTGAGCCAGTACCAACACTGATTCAAAATTCAGATGCAGTACACCCATTAAACATGAGGGGGGTGCCACACAGACGATATTAGGCACAAAAGCAGTATTGCAGTAAATTGGCAAAATAATGACAGACATGTAATCAGCACATTCATGTATACAGATCATTTGCAAAAAAAAAAGGTTCTGGGGTGGGTTACCCTTTAAGTATGAGCGACTGCAGATATATTCATGAGTGAAAAAAATATCAGACTTGACTTTCCTGGTGTAAAACTTCTAACAGATGAAGTACATGTAGAAGCAGTCAAAGCATTAGACCGAGTCTGATTCTGACAGGCTTTCATTTGTTAAAAAAAGGAGTTTTCCTTCTTGCTGTCACAAAAGGCTTGTTGACTGGAGAGAATGCCGGGGTTATCTCTATAAAAATGGTAGATACATAAAAGAAGGCATCTTAAAACTGAATGAAAAAATAAAAACTAACCAAAAACATGTTTTTGGTTAGTTTTTATTTATTTATTTATTTTCCAGATAATTCCAGGCCTCACTTCTCACATAACATCCATCAGTTTGTAGCTGTGGATCCAACCATCAACAAACCAGTGTCCTCTCCATTTTCTCCTTATTGTTCCTTTTCAGTGTCAAATGAAAGAGATGTGTATTGTTCTTCTCAACCTGACAAAGTATAGTGACAGACAGAAATAACTGAAGTAAATGCTATGCAGAAAACAAGGGTGGTTAAGGAGATATTAGGCCACATTACATGTACATACATACATACATACATACATACATACATACATACATACATACTAGTACACACACACACACACACACACACACACACACACACACACACACACACACACATCATTTTATATGTATATATATATACATATATATATATATACATATATGACATGTATATATATATATATATATATATATATATATATATATATATATATATATATATATATATATAAATTTAGTTTCGTATTGAATTTCTGTCATGGACTTGTTGTGGTGCAACTGGTTAAATTGCATTCTAAAACAAGATAGATTGTTCTGCCGCACAGCTGTGCCAAGCAGATAAATCAATTAAAGTGACCTGATCTGACAAGTTGCCTCGTCCCCAGACAGGCTTAATATGAGAACACATGTCCATGAGACTTATGCCCATCTTTGTCTCACCATGGATCCTTTCCTTTTTAGGAACTCTGAGCAAAAGACCAACATGTATTCACAGATGATCAAAATTACAATTTTGATCATCTGTCTCAAAAAGTTGATTATTTTTATACCAATAATTATTTAAACTTTCAATCTGCAAATATGTTTAATTTAACTGAGACAAAATAACTAGATGAATTCTGTGAAATCTCCTTCCAAGCACTGCAGTCTAATGACAATCATGCGTTATTTGTTTGATTTTTTTACACTAAGCTAGCAAAAAAAAAAATTTTATCTTTGCAAGTCAACTCCTTCTTCTTTTGTGAAGCGCTTTATGATCATGACACCCACTCATGCACTTATGTTCCGATATCTGATATCATATTGTGTGAACAGAGAATGCTTGTTTGATATGATTGAACGCCCTCAGAGACATCCCACAAAACGGAGTGAAAAAATTGAATCAGTTTTCTTTTCCTTGTGAAATAAAGTCTTGCATTTTGAAAACAGTGGAAACGCAGCACAGTATGATGACTACCCTACATTAGTTTTACATTTGTCATTATCATCTGTCTTCATCACCATTGTCAGATGAATGCATATAATGTACATAAGCTCACTAAATACGCAGGGCAACAAAAATGTACTAAAATGTCAGAAAGTGAACAGTCGCTTAGTCCAAAGCACCAAAATGTAATCTAACTTGCAGCCCTCTAAATATTTCTATCTTATGGAAAACAATAGAAAAGTTTATCTGATCTTTGAGGAAGGTTTCATTAGCTGAAGCGCTAAGCTTTCTCAGTGTAAGAAACATCCCACTGTTGGGTGCAGAGCAGTGGCTTAAAGAATCTACCATGAATGCCTGGCCAGACCAGCTGACAGGAACAAAACAAAACTCTACATAATACATCTCCAGTGACACGGAGGGGAGAGAGGAAAGACGAGACGCCCCGGCGGCCGCGCGGCACGGCAGACCGCTCACCCCCCCCGCCCGCGAGCGGAGGCGTACGGAAACAGACCGCCATTGCGTCGCACGGACCGGTATGCTCGCCCTCCCCAACCCACCCGCGAGCCGACGCCGGGCCCCGAGGGTCCCGGGCCGGGCGGAGGTCGCTTCGGGGACGCCCGCTCCCCTCCCTCCCCTGGCGGGGATGGAGATGAGGGGAGGACGCCCCCTCGTAGCTCTGCTTGAACAGCAGGATGCGCTCAAGAAAACCTCACGACGGCCGACTGAATTTCAAACAGTGTAAGCCCGGCTTACAGCAGACAGGCGAACGCAACGAAAAGTGGAAAAAACGGCAGTACAAACAATGACTAACACAGTGAAAGTATGAACATGCACACAGAGAGAGAGAAACCATTCCAATGTTACTTACAATCGCATCAGCAGAAACGCGAGGTCCAGCCTTGCAGCCTTGCAGCCTTCTTTTTCTTTTAGCTCTCGCCATTCGGAAAAAGCTTGCCCGATGTTCACCCGTGTACGACTCCTCTCTCTGTCCAGAGACATTTTCCTCTTTCTTGCCTGCTCCGACATGGGCTTTTGCTGTTTTCTCGCTGGTTCCGCCATGATAACTGCACAAATATCGCCACTGCGCTAGCACCGAGCATGCGTTTCACTGGGGGCGTGTAGCAGTTCTCGCCGTAAAGCAAGACCGACTCTTGCGATGCTAGAGACTTCTGAGCCTGTGGATGCGGGCCGAGGGCTCCAGCAAGTACGGTATTTCCCCTACAGACCACCAGGTCGGCCGAGAAAACCTTTGTTCGACCTAAAATGACTCATTTAATCATCCAAAACGGCATGGAACACATTAATTAACTGAAAAATGTTGCATAGTGTGCCTTTAAAGCTGCTATAGCTAATTAATGCGCATTCAGTGGTCTCTTAGTCTTTAATCATTTCAAGTATAGGCTATCTTTTATCAAAGGGAACACGGATGCGATGCTCATAAAAGGCTATTTGCCTCATGTAGATCAAAAAACTGGTTAATTTTAAATCATTTGTCTTGGGAAATACTGCTATACTTATTTCACAGTACATCTGTGAACTGTGATCTTTCAAACAATAGTTTGATGGCCTGCTCCCAAAGATCCAGTGGTATAATCACCAAGAGAATTGAATAAGCAAGGGCCGATATTCAAGAGGAGAAAAGATGGTGAGAAATATAGGAAAGACAGGAGCAAAAAATGTTGTATAACAGTACAACTCCATATGAGTTTTTATAAAAGCAAGTGTTTAAAGAGTGTTAAGTTTGTTGTTTTTAAAGTGCTGAGCTGTTGGCTATTATGGTAACCCTTCTCTGAAACTGACAGCTTGGGAAGCTAACTAAATATGCAGAGAGAGAAAGTGGAAGGTGCAATACAGTTGCTTGAACAATCTATCAATATCTCTGTCTCTTTCTATCTCTGTCTCTCTGAATTCAGTTCAGACTGAATTTGCTTCAGTGGCATCTCAGGAAAAGAATTATTTGGGAGTTATGACAAACATACAAAGAACTCAGACAAATAATAGGGTAAGACATTCATGTATGATCAATACTAAGTAGAGAGAAAATATTCTGTCAATGTGAAAGAGAGCACAAACAGATTGCACCCGTGTCTTAAATACCATTTGACTGAGGCATTCCAACTGATGATTTTTGAGGGATAGTGAGAGTGTATATACGCTTTGTGTTGTTTTTTTGCTTTTTTAACATCAGCAAGGCATTCACACAACTTAGCCAATAAATGTATTTAAAAGTTAGGGGCACTAACACAAAGACATACCCTCATAATTTCAGAATAACTTCTTTATTAGGAATTAATTAGGAAGTAATAATTATAATAATATTACATTTAATTTATACTGCACTTTCCATCAAAAGATCTCAAAGTACTACAGGTAAAAAAGAGAAAAGCATAAAAAAGCTATTTTTAGTTCTTTAGGCTTATGTCCACTCTACTGACATTTTTTTTTTAATCTCACATCTAAATGTAAGATGCATTCTGAATTTAGAACTTAATTGAGGTATCTCATAAGAAATATCAAATTCAGATCATATACGCTTTTCATATGTCAAAATGAAAACAGCCCCAAATGGCTGAAAAGAAATATAACATATATAGACATGGATCAATTTTGCGCCTATTGATTCCAGGTGTTGTATAAATAAGTTTTCCAGTCTGTATTAAGTGTCCATCTATGATATACATCTCTGGTATTGTATTGAAGAAAAATCTCTAAACTGGGACATTTATAATAATGGATTTTTCCTCTTTTTTAATTTTTGCCTTTAAGTTGCCCTTGTATTATTTTTTGAAGTTAATTGAAATCAATGTCATCTTTTTATTGCTCTTAATCCTGTTTCACATGAAGCAGACCTAGAGTGACTTTAAATAGTCCCTAAAATGCCTCCAAAGATGTGTCATCTTAGGTAAGAGTAGAAAATCTGTGTCCTGTCTTAGTCCCATAGCTCACATGCTTCAGAGACACCATCAACTTAAATTTGTTCAACTAAAGGCTTTTAGTTCCCATCCATCCACTGTCACAACTGGCAGGCCCCAGGGCTCTGTCCTGGGACCCCTACTTTTCATTATTTACATTCTTCCTATCAGCAATATCTTCCAAAAATTCAACATACATTTTCACTGTTATGTGGATGACACCCAACTCAATCTTTCATGTAAGCCAAGTTCTACACTCCCACTCTCTTCCCTTACCTCCTGCCTATCAAAAATAAAAATTATGGTTCACTTACACATTTCTTATGAGCAATGATAAGACTGAGATCCTCCTCGTTGGAACCAAATCTATATTACCCAAAGCTGACAGTTTCTCCCTTTGACTTGATGGTTCATTACTCACCCCCTCACCTTAGGTTGAGAGTCTGGGTGTCATCCTTGATAGCACTCTATCCTTTACCTCTCACATCAATAATGTCACCCGTCCTGCCTATTTTAATCTACACATTAGTTGCCTCCATTGCTCCCTTTAGTATAATAAAGAGTTAAAAGAATAACAATATAGTAGTGACTTGTGAACAGTAGCAGCTTTTCAATAGGGGATGCTCGGTACCACCTCAATCAATTTGCAGGAAAAAAGTGTAGACAGAGTAAACGTAAATTATGAAAGAAATAGTAATCACATCTGTTCTCTTATAAAATCTCTTATTGATTTCTTAGCATTCCCATTCTGTCTTGGGGTTATATTTGGATGTATGCCTCTTAATTCTAATGTTTCAATGCCAAGGGACGCCAGACAGATGTACGTTCTTACACTTCTATGTGACTTGATGCTGGTTTCTAATTGGTTATGGGGCGCATCTCTTTGCGCACGTGGCCAATCAGCCTTTTTTGTGTCAATCTTCATTCAATCAGATTAATTCTTCATACTTGTCAATCAGTCACACCCCTATGCAGCACAGGTGCGCAAGAACGAATGTCACTCAAACATAGTGAAACAAACACAAGAGTCAGGCAAAAACAAAAACAAGAAAGGAGAAAATGGAGTGGCGAAAGAAAATCAAGTCGTTTATTAACTAAATAATTTTAATGAAGCTTTTGCTGGAGGAAAAAAAGTGAATGAAAGAATTTGGACTGGACCCTCAAGACTTAACTATCAAGCAGCAGGCAAGTGACCACTGACAAATTTATGTTAGAGGAGAGTTTATAGTTTTGTGGTAATCTTCAACGTTTAATGCCCCAAGGGATTAAACGTTGAACATTTAATAATAATAATAATAATTGAACTTTATTGATCTCACAATAGAGAAATTCACTTCTGCATCTTAACCCATCCCCTTGGGGAGCAGTGGGCTGCCACTGTGCGGCGCCTGGGGAGCAATTGGGGGGTTAAGGGTCTTGCTCAGGGACCCAGAGTGCAGGCAGTTGGGATTGAACCGGGTTCTTGCAACCTTCTTAGAGCGCAAGCGCACTGCTCTAACCACTAGGCCACCACTCCCCTGTATTTGAACCAATACTGTACCAATACCCGGCACCTAGAAATTGATACTGTTACTCACTGGTACCTATTTTCTGTACTTGTGTAGTAAAAAATGTTACTTTAATAATAAAATCTCAAAATCTTTCTATTTAACATATTCTCAATATATCAACTTGTTTGGAGCTATAAATGAACCTTATGAAATAATTTATGAATTTTAATACATTGCCTGAATCCACACCAAAAACATTTTTTTTTTACCAAAACAGCAGTTATCAGAGGCACACAGAGTGAACGAAGTGAATACAGGTTTGAAGCTATATGTGAACAAAATTCAGGGAATCATTTTAGTGCAACACTTTCAGAGAAAATAAAAGCTGTATTAAAAACATTTTATCCCACTCTGTAATCCAGGGCGGGATCCATTTGCAATGAGGGAACAGAGAGACTCTCCTCTCTGCTTTTTGCTCTGACTGCAGGCAAGTTTCAAGACAAAGGCTGTTGGTAGCTATCTGTGTGAGACAGCACTAAGAGAAGTGTGAAGATGTTCAAAGCAGCACTCGCCGCTGCCTCAAGACAATAAGCGCAGAACGATTGGTGCTTTCACGGGAAGTCACCAATAACAGAAAATAGTTACTTGATTTTTCACTAGCTGTTTTTTTGAAGAAAAAAAAGGTCACTGGATGGGTCTGAAAAGTTGCTAAATATAGCAAGAAATTTGCTAGATTGGCAGCAGTGACCAGGTGCTTCCTCATAATAGAAGTATTACCACCGCTGGCCATGCTCTCCTTGTCACAAATATTTCAGCGAGCGTAATCTGCAGTGCATTTTGAAAAGTGGAGCCATACTTTCGGGTGCTTTCTATCAGCCATGCTTGCTTTGATTACTCAGCGGCTATTGATGTCATTACGCTCTTGGGTATGCAATGGTGTGTTCATGTCATGGAAAACCACCCACTCTTCCACTCCCTCAGTGTCACAATGATGTGTTTAGGTACTGAAACATGGTACCATTGAATTTTACGTGAGTCGGTCCTCTGTAGTACTGATGGGATTCGGTTGGTAGCCATTGGGTACTGCCGAATTCAGTACCCATCTCCAAATGCCTCCCCCACCCCCCCAAAAAAAGAAAATCATCACCAGCAGTCACCGCTTATGAATACAACACAGCAAACATGACACCCACTCACACCAGTACCAAAAGCGATACTTTTTTCCTCAACAAACAGTATGTATGTGTCATCATAATTTAAAATGCTGATGAAATTATTAATACATTCAGGATAAACAGAGATTAATAAATGCATTTTGGCTCAAGTCAACAATTGGACACCAAAACCAATAGAGATAAAATCTCTCCAGTATGTATTTAATATGGCTTTACTTGGTTTCCATTACAATACAGTAGCATTTGTAGTGATATATAATGCCATCAAAAGGAGTCCATTGTGTTCTCTTACTAATGAATCAGAGGACACAATGAGATAACTTTATAACCACAACCTATGAAATAACTTGTTACCAAATAGTTTATTTTCCCTTTGATTGCCTTCTACTTGATAATAGCTGAGTGGTAATTGTGTTGCAGTGCAACAAATACATCTGATGGTTCTGAGAAACTCAGAAAAAAAACAAGACATCACGCATCCAGATCTTGGCAAGGTAATTTGACATGCTTTAATGTTTACTTGAAGGATCCTCTCAGGTCTTATAATTCTTTAGTTAATCCCACTGTCAATGTTTGATGCATTTGTTTTATAAAAAACAAATAAAAAAGTATTCTCCAATTGTTTCTACTTCTTCCTGTAAAGAGCACAGAGTCTGCCTTGAATGGCATAAAGCAATATTACAAGATTTACGTTCTCTTCAGGAATTGATCTGTTTGGAAAAACAATATATGGACAGATGACACAACTGTGACCACAGCAGTTGTCACAACAAAAACATTTTCATTCACCTATGATGGGATAAATGGCCTCGATGACACTTTCACTCAAGGCAGTTGGCTGGTTCTTAACCCCAGACAAATCACAAGAGGCTTCATCACTCTCTCCACTGTTGTAAAACATTGGTTTTAGGTCATGTTACTCTGACCTCCCAAGGTATCCCACCAACCTTCAGGGCGATCTTTCGCTGTGTTTCTGGCTCCATCTTCCAGTGTCTGTCTTTTGATTTGTCTCTGTTCTTGTCTTCCCTCTCTTTCCACTCTCTCCCCCTCTCCCTCTCTCTCTCTCTCTCTCTCTCTCTCTTTCTCTCTCTCTCACACACACACACACACACACACACACACACACACACACACACACACACACACACACACACACACACACACACACACACCTATACAGAACCCCACACAAACTCCAAAGCACTTACCCTCATGATCCGGTAATGCGAGTCTAGCACTTGTACTCCAATTATTCTCCTGTACTTGTTCTTGAAAGGGTTCTTGCCGCTCTCTTAGCTAAAGCATGTCATGACCCCCTGTGATTTCTGCTGGACCGTCAGAAGCCTTCTAGTGTTCATCTCTTCCGGCTTATCGGTATTCAAATACACATTTCAATGCTATTTGACCTGAAACTTACTCAACAAAAAGAGTTTAGGATCGGGAAAATGTGTCAGTTAGAGTCACTAAGGGTTGTTTGATCAATGATGACGACCAGTATACAATCCAGAAACAAGAAATTTGTATGAAGTTTGTCTAAATTTTGTAGCTTGTTGAAACAGGAGCTTAGTGCAAAAGTGAGTCTTTTTTTTCCTACCACCTGACACAAAATGTAAAACAATTACAGTCGCTCTTATTTATGTTGAGAAACAGCGCCATGTTGAGGATCTAAAAAATGTAAATGATGCTATACCACTAAAAAAACATAGCGGTGACAGGAATCTGTGGATACTTCTTTGTAATCAGATCTGTGGGATCTAGAGTTTTCATCGATAAGGATAAAATTATAATCAGGTCAGCTTTTGAACCACAATTTTTAGATATGCAACAAAGCTAAGGATTAAGAATGGTTGTTTTTCAGCAAGTCAGTGAGACCAACCATACATCCAAATATACACAAATAATTAATTTATAAAGGGAAGTTTTGCAATGGTCAAGCTAGAGTACAGAAATAAATTCAACTGAAGATATGCAAAGTTACCTAAAGAAGATCGTGGATAAAATGTGTCCTCACCTTCTAATACTCCTACCAACGTTTGCATGGTAGAGTGGACAAATATCACTTAGCCAAATATTCCTACCAAATAAACCCAAAGCATTAAAACTGAATAAAAAAATGGGTTATCAAAGTTTTACGTTAAGGGCATACACACTGATACAACCAGGTAAGTCTTTCTTACTATTTTATTTCCTCCCAACAGGTTAATTTGTTTTGTAGTTGAATTGAATTTTTAAAAAGATAAATCATGGTGCACTCTTTTACACCACAAGAACCTTGCATTTTAACAAGGGTGTTTAGGCTTTTGAATTTTTATTTATGTCATCAAAAATTGCTCAAAGACAGCAATTGTTTTCTTTATTATTTTCATTGAGGATAACTATGTTATACATGATAAGCAACATTTCTCTAATCTAAAACTAAATAAAAACAACTACATATTTCTTTTGGTCAGGGCATTTTATTAAATCACACATACAGTTTGCATTGATGTTTGCAGTATTAGAAGTGTAGTGTGGTTATATGAAAAATCCTGTCAGAGAGCACTCACAGGAAGTTGATACAATGAATACACGTCTTTTAACTACATGAAACTGCACATCAGGCTGCCAGCAGAGACTGAGCACAGGGACAAAGTTAGAGCTGTGCAGAGATATCTGCAGAGAGATAATCTCCCCCAATCTCTCTTGCACATTTAAGGAATTATCTCTGTCCTTCATGGTATAGCGTTATCATGAGCTTAAAACCAGTGTTGTAATGGTGGAGACGGGTAGTACCATCACTGAATCGTCAGCCAGTGCTATCCTCATACAGTTTAAGCTTCTGGGGCAGAGCAGCATTAATGACATATCTGCATCTACAGGGTAGCCATATGCTTGGACATTTGGGGAAGATACATAAACACAAATGTGCTCCACACATACTCACACTTTGTACCAGCAACTGTTTGCAGCCAAGTGACACTGGGTTCAGCTTAGACATGTCTCCTTTCCATCTGTTGGTCAGTTTAGTGGGATATTCTCTGTAGTTCATTATGTTAGATAGTTAGACTCCTGCTTAAAGTATAATTTTCAACATTCTGTTATGTTTTTTTTTCTGTGCATCTTTACCATTTTTATCAAGACTACTCAGTTTATTTTAGTGGCCGTAAGTACAGCTATTCTGCAGTTTAGTCCTTCTGGCATCTTCTGCAGTTGTCTGTGTCTGTCTTTCTACATTTCTCATTCGGCTTTAATGCAGACAGACAGATGGATGGACAGACAGATTTAGAGTGACAGACCTCAGATTTTTAGCGGGCACAAATGAAAGAGAAGACCACTTTCACTTCTAAAAAGCATTGGTCAGCATTAGTGGACTGACCTCCAGTGCTTTGCAAAAGGAAGAGATCCTGGAAATGTAAAAAGGAAATGTGTCCGGATATGACAGGGATGTGGGCTTTTCAGTGGTCACTTAAGCTAAAGAATAATCTCATTCCTCAATGGAGACATTGTACTGTACCAGTGGAAAGCGTGGAGTGGAAGAGATAGTTACTCAAGGAAAATTCAAAAAGGCATTTTCACTTTCAGTATCTGGATGACCGACACCATTTCCCTCTTTGTGCTAATGAGTGAACAAGGCAAAGGAAAAATTGTGCTTGCTTGAGTTACAAGGGGGAAATGCTTCAAAATGTAACATTATCTTGGGGTGAAGTGCTGTGGAAAGCAAAAAGGTTATACACCATGTACTTTAATTCCAATTTAGTAACTGTCTCTTGTTAAAAATCATTTTCAGCACTTGTCTAATTGCTCTGAACTGAGATCTTGTTTAAATTGTAATATGTAATATTTGTTCTCCTGTTGTATATCACAATAAATATATTAGCACAAAGCTTAAAAATATATTTGGAATTAAAGTGTTGTTATACATATATACCAATGATGACCAGATTAATATTAGTAAAAACTATCTTATGAAAATTGTAGTCTTTAATGTTAGCTTTCAAAAACAACGATACTGAAGACCAAGGCTATGAATCCAGTGTATGGGACAATTACAATGTAATTACTTCACAGTGTAGTAACTTCATCGCTTTATGCGGCGCAATATATTCGGAACTTTGGCCAGTTCAAAGCCGATATGGCCTAATGGTAGCGCAAGTAAATGCAAGTGCTTGATTGATTTGGAAATCAATAATACTAATATTAGTTACCATCTTATAAGATAAGAAAATGAGGAAATTTGGGTGTGACACTGTCAACAACACATAGACAGTTACAAACTAAATCAGTAATGAAAAAGGAAGCTAATCCAAGCTTGTTAGTTCTAAAGCAACAGAGAATGAGCCTGTCAGCAAGGCAAAAAAGAAAAGTAAAAAAGCATTAAGTATTGCACGCATATTCATAATATGGCATATTGAGGTAAAAATTAAATATTCAAGTTAAACAGAGGAAATACTGCAGCCGATTCTAACAACGATGTGAGAAAAATATGCAATATGCATGACTGTACAAGCAACATCTCAGAGTAGCTAAGGCGTGTGCAAGTGCACCTTAGCATCTGAGAGTCTAAAGACAATCAGATAAGACATACAAAATTCCGTTAAACAGAGGAAATAATGCAGCCAACTTACACAGCGATGTGAAAACAAAATGCAATGTGCATGATTGTACAAGCAACACCCAGAGTTGTTAAAACGTGTGCAAATGCTCATCAGCATCTGAGAGACAGTGTAAATGATTCATGGTCAAATCACAACCTGTGCAATTGCTAGCATAGTTGTAAGCTAGTGTTAGATAACAGAAAAGGGGTACGCCGCATCAGTACACAAACTGTTTAAAATTGTATTTCTTCAACAGATTTGCATTTGCACTACAATACAAAGAACCGAATAAAGGAGTTTTAAATACTACTGTTTCTTGAAAGATTAAAATTGGAATTTTATCTTTGACTTGTGAATCTTGTTTGGCAAAACGTTTCTTTCCTTTTACAATAATTGAAGAGAATGGGAAGTGGACTGGAATAAAAACAGGGAGATCAAGATTACACAATAAGCTTAATTTCCATGTCCTTTCTGCTCCCCAGAGGGAGCGCAGTCACTGCACCCAGCAAACTCCAACAACCATTTCCTCATCTGTGTTGTTTGGGTTTGAAAAATGCTCTCAAAAGATATTATACCTGCTTGCCAGCACCACAAGGGGGAAACATTGTCCGTCAGCTCTGCACACTGTGGAAGCCTCTCCATTTTCCCCTTTTTCTTCTGCTTGTAATTTGTGTGATTTTTATGTTTTGTCTTTCTCCCCACTCCCCATTTCTTTTTCACTAACAAAATCTATAAGTCCCATCCATGTCAATCTCAAAATTAAAGCTCACTTTCCTCAAAGACCTGCATCCATCAAACATCTCAAGGTCACAGCTGGACTGGGGATGAGGGGCTAAGATAAATGTGCACATGGTTTCCTGTATGTGTGTGAGTGGAGCGAGATCGAGAGACGGAAAAGGGACAGCGACTGAAGATTAAATGTGTGTGTTGCAGAGAGACACAGTCAGACACAGAAGCAGCGACAGTGACAAAGGCGGAGACAGTGGTGGGGGGCGACTAATGGAGGAGCTGCACAGAGCTCTGCACCACCCTAAGAGCCTCTGCAAGCCAGACTGAGTAGTGGTCTGAAATTAGCTGATTTTTCACTGTGAGCAGAGCACATTATCTGTGTGGGGAATGGGGAGCGAAGACGAGTGGAGGAGCACGAAGAGAGGACGTGGGGGTCGGCGTTTAACTTAACAAGATTAATATGTTTGCCTCATCTCTCTGGATTTTATTTCTTTCTCCTTGCAGGGCCCTTGTCAAATCTCTTTGGACAGGCTCTCACACATGATGCTGGAAGGAGACCTGAAGGACACCCTGCAGAGTGGCGAGAAAAAGGAAGGGGCTCCAATTTGCAACTTTGAGATTAACATGGATTTAGTGCATGACAGACCTTCTCTGATGGATCTCCACTGACTTTCAACACTTACCTTAGAAACCACCATTTCTCAAACATAAATTAAACTTATATACATATTGGTTTCATTTAGACACATCAGTTGCACATTTGGGTTTTATTAACGGTTATATGGCTGTGCTACTCAGTCCTCTGCGTGAAAAAGAGCCAGATGGTGAATCTTGGTGACACCGTTTTAATAAAGGAGTTAATATTTGTAACGTAATATCTACTAGGCTACTTTGAGTAAGTTACTAATTCTACACAGAGAGCAAAGAAAAAAGAAGGCCACACGTGAAGCAAGAAAAATAATTGAATGATTTAAACAGTGAAAAAAAGTCTTGATCTCGAGTAAAACCTAAATCCCTCAGACAAAGGAAAATACATCTGATGACTTACATAACACTCTCTCAAGAGGAGGTCTCTCGTCTTATTTGTGTCCACTGCAAGAGCTCCAGCTGATCATAGTTCAAAGAACTCATTTTACGTGGTCAGTGTGGCTTTCATTTCAGTGTCGGTCTTTTCACAGCATGAAGGGAACTGTCAAGCTGTGATGGTTTCATGTACAGTGACAGGTTCAAATAACGTACGATATGGTGACTGATTTAGACTTCGTAATGTGTTGTGCTTGATTTAACACATCAACACCGTAGAAAACATCCCATGACAAATGTCCTGTAAAACTCAGCCTGTAAAACTGACTAATAGTTAAGTCTGTGTATGCAGAGTAAATTTTCAAGAGACTATACTTTATATTAACTTTTTAAATTTTAGGAGATGAAATTGAGTTCTAAAAACTTCTTGATCTGTAAAAAGACTTTTGTCAGTCAGGTGTTTCCAGTCAATCTATAACAGTGTTTCCCTGGTCATGATGGCAGCTTTTTCCTGTTCTTTTACTTCTCTGTTTTTTACAACCCGGTGCATCTGATTGATGTCCAAAACTCAAATAATTCCTGAACTATAATTCCAGATAAGTTGAAAATAGTCTTTGTTGATGTAGAGCAGTAGCAAAGAGAGAAGGAGGAGGTTAATTGTGAATGTGAGATTTTTGGAAACAAATTTGATTAACTTCAACTGACAACAAGGATCCAGCCAGATTATCGAGAATACATTATTATGTGTTTCACTTCGATGTGGGGTCAGAATAAAATCCCTGACTCCAATGTCTCTCTCCAGCTTTCTAACCATACAAACAGACCGTGATTTGAAGACAAGAGGCGAAGATAATAGTCATGCTTTTGAACAAAAAATGGTGTCATCGAGGATATGCAACCGTGAAATATTTTCTCTGCAGGCCAGATATTAAACTGCTAACAATACATTATCATCCATATCTTTTACCAATTCACTGTTATTTTAGCATAAATCAATTCCACCATCAGCTGTTGCTGACAATGCACGTGATTTCAGCTGTTCATTTCTAAGATACACAATAGCACAATCCATTTGTAGCTAAATCTGGGGATTTTAGCTATGCCTCATTCTCTGCTACATGTCCAGAATTTCAACAGTTTGTCAGCTACTTCACCAGAAAAACCAACCCTGCTGGATTTGTTTTATGCAAATATCATAGATGCATGCATCTCCAAAAAAAGGCCAATATTTGGCAAATCAGATCATAATCTTGTTTTTCTCAATAGGTTCAACAGATTCAATTCAGGAACAAGCTCAACATACTCCCTCAACCCACAGCTTTCCTGTCACACAACTCAAAAGTTGTATAATTCAATTTAGTCAGATGAAGAAGCTGCTAGAGAGACTGAACCAGAACAAGTCTGCAATCCCAACTCTGAGATTAGGCAGCACCTCTTCAACTTTAACTTGACCCAGAGGCAGGTCCCATCACTGTGGAAGGCATCATGCCTTGCTCCGGTAACTGGGTCCCCAATGAATATAAACCTGTTGCCATGAGACCCAACATCATCAAGGCCTTGGAGTTTGCCCATCTGAGTAAGCAAACAAGCACTCTTCAGGACACTCTGTAGTTTGTTTGTCACCATGGAGTCGGCTTTGAAAATCATACACCTGCTTTGACAAACCTTCTGTCATCAGGAAAATACAGGCAGCATTGTAATGATCATGTTGTTGAATTTATGCAGTGCAGTTAACGGAATTCAGCCTGATTTATTATATCAGACTCCAAAAGACATAGGCGGAGGCCTCCACAATTGCCTGGATCAATGACTACTTGACAAACAGATCACAGTTAGTGAGATTGAAGGGTTGTGTATCTGACCAGGTGGTCAGCCGTACCACAGCAGATTGTGCTCTCAACTTTCCTTTTCACTCTGCACATCTCAGACTTCCAGTACAAGTCGGAGCCATGTCATCTACAGAAATACTCAGATGACTCTGCAGTCATCGGCTGTATAGAGGTAGACAACGGTGAAGTAGTATACAGTCATATTCAATAAATTAGAAAATGTATAATATGTGAAAAAAAACAATCTTAAAACAGCATTAAATATACTTTTTGTTTAGCCAGTATTTCTGTATTAAGAATGGTTTTGTTGTTGGCCTGATATACTATTCCACTCTTAAATGTCATGTTATCATTAGCTGTAAGTGGAGAATCATCATAATTAAAAGGATTGAAAACATCAGTGTGTAATCTGTAAAAAGTGTTTTAGTTAGTGTTTTGTGTTATTGATATGATTGACCTTTTCAACAATATTGTAATTTATTGAATGGGTCTGTACAAGAAGGGACTGAGTAGACTGTACATCTTGAGGAGACTTCAGTGTTGGCAACAAGATGATTAAAGTGAAAATGTGTAACTAATTTGGCTTTTAAATAGCAAAAATCAAGTATTGCTTTTAAAAATATATATTCCAGCAAAGTCTAAAAACATCACATCAATAATGAAAGCCTTCTCATAATTTAGAATTAGTAGTTTATAAATACACAGGTGTCAATGCACCCACATGTTGTATCGCTATTTCTGAATTCAGAAGCCGAAAGGGAACAAACTTGTCAGCCTTACGCGTTTTCCCTATCTGTCTCTTATATGGAGACGTGCTGTTGGTGGAGGAGGAGTATAAACAAGCAAAGACGACCGTAGCTCATTCTATTTGCTGTTTTCTCTTGAAATGGAGGACCATCCATACTCTTTGCCCAGCAAGAGAGAAGAGAAAGTAACCAAGAAAAGAAAAAGAAGTAATAACCAGGAGAAAACGAGTGGCTATATTATAATATTATAATATTAAAGTCCCAGTGTGAAAATCTTTCACACTGGAACATTAATATTTTCTGTTAGTTTGTTGTGGAGAGTGTGATCTCTTCTGCCATCATCTGTTGGGGTAGCATCTGAGCCAGGGACTTTAAAAAAGATCAACAAGCTGAAAAAGAAGGCTGGCTCTATCCTGGGGACTCTTCTGGAGCCTCTGGAGAAAATATTGCAAAGAGGATGTTTGATGAAATGAAGAACGTTACAGACACCCCTGAATATCCCCTTCATGAGACTGTCATCCAACAACCTTGTCGTCAGTCTGAGGATTCTGTAATACAGACCACTACGGGAGATCCTTATTGCTCAACCATCACTATCTATAATAACTATTTGAAGAAACTTGGATAATATAAGTTAAGGTTCTCCAGGAACAGCCTCATCTTAAATACAAGCAAGCCCAATGAGATCATAGTGGACAACCGGAGATCCAGAAAGACTGAACACACTCCTCTCTGCATACACGAGGAGCATAAAACTCTTCTTTTGCAGAAAGAAGAACTGAAACGGACTAGTCTCTCTATTCAGCTGCTCATAAACTTTTATATGGCCACAATGGAAAGCATCCTGTGTCTCAGGAAGCTGCATGGCACAGAACTATTTGCACACTTTTAGCTTCTCAGGAAGTGTTGTTTGGTACATTTAACTTGAACATTTTATTTCTTAACTGAATATGCCTAATTATCTATCAACAATTGCACATTTTCCTGGCTGTTGGCTCTTTAAGAAGAAGAATAAACTCTGCCAAAAGGCAAAAAGAAACATTCAGGAAGCGCTTGAGAACCACAGCAATGAGTTTGAGGTGTTTATTGGGCTTCCGAATTAAGCAGATCGCAATCCAATCAAGCCGCTCTGAGATGTGGGGGACAAAGGTATCAGATCTGTGGAGGCCCCAACCTTCTAAATTATTAAATGTTTGGGATCTTCTGCAGATTCAGGGTTCTGGAGTGAATGCCTCATTGGGTCAGAGCAGTTTTAAGAGCAGAAGGGGGACCAACAAACTATTAGGCAGGTAATTGAAATGGTATGGCTTATTGGTGTAGGTGCAAAAGGGCCTGATTAACCTGCATAATGTTGCCATGATTTCTTGCTGAAACAAAAACAATTCTTGCTAATGCCTTAAGATAAAAAAAAAATATTTAAAAATACCTGAAAACTTGCAAACAACTGATAACCTGCCTTCATGCTTATGCTAAAGCTGCAACATGTATTTTAGCTAAGCATGATTTAAATATATATCAATAATTAGCAGTTTATTAAAAACACTGTTTTACCTTGCCCCACTTTTTGCTTGACAGTTCGTCTCGCTGAAAGTGAAAATTGATAATGTAATGATGTGCTGAGATGTGGGTGTGTTCTCAATTCCTGTATGGGATAGCCTGTATTTAATTATTTATTTATGTTAAAATGTTTTCATTTCTCTTATTTGTTGTTCTTTTTCTAGTATTAATTTAGAGAAAAGGTACCAGGTTTTTGTGATCCATTTGTAAGTAGTCATTATATCGTCTTTAAATGTTTTATTTATTGAAAAAAGTGTTGAAGTATAGATTATAAAGCATATTCAGTGATAAATGTAATTTATAAATAGGGGTGATGGGTCACTCTACGTCACGGAAAGACAAAGAAAAAGTAAAAATGGCAGCAATACATGAACTTTCAAACAATCAATATCAGTCTGTTGTCGAAGCTTGTCAAAGTGGCAGTCAAAGTCTCTTTATTTGACTCCCTTGGGAGAAATTTAGTTTGACAGAGGAGTTTGTTTTCAAGAGGCTGTGGCGTGCACAGACATTTCGGGGGCCAGGTGCTCAAGTGGAGAAAAAGGGCATGCATCTTAAGTACATTTTACAAAATTCTTGAGATTAATAAAGCAACATAATTACTATGAACTGATTAAAGGTTGGATTAGTGACTCACAACCAGCCTTTAATGTAAACTTTCTGTGTAAAATTTGAAACATACATTACCCTTATTTTTTATTTTTTTTTATTTTACACAGTGAGGGCAATGTGTTTGTCTTCATTACATGATTCTGTACATTTATCACAAAATATCATCTGCACCATATAACCTTATGTTGTAACAAACTTACCAGGTCTGGCTAACAGTTATCTTAAGAATTCTGAGTCACTACTGACTATTCATCTTAAATCTACAATCAGAAAAGGAGTTATGAAATATTTGCAGCCAAAATTAAACCAACTGCAGGGAACATGCTCATAAGAAGTATCATAAACATCTGTATGAGGCCAGTGTGATATATGACAGAAAGTATTCTGGGAAGGTAAGATTAATGAGACTAACTACAGGGCTATTTCACCTAAATGTATTTAAATAAGATGTTTAAAGGAGAAGTCCGGTCAAAATCAGAATTAAAACTGCGGAAAGTACTTTAAATATAAAATTATTACATACTGTTCAATAAATGATAAGCTTTTTTAATTAAGAGTAATTTTCATTACGGCGGCCCCCATAAAAGGTCCATTTATGGGGGCCGGCATCTTGGTGAAGAACAGTACTGCCACCTCCCAGTTTGTGACGTCACGGTGTGGTATCGGCTGTAGAGCAAGTCCCGATGCTCTATCTGTCCCCTTATAAATAAATACCCGTTTTCATGCCGAAATATATTTTTTAACCTCTCAAACAAAGATAGACATGGTATTAAGCATTTAAATAGAAAGCAATACTAATTTTACATTTAGTATTAGAGACATAAAAAGACAACAAATAAGCATTAAAGTACGGTTTATGGGTTGGGTTCTGCAATGTTAAAACCAATCTCTGCTCAAAATGGTGATCTGCACCGCCTAATCTACTTTCAGCAGTTATCATCAGTTATTGCAACCGTAAACTGCCGAAAATACGGGCAGAGCGGCTCCTTCTGAGTTTACTCTCTGCTGCTGTGAGGAGGAGCTGCAGCGCGTTATGAGGTGGAGGGATATTTCAGCGTCACTTAGTTTAGACCCCAAACAATCGACTTAACTTTCAGAAACAAGCCCAAAAAAAACTGCAACCCACAACTCATGAAAGTTACAAGTGACTAGAAAAAAAACAAAAACAAAGTTGCATAAAATAAGTGGGCTTCACAACAGTCAGCATGCTTTCTAAGTGTTTCGTTAACCTGACAACAGCCAGCTGTATGTCGTTCCGCCTAGCTCCACTCACATACATCTGGGACACCGCCATAGGGATTGCCTTTACAGAAGGCTGGGCCTTATCAAAAATTCTTGCATATGATTGGATAAGCCACTTGTCTGTCATCTTTATTGACGTGCTATTTCAACCACTCACACCGAAGCTAACCCGTGACGCTGATGATAGCGACGCAGGAAAAAAAAAATAATAATAATAATGTGTTTGCGGCTCTAGTGGCATGCGTTTTATTGACAGTGAGCTGACAGGAAGAGGGGGGAAGACAGGCGGCAAAGCGCCGCGGGTTGGAGTCGATTCCGGGCCGACCGCGTTGAGGATTAAAGGCCTCCTAACATAGTTAGCGCTAACCGCTAACCGCTCCGGGGCGCGTCCGCGTCTGCACGTCCGGTGGTCCCGGAAAACAAAACTTGCCAAATCCGGTCGAGAGAAGGGCGAAAACATCGTTTCCACCAACAAAAGCCTTCAGAGGCGTTCTCTGATGTTCTTTTAATTAAACAATATTAGGTAGATTGGACAACACGGAAGAAATAGCAGCATCGACTAGCCGCCATTGCTATCAAAACAGTCTCACGTCATGGTCGCGTCTCCACTACGTCACATCTATGAAACTCCAGCCCTGCGTCCTGATTGGCCAGACCATAAATTTGGTTGGAGAAATCACTGTCTACCGGCGGTGTCCCAGATGTATGTGAGTGGAGCTAGGCGGAACGACATACAGCTGGCTGTTGTCAGGTTAGTGTTTCGTATGTATTTGCAATAAAAATGTACATAAGCCAAACAGAAATCACAACCATTATAGCAAATATAATAACTCAATCTATGTGATACATTTACATTTTTTTTCGACTTTAAATGCTACATTTTAAATGTTCTCCAGGCACCTGGTGATGGTGTCCATAGAAGAGGGAGCAGGTATCTTACCTATCTTAGATACATTTTGAAGCAAGTGAAGTTTAAAGTTTTTCATTTGAGGTTTAGGAAGCAAATGCGCTGGTTTTGTTGGTTAACTGGAAAGTTAGACAGGCCTCCACCAGGGCAGGGCTCTATTACACAGTGGGGGAAATGAGAGGAGAGGAGAGAAGAGGAGAGGAGAGGAGAGGGGTCGAGGCGCTGTGGCTGCAGCTGTACCACCGCGTGCCAGCCCAACTGTCTACTGCGCGCAGCACGTTCACTTTGAGAGAGGTGTGTGGTAGGGCACGGGGCTAGTTGGTATCGGGCAAATTTGCAGAAAATGTGGTGCACTGATAAAATAAGCTTTTAAATCCAGCAAAGTCACCTCGCCACACGCTATCCACTGTAAAAGATATAATGAAATAGAAAGAAATAAAAACAATTCAGGAGGGTCCTTTTTTGTACAGAAGAAAAAGGACAAGTGCTCCAAACTCACCTGGTCTTTCTGTGCACATCCCTGACAATAGGGCATGCATTTTTGCAGAAACTTATCACAATACATATTACTTTAGCACAGGGGTGGGCAAACCTTTTGGATCAGGGGCCACATTGACTTTTAAAATTCAGCACATGGACCAGGCCGGCACCAGATGGATGGAAAGTGTTGGTTCACACAGAAGATTTTCCTTTATTATGCCACACAAGTGGGAAATTGACAATTGTTACACAGAAAAGGCATTAAATTTTCACTTAATTACATTTCTATTGGGAATAGTGTTCTTGATCACCTTTTTTTGCCATGCATCGAAGTCCGGTGTCTGATTGGTTGTGACAGTTCTTAGTACAGATCTGAGTTGAGATCTGTGGGGTGCTTCCTTGATATTCATCCCATTAAAAGTCTGCTCACACACATAAGTAGAGCCAAACACTAGCATCCTCTTTAGCATCTTGTACAGTATATGTTTAGAAATTTGGCTTCATTTAATGAAGCATAAAACTCTTTCGGTTTAAGGGAGCGAAGCTTCTGCTTTAACATGGGGTCACACATTGAAGATCGTTCAAATATACAGCTGCAACTCTTGCTGTGCTGTTTCTGTTTCTGTTCTGGATGTTTCTGGATGTGAGAAGGGACATGACACCAGCTGCTACTCCATGGCCAATGACTACTAAGTTATCTCAGAGATGTCATTAAAGGTACCATGACATCACTTTATAAACCATTTCATGTAGTTGATATTCCTGCATATGTGAATTGCCCCAAAAATCATGTTGTTGTCTTGTCAGGCCAAATATCCCTCCTCACTAAAAGGGTTGGCTGCGGTGATGATATGCAGCTCTACCAAGTTGACTTCACTCTAATTGGCTACAACCATATTTGGAAAACCAGTCAAACGTGCATGATCTTGGGCTACCATCTGCTCACTTTTCCACCATCCTCCACGCAAGTGGAGCAGTCAGACATGCTAGCACGACTTACAGCCAGTGCATCAGCTGGGGGAGGAAGGGAGGGGGCAAAGTTGAGGGGCAAGGCTGTTTGCTTGATAGTGTGCTTTGATTGGAGCATAGGAATTACGTAGAAAGACAACCTATGTAGAAAGACAACCTGTTTTCTTATCTGACCGTTTTTGAGCAAAGCAACAAAGCTGACTACCCCTGAGCAGCTCCTTTGGTATTCAGTTTTGGCATTCACACGGCCTCATCAGGGCAAAACAGGCCACATTATACCCCCAAAACCTCAGAAAAATAAATTTTTTTTCATTGCCCCTTTAATCATTGATGAAAATTAGGAGCTGTGCAGCGTCCTTCATGCTAGTTAAGTCTTTATCAATAAGGTTTAGAGGACAAGTTACTGCTTTGCATAATAAACACATTTTTTCAAATTTGTTCCCACACTCGTGACTGGGGATATCTGCCCTCTCTGTCATACATTCTTTCAAAAAGTCCCCTTGGTGAAAGCTTGCTGGTCTTTACTAATTTGAATGCCAGCAAATAACTTGCCCTGGTGCTTGACTTCTGGATTTTAGCTTATCGGAAAAAATGTTTTGCTGCACCAGTTAATTGGCTACCATCTTCTGAGCTGTAGCTTTCCATTCTTGGATTGACCACTTCCTAGCATAACTGGCATGCTTAGTGCAAAATGATGACTGATGTTGAATTCTTTGAAAACCATGACAGTTTCTTGCCAAATGAGACATACAGGCCTTGGGTGAAAAAATATTCGGTTTTCCATTCCTTGTTAAACACTTAGCACTCAGCGTTGACTTTTCTTCAGTGTACTCATCATTGTAATTTGGCTGGCTGAGTCATAGTTTTAATAGTTCTAGTTGTAGTTGCCATGATCCGGAGAATTGAAATCTGACCAAGCATCACTAATATGCACATTTTTCCTTGCCACCAGGTGGTAGTTTGTAGTACAACAGAATAACAGAATAAAACAACAGATTAGGGCGGCGTCTGAAATGTTCTAATTATAGCCCCTAGCTCATGTTCTTTGACCTTTCATTTGGTCAACAATAACATCTCTATCGTGGGGAGTAAAGGAGCTTCGGACTGCTGTGCCAATTTCAGACAGCCTTTAACTCTTACATCATTAAGGGACGGAAACACACATGGATTATGCTAGCCAAATCTGGGCCCACAGCGTTCTGAAAATGAACTACAAATTGTGTGCTCTGTTCTCTCCACTTGTTAATTTGCATGAGGTGGGCTGTGCTTATACGCCATGTCAAGCAAAGGATTGTGGGATTCCTTATGGCTCTTTAGTGCCAGTGAGGGACAGGTGAGCTCCCTATGCTAAAGCAACTATGATAGGAAGCATACAGGCTCCTTTCACTACCTCCCTCCTTACTGAGTGCTCTATTTGGACAGCACTTATCATGGCGATAGCTGTCACACTTCCGCTTTGGCTGAAGAGTCCTTATCAATTAGACATTTTCGGATGCAGCAGTTGTACAGTGTAGGACTGCGAAAAATAAAGAAGGAATGGCCCTCAGGAGATTGCGTTGAGTAGATGCGCAACAGCAGTCATAACATCTAGCATCTGGCGGTTGATATCAGTCTAAGGGCACAGATGTTAAGTTAACCAGATTACTGAGTCATAATGAAATCAAACCTCAAGTCCAATAGAAAAAAATAATTAAACATGCTCATTTAGACCATATATCCATAATGATTATATTAACAATAACTGCGTATGCAGGAAGAGTATTTCTCTGAGGAGATTAAAGAATAGGTATGATGAGATTTGAAGAGGGATGAAGCGATTAAGACTGACTACTTTAAAATAATTATGAAAGGCTTAGAAGGGTAGGTCAGAGAAAGCATATTAGAGAGGTACAAAAAGAGGCAGGACACAGAGCAGTTTCTGGTTTCTGATCCATGGAAAAACAAAGGTGATTTTGTTGTACTTGTAACTGTTTTGTTCCAATGAAGATTTAACGTTTGATGCTGAATATTGCTCGTGAAGAAGGGAGAGCAGATGAAGTGAAACAAAAAGAATAAAAACAAGACTACTGCGCTCCTACATGACCTAAGAGAAACAATGACAATCAAATGGCCTGCAGCAGACTTTTCCCTCCCTCGTTCTCCCTAGCTGACTATTTTCCCTCTCTCTTTCTGTGTACTTTGATGTACAAAATAGCCTCGAACCATTAACAGCACCATTACTTTAACTGGCAACCTTCCTCCTTTTCCCTTTTTCTTTCTCTCTCTCTCTCTCTTTCTTTCTTTATCCCTTCCTTCCTTCCTTCCTTCCTTCCTTCCTTCCTTCCTTCCTTCCTTCCTTCCTTCCTTCCTTCCTTCCTTCCTTCCTTCCTTCCTTCCTTCCTTCCTTCCTTCCTTCCTTCCTTCCTTCCTTCCTTCCTTCCTTCCTTCCTTCCTTCCTTCCTTCCTTCATTCCTTCCTTCCTTCCTTCCTTCCTTCCTTCCTACCTTCCTTCCTTTACTGCCACTCTCCACACATCCACACACATTATTCCAAAACTACTTCCAAGATGTATTTAGCTTGAGGCTATTTTGGTGGTCATGAGTAATGTGAAAAGGAGTAGAAAACAGCTGGCCATACACTATCAATGCTCACTATCAGACACTACAGGCTGAAAGATTATATATGACTGACAGTGACATCTAGCACATTTTCACCCTTCTTCCAGTGTAGCAGTCTATGTTTCTGTATTGCTTTCTCAATCTGTTAAACCTTTCACACTTTAGTTGAAATAAGCACAGATATGGAATTTGAACGACAATGAGAAAAAGGAGTTTTCCACATTCGGAATACATTGTTCTTTGAATGAAATTGGCTCTACAGATGGAAAACCTCTGTATGGATATTTTGTGACAGACCATTCAAGTATAAACAGAATGACCCTGTGGCTCACTTTGCCTTTACTTGTGGAAGAAATTGTGAGGCATTATTATATTTTTAAAATATGCAATTGCCAGTATTTCTGGCCCTCAGTGTAAATTTTGTGTCTGGATCTATTGATTCTATAAACATTGCAGAGGTGCAAAACAAATAATGCAAAATTACTGGTTTCACTCTTGACTTGTTAAACACTTACCAATGTGATTTTCAACCCCATTCAAACTACCTGTTTGTATTTCTCTAAACCGAAAAAGGATGTAAAAATGTATGTGAACTTGTAAGCTATTTTCGGTACCTTATAGAAGTATTTATAGGCAAGGCAAATTTATTTCTATAGCACATTTCAATACAAAGACAATGTAAAGTGCTTTACATGATTAAAATATAGGAAAATAAAAACAGAATAAAAGCAAGTAGGAATAAAATATAGAAAAAAATTAAACAAAATAAAACATGGGAAAATGGAAACTAAAAGCAAATATTAAAAACAGTTGGACTACAAACTTAAACTAATGATGTTTCAGTAAACAGTTTAACTAGAACAGTCAAAGGCAATCCTAAACAAATGTGTTTTTAATCTGGATTTAAAAGACCTCAGGCTTTCAGCACTTTTACAGTTTTCTGGAAGTTTGTTCCAGATAAATGGAGCATAGGAACTAAATGCTGATTCTCCATGTTTGGTTCTGGTTCTGGTTCTGCAGAGCAGGCTGGAGCCAGAAGACCTTAGTGGTCTGGATGGTTGATACACTGATAACAAGTCTGTGATGTATTTAGGTGCTAAGCCATTCAATGATTTATAGACTAACAGAAGTATTTTAAAGTCTATTCTCTAAGATACAGGGAGCCAGTGTAAGGACTTTAGAACTGGGGTGATGTGTTCTACTTTCTTAGTCTTAGTGAGGACGCGGGCAGCAGCGTTCTGGATCAGCTGCAGCTGTCTGATCCACTTTTTAGGCAGACCTGTGAAAACATTGTTGCAGTAATCAATTCAACTAAAAAATAATTGCATGGATTCATTTTTCCAGAACCTGCTGAGACATTAGTCCTTCAACCCGGGAAATGTTCTTCAGGTGATAGAAGGCCGACCTTGTAATTGTCTTTAGATGCTTTTTGAGGTTCAAGTCTCAGTCCATCACTACACCCAGATTTCAGGCCTGATCAGTGGTTTCTAGCTGAAGCAGCTGAAGCTGTGTGCTAACTTTTGATCTCTCCTCTATTGGTCCAAAGATTATTACTTCAGTTTTGTTTTTATTAAATTGAAGAAAATTTTGCCACATCCAGGCATTTATTTCTTCTAGGCATTTACTCAGTGCTTGAACTGGTTCATAGTCACCTGGTGACATGGTGATATAAAGCTGTGTGTCGTATGCATAGTTATGGTAACTTATGTTGTTGTTGTGTATGATCTGAGCTAGAGGTAGCATGTGGATACTGAATAGGAGGGGACCCAGGATGGACCCTTGGGGAACCCCACATGTGATTTTTTGTCGTCTCTGATGTAAAGTTACCTATTGACACAAAAAAGTCCCTGTCCTTCAAGTAGGATTTAAACCAGTCGAGTGCTGTACCAGAAAGGCCGACCCAGTTCTCCAGGCGCTCTAACAAAATGGAGTGATCGACAGTATCAAATACTGCACTAAGGTCCAATAATACCAACACTATGGGTCTTCCACAGTCTGCATTTATATGGATGTCATTAAACACCTTGATAAGGGCGGTCTCTGTACTGTGGTGAGCATGGAAACCTGACTGGAAAATGCCAAAGCTGTTGGTCATTGTTAAGAAGGTCTTTAATTGTTGAAACACAGCTTTTTCAATAATCTTACTGATAAAGGGGAGGTTTGAGATGGGTCTGTAGTTCTGCAGAAGTAGTTAGTACAAATTTATAGTCCTTGGAATATTGTACATTTTGTCACTTTACAATCATAAACTCCAGTGCTTTTTATATTCACTGAAAAGTGGATCTGCATTTGTATTCAGCACAGTTTACTCTGAAACTCCTAAATAAAAAAACTGAGAAACTATCTGCCTGTAGAAATCACCTAATATGTAGAGTCCAGTAGTCCAGTGGGTGTGTGAATCTAATAAATACAGTTGTTCTGGGAAGGCCTCAGAGGTTGGTTAGAGAACATTGGTGAACAAAGAGCATCTTGAAGAACAAGCAACACACCACACTTGTCAGGGAAAAAAAGCAGCGTTGGTTTATTAAACAACATAACACGCCTTTAACATCTTACAAAGCCCTGCTCAATCGATCATCCAAAAATGGAAGGCGTATTCCAAAATAAAAAAGGGCATTGCTGTCCATCCAAATTGACAAGGCCGAGCAAGGAGAGTATTAATCAAAGAAGCAGCCAAGAGGCTCATGGTAACTCAGATGGAGCTTCAGAGACACACAAGTCAGGTGGGATAATCTCTTGACAGGACCAGTAATACACTTTACAAATCCTGCCATTATCAAACAGTGGCCAGAAGAAGTGTTATGTTGAAGGCTAACTATTAGAACTCCTGTTTGCAGCTCGCTACAAAATATGTAGGAAAAACAGGAAACATGTGGAAGGAGTTTCTCTGCTCAGATGAGACCAAAACTAAACTTTTTAGTTTGCATTCAAAAGCTGCGCAGTAAGAGGTTAATACTGCACATCACCTTCAACACACCAGGGATGTTTTTATTTAGCAGGTCAAAGCTCATGGGAAGATATTTGGAGTTTTTAGAGGCTGCAAAAAGAACAACATAGCTGTGCACACAACTAAAGCCTCAATGGAATGGTTTAGTTTAAAGCATACAGCATTGAAATGTTAGAATGGTCCGGACCCAAATCTATTAAGAATGTTTAGTAAGACTTGAAAATGGTTGTTCAAACCTGCTCTCTATCCAATCTGACTGAGCTTGAGCTATTTTGTAAAGAAGAATGGAAATTTCAGTTTCCGCATGCGTACAGCTAGGGAATACACATCAGATGTAATCTAATAAAAGGGAGTTCTACAAAGAACTGAACCAGGGATTCATGCTACACTTCTCAGCTTTTGATTTGTAAAACTTTGTAAAACAAAGCAACATTTGCACTGTGATAGAAATTTATGTAAAAACGTTCTTTCGTGGAAAGGGACTCTATGAGACAACATGTAAATATGGTATCTGCTAATCTCATGATTCAGTTTTAAAAATGTAGTAAACTGAAATCAAACAAAAAAATTATAAAGAAAAATTCAAAAGAAAAGTTTGCTGATAAGGTCGGTCTAAAAGGCTTCCACACTGCTGCCCATAGTGTCGTGATCCATGGGTGTTAAGTTCTTGGGTTCCTCTTGTCTCTGTTTGCTTCATTTTCCTGTTGTTTATGTCTTTTAATATGTTGCTTTATTGGGTCATTCGTTCTTGTTTGGTTTCTTATTATATTTCTGTGTCCTGTTCTGTGCACATTGGATATTATTTTCTATTAGATATTTGTTAGATGTTCCCCTTGGTCTGATAGAGTTTCTTTGAATCTCTGTTCAGCTCCACTCATGTTAATCAGTCCCTCTACCTAAGTCTCCTTGCACTCCTTTGTCCCCAGCTGCTTCATTTTCTCTCCTGATTAACTCACCTGCATTAAATGTCATTCTCCACTTGTCCTTTAGTATATATATGCTCATCAGTTCTCAGTGCTCTATCCTTAGGCGGTAATGTTCCTAGCTGGTTGCCAACCGCCGTTAAAACACAAGAAGAAGTGTTCTATCATAGATTATTCTGTTTGTTGTCTGCACTGTGCCTGTTTCTTCAGCTGTTGCTCTGCCCTTACTCTGTCCTGTTCTCAGTGTCCAAGACCAGCTTGTAAATTTTCCTTATTTTATTAGTAAAGAACACTTTTCACATCAGTCTCTGAACTGAGTCCTTACCAAATGGAAAGAGGACAAAAAGTAACCTGTTCTTAGGAAGTGATTGTAAAATTTTGATTTGTTCTTGACAGAAAGTGTATTTCTTCTCAAAATGTTATTTATCAATCTCTTCCAAACATACCAGAGTGGAAATTAAATTATAAATAAAATAATTAAGGAATTTGCCTTTAAACAAAATTAATCCACCTTTATTGGCAACAATGTATGAAGTCTATCTTCTCTTTTGCAAAAAATAGAAAAGGAAAAAATACATATTGTTATTGAACAGCAGAGATTATTTATTAGCATTATGATTAATACTGACATTTCATTATTTTTTTCAGTGAAGTAACTAATTGATTTGCAGGTGTCAAATAACTGCATTCAAACATGAGCTCCAGTTAATCATGTATTTTCTTTGTGATTTTCATTATGCTAAAATAACTAATTATACATGTTTTTTATGTCATTTTAAGAGTGCTGAGTGAAAACATCCATAAAAAAACCACTAATCATCATTTTTCTACATTTTAAGAGACAACATACTTTTTTCCTCTTCTATTTTCAGGCTCTGCTATCCGTCATGCTGTGCATACAGAATGCAAACACACAAACAGCCTTAGACCTGAGCACTAACCATGGCAACATGCTGACAGAGAGTTGTCAGCATGTTGTGCATGTGAAGCGTTCAGTCCTTTTATCATACAAAGGGTAACAGTAATTTATAAAGAGAGGTAAATCCTCAAAGAAGCAGTCACCATGAAGGCTCGGAATGAAATGGATTATTAACACCACATGATTTTGGATAATAAAACAGCACTACAAAATAACATGGAAGCAGTCATCTGTGGGCTAGACATAACTGAACGGCCTTCATGTCACATTTCTAAGGACACTGCTGCTGGCTTGGCAAAATGATATAGATGAGTAATGGGATGCCACCCACATCCCGACACTTTGGGAAGGTGAGGGTCTGCTGCCAAGCCCCAGTCCCTGTTGACCTCTTTTACTTGCGATCACAGCAAATTTGCCAATGACACCTTGCGAGTCACTCTCACCAACAGTGACATATGTCAGCCAGATTTTGTTATTTAATCATCTCCTTTGTTACTACCGGTTATTCATTTGACAAACTCAAAAACTGGATGGTAAATCTGTGCTGATCAAAACCCTTCTCAACAGGTTGGTAACCAGTGAACTACACCACTTAAAAGATACAGTTATTTTTTTTAATTATTTAATTATTCTACAATCTATGCAGAGTAGACATGTCATTTACTGCTTGAAGTTTTCCCCATTTTTGTTCTTCGTTTTCTTTGTTGATGAGTGAAATTTGGATCCCATTCTGGGGCGGGCAGAGATGAAAAGGGCCTGCTAGCACACTGCTAATTCAAGGTTTTAGCCGAGCAAATCTTAGGCAGGGAGCTCAGTGCACAGAGCTGGCCATTTTGCAGTTTGCTCTCATCTGCCAATTTCTTCCTGGGGCTTTCAGAGTCAATCAAAGAGCTACGAGAATGCTCACACCAGCCTTTTAATTATTCATGGTAATTCTATGCCACTACACACTCTCTCTTTGCAGCCCCCGTCGCCTCCCCCAAGCGAGGTGTGCTCTGATGTGTTTATGTGTTCTGAATATGGAAAGTTAAAAAAGAAATTCCACCCGCTACAAACCAGAATTTCTGCTTACCGTGTGTTACATTGGCAGCTTTTTCAGGGTTGCCTGGCTTTTGGGAGGAAGCAGAGCTGTTTAATGCTGAGTCCCTTTCTGCCCCTTTAATCTTTTTACTAGACGTGTTGCCTGCTGGAGTTCCGCTTTTCCAACCATAAACATTTGCTATCTTCACTTCTTCACAATGTCTAGGATACCATTTGTTATCTTCTCCTATCAAATGGGATCTTATATATGTTTTAAGGCCAGTAGCCTGAACGCTTGACATATGTATTTTTTTGTGTCTATTGTCATACCTGCAGGGGGTTTGAATTTGTTTGATAAGCACAATTGCATTCATTTCCTCCTATGAGCTAATTAACTAGAGAAGGGGCAACTCTGCCATTCTTGGCTGTCCATCAACCTGCCACCAACTACTGACATCAGAAGGAATATGTCAAGTATAGCCTTTTGTGTCTCAGACAAGCCTATTACCAGGGAATGTGAGCAAAATGCTTAAAGTGAGCAGAAAGCAGCTGATTGATGTTATCAAAATCTTCTTTTTTTTACAGAGAAAAGCTAAATTGCCCCCAAAATCACTCAGATTCACATAACAAGATATAATAACAATCAAAGAGAAAAGGGAATGGGGGAAAATTTGTATCTTTGAAAGAGAAGATGCTGACTGCAAGCTAGCAGCTTGCATGTAGTACAATAGTCTTCTGTTGATGCCCCTTCACAACTTTCATTTCAGTCATATCAAAGAAGCTGCTGGTGCTTTTGGGGCCTTTGAGGGGAAGGTGATAGCTCCAGTGCGGAGAAGCTGTTATATTTTGTTGGTTGGTGGTTAGAGAAAAATGGCACACCTCCTCTTTCTGACTTGTCTTCACAAGCCTTGTCAAGATAAAGAAAAAAAATAAAATAGAAATAAAAAAATGGGGAAATGTTTCATGTCTCCTGTCTTTTCCTGCTGAAAGAAAAAAAGGGCAAAAAAAGTCTAAGATAGATACAGTGACATGCCAAGGGAGGATGTGGCTGGGATGAAAGCATGTCACTTTGTAAGAGATGTTCATGAAATGCCCCCTTTTCTCTTTTTTGAAAACAGATGTTGTCAGAATTTGAAGGATATATTGTTCCTGTTCTGCAGTACCACTTGAGACAGGAAAACGGCTTTGAAATGGGGTGTTTACAAGCCAGTCAAATGTGTCCTTTTGATACAAGTGACAAGAAGTTGAAGAATGGGACTAAAAGGTCAGCATAGTACTCTACCTAAACACATTCACTATTGTTTTGACATATTGATTCTTATGGAAAAATCTTGTTGAAACTGCAAAAGCTTATTGATTAGGCAGATAAGTTATCACACTTCTTGTTGATTGGACATGAGCGAGTTGTGTTTTGCTTTTACCCACATGATGATATTGGCTCAGTGGTTAGAGCAGTTGTCTTGTGATTGGAAGGTTGTAGGTTTGATTCCAGCTTCCCCCTTTCACATGTTGATGTGCCCCTGGGTGAGGCATTAATGTCAAGTTGCCTTCAGAGTGTCAATGTGTTAGTGAGTGCAGTTGTGTGAATGTGACTACAGAGTAAAGTGCTCTAACTGGTCAAAATGACTGGAAAACACTATATAAATTCACTCTATTAACCGTTTTTTAATGGGCACACAATCCTTTCAGATTTATTTTAAACTCCTTTTATGAAAGTATGCACGTATCAATACTTTGCATTAGGTCTCGTATTAGGTTTTGTCTGCACATTTTTAAAATAATTCATATTCATCTACTTTTGTTAGCAGAAACTTTTAATGTTCAAATATTTCAAATTCAACTTGCAGAGCAACAGAAATAGCAAATAAAAGCTTTCGCAGCAAAGTGTTTTTTGAATAAAAAGAGATGTGCCGCTATAGTGCCAACTAAAAAAAAAGTCGACTAGGCATGTGTTTTTTGTCACATTTCCACAACAGAGACTTCTATTTTACAGATGTGAAAAAAACAAGAAAACATGCACATAGCGCATTAATATTAATTTTATGTGAAATAAAGCATAAAAAAACCTTACCTAGAAAAACAGGCAAAAAGTGACAGCAGTTATGAATGTTTCACAGGTAATGTTTTATAGAAAAGTATTTGCTAAGTTTGGTTGAACAATTTAGAGTAGCCAAACAGGAACAGTATAAATATTGGATGCAGTGCTTATAAATGCCTTTATCTCCCCCCCTTAAAACATGAACGCTTGTTTGTAAACATCCTATTTACTCAGTAATCCCGGTCAGCCTACAGGAAAGGAATTCCAATTCAAAGTCCTCTAAATAACGACGGAAGACACACTTGGCCCGGAGCATTAATGTTTATCTCCAGAAACATCAAGAGACCCGCATTGTATAACAGTGCTCTGCATTCACAGCAGGTTTTCTCGTTCCCCACTATGGTGGTGATAGATGACGAACGCTGAAGCAGTTCTCACCTCTGTAGACCCCGGCCTTACCCTTGCAGGTGTCCGGTAAAGCGGTTTGTCTGATTAGAAACAGCAGTGCTGGTTCACAAAGGTGCCACAAAAAAAAAACAGGACGGATAAAGAGATTTTTTTTTTTTAGGTTTACACAAACATGATGATTTTGCTCATCTAGTACAATCACAAGTAATGCCTGAATGCTGTATGAAGATGATTGTGCAGTGATAAGGGTTTGTCTGTTGCTCCAGGGGGAAAAAAATGAGAAAAAGGTGTACATCACCATTGAGTGAGCCATTGAAAAACATAGGAAGAGTCTGACTGGAGCTCTGAAAGAAGAGATTAATGATGCATATCACACTAAAGGAGCATGAAGTTGCATCTCAAAGACTAACTGGGCAGCAAACATCATCACTCTTCCATTTCAAGCATGCCCTTCCTGCCTTCCTTATGTCCCTGTAACACTTCTTGTAGCCACCATTTCCTCTTTAAATGCCTCATCTTCAATGAGAGTTACTGCTGTTCATAAAATAAGCCGCAAACTATTCACAACTTTCAAGCAAAAACACGGCGTATTAACTTTCAAATGCTCTCGCACGGGGCGTGATGCTGACAAATGCTTCCACTGAAGTGCAAGCTCTAAAAATGCTCAATTTGTCTTGCATTTAGCAAGAACTGCGTAGGCGAGAAGGAGAATAAACACTGAGAAGCATCAAGTAATCCCTGAATGGATATTTTATATTGAAAATAACAACAAAGTGTGTCTGGTGTGTTTGGGGGTCATACTGAGCCTTCAGAGGATAACAACAGAGGGAGCACAGGCAGCAAGGGAAATAAAGCGAATTCTGTGATGTCTGTAGGATCCCTGATTTCCGCTGTTGAGTGAAAAAAAAATAAAAAATATTGCTGCGCTGCCAAGTATTGGCTTCAAAATTTTGACTTGCTGTGATGTAGCTGTCATCCTTTCAAAGGAAGTGGATAGCAAGGGGGAATGGGTGCATGTACCATGTCTTTCACTGAGCTTTTCTGAAGTCCAGAGTTAGATGCAGCACTTCTTCTTCAATCTGCATGGAGAGAATGCTGAGCTGGGTGTTAATTCAATGTGTCATCACCAACGCTTTTTTTGAGTGCTTTGATGGGTGATGGTGCAGGTGATATTCAGCTTTAGACAAAAAATATATATATTCTAAGGCATAGTGAGACACATTCAATCATACTTAGATGGTATAGTTGTTGTGAGTGAGTACTGTTGATTAGACTGAAGCTGGACATAAAATTGTCCGACATATAATTTCTAAATATGTTTGCTGTCTGATTTTGGTTGTGGGGATTTGTTTTCTAAATGTGGGGTAAAATTAGGAATAGCACAAGTACTGATAATGTCTTAAATACTCAAAATGAAATAAACAACCAACTAATTCTTAAAACTGCTACTCTCATATTTAATACTAAGGTATTTCGTAATGCAATCAGTGTAAAGGCTAGAAAAATAATTATAATATTGCTGCATCAAATTTATAATAATATAGACTACCAGTCAAAATTTGGATACACTTTTGTCATTCAATGGATTTTCTGTGTTTTTATTACTTTTTACATTGTGGACATGTGGTACAGACATCTCAACTATAAAACAAAAATTGTGAAATAACTCAGTAAATATTTTAGATTTTAGATTGTTCAAAATAGCCACCCTTTGCTTTGATTACTGCTTTGCACACACTTGGAATTCTCTCTTAGTCTTGAAGGAGTTCCCAAAATTGGTAATAAAAATAAAGACAAACCATTGAATCAGAAGGTCTGTCTGAACCTTTGACTGGTAGTGTAGTCATTGCAGCTTAAGAGCTTGTTTTCTCCCCCCCCCCCCTTTTTTTGAGATGATTTAGATACATCCATCACACAGCCATCTGAAGTCTCAAAAATTCAGAGCCGGCAGCAATTGCACCATCACTGACTGAACATGTACTGACAACCTGTCCGCCTGAAAGGCTTTTTATTGCCACAGTTTGCCTCCAGGCAGAACATCACCCGTGTTACGCACACTGCATGGACTGAGAGAAACTTCCAGGCCTCTAGACTTTTACATTATGTATTTAGTATTAAAAACACACATTGTGAAGAGAAGATAGCACAAAGAATTACAATGCATTTACTCTGGGAGTTCTAGTCAGTTCACTCAGACTGTCTTTATGTTCGTGTGTCTGCAGGCAGATACAAGTGTTCTGCTCTGTCCATGAGCCAATCAGTAAAGCTTTAAGGTATTGCTGTAAATTTTTAACAATATTATGTTGCACCAAGTTTGTTTTATTTTTTGAGTGGTGTTCAGCTTTCCTGTCAGATTTATTCATGAACCGGAAATGTCCTTATGGAATTTGCCGTTATAAATTCCTGCAAATTAAAGAACCCCTTTGAGTATTTTTTTCTATTCCCCATTATTAGTCTTAATAAATTGAAAAATAGTGCATTGATCCATTTTAATTACTTTGAATTCAGGTTTTCCTTTTTTTCTGACAAGAATGGAGCAACAGCCCACATCCCACCATTTACTGTCTGTCTGTTGGTTTGATACTCCTAGAAATGTGCTCTTAACTACTTTTAACAACCCACAGCATATTTAATTTCAACAAAGTGAAGCTGAAACGTGGATACTGCACAGCTGTTTTTCCTTTTTATTTCAGGAAATCAGTATGATTCCTCTTTTTCTTCCATATCCTGTTTAATGAGAATTGTATACAAAATGGATTGGTATTTTTATTTTGGAAAATACATAAAAGCTGGTCATCTGCTACAATGCTTGGCTTATACAAGTAGAAATGAGGCACATTTGGTGGACCATCAATTCCTGTTATGTCAAAGTATGTGTGTCTCTTTTTAGATGGTGGTGAAAGGCCCCCAAAAGGTGAAATAATTAGATGAATTATTTTGAAAGTAGGTCAGGCTGCATCTATTCAGAGTCAGTCCAACCATTCAGCATGCGGAATTGAGTGAATTTTCATCTGTGTAGAAAGAGCACCTGCAGAGTGTAGCATACGATTGTACATTTTATTGTTGTGGCTTTGCTGTGACATTTAGGTAGCAACTGAATTAATTCTATTGTAGTGATGCATACAGGTATGCATGGCATCCCAAAGTTGCAGTGCTATCTCATCTAGTTTTTGCTAATGTATCAGATGCAGAGAAAGGCATTGTCAGCATTGTTTAGTTAAAGTAGAGCCACGGACATTTAGGACAGATATGCAATAGTGTGACATGGCTATTACCAGTATGATACAAACATGAGGAACTGAATGATTTCATAGAATAAAACACTGTACTACAAAAATGCTATAAACCATTAGACCAGAGGGTTACACAGAAGTAACTTATAATAATCTCTACTTTTTTAACATAGATAAAACTTTAGTATTAAAAATAATGTGTGCACTTTTGTGAAAATCACTTTGATGTTCTTTCTACAACATTTTTTTTCTTTCCTTTTTGACTTTCCAATGTCTCTATAGCCTTCACCTGTATCTGCAGATGGGAAGTGGTGATTTTTTTTATATGCCTGAAAGCTTTTGAACTGCTCTCTATACATCAGGAATTTTCACTTCATTCCTTTCTCAAGTCCTGCGTTATTTATTTGTTATTTCTGCGGCAGTGAGCAGGATTAGTCAGTAGCGGCAGGCCTACTATCAGTCCAAGATGTGCTCTTCCATCCTGCTGCTGTGCTGATAAAGGAACTGCTCGACGAGTGACTCAGGTGCATAGAGAGCCTTGTAGAAAACAACATTTCTCTCTCTGAGACACAGTCCTGCATGTTAATTATGACCAACAAGCAGAGGGAGGGAGAATTTATGCCACATGCAGTGAATTCAAAGACAAAAAAAACTTTATGCAAAACTGAATAAGCTTATCAACAGATTCACATTCTCCTAAACTTGTCTGCTACACCCTGCAGTTATCCAAGCAGAGGTTCATGAATCATGAATTAAGCGCAAATCAAGTCACTAATCAGAGGACACAATTTATACAATTTGTCTAAAGCAACATAAATTCAACAGGCAAGTAGCTACATCTAAATGAGAGAAAGATCTATGTTTTCCAACTTCAGTTTCTGAGAAAATGTAAGTGTTTAAAAAAATCTCTGGATTCCCATTTCTGACTCTTATTTAAAGGCTCACTACTGTCTAAAGTTGTAACTGCTTCACTATAAGACGTTAAGGTTAAGTCAGCAAATCTGTAGGTGCATGCTGAGAGGCTTGGCCAAATGGTGCAGAAATAATATGTATAAAGTACTATCACGTTCGAAGAGGCAAAATTCCCTCTTTCACTGTCTTACTGAGTCTAATTCCTGATATGTTCAGGCACCTGCTACACACTCCTGGGCCTCGGTAGCGCTCTGAATTACAAATTACCTTCACAGTGATCTCCCCTGACTTTGGAACGGGTGCTTGTGAAAAAAAAACTTACAAGAACAGCAAAATATATGCATCTTTGGTGGAACACAAGTGAAAGATAAGACAGAGCGTGTTTTATCAGATACACTGTGCTTTCCGTGGATGCTAGCCTCGGACAGTATTTCTGGGCATATTTTAAATATGCACAAGATATAACATAAGTGCACAGTTTTTTGCATAATCTTAAGCTGTTTTCCTCTAAAAAAATTAGTTTCTTGATGATCATTATCGTAAGATACAAATATATATAAAAATTGTTTTCCTAATCTTTAAGCATTATAATTACATTGTGCTCATCTGTTATACCGCCTTGTTTTCTTGCCAAACTTTGAAGTTATTTGCATTTAAATGCCCATTAAACAACCTAAGTTGCTCTATATTATTTTTCCACTATGTTATATGAACCTTTGACAGGTCAGATGATATAAATTTGATCATCAGACCTAAAATATTGCAAGCTGCAGGCATGCAATGTTAAATGCATGAGCGAAATAAAAGCTTTTAAGGAACTGTCAACATTTCATCTGAAGACAAGATGTGTCTCGGTCCAAAGTGCCCAAAAAAATGTCACATGCTTTACATCTGAGGTGAATCATTTTTGAATAATGAAAAAGGAAAAAAAGGGGAAAGACATGTCGGACCAAGTTGATTTAAAACTAAACATATGAAATGAGCAATATATGAAATGACACCAGAATGGTAAACAGTCCATCTGTGTTTTCCCAAAGGACTCCTGGCATAGTGAGAAATGCATTTACAGAGGAAGTACGGTAGTACAGCATCAGTTAAAGAGCATTCTGCTGGCACTGCTTCTTTGCTCATTTTGACCTGAAAAAAAAGATAGAAGTTTGGATACATGGAGCTGAGAAATGATAAAAGGAGAAATTTCTACACCACAATCCTACTTTGCAGTAATATAACATTGTCTCATGCAGCTTGAAGTTTGAAATGCACTTTCTTTTTATATTATTATAGCAAGAAATTTTATTGCAAGACAAAATTAGGAATAGGATTGTGCTTGACATTTTGAATAGCATCATAATGTCAAACTGCACCAGCAATTTTTCCTCCTACTCAAAATCAGTTAATCCTCTGTGTTTACAGACAGGAATAATCTAAAAATGAGCAGTTCATTCTAAACACGTCACATTGCATGCCATAATCCATTTATCATCTGACAGCTCAGTGTGGTCTGAACTGGGATTTCACACAAATCATAAACAATTACCAGGTGGGAATCACCATGCTGGATCAGACATTGGAGAACAAACAGCCAAATCTTTTTGTGCCTCTAATCTTTCTGTCTCTCTCTCTCTCTCTCTTTTTTTTTTTAGTTGGCTTACGCACTGATCAACATGTTGTTAGACACTTTTAGATAATAATTGTGTCAGCACTTCAGGCAGGACTTTTTTTTTTAACTGAAAAGGCATTGTGGAATATGAACAGTGCCGCTGCAGACCACATTATCAACATTGTTTTTCAAATAAGCCACTCTACATCTCGTCCTTGTGACAGACACAAGGTTCTGATCACATTTTGAAAGTAATTAATCAAGAAAACAACTCTTTGCGTAGAACAGGTAGAACATTTACATTTCGTTAAAGTATAGGACCATATTTATTTAAATGTTAAGACAACAGAAAGACAAATTTCCAAATAATTATAGTATGTATAAAGTAATATGCAAATACTCAATGCATATGCTATATAAATCAGGACAGTGGGGTATGACAATGGGTGATGAATGGGGAAAGAGTGAGAAAAATGCATTTATACTTTCACACACTCCTTTGAATATGCAAAACTGCATCATGTATACAATTTTATGTTACACTGTTGATAACATCCTCTTATACTAATTAAAAATAAGAATAAGCAATTATTTAGGTAATCAAATATTCTATGTTTTTGATGCTGGTGAGCACATTTGAACGATATGAAGGACTGATCATTTGGGAAATAATCCAGACAGGATCAAGAAATGGAATTGAGGGAAGTAAATTGCCTTTTCAATTATAGTACACAATAGTCAAAATGCTGTATCTCCCAGATGAAATAACTTGAGTAACAATAAAAGTGAAAACAAAACATAACAAAAAACTTACACCTTAATTTTATTTTATTGACTTGTTATAACGTAGCATTAACATCCCTCACAAAACCACTAATTCTGGAAAAAGAAAGCTAAAACTAAATACTGAGATAAAACAAATTATACATAAGTTATGTTCTGTCCATTTGCTGAATCCTATGATGCATTTTTAAACATGTAGCTTCTTTCTATTTTTAATTCAGTCAACCTCGGCCTGATGAGGAGGCGCTGCACCAACCCCACGTTTCTAAAAATTATTTGCCATTCAATCATACCAGCAGACCGCATCCAAAGCTTTAGTGATTGTGAAAAAGGCAAATGCTTCCTTACAGTCTGCTAATATAAAAAGTTTTGGACCCAATGCTAACAAATTTTTGGCGCTAACAATGTGGTAGTAAATCTGTCAGAATTGATGGATTTCTGGGCACTGTCACAGTACTTGTGCTTCTGGGATCATTATGGATTTATTTTTCCTTTGGTCTTAGATGATGGTTTATGTTGGCATTGCAGAGTAATAATACAGACATGCATACTAGTTTGTCTTCTTCAGTACTCAATATGGACAAGTCATGCATTGATGTTATACAGTAAATTAATAAATTAATAAATACAAGAAAATACAAGAAAAATAAGTGAAATTGACAAAAAAGAACCAAATATTCCAAAGCAGAAAGACCCTGAAGTCCAATCTCACATTTTGAACTACAAAGGTAGTTTATGTGATGCTTTTTAGCAGTTCAGATCCTCTTCTGGGTCAAAATAATGAGAAATGCTTTAAAATTTTGTTCACAACAATGTGCCTGTGTGACAAGGAATCAGCAGCAAGGGGTATCTCAGAGACAGAACCAATCATTACTTATCGAGAGACACTCAAAGTAATTAATGACTTCCGCAAACTGTTGCAAGTGGAAAACATTAATGAATAATTTTTCGATACATAATCAAGTAATTATGAAATGAACTCAAGAGTAAATCCAGGAACGATGATAATGAATACTGGTGATTATCAATTTGAAGCTATCTCCCTCATGGCCTCGAGGGACCTGCGCTAGTTTGAGAAGAGGAGAAATGGGGAAGGAAGGATTCCTCTTTCGACACAGTGATTATGTGCCGGTGCCACTCAAAGATCCAGAGTGACACAGAGTTGTGTAGAGACTGAACGTCTTCACTATTCCACTTTTTTTATGCCTAAAAGCACTGTCATGTCTGCTTCAGTTCATTCCATTATATCAAGAGGAATCATCTCTATATCTACTAATGTGCAGCCTTGTATGCCAGGCTTCCCCCCACATGTAATGACAAACATGTTAAAAATGCTCTAATTATTCATACCAGGTCCTCACTCTGTCAGCTGTTCAAGGACACTTTCAAGTGTCTCGTGAAGATGTCGCATTTTTATGACATGCTAGGAACGGGTTGAGCCATGGCTGCCGAAATAACCAAATTACCTCCCTGAATAGTCTCTTCTGGTTTATTAGAGATGTTATGAATTCCTTTGAATGTCGACTGCGGTTCACATTTTACTGAGCCATGGACGTCTTGTTTTGAACTAAACACATAACTAAAACAACTGCTTATTCTTCATTGAAGAAGGCTTGATGTGCCTTACCAAAGCACTGATACCTTTTGAACATTAAATTTTATTTTGTATTGAAACCACAGGCTTTGGCGTATTTGACAGGGATTTTACGTGTCAACACAAATTTGGCCATATTTTTTGAATATAAAGATAAAACGTGCATTGTTTTTATCCTTTTTTATCAATAAGAATTTTAAAAGAATGCATGCCACATAAAGTATAGAATGCATTTGCGTTCACCCCCCCCCCCCTTTGCTTTCATGCCTATAAAAAAGATGAGGTGACACCAGTTGCTTTCAAAGGCCATTTAGTAAAGAGAGTACACCCAAGTTGGATCATCACTATAAACACAATTATTATGGAACATCCTCAAAAGCCAACCAAGGCATGGCCATCTACCTAAACTTACAAGCTAGGTGCAAAAAAACATTAATCAGAGAAGCTGCCATGAGGCCCATAACAACCTTAGAGGAGCTGCAGATATCCAAAGCTCGGGTGGGAGAATCTGTTGACACAAAATCTATTAATTGTGCACTCCACAAATCTAGCCTTTATGGATGAGTGACAAAAAGATAACCAATGTTGAAAGAACACAATAACATGCCCTGTTTACAGTTTGCCACAAGCCAGGTAGAGGACACAGCAAACATGTGGATGGAGGTGCTCTGGTCAGATGAGACCAAAATTAAGCTTTTTGGCTATATGCAAAACTCTGTGCGTGGTAGAAAACTAACACTTCACCATGAAGCACTAACCCCAAGGTAAAATACAGTGTGTTACTGGCAGATTTGTGGTATGGGGAAACTGTTCTTGAGCAGCTTATATCAGAATAAATAAAAAAAAAGTGTTAGAGGCTGGAAAAAACATGAGACACAAATAAAGCCAAACGTGCAGCTAGGGCTACGACGGAAGAGTATAATAATATGTTACAGTCAAAGTGCTGATCTTTATCCAGCTCGATCTAACTGAGCTTGAGCGACTATGCAAAGAAGAATGGTTAGTATTTTATTTTCTATAGGGGCAAAGTTGGTAGAGACAACGTGTAGTAGTAATAACAGCTAAAGGTGTTTGTACAATGCACTAACATGGGAGAGCTGAACACAAAAGCCTTCCACACTTTTTCGATTTTAACTCGGAAATATTTTTATGTATCTTTTTCCATGCTTTCACAATTATAGACTACTTCATGTTTCACATCCTAATGAAATACTATTAAATGTATGGCTATAACGTGACAAAACATGCAAAAGTTCAAAAGTACTCAAGGGGTATGACTACTTTTGCACGCCCTTGTGGACCTAAAAGTTAGCGATATAGTATGTTTAAGCTAAAGTCAACGGAAAGATTCAAATAAAAAGCAAAGATTTGCCTTTTGATAAGTTCCTTATAGTTGCTTTTTTTATAAAAAATAACCAAAGAAAGAAAGGCGGACAGTTTGTAGTGGTCTGTGAATGTCCATTTTTTCCTTTTAACTAACCTGTAATTTTTTTCGACCTCCGAATATTGTAACTAAAGACCAGTAACAGAAAAATTCAAACATCAAAAGAGACGGAAGACAACTCATTTTGATAACACAGACGCAGGCAACCCTCCCCCCTTTGGTTAAATTCATCTAATAGGTCATTGCAACAAATGACCCACATTGCTGCTTAGGTGTGAGAACTTGTTGGATAAATGGCACCCTGAGGCAAAATCATTATTTACAGCAGGCATGGCTATTAAAAAAAGCATGATAAGTGGTGAAATAAAAATAGACCCAAGTAGGCTTGTAATTTAGCTGATAAACAGACTGTGTAAGCAACCCCCTCGGGTAAATGTCTGTTGGTTTAGCTTACCTCAAAGCCTGAAATAAGCCATCTTGTGTCAAATTCTCATCAGGTGGTTTTAGGATCACTGACTTTAAGAGCAATAAAATCCAAGCTAAAGATATTCAGGAAAAATGACCGCAGACCGTTTACGGTCGTCAAAATTGTTTCCAGCAATATAAGTTCAAAGCCGTCATTTCAAACCCAAAGGAGAAAGCTTAGCATAACTAAAACATACCAAACAGGGCTGCAAAGTTTGTTCTGATATGTGAGAGACGGACACTAAATACTGATCCTGTTGGTCAACATACTGTTTTGGCTCGCTTCACTGAAGAATAACAAATGTGTGTTAGGATTACACACAGATGAAAACGTTTGTGTGCGGTGGTTGTAGACACACTGGTCTCACTTTAGGATTTAGTGGTGGACAAAGATCCACAAAATACAAGGGCAGAAACTTGCAAAAGTTCAACTCTGACTGATTTAAGTAAATTCCCTTTTTTGTGCTGTGTTTCTCTCTTGATTTAGCTGCTCTTCATAGAAAACATTAAAATCAGAAATAATAGTAACTTATGTCTGTAATAACTGAACTCATCTCAGAGGGACTGAACTTGTTTATACAGCAATGGACGTATTGATGTTTGTGCCATCATATGTCCAGCCTTATGTATTCTTAAATCAATTTTTTAATTTCATTGTTTTTGTTGTTCTCTGTTTTACATCTCTATGGATTTTCCATTTAATTTGGGTCAGCATTGTGAAGGAAGACAGTATTGATTTCTGTCTAAGGGGGCTTATGGGAACCATGTTAAGCTTGTCTCCTTGAGGTTTCAGAGCAGGTTGTGACAACACACTGAATATATTCTCAAACTGCAGTGAAAGCCTGACCCCACACCAGGCTGAAGTCAAAATTACTTGATGCCTCCCACCTTAGCTCAGGTGGGTAGTCGTGTACACACTTCTCTCGGGTAAAAGGATGTCAGTGGAAAATATCTCACATGTTGGGAAAAAAATAGGACATTCGGGTCAAGCGAGCACGGAAGCTGTAGGAGGATCTTGTCTTGCATCTCTAGGAAGCAGCGTCCCAGACACACATACAGAAGGTCAGGATGCAGGCAAGCTGAAGTTGTTTGTTGATTCAAAAGTGGCAATAATTGTCCACAGCCACACATCTCGAAAATGGCCTCAACGGTCAACCTAGCTCTTCAGGCCGTAACTGTGGAACACAGATTCACAGAGACAAAGAAGAAAGAAAAAAAACACAAGAGAGGCACAAAAAAATGGGGGGGAAAATGTCGGAGAAAGATGAGAACTTAAGCCAATTATGCAAAACAACTGAACGTTGAACAGGTGCTTCAAGTAGAGATGCAAAAGGGGTTCTGTGGCTGTCGATGAGCAGTGGCAGGTGAAGTGTTTTCAGTGAGAATAAAGGAAACACTTCTAATCAACTCTACTCCAAATGCAACTTTAGTTTCAGGTATACTGTAATGTGACATCATTATTCAACAGAATTAGCTTTACAGATGCTGTATGACTTATGAACACCGAGCTGCTCTTCAAAAAAGGTAAGCATTTTATAATGTGTAGCTTAACCGGGTATGGGTTTAATCTCAGCTCTAAATCATCCTTATTTTAGCAAAACAGATGACATTCAAATTATGTCACTGTGAAAGAGCAGCTCACTGGCCACAAGAACTGCATTTGAATATCATTAGCTGTGAAATGCTTTTATCCTCATTGACGCGCTGTTTCAGGGAGGGTTTGAATATTTGCACTTAAAAATATATTAAAGGCAAGAGGCTGTTTCATTGGGTATACTACATAGCAAAACAAAGCATTTACACTGTTGCTGTAAAAATGTTTGTTCAGAACTAAGACACAAGGCTGAATCTTTTTTTTCAATTTATAATGTACACCACCATTTTGGAAGATGTCAGCTTATTGCATTAAACAGAAAAATTAGGAACTACACATCAGAAATGGCAGAAAGACTGTTACCAAGTACATCGCCGGTGCTAAAAGTACCATATTCTGCGATATCCTTGACTGGTTTATTGGGTTAACTGTCCTGCAAGGCAGAGAAAAATGATAATGGCTAGATTTTATGAAACAGAGGCAGAAGGGGCTGGAGGTCATCTGGATTCCTGAAGGGAGGATAAAATGAAAGCAAGATGTGAAACAGGGATGCATGCAGGTTCATGTTGCCTAGTCTGGGAAATGTGCTGAAACAACAAAATGTTCTGGGAAAATAAGACGATTTTTTATTTCTGTTTTTTTTTTTTCATACTATCCTGCAGGTGACCAAGGAATAATTGGAACTGTGAGCTGGCTGGGAGATCCTTTGCTGTTGATGAAACCTTTACTTTTCAGATGCACATGGACACAAACACACATAAAAATACCCCCACATTAGATGTATAAAAACAAAACAAATATATCCACCGGGATAATAGAGAGGCACACAATCTCTGAATCAAAATAATGCCTACATGTTCTCTATTTTCCTGAATTCTGGTCCACTTGTGACACACAAAACATTGTATCTATATATCACTGTTTAGATGCAAGCCAACATACAAGCAATATTATTTATTTTAGCATAATCAATAATCCATGGAGCCCTCTGAGGAGATATTTTTTTTCTCCAGGAAGACCAGCTGCCATGATTTATTTCTAAAGACATTGTGAAGCGAAACCCCCTCGGTCTAGTTATAAAAAACACAGAGACACCACTCCATATGTTTAAGATTTGTATACCTTGCAAAGAACTATACTCTAGAAAGACCTCAGTTGCCATAAACTTGCCAGAAAAGGCAATAAAGGTTGTAATGTGTGTTATGGGCTTATTTTTGTCAACATGCCTTCCCTTCTCCTGCTACTACACATCATTTCCACCCAGTTTTGCTGTTCTAAAGGAATCATTTACACAAAAGAAGAGTAATTCTCATGAACCACTTTTGTGTCAGAGTCGAGGCATTTTGACACCTTCTAATACTGAATTTTAGTAATGTTTTTATTGAAACATTCTTCCATTATGTAGACAAGGTCAAACTGTGTCTTTGGTCTTTATAGGAAACTTCGTTCTGCCTCAGCTAAATTCTATTCTGGGCAAGATCAACCTGTAGATTTGGTTGCAATGTCTTTATTCATCGCAAATCTTTGTATGTGTTTTCCCACCCAGTGTTCTTTAAACTTCTGGCGAGTTTCGCCTGTAATTGCCTTCACACGTCTCAAGTAAAGATTTACCAGCAGCTCATCCAGCAAGATTACCATCTGTACCGTTATCAACTTCTTTTCAAAGAACCAGCGAGAAACCAACAGAGACGTTCCGAGGCCAGTTTAAGGGTTTCCTGACTAAACGGGAGCTGTGTGAGTTATTCCCTGTTGGCAGTGTTTGAGATGGGTGTGATAACGGCAACTGCTGAGGTCCAAATTTGGTTGCCAAAGAGCACTGACTCAAAAGGCTAATCTCAGACTTTAGGAATCCTTTACAGGCCCCCAGAGCTTGTGGACCAAGTATGGCTCACTTGGAGTTTCCTCCTTCTTTTTCCTCCCTAAGCATTTCCTTTAAAATTGGGTCAGATATTTAGAAAGTCAAATAATAGACATGTTACACAAATAATTTCAGGGCGATTTCTTTTATGAAGATGGAGCTCTTCTTTTGTAGGGACTAATAATCTGTTCCTCAGTTCCTCTAAGGATCGAAAAGTGTTTATAGATTTCATGTTTGTTTCTTTATGCTTTTTTTTCTTTACTTTCTTGTGTTTCGACATATTCCCTGTTGGCTGTGATCATAAAAATACAATGGTGTGATTACTAATCATTCTTCATTGTTTCAGTTTCTTTTCAAGTTTAATATTAAAATTATGTTAATAAATATATTTTTACTAAATATGAATCTCACTCCCTTCTGTAAATTATGCAAATAAGATTTCCTGATCAAAAGCATACCTCCTGATCCTTTTAGGATAGGAGACTGCTTAATTTTATTTCATGAGACTGATAATACATTTTAATTCATAGATCTAATCCGATGTAGCCTTCTCAACTGCTTCATCCTGTTTTAGGCGGAGCTCCTGTGATCTTCTCTTTAGAACTCCACCCTCTTCTGCCATCATTTCTAACATCATAAATGCTAAATGACTTTGTTCCACTGTTGCTCCTTATGTGCTGGACACTGTTTGTGTCTTTTACCCTTTACACGGCTTTGTGCTTCCGATCCACACGACAGCATTCCTCTCTTGGCATCAGCAAGGAGCACAGGATCATAGGCCTCTAAGGTTTCTCTCCTGTGTTTACAAACACTCGTGCAGTGATGCGCAATACACACACACACACACACACACGCGCAGGTACACATAAGCTAAGGTCCATGTCTTCTTTGATTTTTTTTTTTTTCTGCTATGAGGAACAAGGTCAAGTCTCATCAAATTTAACCTCAACGCCAGCCTCAGATTAAAGGTCATGGCTTCATCCTTCACATTTTCTTGACCCCTGATATCATGTCATAATACACCAGGATTAATGTCTTACCTTACCTCTGGACTTTATCTTCTTCCACACCAACCCTATTTTTTATATAGGACCCCTATTCCCTGTTCCAGCCTTTACTGTGAGTGGAATGTCCTGTATTCCTCGAATCACACAGCACTTGGCGGCAGCTCAATCTCAATATCATGTTATCGGACTCAGGGGCCAGGGATATAAATACCACACACCATAACTCTCTCCTGTTCAATAACCATTATATGCTCTACTTTATACATTAGAAGCACCTGATGGAGCAGTAAATTCACAGCTGCAGCTCCACCATCTTGGAGTGCCTACAGAAAAAAAAGGGTGCTGAAGCCCAATGAAACAGTAAAAAAGGAATGTGGAAAAATGTGAATCAGCAGGACAAATTATTCAAATAAGAGTAAAAAAAAATTGACGCAGACAATAATTGCTTATAAATAAAATTAAAATAAAATAGAGAAGACAGACTCAATTATTATTTCCTATTGGACTTTCCCACCACGGCAATTGCTATTGTATTTGTGTAATAAGCTTCGCACATCCAGCGAATCACACATTCCATTTCCCAGAGTCATTCTTAGTTCTGCCTAGCCCTTCAGATCCATCTGCCCTAACAAAAGGCTTGCGTTCCTTTTGCCGAGATTATTTCAACACCACTGCCAACGTTTGTTCACTTTCCAAGGATAGCAATCAATAGAAACATATTTTCTATCCAACTCAACGATAAAGTAAAGCCTGCACTGAGCAGAGCATAGAAATGGCAATAAATGTCCATTTTCTAAACCCGAAGCACAGAGCAAACAAGAACACACGGATGGGCGCGCGCGAGCACGCACACACATACACTACTGTTTACCACATAAGCATGACTGGATGCAGCACTGAGTTCACGCTTCAATGCACTTTTTCATTTGGAAAGCTAGGGTGGTTACCCACCGAGCGAGAGCTGATTAAGAAAACAGTCCCATTTAATTTCTTTCTCCTCAACGGCCAGCAAGAGAAATGTAATTAAAGCCACTAAATCTCGCATGGGCTCTGCTACCTGCTACACGACCAACATGACACGTCGTGTAATTCGGCCGACCTACAAAGGCAACGGCAGGTTTTTTTTTACTTTTTACTTTTTTAGCAGTTACAGTGGCGAGGGCAGGCCTTTGGAGGAGAAAACCAGCAACAAACAGAAAGATGGGATGAGCACGTCTGCTAGGTAACCTGAATGTTGTCAAAGGACTTGGAATGAACTTGAAATCAAAAGCATTTAAACAAGCGATTCACTACTTTCATCACTTTTGTTGTATTCTGATTTATATGTAAAGCAGTGCTGGAGGTTTTTATTACATTTTCCAATTTGCCAATTAAGGTCATGCATCAAAGATTAAGTTGAGATATGACTTAATTTAAAATACTGTGTCCACATCTGTTTATTTGTGTTTATCAAATCACAGGGACATTTGTTTCCAGTGTTGTGCATGGATATATTCATACTAGTGCATTCATGCATGGCATTGAGTTTATGGACAACTTTTAACCTAATGATTGTGCTTTTTCACATGATGGACTTAATCTGAGTGCAGTTTGCCCAGGAGTAATAAAATAACAGTATTTTAGAACCACAATGTTAACTGAGAAAAGTTTAGGGCAGGTTTTTACAATTTTATGCAAAGAAGAGCCACACAATTTTCCCTCCAAGGCAAGAGTTTGGTGACTGCTGTGTGTGCATGCATGTGTACACAAAGCTGCTTCTTAGGCTGTTATTTCTAGCTCTGTAGGGACCTGTCATTGATAATATGTTTGCCTCTCAGCTCACTTAAACGTAATTATATAAACTTAAGACACAGGGCCAAGCAATCAAAAGCTATAGATTATTCAAAATTGTGTCAGCATCTCGGTTGTGCTGGTGCCTTGCAGTGTTTTCCGGTGAGTTTGCAGGTACTGCACATCCAAGCTGGGGAATGCTGAGGAATTTCTATCTGACGATTTTATGGGTATGCATAGCCAAAAAACACCAACATTGATTATGTCTTTAATTTGCCTGATTGATGAATTTGTTAACTGACAAACAGAATCAGGTTTTAATGAAAGACGAACACCACAACTGTAATACCTAGAAAGTGACTGCAGTTAAAAAGGAGGCCATAATGGGCAGCTTTTCATACAATATTATAGATTAATTTTGCTTTCTGACTACAAATAAGGAAATTGTGTATAGGAGCAGATTTACTGCGAATTCAGCCAATTAGAATGTAGTTAATGTAATGATTTCATAGGTCTGCTGAGGGGCAAATGATCTCATACCTCATGAATGAAGAAAATAAATAAAATTGAAAAAAAAAATATTTGAAAGATGTTAAAGGACATATAAGTAATACTGACACCTAGTGGCTCAAATCAGTACAACAGCTTACCAATCAAGAATCTAAACAGCGTGAAACCCTTCTGAATTTTTATTAACACAGTATAGATATATGATGTTGCATTCTGTTCTATTTCTGGTCTGCTTCTCTTACTGGCTTCCATGTTTGCAGGCTGCTGCTCTTTTGCCAAAATAAAATACCAAATGCTGCTCCCTGTGTTGGGAACCCTGGGAAATCTCATATAATTGACTGAGGAACCAGTAAGTAAACACGGGCTACACTCTGAACCAAAGTATTCCTGGACCCTACCTCTAGGTATGAAAGGAGGAAAACGTGACTAAGACATTGTTGATGGAGATGAACGATTGTTTATAGTGGATGTTACTTCCATCCCAGGTGACAAATGAGAATGATTTAGGTTGATTTTACCGTAAATATCTTACTTATAGCTCCTTTAAGTAGCTCACGTTGGGGCCTTCATTTCATTCAGAAAATTTAGCGCTGAACTATGAATATTAATAATTTGCATTAGAACCTTTTTAAACTGAGCTCAGAACTAATGTTGTAAATTTGCAAATATTTGCTTTGTAAAAGTAATCAAACACTCTATCGGAAATCTTAACTTTCTTTGTGAACATTTTCCAGGAGGGCAATCATCAGTGCTCCAATCCTTTAATCAAACCTTTGTGGTAGATTGACCAGACAGATGCCACAACCTGCTGAGAGACACAAAGCAGCCTGCTGGGAAACTGCAGCTCACTTTTAAAAGGCATGGCAAAAGAAAAACCAGACAATAAACATCTCTTTTAAAATTGGCATTCATTTCCTGTTGCGGTAGCAGGGATGGAAGGACTAGACAGGAAGGAGGGAAAGATGGATACTGAGAAATGTGGGGCAAATCTAAAGTGAAAAAACTTTTCCATTGTGGGCATGATCTCAACTAGGGGCAAAGGTTTTGAATCTGATGAGCCAAAAAAGCACATCAAGCAAATACTTTAGTGGCTTCAGGAAACTGCTGTGAATTGTATTCATGGCCCAGACAGACATCCTAAGGAGGTTTTTGCGGTGTATTGTAGGTACAGAATGGGCACAGAGTACCATTTCCATACTGCATTTATGACCAGACACCATTATACCAACCACTGAAGCATTAACGCATTAAACAAGATAACAGTCCTTTGAGAATTTAACAAAGCAGGTTCTTCATTTATAACTACTAATCAACAGAGATTCAAGAGAAATACCAAACCCTGTGAATATACTTTAAATTATTGAGTGCTTCCCTTTATATATGAAAATGCTAAAAAGTAGTAATTATTATTTGAGGTGGTTAACTTGTTTTGAGTGTTTTTTTTTTCCTTTTTTCAATACTTAATGAACGATGGGACTATTTAAATAATTAATCTCCTTCAGGCATATAAACACACAAATGCTTTTAATGGTGATGTTGTTTGTGAAGCCAAACAACAGGGCACATTATCTAAAATGCAGAAAAAAACACAAAGAAAAAAAGAAAGAAAGAAAGACGGACAGAAAAGGCCACACAGAATAAAACCTCCAGTGATGCCAGGCAGACGTCAACCTAAAAAGAAGAGAATTTATTTCAACCGGTTGTACGAACACAGTTCCAAAATCAAATTTCCCCCTCAAAGTTTTGCCAGAGTTTGTCTTGGAGACAGCTGCTGTGCTCCATGGAAGTCTATACTCACAGAAAACAAGACATGGGACATAGCCAAAGATGGCACGCTTTATTTCTTTAAGGAACAAGCCATGTTTTCTTTATGAACGCAAAATGAACAGAAGCTTTCAAAACTCTCCTGCAGCTCAAGGCTGGGGTGTATGTCTAAAAGCTAAAATTTGCTTTCCCAAGACTCCTCACATATATGGCACTATCCAGACTCCTCTCAGTTCAACGCAACCTGTTTCTAGCAAACAAGAAAGCACTTCTTTAAGTTATGAAAATTGACTTTAAAACATTAAAATAAAATGACTCTGACGTTAAGATTGGCCCCTGAACAGCTAAGTTGCTGTGACACAAACTGTGACCCCTGCCCTGTGGCTTGAAATGATAATGCTTGCTTATAAAAAAGGAGTGCAAAGTAATCTACTTAGCACAATCACATAACAAAACACTTACAAATAGTGTATTTATGCTCCCTCAGCTATTTAGAAGAGGCCTGCTATGTGACAATCTCTTACTGCACAGTGGCAAATTTGTGAAGGCAGCATGAAATATCTGCAGCGAGCACGGCTTTGTTTGCTGGTTTCATTAATTCTTCAGGAGCGTATATCTCAAAAGTGCCAACAAATACAGTGAAGAAACATGTGCTCTGGCACAGATCCATGCTTCTAATTGGGAACCTTGGGCTTCAGGAGAGCAGGATGCACCTATGCTCTGAAAGACTCCTCCATTATTCATAGAAATGTAAGAATTATAGAACAAAAACTAGCAGCTCTTCTGACTAAGCTGGTAGAAAAATGGGTGATAGCTGCATATAGATAATTGCTTAATGCTTTTTATTTTAATAACGTAAAACATGAAAGTCTTGCTGGCACCTTCTTTACATCTGTTCTAAAAATAATAACATTTCACAAAAATAGAATTATATAGCTAATATTAGATATTCTCTCAAAGGAAAGCAATGCATTGTTGTGCACTGGGCTTTGGTCTTTGACATTATGAAGTAACAAAGAAAGCTAAGAACAGTAAATGTGTTAGATATTCACTGCCACACAAACAAAATATTATTATAGTGCCTTGAAAAAGGATTTGTGTTTAATTTGAATTTATTTAAGAGGATGACAGTAAAGGGGGCTGCCTACAAATGCAACCCACACTTTTCAGTTTTTTAGAAAAACTTGATGCCCTATATTCGCTTCATTACCTCCCACGTCAGGTGAAAAATGTGTTGACATAACAACTATTAGCTGTTGTTATCCTAACATTAAGGAAGAAGAAAATAATTATTGAAAGTAAGCCATAAGATGTCTGGGAAATGGGTGTTGTTATCAGATGAGATCAAAATTGAACAGTACGGTCCACATACAAAATGCTAGAAAAACTATATCGCTCTGCACATCATCAAGATGAAATAGCTTGATGTATTTTGCAAAGAAGAATGGGCAAAATTTCAGCCTTTAAATGTGCAAACCTGGAACATAGATAAAATGGCATGTAGCTGTAATTGCAGAATTATTTTTTTTTATTCTGATGTCAGTGTCAATTTTATTGATATACGTAGTACATTTAACAACAACACAATGCTGATGACCAAGGTTCTTCACATAAAGGTCAAGACAAACAAAATCCAATGCAATCAAAGTGCAATCAGCAGACAGCCATAAAACCAACAAATACAACAAGAATGAGATAGAAAAGAAAGCCAAGGTATAAAAACATTACACCCTAGCCGCTGTGATGGAACTCAAACTGAATTTGAGTTAAAAGTTAGTGTAAAAAAGTGAGTTTTACGGAGGGATTTAAAAGACGGTACAGACTCTGCAGAACAAATATCAAGAGGCAGCTTGTTTCAAAGACTGCCGGCTACTGCTGCAAAAGCCCGATTCCCTCTGCACCTAAGTTTGGCCATCAGCTGCAGCAAGAACATCTGACTGGAGGATCTCAGTGCTCTTTTTGGGTTATAAAACTTCAGAATGGCTAAATAACTGGATGCCAAGCTATTTAAAATTTTAAATGTGATAAAAAAGAATCTTAAAAACAGTACAAAAAAGCAGAGAGACCCAGTAAATCAGCCAAAACTGGTGATGTGGTCTAGCCTTCTGGTACCGGTTTGTCGCTGCGTAGAAGCATTCTGGATGTCTACAAATGATGGATAGATAATTTTTATAAAGAGTTGCTATACAGGTTACGAAGGCATGGGCACGACCTTTGAGGTCTTTAGAAGGAATGTAGGACTTAGCTTTGGAAATTTGATGTAGTTGATAAAAACAGGTCTTGATCACTGTGGGCACTTGCTTCCCAAACTTAAAAGAACCTTATTCAGTAGGGCTAATACCAAATTTATGATAAACGTATCAGATTTTTATTTCTAAAAAAAAAAAAAAATATATGAAATTCATGGAATTTTTCCGCCCCTCTTCACAACTATCTGTTGCTTTGTGTTGGTCTAGCACACAAAATCCCTCCAAAATACGTTAGAATTTGTGGTTGTGAAGTGGCTAATTGTGAAAATATTGAAGGAGGATAGAAATAAGTTTGAAAGGCACTGCAATGGCTTCAGTGCAATTAAGAACCCACTTTAATATCTTTAGCACTTGCAGTTTGAAGTTGCTTGGTTTCTGCATCCCACAGCTCTTTTACAAGCCTAACCAACACATTAGCTCCAGAGGTTTTTCACTTTCATTCTATGTAGCAACAAATCTGAAAGAGGGGGACATCCTTATACTAAGGTTCAGCTGACAGGCTATGGCATCATCCAAAACTGACAAGCTACACTCTGGTTTAGATGCACACATAGAAATACACACACATGCAGGTTATTTTTTTAATAAAATGGCAGGAATCGGGAGGACACGGTTCAGGGAAAAAGAAGCTTTGCACTATCTGCTTGGGAACATGTGAATTATCACTATAGATATCATGCACAGTCAGTGGTCCATTGGGTTTTGTAAGAGATAAATTGTGAAACTTTAGTGAAGTGTAACAGCACAGGGGTTGAGCATTAACACAAATACAAAAAGAGGATTATGGACAAGAGCTGCTGGGAAAAAGGTGACCACTGCATCAATGGAACAAACTGCTGAGGCGCTAATGGTGGACTGGGTAAGCTTTGTGGAGTTTATAGGTGCTGCAGTTAAGCAGGTTTTCTGCAAAAGCAAGTTCTGTATCATGGCCCACAGGCAGGTATTTGTCCAATTTTATGTAAGCAGAACAACATTAAGAAATGGTTTCAGTTCTTAGCATGCAGAAATACTCCATACTGCCTAACAACATTGTAATCTTGGTGGTGATTTTGTTGAGAATAATTTTCTGGGTTGTTGATGACTTGCTGCATTTGCAATAAGATTGATGAGTCTGATTTAACAGCAATAATCTTTGCAGTATCATTGGCATTTATGATTGCCAAATACATATATCTTGCTATGTTATTTTCATTAGATGTTACAGACTAGTTTGGAAGTTGATTTGGCACCACATTCACACAGCTGTCTCGTGATAAAATACACATCGTGCAATCTCCTGGAGCAGCACCAAAGCAATTCTAAGTGACTTTTATCCCCTGCATACCTGGTCCTTTCCTCTGAAAATACTGGGAAATACATAATCTGAAAGTACTTTTTTGCATTTGATCTCTCATGTCGAGGGCCTAACCAGCTCCCAGAGGTAGAAATGAGTCAAGAAGAAGAAACGACTATGGCCATCCTTCAATACCTATTAGAAATGCAGACATCAGTGTGAATCAGGTAAGCACAGTACACAGCACATGGCAATGAGATCAACAATAAGAAACTAAAAAAAGAAATACATGAGAAAAGGAAATGGATGATTTGAAAAAGAAAAAAAGGATAAGAGCTCTATAAGCCACAGGTACAAGGATTGGTGTTTAGAGACATGCCAAATGCCTTTGGTAAAATTAGGATGTTTAAGATCATGCATAAAAATCAGTTAATCATAGGAGTTAAAGGTCAGAGATGTGGTTGGGACTCCTGCCCTTTTTTATCCTCAAACAAATGTTCACTTAGAAGTTACCTGACTACTGGTTAGATTAAATTATTCTGCCATATGTTGAAGTTTCTGCCAAGCAGCTTTTTGAAGCTCTGTAAAATAGTGCACAAGAGAAAACATTGTTTTGAGAAGTGAGTAATTTAAGTAGACATTTTATACTTAAATAAAACAACAATCTGAAAAAACTAATATGTAGGGCAGCTATGTTCATTGTCATTGACCAAAAAAAAAAAAAATCTACAAAGCTTAATAAAGCTTCTGACAGCACACAGTCGTTACAGAGGATTCATCAAAAAGCCGAAAGATCGATTCTCAACACTTAAAGGAAACTGTAAATCTCCTACAATGGAAAAAAAATCTGTATTCATCACAAAGATAATCAAAAGACACATACAGGGCAAAGCACTCCTTATTATATAATCTATCCAAAAGACAACATAAAATGTTTACCATTTGTGATTAAATAATGGTGATCAGAACTCAGTAAGGATTCAGTGACAAAGTATACATAGGTTAAATGCACTCTGCGTATTCAATATGACTTCAATTTGTTTGTACTTTCCAATTATATACTGTGATCGATATACAAAAATGTGTGTCCAAGTACTTAATTAAGTTTATATTAGTGTTCCACCATGTTTTACGAAAAGCAGCTCAAACACTGTTCTGTTACAGAAATAGGCAATAAGGCAGAATGCATCATTACTTTTCTTTTCTTCCATGCTTTTTTTCAAAATTATCATCTTAAATGGGATTACCAAAAAAGATCAAAGTGTTAATTTAGGTATCAATTAAATTGTTCAAACCCTAAAAAAGTTATGTATGAATGCCAGGCCCAAACTCCTTCTTCACTATCCGTTAAGACTTCCTTTAATACTGCCTTTCTATCAAATCTCATCACAATGCAGATGTTTCAACACAGCACTCCTAAACCAGGGATTAGCAGTCAAACCCAGTCATTTGCGGTGGAAACCCCTCTCTTGAAAATAGCTAACTATCACAGAGTCAGAAAAAACTGCAAAGAGAGCAGACTTCAGAGGAAGGTTTGAAACTCCAGCAGTGTTTGAGCTTGTTTATTTCTATGGGTATCTCATTGGCACAGAGGGTAAGAGGGTGCATCTGTTGCTGGATCTGCAAATAACCGAATTTGATAGAATATTTTGTTACACTTTCGACATATCAAACTTTTTTATGTAATTGTGTATTTAAATCTGTTACCAATGGAGGATTTATGCTCTCTTTTAGCATCTTCTTTCACAGGGAAGCCAAAGCTAAAGCTATATCTAAGCACTAGAGCTATATCTATTTCTGAGCTGATGCAGCTCCTATGGTTGAGCCTAAATAGGTGACAAATGCAGCTTCGTACCTGTGCACAACACTTCTGTGTTGGACTCTAATTAGATTCTCTTCAGTTGCTTCAAACATTGGTGCCTGAAAATAAAAGTTAATGGATTTAACTCTAGGTCTCTGACAGCATGCCGTGAGGATGCAGTAAATCTAGAACAACTGTAAGATTTTCTATTACGTCTGCAAAACATACACAATCTAAAAAAAAAAAAAAAAAAACAAACAGAAAAGACAAAATTGCCTACTTTGTTTGGATGTGTACAACTCTGAAACCGTTCTTATATTCTATGCGTTGATTCTTCTACACTTTTGAAAATGCCGCAGCAAATTTGGCTAAGTTGTCCCATTCATTGTCTACGTTTGCACAATGCATACTTGCATGTGTATGGTTATGATTTAAACTGCAGCGTAGGCCACATCGACATGTCATATGCTGTTTGAGCATTAAACGGCTTTCATGAGTAGGAAAATAGTCTGAGAGGAAGCAGTTTGAAGCTATAATTAAATATATGTGGTTAATAAAAACAAAGAACAACAAATTGATTTACTGTCCGTTTGACACATGGCATTATTTCACTTATTTTTTATTTCTTTTATTGAATTCAATAGTTATTGCAAGAAATGCATTTATAGTTAAGTTTTACAAATGGATTTTTTACCCCCTGGGTGGAGTGTAATGAGAGTTACCGGGCATGAAAGAAAAGCAATCTTTCAACCCTTAAAAAAGTTACATGAGGTAAGCATTACAGCTCTTTTTTCTTATTTATTTACTTTTTTTTTTTTTGCCCAACCTGAACCCACTTTCCTCAAGGTTCACAACATGAATCAGTCGATATAGGTCGGGATGATGTCGATGGCAGCGTTACGCTGAAATCAAGGCCTCATTGGCTGAATTCCCTAAAAACCTCTGTGATAAAAATTTGATGAAAAAGCTGGACCCATCCTAATCATTCACCGTGACACTTATTTTACACAACTATCAATGTTGAAACAGAAATGATTAACTGCAAAATAACGTTATAATTAGGGCTGGGCAACGATTAAAATATTTAATCGCGATTAATCGCATAATTTGCCTGATTAATCATGATTAATCGCATTGTATTTACAAACTCCAAGAATGAATTCAAAAGTAGTATAAAGAGCACTTTTATTGTAATGTTCTGCTGCCATATGAACAAAAGTGTTGTAACATTTGTAGCACTTATCAGTAACACACATTTAGTGTAAAGCTCAACTTAAACATGTAAAACAAAAAATATCAATAATAATAAATTAAAGCTTATTGCCACTGACAGGGAATTCTCTTTATGGGGAAAAAACCTACCAAAAACAGGCAATTTCTGAGGTAACAGCAGGGAGCAGCATTACCATTTTATGTTCAATACCAAAGTTTAACTTGGCAGTGGTTACAACTAACTTGTTTCTGTCATATTCGTTGCTGGAAGAACTTTAAACTGAAATGCTTGCTAACTCGATATGCTTGCATGTTTATTTGACGTTAACACGCGGTTTTTTGTTGTTGCTTTCTCGCGTGCATATAGTGAATGGCAGCGGAAAAACAGGCAAAAACACATGGATACTATGAAGCGAGAAGCGACTTCACCGACAGCGTCGATGCAGACCCCGCTCCGCTCCGCACAAAACTTGTTCCGTTCGCCAACTCACCGCCTCGCCTAAGCAAATTCCTGCGGGAAACACCGCCTTCCGCATGTCGGCTTTGTTTTTTTCCGGCCAGCACCTTTCTTCCTCTTTGAATCCGAGGCTTGGCTGACAGCGAGGTTATTGGCGCATTATCGCCACCTACTGTTCTGATTCAAACCCCTTCACCGCAGCAACAGACCTTCACAAAATAAAAGCATGTGAGCAACATGCGTTAATGCGCGTTAAAGTAAATATCGCCGTTAATAGTCTAATGAATATACGCAAAATTAACGCGTTAACTTGCCCAGCCCTAGTTATAATATGACGTGGTAATGTTAAAGGTTTATTAAGCATGACTTCCTTGTGTCCCACTTCACCCGTCATCCAAATATACTTCCGGTTTATCATAATTCCTTATTGACTGCTCATCATAACACATCTCAGCAGACTATTCTGCTCATATTGCTCATTGCTTGCAGCAATAGGCATGATGAATTCCAAGCCTCTAATGATATCAGAAGTTGCCAAGAGTTGGCAAATGACACTTTATGCTTATTAGATTGGGTCAGGGTTGGTTGATTTTACATCATTATCAAAACAATCTTGTTTGTGGTGGAAGGACTTAAAGATTTAACAAGTGCACAGTTGTATGGGAGAAGCCCTGCTTTTTATTTTACTTGCAAAAAAAAAACATATTTGCTTTGCAATTTCAACACTGCAGAAATCCATTTGACTATAAATAATCACCTTGAAACGGTCTGAAAGCTAAATTACCGTACCAGCAATTATCAGTCTGAAAAATCTGAAGAAGAAAAAAGGATTTGATCGACAATGACTGCTGGGTATATTCATGATCATGACTAAAACCAGTACAATACATAGTTGGTGACCAGCGTGCGCTTTAGATAAGCAAGAATTTGTTATCTAAAAATCAAAAAGCAACAGTAATATATAGTTGCCCTAAAACTGCTGCAATTGTTTGTTAACAGTGACCTTTTGAGATATTTTTACCTCAATCACCTTCCCACTGTGTCTGGTGGCAAGATAAACCTGGGTCCTCATCCAGCCTTCGTTGTCACCATTCCAGTTACAATTTTTTATGTTTTGTCTTGACTGTAAATATAGGCAGGTTTAGGTTTGTGGCTATTACCTAAGCAGTCATTTCCTGGCTCATGAAGATCAACATAAGACAGGAAATATATGTTCACTTGCCTTTTGTATATTGAATGGAGGCAAACAGATAAAGGCCTTGTGTCATGTTATATTAATACCCCATGGAGGAAGACAGTAATATATTTGCATACACAATTCCCATGACACTTACACATAAAAAGAAGTAAATCTAAAATGCTTCAGTTACATTTATAAAATATAATTTTTAAGGTTGCAAATGAGTGTACCAGTGTTTTGTTTGTTAAACATGTATTATTAAGTTGGGACTCAATAATACATACTTAGCAACATATCTGAAAATTGTGGGTGGCACTGCAAAGTCTACATAGATGAAAAGATATCTGTGCAAGTTTGAAAGTAATTAACATAACATTTCATACAAACATTTTTCATTTTACGTTTTCTGTCTTTTGACTGCACTAAATCGTTCAAATATCAAATGAGAATAAATTAAAAGCTGCTTATCGCCATATCTGTCCTCACAAATCTTTTAACCACCGCACCCAATGAACAGTGTGCCTGAATGAACACCGTTCTTAAAATTCACCGTAATTGCATTCAATATATAAAATTGATTACAGAGATTAAAGAGACATTTACATTTGTTCTTACCAAAAAAAAAAGGAGATGGTGTTAGATGAACGCCTGATATTCATGTAATTTTAGTTGCCTTCAAGCAGTCTTTTTATGCCTCACTTTTACAGTTCATTAAGAATCACAAAAGACTTTTATGAATATGAAGTACAAGCTGCAAGACAAAATTCACTTGACCTGATGTGAGTTTAACCCAGGGCACATAAAGATTTAGTATTTTACTTTTTTAAGAAATTGGTATTTTATTTAAAGACAAATTGGGTCAACCTAAAAAAATGCATTAATCCTAACAGTAACAACTAATTCCCTGTCATCTTCCTTATCATGATATAAATGAACAAACCCTGGATATAAATAATTTGATCCTATGTTTTATGACAGCCACCAGCCCTCATCCTGCAAGGATTAAGTGGGCATAGAATATGAATGAATGGGTGGATGAATGTTTTATGACCAAGTTCCAGCTGTCTGTGAACAGGAAAACAGTATATTTTATGCTTTCTATGCTCTAGCAGTGCAAATCCAAAACTAGGATTGTCTTCTAAATGTTCTTGAGAAATCATGTGGTCTGTTTGTGTTTCGTTTTTGTCTACATGGACAAATGTCCTACATAAGTAGAAAGGACTACATCTACAGAAAGTATTTGTTTGATCCATGCTATTATCTTATAATTATTATTATACATAATTATCTATTTTATTATAGAAATAGTACCTTTAAGTGTAATGAAAGGATCACATGACCCATTGCCATAGGGAACCAAGCATCTGAAACCAGTCTAGTTGTATTGGTTGACTAATTGCAATAGCATCCACCCTGCCTTTCAAAACAGAGCTGCTGCTGCTTTTGTGGTATCAGGTTAAGAAAATACAAAAATATATTGGGCATTTTTTAAATTTGTCACCAAATGTTATCAAAAACATCCTAAGAGCTCTGAAACTTTTCATCATCCCCCAATTCTTATTTGACGGACTTTTAATGGACTTCGTTGGGAAAATACTGTTAAAGGTGTTATTGAAAAATGTAAAGTTCAGGTGGTAAAAAGAAACAAAAAACTTGCAATAAAGAGTTTCATACAGCTTGTTCAATTCAATTCAATTCAATTTTATTTATATAGCGCCAATTCATGAAACATGTCATCTCAAGGCACTTTACAAAGTTAAGTTCAATCATATTATACAGATTGGGTCAGATTATACAGATTGGTCAAAAATGTTCCTATATAAGAAAACCAGTTGATTGCATCAAAGTCCCGACAAGCAGCATTCACTCCTGGAGAAGCGTAGAGCCACAGGGAGAAACATTTTAGAAGTTCTTAAGTTACAAAATGGTATAAAAATGTTTCAATAAGAAAGTGTAGTTTTTGTCAAGAAACTATGTTGATTGCAAGGTTTATTCAACATTATTAAGGTCCATAAGCTTGTCAGGAAATGACAGCTGCACTCTTGGGTGAGGAGGACTAACAGCAGGACTTGACACGCTGTGCTCTGCTGTAACACACTCTCCATCTTGGATGTTTTGATCATGAACCTTGTACATTACTCTAAATCTGACCAAATCAGTGTTTTTCTTTTTTCTACACAAGGATCAAGACCTTAGTGATCTGGATGCAGCTTGTGATAATCTTGAAGTTCTTGAGTTTTCAGAGTGAAGAAAGTAGTGGTATAATGCCTTTGAGCATCACTGCACATTAAACCACATTATGTTGTTTCCTGACAACGAAAACAATGTTAGGAACCTGGGGCCATACTAGGTTTTGACATTTAGGCCAAAACCGGGGTTAAGCCTGAAGTGAGCAGCTGACAATGGCTCTAGATAGATCTTTGGGAGATGCCTTCTTATTTCTGATCAAAATTAAACTAATTGTTGAAAGGGAAAAAAATAAAAATCAATCTGCCAGTGGTATCAATATGATTTTTTTCTTGACTGTTCAGTAACAGTTTAAACAAAATCACAAATGTATCTCCAAAGGTGAGATCATGAAAAATTAAAATGCTCAACAATATGGTGTGGTTGAGGAGAATACATCTATGGAGAATAATTTCCATAGATTTGTTTTGATCTGTAACCCCCACTAAATTCAATAGAACTATTACAGCATATTACGTTCAGCCTAAAAAAGACTAAACCATAAGTGTGTTTTTTATGTTGTATTTCTTTAGTTACATAAAATGTTCTAATAAGGTTAGAGATGCAATCTGAAGCATAACTGGGGATAATCTTTTAATTACATCTTTTCTTTAGAAAATAACTATCACATCTATCAAAGAATCTGTAGCAATTTGTTTTTACATGTCAATCTCTTTAGAAAGAAAAAAATGGAATCAGCAGATCGGAGCTCCAAGCAAGAAATAAATCACTATCCACCATTAAAAGCCTGACTGGCATATCTCTAAATTAGTCAAAGTATGAATTTGAAATAATAGAGTAAATATTTACTGTTTTAATCTATTGCTGACAAAACCAGATCAGCAAATAAAAATTAAACATGCAACTAACTATGCAACTAGATTTATACTGACTATAAACAAAAAATGTAAACTGAACTGAATATTTAAAAATATAATAACGATAATCAGGTAATTAAAAAAATGCATCAGAGTCTGAACTAAAATATTATGAAAAACATATTTAAAACTAATATGAAAATATCCACATAAAGTTCATTGGGGGAAAAAAAATGCTTTTTAAAAGCCTCATGTGAAATATGGTCCTTTGTATTTGTCAAGGTTCTGCTGTGTGCCTGCTTTGATTGCCTCCACAGGTGGTGGCTGAGGGGGCGTGCCCCACACCTGCGGCTCGTCAGAGGCAGCTTCCTCTGGCCTCTTAAGCGGAACATGGACAGACGGAAGATGCCAGAGCCTTAACCAGTCGTGGTACGACGTGGCCCTGTCCAAGCCTTAGTTCCTGCTCGTAAGTCTTCGTTTTCTAGTTATGGCGAGATGAAGCCTCATGAGGCATTGAACCACTTGAGCCAACTGATTCGAGAAAGGGTTCATTTCTTGGAGCTTCATGTGCACACGAAACCACCTACTGGCGAGGTGTATAATCACAGCCAGCTGTATCTTAACACGTGTGATGCATTGATTTTTTGTCTATTATGTACGGTGGCCCTGAAGTGCAAACCACAACTACAAATCTAAAAGCACTACTACATTAAGGAAAACACAACAACATTAAGCAAAGCGCAACAACATTAAGGAAAACGCAACAACATTAAGGAAAGCGCAACAACATTAAGAGAAGCACAACAACATTAAGGAAATGCAACAACATTAAGAAAAGTGCAACAACATTAAGGAATCTATCCATGTTGGTCTCACAAATGAGACCAACATGGATAGATTAACGATAAGCTGTATAGCTTCATTATCAACTACAATAACACAAAAAAGAAAAAAAAAATCGGTTGCAGTTACAACAACACAACCATCATAACAAAGGATTTTATTGTGGAAATAAAATCATCGCGTCTATCTCTAATACCCCCCCAGAAGCAGCAGAGGCTACAGCAGGGTGTGGGTAGAGGTTCAGAGTCACGGCACCATGAGCGGCACTGTTTGTAGGCGCTGCGCGATCGAAAGAGAGACTGTCACTCAATTTAATCTTGTAAATAAATCTTTCGGTTGGTCTCATTTGTGAATGAGGCGGAGTTTGATCAAGCCTGTACGGTCCAACATTTTCCCCTCAGCTGCAACCCTTAAAGCATACAGGGGTTCACGCTGCGTCTTTACACATGATCCAGCTGCTGGATTTTACCCTCGTGTGCTGCCCGCGAGGGATAAACAGTGGGGAAAATGCATAAATAAAGACTGTAAAGGGCTCCTTTAGAGGGAAGAGAAGGAATAATGGATCTGAACTGAAGCCCCTGACGCTACAAGCTTATTGAAATGACCCTTAAAAGTGTGCACCTGAGTTAAAGCGTGAGGCAGCAGCTCAATGAAGCGCCACTGATTCTATATTGTTAAAAACAAAATAGCATGAAACACAGCTAGTAACTCTCCTATTGACTTTAACTGGCACACGTTGCTACCGATGTGAGGACATTAAACGTAGTGAGTCACGTTTGAATGGTGAATGGTGATAAAAGCACCTGCTCCGAGGGAAAGGAGGGGGGAGAGGAGCAAGCGCTGAGGCACAGAAAACGGTGCATGTAGTTAAAAAATGCAGAATTAATAAAAACGAAACTTATAAACAGACTAAGTGGCGTTTTAAACTGCATCTGGTTAGCAAAACTGTTTTATGATCCAGCGTGCAGCCATAACTGGTTCTGAATGAACCGGTCATCTGGCAAAATCTGAACCACAAACCCCGAAGCAGTCACGTGGTACAGTCGGGCAGCGAGGCTTCGGACGTCATCGTTTTTTGCTTCTCCCCTAAATGAAGCAAGCTTCGATACGCGCTTTACGGAAACGCCCCCTCCATTATTCGACACACGCCTCGAAGCCTCGGCACATCACGTAACATCGTTTTCGCTTTGGACTAACTTTGGTTCCTCGGTTTTTTGTCACAGTTTTTTGTGTGCGTGGATGCACTCACCCGTCTTGAAGCTCCGAAGAGATTTTTGAACCTGTGGAATCATCAGCTCAGATTTTGCTCTGGCGCTCCCCCTCGTACTCCCTTGGCGTTACCAAGACAGGCTCGAGGTTCCCCCCTCCCGGATTCCACAGGCTTCTCCAGGACTCCTGAACTCTGGTTAATCCGTCTGTCGTCCCGTCAGTTGAGGTTTGCTTCGGATTCCTCGCCAGCTCCATCTGCCGCCCTCCAGTCACCACCTCACCATCTAGAGTAGGCACACAAGGTTCCCGAAGCGCTACTCTTCCCCGGTTAGGTCTCTCCTGCTACATGGTAAGCAGCGTATGATTCGGCACGGTCCTGGTTCTTGCCTCCTATTCATTCTCTCCCCTTCTCTTACAGTCAACCCCGCTCTGACGTTCAGGCCTCGTCCAGGGGATTATATTCTTGCTTCATTTATTGCCTTCTTAATAAATATCTTAAAAACTGTGCTCTGGTCACCCTTTATCTGCATGTGGGCTAAGCATCTCAAAAACATGACAGAATTAGTCAAGCAGTAACATTTTTCTGTTTAGTCCAAAAATGTATAGCTATAGGTGCAATGCTTACAAACCGCATACCTCTTTACATTTGACTTCAGAAAAGACTCAGATATCCATGTGTTGCTAAAAACTTTATGTTCACTTTCAGTCCTACTCCATAGCTTGCAGTGATATCTATTTAAATTAACTCAAATTTCTCATAGATTCTGGTTACCTGAGAAGCTGTTTTACTTTGTACTGAAATCCATTCGGATGGATGGTTTTCAAAATAAAATCTCATTTAAAAAATTTGAAGTTGTACAATTGGAGTATTCATATAAAAATAACTGACTGATACAGCCCGGTTAATTTGGACCTGGTATGATAAAACATATTTGAATCTCAAAAACCGGTAATAGTCTTTTTTTTAAGGGTGCAAAGGTTAAAATTATTCTTGCCAACTATCCTTGGGTTGACAGCGGCACAAGATTTAGGGAGGTTGTACTGTAACTGGCAGGTTGCCAGTTTGACCATCTAATCCGGTGTGTCCTTGGGCAAGACGCTTCGCCCGAATTGCCTGCTAGTGGTGGTCAGAGGGCCCGGTGATGCCATTGTAAGGCAGCCTCGCTTCTGTCAGCCTGCCCTAGGGCAGCTGTGGCTGCTAACGTAGCGCACCACCGTCAGGGTGTGAATGGCTGACTGTAGTGAAAAGCGCTTTTTGAAAATGTAATCCATTTACCATTATAAGTAATAATAATAATTAGTAATAATAGTATCATCTTTTATTGTCATTGAAACATACATTACAACAAAACTTGTTCTCTGCTTTTAACCCGTCACCCTTGGGGAACAGAGGGCTGCCATGTGCGGCGCCCGGGGAGCAATCTGGGGTTAAGGGTCTTGCTCAGGGACCCAGAGTGCAGGCGCTGGGGATCGAACCGGGTACTTGCATCCTTCTCTGAGTGCAAGCACACTGGTCTAACCACTAGGCCACCACTCCCCTTAGAACACATGTGAGAAAAATGGCCAAAGAAAATATATTACAGTACATCATGAGCATTCTCCTTATCCACAGAAAAAATTTTAAAATTAATTTCTAAGTGACTGAACATCACTGTTCAAGTACTCAGTTTCAATACATTAACAATAAACATTCAACAGTCACCACTACTGTGTTAGGTACACATGTTTGGTTGCTTTGTAACACAAATAACAAACCAATCATATATATCACAGCATCTCGATGCATTTAGGCATTTAGATTAGGTAAATATGACTCACTGAAGGGTAAACTGAGCCTTTGAATGGGAAAGAAAGGGACATAAGTGACTTTGACTTTGTTGGTATCAGTTGTAGTGCCCTGTGGATTTTACTAGGATTTCCATACACATCTATCTCTTAGGTTTATAAAGAATGGTCCAAAAAAGAGAAAATATTCAGTGAGCTGCAGTCGTGTGATCAAACATTCCTTGCTGATTTTAAAGGTCAGAGGTGAATTTGTAGACTAGTTTGAGATAACAGAAAAGGAACAGTATCTGAAATACTCACTTAATACACCCAAGAAAGACAACCTCTAAATGAACAAGTCAAAAATTGAGGCAGATGGGCTCCAGCAGCAGGCGACAACTCTTCCACAAAGAATAGGGAACTGTGGCTACAGTTTTCATAGGTTCAACTAAGACTGGTCATTAATAGATTAAAAAAAAACATTGCTTTGTCTGATGAGTCTCCATTTTATCTGTGGTATTTAGAGGAAATACCAAGATCAAAGCATGGATACATCCTTCCTTGTATCACTGGTTCAGTCTGGTGGTGGACCATCATTTTATGACCGCCCATCCTCTTAAGGTTACTTGTAGTAGGAAAATACACCATGTCACAAAAAATAATCTCAAACTGTTTCTTTGAACATATGAGGTCACCACACTCCAATGGCCTCCATTAAAGCAAATAGAGCACATATGGAATGAGAGATTTGTATTATGGATGTGGAGCTGACAAATCAAAGTTGCTGCCCTTCTTGCAGAGTAATTGTCTGCCTGTGTGTTTTTTTTTTACATGATGCGAGCGTTGGAATCCAACGTCAAATTCCTTGTTTGTACCCACAAACTTGGCGAACAGAATCTGATTCTGATCTGCTGCCACTGTGTGATCCTGTCATGTCAACCTTGACCAAATTCTCTGAGAAATGTTTCAGGAACCTTGTTGGATCTGTGTCACAATCAATTAAGGCAGTTCTTAATGTCATGATTTCGGCACTGTTGCCTGGTCTAATCTCTCATGTCACACACCTGTTTAGCTCCGCCCATTCCTCATCACTTCATATCTGTTCCACCTGCTCTCACTAGTATATAACCACCCCTAAGACCAGACAACAGTGCCAGATTATTTCGAGCCTTTGTGAGATTTATTCCAGCGTTTGTTCGGATTACCTGATCCTGACCTGATTGCCTTTCGACCTCTGAGCCTGCCTGTTCCCATCTGATTCTGTTTGCCCGATCTGTTTCCTGACTTCTGCCTGCCTGACTACCTGCTTGATCTCTGCCCACTGTGTACCGACCGGATTAGTTTCCTGACTACCGAGCTTGCCTACCCTCGTTCAGTCTGTCTGCTGATCTGTGTATCGAACCTGGAACTGTGACGCGACTCCATCAAGGATTGTCCTTCGGCACCTCACTGGCTCTCTGATCTCCTGGCTCCAACCTTCGACCATGTCCCCGACTTCGTCTTTGGCTTTGCTCTACGGCTCATCCTGCTCACGTTCACCCTCACGGTTCTGATCTCCTGCCTGTCCTCCTACTTCTGATACACCTGCCTCTGGGACTCTCTGAGCGGCAACCTCCGCGCCGGATTGGCGACCCGCCAGCTGGGATCTACCTCTGCTACTGGATCTGAACTGGACATTAAGACCAGGTTAGTGACCGACACGTTTGTGTGCAAACACTTTCAGATAAGCGTGGTCACTAACCTGTTGTCTCCTCCTGCAGAGGCTCTTGCTGTAGACGCTAACGCCTCCCGCTACGTGTCTGATCTTAATAAACTGTTAAACCCTAACTGTTTGTTTGCCTCGAATACTGGGCCCACCTGTTCTGAGCCTAACAGAATAATCTGGACAAACATGGATCCATCGGCTGACAAACAGTGGTGGTCCGGCGTAGAGAATTCTATTTCTCAGCTGGAGTCAGAGGTGCAGGAGATTTTTTTTTGCTTACGTACTCACACAGCTCCCGCTCCGTCACTTCCCCATACGTCATCTACCGTCGCTGCGTCACCAGTTGCTAGGCAGACTTGTCAGGAGCCGCGGCTGTCACCTCCCGAATTTTTCAGAGGTGATCCAGATCAGTGTCGGGCTTTTCTCACTCAATGCGAGATTCATTTTGAGCTACAGCCTTCTTCTTATCCTACTGATCGGGCTAAAATAGCCTATGTCATCTCACTGCTTGCCAGTAAACCTAAGCTTTGGGGAACATCTGAGTGGCAGAACGATTGTAATCTGTGTCACTCATACAGGGCATTTTCTCAAGAACTGATGTATTTAGCCCAGTTCTCCCCTGTCGAAAGGCTACAAGGGGATTATTGACACTCAGGCAGGGTGACAGTTCTGTTGCTGACTACATTATAAGGTACCATCTGTTATCATCTGAGAGTACTTGGAATGAGGGCGCCCTCATGGACGTTTTTATTACAGGAAGAAAGGATGAACTTTCGACCCGTTATTACCCACAGGCCCTGAAGTAGCTGGAGGACCTTGCTACCCGGATTGATCTGCGTTTAACGGAGCGTCGGCAAAAGCGCAAGGGTTCGACTTCGGCTCATTTTCTATCCACCGCCTCTGCCCCCGTGTCAGCATCAGCACCTGTTCGGGCACCGGATCCCGAGCCCCTGCATCTGGGACGGACCCGTCTGACGCCACAGGAGAGGAGCAGACGTCACCAACTTAATCTCTGCCTGTACTGTGGCGGCGAGTGACACCGTGTCTGTTCTTATCCTGTAAAAAGGACTGGCTCAGTGTAGGAGGGGAGAACTCTGCTGAGCCGCACCAGGCTCCCTGTCTCCCCAGAATTGTTATTTCCTGTGACTATCTTGGCCAATACCAAGAATCACGACCTGTCAGCGTTCGTGGACTCAGGAGCTGATACTGAGTTCATGGACGAGGGGCTTGCTAGGCGGCTGGGCATCAGACTTCTCCCTTCACCGGCCTCTCACAGGGTGATAGCCTTAGATGGCCATCAGATTAATCAGTCTCACTTAGTGTGTGAACCTATCGAGCTAGTGGTAGGGGGTAACCATAGAGAGAAAATATCATTTTTGATCATTGAGCCACCGCAGTTTCCAATAGTTCTAGGGTATACTTGGCTTCGTAAGCACAACCCCCAGATTGATTGGCAAAAGGTGGAGGTACTAGGTTGGGCTACTTCCTGTGCTGGTTCATGTTTGCGTTCTGCACGTTTTGTCAGCACCACTGGGCTCTCTCCATTCTATATTGTGTTTGGTTTTCAGCCACCGGTGTTCACCATCCAGGAGAGAGAGTCTAAAGTCCATCGGCCCGATTATCTGCCCTGAGGTGCCAGCGAGTATGAAGGACTAGGAGGACTATCCTCAGTTCCGTGGAGAGTCAAACCAGGAATGCTATTTGCCAGAGGGTCCCAGCACCTGCTTACCAGGTGGGTCAGAAGATTTGGCTCTCCACGAAGGATCTGCCACTCAGAGTGGAAAGTAGGAAGCTGGCACCTCGGTTCATCGGGCCATTCCCTATTTCTAAGGTGGTGAATCCGGTGGCAGTCCTCCTCCAACTTCCTCGCACTATGAGAATCCACCCCACTTTTCATGTGTCCCGGGTCAAACCTGTTAACGTCTCTAGGTTCGACCTTTGAGCCTGCCTGTTCCCGTCTGATTCTGTTTGCCCGATCTGATTCCTGACTTCTGCCTGTCCTGACTACCTGCTTGATCTCTGCCCACTGTGTACCGACCGGATTAGTTTCCTGACTACCGAGCTTGCCTGCCCTCGTTCAGTCTGTCTGCTGATCTGTGTATCGAACCTGAAACTGTGACCTGACTCCGTCCTGGATTGTCCTTCGGCACCTCACTGGCTCTCTGATCTCCTGGCTCCGACCTTCGACCACGTCCCCGACTTCGTCTTTGGCTTTGCTCTACGGCTCATCCTGCTCACGTTCACCCTCACGGTTCTGATCTCCTGCCTGTCCTCCGACTTCCGATACACCTACCTCTGGGACTCTCTGAGCGGCAACCTCCGCGCCGGATTGGCGACCCGCCAGCTGGGATCTACCTCTGCTACTGGATCTGAACTGGACATTAAGACCAAGTTAGTGACCGACACGTTTGTATACAAACACTTTCAGATAAGCGTGGTCACTAACCTGTTGTCTCCTCCTGCAGAGGCTCCTGCTGTAGACGCTAACGCCTCCCGCTACGTGTCTGATCTTAATAAACTGTTAAACCCTAACTGTTTGTTTGCCTCGAATACTGGGCCCACCTGTTCTGAGCCTAACACTGAAGGCACAAAAGTACAAGCATGTTTTTTTCTAATAAAGTGGCCAGTGAGTGTATAATAGCAAGAGAAAATTGGTACAGAAAGATACATTTCTGTAAATCTTTGAGAACTGTTTTTGTATCTCCCACGTTTGTGCTCTTTGACCCAAGGTTACTGCTTGCACCAAGTAAGCTGTCTCACTTTTACTTCCACATCCATTCTTCACTGCCTCATCAGCACTCAGTTGACCTACACTTCTAGGTATGATGTTGATAAATTGCTTATTAGCTCTATTTGTTTCTTCTTTTTTTTTCTTTTTTTACAAAAGATCCTAACATGCATTTGTTTGTTTGTTTGTTTTCTCCTCGAGACAATCTATGACAGTTTATTCAATTACAGAATAAAAGTGTAAAATACTATGCTAATTTAATGACTCCATGAAGTGCTGCTGAATAAAATAGTAACCAAACAGCAACTCGTAGCCACACTGCAAGGCAGGAGATATTATCTGAAATGCCAAAGAACGTCCTGACCTTAATGCTTAAAACAGCAGTAGCACAGAACCTGCCCCGCTTGCTGATGTGTTCCTCTCGATAGAGACTTGTGTGGAGGATCAAACATAAAAATGCATTGACGTCAGTCAGTACCTTTAGCTGAAGTCATTACAGCTGGCATCTCAAGAATACTTTCTCTGACAAGTTCCATTCAGTCCAGAGGTACTCAAATAATCAACAGGGGTTGTTCCGCTCAACATTACCTTTTGGATGGAAGAATAAGCTCTGACATCACAGTTCAGATGCTGTGACAGCTACTGCAACTATTTCTATATACATAAAAACACACAAAAAACGTAATTGTTTTGAAAAAAAGCAATGGCATTTATAAACCATTGACTATATGGCTCCAACACAGTCATTGTTCCTCTCTTAGCCACAACATGGGTATTAATTATTTAATACATTTTCTAAATTCCTCAGCATTGCCAAGGTAAGGGTGTATGACAGGAAAAACAGCAGTTTGGACCAATCAGCATCCAATCAAAAACCAACTGGAAGTCACAATCAGGCTTCAGGTGTTTGAACAGTTCGTGGTGCAGTTTGTCAGAGGAGATAGCCATTCAGCAATAATAATACCAGCTCCTAAGTAGGTGTGGATGTTGCTATAGCATCAGTTACACAATGTATGTCATAAAACTCTATAAATGCTAGTATGGTAAGTCACAAATGACAACAACAGCCAAGCATTTATTTCAATAATATTTTTTTTTTCTTTTTTCGACTGCTACCAATAAGATGTGATTCACCAAATTATCAAAAAACCTTTGCTTTCTAGTGTAAATAAGGGTAAAATATGTAGAATTTTAAAGCAGGCAATGGTTGGTTAATCTGTTTTGAATGTGTTTTGCTTAGGAAATTAGTGTTTTAATGATATTGTTGAAACATATTTTGATTAATCAAACTAAATATGATTAACCTCTGGTGATCCTTTCTCCACAATGCTTGTTTTTCTATTTTTAATGCTACAGTAAGAAACCGTCTTACATTTATGTTTCTGCGTTTAAAAGTGCAGCCCTGAAACATCTAAGATCAGGAAATTGGACATTTACAAAACAAAATCCATTAGAATGAGAATGCTATGGATAATTGCCAGGGATAAAGATTTCCAGCTTCAATAGATGTCATATCAAAAGTCAAAAGCCTTATTTTAGTGAACTTCTCACAATTGAATGTAAACAGTGTGGAAGCAGGCGTCAAAATTATGTGGCACAAAATTCCAATTAGAGGTAGAAAGCATGGATGGAGACAGATCGCTCAGTCACTAACAGACAGAACGCACACAGAAAAGTGACTTATATCTGCCAAGATGAGAACACACACACACACACACACACACACACACACACACACACACACACACACACACACACACACACACGCACACACACACACATCATCTGCTTATTTTAAAGTCACTCTCTTTATTTACCACAACTTGTTGAGGGAGTAGTCCATGCAAAATTTGCACACTGTAGAATCTAAAAACAGGATATAATGAGTTTAAATAAAATGTGGGACATTGGCAAAGAAAGAAAAGATGATGAATTGCTGATACTACATAAAAACACCATATGGACTAGTCAATGTTATTAAAGATGGAAAAAACAAGGACTAATATTAAAAAAGATTGTTGACCATTAGGTTGTCTCTATGACTATCACTCAAAAATAATAAATAGCAACACAATGCTATCCTGTTCCTTGGCTTTAGCTTAACTGATAATCATTGCTCCCTAAAGTAAAGTAAACACAGCATGTAGACTTTGATCAGCCAAGCATATCCACTGGAGCAAATTTCACCCTGAAGGTAATGGGCCATCACATAGGCTACAACCTTTCGATTTACAACCCCACTGTTTAGTATAAAGTTCCTGAGTACCTAAAACAGCCTCTGCATTTCTCGAATGGTTGCTATGGTGACAATGGCTTTTGGAGGACCCATGCAGGGAAGATAGCTTTGGTGTAATAAATTGGGTTATTGTTTGCTGTTAGATCCAAGCTCCATTAATATTGTTTGCCCCAAGTATTAACGCTGTCTCCCAGCAAGCCTTAGCATCCTGCTATTATTGCATTTACTCTGCCTTGCAAGCAGCAATTCCTGTTCTACCATGCTCATGTTTAGATAAAGCAGATAATCTAATCAGAATATAGTCTGCAAGGATTTATCTGTTCTGACAGCTCAAGGTTAGAACTAGCACAGTTTGACTATTCAAGGGTGGTAAGAGGAAAATTGCATGTTTTAAAGTTCGACCTCTTCCCTGGAGAATGCCACTTGAAACAAACACTCAAAAACATTACTTCAAAGACAGCATTAACGAAAAAACTATTTATGAATTGGGAACAATAAACCCTCCACAAGAGTAGTAAACAGAAGCAAAATGCAAATGTATAAAGACCATACTGCCGTTAAAATTATTAAAAAATATTGAGGTATTGTGACTGGAGCAATCAAAGTGGCCACTATTCCCAAAGATTCTCAGTATGTGTGATCTAGTAAACACTTTTCTTCTTCTTTACATAAATTGAGAGAAAACTTTGTTTCAATTCTACCATCTATGATAGGAGAATAAAACGGCTAAAGATTCCCTTTACTTCAGAGCCCTGATGGTTTGGCTTAGACGTCTGTTTCAAAACAAAACAATTTTCCCCTAAAATAGGTCACTAAAGCAGAGAGGGTGCCTATATTATATTCACGGATTACCAAGAGGTATTCACCAAATGTCAATACTAAACTAGGTCATGACAACATACACCGGGATTAGGAAATCCATATGAAGCAGAAATGACTTTGTGAGATTTTCATCTCTGTTGAGATTATTGTTCGGTATTTATACTTCCAATTTACTGCACAATCAAGAAATGATAAGAAAAAGACAATTGTTATTGTATGCTGTGATTTGGGGATCATAACATGTACGCACCTGATCCCTGCAAGCTCCCTTGCCAGTGAATATATATATATATATATATATATATATATATATATATATATATATATATATATATATATATATATATATATGTATATATATATATATAAGACTATGTCGATACTATGAATATGTGTGTGGAGGGTTCGTCTCTTGAAATCAATTTTGAATGCAGTAGTTAAAGTGTTTTCTTTTTTCTATGTTTAATTTGAATTAATTCAAATGAGAGATTTGATATTGTTTTTCTACTACTATCTAAATATTTCCTGGATTGTAGAATAAATAAATACATTAATAACATTGTGAACACTAACTTTTTCCACCCACACAAGCACATAGCCTGAAGGACCAAAAGTGGGCATGAATCAAAATCCCCAATGTATAATCCTACGAATAGCAAATTCACTTCAAAGTCTTATTTCATCCACCCAAGACTCATGCACTTATGCCTGCACTACTACATTCAGGCCCCTCAGGTACTAGTTTTAGGGTCAATGTGCTGATAAAACCAGCTAATGATGCCTTCAAAGACCACTAGGCCTGTAGAGGCTGACCACAGGAGATTCAACTTTTATTTCAGTATTTATAAATATATATGAGACCATTTATTTATTAATTTAACCCTCTGCACCTTAGCTTAATTCTTTACCCTTTTCATTTAATATTCATAAGTGTTCAGCCTGTGTACTGATTTTGTTTAGCAGTTCTCATGAGCCCTCGATCAACCAAGGATCACCAGCCATGGTGATCTTGTTTGTGTGTGTGAAAGCAAATGTTAACGTGAGTGTTTAAATGGGAAATGACCCTGAATAAATAGTGGAATCAGGAAGGGTTATTTAAAAATTTGATTTTAAAAGAAGAGCTGTTTACCAGAGAGCTTTACCAAAGCAATGCAGTAATGCTCACTAAAACCTCTGCAATAGATAAAGGCTTATAGTCGATTAATTACTCAACTGAAGTCAGTTTTGAGTACCATTCAAACACAAGTGCCACTCAAAGGTATTGAAAGAACACTGAACCTAAGATTAAAAAGCAAATAAAAGAAACGATTGAATACATTTGTAACATTAATAAAAACATCAGAATTTGGAACTAAAACATTAAAGGTGAATAAAAGAGCATCATAAAGTAGGAGGGTAAAAGACTTGAATGAAAGGCTTTTTCAAAGGAGTAAGTCCTGCAGTTAATGCAGGCTCTGTCAATATTGGAGCAGGTCATTTGGACCTTTATGTGTCTAATCTAAACTAAATTTCAGAGTTAATAGACTGAGTTAGGAGTAACTCAGTAGGAGAAGGGGCTTCCTGTCAGTCATCCAGTAACCCCACAAGTCAAAGCAATGCTGATCAAGATAATGAACCCCAACCTTTCTTGGGATTTGCATAACTTATTCAGTGGCAGAAGGTAAAAATTCAACTTCGGTTTGCCAGGAGAAGTTAACATGATGCCCCAGTTTTTCCAAAACTTGTTTTGAAATCATTAGTCACTATAATGTGTTGAAAGAATGAACCAAATTTTATAGCACTGCATCAGGACAGACTCAGTATCATTTTAATTTTAGCAGTATTTTGCAGATGACCAATTAACCTGCATGCCTGCTAAATGTGATAAAAGCAGATCTAAATTTTAAAAGTGATGTTAATTTATCCCACATCAATATAAGCAGTCAAGAAAATTCCATACAAAAATGTGCAAGATAAAAAAATGTATCCCTTAATCCCTTTGTGTTGTGGTTTTTGTCACAGTATTGTAGTTTGACTATTTGTTTCTTTCTTTGTATTGCCGGAGTATGTGGTGGGTTGCCAGTTTTGGTTTCACCAAGAAATCTATTTACAATCATGCCCATAGTTCACGGCATTTCGAGAGATTGATGTATGTTGCAAGTTTTTGATAAATAAATTCTTAAACATTGTTCTCATACAACAAACTTATGATTATAATTTTTTTGTCTTGACCTGTTGTGCCTTTAATAATCTGTCCATCTGTCCATCCATCGTCTACACCTGCTATTCAGAGCTACATGTAAGGTTAGTGCCTATTTCCAGCTGTCAGCAGACAAGAGGCATGGTAAACTCCGGGCTGGTCCTCAGTCCAGTCATGCACACACTCATACGGGTAAGTTACAATCTCCAGTTAAAGTAGTTAGTTATCATATACATCTACACTTCAATATAGATATTCACTCAGTTGTATGGCTGAAATTGCTATCTTCACTGCTAGCAATTTAGAAGCTCACTAATTAGTATACACTGTACAGGATCAACTGTAAATCCACATATGCAATCATGTGAATAAGTATTTTATTATTAATTTTCTTGCATTATTTGTCCCGCTTTCACTTCATCGAGCATGAAAGTATTTTAACATTGATGAAATAAAAAAAGAACATTTTAGCCTGTGACAGTAAGTGACAACTATCAAGAGATTATGCGATGCAGAAAATGTCAGTTATTCCCTATTCTGTTTTTTTTTAGCTTTGTTTTAATCTTCAACAGCTTCAGTGCACAACAAAGGAAAATGATGAGTGGCAAGTATTTGGGTCAGTGCTAAGTAATAACCTACATGACAAGTAACACAACATTTGCCACAATGTGTCACCAGCTTTTTCTCTTTGCGAATTCCTTTTGACATTTTTATAATGATTTTGCCATTTGTCATTCTTGTGCAGCACTGTTGCTTTTTTCAGTTTTCATGTTCCGCAAGAGCAACTTACAAAGTTTTAGTCTGAGGCTCTTCAGCCAATCCTTTATGGAGTTTGTACTTGTATTTGGGTGCATTATCCTGCCTAAAAGCTGGTGTCTCTTTATTTTCTGCTTTATTCCAGGTGTGCTGTTTTTCTTGCTAAATGCTAGAGCTAAGTGCTCTAATTCCATCACATTGTAATCAGTGAAGTTATTGTTGTTTAATGGAGATTTACAGCAACTATAATTTTTAGGCAAACATTTGAAAATGCATCGATACATTGTTAACATTGATTCTACCACATAACCTGCTGGCTTGATGTAAGCACATACGATCGTTCACAATAAGAAATGTTGCCAACATCCATACCCGATCACGAAATGCAAACAGAACAAACAAGGTAAATGTCAATGTCAACTTTATTTATAGAGCACTTTTAAAGCAGTTGCAGCTGCACCAATGTGCTGTACAGTAATCAGCGAATCTACTAAAAGAAAAGTACAACAAATGTCCAATGCTAAATGCTCTCCATGCTGCTAAATATTGTCATACTTACATAGAATGAGCAACTGAATTTAAGTGGTTGTGAATTAAACATTGGAAGTGTGCTTTTTGCTATGATCATATGGAATGAACAGGTTTTTGCAGAATATATTTACAGTGAAGGTAGCCATTGTCATACCAAATATGAAAATGATGGATAAAGTGAATTTCTTTTTGTGTTTTAATATTCTTTCATTGAACACCACAGAAGTGATGCAGAAAAAAACATCACAGGAAGCGGGCGAAAGAACAACCAAAACCAATCCATTTTTTTTTAAATCAAATGATGAAAACAAAATCAACAACTTAATCCAAACCAAATGCCAAAATCTCAAATCCAATCTCACAGTGCTTTTGTGCGGATAGTCACAGTAGAAAATAAATAAATAAGTCTGTGCAGCTGAATTGTCAGTTTTTGAGCGTTTGAGCTTTGAGGGAGCAAGTTAAACACTGAAGAATAATAAGACTTGCTGAAGCAGTGAGAACTGGGATGTTCCACCGATTTGGATTTCAGTTATTTTCCGTAGCTGATGCATTTTTTTGTGTTTTTTTTCCACTATTGTTTTTTTCCTTGTGTTTGCTCTATTTGTTTTTGATGATGATTTCCCATGATAAATTTCACGCACTGTATTTCCCAAGGTGCACAGTGTGTGGCTGTTGTAAAGTGACGAGGAGTGTAAAGCTGGTAAAGTGGCTGACAATAGAAAACCATTTGAGCATTTTAGAGGGCGACTGGGCACTGAGAGGAGGCAACATGACTGGAGGAGATAATGTGATCACAGTCACTGGAAACATTCAAAACATTTGAGAGGAGTTTCCTGCTGTGTGGCTTTGTATGTGAGATATTTTTGCTACAATCTGTCTTTGAAAAAACTTCACAATGAAAAATCTAATGAGACAGGTAATATAGTGCAAGACGCATCGATTTCCTCACAAGACAGCGTCACTTGCACCATTATCAGAACCACTGCAGCATCTTAACATTGAAAAGCTATAAATCACTGTAAGCTAAAAGGTGCTCGAATCTGATCTCTCTAAGTAGCACTGGTGGCACAAATCCATATCAATACAGTTCCTTGGTGCATCTCAGTCATATCCAGGTTTAGCCCTTGCCCTTCGACCCTTCTATCTACAAAACGGATGGCACCAGATGGTTTAGATGCAGCAACCCCCTGCTGTCAAGATGCAACTCCATTCTAAAACCACAAATGAAAGCTCTCACAAATTTAGAACAATCCCCTAGGAAGATTTGGTATTATCACATTTCATGTGACTGCAATTGAAGCACACTTGCTCCTTTAAAAGAAATGCCTTACATTTATCACTTCTGCATCGATTTTGCATTTGCAGTAAAAGAGCACACAAGATAAGAAAAGAAGTAAAACCATTCTCACTAGAAATTGTGTAAGAAGCATACAACACCTTATTGTGTACCACGTTTTCTTTTTTGTTGTTTTGTTTTTCTATTGCTCTTCTGAACAGGACACTGTGCTCTGATGACAAACTCGGATTGCTTTTTGCTCCTACGTAGATACTGAATGCAAAAGAGAAATGATTAAGGGTGGAAAAGAAGGTCAACATAAACATTTCCCAAGAGACTATGTACCAATTTACCATTTCTTATTTTCACAGCTCCAGTTAACAGCTTTGATACCAATTAGTGAAATCAGACCTACCCTGACTAAAGCCCATGTGGTTATGTGTGTCGGGATCAGCGACTTATTGCTAAAACAATAATTAGAATAAGTTAAGAAAATAAGAAAGGATCTCAAAGCTGAAAATTCAGGTATTTGGGGTTAAATGTAATTTATTTTGTTGTTGTTGCTGCAGTAGTGAGTTCTGGGAAAGCCAGAAACGAGCACACTTTGCAGAGTCTGTCGCCCTGCTCCGATGTTTACCCCCTTTTTATTTATGTGGCTCAGTGGGTTGTGTAGCTTTCTTACAACTGGAAGGTTGTAGGTTTAGTTCCAGCCTCCCCCTGTCATATGCTGATGGGCACCCCAAGTTGCCTACTGATCTGCACCGGTATCTGAATGTGATTGGGTAAATGGTAAATACTTGTAGTTGTATAGCACTTTAACTTGTCCAACGACCCCAAAGCGTCATTCACTCATTCACAAACACAATCACACCCTGGCGGTGGTGAGCTATGTCCCTGACAGAGGTGAGGCTGCCATACATCAGCGCCGCCAGCAGGTGGTCCGGTGTGTCCTTGGGCAAGACAAGGGGTGTGAGCAGCACATGCATGAGTGAGATTGACACTGCTGAGATATTCCATCTGGCTCTGATTGGTTGTTATTGACCAGGCAGTCGGACCACTAGGAGGAGTTTGTTTGTTTGTTTCACAGATTGTCTGTGTCATATTTTACTTTCAGGACATTGAGAGAGTTTTAACAAGTATGTAAAAAATATATTTTACAAAAGTTACCTGCTGAAGCTTTAATGGTAAAATGTGCAATCACATAGATCAGGGAGCAAAACATGATAGGTTTCATGATAGGTAATATATTATTATTTCATTATTATACATTGAGTTGCTGTCACATTGTTTCCTATTTTACCATGTATGCTGGCATATTAAAAAAACACATTATGTGAGTATAGAAATTAAGAAATTAAATCGCTGTATCAACTCCTGTTACATATTTACTGTGTGTGCATGTGTGTGTGTGTTGCTTTTGATGCACTCCTGTTTTGAAGAATGCATGAGTATGGGGATCAAGGGTGTGTAGTTGACCGTGTTCATTACCTTTGCCATTGTGTCACTGTCCTTTGTTATGTTTAAGGATGAATTCACCACCTGAGAAATACATGTGATGGTCCCTTAGTGTCACAACTGCCTAAATAAATATTAGCCAAATTGAACAAATGTAGGTTTATCCTTAGTAAAGAAAGATGCACAATAGTGTTATGAGGGTTTTACATTCTAAGTCCAAATCTTCTGTACTCGGTTAGGGTTAGAAAAAATGTGTTTTGATCCTATTCAGCTTGCTCTCTGTTTACTATTCAAAACTTTATTTGCCCCAAATTCCTCTCCTTTTAAACATAACCTAAAGGGTGCAGCTATAAGTAGTGTGTTCACTACCAGTATTATTAATCTAAAGGTACAGGCCATGCCCAAAGCGAACATGTTTACGAGCATGTCAGGAATAGCAAATTAAGTAATACTTTAATGCCCTTATATACTTACAATAAAACAGTAACAGGGGAATTGCACAAAGCTGTTATTTTTCAAGCAAAAACCCATAGAAAATAAGCATATAGTGTAAAAAGAGATCCTTATGGCAAGGATAAACTTGACAGCTCTACGATGGCTCTGCTGAAGGACATTTATAAAATATTCTTGTTCTCAGTGAAAAGACTGATTCAGGAATGGTAGAGTTGTTATAAGGCAAAAATGTGAGTGTGTAAAATTCATTACAAAATGTGTGCTGTAGCAAGAGCAGTGTTGCCAGATTGGGTGGGTTACTGCCGAAGTGTAAAAATCCTTGCACTGATTTCATTACTTAACTTATTTTGAAATGTCTAGCATCAGTCAAGCCTGACATTATCAATGATTTATAGTCATTAGTTAATCAAGTGTCACTGAAATGGTCTTGGTCAATGCTGACTATAAATGCTATTGGCATGTTTTTTTATTATGTGTGTAATAGTTCTATGCTTTAAACATAATTTTAATAGAGGTGGAGATTGTGGCTTTTATTTTTATTAATTGGGTGGGTTTTACCTTGCGTTTGGACTGGAAACTGTCAGTCAGATCTGGCAACCCTGAGCAACAGCCTCAGGTGGCTACTCTTAGTCTTTCACTGGTATAGTTGAATGACAATTTTCTAAGCAGGACATCACTATCATTTAGAAAGTTCTGGTTTGACATAAAATCTTTACTCTAAACTAGTTATACGGTTTAAATGATTCAGCAGCAATATTATATTCCAGAATCGTTGAGATTAGTGGTAACATTGTTCAGGTTCAGTAATAGTAATAAAGATGGGCAACCTTGGCTATTATTCTCAAGAAAAAAATAGAATTCTACATTTTTACCCTGACTGACATGTTTAACAGCTGTGTTTATAAAGGGAAGAGCTATACTGTTTATGGTTTATTCAGATAAGGGAAACATTACACAGTTGAAAAGAGTATTTGCAGAATATGAGCTGTTTAAATTTAACAACCCTAAAATACAGGCTTAGAAATGCTAACCCACACTTCATGTGTGCTTTGTCTTTAAAAAAATACTTTGAATAATACTGTCTGCTGTAAAGAGAACCCACACACTGCAGATCAAATGAGGACAACCTACTGACTGTTAGCTGTGTATTCAGTGCAACCGAGTGTTATTTTCCAATATTACCGCTGAGTAATGAAATAAAGGAGCAATTAATACAGTTTTGGCTTTCAGTACCTCTAAGACTTTCTAAGCAAATCGTTCTACAAGAGTTGTTAAGCAAGCTGTTCTAGTTTGTTCCCCCAATGTCTTGCCATAAACAAAGTAGGAAAGTGAGGGTTTTGCTAATGTAATTTAGGATTCATGACTGGAACCAGTTGCTCAGAGGCTTTATGTTGATAAAAAAAAACTGGAAACGTGTTGAGGTAAAGGTCAGTGATAATTAGGGGAGTAATTGACATGTCAACCTGGCTCAAAGACTGCACACCATATTAATAAGCCATTGTGTTAAATTTCTTTATATAACAAAATCCTGTCTACCTGAGAAAAAATTACATTGTCAGTAAGACTGTGGGGTTTCTGTAATAGCTGCTGATAGAAATTGTGTTTCTTTTTCAAGCGTTTTTTTTTTTCATACCGACTGCTAAAAAAATTATGCAGTTTCAGGAATTCTGAAGCTTTCAAAGTGCATGCATTTTTATGGCCACGTCTTTTCCTCTATTCATAGAGGAAAATTTGTATCCAAGTACCTGGCCTTCTCACTAATGTTCCTCCTTGTCAGAGACAAAGGAGTTTTAAGACTGGAGAATTTGGCAGGCTCTACCACTTGCAGGCATTATTTTAACCCATCCATCTAGCTGCGATAATAGAGTGTCCTTGCCTTTAAACGCCTAGAGGAGTGACCAGTTATCACAAACCACCAGCTCCGTTGTTAATAAAACAGGGAATGGGAGGATCATGCTGGGGATAAAAACGAATAAGGATGGAGAGAAGGGTAGAGGAGAAACGGCAGACGCCTTGCAAAGGTGAAGTTGATCACAATCAGCAGCCAGTTGCCAAGCTGGCAGGGGTTCTCTTTTAACATCTTAGCTTTGGTTGCTGTGAAGATAAATTTAGCCCCATCGCATCTCTCTCCAGACCGCGGAGAGGGGTGGAGAAGTGAGAAGAGGGGGGATGAGAAGAATTGGAGTGGAGAGGTGGGGCAAGCGGTGTTAGGCTGATCTAGCTAATGGCCAATCTGACCTTCGTAGAAAGTCAAATGGTACAAACAGGGAGTAGTGTGTCATACAAAGCCACTACAGTTTAATCAAGGCTTTTTCCATTATCCTTGACCTCACTATGAGTTTCATCAAGTAGTTGAAATTTCATTGATTGCTTAGAATGTGTGTAAAAAGCAAGTATCACTCAGGGTAAAACATGAGAAGTAGAAATTAAAAAAGGAGTAAAAGTGCATTGTTTTTGTGCCAGATTTACCTGGCAAGAAAAAAAGATACCTTAACACATAATATGGCTAAAATGTTTGTATTTATGAGTTGGGTATTGGAGTTTAGGTTGCAACAAGACTTTGTAAAGCAAAATAATGTATAGAAGTAATAACACCCAGAACTTTGGACCTGAATCAGTTTCATATGAAGTAATATTGCCTCCGGTTTCTCCTCCTCTATCTGCTTTTTTTATCATATCTTTCCACTCTGCAGGCCACAGCACATTTCCCTGCTGTACCCGATTGAGATGTAGTCTCAGGCAAAGGCTTACAATGACAACCCCAACCCTCCTAGGATCACAGTTTAATCTTACCCTAAAGTTTCTTTGTCAACAGTGAATGTAGATACACAGCATTTTCAAAACCTGGGATAAAAAAAAAAAATCCTTTGTCATTGCAAATAACAGATTTCTACTAATACCGCTGCAGTCAAGAATGCAAATTTTTTTCTACATGAATCACAGAGAGCTGATCACAGTGTTGCAAAAACAGTCTGTTGCTTTTAGTGTGACAATCCACTATTTGGAGGAAGGGAGCTTTTAGACTTTGAGGTTTGAAATAACAGGAAGCATTTAAAAATGTAAATACATTAAATAAAGACATTTAAAAATTATTGCGATAGATGTGTATTTCTTTGAATCAGTGTCAAGCCAACGATGCCAGGCAATCTTATAGCGATCTAGAGATTTTTGACACTACGAGAGGTTGGTTTTGTCCGCTGAGTTTTTCCAGAGCCTTTTTTTTGTTGACCTTGTCTTTCTGAAGGAGGCTGTGGCTGTCGCAGAGTGCTGTTGCCATGGCAGGCTTGTTCTTGGCCTGCAACAATGTTAAGGTGGGCTGTTCTGTCAAAGTAACTTTCACACAAATGATTCAGGGCTTTTAAGCAGAAAACTGCATTTAAGGCTGTCAATAATGCTTATTCAAACTATTTAAATTTTGTGCCTGAAAGACGTGTTAATAATCCATCTGGGCTGTTGGTCCATATGCAGACTAGAACTAGAAAATTTACAACCAAAAAAAAAAAAACATCTTAGCTTTGGTTGCTGTTTGATGTGAACAAATTGTCTTGAAAAACTTTGAATGTTTTAAAATGCTAAGGCCCCTCTGTATTAAACTGCATTATTATAATGTTCTTATATATATATATATATATATATATTGTCTTTGGACGAACCCGGACACAGCACGCACACACAGAGCTGGTTGTAAGAGAGTTTATTGCACAAGGTGGATGATGGATGACATGAACCAGAGTCAGTTACCAGATGGGGATGAAGGATGCAGGAGCTGGCTGGCAGGTACAGAACGGAGTTGATAGTCCATGAAAACGGAGGAGCTGCGCTGCTGCAGGATCAGGAGCGAGGACCAGAGACCAGGAACACAGGAACACAGGAACGGAAACCAGCAGCGCAGCAAACAGAAACTTAACTATCCAGACAGTAACCAGGATGGGAGCAGACAGGCATGGTGTTGGAGTAACTGAACATTTATGAGCCGGCAACGAAGAACAAACTGAGGTGAGTATTTAAAGCAGGGTGAGCAGGTGAAGCCAATCACAGGTGATTGCAGCCTGACAGGTGATCCTGATCAGGCTGCGCTGGGAAGGAGGAGGCAGGAACTGCTAAAAATGCAGCCAATATTTTTTTTTCCAGTTAATGTCAGGTTTTCACCTTACAGTTAATGAATACACAACATTTAATTACTTAGAAGATTAGAATATTTAATCAGGCTACTAAAAACATTCTTAATATATAATTGTGAGCTTAAAAAGTACGTAACACCTGGTTAAAGGTCATTTTCAACACATACTTTTATTCTGATGAATGAGCCTCACCACATATCAAGCTCTAACACATATATATATATATATATATATATATATATATATATATATATATATATATATATATACCGTCTTTTGATGATGAAAAACAAATAGCAGTTCATTTGGCAAGTGTTTGTTTGAAAAGGTAGATCAGTGAAAAAAGGATCCACTTTGACTGAAATCTTTCTGGATGTATGTGCTACAAAGAGATACAGCCCATTCACTGCTCTGGTTTTTATAAATTGCATCTTCCAAAGTGATGTTACTGCAGTATTATTGGATATTCCATTATCAAAGCTCCCAAACTCTCCTCTCTAACATCAGTTCATAGCCAAACAGGATTTAGCACTTGAGTGTTTCAAAAGTCTAAGTATTCTCTGCATTAAAAGCGCCAAGCATGTATAGCAGCTTGCTGATGTGATTTTCCAGTCTGGTCAATAAGTACATTTCAAAGGAATACATTTAGGCATTGTATAAACCTTGTAACTGTGGCCAAAGTTAGTTTATTATCAGCCTCTGAATTGTAACCCATCTAAGGATTGTTTCTGAAAAGGTGCACCATTTCTTCAAAGAACTAAACGTTCTTTGCACTTCAAAGGTAGCATAGCATTCTGAAACTTACTTTGTAGCCCTAGAGCTGTTATCGCTTGAGTTAATTATTGTTGCTAAAGCTGCTCTTATGCTGTTTCGTTGCTCACCGTGTAAAAGGGTGTGTCTAAAACCTAACTTTTTTTTTTTTTTTTTTTTTTTTTTTTTTTTTTAAAACCTAAACTTAATGTGGGCCTAAAAGTGAAGAAATTAAGCCCATTTTGCTAAACATTGAGATCTGTGATATCCAGTTCCTGTTTTGTATAGTGTGTTGGTATTGGGATTAAGGTTATAAAATTTGCATTGTGCTACCGTGCGAGGAGCCGTGAGTCTGTGAGTGTCCCCATGTTGTCAAATGATTAAATTAACAATGGCCTTGACATAGATACTTCTGTAAGCGCACGGCACATTAAGGTGAGTGAATCTCATCTGTGAAAAAGAGCATGTGCTGATTGTAATGAAACATTTGCTAAAATTTCATGACGGTGGCACATATATTCAGCCTAGGTGGCTAAGTTGGAGATCAAAAAATGAAGTACCAGAAATGTGGAGAGCTGATTCTGGAGAGTTATTTTCAAAAAAGTGCATATTATCATACACCTTAGATGATTTTTGCATGTTTGTCCAACTTCTCCAATAAGTTGAGGTGCAAAGGAGGAACTTGGATGTCAGCTGTTTTACACCAACTCTCCCTCCCAATACAGAAGCACAATACCGTTCAACGTCTGCATTGTTTTGAAGGATTCTTATTGGCTTAAAGATCATCTCTGGCATAAAAAAAGATTAAACAATTAGGACAGCATCTTGCCGACTATGTTATATATAAATACTGTATCCAAATAAATACATGAGTAAATAAATAAATAGCGCCATAACTCTTGATTCTTGTAAAGTTCTGTTTATAGCTTATCTATCCCTACCTGCAAGTTAGTGCTTTTGTATTCACTTTAGAATTATAATAAAAAACAAGCTCCAGTTATCTAGACATACATGCATGTAGAGGCAGTAAATGCATTGATCCGTAGGAATACAGGGACCACAAACTGAAAAAACCTCTAATAAATCAATGGGGCATATCAGTCCATAAGCTGACTTTTCCAGTTTGTCAATGTATTTTCCCTGCTGCAAGGAAGAACTACTGTTTGGATGCAGTTCGTTTCTTGTGTGTCATGACTAGTTTTCGCAATGAGCTCAACCAACCCATTCTTCTCCACACAATTTGGAATAAACCATTAATGAAGAAAGGTGTCTCAGTGGCCAAGGACTGCTCAACAATCAGCCCAAGGACTCGCCACATATAGGATGGGATAATTTCCGCCAGCTGTGCCTTTTCACGCTAGCTCCTGCCCCTCTCCCAACCGCTCCACCCCGTGCAACAACTCCCTGATGCACTCGGAATGACAGAGGAAAGAAAATTATCGAACACCAATACAATAAAGCTGTCTGGTAACTTAATAGGCTGCTGAGTAGGGGCAGCGTGGCCATCTTGCTTTGAGGCGATAATGAGAGCCATCATTCCCTCTTGGGCTAAAAGAAAAAGGCCTGTGTGAGAGAACATGCATTTATGTGAATGCACGTGCGTTTGTTTGGCTGTGTGCCTTTTTGGTCCAGTGAGGCCCAATGAACACACACCACCATGCTTTAACAAAGCCAGAGGGATTTTATTTTATTTTTTTATGCTGAATTCAGCTTAAAGGAAATCTGTGAGAAGTTCTGTTCATTAAATCAGGCTGACATCCAAATAATGTTGCTGTAAGCTTTAGGGAGACACAAAACATACACTGTTCGATTTATTATGTTACAGGTCCCAATTCAATGTGTGAGAAAAACGTCCCAGGTTAAATAAAACAGTAAAAATGCATTGTGACAGAGGTGAAAGGAATATTTAACAGGATTACTGAAACAGTAATGGAAGATGCTGTGATTTATTTCTAGTGACAAGGCACTTTAACACTGGAAGTTTACCCTTAAAAGCAAAATTGCTTGTTTCTGTTTTTTTATCTCCAGTAGATGTTGTATATTACTATAGCCTAATTAAGCATACTGAATCTCTGTATTTCTAATATCTATTGCAATATTAGTGACATCTGTTTCTCAATATTAATATTATATTTGACTGAATATTTAGCTTGTGGAAAAACAGTATGCATTTTATGGATTCTCTTCCATCATACTTCATTATTTATTCAGTAAAATTTATTACAATTTAGATAAAATGAATGAAGTATTGTGAGGCAGGTAGAACATGCACACTGATGCACATTTCATTTAAAAAAAGAAAAACATGAAGTAGCAAACAATCCCTGCAACTGGTCTTTATTTCACATTTCCTGCCCTCAGTGACTGACAAGAATATCTAACGCTTGGTAATTTTTACAACAACTAAGGAAATTCTGATGTGTTGACTGTGCTGATACCAGCTACTACAGTAAAATCACTGCATGACGCACCGGTGTGGCCGGTGGCATCAAGGGAATCTGGGAGAGAGGGACTGCTTTGTGTTTACACCATTGCCTCGTTAGCTTTTCCCCCGTTTGCTGATAGTGGACCCAGGGGGACACAACAAGCATTAAATATTTAATGGAAAGAAAACTGAGGGTTCACTGTTTGTGAACATTACTGGTTCATGAAAAATAAATATATGCAAATGTTTTCTCAGCTTTATATTTAGAAGATGTACATATAAAAAAGTTTCCAATGTTTTCTTAAAGTTTCAAAAGTATACAACATGTTCAGTTCTTTAACATTTTTCTCAGTGGTGGAAGTGGTAATTATGAGACATTATTTTTTGAATTTGTAAATCTCACTTCTGTGAACAGAACAAAGTAAAATCACACCCAATTAGTATAGTATAGTATGATAATTGCAGTAGATTTACTATAGATTTGGATTTTTTTAATTTAAATTATTCATTCCTGTAATTGTGTCCATGAATAAATGACGAATTAGAGCAGTTGGCTAACCAGAAACGATTGTATTAATGTAATGTATGTGCATTAGACCTTTTTTTGTTTGGTTTTTGCTTTTCTCCCAAACCATTCCATTCTAATTAAGGAAAATAAACCAGCAGTTGTTGGTTTTTCCAGAATGTGCTGGCTTTGTAGAAACAAAGGTGGCGTGACAAATTAAAACAATGACCTTGTGTCATGATTTAGGTTTTTGTTTTGGACTTTTCTGGACTTAATCTGCCTTCATCTCTAAGCCATCATCCAATTAGCTCAGTCTCCCTCCAGCCACCACTCTGCTCTAAATCAGCTCCACCTGTTGCCACTAATTAACTCGGCTCACCTGTTCACCTGTCTACATATACCTGCCTCAGCCATTCACTCACTGCTAGAACGTCTCATTTGATCTCATCTTGTCTTTTGTGATGTGCTCTGCCTCCCCCATTTCCTATGTGCTCAGCCAGCTGGACTCTTCTGTTGAAAGCTGCCTGTGTCTGCATGCTGTGCAAGGCTGTCTGTCTGTCCGTTAGTTCCAGCTGCTCATTCTGGTGGTTCCTCAGTCCACGTCGCCTGTTCTGATCAGCTCCTGCCTTCCTCACTGGTCTTCTGGCTTGTCATTAGCTGCATCTGGTCAAGTCTGTTCCTGCTTGCCTGCCTCATCATGCACTACTCATCATTTCAATAAACGTTTTCAAAATGTAACTCTGTGTTGGTTGAATATTGGGTTTGTACCTATAAACATTACACCTTGCTTTTCCTTTGTCAAAGAAAATTAAACGCAAATGTGACCAGATACTTCCGACTTCTGTCTTGCAAGATGCTGCAAAATTACAAGCAATCTACAGTCAAGCTAAAATATACTGGTACCCCTGGCATATTTAGGTTGTAAGCAGTCTTTTAATTTTGCCACCATATTGCTTCTGGTTGGGAGTTATATTACCATTTTGGAGTTCCAAGCTGCCTTTAACAGCGAATCTTTGGAATGAGCTAAAGATTAGGGTGATGACAAGGAGGCCTTTCAGCCTCAAAGTTTTATATCTCAGCATCAAAAATAAACCGTCAACTTTTCAGCGGAAACTTCCAACAAGCTGTTCAGCAATCAAAGGAAGGGTTTGATTGCTATGGTATAAATAGATTTTTCCATTGATTACTAAGAGAGGTATAAATAATTTTCAACATGCAATCTAATCTATTACGGAAATTATAACGAACAACATAGTGTAAAATATCAATCAGTTGTCTCTTTTTTTAATTGCTGTTTAATCTTTTGAGAGATGTCTCATTTCCTGTCAGGGAAAATCAATTGACATCTTGCATGAATAAAAATACATTTAAACCAAAATCTGCCAGGGGTATGAACAGTTCTGAGCTTATTGGCATGGTTCTGTTGAATTGTGTCATAAAAATAAACTGTTATGTTAAGTATAGACAAGACTTGGCTGTTTTTGTGTGGTGAAATTATTAACACCTATGGTGTAACAGAGAGAATAGCATGCAACTACCACCATCTATGATGCACAATGGCAGAAACTGAATTCAAAGGAATAATCCCCGCAACATAAAATAAACTTGCGACTGTGGTGAGCAATGGAGGCAGATCATGGTAAGAGTCCACCCCCCCCCCCCCCCCACCCCCAGCCCTTGTTGATAAACTGTAGCTGAGAAAAACCGACATCATTAAGATTCACCAGTGCAAAGCGACTCAAGCAAACCTTCTCTAACCCCCCGATGACTATCAAGCACTGTGTTTTCCAAGCACGGAGGTAATGAGACAAATACTTATTACTCAAGTAAAAATGGCACGAATATTAGCATCACATTAGCCCTGAATTTAATGATGTTTTGAGCACAATATGTCACTGTTACTCAGATGCAAAACGTGTAGGCTTTGCAAAGAGAAGGAGAAAAACCTCTCATTCTAAAGTCTTCCAAAGCACGGATGGAGGAAAGACAGAGAAAACTACCATAATTGCCTTTTGCATGGAATGCTGAAGTGATGATGAATTTCAAAATTATTTGGATTTTATGATATGAAATGATATGTATTGAATGAAACTCTAATGATTATTTGAGCCACAATGGGACCATCGGTACTCACTAAAGGGGTGCAAGGGGTCCAATATTCAGGATTCAGCTCTGCTCGAGGACGGAGGTCCAGATATTCAGGGTTCAGTTCAGTTCGGGCACGAGTTAATGTTCCCTTCATGGAAATTGAAAAAAAAACGTTGTTAGAATTGCTTATTTAATTAGAGTTGTGTTTCCATTAACACAAATGTTTACAAAAAGAAAAGATTTCCAACTTTTAAAGTTAAAATATCTAAAAATTAGATAAAGGCTTACTAACAGTATATATATATATATATATATATATATATATATATATATATATATATATATATATATATATATATGCTAATTCAGAGAATTTACATAAAGTTTCACCAAACATTTCTATTAAAGGAAAAGAAAATGAGGTTAGAATGTAGTTTCTCATTCCTGAGGCCCTCTGTCCTAAGTGACAGGCCACTGGAATGGACTGATTCTGCTGGGCCCCATGCGGTCTATGATATATACTGTAATTATCTGCTGATTCTCAAAATGGTTGTGTGTAATGAGGCTATGCTGCATGAAGCCCCAGGCATAAATCACTGTCTTTAACTGACTTCCAGATGACCAGGAACAACACAGAGCAGAGCAAAAAATGGGTTATCTGAGAAGCACTACTGTAAAATTGTGCGTCTTATCTGCAAACACCATATTGTCAGCCCGAATAATTTCAGACATTGCTTTCTCAAAAAGGTATAAGTCGGCTCACGATTTATTTATTTATTTATTTTGCTTATAGCTCAGCAACCAGCTTATTAACTGCTAGTCTTATTTAGGAATGCAAAGCGGGTGGAGACCCCATAATGTATGTGTTAGGCTGAGTCTCGTTGAATGACATGAGCCAATCAGGCAGTCTGCTGTCCTTAGAATGAAACTACTTCCGATGCCACACATATGCACAGCTGTGAAATAAACAAACAGTCCTATATAAATATAGATATTTTTAGTACTGTAATGGATCACATGGTGCACAATATTTGATAATTTGTGAAAATAAGCTAATTAAAAACAAATATTTTCTCTCTTGAGAGTTGTCATCTCAGATATGTTAATGTGATATATTTTGAAATAGTTTTTCTTTTCTTTTTTATCCAAGGTTGGAATAGCATCAATACACACAATCTCATAGCCTTTTTTGTTGCAATAACTTCTCATTTATACAAAGATAACAAACAAAAACAGAAAACAAAATAAACAACTAAGTGCATAAAATATATGCTAAAATTGTAAGCATCGTTAATAATAGTAAACCATATTATTGTCATGAGCCACATGTGCAGGTTTGTGTTCATTGTGGGTGACAAATGCGTTTGTATGTTAAATCTTTATAACGCCCAGGTTCACACCATATAGCAACACAGGTACCATCCAAAGCAGGAGGAAGGACACAACAGACACATGTCCAAAGACCTGTGGCAGTTTCACTTTATTAGTTGGGTTACAAATCAACCTGTCTACAAAGTACTCAGACAGTTTTAACAAGACATTTTTTCTCATAACAGTTTCCCTTAACTACTCTTCCCATTATTGAAATACCAGGGAAATGGGTAAAATGCAGCTGAGCAGTGCTCGGTACCTCTTTCTCATTAAATGTTGACTCAATATATGATTTCACCTGTCCGTCATTCTAATTAATGGAAGTGCTCTTCCATAAACCACCCAAAACGTGTGAATATTTATTAGTATCCAGCCATTTATCACTGGTATGATAAGTGACAGAGAGAAGGAAGTGAGAGTTGGCAACATTATAATTGATCATTTTTCACTTCACATTGTCAGAGTGACTGCAGTACAATCCCTGGTTGGAGCTTACAGCATCACGTTCTACCTGTCAACACTGACAACAAATATAAGCAGCATGAATAAAATACTTTATTGAGATTTACTTAGTGTCCTGCATGAAGTAAACTGCACTTTCTACTACTTGGACATAAACTGGTCTATTCTACACCAAAATGTTGCTGCAAAGAATTAAGAGATCAATTAAGTACTACTTAGTAAGGAACGGTTTCTTAAGAATGTGGACTCTTCCTAATCAGTGGTGTTAATGATGGCCTGAAAATGACTGATTTAGTTTAGATTTCCTAAATAGAGTTGGCATCTGGTGAGAGGTTTCTTGTTACTAAATGGCCACCAGTGGAAGTTTGCAAGTAATTTAGAGTGTTTTTAAAATTAGGCAATGAAATCAAACTAGCACAGCATCATTCTGTTGCAACAGCTTGTGGTAAATGATTCCGTGTAATTTTGTCCGTAGCGCCCGTCATACAATTAAAGGATTATGGAATCTTAGATGAACAACAGATTTCTACCTGGTGTGTGTGAAACTATCTACTCTGCTGCTCTACTACAGGAAACTGAATTTATTTTGAGTTAAATGCAGCAATCGTCATCGGATAAATGTTGCAGCATACTCCTGGAGAATAGTTGCTCCTTTTTTCCCCAGTTAAAACCCCCTGACTTTTCAAAGCTTGGTAAAATACCTTTGTGAGGCTGTGTTTGGGTGGTTGATAACAGGTTGTTAGCGATATGATGTGGCATGGGCTCTGTTTGTTTCCAACAGATGCCATCAGCTTCTCCTAGTCTGTCATCAGGAGAGTTGGAAGGTCAGGTGAACACCTCACACCTGCTCTTTTAGCTTCTCTTCCGCAGATTTTATTGGACCCAAACTTCTGCTGAGAAAGGTCAGCTGCCGAGGAGCAGCACAGTTGCCACAAGTTCCAAAACATTCAGACTGCAGGTTTTTGAGTCAGAACATTGCAGTATGTGGTACCCCTGAAAGGGATATTAAGTAACTTTTTGTCCTCTGCTGTATTTGCAAAGAAATTCTAAATTCAATAATTTTAATTTTAGTCAGTCTCGAAACATGGCTCTGATTTCAGAGCTTGAGCTCATCTCTAGACTTTTTGCAGATGATGTGATTCTGTTGACACCATTACGTCATGACCAATTCAGCAGGCAGGGGAGCAGTATGGAGCTGAGCATGAAGTAGCCTGGATGGGAGCCAGCTTCTCCTCCCAACCGGAGAAAAGGTGGACTGGTCCCTCCACGTCAGAAGTCATTCTTTGCTACATGCTCAGGAGTTTAAGCATCTTGGTTGGTGTTTTGCAAACAAGTGAGGGTAGGACGGAGCCAGAGATAAATAGACTGCAAGTGTCTTACCAGATGTTTAAGGACTGTTGCCATCATAATAAAAAAACACTGTAAAAGATGCCAAAAGAAAACACTTATTTGAATTAATTATGTCTAACTGTCACAATTTGCTAGTTCTATTTAAGACTATTGAACATTTTTTTCAATGTGCCTCTCTCTGACTGCATCAAGCCTTCCCATGTGGCCTGTGAAGGCCTTTTGCACTTTTTTTATTCAGAGGGTCTCCTCAGCCAGAGCTCAGATCTCCCATTTTGCTTATAATCCCCCCCCCCCCCCCCAATCTTTGTTCCCTACTCGGCTGACTTTGACAGGTTTGAGCCTGTGACCTTGTCTTCACTACGAGTGATTATTGGTCACTTGAAGCCCGCAGGGTCACCAAATCATGCTGCCCCTTGTAGACTATTTAAAGAGCTTTTCCACACAAATGGGCCTCGGGTTCTTGAGCTGTTAAATCACAGTTTGTTGTCAGGCGTGGTCCCTAGCTATTTCAAACATGCACTGGTAAAACTTCTCATTAAAAAAGCCTTTAGTATTCCACAGTTCTTGCCAACTACACGCATATCTCCAAACTAACTTTGCTTTCCAAAGTCCTTTAAAAGATAGTACAGAGCCAACTAATGGTCGTTCTGGAAAATGCTTTATAAATTTACCAGTCGGGTTTCAAATGTTTAAACAGCACTCTTTTGTGTGGAGCAGTGGGTGAGCATAAAAACTTTGCACTGAAGTGCTTCAGGTCCTACTTGACGGAGCAAACTTTCTGCGCTAGTTTCAGTGATCATTTGTCCTCCTCTACTCCTCGGTGATGTTGTGTCCCACAGGGCTTTTAAGACTCCGTGGCTTTACCCCATCCTATCTCAGAACTGGTGCAGCCTTACACACCTATACCTGCTCTCTCTTAGGTCAGCTGATCAGCTGCTCCTCACTGTACCAAGGACTAAGTGTAAACTTAGAGGAGATCATGTTGTTGCTCTAGCAGCTCCCAAATTGTGGAATGATCTGCCCTTGAAAAATAAACAGGCGTCTTCCCTTTCTGTTTTTAATTATCAAAATGAAAATATTAAAAAAATAAAACCATCCTAACTGACAAATGGTGGTCAGCAATTGGTAGTTTAATAACAGGAAAACAGTTTGGTAAGAAAGAATTGTCTAATATTACAAATTGAAGCTGACTTCTTGTGTTTTTGAAAAATGAGACTCATTAACTATCTATTAACCCCAAAACTGGTCTAAAATGTGTCCATAAACAAAATACACTCTCAACAAAGTGAAGCAGGGCACTTGTCCACTTTATGTTAATATTTCCTTCCCAGTTAATGCATAAAAAGTGTTTTGTGTGTGTTAAATTGATTTATTCTAGTAAACGTTACATAATTCCTTGTTTTTAACCCAATAAAATGTTTTTGTTTTAACAAAAAATAAAATGTTAACATTAAGTAGAAAACTGCCCTGGCTCACCTTTTTGATTGTGAGCTTTAATCTCAGAAAACTAGCAAGGACTTTTATTCACAAATAAACACATTTGTGCTTTCAATGACAACAAAAGCTAAGTACCTACACATACAGGCCATTTTATTTGTACCACTTTGCTAGTAGCAGTTTAGATTCCCCTTTGCCTTCAGAACGGCTGTAATCCTTTCCGGCATAGAAACAACAAGGTTTCGTAAATGTTCCTCAGAGATTTTGGTCCATATTGACTTGATAGCGTCACGCAATTGCTGCAGATTTGTCAACAGCAGGACCATGACGCAAATCTCCTGTTCCACCACATCCCAAAGGAGCTCTATTTAGGTCTGATGACTGTGGAGATCATCGGCATACAGTTAACTCATTGTGACGTTCAAAAGACCATGAGATGATTTTAGCTTTGTGACTTTGTGCATTATCCTGCTGGAAGTTGCCATCGAAAGATTGATAGACTGTGGTCCTAGAGTGTCAAGCATCTGGCAGATAAAGGCATGCGTGAGCTATTGTTGCAGCTGTAAACTTGTTTTATTTAAAAGGAATTCAGTGGCATCTGAAAAAGCAAGAGCAGAACCAAAGGATCAGAATACCATGCATGGTTCATAAATAAAATATTTTGTTTATACATTGGGGAAACCTGAAGAAAACGAAATTTAATGGCATGTCAAGGTAAGAATAACAATACATGGCTGGAAGTCTTCATGGACCTATAAAGCTACTCAGCTGAACTTGTCTGGAAACTGTGGGCAGAGGAGATGACTATCATTCAGGGGATAAAACACACTATAATTAGCTTTACCATTAGTCTATGCCTGCCAAGCCTTCTCAGTCACAACAGACCTTTAATTCTGTTTAATTACCTTAGAGATACCACTGTATGCACTCTTCCCTGACATCACAAGACAACATTCATTTCTCAACAAGTGTTGCATGCGTGCATTTACTGCTAAGGGGAGAACACGATGTTTATCTTGTGACTGGTGGCAAGACTCATGGGGGGAGAGGGGGGAATAATCTTGAATGGGATTACTTATCCAAGCAGTTCTTCATTCGTGTCTCACTTGTTTATTTCAAAATATTAAAATATTACCCTCATATTTTCAAAGATAAATTAAAAAATGTGTGATATAAACGTAAAAGACAGAATATATGTCAGATGACAGGAATTGTTTCATGTAAAATTGGAAATGGAAAAAGACGGGTTTCAGATGGGTCTGACACGCTGGTCACTTAAAGTGCTACAAACATTAGCAGCACAGTAAAACCAATCACTGCATCATCAGATTGGTCTTTGGAAATTCCTCACTATCGGTTAAAATATTACTGCCATAATCACCCGGGGCTGCCGTGGCTTTCTTCTTCTCAGCAGTCTGTTGACTTACAGTCAGCCAGAGCTGTGGTAATGCAAATGACCCCATAAAGTGGCCTTATGTGTTGAATTTTCCTCTGGACATCAAAATGAGATCAGCTGAGCAGCATTGTCTCCTATTTCACAACGCAACCGTTACTTCAGACAAAACAATCAGACTTGGCTGCAAGGCTTTGTCTTTTGTTTTTCCACATTTTTGTTTATCTCTTGTGTGAACTTAATCACCAAGCCATAGAATAAAAAGGAAAAAAGAAGAAACTGAAAGGGGAAAATGTAGAATATGGATTAGAGGGCAAAGTGGGAGTCCAAAAAAAAATGAAATGGGTGGCTGGAAATTTGTAATGATTGTGAAATAAAAGTGCACAGGAGGGGGCTACAAAGTTGTTTATATTAAGCTGTTAAGATGGCTAGGCGAGAAAATCTGTGATTATTATTCTTTGATTTGTAAAGCCTTGCAGCGATTGGCCCTTCCTTTGGTGGCGGCATCAAACTTTATGTTTATGGGTCCCCATATTAAGCCCATTTCCACGCTCCCCATTCCACACGCTAAGTATTGACATTCCATTTAAAGTTGCCAACAACGAGGAGGTTATTTTATGACAGAAATGTAATAGAAATGAACGCAGCAAGTACTGTGGTAAAGAAAAATATAACCCAATTACAAACACATCTTTGCAAAGTTGCAGAGTAAAGAAGATAAGCATGATGCAACCCTGCTTTCTTTAAAAAGAACAAAGGGAAGGGAATTCATCACAGTCCTCTGTCTTTCTAGACTTTCTGCTGCTTTGTAACTTACAAAGAGAATGGTTGGCCCACCACCCATAGATGTGTGTGCTTCCAAAAATTAATATAGACATTAGACTTGATATGATAATTAATAACACACGTTTAAACATGCCCTTGCTATATTTAAAATCCCAAGACAACTCTGTTCAAAATCGAGAAAAAAGTAAACGTAATACCACAGATTGTTAAGGTGGCCATTCAAAGGAGCTGCTCTGTGCACAGAAAACAAATTAGATTAAAGTCTTGTGACGGAATAAATAAAAACTTTGATCAATTAAGTGGTTGAAGAGGATGGCAGTCCAGCGCTAAACTGAAAGGGTCCCGCTGTTGCCGTTTCATTCTTGAGCCACAGAGGAGCATTGATTCTCCACGGCACCATGTCCTCATCATTACAGTCAATGCTGAGGCCAGCCCAAACCATTCTCAACAGCCACTAATGGCTTCAAGGAATTCAGCTGGACTCACGATGGAATTGTAATAAGCAGATTTTATGAATTTTGCAGCATGGGGACTAGAGAAGGGCGAATGTTGCAGGTCATCTGTAGAACACAGTGAACGCATTAACAAAACAATTCCCTCTCATTATTTCGAATTATCTCTTTTCACAATGCTGAATGGAGATTGAGGTGCTAGGGAGGTCAGCTTATCTGATGAAATAAGTTGCAATGGTAGGGTTTGTAACCAGACTGGCCCAATATCTCGGCTGCCTAACAAGCCTGTTTCACCAACTAACTAACAAACTAAATAATTACATGGCATTTGAGTTCTAGCAGACTAAAATAATTTTTTTTTTTGTTTGTTTGTTTTATTTGTGTTTATCCTCAGCCCTTTATCTGTTCTGAAGGCACACCTTTTATCTCCCAGGCATAGGACTTCAACTCACTGGGGTTCTGTCTTTGGTTTTGGCCTCAAAACAGTGTTACTCAGAGAGTATTCCCACAGGAGCTGTGCACACAAAGAGAAGAAAGTTGTTGCAGAACAGCACTTTGCTTTGAGATCAGATGGGTTTCTTGTGGTCACCGTGTTGTGTACTTCTCTGACCTTGATTTAGTTGTTTTTTTTTTGCAGACAACAGCTTTCGCAAATTCTTCCCTTAGAGATCAGTACATACTTGTTTATACGGGGTGTTAGCTACAGTTTAGCATACCTTTTATCCTTCAGTTATAAACCGAACGAATAAGCGAGGCATTTCTAGGTCTCATCCAGAACAGGATTCCTGAATAGTCTATGATCTTTTTGTGATTGCCTGGTAGTTTAAAAAATACACTTGAAATATAAAAGGGACTTCCATCGTATAGACAGATAACTGCCTCCAAATACAACATGGCTTACATTTTCATTTTCATTTCATTTCATTTTCATTACATTTTCACATTACCTTTAGATAATATGAATATATTTTTAAATAGAATCTGATACATTTCCTAAAGCCCTTTCTTTGCCAATGTGGATAGCTACGGGATGTAAATTTGTATAGATATGTTTAGATTACAGTTTTCTATTGTATATATTAAGATCTAATGTTAAGCTTGTCACTGTTTTCTGTGTGTGATGCTGCTGCTGGCTAGTAATTTTCAAGTTCTAGGATCAATAAAGTGCATCTTAGCTTATCTTTAAAACTGTTGGGTATATATTCTGCATTGTGAGTTTAAGGAAGACAAGTCAGACAATATAATTCAAATGCTGAAGAGAACCATGAGTTGTTGTTGTCACAGTAAAAAAGGCTGCCGTTTTTACAGCCCTGTATCCATTTTTGCACAATCCACATTTCCCCCCTTTCCCTTCTGTAAAGCTTGTCTCTGTCTGCCTGTCTTAGTTTTTGTTGCACGATCTTTTTACAAGGTGGGCTGCTCGATTTGGAACAACGAATCCTCTCCACAAAAGCTAGGCAGAATGAAAAAGCCGTTGCAGTAAAACTTTTTCATATAAATCAACTAAGGTTTCTCCCTTCAGGCTAACTCACACATGTCCTACCCTCAGACCCCCACTACTCCAGCTAATTAAATTTAAGAAGGTCAGAATACTTGTTGTAATTTAGGTTGCCCAAATCTAATTTCTTGGGATGGGTTAAAATAAGTAGATGACTGCATGTCATTCAGTAAGAGGTATGTACAAAGACTGATATTATTCTGTAACCTTTATTCTCTGAGTGCGTGACATTACTGTCTTCATGATGGGGATTTTTATGATCTTGGAAAGTACCGGCTCACCAGACTGAATCCTGTACAGCCTTCAGGTAGGACACTGTGTGAGGATAAGCCGAACGGCAACTTCTCTTTTTCTGTGCCAACTCTTGGACATTTTTAGCAACGCAAGCAAAAGAGCAAGACTCCAAGTATGACATAGCCAGGTGAAAGTAAAGAGGAGCAGTATCGTTCTGAGCTGCCAGCAAGCTAAGTCTTATCTTTGGACAAAACTGACAAATATAAAATCCTTTTTTTTCCTCATTTTTTTAGACCAGCTGGTTGCACGTAAATACTATCAATACTGAAGGAAACTGTAGAAAATGTTGCAAAAACAAAGTATTGTATATATTTAAGCAAGCATGGGTACAAATCTAAATGTTTGGTAACAATGTAAAACATTGGCAACAAAGATAAATGTAAAATACTGGCAATTTAGTCCTTAACAAAAAAATACATCAGGGAAGTTAAAGCAACATTAACAGATAAGATAAATAAAGAATTTTACAGAAAGCCAACGTCAAAGGTTTGCAAGGTTGCAAGTCTCCAAAAGCTAACATCAATGAGGCTTTGCAAGGAACCCCAGGGGTTTGATTACTCAGTTTAGTTATGTTTTCCCTCGTGTCTGGCCATTTTCATGTTCCTCTTTACAATCTGTTATCCTCCTGGCCCTGCCAGTTCATTCTCCTCTCTCGCCTTCAGCCTAATTGCCTTCACTCAGTTCACCTATGTTCATTTGCTTCCTTCCATCTCCTCCCCTATAAGTTCAGCCAGTTCTGTCACAATCTTTGTTAGGTCTTCCGTCTATCTCTCCAGTTCTGGGCTTGTTTGCCGTGTTCCTGGTTCATGTGCCCGGTCATTCCTGTAAGCCTAGCTTTTTCATTAATATCATCTTCACTATTCATCTTGTGCCTCCTGAGCTTTTGTCTGGACTTTGGTTTAACCTCAGCACTCATCAACCTCACAGGCTTTGGTTTCATCAACCTAACAGGCTTTGGTCTAATAAGGGGTCATAATTTGTCACATTTGTTAAGAAACCACATTAAATGGAAAACACAATATGATATAAAACCTTTCCAGAAAAAAATAACACAATTAAATTGCATTATATGTGAAATTTGAGCCGTTTTTGACATAACATCAATGGTTGGATACAAATTAATTGACCTGGAGTCACTTCAGGGATAATGGCAATAAAAGACAGCAACTTAGAAATTATTCTGATAACCAAACACTAACTTAATAATTTAAACATCAGCAAATTATAAACCATATCTATAAAAATAGCACAAACCAATGAAACAGTAGTTACATGCATGACCAAACAGATGTGAATTTACACTACATTAAAAAGATAATTTTCCCACTCGATCTTAATGTCTGTAAGGCAGCTTCTGAGGGTTGGGGGTTAATAACTGAAAGCAGTTTCACTGTATGGTCCCACAGTAGTTAAGTAAGTTAAAAGTGAAGGACCAGATGGCCTTTGGGGGCTTCAAGATTCAGAAATTGCAAACATTTATCATCAACAGACGGGTGCAAACATGGCTCAATATTGCCTTATAAAATATTAAAGATAACTTAAAATCAGCTGTTGGAAATCTAACGCAGTAAAAAAATAAATAAACACACTTTAAAGTTGCTCATTGCGTATGTTTGTTTTCTGGATGTTTAAATGTGCATTATCCTCCAAAATAAATGGCTCTGTAGTCTAGGAAAAGAGAGTACAGCTACAATCTGTGTTACACTGGTACAGAAACACAGAAACGGATCTGCTGTGGGTCCACAATAGGATACTGTGTCAGTATCTCATTTTTCATCTAGTTGGGGTGAAAACAAAACACTACTGCCCAACCCTAACAAGGTAAAAAAAAAATCTAAACAGAACAAAAACAATATTATGCAACTGCTTAAAATGGCTGCATTTTTTATTTACATGCCTCTGCTGACCTCCCTATGGTTAACATTTAAAGAAAGACATGATCTTTTCTGCATACATACCCAGAGATATTGGGTGAATATCTGGCACTGCATTTGTACTGCCTATGAAGTATTTGCCTCTCTGTGTCAACTTCAAAAATATGCTTTGTACTGGCCTTAACATTTTCAGCGAAAGGGACTAAAAAGTGTCAATAGCAAGTTTTTATGTGGCGGACCAGGAGTCTGTTTTGCAGTTTGTTGTAATATCCTGGTTTCAGAGACCGAGAACTAGACTTTTTCAAATGATACAATGCTTTCTTTTTAAACCCTGTACACAAGCCATGAAATAAAATCAAAGTCCAAAGTTGTTTCAAGGTTGCTTATGCCTTGGCATCAAGTGAGTATTGATGTATTTACTTTAGAGGTCAATTTGCCTTTCTGTGAAATAGAACAAGTACAAAACAGGTTTCTTTCATTCTGGTAAAGCGCTTTAAAAAGGCATTTTTGGTGAAAAAAAGTTCTTAAAATGAATAATTTACTACCTGTAACCAACAGTTTTGATTATAAATTCCCGCAATTTTTCTACAATTCTCTAATCTTTATGAAATAAACAAAAGTACATATTTTTTGATGCCATGAAAATGGTTGGTATACATCTTGATATTAAAAAAGTGTGTTATAGTGTAGTTAAAAGTTTATTTTAACATATTTATTATACTGTATCATTAAAAGAAAAACATTTTTACTCATGTCTGATTTGCCTGCAAAAGAGTTTCTCCTGTTAAGGTTCTTGTCTGCCCTCTGTATAGAACATTTCTGTCAAATTATGTGAAAACAATAAAATGGCAGAAAACATTTTTTGCTATTGAAAGCACTTCTTATATTCTGTGGCTTCTCTTATCAGATACTAGTAGTCACCGCTGGGTGCCGAGCGAGAGGTGTAAACCCTCATGGTTCAGACAAAAGTCTAACCATCAGACACTGATAGTCAATTAAATTTTCATCGGCTGGTTAAAAAAGAGTCATGAATTTGTGTCTGTCAGCACGCTGAATTCTCTCTGAGAATGCTTATGTTTATGCAAAAAAAAGTATTACAGCTTACAGAGGGAAAGTGCACGCTTGTTTGTCAGCACTTTATAACAACTTGTACTTCATGTTGGACAGTTGAGACACATTCTTGCATTTCCTTATTTATATATTCAGCTCCTACAATAGAATAAATTACTGAGGGGCCCAGAAATCAACACCCTCTCATGAAGGCATTTTTCTGGCTGAACTTCGGGAACTTTGATACTTTTAGGGTCGTTAACGTTGGCATTTTATGGTAAAAAGGCTTTCTCTGATATACATCCCTATTTTTTAAAAGTGTGCATGAGTTAGAGGCGATCTGATGGATAGCAGGGCAAAACCGTTTTTAGTTCACACCCACCGATCAAAGCAGCGAGTCAATATTTATGAGCCACGACAGCACGTCTGGTATTGTTTTCACCTTATGAGTGTGTGAAAGTGTGTGTGTATCCGTGTGTTATTGTGTCATTTTGCAAAGCATGGCTGCAAGTCTGAATGCACGGTTGAACAAAAGCATCCCTATATGTTTAGATGGATGGCATGCTTGCTGCTGTGCATTCAGATGTTACACTCTATTGTTTATCATCCTTTCTTTCTGTCTCCATAATGTGTCTGTATTAAAGCATGAGGTTTTATATTTATAGTTTGACCATTGAAAAAAAAAAAAAATATGCGTTGTGTTTTTCACCACTCATGATTTTTCTTGTTGGTGGGTCATACCCCTATCACACTATTGTGCATCTGGCTCATGTTTCGATACCATAGTTATGCTTTTAATGGACAGCTCTAAGTAAATATAATTCGAGCAGTGCTTTCTTTTCCATTTGACACTCAGTGCCTTTGATCGCTATCAAAGGCACTGAGTGTTTTTGGACATTATCAGCATGAGCCATGACAACTCTGAGATGCCATTTATGCTGCATCCATGTAGGTGTTAAGAGCTACTGAAAAATTGCAGCCATTATCCAGTTTTAATTTCACTTTATCTAATGCTACGCTATGCAGATGCTCTGTATGTGCTGATGAAGAATCAACTCGGCTCAGGATACTAAATGGTCAGACCTACTCCAGCTGACATATTGTGACCTACTTTCTCATTAAAGCTGACAATTACTTTATTTGACCACTTGGGGGCAGTCAGAGAATGTGTGCAGAGCATTGGACCTTCATCTCTTGATCATTAAGTAACAAAATAAAAATAGGAAGATATGGTGATGTCACTGCAAAAATAATGTAACCAATCCTGACTAGTTGAACACTGTGAATTTTACACTCTTTAACCCAATACACACACCATACAAAACAGGTGCATCAAAAACAGCACATATCCTCCTCAGATAGGACAAGAGGCTTGACATTTCACAAAATGCAGTTAATTTCTTGATGTTTAAATTCACTTATTTTTACATAGGCCAACATGCAGTGGCTCTCAAAAGTATGCCCACCCCTGTGAAAATGTCATGTTTATTAATATAAAAAAAGCATCAACAGGCCTTAAAAACCTTCTGCTCTTATACTGGTTTATATATTCTTTACCAGAAAAAAAGCTTTTCTTGATATCAACTCATTAGCATATTTTAGCTAAATGAATATGTTAATCATATAGTACTTGTTGAAAACAAAAGTGGCATTACAAAGATTGGCATTTCTCAAAACTTGAAGAAAAGACAAGAGTGAAAATTGTAGGTAATAATCCAAACTAACAAAACTGGTGGAGTTGTAGGAATGTGCTGGTTATGTTCTACATATGACAACAATCTCTTGTGTTGTTTGTGCATCTTGCCTAAATAGGGTTGGCAGACAGTGTTCTTTCCATCCAAAGAAAACATTTAGACCTGGCTAAAAGTCTCCCAAAACGTTGTGATAGAATGTGAAATGAGCCTGTTGAAATGAGATTTATGTATTTTTCTGCTTTAAAGATGAAGAAGGATTATGTGGTTTTAACATCACAGTGAAATCAAGTATAAATTTAAATTTACAAATGCATAACTTTTTGAGAAAAAAGTAAAATTTTAGAATGGCCTAGCCAGAGTCAAGAACTAAATCTGACAAAAAAAACTTTGGTCACCATAAAAAGGCTCTGTACAAAAAGTGTGTTCTTCAAATTTAAAAAAACAAAATTGGAGAACGTTTGGAAGGTAGAGGGGGCAAAGAAGACCTAGGCCTTGACCTTCAAAGATTCTAAATAAGGAGCGTTAAATTGCGTGGGCAAAAAAAAAAAAAAATGCATGTGCAATAAGTGGGTGCAATAGAGGAATTTTTGAAAGAGGGTAAAAAAATTCCCTCTTGCCACAAGGTAAATGGTAAATGACTTGTACTTGTATAGCGCTTTAACTAGTCTTGACAACCTCCAAAGCACTTCACACTACAGTTTAGTCATTCACCCATTCACACATTCACAAGGTAGAAATGTGCAATTCAGGCTCAACCCCCCAGTAATGTTCCTTTACAGGCTCCCTTATGGCTGGTCTCGGTTGGTGGTTAATATTCAATTTTGTTTGTGTATAAGCATGCCACAAGTTCTGTCATGGTGTTTTTCATTTTGGTTTAAGTGCATAAAGATTGTTTGCTTCTCACTGTATTGATCTGTCCAAGGCAGACATCTTTTTCCCCACTAATTATTCTACTATTGTTATTTCTTCATTGTTATATGTTCACATGAACAGTCTCTCTCTCCATTGTCTTTCATTGTACCAATGCCTCCTTTGTGGCCACAACCACAGAAATTTGTGCGTACAAGTTTGCACCTGACGTTCAAACATACTAAATATAGATGGAAATACTGAGCCCACAATCAGTTTCATAAATCACTTTGCGGGTGCTAAGTATTGACATTTGCGTATTCTCTTCCCATGATTTGTTCATCAGCATATAATTTGCATATTCATGAAGGCCCACGTGCAAAATAGTTTATGCTCACTGTTCCCCTCATTTGACACATGCAAATCGCTTTGCACATGGTTTAAAGATCAGCTTTGTTCACGCTAATTAGTTTGCATGTGTTTTTATACATGCAAACCTTTTGAAGATCAGACCCAGAATGTTCAAATTCAACAAAAAGGTTCCTTTAGATTAGATATTTTAGTTTATCGGGTTGTACAGTCATGCAATTGGGTATGCTCATTTTTTTATTATTATAATTATTTATATTATTCTCTTTCTGCCCGATTTGTGTTGTCGATAGAATTGTGCAGAACAAATGTCACGCTATGTAGAAAAAACATGGCGTGTTAACAGACACTGAAGATGGCAAGATGAGAAACAGTTGGACAGCAGCATGAATCACTGGAGATGAATCCTCATTTGTCAACATTAGTTATGTCGAGTAATGAATTGTCTCACACACTTATCAAATGGGAAGAGCAGATGTTAAATATTGAAACTATATTTCATTATGTAGAATTAGAATAAATAATTCTAATGTAGTCTATAGGTTTTTTAGTGCATCAAGTGAAATTTAAATATACCACTTTCTAACTACACCCCAAACTATGATATACATGATATGGGTGATATACATCACTGTAATAAGAAAGACCTTTGGCGTAGTTACTTTTAAACAATGACATTTAATAAGATTATGCAAAGTAACATTTGAGATAAAGCATTATTTGTCTTTGAAGCTTCTTTAAACTATTAAATGTTCAAACTAAAGGGATGTTTTTCTACATTACAGATACACATCTCGGTATTCATTCTCCCAGGTTTAAATGTCAAAAATATCTCATTTACCATAATTAAAACATTTTCCGTTTATCAAAGGAGCATCTGCCAGCTTCATTGCAATGAACCTTCTCTCCATGAATATGTAAATCAATGTTGAACCTGAATCTGCGTAAAGCTGCAGGCCAAAACCAGCCAATGATAAAACCCTAAGATATGAGAAATAACATTACAGAGGATTCAAATGAGTCATCAGTACGACCACCTAAGATAATCCACAATTAATAACACAAAGACATCAGATGTTATCTGCTCTGGTCAATCCCTAATGGCAGGGAATTAGATGAAGTCAAGTGTGTCAACAACATTAATGGTCCAGATTATCTCCCTAGGCTGATGTAGCTCGGAGAAAAGCTCAAGTCAGCCAGCTCAGTGGTTCCTGTCAGTGTCACCTTGTTTTACTGCTTGGGAACGGCGGTTGGATTTTGAGGATATGAAACTGCTCGGAGAAAAATGAAACTGATTTAATGGGTCAGCAGTGCTTTAGATTGAGCAGAGTATCGTCACGGATTGGGTGACAGGTTCAGGAATCATGATATTTATTCTGGGAATAAAGTCAAAGCATGTGGTTTAAGAACATAATGTGTTATGGCTTTATTTGTGTAATACAATCTTTGCACCACAGTTCAGATTTAAATGATGCCTAAAGCTTCTTTTAAAACTTTGATCTCTTTTTATATCTTCAGAGTGTATGCTTAGAATCACTGGACAGGGAAAACAGCTAGCTGTATAACAGAGGTTCGCTTGATATTTCTGTATCGATTCTGCTTTAGACTTAAGACAAATTTCTCATGCCCTAAAGGTAACAAGAGAATATAAAAGTAAAAGAACTCAAGGATCCAAGTTTTCAATGCCTTTGGGAAGATAATAAGTTTGGTTGGAGTTTAAAGAGGCTGTTAGATGGAACGTTAGACGTGATTTTGCCATCAACCTTTCACTTGTTCCACCATCTGCTATCACAGTAAAATCTAAAAGCTGCTACTCTCCTGTGCTGTCTCTGCTCTCTGCCATATAGTAATTTATTTTATGACGTCCAGCAATATTATCCATGAAATGGAAGCCCAGAGAGGAAAAAAGAGATTAAACGTAGAACAGCTGTACCTACTTCTAGTCTTCTCTCTTTCTAAATTTGGTTTATTTAAGACATTTATTGTAATTATGTGTATGTGTTACTTTAACAGATATGAAATGACAGTGTGGAGCAAAATAAGTTTTATAATTCAGAGAAAATGTAGAAAACATAAACCCTGTTGCTAGATGTGACATTATCTTCTAAGAGTTGTGATTAGTTGATGGTACAAGAAATAAAAACACAAATGCACTCCTAGTGCTCAAAATACAAAAAAATAACAGATTAGACTGTATTAAGAAATGTTTGACATGATGATGAAATTTATTAATAAAATGTATTAAATAAAAATGTTTGAACGCAGATTATTTACACCCTCATCATTATTTTGATTTTCTTATTGGTAACTTTACATGCCAGCTATTTTACTATGTTATCTATTTGATATTAGTGTGCACTCACTTGTCAGCATTTTACTGGCATTGCCTGCTTGTATAAAGTGGTTGGATTTGGCGAATCGACTGACATGAAATGGAGAAAAAAGATGGAAAGACGGATCGGCAACAACTCTGTCCCACAGCTCTGGGAGGAGAATAGAGGAGTGTTAAATTTGTCCCTGGATCACAGTGCAAATAGGCAGACTTTTAAGTGTATTGCCGCAGACAACTGCACCTTTTTCTCTGCTTTTATGCACCAGCCTGGAAGGGGAGAAGCGATCCGTGCAGCAATCAAGCAAGGATATCGCATCACACAAACAAATTTATAGATGGCAATTTAGGCTACTGACATTGTCATGCAATGCAGAAAATACTTTGTCACATCTTTTATATATATATATATATATATATATATATATATATATATATATATATATATATATATTCTTTGTACATTTCTTCACTTTTTATTCATGATTATCTAACATTTTTCTATTTTTCATCCTTAATAAAATTACGTTACTAGAGCTGCGCCTTTAACTCACCTGGCCACTGAAACTAATTAATTTCCTCTTTTGGAGGATGATAAAGTTTATCTTATCTACGTATCAATAATTGTCTGATTGTTAAAGACGTTTATCTGCTCATTTCCTCCACTGTAAAGGTAGAGGAAATCTTCCCTGCTTAATACACTCTTAGGCTTGCTAAAAATCCTCCACACTACTCCTAACATTTTGATCTCTGAAGGCCTAAGATGCTTTGTGAATAACTTTTATCTTACTGAAGTAAAATTCTAAGAAAAATCTTGGAATTTGTGAAATTCTAAGATTTTTCCTAAAATTATGTCACTAAGAGCTACTTTTAGTCTTTTTTAGATTATTTGTGAATACGGGCACAGATCCTTACCCTAAAAGAATTGCTGAATTCTTGCTTGCTTTTTTTTTTCTGGAGGTCTATGACCTTGTCCCCAATGTGTTTTATTGGGGGTACTGCGTAAGTATGGGGTATTTGTGTGGCTTCTGAGAACATTCACAAAGCTGGGCCTGTTCCCAGTGCGCATTGGACTGACCAGGAGTGGCCGTTGGATATGGTCCTGTTTTTGGCGTTCATTGACAAGATCCCAAGGAATAGTCATAGAGAGGATAGTGGCTGGTTTGGGGACCTCAGGATCTCATCTTTGCTTTTTTGCAGTTGATATGGTTCTGTTGACATTTTCAGACCATGACCTGCACTTGAGAAGTTTACTGCTGAGTGTGAAGTGGCTGGGTTGCGAGTCAGCTTCTCTAAGTCATGATCGAAAGAATGAGATACTGTATACAAACGGTTAAAATTATCTTCCTTCAGAGGGTGGCTGGGCTCAGCCTTAGAGATAGGTTGAGAAGCTCTGTCATCAGGGGAAGCTCAAATAGAGCCACTGCTTTTCTGCAAAAGGATTCAGTTAAGGTGGTTTGGATATCTGATTAGAATGCCCCCTGAGCACATCTCACTGGGAAGAGGCCCTGGGGAAGACCCAGAACTCACTGGAGGGACTATGGCTGTGTCTCATTCCGCCTACTTCTACACTTCGAACACTTAGTTTTAAGTAGGTAGTGTAGATAACACAAAAAGTCAGTGCACTGAAAGTACCCGGATGACCCCCTAAAAACGGGCACAAAATGCAGTGTGTAACGATGGACCCTACTCGCACTAAACGGACGCCATCTTGACTACAAAGCGGAAAGGGAGGGGCTAAGGACGTCGGGAAGATGTTCCCATTTTGAAAATAATGGCGGACAATTCAGCCGAGACAGCCGGAGCTGCGACACCGCAATCATATAAATGTAAGTAATGGTGGTTACACGAGGCATTGTACTCGATAGGTGTTTGTAAAATACACGAACATACCTCATGTTCAGCCAATATTTGGATGATCCTGCGTTGACGTCGGAGGCGATGTAATTTCAACATGCTGTGAATGTAAACGATTGTTGTTTTTATAAAAAAAAACGCCGGCATATATTTTTTGGCGGTCTGAAAAATTCGCGGTCACGTGTGTTGCGTTCGTCACGTCATCCCGTCATTTCCGGTAAGTGTTTTAACATAAGTGTTCCTTTTGGAACACTACTAATGGTCGAAAGTGGGCACTACGGCAGTAAGTGGTCAGTGCACATCAGCAGTGCACTGACGGAAGTAGGCGGAATGAGACACAGACTATATATTCCGTCTGACCTGGGAATGTCCCTACAACCTGATTTCAGATAAGCGGAAAACAATGGATGGAAGTATGGATGATTATTTTAATAGCGTATTCACAGGTCTGCCTAAAAAGTCGAACAGACAGCCGCAGCTGATACAGAATGGTCTTCATTAAAACTAAGAAAGTAGAGCACATCAACCTGGTTCTAAAGTCCTTACACTGGTTCCCTGTATCTCAGAGAATAGACTTAAAATACTTTTCTTAGGTTATAAATCACTAAATGGCTTGCTATCAAAATACATTAAAGATTGGTTGTTTTTGTATCAAGTTTCCATACCACTCAGGTTAAGTCTACTCTGCATTCCCAGTTAGAACCAAAAATGGATAAGCAGCATTTAGTTTTATGCTCTACTCATCCAGAACAAGCTCACAGAAAAACTGCAAAAATGCTTTTAAAGAAGGTTAAAACCCCATTTGTTTACAGTTACCTTTGAATCTTCTATTTAAAATTTTAACTGAAACATCATTAATTTCAGTCTGTTGTACAACTTTTCTTTCCTTTCCTTTGCCATTCTCTGGATGGTTGGCCCTCTCTACAACCTTCAAACTTAGTATTTTCTTTGGTCATAACTTTATTTCCTTTCTGCAATGGGAACATAGTATTTGCTGATTGAATGTTACTCCTTTATCCAACAAAAGCTACTTATAGGCTACACATTTTTTGGAATATAAATTTGTCAGCTGTACTTGATAAATATATCTCAGCTCTCTCAGAGAAGCCATTTGGAAATCCTTGTGTCACTTTGGTGTCAACTTTGCTTTAATTGGCTTAAAACTTCAGTGTTATTACATTTTGTTTTATTCATTTCAGAAAGCAATCACAATGAATTCTCAACAGTTCTGCAGACCCCCTGAGTCATTAAGGCCAAATGGTGCCAACCACAGACATCTTCTTTATGCTGCATGTACAGTCCACATTGTTTCTTCAAAACTTTGGAATAATTGTACGTGTGCCGCAGTTATCACAGTCTTCCTCCTCAGAGATACTTAATGCCTAAATCTCTTTCTAACTGGCATGGAATCACGTAATTGCCTGTGGTCCATTTGCTCACCCGCGTGTGTGTCCTCTCACTAACAGCAGATTTTAATGAATCACTTTTACAGTGATTAGAGCTCCTGGCTATGGGGAGGTCAGTAAAGGAGGGAACGACTCTGACCACTATAAGGCGGCCCAGCATGGATGTCTGTATTCTGTGTGGTGTGAGCTCAGTATGACAAGCTTAATGAAAATGTTTTCTTTTTCATACAAGATACTACTTTCTTTGCTCTGTCGCTGAAACTCTCTCTCTCTTTTTTTAATAACAGACAATACAATCTTTTTTGTGTGCATGGGCCCTCTCTCTGATTTATGACCCTGTTTTTCGTGTGTTTTCTGCAGTTAATTGAAGTTCCCACCTTTCTATAATTATACTTACAATCTCAAGCCAGCATCCATGGAAATGTGTTCCAAGAAGGTGGAAATGCATAGAAATTATGAATATTCAAATGATGTTCTCTTGTGTCTTATTGTTGTTGCATTGTACTGCCTTGGAAAAAAATGTTAAAGGGGTTCAAAAGCCCAACATTTATAGACCAGTTCACGCGTGACGTCACGAGCTACATCCGCGCTACATCCGCTGGTTTTAGTCGGCGTTTTGCTCACACGCATCTTTTCGGCTCTGAGCACAAGCTGAGATGAAGACTTTGTGATGGCCATTTTAAAACTTTGCCTATCTTGTCCTTGAGCCACATTCTAACTAGCCTGGTGGTTTAATTGGGGTTATTACACATTTCCAAGACTCATTTGTTCCAAAGCTTTATCTTCTAGGCTGCTATGTTGAAATGGTGCTTCAACATTTCCTTGTAACTTTTATTTTACTTTCCTCAGACCACAGGACATGTTCAGAAAATCAACGTTGTTGTCCCTGTGTGCATTTGCATTCTGTAATCTGCCTTTTAATGTTGCTTTTGGAGTAATGGCTTGATCTTCTCTGAGTCACAGTTCAGCCAATGTTGGTACAGGACTTGTTTCGCTGTGGTACATACCGTCTTCCCAAATTCAGTCAGACTCTTGACAAGGTGTTTAGGTTTTGTTCTTGGGTCAAAATACACATTTCAAAACAAAACACATTTGTCTCAAGGACTCAGAGCCTGTCACCTTTCTGAATAATATAATAATAATGGTATGGATATTGGATATGTGGATATTCCCTTGGTGTTTATATTCAGTTGAAATTGCTTGAACACATGAAACGGCACCTTTGGGCATTTAGGAATTGTACCCAAGAATGAAGCAGACTTGTGGAGGTCTATAATTCTCTTCCTGGTAGCTTGGATGTTATCACACAAGGAAGAAGAGTGTGTGTAGTGTTGCCCTGAAATCCACAGGTGTGCCGCCAATTAAAATGCAGGCAATTAACCTTTCAGAGGCTTGCAAATCCAGTAGATCAATGGTTTAAAGGTATCATAATCTTAATATGGGATGTGTAGACTTTAGTTTAATTAATAAACATTTCTGTAAAAAGGTCTCTTGATATTCTGGCATTTAGCAAATGGCAATAGCTCCAGTAGTCCAATCTGACCTAAAACAACGTATTGTTTGAATTCATTTTTTGGTAAATTTTTCTGTGCTAGGGGTTAGGTTTAGGACTAAGGTCTCAATTGGGTTTAGAGCTCTAGTTAGGGTTAGGTAAGGTCTGCAGGTCTGTGTCTCTCTGTGTGTGTGTGTACTGGTACTTGCAGGTGAGTGAGAAATCTTTGTCTCATTTTACTTGTAAAATGAAGATTTTGATATAAAGCGTGGACCTTTTTTTGGTACTCACGTTTTCTGGGCTAGGGGTTTGGTTTAGTACTACGGTGTGAATTAGGGTTAGGTCAGGGTCAGGGTGAGGTATATACTGGTTAAGGTTAGGGTCAGGGTGAAGCCATAGAAAGGGTTGAAAATTAATGGAAGTCAAGCCACTGTGCACACTTTATATTTTAAACAAGGATGTTTGTGTGTATGTGAGAACCAAACATGGCATTTTACATGAACTAAATTCTAAATATATAATGTTATTTTTCTATTTATATCTTGAGCACATATTTTCTTTACTCAAGAATTTCATCTTTGTCCTATTGAGTGCATTCATTTCACAAAGCACCAATTTCTTTGAAAAAAAGATGGTAGGGTTGACCTCCAGTTTACAAAATGTAATTCATTATCAGTTAATTGCTGCTTATATAAATGTGCAAGTGTATGGATTATCCAGTGATATTTCTAGGCCACAGTTGTATTTGGTACATGTTTTGAAACAGTTCAAATTCAAACAAACGTAATTTTTCCATCTCTAATGGTTTTACTGAACATATACAGCGATATACACAACAAATATAGTACTGCTTTCTCAACATAAAGTTTCAAATACTAACAAACTAAGCCAGGAGAAACTGATTATTGAGGTAAAATTCAGCCGACATAATAAGAACTAAAACATTGACTTGTAACAGTTACCCTTTGCTTGTATTCAGTCTTGGGCACCAAAGAAAAAGTCTAAAAACACAAAAAATGCATACATACAGCACAAATATGTTCACTGGCTTCTGCTATTTCATTAAAAAAAACGCATTGCCTGAAGCCCAGTCTCTGCAGTGACAAAAAGCATAGCTCATAGGAGTGCAATGCAGAGCCAACTCTACTGATTTACCATGTCTACTTCTCTAATTCACCATGTTCTCCATGTTGGCCAGACAATCCATGTAGACAGCCTCAAACCAACCATATTGACAGGAAAGGCAAAGGCATTTGGGGGTCTGCCCAGTGCGTCTCTGGCTATGACACACCTGTCAATCAAATGGAAATACTCCAGTATGCAAGCCAGAAAGCTTTTGGGCTGGGGCCCCTTGCCAAATGGATCCATGACTATGTTTTCTTTGTTGCCATTGCAGCCTAAATCTCAAATTACTGATACAACTCGTTAGCACTTTGTCTTGTGTAATGTGCCATGATTATTTAGTCACTGCGAAAGAGAAGCAACTTTTAAATTTATGTTAATTTTAATTTAGATTTTTTTTTTTATACTGTCAAAAATGAATATGTATGAAGAAACCAAAGCATTGCTAGAGCTTTTTTAATTCATATTTGGTTTTGTATAAATTACTTTTTTCGTTGTTTTTTAAAATTATCTTAATTTATTCTTACTCTTAATTTACTCTTACAAGCATATAGATAAAATACAAAAATAGGAGCTGGCACTGTATTTATTTATATACATATTATTCCATATTAAGCTGCTTGATATAGCACAAAAATCAATTCACACTAACTTAGATAGTAATTAAAAGTATCCTTAAGATGGGGATCTTATTTTAATTTGGCTCAGTGATCCTTTTTTAAATATAAAATGCAATGCAATATACACATAATTAGCTCTACTGTGAATGTATGCTCTTGAAAAGTATTTGATTGCAGACATACTCCTTGAGTATAGGTTCTGAGATTTTTGTTGAAATATTCTAAATATCACATGGAAATAGAAAACAAAATTTTACATAAACCCAGTATGTTATTTCTGACATGCTACTTATTGCATATGTATATATTTGCTGTGCCATCTTGAATGATGCTGTCTCAGATGGCTGCCTCTGTACTACTTTCACTCATACTTTGTGTTTCTTCTTTGTTTGGACTTTACTCTGCTGCAATACTACAGTCACTTTCACCAAAGAGCAACTCCTAATCATTAGGCAGTCGTTTCTCAGCAGTTTTTTTTCTAGTTTCCATCAATACAGAGTTTTACGAGATTCTGGTTGGAAGTGCAGTAGCTCTCTGTGGGATTTACCAGAGACACAAACGGAGGAAATGCGCAGGTACGTTTGACAAGCTCCACCAGCTGAGACTGCGAGCTCCGCGCCCATCTATCCACCTGGGGAATGTCTGCTCTCTGGTGAACAAAATGAATGAGCTGCTCATTCTGAGCAAAAGAAACTCGATCTTCAGTGGATCTGGTGCCCTCTGCTTCACTGAAAGCTGGCTCAGTGAACACATCCTGGACAGAGCACTTTATGCTGAGCTTCCAGCTGTTTCCACCGCACTGCCGCATGGAGCTCTCAGAGGAAAAAAGGGAAGGTGGAATCTGGTTTTATATAAACAAAGGTTTGTGTACTGATGTCACTTTATTACAGAAGATATTCAGGCCCCAGAGTTTTTTTTTTTTTTTTGCAAACTGTAAATCCTTTTATTAACTGACAGAGTTCTCCTCATTTGCTCTGGCTGATGTTTACATCCCACCTCAAGTCTGTACATTAGAGGCTGAAATGCAGCTTGCTGAGCAGATAATGGTCATGGAGAAAAAACACCCAGACTCTCTTCTAATAGTTCTTGGGAATTCTAACAACACCAACCTCTCAAAAAACCAAAGCACAAAGCATTTAAAGTGTCCCACCAGACACAACCACACTGGACCACTTTAACCCAGTCTTTAAAATAATGTACACCACACAGTTCCCCATGCAGCTTTGGCACTCTATGGCCGCTGCCTGCTTCATCTCATTCCAACTTACTGCCAAAAACTAAAAACCTCTAAGCCTGTAGTTTGGACTGTTTGGAAGTGGACTGATGAGTCAAAGCATGTCATAGGCCTACTTTGACTGCACAGATTGGGATGTTTTTAAAGCTTCGGCTACTCATCAGAATGAGCTGGATGAAAATGTAACATCCTTTATTAGTTTTTCTGAGAACATGTGTATAGATTAATACTTTTTGCAAATAAAACAATAACAAAACCATGGTTCACTTCACATTTGAGTAAGCTGCATGGGACCAAAAACAGACTTACAATAGTGGAGACCAGATCCTGTGTAAGCAGGCAAGAAACAAACTGACCAATGAGATCAGGGCAGCAGAGAAAAGCTAAAGGGAGAAGCTAGAAAACTTTCTCTGGTGTAGTCATAACCATCTTGACCTTAACACACTCAAGACTGTGGAAATGATAGTGGGCTTCCAGGGAACATCCCCAGTACTCCCTCCCCTCACCGTCCTCAACAACGCAGGGTATACTGTTGATCAGTTCCTGTTCCTAGGAGATACCCTTTCTCCGGACCTGAGCTGGTCCTCACATATAGACAGTGTTCCGAAGAAAGCCCAGCAGAGACTTTACTTCCTGCGACAACTCAAGAAATACAACCAACCGCAGCAACTGATTGCCATCTTCCATATGATCATTATTCAGCCTGTGTAAAGACACAGTGGTGTTGACCATCCTTCCATCCATGACTTGTACAGGTCTAGGGTCAGGAAATTGACAGCTAACATCTCTGTTGACCCTACATATCCTAGATACAAACTATTTAGACTTTTACTTAGACACTTTCTTTCTTTCCTCAGACTGTCTGTCTGATTAACACAATGAGCATGTCACAGCCACAGAGTAGTCAGCTGCTATACTGTAAAACAAAATAATCATACTTGTACTACAACAACCTGCGTTGTTTTTCAATTATTTATATAAAAAATGTCTGTGCATGCACATTCATGTTCATACTGTTGTTTTTATTCTAATTGTGTTTCCATTATTACGTTTACATAATTATACTTAATGCCTTTTCACTATGAGCATTTAAAACCCAAGTCAAATTCCTTGTTTGTGCACACAATCTTGGGCAAAAAGCAGACTCTCATTCTGAATAAGTCATTATAAACATTCAGTAGTTTTATAAAAAATAATTTCAGATTTTAAAGATAAATAAAACTTTAATTTTAAATAGCTTTTTGGTAATTATCTTGCAAAACTAACAGCATTTTAGAAAAAGAACATCATATGTACAGTCAAACATGGTTTAGTGTGGTGCTCTAGGCCAGCATTCCTGTTTCAGGACCAGGATATGTTTGCTGTAACTGATGAATTTTACTCTTTTGCAGCGAATCCTGAATGATGGCATCTAGTAATTTGTTCATGATTTAAAGCTCACAGGTATTTGACTTATGCAGCAAAATAAAATATCCAAACACACCAGCAAGCCCATCTCTGAATGGCTCAACACAAAAGAAATCCAAGGTTTTGGAGTGGTTTAGTGAAAGGCTGATCTTGAGATAATGTAGCATGAACTTAAACATGCTCATCAATATCAACCTCTTTACGGCAGTTTTTGCCCCAGAATGTGGCACAAGAATGTGTTACATTTAGGGGGTAATTCTGTTTCTACAATGAGCAAGGCTGGTTTGGATATGTTTTTCCCCCCAGATATTTTGTGTTTACTTAGTTTATCATTGTCCGACATTAAACACACACAAGTAATGTTTAAGTCAAACAATAAAAATTGGCAAACAATTTTCAACAGCGTTGTACATCACTCATTTATTTTCGCCCATCACAAGCTCATTTACTGCAATAATTATTTTTTAGTTTATGCTTTTTTTTTACTCCTTTCAAGCACAAAAGCTGCTGAACCTATCTGTGTTTGTGTGAATGTTTGCTATTGTTTTCTTTTTAAACCTATTAAGCCTTCTAGCCAAGGATGAAAGGTTTTATTAAATGGACTACACTGACGTTTGAAGAGATTAGCTTGTTGGTCAAGCTACCGTTACATGATGACAAAACAAAAATTGTCCATGTGTCCTTCACAGACTGTTTACTCTGGTGCTAATGCTTCACCCAGCCAACAATGGCACTGAGTGAGTGCATAGCTGACAGAGAGCCTGAATGGACTTTGATTACTTAAACCTACTATAAAAGTGTAATGCACATCTTGTAATGCTATACAGACAAAGAACAAATTGATTGTGTCCTTGCATTTATACATAGCACTTGATGCTCACATCTGCTGGCTTAGTAATTGGCACTTGTGTTTTTCTATCAGCGCTCTGCAAAATAAGCACAGTGAAGGAGAGGTGAAACAGTGCCAAGCTGTACATTGTCACTCTCTACATATACACATAGGCAGAGTCTTATGGAACCTGCAAATAGGATTTTTTTTTCTTTTTACTGTGGAAGTTGTTATTTCAGTCTCCAATTAAAGAAAAATGTGATATTTTTGTCTTGTCATTATTTATATGTTCTGAGTGAACATATAAAAACCCAGATCAAAGCTTGTCTTTGATCTGAGTTTTCAATTGCCTCCAATACTCCTTGATAGTATGAGCTACATGTATTGTTTTTTATAATTAGTTGATATCTAACTGAAATATTAACAACAAGTTTCAAAAATGTATAAAGTGGCCATGTAATTTACTTTTCTGTACTGGGTCATAGAAACCTAGCAAGCCAGATTTATAAAGTGTAGCACTCTCCGTTCTCTACACAATTAATCTGAGCCTGTTCCCATTAAATCTGTTCGGTGAAAGGAGGGACATTCAGCAGAACTTTCCAAGCTGATTGGGCAAAGCAACACCTAGGGCCTGCCTACCAGTTTTAGCCAATCCCAGTATCAAATGAAAATGTTGTAAGAAGCAGGCGCCATGAGAAACCACAACTAGTTATGCATGTCATGGTGCGCTTATTTGGATAAGCGCACCATGACAGTCGGGATTCTGACAGAACAGATGTCATAGCAGCAGCTCCGTGTGCGTCTTCCTGCTCTGCACAATCACAGTTGAATGTCCCGCCGTGAACCATAATACTGCAACATGATTGGCTATCCCAGTTTGGGTCAGTATAGGCGGAAGCAGGAAAGATGTGTTCCCCCTTGCTCCATGTTGGGAAGCTATGTCTTGGATCTCTAGTTGTGGATGTTGTTAGCTGTCTCGCTGTTAGTCTAGACTGTGGGTATCGAAGTAACCATGGCCGTTTCTCAATAAGCGTTCTTGAGCGTTCTTGTGTGCTCGTGTGCTCGTGACACGTCATCAGCCTCAGCCCGAGCACTGTTCCAATACTGAGAACGCCAAATCGAGAACGCGCCGAATTCCCCGGATGTTGTTCTCGCCCCGCCCTCTTTATCGAGCATGCATCAGAGCAGACTTGTGCGTTCTTCAGACTGACCGCTTTCCCAGAATGCACCGCGGCAAGATAATTTTTAGGCTTTTTAGAAATTAAAAATGTTGTTTTAAAAAAAAATGTCAATAAGATTTATTGTGGTGTAGTATATAAATAGTTTTGAATGTTAAAGAAATGCTAAAGAACTGTGCGTCTCATGACGTCACAAGTACGCTTCTGTTCCAATACACCATACGTGCTGCGTGCTCGCGTTCTTGTCAAGTCCGATCTTCCTGTGTTCTCGCCAAGACCGGACTTGACGAGAACGCGAGTCCGTACTCGCGTTCTCGTGAATTGAGAAACGGCCCATGTCTCCCACAGTGTAACCCACTAGGGTTACTGGAGTAGAAGCATTACATATATATATATATATATATATATATATATATATATATATATATATATATATATATACACAACTAGAGATCCAAGACATAGCTTCCCAACATCGAGCACATATATATATATATGTGTGCTGCAGATAAATATATATATCCATCCATCCATTTTCCATCACGCTTGTCCCTTGTGGGGTCGCGAAGGGGTGCTGGTGCCTATCTCCAGCATTCGATATATACATATACAGTATGCTGCAGATATATATTTGTGTGTGTGTAAATAAATGAGTGTTAGACTTCTGAATGAATGGAACGGAGAGTTCTGTTATTTTTGTATCTCAGGGAGAAAGTGTCCTTATAGTGTTTGTTTTCTTTTTTTTTTGTGTGTCCTTATAATGCTGCAGCTAGATTAGTAGTGGAGGTACATTATTTTCATATAGTCATTGTGAAACGAAGATGAACAGATTGTTATCATTGTATTTACAGCTCATAATCCACCAAACTCACTGGCTAATAATCAAGCATATCTTTTCACAGTAAAACCTGCACATCAGTTTCAGTCTATAGTTCACATACTGTACCGGCTTCCATTCACACTCTAATACATAAGATAAAAACTGTTACCAATACTAGAGTCTGTGACCAGGAGTCTAAGTCAAGTCTCAGATCTTTAGGGCACAAGTGTAAGAAGAGTCTGAAGTCTTTTATGTTTGCAACTTAAGTGCTACATGAGCTGAAGTCTCAAACTTAAATTGCCATCCCTGCTGCATGTACTGTTGCACACCTATAGCTAAGACCCCTCCTGATAGGAATGACAGAATTGAGAAAAAAAATTCTAAGACTTTAAAATCATAGAGAAATGTTTCATGACTCACAAAGATAACCCTCACTCTCACATCGCACATAGACAAATGCATTCATGGCTCCATTCACACGTAGCTTCTCTTTATTATGATGAAAGGAGGAGCAATATGTCCAAGAAAGGTCTGTAGCATGCTATTGCACTCATTACTTCAATTACCTGGAGTGGCCTGGAGTCATGATGAAGATTAACAATAAAGCAATATAGAGTTAATTTGGTCATCATGACATTTTAAAAAATGCAAATAAGATTATGGGTAAAAATGTGTTTTTGCACATCCAGCCGCATGGAGTCATTTAAACATCTGCAGCGTCATGTGCAAATCCCCAGATGAGTGTTTTTGATCAATGATCTGGCTTTTTTGAATATGGGTAAGTATGCACAAATACTCACTTCAAGCAATGGATGCATGAAATACCTTAGCATCATAGTATGGCTACAGCTAATACCAGCAAAAACAGCATATCTAAATGTAAGCAAAGTTAGGATTGTGTCGGTGTGTGATGATTTCTTAGTGATCTATTTTAGGTTTTTCTGACTGTTCATCTTTATCCACTTTCTCTACCACAAAGCACTGTAAGTGGCTCTACTGACTAGCTCGTATCAATCTTAAGTGTTGACAATTAACTGAAATAAACGGTACTCATTAAATCTTACTGCCCAATTTCCCAATGTGCTACATTTACAAGTCTCATAGACTGTTCTCTGTGAGAACACACATAGTAAAAATTAACTTTTCCCCAGATCTGCTTTTAAGCTGGAGGCATTTTCTTTAGCCAAAAAGCAAATATGTTGTGGCTCATGCAGTAGATATATTATAACAGCATTCCAAAAACTAATTGGCATATTAAGTCGGATGACATTAATCGCATATTTGGCACATTATTCAGTGCTTTTTCAGAACATGGCTTTGACATTAAAACCAATGACATTAAAGATAATGCCAGAGTGTTACTCTGAGAGTGTGCAAGAAAATAACTACCATGACAATTTAGCAGGAAAAGGTCAGAATGGAAAAGACCGTTCACTCATTATAGGGCTCCTGAGGCAATTTTTTACTGTCACTTCGAAATGATTGTCAAGCCAGTTGCATCCAGTGATAGCTACTTCTAAATGGTGTGGAAGTTTAGTCCTCTATGCTGTTTTTGAGTGAGGTGGCAATTCACATTTTTGCGTGTTATGAAATCTTATACTGACCTGCATCAATCTTTGAGTTATCGCGGATGTTTAGATTTCTATTTAGAAATGTAGAGCGACAACAATCGCAGGCAACCAGTCATAAAAAAAATAAATAAGGACAAGCATGACAAGGAGCAGAGTAGCAGACGGCACACCCAACTCCTATCACATCACCAAGGAACTAAAGTCTAATTATGGCGCTTAAAAGGCACTGGGTGGTAATGCTAAATAATGGTTTGATAGATGTTGGCTCTCTACACTTGTGACATGTCTTGGCACAAGTATACAGTACAAGTATTTCCACTTTACTCTGAGCTATTAAACCCCATTCACTGTGCACTATATCATATTAATTCTGAAATAATATTTCTGTATTTTGCAGATGTGACAGCAATTATGCACTGTCCGGCCATTAACAGTACAACAACAACAAAAAAGATAGATGCTATAAGCACAGGAACTGAAACTGAACATCTGCTCATCTTCTAACTTAAGGCAAACGTTGGTTTACTATGCCCATTACCAGAATGTCAGATGTTGTTATTGTGTTAAAGAAATTTGAATATCTTAGTTAGGTGTTCATTGATTGGCACATTATTCACCGCATCTTACCACTGGGATGGTTGCCCATTCCTCAAGGCACAACTGCTTCAGCTCCTTCATGTTGGATGGTTTTCGCTTGTGAACATAGATCTTCAAGTCCAACCAAAGATCTCAATTTCATTGTGATTGAGGCCATTACAACACCTTTAAATATTTCATCTCAAACCACTTGAGTGTTGTTTTAGCAGTATGCTTTGGGTCATTGTCCCAGTCTCAAATCTCAGGTAGACTGACACAGGTTTTGCTCAATAATATCTGTATTCGGCACCATTTTCTTCGAATCAGACCAGTTTCCCAGTCCCTGCTGCTGAAAAGCATCCCCACAACATAATGCTGCCACAACAAAGTCGCCAGCCATAGCATTTTCCTTGATGGCTCATAAGAGCAATTTTTGTCTGTTGTGACCAGAGCTCATTCTTCTGTACTTAAGCGCCTTTTTCCAAACTCAAAACATGCCTTCTTGTTTTTAACTAAGGATTTATTTTTTTCTGGCCTCTCTTCCATAAAGCCCATATCTATGGAGTGTACAGCTTATTGTGATCCTATGGACAGATCATCCAGTCTCTGCTGTGGAGCTCTACAGCTCCTTCAGGGTTACCTTTGGTGCCTGGGTTGCCTTAAATGTGCTCCTTGTTAGATCTGTGAGTTTTGGTGGCTGGCCCTCTCTTGGTAGGTTGTGGTACCATGAGCTTTCCATTAGAAGATTATGGATTTGAGGTTGCTCCAGGGGAACATCAAGGATTTGAATATTATTTAAATACCTCCACCCTGACTTGTACTTCTCAACAACTTTGTCCCTGACTTGTTTGGAGAGCTCCTTGGTATTCATGTTGCCTCTTGTTTGAAAGCCTCTGGGGCCTTTCAGAAAAGATGTTTATAATGAAAGATCTTTGACACTTAGATTGCACATACAATGACTTAATTTCACAAAATTTTTGACTTTTGTCATGTAATTTGGTTATACCAGAACTTTTTAGGGACTTCATAGCTAAAGAGGTGGATACATATGCACATGCTAATTTTTTTTTTTTTTGTCTTTTTAAATGATTTTTTATACATATTTGTTTGTTGTTTCACTTCAACAACTTTGACAATTTTGTGCAGATCCATTAGATAAAGCAAGGTTGAAAAAAACATTTAAATCACAGGCCTGAATGTCACAAAATAGGTAACAACCCAATTGTTGAATACTGTAGCAAAGCACTGCATCTGCCAATAAATGTGTAGATTCAAATTTGCCTTCAAACAAATGATTACCTTATGCGTTTCAACAGAGTGGGACATCAGGGGTCTTAGGAAAAAAAGTGTTATGTTAAGATTTTGAGAAAACAATTTTTAAAAAAAGTTAAAAGCACAACAAAAGCTTTCTGTCAGAAAAAAACTATTTGTGTCAGAAAAAACTACTAAAAATATGTTTGTTTCTTAAACTTGATCTATTACAAATGTTCATGCTCCCACTCATCTTATGCCTTCTCTTAATTCTCAGTTACCAAAGATGGGCAATAAATCTGTAGTATCTGCTATCACCAGCCAAATCACTGATTTGCTGTTTTTGTCAGTATATCTATCTATCTATCTATCTATCTATCTATCTATCTATCTATCTATCTATCTATCTATATATACAGTATATATATATATATATATATATATATATATATATATATATATATATATATATATATATATATATATATATATATATATATATATATATTGTTTGCTCATTTGTTTCTCATCCCAACTACTCCCCCCTCTCTTTTGCTTTGTGCACACGCTCAATTCTCTATGCTGACTGGCCAAGATAAAACATCAGCTGCAAGTCATCAGGCACAAAAATGGCCTGCGGCACACAGCTTTGCCTCATCTTGCCTCGCATCGTGGCAAGGGACACATCTCTCTATCCCTGCAGCAATCGATGGCACCCTGGTCACCTCTTGTCCCGGCTCTTCCTCCTTCTCCCAGATCTCCTCCTGTAACCCGTGTTCCCTTTCTGAGTGTTCAAACTCGTGACTCACTCGTGTCTGAACTTGGCCGATAGACAAAACGAATTAACAAAAGTGCAAACATGGAGTCACGGAGATGGAGAGACACGATCTTGCACACACATGCACTCATGGGAAATGTTTGCTTGTGAATGTTATTTAACATATTCATTTTACAGCCGAAAACCTTTTAATGTCTAGAATTGAGATGGTGCTGTATCATTTAATATAAAACATAATGTTGCTGTTTCAACTGAAAAGAACAGGACACATCACAGTAATTATAGCATTGCTTATATCTTAGAATTTTGGTAATTAACATTGCAAAATTACGTTGGTATCATGAAAATGTTAAATACAGAAAGTAGTAACAAATTAGTTAATTATTTGCTATACTGCTCCCAGGGCTTCCAGTTACAGACATTTACAGGAACAATAATGATTTTTTTTATTATCTCTTCTTTTACAATTAATTAAAAAAGGAAACAAACTGCTTGAGTGCATGCTTAGGTGGAAAATAAGAAAAACATCCATCCCATTCCAACTTATTCTCGGAAAAAAGCTCAACTAACATATGAAACACGATTCTTAACTTTCAGAGAAAAAACAACAACACATGTCCCAAGTGTACAAAACAAGCACATTGGAAGCACATTGGAGAGAAGGAGTAGAAATATTAAATAATTTGTTTCTTGCGCTATCATGGGGGAAGGTGTGATTTCTTGCAAATTGAGTGGATTAGATTCATTGTTGAAATAGTCAAAGCCAGTGTCCGAAATTAACTTCCTGATTCACCAGCCAAGTTGGCCGGTAGATGTAAAAATCAACCGGCCAGGCATATTTTTTACCGGCCAAAATATTAATCCTCACCAGACCTCTCAATTTTTACCAAAAATTACGAGTGAGATTATGTTAATTTTTGGGGGGCGTGGTTGGGGGCGTGATTGACTGGACCCTGGAAGAGAAATCTTTGTTTCCTACCTTTGATAGGAAAATATTAAGTTTATTATAAAAGGCACAATATGAATTATCAGATTCACATCCAGGCAATAAAAAACACTACAGATTATCATTATTCTATCCATGTTGGTCTCATTTGTGAATGAGGCAGAGTTTCATCAAGCCTATACAGTCCAATATTTTTCCCTTAGCTGCAACACTTAAAGCACACAGGGGTTCACGCTGCGTCTTTACGCTGATCCAGCTGCTGGATAAACAGTGGGGAAAATGCATAAATGAAGACTATAAAGGGCTCCTTTAGAGGGGAGAGAAAGAAAAATGGGTCTGAGCTAAAGCCCCTGATGGTACAAGTTCCTTAAAATGGCCCCTAAAAGTCCGCACCTAAATTACATGTAACGTAATTTTGCGCACCTGAATTCAAGCGCAAGGAACCATGCCCACCGAAGCACCACTGGTTCTGTGTCGTTAAAAACAAAAGAGCATGAAACACAGCTACTGACTCTCCTATTGACTTTAATTGGGACATTTTGGTACGAGTGGAAGGACATTAAACGTAGTGATTCACGTTTTGAAGGCTGGCCGCTGATAAAAGCACCTGGCTCCGAGAGGGCGGGGGAGCGCAGTAAGAGCGGTGAAGCACAGAAACACAGCGCACGTAGTTAAAAAAATGCAGCATAAATAAGAACGAAACTTATAAACAGACTAATTGGCGTTTTAGACTGTATCTGGTTAGCAGAACTGTTTTCTAATCCAGCGTGCAGCCATGACTGGCTCTGAATGAAGGCTTTATCTGGGAGCTGCTCTCCCCCCTTGCCTCCTGCTCCGCAGAAGGCGAAGTTTAGACTGAGCTCTGGATGGACAGAGCTGTAAACGGGTCATCCGCAGCCCAGATGGGTTTTGTTATTTTTATGTTATTTTTAATTTATTTGGTACAAACATTTACTCGCCATGTGGCACCTAGCCTTCTGAAATTCACTCGCCAAACGGGAAATTCACTCGCATTTGGCGACTGTTAATTTCGGACCCTGGTCAAAGCCGTACTGCATCGTGTGTTTGTTGGAGACATGACTCCAGAAACATATTCCAGACTTGATCATCTAACAGCTGCCTTTAAGACTGCCTTTATGGGTAAAACAGAAACGTAAATCTCACTCTGAGCACAAGAGTTTTATTTTTTAACTGTACTCCAATAAGGACCACGACGTGCATAGGTGGAAATCATAGGGCGTCTGACCCCCTGATGGAAAAAAATAAATCTGTCATTCTTCTCAGAAAAGGATTTATTTATACTGTGTGCTGCTTCATTGTTGGTATAATGGTTTGATCCATTGTACCAATAGCAAACACCCTCAAGCAGACAAAACAGTATCGTCTGACGAGCCGAGGAAAGGTGTCTATAAAGCACAAATAACTGACTTTTAGTAAGTTGCTACTCAAAAGAAAACATGCCGCACTTTTTTTTTACTTCCTCTATAAAGTGAAACACTTAAACATTTGAAATCAGACCACAATTTGTCCACCTCATTACTTCGGTTGAATCTTTACTCAGACTGCCGCCTAATGCAGAGGGAAAGGGCCTGACCATTACGGGCGGCCGAGTGCTGTGTGGTGTGTAAGAGAGTTGAAACTGAGAGGAGAGAAACAAGAAACCAGAGCAAGTGACAGAACCAAAAAAAAAAACGTAACCAAATGGCAAAACAGAGATCATTCATCTCAATCGAGATTGGTGATTTCATATAAGTTGATATCGATATTAAATAACAATATAAAGCAAATCACTATTTTTGTCAAACTTTAATGTTACCGGGTACTATCAAGGGACCGTTGAAGATATCACTGGGTTATTTTTGATAATACATCTTTAATTTTGATTTAAAGATGTATATTTCAAAAGCTGAACATGTCATTGAACATTTTACAGTTTTGGATACATGAAAGAGGTATATTTTAAAATGCGTTAAAATAGAAATTATTTTCATCATAAGCCATGATGCTAGAGAAAGCTGACTCTGGTCGGTTGTTGTTGCTGTACAGGCTTTGTTTTCGGGAGGGGAGAGCTTAGCATCCGCTCTGGTTTGTGATTGTAAAGTTCTACATTTGGTGTGCTCCAGTGGGTGGCGTTGGTTCAAGTGATAAAATAGATTGGTGGTATTCCATGACTTCGTCAGAACATGGGCTCGGCATAATCTGCAGTGCATGCTACTGTGCTTTGTGTCCAACTCTAAATGGCCAAAATACCTCCACACGACTGAACTGTTTCAACCCCTCTTGTTTGTCATTCGTTCTTACCTCTTGTTATTTAGTGGAACCCATCTTTTTTCCAGTGGAGCTCTATTCCAGCCACATGATTGGCCCAGCACAGAGCTACTCTTATTATCAGTGGTTATTCATCTTATGTGTATATTGAAGGACGATAGTGAACCTTACTCATCTGTATACCCAGGAAAAATTTGACATATGTTGCTATTGTTTTATATTGCTATATTGCTCTCCCTACCTGAATCTATATTAAGGCTGTCACAATTCATCGAATGATTCGAGGACCTCAATTCATAAAATTAATCGAGGCAAAGTTATTTGTCTCAAAGCTTCATTATATTGTTTATTTATTCAGCGCACTGTGTTCTGACCAGGCGGCTAACGCTAATGACAGCCTAGTCCAGTGCCCCCGGGGGTCTGCAAGCCACGGGTTGGGGGTCTGTGAAACGCATGTTGTCGGGCCTGAGGAGGCACTGCTGAGGATGCGTCAGGGTCGAGCTAAGTAACACAATGGACAAATATTTAACTCCATCCACTTCATCGAGGTAAAAGCCAAATCAACTAAAATTAGGAAGTATGACAACACAACTACATTGAGTTTTGGCTTTTTCAGCGAGCTGCCTGGTATCGACTGAGCTTCTACCTGCCGAAGATTAGTGATAGTTTGATTGGTCAACATGGCGGCCAAACGGCCACTCACATGAGGGCCATGCCATTATGTGAAAACAGAGAGGGGTACAGCGAGTGCAGCCATAGGTAGACGGTGAGTTTGTTAGGTTGTCCTACAAAATGAACTGAGAGACAAGCGAAGACAAAGCATCTGGCAGCAGTATAAAGATGTTGGGAACAACAAAACAAAGCTCCTTCACTGCAGAATGAAAATAACTTTAGGAGCAGGCTCCATTACAAACCTGCAGAGACATATCAGAGCTGTCAATTTAGAGAGTTTGATTCTGGTTCTGTGGATATCTTTGTTGTTAATTTGTCCAACAAAAAAGTTTGACTAAAATATTATACCATTCTGTTAATCAACTGATGTTCTTTATTGAATTTCTAACTTGAACACCTAATTTTTATTTGAATATGCCTTATTATATATTGTATTGTATTTTATCTATTGCACAGTATTTTGATAGGTACGCCTACCTGTTTTTGCCTCTGTCACGTCCGAATTTCCCCACTGTGGGACAGTAATGACATTTCTACTATATTACACATTTGTAAGAATGGTTTGAATAAAGGTAGTATTTATTATGCCTGAAATTAATTTAGCTCTATACCTTTTTGATGAATGTGTAATTATTTTTTTTTTGTGTATTTGTGGTTAACTTGGAGTTAACACTAGAAGGGTTCTTTTTTATATGAATAGAATTATGCTTTTCAATCTAAAAAATAAATCCAGAATGCAATATGCAAATGAAATATTATGCATTGTTTGTTTTTGACCATTGTCACTACAGAGGCAGCTAGGAGTATATTGATGTTAAGTCAACCAGAAAGTGCTGAGCTTTTAACTTTTTGAGCCTGGAAATTTTTAGCTGGAGATTTATCCTTTTTATTCAAGAAAGCATTGAATTATTTGCTAATTGGTGTTTTTATTTATTTATTTCTGCTTAAGTAATTATGTGAAAAAATCTGCAGAATTCGTACATTTTGTTTAGCGATTACTCAATTAAATATCAGAATAATGGATAAAATAATCGATTGCTTAAATAATAGCTTATGGCAGTTCTAGTGTGTGTGTGTGTGTGTGTGTGTGTGTGTGTGTGTGTGTGTGTGTGTGTGTGTGTGTGTGTGTGTGTGTGTGGAGAGGGTTTTTTCAAAGCTGTTATTTTTTGTATGTAATCCATTTCTGCAGTAGAATTGAGAACATTTTCAATTTTTCTGTTTTAATTACTCATTTTATATAGATTTCTTTTCATTTGGGTTAGTTCATCCTTCCTTCATGCAGCTGACTGCTTGTTTGTAACAACCTCACCAACCAGCTATCTCAATATGCTGATAATAAATAGCAAGTGATGAGTTGCAAGAAAGGTTGCTTAAAAAAGTACAGGCTCAGAGTATGAGCCGCTGTTTGAATAATAGGACTTGTCAAACTCTTACAATGCACCAGAAGGATCACAGGCACAATGAGCTAAAATAAGAACCAGAGTAGTAATAAAATTAAAAAGGCCTCTGCCTCTACCCTTTCATTAAAACCGAATAGACTGTTACAAATAGCATTTAAATTTGCATTTAAAACTTCCCATGTGGGAGCCCCTTTCAGTTCAAGTGCCGTCTGCCGTAGGTATAATGTGCCTGTTGGTGTATGCATATTTGGAGCTGAGAAGATGAAAAGGAACTTAGGAACTGTTGCCTGAATTTTGAATCCTAAGACCAGATATATTTAGATAAAGCAACAGATGTAATTATTTTAAATGTACCAAAAAAAAGATTAATTTATTTCTACAGTAACAGATGAAGTTAATATGTTAACTAAGGTTCTGGGGCAGGCCCACGCATGACCCACACACCTCTAAATACCCAGCTGTCTACTTACACCCTCCCTTACACCATCTCACTTCATCCCTCTTCTTCCTCTTCATCCCATCATCCTCATCCCTACTTTATATTCTCAGTCTTCATCCTTTCCCCATTTGTTGCAGGCTTCATCTGGGGGGTCCTAAGTGGACTCGGGAAAAGTCATTTCCTGAAGACTGCAGCCCCGTGCAGGGTCCCCTTCTGAGCCTTCATCATCAAATCTCCGCAGACAGCCGATCCTCACACCCGATCCATCCCCACAACTGTTTCCTTTAATAAACCTTAAAACTCATATCTTTGTGGCATGGTCCTTGCTAGTGAAATGTAAGTTAATCACAGTTTGGTCTACAAATAGATATCTGCAGAGTTGACGTAAAAACGAAAGTGGAAAATTGTTAAATAAGTAGCATAAATATGCAAACCAAGAAACGGCCTATTTCAGAATCAGCGTTGATTGGAAAGTTTGTGACACGAACAAGGAATTTGTCTTCCACGTTGTACTTAATAAAGAGATTGCAGGTATACATATATAACCTTTCACAGTTCTAGTCTAACTCATTGGCATATTTGTGTCTCTGTGGATGTCTCTTAAACGTGATTTTCATTAATTAATCATTTTTTTATTGTTATTAAACTTTATTTTTCCAATAAAGAAATCCACTGACAGTGGTGCAGGAGTTGTGGAGTTCTTCCTTTAACTGGCGGGTTGCTGGTCGGATCCCCCGCACCGACCGTCTCAGTCGTTGTGTCCTTGGGCAAGACACTTCACCTGAACTGTCTGCTGGCGGTGGTCAGAGGGCCCGGTGGCGACGATGTATGGCAGCCTCACTTCTGTCAGTCTGCCCCAGGGCAGCAGTGGTTACTAACATAGCTCACCACCATCAGGGTGTGAATAGATGAATGACTGATTGTAGTGTAAAGCGCTTTGGGGTCGTGGGACTTGATAAATTTCTATACAAGTACAAGCCATATACCATTTTACCATTGAGATTGTTAATCTCTTTTACAAGGATGTCCTGGCCAAGATGAGAAACAGCACAACGTTCAAGGTGCACCTTGTGTTTAACTGTGTAGTGCACAAATGAAACTAGCTTATGTTTTAGGGAAATCTTAATTACCCTTCTTTGAGTCAGAGTACTGTAACCACAGGCGTAACAGAAAGAGTGGGTCAGAACTTTGCCTTGAGATATCAGCAATTAAAACAATACCATTTTACTCTTCATTCCTAACCCTTTTTTTTACAAAACTGGACATTGCAGGCAAACACACTGTTATATGCATAAAACTGATGCATGTGACGGAGTTCGAACCCATCAGTCTTATCCAGCAGAGGTGACTCATGGACAGGTTAGGAGTACATTTCCTAGCTTGTAAAAAAAAAAAAAAAAAGGATAAAAAATGGAGAATAACAAATTCCAAATGTCAGGCTGAGTGTCAGTGCTGTGATTGGACTAATACTCAGTGGTTTTCCACAGCGGCCTCTGTCTGTGCTCATCGCCGGCAACACGTCAAACCTTATCAGACACACCACTCTATACAGTGTGGCACAGCTCAGCACAACAACAGCACCATAGCACAAACAACAAAGATCAAGAGCCACACTATCTCAGAGTGACACTCCTAAGGACTGTTGGAACTAACATTCTCCCTCTCAAGCACTGACACAAAAACACATCCAACTAACACATGAGCAGATGCATAAACACCCACTCGAATACATATACACATCCATAGCTGTGAAGAGACTTTCTCTGCAATGTCTTCGACTTTAACTTATAGATGAACAAGATATCTTCTTCCATCAACCCAAAAGTAAAGGTGTCAGATATATTTACGAGAATGCTAAGAAATGAGCAGCGATGCCAATGATACAGTTGTACACACCTGCCTTTGTTTGGAGCAACTAGGTAGTTAAATCATACACTTTATTTTCATCATCGTACAGCGCAATTGTATGCCACTGCGCAAAACTCCCTAGAGTCTAAGTAATAGTAGGGAGATGCCACCCTCTTTCCAAAGCAAGCCTTGTTTACGCTCATACAGAATGACAAGCACATGCAAGAAAACTGACAATGTGCAAGTGTAAATTAGGTCCCCAGTCTGCTCTGCATTAATTATGAATTAAGTATAATTGCAGCGGGATTCTCTGAAGTCGATTTGTTTGGACTGACTATAATGTGAATATATTCCTGGCAAACCAACCGTATGTTTTAAAGGGCTTAACAGACAGGCTCAGACAAAGCCGCGCTGTTGCAGCTGGTCAAAAACATAAGGTGAACAACATTTCAAAGATAAGTCTGCCTCTTGCACAAACCCTTTTTGTAACATACTGTAATTTGGAAACCACGACTATGATTGAAGGAAATAATGTTTCATATATTTTTTGTTGTATTTTTTTCATTACAGATTTTTTTATTTCATGCTCTAGTTATCTTCTTTTTATGTGTCTATTATGATACCACAGCAAAATCTAAATTTCATGCACAGTGTACCGCCAATTTAGAAACGATACTTCCCCGACTCCATGTAGAGCAGCACGCAAATGAACCAAAATGATTCACCTCATTTTATAGAGTATGGACCCTTAATTTTCTCTGTCTCAGCTGCTGCCTTTAACAAACAGAAAAACAGGAACGCTAACTGCATCTATCTTTCAGCAACTATTTAATAGGCACCCTTAGGCTGGCCCTCATGTGCTTTTAATAAAAGCAAGTAGCAAACTCAACTTAATATGGAGAAGTTTATGTTTATGTTAACAGAATATTAAAGAACAACTAAACTGGTTGTGTTTAGAAAGTATTACAAGATCCCTTACCTTTTGATTCATGCTGCTTGATGTGGCTGACGCTAGCATTTAGATGAGAAGGCCCTTAAACAATGTGCTCAAATGTGTTCACCTATTCATCGGCAGTGGTGGTTACAGCATGGGCATCAACAGCAATTATCCAGAGGGGCATTAGAAAAGAAGTGATCAGAAGGAGATGAAAAAAAAAAATATAAACTGCTTTTTATCTGTTAGTTCAGGGGTCATCAACATGGTGCCCGCGAGCACCAGGTAGCCCCCAAGGACCATATGTGGGGCTCTCAAGTTTGTTAAAAATATAGGACAACTCTGCAGTGAGCTGCATTTAAAATGTTATTTTATTTGCTCTTCCTTTTTAATCATGCTTTTATTTACATAGATTTAAAAATAACAAAAGCATTAAATACATTTATATTATGCAAAGATAAGGTGAGCTTGGACTATTGTAGTTCAGAGGTCATTACAGGTAGCCCTTCATATGACATAGCACCAATGAAGTAGCTCTCAGTTTCAAAAAGGTTGGTGATTCCTGTATTAGTTGCATTCTGAGGTTTGGGGATTCGGTGCACCGCCTTATTGAGTATGCACATTTTGTTTGCTGCTGGCATTAGAGGGAGCAGGTTAACGCAACCCTCCCCAACCCCCGGGCCAAGGACCGGTTCCGTGGATTAATTGGTACCGGGCCGCATAGAAAGAATACATAACTTCATGATTTTCGATTTATTTAGTATCTTATTCTCAGTAATGTTTTATTTTGAAAAATTACCGGATTCACTCTGCCACATGACTCACTCATGACGCAGGTCAAGATGCTTGCCTTTTTAAAGGGGCTGCTCACACTGGTGATACATTGAGGATATGTTATGTGCACTATCGTTGCTGCAGAACAATTGAAGTCCATTGATGAGTACATATCAGGAAAACTGAAGTGGTCATTTTGTGTCGGCATATGCACAGATGGAGCTACTGCCATGACTGGACAGCTGTCTGGTTTAATGATGTAGTTAAAGTTATTCTCTACATCAAAGCACACGCCTTTAACTTTCGCCTGTTTGAGCAGCTTTGTGAGGAGATGGACACCGAGCACAGACGCCTTCTCTTGTATACAGAAATAAGATGATTATCCCGAGGGAGATCGCTGGCCAGTGTTTGGCCAGCGATCTCAAACTTCAAGGGAAAATTACAATTGCCTTGAAGTTAGCAGATAATGTTGCTGCATTTAAGGCAAACCTGGACTTTTGGGGATGGCACGTGAAGAGAGGTTTATTTGACCTGTTTCAAACATTAGCGGGGATTCTGGAAGAGACTGAGCTGGAGCCAAGTTCGTTCTCCCAGCTAGTGCAAGATCACCTGTCTTTGCTTTTAAAAGAGTTTGAGCGCTACTTCCCAATCACAAAAGACCCATAAACTACTTAAAATGGATCCGCAAATGCATCTGCGACCCATTTGCCAACAAACCAGGGGAATCCAGTGTGTCCCTGCAAGAAGAAGATCAGTTGCTGGAAATCGCAAATGAAATAAAAAAATGAAATAAAAGTATGTTTGAGACAACAATTCTGCCGGTGTTGGCCATGCTCCGATGGCGCAGGGGTCAAGAGCACAACCCATGTATGGAGGCCTTAGTCCTCGACACGGCTGACCCGGGTTTGATTCCGGCCTGAGGTCCTTTGCCGCATGTTCTCCCCTCTCTCTCAAACCCCCTTTTCTGTCAGCCTACTTTGTGTAGTGCTGCAAAAAAAATAAAAAATAAAAAAATCTGCCGGTGTCTGGATTAAAGTCATGGCAGAATACCCTAAGATCGCCACAACAGCACTGAAAACCCTATTGCCATGTCCGACACCCTATATGTGTGAAGCAGGGTTTTCTGCAGTGACAACCACCAAAACAAAATTACGCAGCAGACTGGACATAAGCAGCACACTTCGGGTGTCATTGTCTCCCATTACCCCTAGACGGGACCGTCTTGTAGCAGAAACACAAGCTCCGGGCTCCCTCTGATGTAGCATTATGGTGAGTTGTATTTTTCATGCACTTTATATTCGTTTTTGTGTTAAGTTCAAAGCACGTTTAACCTTTACAATTACGACCAGAGAGTGTGGAGCTGAAAGGCTGTCATGTTATGTTGGCATGGTGTTAGATGGACGCTGCTAATAAACTTGTGCATACACCGTGGATTTGCGTTTATTGTTATATTTAGAAAATAGCGTTTTTACAAAATAACATGGCCGGTTGTATAATTTTATTTTGTTGTAGGCCTATTTATCTGCCACAGTTTAAAGGCTGGTCCATGAAATTATTGTCTGACATTAAACCGGTCCGTGGTGCAAAAAAGGTTGCGAACCGCTGGGTTAACGGACTAGGACTGCATTGAATTGCTCTCCATGCTACAGCTAAAAGGATTTTCTTGAATTTTGATTGGTTTTCAAGAGGGATGGCTCTGTTGTCGAACAAACTGAGCTCCTGTGGGGCAGGTAGAAGGAGTGACTCAGTGCCATGTTTAGCAATGCTCAAATGGGGAATTTGAAGAAATCCCACCTTCACAGACTGGGACCGTTTCTGTGGATTTGTGTATAGTTGAAACAGCTGGAAATCTGAGAAAATGTAGTGATGACAAGGAAATGCAGCATGGCCAAGAGACTTTCTGCCAGTTGCAGATGGAGGTACTACCATTGCCTCTCACTTGACAATACATCTCAGAGGTTTGCATACAGGCATCATGGGCATCAATGTCATATTTGGAGCTCTTATTTAAAGCTATAGTTGGTAATCCTGTTCAGAAACTCAGGCTTCAGGCTTGTAAAATCTCTAAACCAATCCCTGCCCTTCGGACCAAAGAGCCGGGATTTGTCAGAGTTTTGGTTCAGCCCTCACCCCCGTCTCTCCCTCAAGTCCCAAGATATCAATTTATCTTTTGACTGTCCCACATACCAATCATTTTGACGTGCTCATTTAACGCCAGTGTGCATGTACGTCCCTTTTAGTGGTTAGCTTACTGATCAGCTTTGGTTTTAGTCATTCATTGTAACTCTGCTGCTCTCACCGTATACTTTGAACATGGCCAAGAGTCGCAAGAAGCAAACCACGTAAAAGTTTATAAGAATAAGAGGAAGGCCCCAGTAGAAAGAAATAATCCCAGAGTGTATTTGGGACATTTTTTTTCACACGAACCCCCTGAGGAGCGGTAGAGCAAGGTAAGACAGTCTTGCACATGTGCAGTTATTTAAAAAGGGACTTGGGGAAACTTCCCAAAAAATTGCTGATTCTATTAATTAAACCGTTCTATAGCTATGGTGGAAATATTACACAACTCCATTGACTATGAAAAAGTGAATTTCAGATTTCATTCCAGAAGCTTGAATTTATTGTAGCCTTTTTGTAATACAGGGTCAAAAATATCGCTAATATTTGGTTAAACCTTGCCTAACAACACATACAAACTTAAACCCCAAATTACTCCCATCCCTGGCAAAATTATGTCTGAAACGATGGTATAATTGTGTGTGTGTGTGTGTGTGTGTGTGTGTGTGTGTGTGTGCGTGCGTGCGTGCGTGCGTGCGTGCGTGCGTGCGTGCGTGTGTGTGTGTGTGTGTGTGTGTGTGTGTGTGTTTGTGTGTGTATATATTTTAGAATAATTGAAGATGTATTCACAAAATGTTAAATTAAGTTCATGCTGATTATAAGTTTACATTCCACATATTGCCTGCCTTCTTAAATGATAAGGATGCAATTATTATTTACCACAACTCTCTTCCAGTTTGTGCCCTTCAATTACAAGTTTTCTGTGCTATTCTGTGGTAAATATTTGCTTCACCATCCATGGAAACATTACTAAAATCGAGACTCTCATCCATGAAGAAGTACAGGCCTAATAAGAAGGCTTGAAAGCTTGAACAGTAACAATATTTTAACAAGAACATTTTCACAAAAACTCCCATGCAATTCTCCAAAAAGTTGAGTTTGCTGTTTTGCTCAAAAGGTTTATGCTTCAAAACCCAGCACTGTTATGTTGGCTGCGCCATGGTAGCAAAAGGCTGAACTCCCCAGCATGCAAGGATGACCTACAGCGGTCTAAATAAAACCTTTCAGTATAAACCTTACCACAAACTACTTAAATGCTTGATTGATCAACCACTGAAGTATTAAAAAAAACTTGCTTATTCCCAGTTTCTCGAAAAGTTTCTGATTCAAATGTTTGAATGTCCTCAGTATTCATAGACCACTGATTTGCAAATGTGTGCTTCTGCTATGTTTAACAATTGGCCATTTTCCAGAGAGTAATGAATTATAAATTATTCCTAGGTCGGCCCTTTCTATGGGATCAATTTTTCAAACACTATCATACAGTACATACAGATCTCCAGAATGAATTTTGTAATGCACACACTTTGCAGGAGCTCACAACTCATCACTCCTTCTGAATAAAGCTCTGTGATGGCAACCTGAATAAGAGATTGAGGGACTATTGTTGGGTTACAAAATTAATGAATGGAGATTGAAGCCTTTGACAAGGAAATAAGAGAGGCACAAAAAAAACATGGACCAAAGTGGAAAACAACCGCAGTATTTTGCAGTATTCTGCAGTATTCTGCAGTATTCTGCAAATAAATATTTAATTAGAAAATACAAGCAACCGGTAATTTATTGGGAACAAAATAGCTTTACAATGTCTGCTCTTGACCCATCAGCTGTTTTGTGACTATCTGTTGTGACGTGAAGAAACAGATTTGGCCTTAAGTCAGCATGAAAGTAAACTTCTTACCATCCTCTGCGGTAAGACCCGAGGTGGAGGACTCTGCGTTTACATTAATAACTCCTGGTGTAAAAATGCTAGATTAGTCACAAGTTTCTGCTCTCCGGACATTGAGCTTCTGACTGTTAGCTGCAGACCTTTTTATCTGCCTAGAGAGTTCACTGTTGTTATCATCGCAGCGGTTTACGTCCCTCCCAGCGCTAATACTAAAGATGCTATGGGTGTTCTCTATCGGACTATCTCTGAGCTGCAATCTGCACACACAGAGGGTGTTTTCATCATTGCTGGGGATTTTAACCAGGCAAATATGAAAACTGTTCTCCCTCATTTTTACCAACACGTGGATTTTGCAACTCGGGGAGAGAACACTCTAGACTTAGTCTACACAAATATAAAAGGAGCATTCAGAGCAGCCCCCCGCCCCCACCTGGGCTCTTCAGATCACCTTTCCGTGATGCTATTCCCAGCATACAGGCCCCTGCTGATCAGAGCAAAACCAACAGCGAGGCAGGTGAGGGTGTGGACTGAGGGAGCAATGGAGGCGCTCCAAGACTGTTTTGAGTGCTCTGACTGGAACATGTTCAAAGCTGCTGCAACTTATGAGGACAAGATCAACATTGATGAGTACGCCATGACTGTGTCAGCCTACATCAACAAATGCATTGAGGACGTCAGCACCACCAAGACCATCATCACCCGAGCCAACCAACGACCCTGGATTACTGCGGAGGTCCGTCAAGCGCTGAAAGCACGGAACTCAGCCTTCAAGTCTGGTGACAAGGAGGCACTGAGGACAGCGAGAGCCAACTTGAACCGTGCCATCAGGCTAGCAAAGCGGAACCACAGTCAGAAAATCCAGGAGCTTTTCCATGACGCCAGCAACACCAGGAGCATGTGGAAAGGCATCCGGGCGATCACTGAATACAACACCCCCTCCCCCCCGGTGGGTGAAGTTGATGCTGACTTCCTCAATGGACTAAATAACTTCTTTGGGAGGTTTGAGGCACTAAACAGCACACCAGCAGTGAAGGCTGTTCCCCATCAGGAAGAGGAGGTCCTCTGCCTTGACACCGCCGACGTGTGGAAGACTCTGAGGAGAGTCAACCCGCGGAAGGCCCCAGGCCCCGACAACATACCTGGGCAGGTGCTCAAGGAGTGTGCAGGTCAGCTGGCTGGTGTCCTCACAGACATTTTTAACACCTCATTGGACCAAGCCATAGTGCCAGCATGCTTCAAGTCTGCCTCCATCATTCCGGTGCCAAAGAAACCTCAAGTCACCCGTTTCAACGACTACCGGCCTGTTGCACTGACTCCCATCATGATGAAGTGCTTTGAAAGGCTGGTAAAGGAACACATCGTCTCCAGTCTCCCCCCAACACTCGACCCGTTCCAGTTTGCCTACCGACGGAACCGCTCCACTGAGGACGCCATCTCCTCTGCTCTTCACCTGAGCCTGGCACACCTGGAGGAGAAGAACACGCACGTGCGGATGCTGTTCCTGGACTTCAGTTCAGCGTTCAACACCATCATCCCACAACATCTGGTGGCAAAACTGGAGCATCTGGGCTTCAACACACCCCTACGAAACTGGCTGCTAGACTTCCTCACCAACAGACCTCAGTCAGTCCGGGTCGGACAGAACACCTCTGATGTCATCACCCTCAGCACGGGCTCCCCTCAGGGCTGCGTCCTGAGCCCCCTGCTGTTCACCCTGATGACACACGACTGCGTCCCCAGGTTCACCACCAATCACATCGTGAAGTTTGCAGACGACACAACGGTGGTGGGCCTGATCAGAGACGACAACGACCAGGACTACAGAGAGGAGGTGGAGCAGCTGGTGGGCTGGTGCAGAGACAACAGCCTGATCCTGAACGTGGAGAAGACGAAGGAGATCATCGTCGACTTCAGGAAAAACCGGCCTCACCAGGCTCCACTGCTCATCAACAACTCAGCGGTGGAGGTGGTCAGCAGCACCAAGTTCCTGGGGGTGCACATCACGGACAACCTCACCTGGACTGTGAACACCACGTCACTGGTGAAGAGGGCACAGAAACGACTGTACTTTCTGCGGAGGATGAGGAGAGCCCGCCTGCCCCCGCCCATCCTCACGACCTTCTATAGAAGCACCATAGAGAGTATTCTGACCAGCTGTCTCTCTGTGTGGTGTGGAGGCTGCAGTGCCTCCGACTGGAAGAACGTGAGGAGAGTGGTGAGGACAGCAGAAGGGATCATCGGGGCTCCTCTTCCCTCCATAAAAGACATTTCATCGCAGCGCTGTGTGTCTCGAGCCCGTAACATCATCAGGGACCCCTCACACCCCCACCACAGACTATTCTCCCTGCTGCCCTCTGGAAAGAGGTTTCGCAGCATCCGCTGCAGGTCCACTAGGTTCTGTAAAAGCTTTTTCCCTGCTGCCATCAGACTGTTGAACTGCTGAACTGCTAAAGTATAAAAACGGACTGTGTACCACATTCGATTCGCTGATTTGCACATTTGCACACTTGCACATTGTATTAAATTGCTGCTGCACCTTAGCGGGAAACGCACTGCAAAACTGTGTACAATGCAACTGCCTACTTTTTAAATCACTGCTGCACCTTACTGCATATTTGTTTACATTTGTTTTACACTGTTTACATTTCAACTGCCTACTGTTCACTGCTGCACTTTATCCGGAAGTCAATTGAAACTTATCCTGTAACTGACTGCGATTTATCACTGCACTTTATCCTGTACTGTAATTCACCGCAAGGTATCCTGTAGAGTTACTGCAATCTTTCTGAGCTGTGTGAAAACGAAATTTCGTTCTGTATGCACTCTGTGTATACAAAATGACAATAAAGAAAGTCTAAGTCTAAGTCTAAGTCTAAGTCTAAGTCTAAGTCTAAGTCTAACCAATGAACCGGTCATGACCAGCTCTAAATTACTCCAAGCCTGACTGTTTTCAAAGAATTTGCATTGCATTATTTCACAGAATTGCAATGCATTGTTGTGACTATAATCACATACTAAGCAACTGTGTTTTAGAGCAAGGTGTGGTTTGACAAAAAATTATTATTGTTGACATAACAATTAGGCAATGTACTAAAAGTGATTTAGAGTGAATGTTGCAATATTGTCTTGTTATCTAAGATATGATCCTGTGCACAGAACAGAGACACTCTCTAGCACTGAAGATTTACAGCCTGAAATCTGGAAATGACCTATAAAGCTAAAAGCAGCCTCCTCCACTCACACTGAATAGCTCTATTATCATGACAACAGATATGCAGGACTGTCCATTGAAGAAAAGGCGAGTGCAGCATTTAGAGAGAGGGGCTAATTTTCACTCAGTGCAGTTATAATGAGCCTGTCATCCTCTTATTCTGCCCGGTAACCATTAGAAACCATAGCAGCTCTGACACCAGCAGCAAAGCACAGCAAAACTGCCTCAGCATTTCGTAAAAAGGCCAAATAAATATGCATATAATTCCAAGATTCAGATATCCGCTCCCAAAAAGGGTAATGATGTGTCTCATCTTCATTTGAGAATCACCATAACAAACCTCCCCTGGCTCATCACGTTTTTCTCTTTGCACAAAAAACCCTATATCATATGCACAAATTAGTCATCTTGTATCGAGTATGGATGAAAAAACGTGTTTAGATGGGTAATAAATCTTCTTCCCATGCAACATGTTGCTTAAGAGCAATTTACATCAAGCTACATTTGGAATTGCAGTTAGCATTAGAGAAATATTTATGTGATGTGCCACATTAGCTTTTTTTATCAAATATCTCACTGAAGCATTGAAATATTTTAATGTTATTTCAGAATTAGAGTACATGTGAAAGCATACAACCAGTTCAATAGGTCTCACAGACACACTGACTGCCCAGTTTATAGGGTAAACATGTTCTATTGCCTGGGAACACAAACTGGTTTGGTTCCCTACATGCATTGGTTGCTGCCACTCACATGGCAGCAACCAATGCATGTAGGCATCTAAACAGGGAGAAGATGACGTGCTGCATTTCAAAGCAGGCATCAATGTGAAGACAAAGGGAAGATTTATGTTACTTTGAATGTGGCATGATTGTTGGTGCCAAACAGGTTGAACATTTCAGGAACTGCTGATCTTTTGGTATTTTTCATGCACAAGAAGAGGATGGTTCAAAAAAGAGAAAATATTCCAGGAGCTGCAGCGCTGTAGCTGTGTGAAAATCCCTCGTTGATGTCAGAGCTCAGGGCTAGAAGGGGCAGACTGGTTTCAGTCTTGTCCCGCAAATCTCCATCTCAGCGGCAGCATTCATCTGGTAGGGTCAGAAACATAGATCCATCCTGCCTTGCATGAACAATTGTGATGGCAGCGTAGGTGTAGGTATTGTATTTTCTTGCCTTCATTAAATGCCTCAGCGTTCTTGAATATTGTCGGTTAACACATTAATCCCTTCGTGGCCACAGTGTAGATCTTCTGACCTATTCCAGCAGGATAACGCACCTTGTCACACAGCTCTAATCATCTCAAACTGATGTCTTGAACAACTTCACCGCACTCCATTGGCCTCCAAAGTCACCAGATCTCAATCCAATTGAGCAACCTTAGGATTTAGTAGAACGGGAGATTTCCATCAGGGATGTGCAGCCAAAACAATGTGCAACAACTGCATGAAATCAAATTTAACAGCCCCGTATGAGCAAGGTGTGCCTGCCTGGAAAGGTGTCTGGTAATTGTAAATAAAGACTGGTCGTTGGAGTCACTTTAATGTTGGTAGGGAGAACACTTTTCAAATGCATGCTGTAAGAGCTTAGATTTCAATAAATAGCTTTCTTGCCCAGTCATATTAAATCCAAATACCAGGTATAAATCCAATGCAAGTCCACAATTAAAAAGCTACTTTAAGGATCCCTGCAGTAAATCCTTCCATAAAGCAAGAGGACAGGTTATCAGAGTAAACACTCTTATTTATTGAAGGCGTCCCACTGAGGTAAAGCAAAGAAAGCAATTGTGAAAACAGCTTGGACGGTTTCATTGTTCCAATCTTAATTGTTTACGCAGTCTTACACCTCAAGGAGCCGTGAAAGCCTTGAGCTTGTAAAGAACTTCTGCAGCTTTTCTCACAAAAGGAAGCGAATCACCAAGGCAATGCGGGCAATACAAAAGGTAGCATGAAATACACTTGGTGACACGTGGACGCGAAGCAGCTCAGCTGAGATGGCCTGAATATGAGGAGGTTAGCCAAACAAACAGATTGCACATGAATGACAATGAGGCAGAAAATTGGTGAGAGCGGCAACAGACATCGACAGAAGACTGCAAAGCAATATTGCATGAGGGCTTTAAAATATGCAGGTAGGTTGTGAAGTAGATTCTCAGCAAATGGTCTGCCACCGCTTCCACTCAGAAAGGACACCCACACATTGTCCATGCACACTCAGTCTGTCTGTCTCTTTGCCCCGTTTACTCATAAAAAAACATAGGAATAAAAAAGGGAGCACAGACAAAATGATGGAGTGAGCCTTAGAGGTTAAAGGATGAATTTCCCAGCATCTTTTACCTCCGCCTCTGACCATCTGCCTCTCTGGCAATAGCCTCCGCCTCCTGAGGTTAAACTCTAAATTGGCAGTAAGCTAAGCATCCACTTAGACGGGAAGATTCAGGTGGGTAAAATCAAATACTTATACACAAAGCTGTGTTATACAATTTAGGTAAGTGCATATTGAAAACTAGAGAAGATGTTGGATTTGGCTATATTGGACCACTGAAATGTTGCCTTCCAACAAACAAGCAACAAAGAGTAAGGTGAAGCGAAAGGAAATTGACTGGCAGATGGTGAATGATGAAAACTGAGCTACGTATTAGAGAATCGAATGAGAAATGCATAGGAAGTACTAAAATGCAGGCATAAAATACAGAAGATTCAAGAACACAGATGGAAAATGAACTGAATAGATCAGTGGGGAAGAAATGGAAAGGGAAAATAGGAGGATAAAAATTTGACATAAAAAAGATAGGAAAAGGGAGCAAAACTGGGGTCAAAAAAATGATGACAAAGAAAACAGTGAACGGCTTATTCTTTCAGGGGGGAAAAAAACACATATTTAGAAAAAAAGCTTGTTTCAGATGTAGCCTGTGGTCTCATCCCCGCACTCAAGCAGAGGCAGAAAATGAATACTGACAGAAAAAGAACAGAAGAAGAAGAAAGAAAATGAAAAGCAAAATAAAATTAAAAAAAAAAAACGTCAAGCTAATGTTAAGTCAGAATCCTAAGCCATCCTTCATATCTTGCACTATGCTGACTGATGCACTCCAAAAACCGAATAACTCGGATCGGAGCCTCACAATGGGACCTCCTATCCTCATTAATTATACTTCTCAGTGCTGATTATTCATATGCTAAGCAGCCAGGTAACATTAGGAAGTGAGACACCTCCAGGGTGAAGTTGAGCTTCCTTAGCTTCAAGTGAGTGGGAACAACAGGCTGATATACAACAGAGTTACCACCAGCGGATTAGGCATGGGTCCCACAATCTCATGGTTAACCCAAATGAAAGCTGACTTTCTTTTTCTTTTCTTTTTTTTTTAAGCCAATGAACCCCCAGCACACAAAAAACACAGTGGGAATCATTACAGTCAAGTCTGTATTATTCCTATAAAACATTAAACAGAAAGTACAAAAAAGGTCAACAACAAAAACCAAAATATCTTACTGAAATGGAGTTTTTGACCAAAAATAGGTTAAATAACGAGTGTTTCCCATGTAGCCTTTCTCTTTCTAGATTGGAGCAGACATTTGCATTTTTGCATGTGCTCATTGGCCTGGCATCAGCTCCTCAGAAAGTAGGACTGAGAGCTTGTTACAGCAGCCCCACTGTGTGGCCTCCCTTGGCACACAAACACAAATTAGCTGAGGGACGACTGCTGTGGCAGAAAGCTTCTCTGCAGACAAAACCTCTTAATATTCCTTCCAAGTCCATTAGGGTCTCAAGAGATTGGCGAGGATTGATTGTTTATACTTGATACTACCAGGGGCTTCAAGGCCAGATCCATGGTCAAAATTAGAGATGGCGTTTGGTAAATCCCGATGAATTGGAAAATAAATACAAACCTGACTGTTGTCACAGCCAAAGTAAGGGACAAAATAGAGGAAGCCTTCATCTAATTAGGAAATGACTGTTGACTTTTGGTTTTGGCTTTAGACTTCACTTACAATTGGACTAGTTTCCAATTGTAAGACGCTTTAATTTTTGCCTTTTTTTCTTAACAAATAACAGATTTTTTTTTTTTCCTTTCAGGATAAAGCTTGTCCAAGGAATTATTCAATGAAGTCAGTGACCTCTACACACCCTCGCCCCACACACTTCACACACATGCAACCTCAACAGGAAGAAAGAATGCCTCCTTGTTCAGCCCTGACACAGACACCCAGGTGCAGAGTGGGAATGTCTGGCTTCAAATCATGCTTCATAATGTCCCTTAAAAACAATCCCAAAATCTGAATGGTAAAAATCTATTTACTACATTACCTAGCATAAAAATATTATTATTGATAATAATAGGAAACATGCTTTCAGTGGCACAACTGGATCCTTTCACAAAAGAGAATATATTGCTGGGTGTTTTGAAGGAGTTGAATATCAGTAAAGTGGTGATAAGGGTAACGTCATAAATGTGCTGTTGTTTAACATCTGAAACACCCTTTGTTAACCCTCTTAGTTCATTAACTATTAGTACATTAATCGCTTACAGCTGTGCCATACCCCCAACTTTAAAATTTCACGTTGTTCATGAAGCAACTATTATTTAAGGCTAACGTTGATTGGCTCCAGTTCCTGAGTTTAAGATACCTGAAAAGTCAGCGGACAGAGTTGACATTTTTTTTCTCTCTCAAAGGTTATTGGTTTGACTTATACTCCTCACTGTATAGATTATTTACGATTTGACTAAATGATAATTAAAAAAATAATTACTTAGAGGATTTTAACTTATATTTTTGAAAGTCTTAAGTGTATAAATGTTATGTCCCAAGAAAACATTCAATAGCCTGACAAATATGGAAGACTAAAGTGTAAATTTCTTCTTTCTGTGTTTTTTGACTACATATAAAATATCGGTTTTAACAACAAAACACATTACCAATGCGTGAATGTGTGCAAGTGTGTGAGCTCATGCAAAAAATGACAAGTGGCAAACTGGCCCTCAGCTGCACCTGACAACTTGTTTCGTCTCACTCTGAACCATCTACAGTACACACCTATAGGGATTTACTTTAAAAAAAGAAAAGGGTCTGGAAATTCGGCTGGCTCATTCCCCACATGGGAGTTTTTTTCAAGCACAATTGCATCACTCGCTTGACATATTGGCACTCCTGGTAAAAATGTAATGAAATGAAAGAAACAACAATAATAATAATAAATGCTGTAGCATGAACTCACAATAAAAATAGCAAATCTCAACCTTTAATCTTAGTATAATTATTGTGTCTGGAAAATGCCTGAGCAAATACATGAATGTTTTTCCACAAAGTCCAGGGTGCCAGAAGTATTGGCATCCCTGTGGTTGACAGTTTATAAAACAATTTTTTGCCCATAACACAGGACTTAGTTTTCTCCTATAACATTTCAAACAGTTGGAGCATACAGTGAGAAATCTATGACTATTTTTCTGTACATAATCTCTCCTGGAGTCCTAGTTTCTTTATTCTTTCCAGCCAACATCGCAGGTTTTCTAAAAGATTTAAGACTGGAGGCTTTATATAACGATGGGAAAAGGTTATTTTTTGTGTTCACAAACCATTTCTGTGTTCATTTGGCTTTTTTCTTCAAATCATTATCCTGCTAAAAGCTCCATTTCCGATCCATTTTTCTGTTTTTTTTTTTGCGCAGAGGCTGACAGATTTTTATTTATAGTTTTATTGTATTTAAAATACCGGGGACCTTGGACAAAGGAAAAAACCATGCCCACAGCATCACAGATCCTCCACTGTACACAACAGTGGACATGAGGCTCATTTCCATAAAGCCCCCTGTTGTTTAACTCTGGAGCCGAAGTGATTTGTGGAGGGTGCTAAATATAGGCAGTCAGAGTAGCAGTATGCAAGCAGGTGATTATTTACTCTTGATAAGCCAGACGGATTAATAGTTTGAAAATTCAGTATGCTTCTTTTACATAAATTACTTTGAATAATACTTGGGACACCACCAAATTCATAAGAGTCATAAGAAAATCAATGATTCTCGGTCCACCAGTAATTGAATAATAACTGAAGCACATGATCTTAAGACTCTAATCAGTTCAATCTGTCTGGCACATTACTTTGTGCACACTCTCTTCTGGTCTGGTTATGAATATCAGCCAAATGACTGGGCTATTAATAAACAGACACACTTCCTACTGTGAAGATATGGACCAGAACAAGGCAGCCATTGATCTCTTCGGGTGAACTGCTGAAAGCAGGATTGAATAAGTGTTAAGGGAACAAAGTCAGATAACAATCACAGCAAAACACGTACAATCAGACACACATGTTCCCCTTTCATAGAAGATTCCATGTGATGTAGAGCCTGGGGTGACCACAATCCAAAGTCTGGCAAAGAAAGCCTTTCATTGTTCGTGGAATGAGGGTGGGCTGGTTTCTGGGACACTGAAAGACCCTTCCAAGTATGCAGTCGGGCTACATGGCAAAAGAGGCCACAGTGTTTAAAGCGGAAATATGGGCAACGGGGTCAAACATGTGGCTGTTTTGTATCCAGCTTATTTTACACTCGACTTCAATTCCTAGGTACGACAAATTATGCTGCAGCGTCGGACAAACTACAACAGAATAGAGGTCGTAGCTCTGTATTAGTAGTTTTCTGCAGCGATGATGGCTAGGATATACTTTTGTTGGGTGATAACTGTAGTGGATAAATCAACACAATAGATAAAGTTTCTTATTTTTAGGTGTACTTCCTTGTATGCGACATTAAAAAATTGCTTTCAAAAGAGCATCCTTCTCTATTTATTTATTTATTTATTTTTTGCCTGGCAGATGTGACCCTCAATTTTCTGTTACTGGAACTGTGCCTTCTGAATGTCACAGCTGAAAGCAGCCATAAAGCTCTTACACCAAGAAAAAAAAAACTTTCTTGGAAATGCAGTTGTGGCAGGAAATAGAAAATAAATCTGGGTGCATATATCCATTATCAGGGCACGTTATCGTCAGAGGGGAGTCTGTGGAGAGAGAGGAAAGCAGGCTGGATCTCTATGTGAACCGCAAGATAGGGGAAACCAATTTTCACCTCCTCCCCGTGCATTCCCAACATACTACTTTCTTCAGGCCTTGCTAACGCTGCACAACCAGGGTTAAATCACTTCATCTAAATAAGCCAGCCAAATGTTTTACACCTCTGCATATTACTGAGTGCCGATAAGGTGCTGGTTCACCGTTCTGTGCAGAGCAGCTCTTATTTTCCTCTATGCTGTCAGCTCTGTGGCCCAAACAATGATGAGCACATCGGTGAGCTTCGGTGAATGCGGGAGCCAGAGAGAGAGAGAGAGAGAGAGAGAGAGAGAGAGAGAGAGAGAGAGAGAGAGAGAGAGAGAGAGAGAGAGAGAGAGAGAGAGAGAGAGAGAGAGAGAGAGAGAGAGAGAGAGAGAGAGAGAGAGAGAGAGAGAGAGAGAGAGAGAGAGAGAGAGAGAGAAGGAGTAAAAATAAAAGTGAGTATTTTAGAAACCTTGCCATTTCTTACGGTCTTGACGATAAAGCAACAGACAAGTCATACGTTATGTTTGTGTTAAATATTCCCGTGTGCGGCCTCTCTATGACAGTTTATTCCAAAGCAGATTTATCACAAGTCTTATCCGCTCTCCTCAACAGACAAAGGGGAGCCACGTGGCTTCCACTGTAGCGCGCTCATGCCTGGGGCACAAGACCAAGCACACAATCGATATAAATCTCCAGTCTATACATTGAAGAGGAGTAGGTTGACATACGTCCTTCTGGCTGACACGTATCACAACTTCTTGTCTAATTAGCTTTCTAAAGAGCTTTATACATCTAATAAAGCCTGTTTTAGACTCCCCCAAGAAAAACGTAACAAATACTATCCCGGCTAAATCCTCTCCATCTTTGTTTTCCTGATGAGGGAAATCACAGCACAGATTTAAGGAAATATATAATTAGTCTTAACGCTGATTAATGAATGTTCTTAATTCATCTCACGATGGGAACAGATGTAGACTTAATCAGCTACCATTCAATCACAAGATCAAACGTTTTTTTCCGTGTTAATACCAAGGCAGCGAGAGCTCTCCTATGAGCCAAGACATACTTACTTTTTTGAGTTAGAAAAGACATTTTCGAAAAACAACATAATGTAAAAATCTTCATTTAGAGAGTTAACGTCTTAAGAGACTGTTACTTTTACGTAAAACACAAAACCAAACCAAAATGTTCCATGTATCTCTTGAATTTGCATCTTGTTAACTACAGCAGCATGTCTTAATCTTTGAAATCCTTGTGAAATTAAATTGGCATATGTATACATTTCTCACTTTTATGTATGGTGAAAAACTGTATCTAAATACCAGCTCAATTGATGATAGAAAACAGAAACATAAAAACATGAAGCAATTAAAATTAAAATAAGGCAAAGGAAATCAAAATAAACACAAGCAAACGCTGGTAATGTAGAGATAAGCAACTTGAGATGAGCAATAAGCTATTAATTTGATCCAACTTGACTTCAATGAAGTACAAGATGGAAAAAAAACTACTTCCAGAAGGTTTTTTGAAAGTATGTGGGAATCTTGAATACAAATTTATTTGTCATTTCAACTTAAATACTCCTCTGCTTTTAACGCATCCCTTAGGGAGCAGTGGGCTAGCAGTGGGCTGGAACTGTGAGGCACCCAGGAGCATTCTGGGGCTGAGGGTTTTGCTCAGGTAACCCTTTGCTCCAGGACAATCTGTGGGCTTCAAACAGGGGAAACTTGCAGCCTTTCCAGGCCACAAGCACTCTGCTGTAACCGCTAAGGCACCATTCCCCCTATCCCCCCAAAAAACATCTGACAGCACCTGTGGTCGAACCTGCAGCTCTCAGTCTTATCAGGTTTCCAGTTACACCTGATATAACCCGATACTAATTCTACTAATATGTCAAACTGATTACAAAATATTCAATATTTGCTATAGCGTCTACTGTGGGTACAATTATGTTGTTATAGCTCTATATCAGTAAAAGCTTAAATTATATATATATATATATATATATATATATATATATATATATATATATATATATATATATATATATTTTTTTTTTTTTTTTTTTTTTTTTTTTTATCAAGGGAAAGTAGAAGCATTAAATTCTAACCCCTGGCCTGAGATATCAGCCCATTTGGACTATTTAACATGTTTAAGACTGCCTGAATGCAGTACCTTCTGAATTCAGACAAGCTCTGAGAAACACAAATCGCTTCTCACTTGAGGTACATCCAACATGATGCCTTCCAACTTGAAGCAAAGCTAAGCCCACAGTTATTCATACTCCCCACAGATTTAGTTGTTCATTTCCATTTAGCCAAACAGTTTATTCCTGATGAGACAGCATACAGGTACTTCAAAAGAAGCGGACAAACAAAGGAGGATGCTTATTTAAAGAAAATATATGTTGTTTGTTTACATTTTATTATAAAATGTCTAATTGAAAGTTATTTCTACCCTTCTAAATAATAAGTGGAAAAAGTTTTATTGGCATTACAGCAGTCAAATCCGTATTTTAATTGCTGTCCAGCTTCTCCAGAGTTTTGACTGGTATTTTGATGACGAGCTCCAAACCTTTGAGGTTAGAAGGCCTCTTTGGTGTCACCCTAATCAAAAACTCCCTCCCTCAGAAGAAACTCGTTAGTACAGTAAAATATTACTTTTATCCTCAATCTATCAGAAGTATGAATAACTCTAGGGTGAACTAAAGTTACTGCTTAACCCATTTGATCTGTCAAACCAGCACATAGATGTTTGGCTATCAGAAACAAATATATTGCCTTTTATAGGTCAAAGGAATGTTTGGTCACTTCCAACTTCCTGGGGACCATAAATGAATTACAAGAGGCCAGATCAGTAGGTGATTATGAATGCATACCCGTACTTTTTGGTCCTCTGAATTGTGTCCAATTTTGTGCAAACATAAAGCTTTAAATATATCTATGTGCTCCTAATAAGTGCATTCTATTTTCTGTATTCCATTTCTATGGTAGATTCAAGAATAGCTGGTGCATTTTCGCTCTTCCTCTAGGAAACCCATATTTATTCTTGGCTCCATGCGATAAGTTGGAAATAGGAATAATGTTTGATGATGTATAGAAGAGAGAGTAGGGGTTGTTGTGGAGGAAGGGTTGCATAAAAATCTGCAACTAGACAAGTAAGGATGCATCGGGTGCAGTGTGCTTGGAGATGGAGGTTGGGCCGCAGTGTTGTTAGGTGGACAAGGCTTAGAGTTGACCAACGAGAAAGAAGTTCAGCCTTGTAGATGTTCATCCCCAGAAGAACATGGTGGGTTCTTTACAGCTTCATATACACAAATATCACTTAGACCCGCAAATAACATGCTTTTGTTAAAGATCATCTCCATAGCAACGTGTCCGAATCTAGCTCTACCTATTGGCAAGCCAGAAGCCATCCTTCACTCCAGACAACAAAGCAGAGGGCTTGCTGTGAGTTACACTTATGCTGTGGTACCTCTCTTAGTTAGAACCTGAAATAGTAACGGAGGTACCCATTGGCCGGTGCAACAGCTGGTTACCATAGAGACTTTACAGAGACTGGCGGCCTGACATATTGCTGATGAATAAGTTACCTTGATTTCTTAGGCACGTCCTCCTGCTGCTTTGGCATCAAGGGATTTGGCTGGTGCTGTTGCTCCCTAAGTGCTGTTCATTCTTCCAACATATGAAGAAATACTAGTTTATTGATATCCTATCTACAAGAGAAATTTGCTATTTTCTTTCATAGAATATTGTTGACATATGTGAAGTTATAATGCATTGTTAGATTGCTTTAATGTGAATACCTTTTCCAAGACAATCCTAGCTGGCCGGCTCATTTAAAACGTCTCCCTATACAGCAGTTTCATCCATTGAGAGATCCCACTGGAATAAGAGGGGCTTTACGCCTTGCTAAAGGGCACCTCTGCAGGGGGGTTCTTCTCCCTCATCTAATTTATCCTCCCTGTTCAGAATTGACCGAGCTACCATCTAATCCAAAGTTTGCTTTCATGAACTTCACTCCGCTCGTTTTATGTGTGCAGTTGTATGCGAATGTAAACCAGTGTCTGGAAACTAAAGAGAAATATAAAAAAGCAACATTCGCCTCAGGCTCCCAGTGGTATGACCAATGCACCTGCTTTCAAAGAGGATCCTACACATAACTTAGGCTGGAGGGTGTTTTTACCTCCTTGCAACATCAGTGTATAACTTAGCACAGTCTTTAATGTTTTTTTTTGTTGTTTTTTTTACTTTTCACCCTGGAAATGAAAGTATTTTTTATCCTTCTTTTGTCTGGAGTCAATAACATTTGGGAATTTTCTGTAGAAAATGCCCCACAGAAAACAAACCCCCCAAAAAACTTGAATCAACATACCATAAAAAGTTTACAGAGCAGGTTTAAAGAAATAAGCCTTTAGACAAAATGCTTTTGGAATCAGAACATACTGTTATGAGAAATATACTGTATATAAAGGGATTTGTGTCAGTCCCAGAGATAATAAAAATAACGACTAAAGTTTGCACCAAAACTTAGCTCATTTTAAAGTGTCTGACTGATCTTGATCTTAATTCAGTACAATGACATCAGGGTGCTGACTAGTTCAGTGCAGATCCACTGTTTGCCCTGTTAGAATCCTCTTTTCTCTTTCTTTTTACTAAAGATTTTGCCAATGTGTCACTAGTCATTTTAGAGAAATCAGATTGCTTATTCCAACCTTGATGGTTTTGGTTATTTTATAAGATTAGTTTATTTTTAGAACAACACCTTGTTGTCAAAACCTTACAAAAATGCAATTCACTTTCAGTGGTAAGCTTCTATCAGAAAATCAGAACAAATTATTATTTAGACTCTGCTGGTCTTATCTCTTCCAGACAAAAACACATTTCATATTTATAAAGGATGTTATCTTTCCTGTATAAAGAATTACTTTGATTGAGAGGAATATGATGCCAAAGAGTTGTAAGGAGAGAGGAGAGCCTTATAGAGAGGCTTTTTTTATGTATTATTTGGAACCCCTTAATCTCCCAAGCACGTTATGTCTCTTTAATGTCTCAGTAGAGTTCAATATTGTTTTAAAATGTGGGCAGTTACAGAATTTATTCTTGTGTGAATAAAAAGCTGCAGCCCACACAATATTTTCCAACAGAAGTGTGGAATGCATCAAAGCATTTTCTCCCAGCTACTTTAGGGATCAAATACAAAGAGAGAAGAAAAGAAAACACTATGGGAGCCTTTCTTCTGTATAATGAATGCTATCAGAATTGGTGCTTATTTAAACCTGTATAATATTGAACATTTCCATTAGAGAGTTAACAATTAAAGAGGTGCTTTTTCATGTATTTCTCTTGCTTTCATATTACCTGTATACATCTACAGCACTACAAGTGAGTCATATAACATTCTTCTTTATCTATGGATCATCTGGCCGTTAGTTTTAGAAGCATACATTGAGTCTGTGGATGACACATGACTGACCGAGCACCAGAAACTGAATGCCGCTGGTTTCTCATCCAAACTATGTTAAAAAGGCATGTGACATCATCCTTATGTGGATAATTGTTCAAGTGGATGTATGATCTGTCAGGCGGACTCAATTTCTTCATAACAAAATTGTATAACAGAACAAATGTGAACATGAGGGTTATGAGTCTGCTTCAAAAGAGAGCGTGTACATCTCCTTCAATAGACATGCTGGGTTTCCGTCAGATGCCTTCACAGAATTTAACAAATCTGATTGCTTGAATAGTTCAGTTTCAGCCTATTGTTAGACCAGACTTTTGTCTCTTGTGCATTCACATAATTGCTCGGTCATAAAAAAAAAGGAACTTTAAAAAAATGCATGTTGCTTTGTGCTATTTGCATATTAATTGAGAGGATGTTGTATGGAATAAATGGAATGGCAATTCAGACCGTTTCAAGAATCATTCTATGCATATAGATGATGCATCTTAAAACATCTCCGATAGTGCCAAAATGAACGTATTCTAAGAAATTCAATTAAGGCTCTGGATTTGCTGATATTTTTATATATTATCATCTTTGCATATGAATTTTCTGGATTTGGGCAAAAAAGAAGAAATGATGACACATTTTAAAAAGGCAGGCAAGATGATTATACTTACAGGAATCAGGTTTCAATTTCAGACAGCTGGTGCACACAGCTTTTAGAAAGTGACCATGTAGCTGAGGTCAAGCTTTAATACCTATATTTATTTATTTTTTTATTTATCTGTTTTTTTTTCTCCTTCCTCCTCTCTCATAATGCAGACTAAGCTCTGCTTCTGGCTTTGAAACCGAGTAGACAGATTAAGCTGAGTTAGGCCTACTTTTCATAAATGTGTTGGTGTGGCACTTTGAAATCCTCCACTCCCCCTCAGCCCTATACTATACACCTTTTCCTCTGCAACAGAAAAATAAAACAATTAAGAGGTGACACATCTGCGCTTCTTTGTATGAAAGTTAGCTGGAGATTAACGAATGAAAGTGTCAGTATGAAAAGCTCAAACTACTAAAAAGAGAAAGAAAAACACAACTACCCCTCTTTACAGGGCTGTTTGATATCTACACATTTTGAGAGCATTTCTGATTAAGATGATCCAGATGTTGATAATGATGTAAGTGGGATGGGTGATGGACTGATTTTTCTTTTCTTTTTTTATTAGTTAGCTCAGCATAAGACAGGAATATAACAAATACTCTATATTTACTTGGAAACTAAATCATCATTAAAACAAAGCACTATAAGACCCCATTCTGAAATTCCTCTATAAATAGATTGGGGTGATAATATTTGCGTGCACCTTTTTTTATTCAGGAGACTTTGGGAAGTGATATTAAGCTACTGCCCTCATTTACCTTACGGCAATGTAATATGAATGAAGGTATGTGCAGAGTGCATATAAAAATGTTAAGCTAATGCTGTAGAAGCCTGGTGTGAATAATTTTAACTGTATTTAGTGATTCTTCCAGTCTTTCATGGTTGTGGGGCCCTCACTTCTTCGTACTGCTTCTCTGTAGGGTTAGGGAGGGAGGCAGGGCCATCACATATAAAGAGGCTACTTATGCACTTTATAGGCATGTGTTTGATTTAATGGTCCACTGCTGTACAGTTACATTTTTACTGTAAGTGTAAAAATACCAATTGTGTATTACAACAGCACTTTCTCCCGTTCATCTAACATTCCAGTCTTTTTTTCTTCCAAGTTCTAATTCTTTACACTACCAAGCTACTCTAATTGGTCATAAACAATTGAGGCCAAAAACAGTTGGAGAGTTGTTTCCTGTGTCTGTGTCACATGGCTTTAAATCAGGAGGAAATTTAATTTGTTCCAGGTCTGTGTGTGCCATAGGAACACAATCTCATCTGTCAAAACAAATACCTCTGAGCTGCATCAACAACATAAACGTAACCCAAATATAGGTATATGAATCTGCTTGTGAAGACACACACAGTCCAATTAACTAACCTCCTAGGATCTTTCAGTAAGCCACCAATTTGCTTTTTACCCGCTTCAGCAAAACATTCACCACATTCATAGGTCGTTTATACTAACAGCGGCGTTATCTTTTTTTTCTACAAACGTCTTCTTATAAGATCGGAAATTGTGCCAAATTAAGCACAAGGCTGACATCAAGCAAATGGGGTTTATTGCTATGATTCAAGAAAAAAAATCGAGAAGAGAATTATCTTTGGTTTGGACTTTGAAAATTTTTCACAGGGACAAAAAAAAACAGTTTGGCACAAAGGATGGTATAGCCTTAGGGAAAAAAATCTTTATCACTTCACACCTTCTAAATGTTATAAAATCTCGGCAACTCTTTTGTTGCTGGGATAGCTAAAAAAAGAAAAACTATGACTAAAACCCCTGTGTGTCAGATGTTTTAAAACAGCTGCCAACTTGATCCCACTGACATTCGTGAATTTAGGTCAGCAAAGCTCAACACTTAGCGTGCCAACAAACTGCATTGAATTTTATTGTTCGTTAATTATTATGTTGACTGCCCATCAGTTTCTCTGTGAGTCGTTTTCAAAAAACAGATCAGTCAAAGCAAAAAAATAAAAATAATAAATCCCTCTCAAAAAATACTGCTTGGCGGTCTAATCAGCTGTTCTTCTTTTGCAGGCAAAGGCAAAGTGGTGCACAACTGGCAGCCTAGAAACTACAGAAACTTCTTAACACAACAGAAATAGACAATAAACAGACAAAGTCGAAACAAGTGAGAAATGGTCTCTTTGAAACATTTATTATGAAATTATAAAGGTAGAATAGCACTGTTCAGGTAAAGCTTTTGTCAACAGAATAGGAGCTGCAGTGTACTTAAAAAGTAAGAGTTGATTCCAGATGTAATGAATGTGTACCCAAGAAGGGTTTAAAAGCTAAAAGTCAAACGTAAAAGGCAAGACAAGGCAAATGAATAATACCAAAATAAAATCATCAATATTAATTACAAGTCCATTATTGTTTAACACAGCACATTAGGCAAGATTACCAGGAGTTCAAAGTGTGTTTAAATGAAAACATCATATATACAAGAAAGATTTACAGTGATGAGGGTTACAGACCAGATTCTTTATGAGCTATGAGGCCCGATGGCGAAGCAGTCAATGGCAGTCACAGTTAAAAGTCCTGTGTAAAAAACAAAACTGGGGGTGTGGAAAGATTGGAGCTGGAAAAGAAGATGGCTGGCGATGTCATTATCCCGACTATTAGTCTGGACACTGGCACGCGTCAGTAACAGTTTGTGACTGTGTGTTACTTGACATGACAACCCAACTGATAAGGTATCCCTGTGGGGTTTGTCATGTCAGAACGTACAGCACCGCAATGCCCAGGCACTCCTGCTCCTCTAATGATAAACAGAGAGGACAAAAACAGGAACGTAGCCGGGCCATGTCCTGAAAACAAACCACCCTCATCCATTACTAATGATCACAACACAAAGGTGAAAATACCCCCATTGTTGGCGATTTAACATTGCGTGTAATGGCACCGACCCAGATAGGAGCGTGGGTGAAAGGTTAGGGCTGGAGATGGGGAAGAAAGAGAGTGGTTGGAGGGACCAAGTGAGGAGTGGAAAGAGGAGATGGGTAGTCCAGGGGGAGGTGAGGAACATTCAAACAATGATGTAGCATCAAAAGTTCATTTTTTTTTTGTTATTACAAATTTTTTTCTTTTTTTTGCAGACAAGCAAGCAGTCAAGAAACATTTTCTTCCACCCTCTACTCTTCTTTTTACTGGTATTTAAAGAGAATTCAAATAAGTGTTAATACCACTTCTGTATGTTTTGAGCAGCAGTTTGTCTTTTTCTTGTCATGCAGTGTTGGAAGATTTACGAGGCTAGTATGTCAGCTTGATTGATTGCTTCAGAAAGAAATGGTAAATGCTGTTTGCAGATTGGTGAAAACATGGAGTTGAATTAAGTAATGACAGCCCCACAAAAGCCACACAGACTTTTGTGCAGCAATGTTACAAAGCGCAAGTGAATGATGAATGTGAGATAAATGGGTTGCCAGCCAAAAAATGATGGACAATCGACAAAACCAGAAAAAGAAAACAAATAAATAAATAAATAATGTGAACAAACACACATAAGACTTTTCAGAATGGAGAAACATTTGTCAACATGAAAACTGAGTTGTGCATGTGTCTTGGAGAAAAAAAAAAACATGTAATGACAAAAGGTTTGTCATTATGGGTTATGAAAAATGTATCGGAAACAAAAATTACCACATAAATACAAATAAAACAAATTAAATGTAATTCCTGGTAATTTGCCATTGTCTGTGTTTTGGCCCATGGTCGTTACAAAAAATTATAGAAAATAATAACAGAAAGGTTATAAATACATAAATATAATACATAAATATATAAATATATCATTTTTTAAACAGAATAAAAAATACAAACAAAGAATTGAAATCTAAAGTTCATCCAGTGCTCCAACAGGGAGCTGTGATTTATTTTGTTGTTTTGCGCAGACAAAACAGGATCACCCCTGGGGCAATAATCTTCTCAGATAGTTCAACTCACATCCGCTACCTTAGTAAAACCTGCCATCCATTTCATTTCCTTCTACCCACCTGGACATAAGAGTACCTGACAAGGTTCTTAAAGAAATATGATGTTCTCTGTGGCAAAGAGCCTTGCAAATCCTGCACTGATAATTCGATGTTTTGATAGAAAACTTCACTCACAGACTTATTGGCTTACTGTTTAAGGATATCTACATATGTCTTAGGGATATGCTACATTTTATCCAAAAAGAGAACACTGTGCTCAGGCTATTTTTCTTGCAGCTACCTGTAGTTTGCTCAGAAATTTACTTGCTGTTGGCAACAGACTCAAAACAGACCACAAATTAGCATGATTAAAGTGTTCATATTTATTCATCCAGTGCTATTACTAAGTCACATACACAAAACAAATGCACAAAAAAACCACGTATTTTACACGTTGGTTGTTGATATTAAGGTTTGAAGCCCACTGGAACATCATTAGTCAGACGTATCAGGGGCGCGTAAAGTATTAGAGATCACAAACCGGGAATCCTGATTAAGTGACAGGATAGCTGGGGAGAAGGATGTATGATCACAGTTGACAACAATCACTGGCCTCTCTCCATCTTACTCCGCCAAACTCTGTGTCAGCACAACCCAGAAGATATAGCAACAGACTTTTCCCCTCAGGTGCAACATTGTCATAGTTCATTAATCTTCTCAAACTTCTCCTGCTGCCATCAGCCCCCGTACATACTACTAATCCCCTTATTAATGTGGCAAATGAACCTGCACAAGAAGGACGACTCCCCCAAGGCTCCATAATTACAATGGTCTGTATAAACTCCTGTTTGCATTCAATGTCCATTCATTAAATGTACCGACAAGACAACGGCAGAATTACTGAGCTAAGCAGTCATGTTTTGCTCTCACAGGTTTTTATAACGCTCTGTGCTTTAATCTGTATACTCCATCAAGTGTAAAAGTTAATAGCCTGCTCATTATTTGTTACTTATAGTGGAATCATATGTCTGCTTTTGCTGTAATGGTCAAAACAGGAAGAAAATGTATGCATGTAGAAGAATTTGCATTTTTTGTGGTTGGCTGTATACGGGTAATTCCTAAAAGGAGAGCTTTTGTGGCATCTGTCCCCAAAGCTAAGGCATGACTTGGGATGTAGAGAAATATATTGCGGCAGTGCAAATAAAATAAAAGGCAAACACTACCTCTTCCCTGACATGAAACAAAAAAATAAGCAAAAAATAAAATAAAATGAAGACTTTCACACATGGATTTTAAGTACACGTTGTACATTTAAAAATATTATATTGGCTCACTAGTGTGCCTCCCCACACATACCTTGTGCTACAAATAAAAAAATAAAAAATAAAACAGGGGAGATAAAACATGATTTGTATTTGTGAGAACATTCACATGTATCTATTAGACCTCTCATTTTCACAATACTAATTCCGAACCCTGCAAACCCCAGTCAACCATGATAACATGAGCCCTGGGATCTGACGCACAGCACATAGTTAATGCATAGCCACTGGGCTCATGTTATGATAGTGAACCATAGCTATGCCTAAGACTACTGACAGGATGAGAGGAAGACTGATGGTGATGATTATATTTGGGTTCTTAGATGCTTCTGATGCCTTATGAAACTAGGACAGGTTTTTTTTCTTTCAGTGTTGTTTACACTAATGTGGGTCCCTAGAGGGTAAATAATAAGAGAGGGAAAAAAAAAAAGAATGACTAGGCTAGGATTGCTTCCATTGCTATCAGCAGAGTTTGGGGACAGTATAAACCTCACACCACAAGGCATTTGTCTCTGATGGCACAGTTGTAAATGTCTGTTATTACGACTCCCTATATGTTCTATACTCCCGGAAACGAAGGTCAGGATTTGCTGTTGCTTTCAGTATCTTTCATTCCTACTACCTTTTTTTTCATCAGTTTTCATTGTTATTGATTGGCACTGACGCTGCACAGAAGTGACTGTTAAAAACTGAAAGAAAATTGCTTTTTAATTCTTAGAGAAAAGGTCAATTTTAAACTCTGTTCTGCTGGGCTTTGTGTGTCTTTCTCTTGAACATCCTTTTCAATTAACTGCTTATTTCCTGGTAACTTCAGGTGACAGTGGATGTTTGCCGTTGGTTTGTTGAAAAAAAGTAAATGCTAAATTTCATCATTCTAACATTCACCTTTGTGATGGTTTATATAGTGCAACAAACTGCACCCTACAGACTTCAATTTCAGTATATTACATCAACTCATATTTTTCAACCAAAAAATAACTAGTAATAACTTGAAATCATATTGACACATTTTATTATCTATGTGTATATAAGAAATCTTTTAATATTGCAGTTCTTATCTTCTTTTTTCCCTAAAGCCTAGCAACTCTGCATGGAATATGATATGATAATCCGATGATATTGCTTTCTGGATTTACTGTCTGCTTAAGGTTTCACTCAAAAGTAATTGGTATTATTTTCATTCTTGCTTTTAAAGAGAAACTCGGCTAATCTTCTTTCTGTTTTTTTTTTAATATGGAGACAGGAATTCCAGAAATCAATACAATGTGTTCTGTGTGGTAATTGTGAAACAGTAATGACATACACATGTCAGTACTAACGGTTGGTAATGTGCAAAACATTCAAGATAAGGATGGAAAAATGGAATTAATACTTTGTTTGTCATATTATTGCAGAATAATAATTTTAGTATGCCTGGTATCTATTATTATACCTTACTTTTAAACTTGACCCTCCAACAATTAAGTACTTTGAACTAGCTATGACTATCTATTTATCAGAAACTGAATCTCTTTTTGAGATCAAGCGCCAAAGAAAGTTCATGGATGATAATTTTTTTTTTTTTCGTTTTACTTTTTAAATATTAGTCCTCTGGTTGATAATTACCTCAGTGACTTTTTTGTTTCAGTTGGTCATGAGGTATCAGCCTTTCACTATTCGTTAAACAAGTCTGAATACATATAGTATCATTCAGCTGTGGAAAATAGAGTAAATATTGACCTGAATGCAACAACAACAAAATAAGACAAAAATGAAAATGAAATAGAAGAAATGTTTGGGAAACTGCTTAATGGCTTACTGAAGTTGAACATTTTTTTTTTTCTAGAGTTAAACACGGCCTAAAAAAAGTTTGAATGGTCATGATTACCGATCCTATCAGGTCGAGCAGGGAAACGTCTCCTCAGTGAAACTCTAAAGGCTCGTTCTGAGGGATGACAAGACATCTCAAAAAGGGCACAGATATGTGGCACCACCAGTGGGTTCTGGGTCTGCCCTGGGGTATTTTCCCAGTGGGACAAGCCCAGAAAACCTCTAAACAAATATATTCAGGAAACATCCTGATCCAATGCCCGAACCACCTCAACTAGTGCCTTTTGATCTGGAGTAGCAGTGGATTTACTCCAAGACTTCCCCCAGATGACCAAGATCATTAGCATTTCTTTAGGGTGGAGTCTAGCTACCGCAATGAGAAAATTAATTTCAGCTGCTTCTATCGGGGACCTTGTTCTTTCAGTCATGATCCATGTCTTATGACCACAGTTGAGGGTTGGAACATAAAGCCTGGGTGTGAAGTATTATAAGACACTGATTTCAGTGAGCAGATCTAGGGTTAGCAATGTTATGCGGCCAAAAAATAGGCTATCCTCTATTCCAAACATGACAATGCTGAATATATTGGGGTCAATTTGTGAAAGAGCAATTTAAAGAGAATGACACATCATTGTGGACCACCCCACCCCGTCCTAATCCCAGTAAGATTTAGATCATTTCCAATGTACTGGACTCTGGAAACGATTTAATTCAACTCTGGGTGAAAATTAGGGGTGGAAGATACAACAGCATTAAATTGGGAAGGATTAGAACATGCTGACAATCTGCTAAAGCTGAGATATAATGGAATCATCTATTATCCCCTACAATTAAGCTGATACTGAAAATGCTGGCAGAAATAATTTAATTCAACAAATAAAACTGAATCTTTGTGGAGTTACTTTGTGGAAAGCATTTTCCCCTTGTACGCTGATGCTCAAAGTGAAAGATCAATAAAAGACAGATTATGTTGGCTGCTGCAGCTACATGTTGTTCTGTGTGATCTGAGCTGGTCCATTGTTTATTGAAGACCTTATAGCTGGGCAAAGTCGGAGTCCTTCAAAAGAAAAGCCAATACAACTACTTGTTTTTTATGATGAAGTGTTGTTGAAGCTTTAAAGACTTTTAAGCACACAGAGACTTATTTTCAGACAAATGACTGATAGTTTTTTTTATCTTGCTTTTCAAAAACAGTAAACTGTTAAATGAACCCCATGAAATTTGGGGTTATTTTAAATCCAAATGACAGGTGTTTTTTTTTTCCAATGAACTGTTGAAAGTATACTGTTCCAACAGTATAGTGACAACAACAAACATGTGATGTGATGGTGTTTAGGTTGAAAATTAATTTGATTTGTAAAAAATGTCTTTTCTCTATCAATTACTGTTTTTGTTCAGGTACCTGTGTTTTATTGTTTTCCTTAAGCTTCATTGTAACACATTTTATGTAGCAACCATACACTACACTTAAAATATAGTTTTTGAATTTCGTTAAACAGCCTGGACGCTGTGTAGGTTGTTGTTACATTTCAGTTACTCTTAATGCAAGTTGCCAAAATATCACAAACTGCATAAAACTTCTACAGAAATTTTCTTTGCACCAACTGCTTTTTAATGTATTTTTTTTCATGAATGGCTACATTTTGACATTAACAAAAAAACATTTATCCCGATATTTTTACCATACCACCAACCCCAAGTGGAACACACGGGTTTGACATTGAAAGGGGTTCAGGGAAGGTATTCAATTTTGCGATGTTTTTTTTTTTTTGTAATTCATTATTTCAGTTGTTCATTTATTTTACTAAATTAGTTTGCGTATAAGCCAATATGGATTGTAGGAATATGTATAACTACTTTCACAATGTTTTATTACAGTAGTTTTCATAGATAAAAAAATCAATTACATATTAAGTTCAATTATTTACAATTGGTGCTAGTATTGAAGGAAGATTTATTGGCAACTGAACTGCGTATAGGCCTGTAAAAGGTTATATCTATGTTGTACAAAAGTACCTCAAAAGGCATGAATCAAACTACACAAAGCTCTGTGAGCAAAAACGTATATCGTAAGTGGCACTATAGAGAACACATTGGCTCTGTTTGTGTGCTTCTTTGAATCATTTGTCAGAATTATTGATTCTAGTAAATCTTGTGTGGAATTGTGGGATGACTGAGCAAATCAATGATGTTGTGCTTACAGTATAGTATCATACCTCATGTGTCCCCCCTCTAGGACTGGAATAGAGCACCCCAACACACCAGCCGCAGCCACCATCACCTATTTTGTCATCTCTTCTCACATCTCTCTCGCATACCCAACCGCACACAAGCCCCAACTGGTGAGTGACGCCATAATGAATGCCTCTTTTGACTGGTACTTCTCACACAGAGGCACATTAAATGCATCCCAGATGCAGTGACCCGGAGGTATGCATCTACAGGAGTTGCACAGTGTTGTCCCTGTAATTCCACTCTCTCCTCCGGATAGATCTTATCACTCAGCTCTACAACTGCCATTATCAATCCTCCCTGTGCAGCCTCTGCATCATTAGGTGAGAGTATTTCACTAAGAACTCTAACATAGGTTTCATTCCTTTCTTGTCCTCCCTTGCACTCCACTGCAAGTTGGCATAGCTCCAGGCTGTGCCATGCAGCGCAACAGTGCCACCTAAGGGTTCAGTACCACCACATGTCAAGCCTGACCTACAGGCTGAGCTCACAGCCTGCCATTTCTCTCCCTGCACCTTCTCTCCTCCCTGTTTTTGTCCATGTGTGTTCCGTTAGATTAGAACTGTGTGTTGTGTAGTGCTGCTTTATTAGCAGAAAAATTAATAAGGCTTTGATAAAAAGCAGCATGGATTACGTTGAAATTTGAGGCTCATTATTGGCTAATCCTTTTTGAATTGGATGTGTATCAAGTTGCAGACGAGCTTTACTCAGTTCGCTAGTGTGATTTTAGAGGAGGCATTTAATTCAAGCTTCGATGATGAGGCAAAGCCTACAGTGACATTCACAATACCACTGTCGCAGTCTAATTATTGACTATTGTTGCTGCAGCAGGTGTTGAAAAGGTTACACAGTCTTTAGTGATATTACAATACACACTAAAATAAACAAACAAACAAAAAACATGAAAACACTTTTATGAGAAGAGAGGTGAAAAGTCCGTTTTTTTCATGTTGGCAGCATTTTGCTGTGATGATGACAGTTATCTGAGTAGATAGGCAAGAAAAAAATGTTTCTTTCACAAAGAACATTGAATCACAATTATTGTTGTGTAGATATAGATTGCCAGTTTATAAACTGGGTGCTCAAGAGAAATAGCAAGGCAAGAACATTTCTTACCCACTTGCATTTTCTTAATATATTAACTCAGTAGTTTTAATAATAAAACACGTTTATGATTATCATCCCCAAATTCTGATGCTGAGTCCATAATCAACTCCATTTTTTAGCTGTTCTTTCTTTCTTAATTTTAGCTTGAGACACAGAGGAAATTGTTGTAGTTGTAACTCTCCAGTACTTTGTTTCTGTTTCTTCAAACTACCTTAAAGTGAGTCCCTAATCTAGACTGGCACTTCAGCACTGTGGAACAGGGCAGTTATAGGCAGTACTTATAGACCAGTAAAAGTGCTCCTTTACCTGCTGTCTGGTGTGCACGGGCCCCTTCGTTTTGAACCCTCCTTGGGAGCTGCTCTCTGAGGCACTGAAGTGGTCGGAGCTCGTGGAGGATCTCTTCGAAAGGGTATCACAGCCCCCAACAAATGTGTTATCCAGTGGGAGTTCCTGGATCACATGATGCTTCTTGACTGAGACAGGTGTGTCAGCCTTGAGGTGGAAGGCCGATTGTGGTGAGGCTGACTTGTAGTGCCGAGCCAGATCGGGGCTGCTGGGTTTGAAGGTGGTAGTAGGTGTGGCATTCCAATCAAAGCGCCCAATCCCTTGTTCTTCCAGCTCAGTGGGCAGACTTATGGTTCCGTTGATTGGTTCATGGGCAGGATCATCTGGTTTGTTCCCCTCGATGGTGACAAAGTTGAGCAAGGAGCTTTTGGGGGACTTTCGTTTCTTGCGCTTTTTCTTTTTGTTCTGTTTGTTTTCTGTGTTGGGTGACATCCACTCAGCCCCTTGTTTTTTTCTTTGTGCAGCTTTAAATCTGGAAGCGTGGCGACAGCGCAGCAGCACAGTCACAAAGATGACAATAATCACCACCAGTGCGCCCGTAACAAAGGCTATCATTATGGTTAAATAGTCACCATTTTGATATGTTTCACTGCTTTCACCAATGTTTCGGTCTATTGGAGTCTCCATCGTGCGCCGGATGAGATCATAAATGAGAGTTGAGTTGCCCACAGTGTCATTGACATATAGAAACACTAGCACCAGGGTATGGAGAGATTTGGGATATCCCAGGTCACTGATATTGACCACTAATCTGTGTAAGCCTATGTCAGTTACTGCAGGCTTTTCTTCCAGTGTAATATTTCCTGTGACAGGGTCAATTCTGAATAAGCCCTTGTTATTCCCACTCACAATAGTATATTTCAGTTCAGCGTTCATCCCTGTGTCACCATCAACAGCAAACACCTCTGCTACCACAGATCCCGGGATAGAGGACAGAGGGACAAGCTTGAAAGATGTGTTAGAGGGTGGGTAGATGACGATTGGCGTGTTGTCGTTAACATCAATGACATTGATGGTCACCTTTGCGGCTGAGGAGCAAGGAGGTCTGCCACTGTCCACAGCCCTAACATCAAAAGTATAGGAGCTCTGTTGCTCCCTGTCAAATGACACATTAGATTTTATCACCCCAGAGTATGGATCTAGTATAAAGTTCTCATTGTCATTCAGAATAGAAAGAGAGACAGCAGCATTTTCTCCAGCATCTGAATCAGTCACAGTTATCACCCCCACTGTGCTGTATTTAGGCAGATTCTCAGAAACAAAAAACTGAAAGTGGTTGTGTGTGAATTTAGGATTGTTATCATTTTCATCAAGCACAGTTACAATAACAGCTGCTTGTGTTTGCAAAGGGGGAGTCCCATTATCTCTCGCCGTTACTGTGAAGAGAAATCTATCCTGATCCTCTCTATCAAAAACCCTAGATGCAGTCAGGACCCCAGTTTTCCGGTCCAGATCAAAAAATGATGCATTTGGTCCCAGCTGATACACTATCTCTGCGTTCTTTCCACTGTCCTCATCCGTAGCGGTGAGTGTGGTAAGGAACAGGTCGCGTTTGTTGTTTTCCATGATGGCCAGCTCGATGACTGGCTGAGTAAAAATAGGTGGGTTGTCATTCTCATCCACCAGCCTAACTCTCACCAAGGCTGTCTGGTTCAAGCTCGGCTTTCCAGAATCTGAAGCAACTATTTTGAAGTTGTATTCCTTCGTCCCCTCGTAGTCAAGCAGAGCAGATGTTTCCAGCAGATACTGGTTGTCGTACACAGCTTTCAGATGGAAGGGTACATCCTTCTCAATGAAACAAATGACCTTGCCATTTATGTCAGTGTCTCTGTCTGAAACTGTGATGAGAGCGATCTTAGTATTGATGGGATCCTTCTCTGAGAGGAAAACAGTGCCATTAATCGGACTGATTATGTATCTCAAGTCTATATTAGGTGGATTGTCATTAACATCAGTCACATTTATGGCAACCGTAGCTCTGGCTGGACTTGAACTGCCATCACTGGCTAAAACAGAGAGCTTGTGAATGGAAGTCTCCTCCCTGTCCAGAGGTCTCTGCACTGTAATTAGGCCAGATGTTGTATTTAATGCGAAAAGTCTTTTAGTCGCAGGAGACACTTGAGTTCCAAATACATAATGTATGTCTGCATTTGCTCCTATGTCTGCATCCGTAGCCTGGAGTTGCACAACAGATGTGCCTATGGGGGAGTTCTCGGGTATATGCACCTCTATCTGACTCTCTTTGAACACTGGCTTGTTATCATTGACATCTGTTACGGTGACCTGAAGAATAGCAGTGCTGGATTTCTGTGGACTGCCACCATCCTCTACTTTAATCTTCATCACATAAGTATCCTTCTGCTCCCGGTCAAGATTCTGCTGCACAATAAGCTGGGGCCACTTCTCCCCCTCAGGCGTCTCTACAATGTCTAAACCAAAGGCACTTTGCCCATTGATCAGCTCGTATTTGTGGACACTGTTGGGGCCAGTGTCTGGGTCAGTGGCAGAAGGAATAGCAAAGCGGCTGTTAATGAGAGTGTTTTCTGGGATGGAGATGTTGATCACAGGGGACGGGAACATGGGGGCATTATCATTTGTGTCTTTGACAATTATTTTGATCTTAATGAGCCTGAAATAATCATTAGGCAGGATGACCACTTCGATTTCAAAGGAGCACTCGCTGTCCTCAAACGAGGGACCGGGGCACAACTTCTCTCTGTCGATTCGGTTTGATGTTGTAAATATCTCCCCAGTGCTGCTCAGAACGCGGACCAGTGGATTGTCTCCAGCTTTGGAGACCAGTCGGTACACAAGATTAGCACTTGCTCCAGTGGCAGCATTTGTATGGGAAATGTTTAGGTCCTTTGGTATATTTCCAATGAGGACGTTTTCTTGCAATTCCTCCCTGATGGGATAGATTAATTCTTGAGCTATTGAAGGATCAAGCCATATGCAGGCAAGCAGAGCACCCAACAGGTAATAGTCTTTCAGATCCATGGCAATGTTAATTTTTTCCCAGGCTTTGCAATGTAATGATTTACTTCTGTGCAGTGTTGAAAACGACGACAGTAATCATCCAAGAAAACACCTATGAACACATGAGAGTTTCTGTTCAGTGAAGTTTCTTAAGCGTGCTCGATAATTACATTTTTCCTACCACCACTTAAAAAGTAAAACATTAAAGTAGAATTGCTTTCCTTACTTTTGTCTTTTATGAGTATATATTAAATCTAAATGGAAAAGTTCAGCTGAAAACCTTTTAAACATTTGCAAAAATCAGCAAATACTAAACTGATGCAGCAGTGTGTTTCTCCCTTTGCAAATCCTCCTAATTTCATGCTCACCAAGAATCTTCCACCCCTAAGGCTGGAAAACTTCACAACACATTACACAGTCTTAATAATTTCTCACTTAAATCGGCAACGTTAAAGAGCTTAAGCTGTGTGTGGGCTCCTAAACGAATGAATGCGCATGAATGGAGCCTACAAAGTAAGCTCAGTCAGATGTTGAATTCAGCGGGCATCTGAGACCTCTTCTTATCCTACATACATACCCCAAATCCGTTGCAGCAAAAGGAGAAAACCGGAGTGTGTCAGCTCATACTCTTCTCATCCCTTGTTGCCGTATGTGAGTTCATTCAGGTAAAGAGATCCCTCTCTGCTGATAGGCGTTTTGTTCCAGAAAGGAGAGAGAGAAGGCAAAAAAAAGCCCTATAGGAGTGATTAGACAGGTGAACAGGTTTGGAGTAAAAGCTGCAAAGCGCAAAAACTGGGTTTAACGTGGGGCTGCATAGCTGGTGTCGCAGTTCCTTCCAATTTAACTTCAGGAATAGACAGAATGACGGCGCGACCTGCGGGGTCTGCGGTGATCGTGGCTGCGTGGTTCCCCGGTACGCACAACAAGGTGATCAGTGGTTTGTGGTGTCTTTCGTAAGTAGAGATCCCCCCCAAAAAAGATTTTATATATCAATGGTGATCTCCCGTAAATGTCAAGAGAAAACCGGCTTTTCCTCCTCTCTTATGCCCGGCTACCTGTGAAGGTGAAGGTGCCGACGAGGTGAACGCAGGATGAGACGTTGCTCGTGTCCCGTCATGATTCAACTTCACGCAGCTCCATCAGTGACGGATGAAGGCATAAAGCAGCAAAAAAATAAATAATAAAAATAAATAAAAATATATATTTATAAAAAAAGAGGTGCAAAATATAAGGATCAATCCCACTCGGAGATGCCAAGCAACAATAAAAGCCTTTACTGTGTTGTACACCCGACGCTCCGAGAGCGCGCTGCCGCTTATCCTCGCAGTCTCACTCCCAGAGCAGAATATCTTGCACTAACTCTTTGTAAACCCATAGGAGGGGTGGTGAAGTATACCACTCCAACGCCCCCCTCCTCCCATCCCGCCGACCCTCGTCATTGGACACCGCCCATCTCTTTCAGTTGCGTTGTCAACCCGGAGCCGCAGCAGGATTGGTCCGCAGTCACGTCACTTTAAGCAGTCCGGAGGGTCGTCGGCAGCGAGGTGCTCGGAGAGGATGCTGCAGGCTGCAGAGAGACGCTTAACCAAAACCCGGAGGCTGGAGGTTTGATGATGAGGATGACGACGATGAAGCTGGCTGTCCTATTGACGGCAGCGTATAAACAAAACGAATGGATGTTCTCTTTCTCCGTGTCTATAAAGGCAAAGCATACGGGCAGGGGTTCTGAAGGGACGCATCAAAGCGTAAATGCCAACCTGTTTGCCTGTTTAATTGGCGAGCTGTTTTGAAAGAAAGAAAAAAAAGACACACTCGGTGAATTCTGCACAGCAAAAAATAAATAAAATAAACCTAAGCTTACAATGAAAGCTCTGTGTGAGAGTCTCTCATAACCGGGCTACAGACAGAGAATCCGTTGTCTAAGCATCTTTGCGCCGAGGTGCAAATTCGCGCTCCGCGCAGCGCTCTTCGCACCCCGCAGCCAGCCGTCAGCATTTGTCCGTCAGAAATAACCTTGACAGTTATCCTCTGTCATCAAAGCTGCGTGGCGACATAGGGTGCAAGCGCTTTGCGTTGTGGACGAATTGCACTTCTTTCTTTATTTTCATTCTTTTTTTTTTTTGTTAAGTTTTTCTGCCTCATGCGTAATTCGTGCTGATCCGAGCGTGCTTTGATCAGGCTTTTGAAATAACCCGAATAACTGATTCTTAAGTTTCAAAGCAGCAAGATGAGGCATATGTGAGTCACCCATAAAATGGCATGTCAGAAGTTACAGCAGACAATAAGGTAGATTAAATAAAATAGAAATTAGCAGAAACCATGGAAACACTGCCATCATTAAGTACCTTCAACCATCCTATCGTTACTTATTTTCAGTTTAGTATAGATAACTGTAAACTGAAGCCACTGCTCTCTGCATGTGTTGCTACTTCTGCTGCTGAGGATGGCAGGATGTGAAGCATAAACGTTGTAGTCTGTCACGGTGAACACTGCCATCTTGAGGTGGATTTTCACATGTGCCCCATAATCCAGCTTTGAGCTTCAAATCTCTCTTAACCTCACAGTTCTGAATCAAGATTTCACTTAAAGCTCTTGTGCACCCGGGAGAATGGCCTGCGTAACAGATTACACACCGAGTGACTGGGTAAGGAGCAATGTGCAAAAGGCCAGAAAACAAAAGTGAGAATAAGCACCAGTGTTGGTAAATGGGTGATGGAAGCAATGCAAAGGACAAGGGAGCCACACCGCTGAGGTGAGAACGCGGCTGCGAATCTCTCCTGAGAGTGTGGCTTAGTGCCCGGTCAGCAGTCCATTAGCACAACCAGCCTAGTGGCCTGACCTTTCTGCCTCCAGATTCAGCCATCAGTGTCCTTAGCTGGGAGAGAACAGCCAAAGGAGGGATCTGTCACTTCAGTTTAAAGTCTGACACCCTGATGTAGAGGGGGAAAAGTGACAACATATCTGTCTTCATGGTGAAACACTGGCTTTCTCTGGTGGCCAGCTGGAGTCATTAGTAACTCATCACCTGCTCTTACTTGCTCACTGGGAGTGTGCGCACATCCGTGTTGGGTTTTTCTGCATAACAGGAAATATATCCAACTAAGTGGAAATGCTCTAACCTTGCCAGGTCTCTGAGGTGTTTTTTGTGTGAAAGCACAGGGATAATTGCCCAGTAATTGGGAACACAGCAAATAGAATAAACTCTGAAAAAAAAAAAAAAAAAAAAAACAGAAGCAGTATTCTTCCCACCCTCTGAAGTAATATTTAAGACACTTGTTATGATCACCAGCTCCAGGAATGCAATGTGTATATGTCATGGGCTTAACAAGGAAAATAAATTAATCTGATAAGTGTGGTGAGAATCACATGACCCTCGTCTCAAACACCAGAAGTAAATACAATAAGAAACAGCACAGCTCCTGATTCTAAATTTACCGTTTCCCCCAATTTCTATCGACTTTTTTGTCAGTTTGAATTGGCTCCTACTCGTGTTTCAGCTCGTCCTGTTGCTGACAAGTGACAAATAATACAGTGTTATAATATTGGCTTAAGTTACTGGGCAAATCTCCCTAAATCTCCCATCGAAAAGACAGCCTAGGGGAAGTGTCTATATGATTCCTCATATACCAGGAGCAGTCAATCACACCATTCACCTTGGTTTGATTCCCACACTGACTTATTGACTTGTCCAAGCTGCTGGATTGACCTCATGAATAACACAAGTACAAATATGTTTATCTTTCATGTCCATTAAAGAACAAGGTCAATCGGGTAATTTATATACGTACTAAATAAAACAAGGTCTGGCAAGTAAGAGCCTGAAAATATAAATTATTGGTGTCAAGGTATCTGCAGTAAAAGGAAAAGGGGGAGCAAACATGGCAAAAAACTACAACTTTTTCCAAATGTTTGAATTTTTGTAGTTGTAACTAGATATTTACATTTTGCAAAGACACAAATTTCTTACTGATATTAAATCATGCTAGTTAAGATAGCAAGAATTATTTATATTTGCAAAATGCCACAATTATAACATAGAAATTCTTTTAAACAATTTTCCTCACATGAATCAAGATTACTGTGCCTCTAATCAACTTGGCCATGCCCAGATGATGATGTCATGTCTTTATGCGTTTCTGATTTACTTAATTGGAAGCACAGCTGTGCATCTATTTTAGGGCAACACCAAACACTGTTTCTTTGAGTCACCATGGAGACATTCACATAAATAAGGCAAGATATCTGAAAGAGATTCGTGGACATCCTAAGTCTGGGTTGTCTTTGGATACAATTCTCAGATGCCTGAAAGTCCCATGTTTGTCTGTTCAACTATTATAAGCACCACTGTAAAGTCCAGCCTTAATGCGTACCAATAAGGAGACCGGCTCTGTGTCCCAAAGATGAAAGTCTTCTGGTTAAAAATGTGCGTATCAACCCCAGAACAAAAGCAAAAACATTGTGAAGACGCTGGTTGAAGCTGATAAGATCCTGTCATTATCACAGTCAGACGAGTCCTGTGCTGACAAGGGCTGAAAGGCCTCTCAGCGGGTTAGTGGCAATTCCTCCAAAAGCAAAATAAAAAAGCCACATTACAAATGCACGCAGGGACAAAGGCTGTCATTTTTGGAGACAAATTCAGTGGTCTGATGCAAGTAAAAGGGAAGTGTTGGGCCATATTAACTCCAGTTAAATTTGGAGTAAAGGGGGAGGGTCTAACAGCAACATTCTGACTATGAAGTACGGGAGTGACCGCATCATGCTGAGGGATATTTTATTTTATTTTATTTTTGCTGCAAGAGGAACAGTTACGCATCACAACATAGAGGGATTCTGAGGAAAGAACAACACAGGGAAACAATGGAGCAATGCCTCAAACCATTAGCCAAGGAATTACAGTTTTGTCGCAAATAGATCTTCAAAATCGACATGACTCTAAGCTTGGCACCAGATCAGATCCAAAGGGGCTTAAGGACACCAAGGGGAATATTTTGAGGATGCCATTCATAGAGCTCTAACTTCAATGCTATAGACTCAGTGACGGCAGTTCTCTTAGGGGAAATGCTTCAAAATTGTAGACGCTTGTGTAAGAATACCCAGAACAGTTCTCCAAACTAACACTGTTTAAAATGGAACTCTACAAAAAGAAATCTATACATAATTTTGAATTTGAAGGAAATCTAAAATAAATCTCAAAAAATTATCTTACTCATTATTCTAGTTTACGTATTAGAAATAATTTTGGTAAGACTTACTAAACTAAGACAGGAAATCTTAAGTCTCATTTAATGTTAAAGACTGAGGAAAAAAAGGCCTTTTTAAATGTCTGGTTTCAACTTTATATGGAGAAACTGTGCAAATACTTAAGCACTTTCAGTGAGAAAAAAAAAACATATTTCTTTTTCTAAATAATGTTTGGTCAGAAGAAGACAAATTTGCAAAGCTGTACTTTAAGAGCAAAAATCATCTTACGCTTGTTAAGCTCATTGAGGTTTTTCTTTGCTGTGCTTCCACAGCTATGTGAGAAACGATAATTAGAGGCTATTTCAGACTGTGTGAGCTGCTTGACTCCCAGTCCTTTCTTTATGCACAATACAGGTATCATAAAAAAATGATTAAAAGTAATTTATCCAGAACTGTAATTATCCAGGTCCATTGTAATATCTAAAGTGATTGAACAACAAAATAAATGACACAATATCTGTAATGAATACTTATTTCTAATCTCCACTTCCCACCTCAGTTCCTGTAATCAGCTGACTCAGAGAAAAACATCACTTGGGCTATTATCACTTGAGCTGAATCCCGCTGCTTGTTATACTGCACCACCTGCCAGCCAAGCGAATGTGAACTCAAAATTGGACTTCTGAAAAATTAAGTCCTTTGAGTGATTTTACCTTTATTTGATAAAGTCTACTACATTTTAACTGGATGTTTAAATAAAAAAAAATCACTTTCATCACCTTCTTATATTTTTTTGGTCTGCAATTTAATTTCTATTTCCAAAGCTTAGTTGACTCTGTTTTTCTTTTCCTTCTATTGAAGTTTTCTTTTTCTATCAGAAAACATCGACTTCTTTAATTTGGTGTTTCTACAAAAAGCAACTGCAACTTTGGATCAAAACACTTACAGATTTCCTTAAAACCTTTTTGCCAGTGGGACTTAGACACTAATGACCCAGTGGATAATTGGCATTGCACACCCTGTGGTCACTGAATACTAATCAGAACTTCCAATCAGACATTTCCGATTTGAAAGTTTAGAAACATGTGAGAGAATATTCAGATAGGAAGCATTTATCATTTTCTTTGAATGTGATTTCAGTCAAATCAAACCTTTGAATTCCCTGAAGGATTTTGTGTTATATCGCTTAACAAGGCGGTAACAAGGTACTTTGATATGTTCAGGGCCAGAACTTTACCGCTGCTGGCTTATGAGTCATATGTAAATGCTTGTTCGAGGTAATTTTTTTGATTCACCATATGGCAACCTGACAGATTTTCCTTAGTTGATCCTGAGCTTTCCTTCTTTCTGCAAAGCCATTTTAAAGGCATTTTTCATGCAACCAGCACACCCTATACTGCCAGAGAATTGGCATTTAAGGCATAAAATATCATTTATATTAGTCATTTGGACATTGATTGGCATATTGTTTTATCAAAAAAAGATATCTTGGGTGGAATTTCTTTTTAGGATGCCAAAAATTCAAAATATCTTCTCTATAGGAGTACTCTCCTCTGTCAATACAGCCTCACTCTGACTATAATTTGCTCTCCCCCTTCAGTTTCAGCTCCTCTAGATTTTTTCCCCTATCTTCCTGACACATTTGAATCACATATCACTTTGCAGACTGTGCACTAAAAAAGGTCAAACATTTCTTCCCATATTCTTTTCTTACTTACGTGAAAGCCGGGACTGAAATGGATCCTGGTCAGAAACAGCTGCGAACCAGGGAGAGAATGTTGAGCAAGATCCTCCTTTGCTTCATTCTTGCACAAGCAGGGTTGACCTTGTGCAGTATAAATGAAGAAATATAAAAGTTTTAGATACTTGGCATGCACTCCAGCACCAAAATGATTGAAACCCGTGTCCGAAGATGTATAAATTAGGAGTTGTGTAAAAAATCTATACTGAGTCTGAGTGAAAGAAGATCAACCCAGTTTAATAAGGCTCATGCATGAGCAGAACAGAAACAGGATAACATCACGTGCATCAGTGGGTCTGCTCTGACTAACAGAGTTCTCTACCTGTCTTAATAGGTTTCCCGTGGGCAGGGGTTGTGATAACAAGTTGTTATTCTCAAAAGCAAAGGGTACCATGCACCGACCGGTACTGCAGGAGGAGAAACGACACCCACGTTCCAGAAACTGATTAGTAAGAACAGTTAAACAACAGCCTGCAACTGTATACGTTAATTATTTTGCACCAAGCACATAATACAAAAAAAATAACATTTCCATTACATAGGACATGGAGATCAAATTCTTAGAGTTCAGACTAACAAAAGCTTGTTTTGAAATGTCTTAGGTTATTTTAATTCACGCCTGACATCCTTTTCTATCTTTGAGCAAATGCTCGGCGTGTAGAATACAAATGTAAAGCCCCATCAGTAACCTTTGAAGTTCATGCATTCTATCAGTTTAATTACTATTTTAATAAAATTACGCTGATTCCTTAGAGGCTTGTTGTCATGGTTCAAATATCAGGCTGTGAAATTTCTGAAACAAGCTCCAACAAAGAAAGATCCCATCCAGCACCGGATGTGAAGCTGCAGACTCACAGCCACCGTATCTTTTTAAAATGTCAGTTTCAAGCTCAAAGTGAAATGTACACTAAGCTAATTTATTTCTGGTCGTAACCTAATTATGACTCTGGCAGCAAGGACAACTTGTGAAGAAGACAGGAAATGGCAAGGAAATGTCTACAAATGTGCAGAAGCTGTAATTCGCTTTCCAAAGGTCAGATTTTTGTGTGGTTACTTTGGTCAAGTTAGTCAAGTGAATGCTGTCTTAAAAGATCGACCTAATTAGTAGCTTGCAGAAATGCATAGATTGCTAATTACATGTAATATTATGAGTGCAAATATATGTTACAGCATGTCTTAGTTGGGTGGACATGTACCTGATGGAAAGACTGCTAATAAAGCCTTTATTTAAAAAAAAAAAACACTCCAGTCTACAGATAGAAAGCTAAAAGTCCTTGTAAAAACACTAGGATCATTCTGTAGGTGTGCAACAATTGTTGCTGCACCACTTTTATGTAAAGTACACCCACTTATTAGTTTAATCAGTGGTCTAAAGCTGAGAATGAGTCATTCCTTTAGACTGAGGACCCCTAGATTTATCCTGTTCTTGTGAGCATGCAATATTTCTTAGTGATTTTTATGTCTATAATATATGTGTATAAATCCCATTAAGCTTCTGGCTTATAAATATACTTCAAATGGTAATTATGACAAGGATTTTTCTTTCCTAGTGCGCCGATGTATCCAAGCTTTTCTCATTTACCTCATGTAACACCAAAACATAATGACAAATCAACATAAAGCCACATGGAAATTCTACTTACTATTTTAAGACAATATATCATAGTTTCATCATTAAATCCCTATGCAGTTCAACAAATTATTTGTTATCATTGTCAAACACTCTGACATATCTATACAACAAACAATACATAGTGTTTATGGAAAGTGCAGTTTAAGTTGCAGAAAATTGTTGTTTTCCTTTGTATTCTACAGCTCGTTAAAACATACCAGTAATTTACCTTTACCCAGGAAATATCAGGGAGACCCTACCTGTTATTTTACAGGCAACAAAAGCTTCTAAGATTCAAATAAATGCCCACTGCGATAAGGTATCATCAGATGACAACATATAATGTAGGTTTAACAAACGAGTTGGAGAACAGGAAATGTCACTCTCCCTCATGGTAATTTTTTTCCCTCAGAAACACTGATTCTGGTGATGAAATACTGTCATATGTTGTTGTTGCTCATTCAGTCTGGTATGATATCTGATGCAGAAACTGCCAATAATCATGTTTGCATGCTGAATCCAGCAAATAACGACAATAGTTCAAAGGCACTTTGATGCAAAATTGTGGCTGGTAATTGTATTTATTTCATGCGTAAATCCATACACTGATTATTTTGCACTGAGAGTCAGGCTGCCTATCCATCCATCCATCCATCCATCCATCCATCCATCCATCCATCCATCCATCCATCCATCCATCCATCCATCCATCCATCCATCCATCCATCCATCCATCCATCCATCCATCCATCCAAAATCAAGAAGATTTTTAATTTCCAACCTGGGACAACTGGTGAGTCTGCTCTGTAGACTTTCAAAGGAATCTGAGGCTGTAATCTTTTCCTCATGTTAGCTCGCTCATTAAATTGGGGTTGCATTCTGCTCCTATACAATCTATTGAGTAGACATGTCAACATCAGCGAAATCTTAGAATTGTTGACAAATTAATTGTTTTTGTTTCCATGCAACATTTGGAATAAATGCAGAAGTTGCAAAAAATATCATATTCTAAGATTAACTAAATCTCAGTAGGTCTTTTGTTGACTTTTAAATCATAAAAATGGTAAGTGCAAAAACAATGATGGTAAAAATTAATAAACTTCACAAATTTTAAATGATTTCTGAGATAAAATCAAAAGACCATTCAACTTGGCACCAGCAAGGCAAACCTATAAAGCCGCTTGAATAGTATGAGTGTTAAGAAGTTATTTTCCTTCAACTAGAAAGTATAGAACAACAGAACTAAATAATCTTATTTTCTAGGATGTGCAACAATAACTTAAGTGTGGCCATGAAAAGCTATTAATAAATTCCAATGGCAAATATTTAATGAAAATCATTAAGTTGGTTGAATGAACTGATTATCAGGAAACACCAATCAAACAGCTGTCAGTCTCTGATGGTTATTGTTTCATGAAAACCTTCCTGGTTAATCATAGAACAACAAAACTAGGAGTGAATTCAGGCACTGAATTGGTTCTTAAACAGCAAGCCCTGTGCGCAAACAGAACTAAAACCAGCATCCTCTCTCAAAAATACAAAAAGGTTTCAAAGTTTTCAGATCCTGCCAAAGATTCTCGATTAGGTTTAGGTCTGGACTTTGACAGGGTCATGCTAACACATGAATATGTTTTGTTTTAAACCATTCCATGGTAGCCCTGGCTTTATGTCTTGGGCCGTTGTCCTGCTGTTGTGCTTTTTGCTAATAAGTCTCAAGTCTTTTGCAGACTCCAACAGGACTGTGCAGACATACTTTATGCAGGTTAGTGAGATGAGACGAATGGTTAACACTAAAAAAAAAAAAAAAAGAACAAACTTACACTACTGGACAACCAGTGCTAAGTTACTCATTGAGATAAAATTTGAATCACAGACTTGCTCTAGGCGAGATGGTGTAAGCATCAAAACAAAGCAAAGCATAATAAAATAACAATATTACAACTGCATTACTGCTGTGTGCAGAGTTGTGTAGCTCTTTGACATCAGAGATTCCAGGTGTGAGGAACTCCTCCTTTCTGGAAGCTGTCATTATTACTGCTGTGCATTCTGAAATTCAGAGTTTTTACTGGTCTCTTTTGTTTTCTGAGGACTGTTCAGTCCTTGTTCCTCCAATGGCTGGGCCCAACATCTATTTCTTACTGTCTTGTCATTGTTGTACTGTGGCCTTTTTAGACATCTTTCGTTTTAAAAAATAGACCAACATGTGTGATATTTGTATGGAGTTATGGCAGAGGCAATCAATACATCTTAACTTCAACTTGCTTTAGAAAAAAAGCTTTTTCTCACTTAGCATAACCATGCATTTGACGCGATGTGACCACTCTAGCTTTGTAATAAGACCGCAGAACTGCACAGAGATGATAAGAAGTGATGAAGTGAAAAGGAGCATGAGGGAAGAGTTGGTGGATGTACACTTTTATTTCCCAGTTGTTGCAGCAGCTCTTGTTGTGAATAAACAACTGTCTCAGAGGGTGTTTGCTTTCATCTGACTTCTGTAAAAACAATTTGCATAATTGCATTGTTTTACACTGTTTTCTAAGTTTAAGCAGTGGGAATACCAGTTTGCTTAGCCAAGAGACCACCCTAAGTTAAGATATGTACTGAATTATCCCACGTTGTGTATTAGTAAACAAAATTTGAGGGGTGGTATTACCAAAGTCATAATACTTCACACCCTGGAGACAATTAACAGTTTTGTAATAATTTGGTCTGGACCAGGGTGGCAAACCAACAGACCTAGTGAAAAACTTATTACTGTTGTCCCTAAAGCCATCTTAACACCACAGGAAAAAAAATCTTCTGTTATTTAGGGAGCTGCTTTGTTATTGCGCTGTCCTTGTCCTGGTGGAGCTGCCAGACTTTGTAGGATTCTTTCCAAAACCTAAATTATGTTAAAAAAACGTAAACACCCCCTCTGAAAACTTATTCTGTTTAGAATACGTTTCTGAAGAAGTACCTTGTCTTTGCCTGTAAGGTCCGGGTCGGGATAGCCTAAGTGAGTTGCATGGGGCTTTTTCTGACCTGCAACAGCAACTGGAATGGCCATGTCGAAAGTGGATTAGATGATAATCTGAGGAAGAGGCACTTCAGTCGGATTTCCTGTGGCTAAAACTGGCTTTGGGGACATGTAATGTAATTTTGTTGGTCAAGGTGGAATTCAAACTTGAGTAGGATTTCATTTGTTCCCTTAATGTTCAGAGAAAACACAGCTGTATCTGTTTTGTATTTGGATTAAAAACCAGTGGTCAGTAAATTAGGGCTATACTCTAATGAATATAAAGGTATCAACCTTGCTTCTGACAGCAAACTGTATCTGGATCGATGAAAAAGAGTACTATACATAAGATTTAGAATAAAGCCTTTGACTTATTAGTAAAAATCAACAACAGACCAGCTTTAATGCAAGAGAACGAGAGGACATCTGGTAGTTTGGCAAAAAAGTATATATATATATATATATATATATATATATATATATATACAGTCTAAGCATGCAAGAGTGTTACTTGGATATTGAAAAAAAACTGGGTAGTGGTGTCCTTTTGGTGCTCCTCAGTGTAGGGATCGGTTTCAACTGGTAAACAACAGGAAATTGAGGCACTCAAAAAATGACGATTCTTCTAAAAAAGCCTCTATTTAAACATGGCTAAGTGGTTAAAAAATGGCAACACTTTTCAGCTCTTAGGCCTTCATCAGGGCAAACTCGAGATGGCTGCCAGGGACCTGGATTTAAACCTGTTGGTAAGTCACATATTCAGAGGGGGCTGCCCAGTGTCACCTGGTGATATAAGCCATATCTGATCAAATACATAAGGAATATACATAAGAAAAATATACATAAGAAAAGTAGTAAGTAAGTAGCATTACAATGAGGCATACATAACTTTACATTTATAATTTACAACCATTTTCAAAATTGTTAAACAATTTATAATCCTCAAAGAAAAGGGGAAAAGTCCAGTTCTCCATTCAGACCTGGATATTGTCTACATAAAAACAACTGCATGGACATTCAAGTCTATATACAACATAGGTAGTGTTGCAATTTATAAAAGACTTGATATTAAACTTTTGTCCAGATGTCATGTCCATAAAAAAAGTTGGCATATTTTATATTTTCACAGTGGACACAGTTACCACATTTGTAACAGCCAGGGCTGGTGTTAAGTCATGTTTTTTTCTGTAGATTTTCTTTTCAGCAAGAGCTTGATATCTAGAGAGCATTTATTTTAGGTAGATTCCCATTTGGCAGAGCAAAACGCAAATTTAAATACAGATTAGCAGAACATATGCAAGCCATCAGGACAGAAAATCCCCTATACCCCATGGCCATGCATTACAAACATGCAAAGCATGGTAATTGTAACACCTTAAAAATCTCTGGTATTGAACAAATCCAAGAGTCTGTAAGAGGTGGTGATAGACTGAACAAACTTCTCCAGAGAGAATCTTTTTGGATTTACACCCTTAAAGCCACACAATATCTAGGTCTGAATGGAGAATTGGACTTTTCCCCTTTTCTTTCAGGATTATAAATTGTTTAACAATTTTGAAAATGGTTGTAAATTCTAAATGTAAAGTTATGTATGCCACATTATATCAGCCCCCTCTGAATATATGACTTACCAACAGGTTTAAATACAGGTCCCTGGCAGCCATCTCGACTTTGCCCTGATGAAGGCCTAAGAGCTGAAACGCGTTTTTTTAACCATTTAGCCATATATATATATATATATATATATATATATATATATATATATATATATATATATATATATATATATATATATATATATATACATATTTCTTTCCTGATTAATGAAAACTTGGTGTTGTATTGGATGGATTAAATCAGTTTTAACAATGAGATTCGACCAATGCGGGGGCTGCCCTTAGTTATAGATAACAGTGACTTGCAAAAGTATTCATACCCCTTTTCCACATTCTGTCACATTACAACCACAAACAGAAATATACCTTATTGGAATTCTATGTGAAAGACCAACAAAAAGTGGTATACAATGGGGAAGCTGAAAGAAAATTATACATGATTTATTTTATTTTTATTTTTTTTACAAATAAAAAACTGAAAAGGGCATTTTGTGAAAGTTTTCAACGCCATTGAGTCAATATTTTGTAGAAGCACATTTTACTGCAATTATAGCTGTCTTTATAAGTCTTTTAGGGTCATATCTAGTGACTGAAATTTTTGCCCATTCTTCTTTTCAAAACAGCTTAAGCTCGGTCAGAATAGATGGAGAGCGTTTGTGAACAGCAGTTTTCAGATCTTGCCACAGATTCTTGATTAGGTTTTGGTCTGGACTTTGATTGGGCCATTCTAACACATGAATATGTTTTGTTTTAAACCATTCCATTGTAGCCCTGGCTTTATGTTTAGGGTCGTTGTTCTGCTGTTGTACTATTTGCCAATAAGTCTCAAGTCTTTTGCAGACTCCAACAGGTTTTCTTCCAAGATTGTCCTTTATTTAGCTCCATCCATCTTCCAATCAACTCTGACCAGCTTCCCTGTCCTCACTGAAGAGAAGCACCTCCAGTGGCTTTCTTCTTGCCACTCTTCCATAAAGACCACATTTGTGCACGACTAATAGTTGTCCTGTGGACAGATTCCCCCACCTGAGCTGTGGATCTCTGCAGTTCATCCAGAGTCACCATGGGCCCCTTGGCTGCATCTCTGATCAGTGCTCTCCTTGTTTGGCCTGTAAGTTTAGGTGGACAGCCTTGTCTTGGTAGGTTTACAGTTGTGCCATACTCTTTCCGTTTCCTGATGATGGATTGAACTGTGCTCTGTGAAATGTCCAACGCTTGGGAAATATTTTAATAGCCTAAGCCTGCTCTAAACATTCTCCACAACTTTATCCCTGACCTGTCTGGTGTGTTCCTTGGACTTCATGATGCTGTTTGGGGCCCAATGTTCTCTTAACCAATCTGTGAGGCCATCACAGAGCAGCTGTATTTGTACTGAGATTAGATTACACACACAGCTGGACTCTATTCACTCATTAGCATTATCAGGACCCTAACCTGAAGGCAATTGGTTGCACTCAAAGAAAAGGGGGCTGAATATTTTTGCACACCGTATTCTGCAGTTTTTTATTTGTAAAAAATGTTTGAAATCCTGTATATTTCTTTTCTGCTTCACAATTGTATACCACTTTGTGTTGGACTTTCACATACAATTCCAATAAAGTATATTTCTGTTTGTGGTTGTAATGTGACAAAATGTGGAAAAGTTCAAAGGGTATGAATACTTTTGCAAGCCGCTGTATGTTCTCAGTTTTTATGGACAGAGGTCTGGCTAATGGCCAGACAGTATTCAGTTTGGTTGCTTTGAGATTGCTTCTTTGCTTTGTGTAGAAGAAATCCAAAAGCTTTCACTAAAAGCATTTGCAAAGAGCATTTGAGATCATAGTCCTATCTGAAAGTCTTGCTCAAAGGTAAAGGAAAAAGGGCACAAGAGATTCACATATAGAGTGGACAGGACTGCAGAGGCTTTGCTGGTCAGTTGTGAGGATCTGAATCTAGAGTAGACTGCCATAATTTACCATTCAATAAAGAAAGTAATGATTTTGTGATACCTAAAACAAATCAGAGCTGTTAATGGTTTGATTTATTTTATTATTTTGGCATTTTAAAATGAGACATCCAGTTTTCAAAAGCTGTAAAACCATAAAAGGAAATTTCTTTAGCATCACTAAGTATCAGGATTGCAACAGATTAGCGTGCTGTCAGTAAACTGAGTTATTAAAGGATTTATCTTTCTTCAATCAACAGTCTAATGACAAAATATAAAGAAATTGCATGATGGGATGAGTGTGTGACTTGTGGTTCTCTTTAACAGATTTTCTTTTCAAGCTCTTGTGCCAAGGGAGGAATTTCTAAAGCTGAAAGTGTGTGTGTGTGTGTGTGTGGTGGTAGTGGGGGACTGTGGACTTTACTCAAGTGTTGATTCACCTGCATGGCCACTTTTGAGATTGAGACTGTATGGTAATGAACTTCTTCCGTAAGGTTGCAGAGGTAATCAGGTCTTTAATGCCTCCTAGAAGCATTTCCATCTGGATTTTATGTGTTTTTACACTATCCAATTACAGTGTAATCACCTTGGGCATGCTGATGACACTTGCTGCACAACATAAAGAGGTCAGAGAGATAACCCTTATTTTCAGCCATACTGAGTTGCCAAATTTTATCCTAACTCCTACTTCCACCAGATAAGATATAAAGAGTGCTACACTTTGTCATACTTGATTAAATTATATTTTAGCTTTTCTTGGTGATTAAACCGAGGAAAAATAAACGAGTTAGAGGAATACATGGTAAATCAGGAGATCATAGGTTTTCATGCTCTATGGTCCCAAAGGCTTGGCAAAAATCACAATTTCCTGCTCACAGCGAGGTGAAAAAATGTACAATATTTTATGGCACTAAGGTTTGTGATCACACATTAACCTCTATCTTTTTGAGCATAAGAACATAAATCCCCATATAAATAAACTGCTTTTCCAGCAAGCCAGGCCCCTGCGCCCCCACAGTGATTTTCCATGTATAGGAGGCTTAACTGTGTAACTCTCCATCTATTGTGCTTTTTTTCAGATCTCCTTCCCACAAATTAAATTTGAATTGTCCCATACTGGGTCAAACATCTTGAGAGAATAAACACAACACACCATGAAATTAGACTTTTGTTGGAAAAGGCCAGGGTATACTATGATACAAATTTCTTATTACAGAAGTGTTTGCACATGGATCTATGATGTGGCTGACTGGTCTGCTGTAATACTGAGCAGACAAACGTAACCCCCTCTCATCTCCCTGAACACAGCATGCTTGAAGCTGCAGAGACATCCACCCGTAGAGGGATCGTTTTGGAATATTATTTTTGGTTACCAGATGAAAATAAGGCTCAGTGACTTAAACAGGACTTACAATTTCCAATCTGCAGCTAAATTATGACTGAGCTAAAATAAAATATTGATACCAGGTTGCAAGTGTCTTATTGAATGGCAAAGAGAAATCAGTTTATTTTTTTCAATGTTTTGTCCATGGTACATCTTTTTTGTAAGTCTGGCATCCAAACTCAGGACTCACATGTCAGCTCCAAAGGTAATGGCTTTTTTATGAAGTTATAATGAGCCTTTGTTTCACACATTTAGCCCTGCTGCTATAACTATTGTGTTCAGTGAACATTTTAAATGCGGCTCTTTACAGCAGCAGGGGGAAGGTGTAAAGACTGAGTTTGTGTAGGTGCCTTGGAAATAGACTGATCAACTTGTGAATGCGAGTTTAGGGTTTTCAATAAAAATAGTTTTTATCAAACACAAGCATAGGCGCAAATGTTCCCCTGCCTGAATTTTATTTTGAATTGAATTCTTTGTCTAAGATATAAAATTTTCTGTGGAACGTTAGCATTAGTCAGATTTGTACGGCACCAATTGTGATAGTTCCTTCTGCTGTGTTCACTACTTGCAGTAATAGACGGATGAGGTGCTGGGTTCAGGTGTATAGTACACATTTCAATGTTTCCAATTAAATTTTCATTAACTACTTGCTCTGCTAAATACCAAAAAACTTGAACATTTAAGAACTTTTTTCCCAAATTCAGAAGTCTACATGTGCTAAAACTACAGTGCCTTAAAGTAACTTAAAAAAAAACAGACTATGATGCCTTGGCATTGTGGGAGGGTTCATTTAAAATATTTGAGTTATCTGTACAACACCTTAAACACAGTGCTACCTTCTGAGAAAATTTTCATTATGGGGGAATCTTTTAGATATCTGGAAGAGAATTAAAGACCGTCACAAGTCTGTTGGATAAAATCTCAGATGTCTGAATGTGCCACATTTGACTGTTCAAGCAATAGCATGTAGGGATAAACTGCCATGTTTTGCAGTGCTGAAGGACCAAAGCAATAACGGGACATCCAAAGGTGCATGTTCAATGGAGGTATTTAATGAAAAAAAAATCAACAGGACACGAAGGGAGCACTGGAATCCCGAGATGACAACAGACGACCACAAAACACAGGCTTAATTACAATTGAGATGAAACAGAGATCAGGTGCAATTAACAGAAACAAAAACAGGTGCAGATCATGACTTTAACCCTCCATCAAATGCAGATTCCAGATGTTCACTTGGGTCCATCAAAAAGGAAAACAGAAAGTGGCTTGGACCAACTGAGGAGCTCTGGAGCAGGAATCCACAAAGGAACAGCTAGGAACCCAAGTAGGAGCTCAGAAGCCAGGACCCCAAGGAAGAACTCTGGAGCAGAAATATGAGGCGGGTCCACCTGGACACCCTCATGAAGACCTCAGGAGCTGGGGCATGAGGCGGCAGCAGCAGCTTGAGGCAAGGAGCAGGCTTTGGTGCTGACAGGTAGCAAGAAGCAGAGTGCAACAAAAACTCTGATTCAGTCATTGAATCGGTCGGATGAGCTGAATCCTTCATTGAATGTCTTAGCTGGAGCCAGGTAAAAAGCTGGGGGTGTGTCGACACAGGGCCTGGCCAACCATTGTGGACGAAGGGCCTGATCTTCAAAGATTCCAAATAAGGACCGCTAAATTGCGTGGACAGAAAATAAACTGTGCAAGAAATAAGTGGGTGTGTTGCGCCTTGTCTTCAAAGATTGCTTTTATCTACAGTGGATAAGGACCGCAAAACATATTTTGTCTGACCCATTTAAATGAGTAAACTGGTTGCACTACTGGCTGTTTGGGAGCTGCTGTAAAACAAAGAGGAAGATCAAATCCTTTGCATAATCTCTCCAGATACCTTTTGTTTTAGATCTTTGTCTAAAAAAAAAATATTACAGCTGTCAAATCAGTTACCTCCCTGTTTATCATTATTCTACCGGTTTGTGTATCAGTGATGGCGACCATGTCAAATGCGAGAGCTGAGCAGAGCTTCTCCAGCCCTATTGACTGAAACATCCCTCCAGTCATTGGAGGTAATAATGATAATAACTGTTAAAAACAACAATATAAATAGATCTGTCCAGTGTTTACCCCACCTCATCCTCATTGACCGCTGCAGATAAGCACCAGTAAACCCCACCCTCCCCCATCCAACTCTGCATGGATGGAATAACTTTATAACAGTCATGAATATTGTTTAAAGTGCACTTTAAGTGTCTCAAAGTGCTACAACCACAAAAAAAATAAAAGGTTAAAATTAATATGTGAAAATCTTTTGAAGATCAGGCCAAATGTGTGGGACTCAGAGGCTGACTGTGTGGCACATTGTTCATTCTACCGCCGGGCGCCTTTTCTGCGGTTCTGCTCTGTGGTGGTGGAGGAGAGGTGTCTTGGCAGGGACCAGTTCCCACAGGAGGGATCGCCAGCTTGAACTTGAACAAGGTGAATACTTCTACACCTGTTGCCTAGTCCTTCTTGTGGTGTAGTCGTTCAGTCACCACTGCACGAAAAGGGGGATTTTCCCTGGTTAGAATGGCCACAAATCCCCCATGGTTTGCAGTGGTGAAGGACCAAAGCATCAACAGGACATCAGCAGGCACATGTTCAATGGATGTATTTAATGAAAAAAAAAAATCAACAGAACACAAAGAGAGCACTGGAATCCAGGGATGACAACAGATGACCATACAATGAGGGAACAGAAAAAAACAGGCTTAAATACAACCGAGATGAAACAGAAATCAAGCGGGTGCAATTAACAAAAACACAAACAGGTGCAGATCATGATAATACCCCTCAGGTACAAAGATTTTAATTTTTGGAGACATGTCCTGCTGCTCAATGGAACTAAAATTGAACAATTTCATTATTATGACCATCATCCCATTGGGAAGATTATATTGCAAGCCTGAGAAGACTATCCCAGGACCACCGGGGATGGAGGCATCATGTCGTGCCTGTGTTTTGCTGCAAGATGCATGCCCTTTAGAAATTAGGTGGCATCAGGAGGAAAGAACATTAAGTAGGGATCATGAAGCAATCGTCCAGGAAGTTGAACCTTGGGCTTTAACTTGAGTCTTGAAGACATGAGTCTTCCAAAACAGTGAACAGTGACCCCAAGGATTTAGCCGAATAAGGACAACAAAGTCAGTGTGTTGGAGTGGTCTTCACAAATCCCTGCTCTTGGTCCTATGGAATATTTTCAAACAAAACTGAAAAGGTGTGTGTGACCAATGCAGCCTAACGTCTTGACTCAGTTCTTTCAGGAAAACAATTCTAATAAAGTACTGTGAGAAGCTTGTGTAAAGGATAACCAAAAGTCATAATATTTTTGTAGATATTAGTTTTAAACTGTCTATAACAGCAACAACATTCCTGTAAGCGTCTCCTCTACAGGCATGTTGGTATGAAAAAAAGCTTCACACATGAAGTAACTCCCTCTAAACCACCATCAACAATTGTTGATTGAGAAATTGTAAATTTCAACATGGTACCAAGCTATTTGTTTAAGGCTAAGATGTGCAGCTGCATAAACAAACACTATGCACCAATGCTGATGCTTTGCTTTCTGTGAAAGCAAATTAGCTGCACCATGCACTCCATAATTAATTACGTTTTCCCTGTTAGACGAAGGTTTCAGAGGCACATAAGAATTACATAAAGCAGTAACACTGATTTTCATGTGTTAATTTAAATGTCAGGCTTTGTTTCATGATGCACAAAAAAAAATTCTCAGAAGTCATGAATCGAAATTAAACAAATTTTTATTTTTTTCTCCCTCAAACCAAAAATAGGGAAGAACTAAATAAACATTTAAAGGTGACTAATTAGAGATCCAGTGATTATCCCAAAGTCAAAGCAGCAGATTGTGCTGTAACTTAGAACATCTTAATGTGTATGTTCAGTCAGTAATGCGTTCAAAGTTGAACAGTATACAATTAGCACCCTATCCAATCACAGTATTATCCCTGAAAAAGTTTGCTTTAGTGAAATTTCCATCCATCCATTTTCTTACTCGCTTTATCCCTCATGAGGTCGCGAGGAGTGCTGGTGCCAATCTCCAGCTGTCAACGGGCGAGAGGCGGGGTACACCCTGGACAGGTCATATGTATATATATATATATATATATATATATATATATATATATATATATATATATATACATATACCTTATAACTGCCTGAGAGAAACAAACACAAAAAGAGCAGCTGTGGCTGGCCATGTGAAGAGTGGCTGGGTCGGGTTTAGGCAAATATCCAGGCATCCCTTCGACAACAAAAGGGCTTTTGTGCTTAAAACTCTCACTTTAAAATTTCTTATTATTATAATACTGTGGGAGGGTGCTGCCAGACTGCAAGTGTTGTAGTAATGTGATAAAATATATAACACCTATTTTGTTTATGCACTTTGCTCATGTACAATTTCACAAGTTTCATGAACAGGTTTTACACATTTTTATTCTTTCTTTTAAATCACATTGCGCTTGTTCTCTGCTTGCTTGTCTGTACATTTGTTTTCAACTTACTGATGTATGGCCTGTTAACTTGCACCTTCCTTGATAACCATCAGCTTCAGTAAAAGAGCAGCTAGGAGATGGGGAATACATGAACTGCAAAACAACTAGAAAAATAAGTGTGATGGCCCAACCATTTAGTGTTGACTATTCTGGCAAAGAAAGTGTGTCTGTGCATGTGTGTGTGTGTGTGTGTGTGTGTGCGTGCGTGTGTGTGTGAGTGTGTGTGTGTATGTGCGCGTGTGTGTTTGTGTGTGTGTGTGTGTGTGCAGTGGATAGCAAAGTTTTATGGATCACAATGCTAAGTTATATAGTGTTAGCTGTGCTTCAGTACATCCAACAAAGAGTGCATTGATTCCTTGCCAGTAGTGTTACAAAGAAATACATTTGAAGGCGCACCTTTAATGTCTCCCATATTTCAAGGTAAAACTCACTGTAACTCGCTACCTTGACCAGCTTCTTGTTTGTTTGAAATAAACTGATCTATGGTGCAAGGTGAAGCTGAAGCTATCCTTTTGTATTTCTGCTCAGCTACATCCCAGACCAAATAATACCTAATTTTCCCTATTTGACCAGTGTTTAAAAACTCTTGCAATTCAAATACAAAGAGAGCTAAATAAGAACTGGAACCAAAACCTCATGTGGATGTCTTGAAAATTTATTGTACGCAAATAAATAAAAACACTGGATGTAGATTTTCATCCATTCGGTACATGGTAAATGGCCTGTACTTGTATAGCACTTTATCGACACACTTTACACTACATTCAGTCATTCACACCCTGATGATGATTGGGCTGGGGCAGACTGTCAAAACCGAGGCTGCCATACATAGCCATCGCTGGGCTCTCTGGCCACCTACAGTGGACAATGCGGGTGAAGCATCTTGTGCAAGGACACAACAACTGAGAGGGTCGGAGTGGGGGATCGAACCAGCAACCCACCGGTTACAGGAGGACAAACTACCTAACTCCTGTGCCACTGTCACCACATGACAATCGTGCTCAACATAAGGGCAACTAGACTTCTTCTCTTGTTTCTTGAAGATCCTTCTAGAAGAAGCCCAGTTGCCTTTTGTTCAAGCAATTGGGACTTACAAACAACAACAGGCCTATTTCACAGCAACAATCTCACGTGTCAAGAAAGAAAAAGTGTACTTCATCACAGGTGGCTTCTAACCTAAAAACACCTGTCATACCAAGTCAAAACTGACCTTTTGCATAAGATCCACTTCGATTGATGAAATAGACCCTATTGGGAAACCAGTTAGGCAATGGTATCTTTGGAACTCTATCAAATGATCAATCTGTTAACTAATCCAAACTGGCTAAAACATCATGATCCATATGGGTTCCACTTTAGACTATCTCAACATCAGTTTACTGGTAAACATGCAAGGAACTGATGTGGAAATGGTGGACTATTTAAAGCACCTGGGTGTTCACCATAATACTGATGCTCTTTACAGGAAGGGTCAATGCAGACTCTACCTGCTGAGGAGACTGAGGTCTTTTGCGGTGCATAAGGTGCTCCTGAAGACCTTCTATAACTCCATGGTGGCATCAGCCATCTTTTATGGTGTGGTCTGTTGGTGCAGCAGCTTATCTGTAGCTGAGAGGAAGCGGCACGATAAGCTCATTACGAGGGCCAGGTCTGTACTGGGATGCCCACTGGACCCAGTACAGGTGGTGGGAGACAGAAGGAGCGTAAGAATAAAAAACATTGATGGACAATGTCTCCCATCACATGCATGGAGCTGTTGCAGAACTGGAGAGCTCTTTCAGTGACAGACTACTGCATCCCAGATGCTCAAAGGAATGCTTCCACAGGTCCTTCACCCTAGCTGCTGCCAGACTTTATAATTTCTTCTGTTCACAACAAACTCAATAAGTGTTTACAAACATGCTGATGGTTGCACGGGTTCTGATCTGATTTGATCTACTATCATTTACAGTTTCTCAGATGCTGATGTCCATTTGCACATGTTTTTTTGCTACTCCGAGATGTTGCTTGTTCAATCATACATATTGCATATTTTCCACATTGTCATGTAAATATGCTTCTGTGTTTCCTCTGTATACAAATGCGGGCCTGGCCCTGGAGAATGTAACTCAAGCATTCATTAAGAAATTTCATAATCAGTTATTTCGTCTGAGACACCTGTTTGACTCTTCAGTCTAAGCCTGATTTATTTATTTATCTATTTTATTTATTATTTTATTTATGGATTATTTCATGTCCTTATTATTTCTGTCACCTTTGTCTCTTCAGTAAAACTTGAATTTACTTTGGAAAAGTCTGTTAGTGTTGTACAGTTATTTTATGTCTTTGCATTTTTTCTGTTTAGTTTTCATTTTTCAGAGCAGTACTTTCTGTGTTGCACCAACTAAAATATTTTTTTTTAAATCTAAACGATTAGGTTATGTTTTTCCATCCTCATCATAAAACGTGCTTTAGGTATTCATATAATGGGAAAGGCAACCTTAAAGATGAAAGTCTATGAAAGTGTATCCAATAATAGCATAAAAACATTATGTTATTCTTACTTATGAGCACATTGTTGATGCATGTTTCTTTTAGCTAAAAATAAGTTAATCTACATTCATTCAAAAAGATTTCAAGGGACGATAAATTTACATACATTTACATGTTTCTTTCTTGTTTTGATCATAGCATTTTTGTAATTTAATCAAACCTCTGCTTGTAATTACATTTATTCAAGATCAACTTTACACATGTAGTGTTTTAAGCACAGTCAGCTTCCACTGATTATTAAGAATGGTTATTCAAATTTTATTCCAAGATTCAATCCAAATCGAGTGCAATGATAGGTAAATATTGTTTCTCCGTTGACAAAAGAGGTGATAATAGAAATCTTGGCTGTCTAGTGGGAAACCAAGATAGGACCGCAACATCTGAAGGCCTGTTAGGCACTAAAAGCTGAAATCACTTGTCGCTCTGATGTTTACCAAAGCACTGTGTATGTAAACACACCTGGCACAAATCTGACTGAATTCTGATTATAGCGCACCCTCATTTCACAGGGACTTATTTACCGCATCGCTTAACGTCGTGTTAACAGACTGTCAGGAAAAAAATAGAACCTCCTTCCTCTTCGTACTTTTTAATAGCTCGCAATCTCCTCTGTCTCCCCGCTGTTGTCGCTTTTGTGTTGACCAATTTAGATAGCCTCCTTTCTCTTTTATTTCTTGCACTCATTCTCTTTTGTCTCTCTCAAATCTGGCAGAAGGATGCCATCGATCTTCATGAGGTCTTGATACACATCGTTTCACCTCCTGCAGTACCTGCTTTATCAGGAGATTGGAGTAGGATGGATGACTGATCAGACTGATATAGCTTCTCTCGCATTTCAGTCACCCCACCCTCCCCAAACCACCACCACTACCGCCTCACACACACACATACACCACCACGACTGCCTTTCTCTTTTCTCATTCTTTTTCATCGTTCTTTTCCTTTCCTCCTCTTACCTCCTACAAGGTAATTGAAATCCGAACAGCTTAGCGCAGTGTTTGGCTCATTGTGGATGCCATCATAACTTCAATTTAAGCTCAGCTTGGTGAAACCACTTGCAGCAGATAATTCAAAATCAATTTTTATCAAGTTGTGTTATCGCTTTTGTCAGGTTTATACGTCTGTCTGAATTTGTGTACGTTTAAAATGTGAGAAGGACAACTCTGAGGAATTAGATATACCTCATCATGTAGATTTTTAATAATCTTACCAAAAAATTATCTACACTAATGTGATAAAACCTTAAAAAAAAAGAAATCACTGAGGGGGGGGATACTTGGTCCCATCCATTCTCTGTAATATCTCATCTGGAAACAGGTCAAGTTGATGCAGGAATTTATATGAGGATGATTGATTTCGTGAAATGACTAATTTCCTTTTGCTGGCAGCATCAAGGAGTTGACATTACAGACACTCTCCAGGAGAAGAAATGCAGAGGAAGGTCACAAGGCAAGTCTTCTAGTCATGAATCTCAAACAGGAGGTAACTTTGAGAGATAGTAAGGATATATGTTGATAAACACCCAATGCCTAATGCAAAAGCCTGGCCAGCCCAACAAGAAGACGGTGCCTTATCATGTGTGTGAATGATCTGATCTACATGGCTAAGTAAGTGTGGCTTGGCTGACATGTCACAAGATACAACTGCATTTATTCATTTTGTGTTACTTCTATGGCTGATAAGCCTGCATCACATAACTTAACAGATGAAAGAGCATCAAGTAAAAATTTTATTTTATCTTGATCTATAAATCCACAAACTATTTGTAGTCAAGACAATTTTTCCAACACTTCATGATAACCCAGGATAAATTCTGAGGTCTTTTGAAAATAACAGGAGCCACAGAAAAACTAAAGATTTCAATAAAGACTGAGGAAGAAAAGGCAATATTTACGCTAGGTAGCCTGCTAATACAATGTCTTGCACAAGTATTCATAAGCTAAGAATTTTTACACAGTATGCCACAAAACAACAACAAACTCCAATATATTTTAAAACCCATAAGGACTCAGTGACACTGGTGTCACCACCCAGTGTGTGTTAAGCAAAGTTTCATTTTAAGGTTTATCATTGATTTTTAACTCGTGCAGTCCCAAAGTGACATATACTGAACATCCTGATTCAGTCATGTGACTAGTGAGGCACTCTGGGTATGGAAGCCTTGGCAGCTAATGTGACCACCAAGCTCATTTTACAAACATTGTTTTCTCCGAGCAAAGGTACATTTCATGTGGTTCAGCCCTTTTAATCCTTAGATATCCTGTAACAAGCATTACCTGATTTGCCTGCATTTCTAAAACATTTTGATGTAAAATAAAATGTGACATTTGTCTAAATAAGATGAATACTAATCATCATCTTAATCAGTTTGGCTCATTCAGTTATTTTAAATTAATGTATTTTCTGTCTTTCATTTGAAAACTATTCAAACAAATTTGAGAATGAAATAAGTAAAATCTAAACCTTTTATTTAGCTCAGCTGAGTCTTTTTCCAATGATCCCCTTTTTAAATTTTTATTTCATTTATTGTAGAATGAATAAAAAGAAAAAAATATAGCATTCAAGAGGCACTGGAGATGACAATGAATATGAGGGATCTGAAAGTAGCTCAGATGAAGATCCTGAAGACTCTAATTACATGCCCAACAAAGACCCCCAAAACAAAGGAGAGTGAAGAATCAAGTAGGTCGACAATTCTGTAAAGTGCGGGGAAAACGGATCCAACTATCAACTCAGAACAGGTTAGTATGTAACGTTTAACAGGCTCTTTATTGAGTAGCTGAGTGTGCTGCGGTGACGCGTAGCTCACAAGCCGGTAACCTCCTGCGGTAGAGACAGCGGGTTAGTGATCAGCATAGATAGGGAAACGATCGGGAGGGAGTGAAGCTGAATCACTAACCTGTTGAGAGCTGTAGGTCCGGCAGCCGGGCTGATGGTCTGCTGGAACTCTCCTGGTGTGATCCAGAGACGGTCCAGGAATAATCTCACTAGTGCACACAGTGTTTCAAAAAGGGGAAATCCAAAGGCAGGTCCAGGTCCAATCCAAGGTTCGGTAACTTGCGGGCTCAGAGGTACAAAGGGATAAGGCAGGCTCGGTAACTCACAGACAGAATGGGGTTCAGGCTCACAGGCAGGCTTTCCAAGGTCAGATAAATCCAGGGTTCCAAAGACAGGTCAAGGTCGGGCAAAAGAACAGGCAGGCAGAATCAGAAAGGCTGGAAAGTACTCGAGTGTTGGCTTGAGAAGATCTGGCGCTGGTGGTTTGTTTGGCGGTGGTTTATAAGGAGGTGGAACCAGGTGAGACTGGTGAAGGTTGATTGCAGGTGGGGTGGAGCCGAGATAGGTGTACTGAGTGAAGGACAAACCAACCCCAGTGCCAGGATCATCACAAATTCAGATATATGTGACTACAGCAATGTAGATATAGAGCCACAATTGAACCTATGAACTCTGGGCAGCAAAAAGCAGCCATTGAAGGACAAAATCTGTCTTATTATGTATGATGCAGTTTAAAAATTCCTTTACCGCTCACTCAATTATGCACACAATATTCTAGTGAAATACACTTTACATTTAAGTGTGTGGATTAAAATACGACAAAATATGAAAAGGTTCAACCTATGCCAATACTTTTGTAAGGCACTCTATGTGTGGGATTTCTTTCCTTACATAGAAACATTTATAACAAGTGTAGTATTTATAATAATGTTAATATTTTCCCATAGCTCTGATGAAAATTAACAAGAGAGATCATATTTCTCCTATTTTAGCTTCCCTTCTTTGGCTTCCTGTTAAATCGAAAATGTAATTTAAAATTCTCCATCTCACGTATAAAGCCCTTAATAATCAAGCTCCATCATATATCAGAGCTCTGATTACCCCGTATGTTCCTAACAGAGCACTTCGCTCTCAGACTGCAGGTCTGCTGGTGGTTCCTAGAGTCTCTAAAAGTAGAATGGGAGGCAGATCCTTTAGCTATCAGGCTCCTCTCCTGTGGAACCCACTCCCGGTTTTAGTCTGTGAGGAAGACCTCCTGTCTACTTTTAAGACTAGGCTTAAAACTTTTCTTTTTGACAAAGTTTATAGTTAGAGTGGCTCATGTTACCCTGAGCTACCTCTATAGTTATGCTGCTATAGGCTTAGGCTACTGGAGGACATCAGGGCCTATTTTTCTCACTCTGCTAAATTCTCCTACTGTTCTCCAATTTGTATTGTTTGTTGTTATTTACATTTTTAGCTTTATGTTCTCTCTTTCTTTTTTTCTCTTCATAGTTGGTACTTCTGGTCTGGCGTTCTATTAGTTGTGACATCATCCAGGGGAGGCAGATCTTCTGCCATTACCATATAACATGGAAAGGCTTCCTGGATCAATGTGTGCTTCTGTGCTTTTTCGTCTCTCTTGTTGTGTGTCTGCTCTGTCTTCTTTAACCTCCAGTCGGTCGAGGCAGATGACCGTTCATACTGAGCCTGGTTCTCCTGGAGGTTTTCCTTCCTGTTAAAGGGGAGTTTTCCTCTCCACTGTCGCTTCATGAATGATCAGTATGAGGGATTGCTGCAAAGCCATGGACAATGCAGACGACTGTCCACTGTGCTCTTTCATGAGGAGTGAATGCTGCTTGTCAAGACTCGATGCAATCTGCTGGATTCCCATAGATAGAAAGCTTTTTGACCAATCTGTCTGTATTGAACTTGACCTTGTAAAGTGCCTTGAGATGACATATGTTGTGAATTGGCGCTATACAAATAAAATCAAATTGAATAGCTTTATGGAAGCTGTTTTAAGACCAAATTTAAAATGAATCTTTTTAATTTGGCCATTATTATTGGAGGTGTTAAGGCACACTTCCTTTGCCAAGAAGCACTGTACCACACAGTCAAATTAATTAATTTGCTTTGTTGTTTCTTTTCCCACCTGTTGCCATATTTAGCAGCGCATAATTTGAAATTTTCCCGCCTTAGGTTTACAGTTTGCTTAACAGCACAGGTTTCACTTTAAGCGTGCAGTTGTTTCTGTGGCATTTGCATTTTCACACCATGCTGTGTTCCTTCAAAGCCCTTTGCTTTTAATGCCGAAAAAGACAGGAACCCTTTAGTGTGTTTACATTTGTGTTTTTTTTTTCTGTATTATCTTCATTAAAGTAAATCACTTACCCTTTTGATAATTCACTAAAACTATTATTGCTCTTAACCTTTAAACATAAACAATAGCATCAAACCTATTGAAACTCACACCTGGTAGAAGGCAAGACAAGGCAAGTTTATTTATATAGCACTTTTCAGTAACAAGACGATTAAAAGTAGAAAGTAAAAAGCCTCCTTTGTCTCTGAAACAGATTTGCTCTCCCATCCCCAATACCGACCTCCTCCTTCCCCACAACTCTGGGGTGCCAGAAGCAGCTTTAATATTACATCTCATCCTTTTTATCTTAATAATTAAACACTGAACTGCTGATGTTGATTAGAAGCTTTCAGTTGACTTATAAGGAAAAACAACTGCAAGTGAAAAGCAAACATTTTTTTCACTTTTAAATGTGATTGCATTTAAGATATGGAAAAGATGCAATTCAGTAATCGGAGTCCTTTTGAGCTGCCACAGCTTACTGCAGCAACTAATCCATGCATATTTGCAAAGAAGGAGAAAATTATTTGACACTGTAGTTGCAGACCAACAGCTTAACACATCATTCCTTCGAATAACGTTTTCAGTGGTGGTAGCTATTTAACTCCACTGAACCTTTTTGTTTGGGTTTTCAATTGGCGCTTTGAAAACATTCCTTATCAAATACCATGAATGTTTAAATGTTCCAGGAATTCTACATTTGATACATATGTTACTATTGTGTTTATGTTTTCCTGCAGACATGAAGCCATTACTGAATTCAAAACATACTCTGAGGGCTGTTACAGAAAAACATGTTTTTGTCCATGAATGCTTGAAAAATTGTCAGAACAGCAACCCCGATGGACAGCACATTACTGTGGCGGGATTATCTTTACAGGCTTAAATCTAATAAACAATGTACAAGGTTGACACTAACTGCTGACAAAAATATTATGGCAAGGGGAGTACTCCAGTTAAATTACCTGACATTAATTTTAGGCAGTTACAGCAGCGGGGTCTAGTAAAAATGCATGAACACAGGGAGAGACAGTGTGTTAAATTAGGAGGTTGCCAAATGAAGGATAAGGTCAGAAATAGGAAGCCAAACTGCTAGGAGCAGATAAAGGGTTGGTGAATGAAGGAGAGGTTGGGAAGCCAGGGCTTTGCAGGTGGCCCCATCACCACCCAAACGGGTATGTAATAGCTGCCATTCATTATGGAATGTGAGGTTGCCTGGTGCAGGACCAAGTACCCCATCTATCCCTGTCAGCCAGTGCCATGTCAATGACAAAACCTTAATTACACCATTAATTAATAGAATGATTTTTTTTTCTCAGCGAGTGCTGTGCGCCTGATGTTCGTTAAGCCTCCTTGTGTGCAACTGCTCATGCAACAATGCCATTTAGCCGACAGAAGCGCACAGAGGAAGAAAATAAGTCAATGAAATGGCATCCTGAGGAAGGAAGGCTTTGAAAAGCACTGCAGAGTTTTATTGATTGACAAGATAAGAAGAGAAATTGGTTGATCTTGAGTTAGATAAATCATCAGTGGAAGTAATTCACATCCTTTCACTGCCCTCCATTGCTTATTTGACTTCCAATCAGTGTCAAACAGAACCAAAGGACAAAGTGTCTCTGAAAGAGGAAAAATGGCCTCCAAAACAACAGACATCAAAGAAAAACATGGGATGTGTGACTAATGCGTGATTATGGGATGATGGGAAATTTGTGGGTAAAAAGAGAGCAGTAAAGGTTACATGAAGGAGAACATCAAGGGGTGATGAAGAAAACCTCAATAATTTTTAAAGGGTCCAGCTCCTAGGCTAACAAGGTTCAAAATCTTTCATAAGAGCTGCAAAGAGTCCAGCCACTGCTTTTACACCTGTGTTGATCAACAGCATTCATATATAACATCTGATGGTTGTTTACTATAAGAGTGCATGCAGCTGAAAAAAAAGAATTCAACCATTTTGAAAAACATATGGTCTCTATTGAGGCCAATAGATCGTATTTTCTATTACTTTTTTGGGTTTCTATGTTTCTATAAACTGTGAGACAAACATGGTCAAACATCGGTGTCTACATTTTAGTCACAATCTGAATAAATTGAGCAATAATTGAGCAGATGATCACATGCTATTAATCACTACAAACATTGTGCACTCCATCATAAAAGAGACATTATTAAGGTCAAGAAAACAATAATGATGAATGTGAGGCAACTCAGTGTGACTGCACCGCATTTAGTGGGTGTCACACAATCACTGCAGAAACAAAGGAACATTTTTTAATGGGCAATTTCTTGAAATATTCATAAAGACATGTCATCATTAGTACAATTATCAAAAAAGAAGCACTATCAAAGCTGTAGCTGTGCCACTGAGGAAGAGAAAGGGAGGCAAAAGAAACGAAAAGGTTGAAATGCCTGAAACTGACAGTGGAGTGCAGAAATGCTGTGTACAGAGCTGTGACCGGTGTCAAGGCCTCATCAGTTGCAGGCCAAAAAGCTGAATAAAGCATCAAATCACCTGACAGTGGCAGAGAGAAACAGAAAATGGACATTACTCTCAGAGACAGAGAAATGGGGCCAGTATAGTGGACTGAAAATCAATTTATGGAGGCCTAGGTAAAGAGGTAATTAACAGCAGCCAATCGTGATGTATTTGAAATAAGTTACATTTATATTTACTAAAAAGAAACTGTAATGGATGAATCTTAAAAATGTATAGTTTTCCTCAACGTTAACAAAGGTACCACAAAAAGAATAGCATTAAGTTTTAACTAAAGCAGTATATATCCTTGCAAAGACTTACTTATGGTCATTTTAATTTGCACTCTCCCTATATACCTTATATAATCTGCTCCAACACACTGGGAGTGTACTATAAGGGAAAGTCAGGATTAGTGAAGACAAGGGAGCATCAGAACATAAGCGAATGTGTCAGGCAGCCAAAACACTGTGGAGTTCCCTGCATGGCAGGTTTCACTGGCAGATTGAGGAAGTGGTTGACATCAAGAAATCCAACAGAAGACCACTAATCTCTACAGAGCAAGTCCCAACACTCAGCACAAGAGCAACGGAGGATGGGTGTCTACCATACTAGACAGGACCCAGGATGCAGGCTGTGCAGAAAAGCCACGGAGACAGTCCAACACATAATGCCAGGGCGTAACATGCCGACAGGCACAGCAGACGGAAACATCTGTTCCAAGTATGAGCTGGAAAACTTGCAGTCAAAGTTGGGGACACTGCCAAGGGTGGTGGAGAAATGACAAGGCTGAGATGCTGAGGGACTTCCAGATTTAGACTGGTGACGACAACAACACTGTCCAGTTGGTTTGCTATCACTGTTTTTCAAACTATGGAAGAAGACAGCAGGGATAGCACAGCAATCCCAAGCAACATCAAAATCTTGAGGGAACAAATGACAATGCTAAGAAATTAGAAGAGTGAAAGTGTGAAATCTTGAAGCATTAGGATGGCTCTAGATGAGTACAGGAGCAACACTTGATTGCTGTCCAAAAATATGCAGAAATATACGTAGATGTATGGTATTTTAACATTTATGGACTGATTCCTACATATTGCTTTATAAAGTTAAATAACTTTTTTGCAGCACTGCCAAGTTTTAAATATTCTATGTGCTTTGAATCAAGCTCCAGCATATTATGTTTCTGAAATGTTAATGCAGTAACTCATGTTTTTTAATCATGTAAAACTTTCTATCTTTGTGAGGCAGAATTTATTTGGCACTGAGCTTTAGTTCACCAGCACAAAGAACTGTAAGCTAGTCCTGGAAAATTGCCACTTCTACTTGTACCCACTTTATATCAGTAAACAGTGAATAATTCTAATGTACTGGGAAAACTGTAGTTTATTTCTACATTTTTAGACTTATTTGTAATAGAAAGAATCTGGAAAATGTCTAAATTCCAAACGAAAAACCTTAATATAAATCAACTTAAAGCTATACAGAATCAAGAAGACAAATTACCAAGGTTTTGAAAGTAAAAAAGAAAACAACAAGATTTTGCTTGGTAAATGAAAGGTTCCAGCTGCTCTCCATCTCTGGCTCTGCCATGCCGGTTTGGCAACTAGACACTTTAATCACTTCTTCAAAATGAGCAGAACATGGTTTGGAAAGGTCCTGTTAAAACAAGCATGGTGTCGCCTAAATATCATCTTGGCTTTGTATTTATATTTACTATTCAAGATTTCTGCTGCCTTCAGAGACTTGCACTTTGCCCATGTTATGTGCATTAGCTCAATGTGTCATCCATGCTGCATTTCCTTCTGATTTCCTTCACTGCAGAAAAAGTGGCGTTGATAGTATTTCAAACTGAAATTGCATTCTTCATCTCAATCCATCCTAAATGGGCTCTGGCTCAGAATTTCACCAATATTACAGAATCTTTGTTTCAGCTGTTTCTCTTTCTTTTAATTATCCATCCATCCATTTTCCAACACGCTTATCCCTATTGGGATCGCGAGGAGTGCTGGTGCCTATCTTCAGCTGTCAGTGGGCGAGAGGCGGGGTACACCCTGGACAGGTCGCCAGTCTATCGCAGGGCAACACAGAGACAAACAGGACAAACAACCATTCGTGCACACACTCACACCTACGGAGAATATAGAGAGGCCAATTACAACAGTCATTTTTTTAGGCCTTCTTTTAGTTATAAAGTTTGTATTTATTGATGCTGTGAGAGGACATGTTACTGCTTATGCGGTGGTCTCCACTACAGAACCATGTCTGTGAGTAAAATAATGTGGCCTGAGACCCTAAAAATGGTAGAAATCCAACATTGGTTTGTGCCTTCCATACAAAGACTGTGAAATCACTAAACAGATGATGAAATGCATTTCCTAAATCTGAAATTCTAGACTGAAATAGATTAGACATAGTTGAGTCATTTCTCAAATAGTCTTTTCTAACATTACATATCTTTGCCAGCATGTTATTGATCCCGTTAATTTGTAAAAGTTATGTGACATGAAGTTCCAAATAAGTGTGTTTTATTTTTTAAGTAATTTGGGCTTTATTAGCATCTGGGGTTTAAATGTTACAATTACCAATAAAAGTTATTTTTCTCAACTGTATAAACTATTTGTCAGTTTGGAATTAGATGTTTGAAAACACTGGGTGCAATATCTTTATTAGATATGTATTTTAAATATTTGTATTGGTACATTAAAAAATGGTCCTGACACGTATGTAATATAATATTGGAGAGAATTCTTTAATATGTTATAATTGTTCATCACAATAAAGTCTGAGTTGCTCTTGCTCCCATTTTTTGTTTTTTTTGTTTTTCATTTTTTCCGTCTTTAAGCTTCTTTAAAAATAACCAGTAATAAGTAATTTATTTGTAGTTTCATACGGATTGATATGTAATGTAGTCCATGAATTAGATAGTCTCTTTTATTATTTGAAGCATATCTATGAAATGATACTTGGGGATGGCGAAGCACCGGTCAAATCACTTGACACCCAAGCAGCGGCGGGACATGACTCAGATCTATCTGTGACTCATTGCCCAGCAATGTCTCTCAACCAGCCCGCATCCAGCATATCCATGTTAATTGGCTGCTGTACTGGCTTCTGAGGTCCTGGAAGCCTCTTTGCTTTTATTACCCATTCAGGCTTTAGCTCGGTGATGCGATGCCGATTCAGGATAGGCAGTTTGTGTTGTGTCAATTTAATGGAAGTATGTTGGCTGGCTGTACTGTTTGTACCTCCAGCTTGTCATGATTTGGGCCTGTTTGTGTTTTTGTGGCTGAGCTTTTTCTCCATTTCATGCTCCACAGCCCTCTCAGTCACCTCCCAGTCACTACTCCCTCATCGTAATCATCTCCACCTGCCACTAACTAATTATCATCAATCCGTTCCACCTGGGACTCCACCTATATATACCTGCCTCTCATAGTCAGTCAGTGCCAGAACATTTCGACTCTGCCTGCATGAGCTTCTCCCCAGTGACTGTGTTGCATCACATGCTGATCCTCTGCTCCTGTGCTTGCCTTGCTATCACTAGGTTATGACCTAGCGTTCTACATGCATTGCCAGCTTTGTTGGTTCCTATTTGGATTGTGGCTCGCTATGCTGTCGCTGGGAACTCATCGGCAGATTCACTCTGGTCACGACCTGGACTATCTCTGAATTTTTGATTATGTCTAACCCATTGGACTGCTCTCTCCACCTCTCTCATCTGGTTACTGCCAACTTCACCTGCTCAACCTGGTTCAGTCACTATTCGTCTGCTCCGCTACCTGTCTCTGCCACCATCACCTGGTCAGTCCATCCCTGCCATCTTCACCTGGTCTACTCCTGCCATCTACATTCATCAGCCAGTACAACCATTACCGTATTTTTCGGACCATAAGGCACACCGTGAATTAACGTGTCTATGTTCACACATAAAAGACACTGGATTATAAGGCACATTAAATAATCTTCCAAAGTGTGTAATATCACTCCGCCCCTCTCCGTACACGCATACTACCTGAGAGGGAGAGCTATCCGTCTCTGTCGGGAGGACAGAGTAGTTGGAGTACACTGCTAACATAAGACCAAAATAAACTTCAATGTTATATTGAATTAACTTACTTGGTTTATTGTTGGTAGCGTGTACTCTGAGCGCGGGCTGCCTTACATGAATGCATTTATAGTTTAGACCAGGGGTCACCAACATGGTGCCCACAGGCACCAGGTAGCCCCCAAGGATCATTTGTGGTGCCCTCAAGCCTGTTCAAAAAAATAGCACAACCCTCCAGTGAGATGCATTTAAAATGCTATTTTATTTAGTTGCTCCTCTTTTTAATCATACTTGTATTGAAATAGAATTAAAAAAGGCAAAAGCAGTGAAAAAAAATATTGATATTACGTAAAGTTAATGTGAGCGTGGACTCTTGTAGTTCAAGCGTCAGTACGGGTAGCGGTAGCCCTTCGTATGACATAGTACCGATGAAGTAGCTCTCAGTTTCAAAAAGGTTGGTGACCCCCGGTTTAGGCATTACAGTCAGGCAGTCTTGTAAACTGCTTGGGGTTGAGCGGAAGGGCTTTGTTGCTTACCAAAGTCGTACTTACACATTTTGACAGATTTTTGAGCACATTGTACCACATAAGATCAGTCAGTAAGCACAACAAGTACAGTAATCATACATAAGGCTCACCGTATTTTTGAGAAAATTTAAGGTTTTTAAGTATTCCTTATAGTCCGGAAAATAGTGTACCTATCTGGTCTGCAATCACCTTCACTCCTGACGATAAACCTTTAAGTAAATACATATACTTGTGTCTGCTTGAATTCGGGTTCACTATGTACAAGCAGTGCACCAGCTAGTTTTGGAGGGAATGAGGCTCTGGAGCTAGAAGAAAAAAACAGCAGTCTTGTGCTTGTGGTTCTGCATTAGTGTATACTTTTACTATCAGTTGTAAATAATCCATCTGATTATCTTAGATATAATCTTTTGCATTAAAAAGCAGTGGTATAGTTGTGTCATGCTGATCAACTGTAAGTTATGCCCATCTACCGGCTCTGCTGCCCAAATGCCATCTCCTAGCTCGCTTCATTCCTCGCATCCTCACTCAGTCAGCTGCTTAGTCAACTGCTCCTAGGGAAACAGCGGCCCTGACTGCGTAAATGCTGCTCGCGAGAACATAGGTTCACATAGTCCTTTCTGTTGCTATCCCTCATAAATGATTAAAAACAGCTATAGTTTTTGTTTCCTAGGCCAAAACTCATTATCCGTGTGCATAAATATCCTATCTGATCCTCCAATAGCTCCAATAGTTTCCTCGTGTTTCTGTTTTGCCGTTTTGTTTACACTAGTTAAGTTAGCGTAAGTTGGTGGGTTGATTTTATTCTGAAATTCACTGGAACTTTCTGTGTATTGCCTGCCTTTTCCTGTTTGGGTCGTGAAATTCAGGAGCTTGATTCAAGGGCCGCTGCAGTGTCCCGCCAAACTTTTTTGTTGTTGAATTTTCTGCAGTGCCACACAGCCTCGGTAACCGGACTCACACCTGCACTGTGGCCGTTGTGAGTGTACTGTACACACTAATGTTAATCATTTGGGTTCTTTGTGTAGCCCACACCGTATCTGCACCTTATCCGTGCTGTATTCAGTGTGATCCTGGAATAAATGTTTGCCAGTGCTAACCAAATGATCTTGATAAAGGCTGGCAAACAGCACAACTGTAGGTTTGAATGAGTAGATGAGTGCAAGTGCGGCACCTACTGGCCTTGAGTAGTTAAACTTGTAGCTATCCCCTTTTTTATCTAGCTATTTCCTTTTAGATTTGTTTGTTTTTTTTCTTCAAAAAGTAATAAAAATTTTCAACAAGCACTAAAAAATAGATGGTACAGTGTTTTATATGAACACCAAGTCAAGCCTTCCCTGCTTAGAAAGACTTTATTGTTTGAGCTGCATCACTATTACAATAAGCAAACAAGATAATCACTCCTCATTAGTTATGTTTTATATTAATGGGGGCATTGTAAATAAATCCCCCTGAATTTCAAATAGCTAAGCAAGAAAACACACAGTCCCTTATCTTAGTGCTAATGTGATCTGAGTAAATGATGGAGCTTTGTACAGCAAGAACCTGCGAGAGTGAATAAACAAAGATTCCTTATTGATCTTCTAAGTGGTTCAGTGAACGCAGACAGATAAGCCCATGTGATCACAGGAACAAAGTCCAGTCCTGAATACAGCAGTGTTTCGTTGATCAAGACAAGTTTTTTCTGATTTTTTAAGTGAAATAAAGAGTATAAGTGAGAAAAAATGAGGGTCATGGTTTTATATATCCACACTAAGTAAAAGAATATGGCAGATAGTGTGGGATGCTGAAATCTGTCAGATCTCTCTGCTCGGCCTCACTCTTTGCATGTGCTACTTGAAATTTCTGTTTGATACTTAGAGGAGAGTGGGCAATTATTAATACACAGTAATATCTTCCATGTTCTTTGGAGCTAAGGGGAATTCTTACCCCTTCCCTCCTTCCAAGGTATGTAAATCGACATGTGTATCATAAACTACATTTATGTGTGTGTGTGTGTGTGTGTGTGTGTGTGTGTGTGTGTGTGTGTGTGTGTGTGTGTGTGTGTGTGTGTGTGTGTGTGTGTGAGAGTGAGAGAGAGAGAGAGAGAGAGAGAGAGAGAGAGAGAGAGAGAGAGAGAGAGAGAGAGAGAGAGAGAGAGAGAGAGAGAGAGAGAGAGAGAGAGAGAGAGAGAGAGAGAGAGAGAGAGAGAGAGAGAGAGAGAGAGAGAGAAAAACATTGACAAGCCATGTTGCATTTAAAATTCCCTTGTCTCATTTGAAACTCAACTGAGCTTAAAAAATGAAGACACAACCAAACAGCTTCCTTTGAAAATCAATGAATTCAACTTGTTTACTTATGAAAATGAGAAATGTTTGATTTGCATCCATCAGAAATTCTCTGTATGATATTTTCTTTCTGGGATATACTGGAGAAAAGAGTCATGCATTATTTAAATTACAACACTTTAAACCATGTGGATTCACGATACATCCTCAAAACTAAGCCTCTGATGGAGTCAGGCAAGGTGCTTTATCCTTTCGAGTGTTGCACTTGAAGAAAGCTGAGCGTGAGAAATCCCCACGACATTGACATTTGTAAATTCAGATTTTTGTATTGCATCAGAGTGTTGCTTTGACTGTGGCCAAATATAGCTTCTTATAATTTAACTTTAAGAGGGTTTGCATCATGGGGTGATTCTTGGCTTTGGCCTGTAGTGGTGTTCAGACCCCAGTGAGCAGCTGACAAGGGTTCTCAACTAAAAATATTTTTATACAATATTTAATATTTTGTTTTGATCACAATAAATGAATGAATTTGAAATCTAAATCTGCCAGTAGTATGAATGATTTTGGGCTTGACTTTATATTACATATAATTTATATTACATATAAACTGAAAAAAATTATAAATTGAAATAATTTGTCTCCAAAAGATGAGAAAATGTAAACTGAACATGCTCAAAAATTTAACAGTAAGGCCTCTAGGCACCAGGTGTTCAGAGGCTTTACTGTAGATGTTACAAATATTTTTTTTTTCTGTTAGTAGGCTAATAAATGTAATTAAGGCAAACTTAAAGTGTAACTCACCCCAAAATCAACGTTTTGCAGACAAACTGTTTAAACAGGGCAATGTATTTTGCATTTTTTTTACATTTTCATGTAAACTTGTTTAGTTCTGCAATATTTGTCTTAAAATCATCTGGCTACTGCAGTTGAACTTTCCATTTGGTTCAAACAGTAAATGCTTTGTCATCATAACCCTGCGTTCGGGTATAAAAGTATCTTAGTCAGACACACGCCACCATGGCAAGTCAGAACAGAGTTAGTATCATGAGCATTGAGAGCATTGATTAATAGTGTTTAGCCCACGTTAGCAATGATGCTGCTAACATCACTTTACAACTGATCCCATTCTGTCCTCCACAGCCTGGGCAGTGCTGGCTACAGCCTTGAGCCAGTGGCTCAAACTGATACTGCTCAGGGCCGCTGAGCTCCAAAAAGCCTCCGCCAATCTCTGGTGACGAGGGGGTGAAAAATCCTCCACCTCAAAGGCCCTATAGATGGCTGAACCACCAGAGTCGTCCTGGTAACTCGATGTCTCAAAATGTCACTGTCCACTTAACATGAAACACCATGACCATTCAACACGAGCTTAGTTCATTTTTCCAAGGTACCAGTTAACCTGTCGGAAACCAGAACTGTCCATCTTCCACTGACTGACCCTGATCAGTGATCAGCAAATAAAATAAAATGTTCCCCCCAACAAAACTAAGGAGTCACAGTATCTCTAGTTGTAAGAAAATTATCACTGGAGATAATCTTGTGGCTATGTTTCTTTTAGACTAAATGTGCTATCTCTATAAAATACCTATAAAAAAGTCTTTGGGAACAAAATCACAAGGTTACATCTTTAGAGAAATTAGAAATCAGTATTAGCCACCACAAAGCCTGATCAGCTTAGCTCTTAAAAGGTAGAGTGGATGATTTTTCCAGAAATGTAGGTAAGAAACACCCAAGTCACTTTTTGAATAACTACACATACATAAGACCGTCCTTCCTGTTCTTCCGCTTCTTAGGGGGATCATGTGAAAGAATCTCCTAAATCCAGACTTTGTGTTATTTCTTTCTTTTGAAGCCTTCCTCTTCTTCTCATAAACTTGTAAGACAGTTTGCTTCTAGCGACTCTCAGCCATTTTTAAAGTATATGGTGAAAGCAGAGGCGTTACAGTGAACGGCTGAAACCGGAGCTCACTGGATACCTAAACATTAGAAGTATGCGTGCACAGCAAGAGGAAATGAGCAATACATAAGGTGATGCCCTGGAACTCAAAGCCGACCACTATACGTTTAACTGTTGTAGGCATAAATTTGACAGTAAACATAATTTATTTTTTTATCTACTGCTGATAAAAGCGGACATAGCAAATAAAAATTGCGATAAGAAATTCCACAATGGGGAAACTTGGATGTAGCGGTGGCAAAGACACAGAGTTACACAAAATTTATAGTAATGAAGAAAAGGCTAAACTAATCTTAAGTTAGTTCTAATGAAACAGAGCTGAATGAGTTAACCGAAAGGTCAAAATAAAAATAAATACCAGTATATGTAAAAACCCCATAAAATATGTGACCCACCATACAGCTAATATACAAAATAAATATAATCGTAGTGTGGTGATAAGAAATGTGTTACAGATCGAACTGAAATATACTGAAAAAATACTTAAAAAGGTATTTCATTAAATACCTTATTGACTATATGTCATGATTTGAGTTTGGTTATGGTTTATGTTTGTTATTTGATTAATTACTTCACTCTCCTGCCTTAAGTTCAGTTTCTGTTTTAGGTTCTGTCTTAGTTTTTGAATAGGTTGTGTTTTTTTTGTGGTTTGATTTTGTTTTATATTATTAGTTTATCTGGCCTGCTCCGACTATTTCTGTCACCAGTCTTAATTCAGTTCACTTGCCAGCATTCTTCCACCCTGTCACTCCCCTTCTCCAGTCACCATCGTATCAGCTTCAGTTTACTCCCAAGCACTTCCCTGTTCCTGATTAGCTCCACCCATGCCAGTAATTAGTTTCACTCCATTCACCTGATCACTCCCTTACTTATACCTGCCTCTGCCACATCATTGTTTGTTTTGCCATGTCCATGGGTGAGTTTTGCCAGCATTCCCTGTACTGTGTTTTCCTGCTTTATCTGATTGCCTGCTTTTTTGCCTTGGACTGTTTTTTTACCACAAGCTTTGTTTTTGTCCTGCCCTTCATTTTTGCCTGCCTGTCTTGGTTTCTGCTCACATCTGTTTTTGAAAAATAAACCTTCTTAAAACGTACCTCTGCTTGTCTGGTTGAATACTGGGTCCATCTGTCTCTGGTTCATGACACTATAATTCCCTTCTTTTTGGTCAAGCTGAAGAATATTCTGTGTTTAGTCTGAGATTTACCAACTGTCATGGTTTTTAAGTTTTTGGCCCACATGCAGACACAGACGTAAGCAGGAACAGTTTTAAGATGTTTATTGTAGGCTCAACAAAGGGAAAGCACACGATGTGTGCAACAAACGACGTCGGAACGTCAGAGCCGGAACGACTGCGGGAAGAAAGAGGATATATTACTGAGGATCGAACAAGGGGGAAATCTTCCAGAAGTTGCGCCGCTTACCGTTTGGACGTGACAGGAGGGCTGGCAGATGTAATACAGGCGGGGGGCCCGAGCAGCACCACTGCGGCGGCAGGCAGGAGGAGCAGCTGGAAGAACCGGAGTGTGACTGACAAACCAGGTGAATCCAGGAAGGGGTTTCTCACACCCGGCTTGGTACCACCAAGGGGGTATGAGTGGAGATGCCAGAGCAAAATCTGAGCGGCGGGGATTCAGATGACTGATCCTCAGAGCACGGAGCCAACACAGGTGAGTAAATCCAAACACGACAAACTGGAGAATAACAGGAAACAGGATTAGTCCAAAAAACGGGTTTCCAAAAACTCACAGGTACGAAGCACGGGAGACAGATCAGTGCCCTAGGCATACCACGACGGGGTAACACTCTGGCGTCTTCCAGCTGTCTGTGCACTCCTTTTAAGCCTGAGACGAGGTTCCTTGATGAGCCACAGGTGCGGGCCACGCCCACCCGTCAACTGCAGCCACCTGTGAGGTAGAGTTAGAGAGCACGGAAAACAGAGAACCCTGACACCAACCATAGCTCCAATACGTAGAAACACAACTTGTTAGCTAATGTTACTTAAAAACTTTACATTCAGTTCCAGTGTTACTCTATATAGCATGTAATGATATGTCTAAAAAAGTAATTCCAATCTCTCTCAAATTGTATTTACTTCTGAAGAGCCTATTTTCTTTTGTATGACACAAGGCTTAACTCACAGCAATACACCTGGAACATAATTCAATTCAATTTTATTTATTTCATGAAACATGTCATCTCCAGGCACTTTACAAAGTCAAAATCAATCATATTATACAGATTGGTCAAAAATTTCCTATATAAGGGAACCAGTTGATTGCTTCAAAGTCCCGACAAGCAGCATTCACTCCTGGAGAAGCGTAGAGCTACAGGGAGAGTCGTCTGCATTGTCCATGGCTTTGCGACAGTGGAAAGAAAAACCACCCATTAGCGGGAAGGAAAAACCTCCAGCAGAACCGGGCTCATAACTACCCTAAAATGGAAAACCACTGGGTTGTTGCTTTCAAAGTAAAAGCTTAAAAATCAAACACAAAAAACAGCACTTAGAAATAACACATGATGGTTCAACTGATAGTCATATCTATCAGGTTAATTCTGGCATGTTACAATCAGGTAAATATTAGGCTTAACTCTAGGTTGTCAAAAAATAGCAGTATTAGTACCTTTATTTTTGGGGGTGTTAAAATAAAATAAAGGCGTGCTTAAATACCCCTAAAATAGCCAAGATTCATTCATGGTTAGTGACTGATGTAAAAAAAAAATTAAGTCTGTTAAAAATGAAAAACAAAACAAACAAAAAATAGCTAAATACTTTAGCAGCATGGTTGCACTCGTTCTGGACACTATCAACCTGAGACTGGCTGCAAGCGCCATCAGAAACCACAACAAGGTAAACTAGTCAAGGCACTTCTTGCTGTCCTTCTTTCAAATTAATCGTGGACTCTTACAAAACAGATGTGATAGCTGCAGCTATGCATGAGTCCTCCTGCTGCCATGTTTATGCTGCTGACTCTTGATTTCGTCACAGCTGTATATCCAGCCTTAAACCATAATACTGTGATGTGATTTGCCACAAAGGGTTGAAGCAGGAGCGGTCCAAGATGGATTCCCATGTGTTTGTGAACACACAAATACTGCCTGAATTCAGCCTGCAGGCGGGTTTAATAAAGAGACAGAGGAAAAAAAGGCAATGCATTAAATGAATCACAGCAAATTTGGGCATCAAATAAAAAAGGTTAAAATGTTATTTCAAAAATGAATGAGCTAAGACATAATAATGAAGTTTCTATGTTTCACAGTAACTGAGGAACATAGAAACTAAATGCTTCCTCCCCTTGTTTAGGTCTGATTCTGGGAACACTCAGTGAACAGGTTTCTTGCCAGATAGAGCTTGACAGATTTTGCTTTTACAAGTGGAGCGAACAGCTTTCGCCATAGTGCTCCACTTGATTTATGCTTGTAAATAGCTTTATTGTGATTCCTGCAAGGAGAATTTCAAATTATATGGACATTACAATGGGAGAGTAAAGGAAGAACAAGAAGTGAAAGAGAAAGACAAGAAAAAAAAGAGTAGAGGTGAAAGAAAGAGGAGATAAAAGGGAGAGAATGATAAAACCTTCTCCGTCTGCTCTGTCACCTGGAAAGAGAGATGCAAAAAGAACAGCACAACCAACAGACATAAAGCAACAAATACAATCGAATAACACCTAGATGCCATTGCTAAATCATATATATTATTATGTAAGGTGACATGTGTAATGTGATACTTGAAAAAAGAAAGTGAAAGAACATAAATAAATAAATAAATTATAAGATTACTGTATATAAGTGAACACTGCTTTAGGGACCCCTTTGGGAGTCCGGGGTTATGGGTCCCCTGACTCCTGCCTCTGTGCTCGGGGAAGGCGGGCCTTTGGTTCTCCACAACCACTATCAAGCTATTTCCTTCTGGATAATTTTCACCTAAACTAGTGCACTCTCACATCTCCCACAGTTGCTGGGTCCCAGGTATTAAGTGAACAGGTTTCTAATGACCTGGGGTGTCTACATGGTTCATACCTGACAAGCAATTCCAAAATGTAGTAAGGCCCAAGATCATTCAGGGCCTTTTAGATGAAAAATAAAATTTTAAAATATATCCTTTCACTAACTTGGAATCAGTAGAGTGATAGATGAGGTGATGCATCTGCCTTTAGGTAAATACGTCATTACAGATAATAAAGCTCCTTAAAATAAAAAAAAACATGCAGCATCTCTATAATCAGCTCAGCGTCAACTAACTTTTTTTTATCATTTTCAGAGAGTTTGTGATCTGTTCAGTAGTCATTTAAAAGGAAAGATAATGAGACCCTTCAACATTTCCAAATTATGGGGGATTTGTTGCGGTATCAGTGGGTGGTCTTGCTTTTTGTTCTTAATTTTTGTCCATATTTTATTTGTTTGCACAAATTACAAGGTAATCAGAAATGCAAAATATGAAATGCTGAAAACTATGGATAAAGTGGCAACAGCATCTAACTTACATTCAACATTTAAACTTTTATGAATGTTGTGCAATTAAATGCTTTTAAGTTGTTTATGGTTTATCAAATAACAGGTATTGTCCTGTGCATATCAGCCCAATTTGACTTTGATTTTAGGACAACTGGTGAAGGAGGGATTCGAGCAATAGAATTCAAGAGAACTGCACACACAAAGTAAATTATTGACAGTTTCTCTTCAAGTATAAGAGTTAACAGAAATTAATGCCTGTCCAGGGATAGGCAATAATAATGATGCTTACATTAATTAACAATATATTTCAATCAACAACTCTTCTTTACGAGGCTAGTGAAACTTACATAAAACTACTAAGCAAAATAAAGATGAAAGAAACTAAGTAACTCTATACACACAAAGAGAACAAAGGGACAAATAAAAATGACTGAAGCCATCACCACAAAAATAATTCAATGATTTTAAAGTTCAGTGAAGATCTTTAAAGGAATTATACCTGAATGTAATTTTGTCTGGTTAAGAAAAATGCTTTTTACGCAATATATCATGCGTTAAAAGACGTAATTTAACAATAACAACTGACTAATTGATTGTGCAATGAAGCGACTCCAAGCTTTTTTTTGCTTTTTTTTTTTGCTGGAATAAGCAGTGAAATGGGTACAACTCGGGAAGATTTTTCTCTGCCAATGGCACAATGAGGTGGGGATCCTTAGCTAAGTAGCAGCTCCTCCAGCACATGCTTGACAGGGTATGTAAACAGAACAGCATGACATGCATGTAAGTGTAGACCATTCACATAAGAAAACATCATTTACCTGAGACGTAGCCATATATAGCCCCTTTTCCATTAAAAGCCCCAGGACTTAAAGCCCCAGGCTTTGGCTTCCCGGGATAGACCAAAGACAAAATTCCCCTCACATATAAAGTTGTTAATAATCAAGCTCCATCATACATCAGATATCTGATTGTTCCACGTGTTTCGAACAGAGCATTACACTCTCAGGCTGTACTGGAGGTTGCTAGAGTTTCTAAAAGTAGAATGGAAGGGAGATAGTTTAGTTTTCAGGCTTCTCTCCTGTGAAACCAACTCCCAGGTTTAGTCCATGAGGCAGACACATTGTCTTGTAGGAGTAGGCTTAAAAGTTTCCATTTCGAAGTGGCTTAGGTTTTCCTTAGCCATCTCTTTAAACCGTTTGAACTCTACTGCATGTTCCTACTACTCTCCAATTTTGCATTATTTGCTATTGTTTTAACTTTATGTTCTCTCTGTTTTTTCTCTAATTTGCAGCTACTTCTGACCTGGAATTCTGTTTAGCTGTGACACTATTCTGGAGGGGGGCATCTTAAAAGAGGATTTTTGGCCTTTTGGCCTTAGCCCAGGTAAGACTCTTCTGATGTCATCTCTGCTTCTCTTAACACGAGGAATGTAATATTTTTAGCCCATGTTTAGAATTCGTTGGTGCCTAGTTGCCCCTGAACCACTGACTCCAGCCTTAGTCCACTCCATGTGAGCTCCACCAAATTCTGAAATGGATTTCAATTGAAAATCTTCTCAAGATTGTGGTTATCACTGTAGCACCTCTTCCTGCCACCCATTTCCTTCCACTCAACTGTCCATGAATATGCTTGGATACAACACTCTGAACAACTAGATTATTGTTGTTTCTGTGCTTATTTAATTCTAAATAGTAAAATAAGTCAACTAAATTTATGTTAAGATCTTCTGATTTTGAAAACGAAGATCATCACAGAGTTTGTACTCCTGGAGAATACTATTTTACACCCTCAGCCATAACCTTTTTACTTATTTTCTAAGCGTCAGAACAGTATGATACAAAATACTATCAAAGAGTATGAGCATGCTGTCCTACATACTCGTTTGTTTCTAAACAGGACGGGGGATGAATATTTCAACAAGGAGGCATGATCATAAAGATTAATAAAACTAGATAAAAGATAATGATAGCCAATGTAAATAATTAGGTAGTCAAGAGTCTGATTTATTATATTTTTTCCTTTTGTCTTTTTAGGGTTGACAGCTTGTCTGTCTATTAAATCTAAAGTTACATTTTAAACAGATCTTTTTAAAAAGGCATTTCAGCAAAAGGATATCTGCCAGGGGTCATTGTATGGCTTAAATGAATTCTTGTGGCAGAGCAGATTGAAGTGAAGGTGGTTTGACCGCAAGGATTAATATATACAAAGGGGCTAAACAGGGGAATAGATTGCTGTCACAGTTGGTAATTTCACAGTTTGATTGATTACTAGCGTATGGTATTGCTCATACTGAGGTGATTAATCTGTCTTTGCACAGTTCAAAACCTGTGTCTCAAACATGTTTGTCTTGCCAGCAATCCTGTTAGACAAAAATGGATCTCACTTTACTTTAGATTACATTTTTTTTACTTATTCTTTAATTACCTTCAGTTTTATTTCAGTGTGTGAGTGTCTGCGCATAGGTTTGCGAGAGAGAAAGTGGTGACTGCCATGTCTCAGTGAGCTTTATTAACCTTGCATTGTTTACTCAGCTTTACATATATCCATGAATTAGCCGTCCATAATTCCACGTAGATAAAAGCTATTTGAAGGCAAGGGAAAAAAATAAAACCTGTCAGAAACATGCACAACTGAAATTTGTTAAATTAATGAGATGAAAAGAATATAAAAGGACGGCAGCAGGTACACCAGATGATGGGGTCAATGAGAGACACCACAAAGCTGATCATGATTGATGATGACGGATCAGAACATTTGTGCAAGCAGGTGAGAAATAATTGGAAAATTAGTAACTATGGTTAAGTAAGTAATTCAAAGCAAACGATAAGCACACATTTTACTTATTTTATAAAAACATAATAATCTAAAAGAAAAAGTATGTTAATTCTCAGCAACAGTGCTGTCTTTTGGCTGCCTTATGGATGGGATATTATTTTCTCCTGTGTTAATTTTAAAATGTAAAAATGTTATCATATATAAAGGGTAGAGCAGTCAAAGCAAAACACACACACACACACACACAAACCACACACACTATGCACTGTAATTACTTCCACTCATATTCTAGGAGGCATGTTTTGAGATGCAGATTGACGGTTCTACAGATGGCTTCAATAGGTGTTGATTTATTTTATCCCAAAAAGCCATGTAATAGGCTACAGGTCAGAGCAGATTTTGATAAATAACTCAGCTCAAGATATTTTTGACAGTGTGATATTGAACATTCTTCAACATCGTTGCATGGTTTTAAAAAAAAACCTGTGACTCTCAAAAAGAAACAACAATACCAAACCATGCAATGATGTTCATAAAACATAACATCTATCTTTTCAAGATTAGTTAATAGTGGCTATAAAAAGACAAAATCTGGAATTCAGAGAGACGATCTCATTGGTGATTATACTTAAACATCCCTAAGCTATTTAAATATTTCTAAGAATTTCTAATATTTCTCATATCACCTCATGAAAGGAGGAATGGTAGCTGTGATCATATTAGGTTTACCCAGCATGATTGATGTCGCAGTAGGTTTCTGACTTTGTGTTTTTAAGCCAAAATAGAAATCTTAGACCACTATTTATAGTTGTTGCATTACTGATCCGACAATTACTGACCTGACTGAACTGCTTATTCTAACACTGATGGTTTAAGTGCCAGTCTTTAATGCTGACTGAACTTTTCTTCTCACAATTTAGTTTTAAGTGAATCAGTCTTAACTATCCAGGCTGAGATCTTTTTCATCAGGTACACCCAGTAATTGTGATAATTGTAAAACAGGTATGAAGTAGGAAGTCCAAAAACTAAAATATTTCCCAATGGTGGGGTTGTTATTTGTATTAGGAAAACTGAGATTAGGGACTACTGGTCACAGTCGTTGATCAAGGCATGTGGGGGGAACCTGCTGGCAAGTTGAATCCTGGGACTCGACTTGACTCAGCCTAAATATTACTAGATAGCACCCTTGACATCGTTCAATTAGCTGCGGGGTGGGGGGCTTTAAAAGTTGAACGTCATGTGAGCTGGATAGCAGAAGAGTGTAGAGACTTGGGCAGGCAGATTCCTGATTTAATCAAGAATCTTAATGTCATTATTTGTTACCTTAATTTTGGTGAGACACCATCTCTGAATACACAGATTATGCCACAAGGTGAGTAAAAGGTTAAACTTTCTTGGAGCTTGAAATTGTAAGAGGGATGGTTCTGATTGTTGCTTGTACTAATGGCAGCTGAGATTCCTCAGCGTCTCTGGAGTATTTGGAAGCTACCTTAGGCCTCAAAGCATTGACTGGTTTTGTATTTATGTTCTATTCTGAAGCTTTCAAAGCTTGTTCTGCAAAGACAGAGGCTTCATAAAATAAAATAAAGAACATTATGCCAATTTTCCGAGCATTCTCTTCACAACAGCAATTAAGCTATAGTGTTTTCAGTCGAAATCTTCCTCAGATTCACAGCAACAAACCCACAAGCTGCTATAACTTTCTGGAATGACTTGTTGAAGAACATGACAGTTGTTACAACATCTGATGTTCCTTCAGGAAAAAAAAGCAATATTGAATTGAATCAAATTTATCCGAATGATTTTGTCTTGTGCCTTGGACAGTCAGAGTTGTAAACCTGTCAATTGCTGGTGAAGATTCTCAGTCATCCAGGTCATGGTCATTCCAAAAAATTTTTACTTTTTTTTGGAAAAACCTGTCAATTGATAACCTGGTGGCGCTTTGAAAAGTATTTGTCCTTTTACCGGTTGTTTCCATTTTTGCTTTGTTTGGTTTGAATACATTTTAATTAGGGCTGTCAAAATAACGCGTTAATTTCGATTAATTAATTTAAAAAAAATTAACGGATTAAAAAAAATAACGCAGATTAATCAATGTCGTATGGGTTTTCAATAGGTGAGGCGCGCCTCCCCTGGGGGGCGCCAAAGAGTCACAGGGGAGGCGCATGAAGACAGAGAAGAAGACAGTGCTGCCGCTCAACTATGTAGCGATATTCGTGCCTTCTGTTTGAGCGCGCAGGAACCAATCCAAGCGGGCAGTGAGACAACTCTCAACGCTCAAAACCGGTCTGGCGCAGTCTGAAAAACTCTTCTCAACCCACTGTCCTCGCCACTGCTCGCGCGTACCTGCTCGTTTCACGCTCAACACCAGCTGTGCACTCGCTCGGCTGTTAAAGCCAATTACAGACAGTTTTTTTTTCCATCCAATCAGAGTATGGCTTGCAAATACTGCATTCAGATGAATTAAATCAAAATGCTGCAGCTTTTGGCAGAAATTACTAAACATCACCAAGGGATTGAAGAACAAATAAAACGTGTAATATTTTAGCCTAAAATATTTAGGCTAAAGTATTTAGACTAAAACATTAGAGTTACTAAGTGAGGTGTGAAAAACGTTTTTGTCTCTTTTCTTTCCAGCTTCTGGGAGGTGATGCAAAAGTTTATTCTGATCATAATCATCATGAATGTCATCATTATTTATAGAACACTTTAACACGAGGTAAAACAAAGTGCCAAACATCAGAAATACAGATAAGAGATAACAACTAATAAAATGCTTGTTTGTTAAAATAGCACTAGGTCTAAGTTATGTATAATTAGCCTAAAAAGTAGATTGGAATACGGAATATGTTGACGTCTGTTAAATTCAGGTTATTGTCATGAGTTATCTTCATGAACCCAAGCACGACCACACAAACTGAGCTCAGTTAGAGAGAGTTTATTTAAGAAGGTAAGTTGTGGAGGATGAAAACCTGAGACTTTACAGGGCTGGAGCAGACGATGAGTGCTGGAGCTGGAGAGAGAGTCCGTTAAAGCTGGGTGGCATGGTATAGATCTGAGCTTACTCAGAGCGGCTAGTCAGGTTAGCTGATCACTGGAGACACCATGGCACCGAGCAGAGCTTCTCCAGAGCAGCTTGTCAGGTTAGCAACTCACAGGATACACCAGGGAACAGAGCAGAGTAGTGATGTTACGTTATGTGCCGAGGCTCCGAGGCGTGTGTCGAGTAATGGAGGGGGCGTTTCCGCAATGCGCGTATCGAGGCTTGCTTCATTTGGGGGAGGAGCCGAAAACGATGACGTCCGAAGCCTCGCTGGCCGGCTGTACCACGTGACTGCTTCGGGAAGTGGCTCAGATTGTTGCGCGGGGTTTGACGGCTTTAAAAAGTCCACAAGCTCCATTCAAAATGTGGGTTGTTGTAGGAGAGTTGCGGTCAGTTGAGAGAGTGGATAGAGTTTGGATAGTTTGGATAGTAGAGTTTGGATAGTGGTTATTTAGTTTGAGAAAGTTAGTTTGGTGTTTGGAGAGTTTAGGAAAGAGATACATAGGAGATTTAGGAGTGCGAGGACAGGATAGGAGTAGGATGGAGCAGGCGAGAAAGAGGAGGATGTCCCCTATGTGGGAACATTTTGATTTGATAAGCCCTAACAAGGTAAGGTGAACTGAACATTTGCAGATGCATTAGGTTTGCTTATGAGGAACTGTATTTTTCACTGTTTCTTATTTTGTGTAAAGGTGAGGTGTTTATTGTGCTCCAAGGAGTTGGGGTACAATAATAACACCTCATCCATGCTAAGGCACTACCGTGCCTTGCATGAGAATAGGGATGAAACTGGAGCTTCACCCAGCCAAGGTATTTCATTACTATATTAAAAACACACTTTCACAATTTTTGCATGCTGATGTTTGCTTGTTGTGCAAATAAAGATAGGTAACAGACACTGTATTTATTCCCTTTTAACCAGCCACCAGAAAAGCAGAGCTGGATGAAGCTCTAGTCTCCATGATAGTGAAGGATACCCAGCCTTTCACTATTGTGGATGACGTTGGATTCAGGACATTTGTGTCTAAGCTGGATCCCAATTATGTTCTCCCTACAAGGCAGGTATGTGTGGGTCCATACATGAAACGAATGACTACATTATTGTATGTGTCACAATTCAGCAATATATATATATATAAATGTATGTATGTATGTATGTATGTATGTATGTATGTATGTATGTGTGTGTGTGTGTGTGTGTGTGTGTGTGTATGTGTGTGTGTATATATATATATATATATATATATATATATATATATAATCTCTTCCTTTAGGCTCTGAAGGCCATGGTGGAGGCCAAATATGAGTCTGCTAAGGAGCACGCTAAGGCTAAAGTAGAGAAGGTGGCTGCTGTTAGTCTTACATCAGATATGTGGACATCCATCAACATGGATGCCTACCTGGCAGTGACATGCCACTTTGTGGAGTAGAATGAAAAGCTGAGCTCGGTGTTGTTGGGAGTGCAGGCATTCCCCCAGTCTCACACTGCTGAAAATATTGTTTGTGTGAAAGCCTCCCTGATGGAGGAATGGGGAATCTCAGGCAAGGTGACATGCATGGTCACCGATGGTGCTCCTAATATGGTGGCATGCGTGAGAGACCTGAAGCTTCGCCACCACATTTGTGTTGCTCACACCCTCAATCTTATTGTGAAGAGGGCGCTTGACCACCAACCTGTGCTCTCTGGCCTCCGGGCCAAAGCAAGGAAGCTGGTTGGCTACTTTAGAAGCAGCACCACTGCTAAGGTATCCTCTTTTATTTTATTCGAATATATAATGTTAATAGTTTGTCTGTACTCCTACTGCAGTGACTTAATGGCCTACTCTTCTGTATCTTTAAAGGAGAAGCTTACACAAGTGCAGCTTCAGCTGGGCATGCAAGCAACCAAGCTGATGCAGGAGGTGGAAACAAGATGGAACAGCACCTACTGGATGCTGCACCGTCTGGTGGAGTTGAGGGAGCCAGTAGGAGCGGCATTGGCTGGATTGCACACTGACATTCCCTATTTAACTGCCAGTGAGTTTGATATTGTTGTAGCGTGCCTTTCGTTACTCTCTCCTTTCTATGACGCCACCATGGAGCTCTCGGCAGAACAACACGTGTCGGCATCAAAAGTTATCCCCCTCCTGAAGATGATAGAGAATGCCCTTCAGGAGGAGGACACCAAGTCGGCACCTGCAGAAGCAGTGCAAATAGGAGAGCAGCTCATCAGACAGCTCAGGGAGAAGCTGCACCTGCTCCAGTCAATGAGCATCTTGTCGCTGGCTACACTCCTGGACCCACGATTTAAACTTTTTTCAGCAACACAAAAGCTGCTGAAGCAGTGAAGCGCTTGACTTCAGAGTGTGCCACCGTAATCCGACGGAACCTAGAAGAGAACACTCACGAGATTCCCCAGGCTTCCACCTCTCAAGAATTCAGTGGAGGTAATCTTTTGTATTACATTTTGAGATTACTTATTCCTATTAAAACACTTACTAACCTGACCTGTGGTTTCCATTTAGGTAGCAGACTTTGGCAAAGATTGGACACTAGTGTCATGGAGGCAAAGAGGACTCCAAATGTCTCAGCAGATGCCACCGTAGAGGTCCAGCGCTACCTCTCAGAGGCGAACATAAGCAGGCTGGAGAACCCCCTAGAGTACTGGGCTAATCATCGGTCACTGTACCCCAATCTGTACAAACTTGCACTTATTTATTTATGCACCCCGGCATCATCTGTGCCATGTGAGCGTGTCTTTTCAAAGGCTGGAGAAGTAGTATCAAAAAAGAGAAATCGTTTGAAACCAAAAACTGTGGAGAAATTGTTGTTTCTTAATAAAAATGCATGAAATCATCCAAGTTACACAAGCATCAGCCTATTCATTACCCCTCCCTAGTTCCATAAGCACTTTCACTGTCCTCTGCCTGATTAAGGCTATGCCATTTTTGTAGAGTCACAGAAGGTTAGCAGCCCACAGGAGACACCTGGACAAAAAGCAAAGCTTCTCCAAGAACGAGCAGCAGAATATAAAGACTTACAGAGGGACTGGCATGGAGAGGGTGTAGAATGATGACGGACCGGCAAAGGAGTGACAGCAGAGTGAGGCTTAAGTAGGGAGGCTGGCAGGTGAAATGAGTCTGGCTAATTAGTGGCTGGCAGGTGTGACTAACTGCAGTGGAAGGGAAGGCTGAAGTGAGGGGAAGGAGAAACTAAAAACAATAAATAAAGTCAAACCCTAACTAAAACTAAAACAAGGTGGAAAAACCGAAAACCAATGGCAACAAAAGCCGAATAAAAACTAAACCATGACAGTTATCTTTTTTATTATTATTTCAGTTGACGTGAGTTCAGTTTGACATTGGCATCTGTTTAGTTCAGTTTGTCTGCTGTTGAAAACAGCACTTTAATGTATCTAATGCTGATTATTCATTGAATCATTTGAATTTAAATATTTTAAATACTTTCACAGCAAAAATTATATGCGATTAATTTAGATTAGTTAATTACTGAGTATGTAATTAATTAGATAAATTTTTTTAATCGATTGACAGCCCTAATTTTAATGTCAGACAAAGATCGCCTGAGTAAACACAAATCCTAGCACTATGTGAAAAAAGAATTGCCCCACTTTTGAAATAATTTTCATTAGCCACAACCAGGGGTCCAATGTACAAAAGAGTGTGCAGCTTTCATACTAAAAGTTGGCGGTGGGGCAAAAACTTGATACTTGTAGCGCATAAAAAATGTATGAACCCATGCACACACATTGCTGCACACCTTTCTTAATACATTTTTTTTTTAAGTTTCAATGGGCCTGCTCCCATTGAATCCGTTCGGGAAAAGAAGGGAAATTCAGCAGAACTGTCCAAGCTGAGTGGGTGAAGCAACATGTCGTGCCGCCTACCAAAGGTTCGTTTTTGCCAATTACGGTTTCAAATAAAAATGTCAAAACCAGCAGGCACCATGAGAAACCACAATTAGTTACGCTGGTCAAGGCGCACCTATTTGGATAGTGACATGACAGTCATGGGTTCTGACAAAAAGATCTGATAGCAACAACTACCTGTGCGTCTTCCTGTGCTGCCATATTTATTTTGGTTCGGTTGTGGGCTCGGCAGGTCTTGCTTTTGTCACAACTGTGTGCCCCACCTTAAACCATAATACTGCAACGTGATGGGCCGACCCGTTTTGGGTCAGTTTCGAGTGGTCCAGACTGGAGTAGGACAAGATGTGCTTTTGTGAACGCACAAATACTGTGAGAATTGAGCTCACAGGCAAGGTTAACCACCACAAGTCCAAATAACCACGGCAACAGCAGCGGTCAGTAAAGCAAGGAAGAGGAGTTTCACTGAATGTGAAATAGAGACGTTAGTGTTGGAGGAAGCAAGACGCATAACCTTATTTGGCATTCAATCCACTACTATCAGCAATAACAAACAAATTCAGTAGCTGAAGATGGTTCCTTCTGCGGTAGGAGTAGAAAGAAGATCTGTGGCTGACATGAAAGGTTGTCCAATATTTAGGATGTCAAGTGTCCGTCCGTCCGTCCGTCCGTCTTCTTCCGCTTATCCGGGGTCGGGTCGCGGGGGTAGCAGCTTCAGTAGGGAGGCCCAGACGTCCCTCTCCCCGGCCACTTGGGCCAGCTCCTCAGGAGGAATCCCAAGGCGTTCCCAGGCCAGCCGGGAGACATAGTCCCTCCAGCGTGTCCTGGGTCTTCCCCTGGGCCTCCTCCCGGTGGAACGTGCCCGGAACACCTCACCAGGGAGGCGTCCAGGAGGCATCCTGACCAGATGCCCGAGCCACCTCAACTGGCTCCTCTCGACGTGGAGGAGCAGCGGCTCTACTCTGAGTCCTCCCCGGATGACTGAGCTCCTCACCCTATCTCTAAGGGAGAGCCCAGACACACTACGGAGAAAACTCATTTCAGCCGCTTGTATCCGGGATCTCGTTCTTTCGGTCACGACCCAAAGCTCGTGACCATAGATGAGGGTAGGAACGTAGATCGACCGGTAAATCGAGAGCTTCGCCTTTTGGCTCAGCTCTCTCTTCACCACAACGGATCGGTACAGCGCCCGCTTCACAGCAGACGCTGCACCAATCCGCCTGTCGACCTCCCGCTCCATCCTCCCCTCATTCGTGAACAAGACCCCAAGATACTTGAACTCCTCCACTAGGGGCAGCACATCCTCCCCAACCCGGAGAAGGCACTCTACCCTTTTCCGGTTCAAGACCATGGTCTCGGATTTGGAGGCACTGATTTTCATCCCGGCCGCTTCGCACTCGGCTGCGAACCGCTCCAGTGAGAGCTGTAGATCACGCCCTGATGAAGCCAATAGGACCACGTCATCCGCGAATAGCAGAGACGCAATCCTAAGGCCACCAAAACGGATCCCCTCAACACCTTGGCTGCGCCTAGAAATTCTGTCCATAAAAGTTATGAACAGAATCGGTGACAAAGGGCAACCTTGGCGGAGTCCAACTCTCACCGGAAACGAGTCCGACTTACTGCCGGCAATGCGGACCAGACTCTGACACCGGTCGTACAGAGACCTGACAGCCCTTATTAAAGGGTCCGGTACTCCATACTCCCGGAGTACCCCCCACAGGATCCCTCGGGGGACACGGTCGAATGCCTTCTCCAGATCCACAAAGCACATGTAGACTGGTAGGGCAAACTCCCATGCCCCCTCCAGAATCCTGCTGAGGGTATAGAGCTGGTCCAGTGTTCCACGGCCAGGACGAAAACCACACTGCTCTTCCTGAATCCGAGATTCGACTATCCGACCGACCCTCCTTTCCAGAACCCCCGAATAGACCTTACCAGGGAGGCTTAAGAGTGTGATTCCCCTGTAGTTGGAACACACTCTCCGGTCCCCCTTTTTAAATAGGGGGACCACCACCCCAGTCTGCCAGTCCAGGGGAACTGCCCCCGATATCCACGCAATGTTGCAGAGCCGCGTTAACCAACACAGCCCCACAACATCCAGAGCCTTAAGGTACTCCGGGCGAATCTCATCCACCCCCGGGGCCTTGCCACCGAGGAGCTTTTTAACAACCTCGGCAACCTCAGCACCAGAGATGGGAGAACCTAACCCAGAGTCCTCAGGCTCTGCTTCCGCAATGGAAGACGTGTTGGTGGGATTAAGGAGGTCTTCGAAGTATTCCGCCCACCGAAACACAACGTCCCGAGTCGAGGTCAGCAGCACACCACCCCCACTGTAAACAGTGTTGGTACTGCACTGCTTCCCCCTCCTGAGACGCCGTATAGTGGACCAGAATCGCTTCGAAGCCGTACGGAAGTCTTTCTCCATGGCCTCTCCGAACTCTTCCCACGCCCGAGTTTTTGCCTCGGCGACCAGCCGAGCCGCCTGCCGCTTCGACTGCCGGTACACATCAGATGCTTCCGGAGTCCCACAGGCCAAAAAAGCCAGATAGGACTCCTTCTTCAGCTTGACGGCTTCCCTCACCGCTGGTGTCCACCAGCGGGTTCGAGGGTTGCCGCCGCGACATGCACCGACAACCTTGCGGCCACAGCTCCGACTAGCTGCCTCAGCAATAGAGGCGTGGAACATGGTCCATTCACACTCAATGTCCCCCGCCTCCCTCGGGACGTGTTTGAAGTTCTCCCGGAGGTGGGAGTTAAAGCTCCGTCTAACGGGGGACTCCGCCAGACGTTCCCAGCAAACCCTCACAGTACGTTTGGGCCTGCCCGGTCGGACTGGCTTATGTTAGGTGGACTGTCACCACAGATGCTATGTAAGGAACAATGACATCCTTAACCTAGTGTTAAGAAAAATAAAATATCTTAGTGGGGGTTACCTAGTCAGGACATCACGTGAAGCAATAAAACTTTAGCCTGACCAGCCAGACTGAATTACAAGGAGAGTAAATCAGTCTGATAAGGCTCCATTCCCTCCAACCCAAAACAGACCAGACCAATCACAGCGCTGAGGCGAGACTCGTGCTGCTGAGAGATGTGTCACTCTCAGCAGCAGAATTACCCAAAATGCAGCAGCGCTTTTCTGCTACCATAACAGTAAAGATACATACATACATAGATTGTTGTTGCTTGGTGCCTTGGAAGATTAAGAAAGTGCATGTGATTACACCATGTATCCTCTGATTTATTTTTTATAAAAAAGTGGCAAAAAAATTTGTTCACTGGAGAGTTTGCTTGATAGCACGACATGTTTCAGAGACAACAAATTGAAAAAAACAGAGTGCATCGTCTGGAGTTTTTTTGCATTACATCCGTAGTTATCCGAATGGTTCTAACCTGACGACACTGACCCTGTTAGTCCCGCCTTTGAAATCGGGCTCTACCAGCTCCTTACCACACTGATACGCAGTGTTTACAACGTAAGTCAGTCTGGTTGGTCAGGCAAATAAAACTTACCTTGAAGCTGCATGACAACACCTGTGCATTCATACTGATTTACACGTTGTCATGGTTTTTAAGTGTTTAGCCCACATGCAGATTCAGATGGAAAGCAGGTAATATTTTAAGATGTTTATTAAGGTTTCAGGCTACAGAGATCGACACTGCTTGTGGGATCACTCGAGGTCTGAACGTCAGTGCAGGAGTACTGCGGAAAGAAACAGGAGAAGCGTTATGAGTGATCGAACCAGAGGGAAATTCCAGAAGCTGCGCCGCTTACCATTTAGTCGGGCTAACCTATCCGGGGAGAGTAATAACGAGGGGACTCTGTGACCGCAACTCTCGGTAGATGGTAGGTGGCTAGCAGCTGGAGGGCGGACAGATGGTAAGCTGGCGAGAGATCCGGAGTGCACCACAATGGACAGGAGGGACAGACGGGATGACCAGAGTACAGGTGAACCAGCAGAATCCAAGCCTCGCGGCCCTGCTGTACCACGTGACTGCTTCGGGAAATGGCTCAGATTTTGCCAGATGACCGGTTCATTCAGAACCAGTTATGGCTGCACGCTGGATCATAAAACAGTTCTGCTAACCAGATGCAGTTTAAAACGCCACTTGGTCTGTTTATAAGTTTGGTTTTTATTAATTCTGCATTTTTTAACTACATGCACCGTATTTCTGTGCCTCAGCGCTTGCTCCTCTCCCCCCCTCCTTTCCCTCGGAGCAGGTGCTTTTATCACCATTCACCATTCAAAACGTGAATCACTACGTTTGAAGGCATACTATGCAACATTTTTCAGTTAATTAATGTGTTCCATACCGTTTTGGATGATTAAATGAGTCATTTCAGGTTGAACAAAGGTTTTCTCGGCCGCCCTGGTGGTCTGTGGGGGAAATACCGCACTTGCAATTGCAGGAGCCCTCGGCCCGCACCCACAGGCTCAGAATCTCGTGCAAGATCGTGAGAGTGGGTCTTACTTTACGGCGAGAACTGCTACACGCCCCCAGTGAAAGGCATGCTCGTTGCTAGCGCAGTGGCGATATTTGTGCAGTTATCATGGCGGAACCAGCGAGAAAACAGCGAAAGCCCATGTCGGAGCAGGCAAGAAAGAGGAAAAGGGCTCTGGACAGAAAGAGGAGTCGTACACGGGTGAACATCGGGCAAGCTTTTTCCCGAATGGCGAGAGCTAAAAGAAAGAGAAGGTTGCAAGGCTGACGCGGCCCTCACGTTTCTGCTGATAGGATTGTAAGTAACATTGTAGGTTTTCCCTCACGCTACCGCCTCCCAACATTCCAAAAAAAAAAAAAAAAAAAAAATAACTCGATATGCGCGCAAAGCTTGTCTCCCCCCGCTCCGCCGGTCACGCAAAGCTTGTCTCCCCCCCCGCTCCGCCGGTCGCGCAAAGGTTGTCTCCCCCTGCTCCGTCGCGCAAAGCTTGTTCCCCCCCCCCCCCCCCCCCCCCCACACTCCACCGGTCGCAAATTCCTAGGGGAAACACTGCATTGGAATGGTTTCTCTCTCTCTGTGTGAATGTTCATACTTTCACTGTGTTAGTCATTGTTTGTACTGCCGTTTTTTCGACTTTTGTATTCGTTGCGGTCGCCTGTCTGCTAAACTCAAAACAACCGCGCCTGGCTTGACGGAGAAACCAGTAGAACAGCTGAGCATATTTACGACAGTGGACTTTTACTTTCGCCCTCTGTGGGGAGCCTCGCTGGAAAATCAACCCCGGTTGCATAGTATACCTTTAATGTCCTCACATCGGTAGCAACGTGTGCCAGTTAAAGTTAATAGGAGAGTTAGTAGCTGTGTTTCATGCTCTTGTTTTTAATATCATAGAATCAGTGGCGCTTCGGTGGGCTGCTGCCTCGCGCTTTAATTCAGGTGCGCACTTTTAAGGGTCATTTTAAAGAACTTGTAACATCAGGGGCTTCATCTCAGATCTGTCAGTACCCCTGTTCCCTTTATAGAAGCCCTTTATAGTATTTAGTTATGCATTTTCCCCACTGTTTATCCGTCGCACGCAGTGCACAAACGGGGGTAAAATCCGCCCACCGCGCCGCCCAGAGTGCACTGACGAGAGCAATAGAAATTTGTCTGGTCAGCGCGGCGACTGACTGAGAAACCTGTCGCTGTGAAAGGTGATGAGAATGTTATAAACTGTAACAGTCTAGAAGTGCATTGAGCTGAAAAGAGGGAGACATCAGCAGCAGGATTATGCGTAAAGACGCAGCGTGAACCTCTGTGTGCTTCAGTGTTGCTGCTGAGGGGAAATTGTTGACCATAATCCCCCCCCCCCGCCCCCAAAATTAGCATAATCTCACTCTTAACTTTTGATCAAAAGAGGTCTGATTATTACACACCATGCCATATCACATGACACTACTATTTTGGGAATAATTACACACAGAGAATACATTCAAACAATATTTTATTATACACATATGTGTATACATAATTTATGTAGACAAATGATTTTGTCCTACACCTTTTGTGAAGTCATTCCCAAGAGCCATAATAGACAAAAAATCAATGCATCACACGTGTTAAGATACAGCTGGCTGTGATTATACACCTGGCCAGTAGGTGGTTTTGTGTGCACATGAAGCTCCAAGAAATTAACCCTTTCTCAAACCAGTTGGCTCAAGTGGTTCAATGCCTCATGAGGCTTCATCTCGCCATCACTACGGGTGAGTAAATCCAAGCACAAAACTATGAAAAAAAAGGAGACTCAATATTAGTCAACTAGAGCCACCTGTGGAGCAGAGTTAGAGCACGGACCAAAACAGAGAACCCTGACACACGTACATGCCAATTCCTTTAAATAAATATTAACATTTAATGTTGTGTCGCCTCACCTCTTTTTGTTGCTACTCGTGAGCCAGAGCAGTATCAATGTAAAGCTTTTAAGCTTGCCTTAATTAAGGTTGGTGTGTATGATTGAATAATAAGGATGAGTTTAGGCAAAAACAAAATGCATCAGGAACTTCCAAGGCAAGAACCAACAGCTGACCAAAAATAACACCAAGGCCTGTATTATATTTGCTAAAAAAGAAACATCATAATAGTTATGTTTACATGTGCAAAAATCCTTGATCAGACTGTAATGTGTTTGGATTGAAAAAGAAAAAAAAAATCTGAATACATAGTTTATATGGGCACAAAATCAATTTGATCAGGAGTCAGGACATGCGTTTATGTACAACAGGGTTTATTCAGAGTAGAAGCACTCTGACATAAGCATAAGTGTCACATTTATCTAAAAAACAGATAAGTTGTGCTTCTATCTGTGCTCAAAAGACAACCAACCACTAAAAAACTAATTTGAAAGTATTTTCGTTCTTTATCTCCTGAGCTAGGAAAAGACCCACACCAGGCTCTGAGAATGGTTGAGATGTTGCTAAACTCTCTAATTAAGCTACAGACTCAGCAACACATGCTGTTGGACATAGGGTACACATGCACAGTAAGGGCAGTTTACCTCAATCCAAATGACATGATTGGGACTGGTGTATAGATGGACATTGCTTGAAATAAGGTTTGGCATAACCCACCCGTCATTCAGAATACAATTTCATTCTGATTGGGTTTAATCCGATTCAGATTGACGTGTTTCCATGACGCATTTTACTCTGGTCAAACATTTTTTTTTTATTACTTACGTCCATGTAATCATAGCTTGTGATCCCCACGACCTTTGGGGAAATATAGTTTGAAGTGATGACACAAAATCTAAACTTTGAAGGCATTTTGTAGGAACAGATGCAGCAGTGTCAAAGTGGACGCTACAGGATGTGATGCATCATGATTTGATCACATTCACAGGACCTAATCTGCAAATTCTGCACTTATTCCAATGTTTTTTACCCCTGACCTGCTGGTAAAAATATAGTCATCAACATTTCATCCACCTAATGATAGGTAATCACATTGGTTTTCTTCATGATTTTCTTCATAATGCTCTCAGTGTTGAGAGAGCACATCATAAACCACACACATATCTAGGGACATTTTAGACAGATGGTGATATCCCACTTAACAGAAAATGCAATAGAAGACATGTTTTTATGCCTCAATAAATAGACCACTGAGCACATTCATGGTTGGAATAAAAGGTCATCAATTTACGTAATTACTTGATGATTTTATGCTTTACTGCGTTCTGAAAATCCTGAATGGCTTTGATCAATGTTTTTCCGTATGTAGCGTATGTGTTTCACCGTTTCCCTAAGAGCAGGGGAAGAAAACATCAAAGTAATTTGTGTCAGTCTTTTCCCAGCCCTTTGGAAAAGTGAAATGGTGAGCAAGGCTGTTTGAAAACTAATACCCATGTTTGCTTATGCTCATTTCATTCCGCCTTGTATTCTATTCTATTTCAAGGGTACAGAAGGCAAAGAGCTGCAGAAGAATTCAAATGGAGAGGCAGTCTGTCACAAAACACTATAAACAGCTGTAACTATGAGAAAGTTTGTTTATTAGAGTTTGTGTGACTGCAAGACTTCTAAAATTTTTCTTCAACTAAAAGTTACAGAAAAAGGCATGATAGACTTATCAACAGTTAATGCCAATATACCTTTAAAACAATAGATGTATGTAAAAAACATAATCCTCTGTTTTTAACTCTATTGCAATTTTGCTTCTTTAGGATAAGCATAAAACATCAAAACACATTTGTTGCATTAATAGCTGGAATTGGAATAATGAGGAAGTATCACAATACTGTTGATATGTGAGTGTAGATTGTAATAAATCTCATGATTTTTCTAAGGCTTCTAGGCATCCATATCGTTACATAATCTCAGAAAAAATATATGAGGGTGAAATTTCAAGGGTTTAGCTACCATTGTTGCTGCTATAATATCCTAATTAACTTCACGCTATCTTTGCTTAACTTCATTTTCATAAAATTATTTCAGACCAGCTAAAATCAAATCATCACAACTGACATCGCTGAGCTGGTCACTGAAAAACAGTGGTATGTATTGTTCAGTGGTTAGGATTAGTTATTTATAAAATAGCAGTCCTAACTAATAACTATTGATTAATTAAAGTAATTATAGATGTAACTGTATTATCAGACAGTTGATAAAAAAAGGGCTGATAAGAGCACAAGCCTTCAGATAAAAATCATCTTACACAAAATAAGCACTAACAACTGTTCTTTACGTATGAGTGAATTTAACTAAATAGTTCAACTTTACAGTTAACCAGAACTTGCCACCTAAGCTACTGAAAGGATAAAATAATAACCATTGGTAAAATGCTAAATTGATCAATCGATAACTAATGAGCAGATGGTGAAATGATAAGTTGTGAAACTAAACAATTATGGACAATTAGGCAAAGGTATGCCCTGCGATAGACTGGCGACCTGTCCAGGGTGTACCCCGCCTATCGCCCATTGACAGCTGAAGATAGGCACCAGCACCCCTCGTGATCCCACAATGAATAGACATGTTAGAAAATGAATGGATGGATGGATGGATGGATGGATGGATGAGCAAAGGTAATGAACTCATAAGTGATCTGAGAGATAAATCACTTATGGTTAATTGATAGGCTGGAACATGAGCAATAATCACAGCTTCAGGATCCTATAATAACATGAGACAAAATGAGAAAAATCAAAGCAACAGTGATACAGGAATGTGGATTTGTGTGTCTGTGTATCTGAGCTCAGTGGCAGCTAACTAGCAAGCAAACTGGCTTAGCCTCATGGCTGGTGGAACCACTGAGCTATATTATACACTGGAGTGCTGATTTTGCAGAAAAACTGAAGTCACTGGCCGCCATCTTGCTACTCCCTACTATCACAGAATCCTATAGGATTTGGTTGCAACAACAAGCAGTTTTCTGGCTGTGTGAAAACGTTTCATAGATAATTCTACAGTCAGTGGATGCACTAACACTATCAACTACTAGGAAATTAGGTGCGTAAATATTTTACATGTTATTCATATTAAATATATATATATTTATAAATAAGTATGTGTATATGTATATATATGTATACATATATGTAAATGTGTATACAATATGTTTTTGTATATTGCCATTTATATATTTATAAATGTTTTTTATATATATATATATATATATATATATATATATATATATATATATATATATATTTAAATAACTAAAATGCAAAATATTTCAGCACATGACTTTCTCAGTACTTGATAGTTTTAGTACATAACATAAAAGTATATGGCATTTGACATTTTAAAACTGTCGCTTCATGCTTGCTCAGTATGAGGGATTGCAGCAAAGCCATGTACAATGCAGACGACTCTCCCTGTGGCTCTACGGTTCCCCAGGAGTGAATGCTGCTTGTCGGGACTTTGATGCAATCAACTGGTTTCCTTATATAGGACATTTTGACCAATCTGTATAATCTGACCCAATCTGTATAATATGATTGAACTTGATTTTGTAAAGTGCCTTGAGATGACATGTTTCATGATTTGGCGCTATATAAATAAAATTGAATTGAATTGAATTGAAAAGTTTTAAGCCCCCCCTGAACATGAGAAAATCCTCGTTATTCGATACTGTAGCGCACATATTCCCTAGTTACTGGGGGGAAATAGGGAGTACCAATATGGCGGCTGGTGGCTTCAAAGCGACTCGTTCTAACAGCGGGCTATTAGCATTCCAGTGTATGATATAGCTCATTGGGTGGAACAGCAGAGAACAGTTAGCTGGCCAGCCATCAACAGCAGAGGCCACATGAGGTCACGCTTTGGAAACGGCACCGAGTTCAGACCCGGCTGCAGAAACAAATTACAGGGGGGGCAGGTTTCCACCCAATTAGGTTTCTTTTGAACACATTGAGCTGGAACAAAAATAGCTTATGGGCAGGTTGTAAACATTTGGGAAGCTTTTTCACAACATTTGTTGGGCTTTTAGAAAGAATTACTAACAAAATATATCAAAATAGTTGTCAATGTCTAGAAGAAAACTAAAACCAATTTAATAAAATGCCATCTCCTTCAACTCATTTTACAGATCAATTTATTTTTTTAAATGAGTCGAATCTGTCGAATCTGACATCATCAATGAATAACAGTTATAATGAATAATATTGAATTTTATAATAAAACAAGAAAAGAATAATGGTTAATCAAGTGTCACCATGAAATTGTATTGGTCAATATAAACGTCCAAGAGGGTTGAGTTCTACTGATCAACTTATAAATATTTCATGGCTGTGAAAGAGAAATGTTTGATTGAGCTCTGTAAGAAAAATTAAGTTTATATTAAGGTAGCTTTACAAATCATGTTGGGAAGCTATTGATAAAAGTTTTTTTTCAGTTGATTTATCATCGTTAAAGTGTTATTTGGTTGTCTGATTGTACATTTTGTGTGGAGCCCATATGCATGAAGTTTTTTTTTTGCTTCAGCGCAGTTGTGTTCTAATAACATGTTCTTATGTGTTTAACAGTTCTATGCTTTTAACATGAGAGAGTTTGAGATTTGGGCTTGTTTTTTTCTTTTAAACTGGGCATGTTTTATGCTGGTTTGGGCTGGAGACTAACAGTGAGATAACCTGTAGTGCTGTGTCTTGACTCAAAAGTCCAGCATCAGCTACACTGATGAACATGAGCACTGGTGTCAGGCTGAACACTGACTGATGTAAACTAGAAGAGGTTCTGTAATTAGAGCAGCTATGGAGCACAAGGATCAGAACAAAGCAGAGTTCCTTCTGCCACCAAGTAACCCAAGTTTCTTCAATTTGGCAGAGTTTTCCTGCTTGGTTCTGCTCCTTGTGCTCCTAGCTGTCTAGGTAACCCTCCTAGTGTGAATGTTTACTCCAGTGTTGACTTCAATGCTGACAGAAATTAATAGCGCTGTTTCCAGCTCACCCTCGCTTGCTTCCTTGTCATTTCTTGTAATTGTTTGGTAATCAGACCGAATATCCATCCCGCACTACCGACACCGACGGTGACCACAGCAGCGCCGTCTCTGAAGGCTATGAAGGTATGACTGTCCCCCCCCCCTCTCCAGCTGTGATTGGGTAGCATGTTGCCTTCAGTCGTTGATTCTTAAAAACAGTCCATTTCCCATCCAAAAGGGCATGAAGGCATGAAGCTCAGGAGCGGCTTGTTTGTGTGTAGGGGAGAAGAAATACAAATGAGAGATGGAAAAATATTACATTACTTAATTAAACAATACCCAAAATGAAAAGACTACTGTATTAGGTCAAAATAGCTTCAGACAGTAAAAGCCCACTGATTGGCTCTCTTAAAACTGATCAAACTAAACCAAGTTAAGCTTAAAAACACAGTTTACATCACCAACATGTGCTGCACAATGGGGGGAGCATTTAGATCACTACTGATCGCAGCTGTTCAAACACATACACAAACAATCCAATAACAATCCTGGATTCATTATTTAAACCTGCAGTTAATCTTGCCGAGACGAAAAAGCTTTATATTATTTCCCACTTTAAACATTTATTGTTTCAATTTGAGTGCAATAAAACAAATTTTAAAACCAGATATTTAGTTACTTTACATTACATTTATTTGTTTCTTTCAAATGCTGGAAACATGTGGACATATAATGCTCATCCCCGTCCTAATTCCTAAAGCAGTGACTGACACAAACAGCGCCACCACTTCTAGCAAAGTGTTTGTTGGTGAGTCACTCACTGCCATGAATCAGTGGTGTTTCGTACACGCTGTCACTTAGTTAAGATTTGCGAACCTACTGGACATACCTAGTATTTCCACTGAGTCGTGATTCAGTACTATGCACTGCTAGAACTTCAAAATAAGGTAAGGGGAGAACCCGAAAAGTCTAAAGTTTTAACTGCAAAGAAACAAAATAGGAAGTTAAAGCTCTATACATAGCACACTTAGTGTCACTAAAGCCATGCTTATTGCCTATTTTAAATGTGAAGGAACAGCTAATGCAGTTAAAACTCTATCAATAGCATGCTAAATGTGACCTAAGCCATGGTAATTGCCTAATATAATTGTAAGGAATTGGAAATGTAGTTATATGAACTTAATGATTTGGTGAACAAAACATTTGAAAAAATCATATTAATGTACTGATTCTAGTGATTCAATACACTGAAAAGAACCGTGGTGCCCATCACTAGCCGGCACTGGAGAAAAAGTGTTGTTTTATCAAGCCTCTGTCTGTGACGTCACAGATGTAATGAATGCTGGGAGGCCTAGTTTGTATTTTCTGGTGAAGAGGGCCCAACAATATTTAGGAAGTGAGCCACAGTGGAAAAAACAGAACACTGCTTTAACTGAGCTGATTTAATAATATAATAATCATCTTTATTTCTCATTGCAACTTTTTTGTACATTCCAATGAAATGTGTGCTCTGCATTTGCTCCGTCCCTTAGGGAGCATTGGGCTGCCGCTGTGCAGCACCCAGGGAGCATTCTGGATCTAAGGGTCTTGCTAAGGGACCGAGACTGCCAGTCTGTGTGATTCAGACTGGAGAACCTCCAGCCTTTTACAGGACGCAAGCAACCTGTTCTAACCACTAGGCCCCCTGCACTGAGCTACCTTCAGTTTTTGTAAATTACCAAAATCACCAGCATTTTAGCAAGGACATACCTGATAAGAAACAAACAATATTACCTTCCTTTGACCATGAAACTAGTAATGTTTTCGCTTTAACTGTTATGGAGTACAAATTGATGAAGAACCAAAATATATTTACATTAAAATACAAAATGTTAACGCAGTCTGATGGCACAGGGGTAGTGAGCACAACCCATGTACGGAGGCCTTAGTCCTCGATGCGGCTGACCCAGGTTAGATTCTCCCCTGAGGTTGCATGTCTTCCCCCATCTCTCAAACCCTGTTTCCTGTCAGCCTACTTTGGAAAAATGAGCCACTACTGCCACAAAAACCCAGAGAGAAAATACAAAATGTTTTGTGAAGGAGCTATTGATGAATAAATTTGTTTCTTCTGCAAACTAAACACACGTACGTCTAGAGTTAAATACATTCTGCAGTTGGTTGCTGTAATGGATAGTTGTAAATTGGTTGCTGTTTGAGGTTTTCATACAGTAATATGAATCAAATACTCAGTGTCTGTTGGCTAGCAGCTGTTTGAGGCCCAAAATCCAATCCCAAAGAGCACACCAGTCCCCGGCAAGTGATAACTGCAGTGAGGCACACCATGGACACTTTTGCTCTACAACATTTGTATTTACATCAGGGCAGAATAGTATGGGCAGGAAATAGATCCCTAGATTATTTGCATACATAATTTCTTATCTGGTGAAGGGCATCTCTTCTGCCTCTACACTAATTGCCCCCTGTAGGCAGTTTATTTTACTCCCCGGGTGTGCCATCGATCTAGAAATTGAATTTGAGGAGGGGAAATAAGAAAGGAGGGTATTTTCATTTCACTTTATCTCACCAGTTAGACACGTATGATGTGGGCCCTTGCAAGGCTGCAAGGTGGAACTCCCACCCATTTGATACCCTTCACCTTGCGATCTCATTGCCTACATTCCACCGGTAGCTTTTAATACCCTAGTAGCAACCCTCTGTCCATTCTCACTCCCCTTTAGAGAGCTCTGCATCTTAAAAACAGTCCATTTCCCATCCAAAATGTGCCACCTGCTTTTGGCATCTGGAAGCCCTGGAAAATGTAGATAAATGAACAGAGCAACCTGAGGGATTTTATGAATCTACTTTTGCTTGGCAGATTCATTTGCTCCCTGCCACAGAGAGCTGCACTGGTAAGCACAGATTACAGTGAACAGCACTATTGGTCTTGTGCATGCCTCTGTCCTACACACCATATGCACAAGCAATGAGAAGTTGCTGTCCTGTACTTTATCAATATTTCAAATTTTAAACTGTAGCCTTGTGTTCTGCTGTCTTCCCTCATATGATAATTACAGCTATGGAAAAAGCCAAATAATGCCCTCGGGAAACTATAATATGTTTATTTAGTGCTTGATTCAATCTAAAATCACTTTATAGAATATTTGAGTAAATGGTATGGAACTAAAATTAGAGTTTTATCAAATACACTGCTGCTCCTTTCTACAACTTACAGTGCAGTACATCTGTAATTATGTTTGGTAATATTATCTCAGACTAATTCATTTTGGCAGCTCTCTTCCATGTTGAAGTTCCAGTTTATTTAAAACTTGGGATAAATGTGTTTGCAATAAGCAGAGATTTGAGTTAAATGTAACAAAATATGTTTTAATAACAGTAAAACTTTACATATTCAATCAATTCCTGTAAAAGACTAAGGCTTCCCATACAAATATAAGTGATTAAACATTATTTGTTTAAAGCAGGGCACTTAGCTATATTTGGCCCCTCTCTTTTAAATGTGTGTCCTACGTGGCCACTGAATTGGAAAAAAAACAACCTACATCTGATTAAGTTGCACAAAAATGATGACAGATGAAGCAAAATCAAAATTGATTTCATTAGATTCTGAGACTATAAAAGATTCACAATGTTACTAAATAGTCTCTCTGTGCAAAATAGAAGGGAAAGAATGTAATCAGCTTCCTTATTGGGCTGTAATGACAGACACATTCATATTCATAATGTCAATTGGCTGATTATGTGGAAGTAAAATAAAACATAATTGACTGAGCTTGATTGTAGTATTAAAGTAAGAGGATTACAAGTTTTGTGCTGAGGGTTTGAGTGCCTTTAATTTTGTTTATCGATCAGATATTTCTTCACAGCTATCAGATTAGAATTCAGCAAACTGTAAAAAAATAGACAGATAGATAATTTAAAAGTTTATAAAAATGTGTTTAATGCCTAATCGAAGTGATTATCTTTTGGCCTTTGTTTTATGTTTTGTCAGGTAATTTATGATATTTGAATCTGTTTTTGTCCTAAAGTTTATAACCTGTCTGACAGCTTGTACCCTAAAAAATTATACTAAGAATACCTATTCAGTATAAGTTACTAACCTACCTTCAAAACGAAGTGTGAGATTGACAAAAGCTCATAGCCTTTATGTCAACATTTTACTAATCTATACTTTGGATGAATGCTCCCTTGAGATAGCGTTTAATACTCAAATTAATTAATTGTGTAATGGAAACAGGTGAACATAAAGTAAGGCAGACACTGGCTGAAGCCATGACAGAGTGTCTCCAGTTAACTTCTTATTCTATTTTTATCCACCAATATTGTTCCAAGGTTCATGCAAAGAAACTGTACAGTCATTAAGTTTGAGAAAGGAATTGAGTCTGACTACCTGGTCCATTAACATTTTAAAGGTGACTGTTATTCAATATTACCACGACCGAATGAAACTTAAATGTGCTCTATTACAGACTAGAATATCATGATCTGAGATATTGTCATGTTAGGCTTAAGGTGTCGGGCCCACATGCAGAAACACACTCGGTTACACAGGTCGAAGTAAAGAGTTTTATTGACTCAGGGGGGTTCAGGCGGCAGAACTGATCTGCGGAGCGAGGAGACGGCTCAGAGACGGCAGAACTATCTGCGGAACGAGGAGACGGGTCGGACGGGCTCGGGACCAGGGAACCGGATCGATCTAGGAGCAAGGTAAGTGATTAGTGCTAGTATTGACTAATAGAGGTGACTACAGAGCGTAAGCTTACCACGAGGTGCGAGAGAACACGACCGGGGAGGTTGGTGTGTGTGTGGACTCAGCTGAGATGTTGATGGCAGATGTCCGGGTCGCTGGTGAGCGGGGCGAGGAGGTCCGAGCAGCACCGTGGGTACCGAGATCCAGAACAGCGAGAGAAACCGGAGGACGTGGGAGTGAGCCTTGGATCCAGAAGAGCGGTTTGACTCGGAAGGAGGTCAAAGGAACTGGAGAGTCACGAAGGGGATCTTGGAGCTCGAGAAGGTAACCTTTAGGGAGACACAGAGGCAAAGTTTTAACATCGAGGGAAAGGCTGGCGAGAGGTCGTAGCTGCTTAGGCATACCGCAACGAAAACACTCTGGCGTCCTCTCGCTGTTCGAACGCTGTTCTTGTAGGCCACTCGGGTGCTGCTGGATGAGTCGCAGGTGTGCGTCTCCGCCCACCAGTCAACCACGAACACCTGTGAAGGAAAAAATAGCAGGACTGGCAGAGAGCTGCACAGCCCTGCTGGCTGAGTCCTGACAGATATCAATTATTTCAAAATACTGTAAATTAACAAAGTTGTTGTGACATATTTCAACTTATTATTCTATTTGACAGTGTTTGGCAATAAGAATTGTTGTCTTAATGCCAAAAAGAGCCCAACAGATTTTACTTTCACAAGTGGAGCCTTACTGCTTTCATCATAGTGCTCCGCTTGGTTTATATATGCAAGAAGCTTTATTGGATTTTATGCTGGGACTATTTCATGTTCAATCGACACTGAAACGGGAAGGTAAAAGAGGAAAAAATGGAGAGAAACAGATGAGTTAAAACGCTAAAAGGGAGAAAAGGTGAAAGAGAAAGAGGAGAGAAAAGGGAGAGAGCAATGTAAAATCCTCTGAGTTTGATTCTACACCTGCAAAGAGAGATATAAAAAGAACAGCAAAACCAACGATAAGGTATTACAGGTACAAACAACCAATGCCTTGATACCATCACTGAAGAATATGCAGTATTATTTAATACAACATGTATAAAGTGACAGCTGAAGATAATAATAGGGGTTCTCTGTATAGAAGTGAATATGTAAGTAACTGAATCCAAGCACCTGTAGGTGTTTGTAAGAGTGTGCTTGTGTATGTAAGGTTTTTCCATAAGAAAAATGCTTCATAGCAGTTGTGAGGACCGAAAGACCCACCCCCCAGAGCACCAAGGCAGACACCAGGGCAACCAGAACCCCAGATGTCCAAAATGACTCCCTCTTCCCACATTCCCAGATCTGTGGGAAGAGGAGGAGGAGTGGCAACCATCTTTCAGTCTGATTTATTAATTAGTCCCAGGCAAATTAATAATTACAGTTCTTTTGAACATTTAACCCTCAGTTTCCCTCATCCAAACTGCAAAGCAATAAAACCTCTTCTGTTTATTGTTTTGTATCGTCCAACAGGCCCTTACACTCAGTTTTTGGATCAACTGTCAGACTTCTTATCTGATTTGGTGTTAAATACTGACAAGGTTATTATAGTGGGTGATTTTAACATCCATGTTGACACTGAATGTGATAACCTTAGTGTAGCCTTTAAAACTATCCTAGATTCAATTGGTTTTGCTCAAAATGTGCATAAGCCAACGCACTCTCGGCTCCATACTTTGGACCTTGTGCTGACATATGGCATTGATTGTGAAGAACTAACAGTATTCTCTCACAACCCTGTCCTATCTGATCATTTTTTTTATTAACATTTGAGTTTAATCTAACCGATTTCTCCACCCCCAAAAGAGGGTTCCATTATAGTAGATCTTTATCAGATAATGCTGTATCAAAACTTAAAGAGTCTGTCCCCCTCTTAATATCCTCAGTATTGCAGAAATGCCCTGTAGATGGCAGCAATGCTGTTTCTTCCCATTCACAAATAGATACATTTGCTAACAGTGTGACTTCCTCATTGCGTTCTGCATTAGATAATGTAGCTCCCTTGAAAAAGAAGGGGATAATTCACACGAAGCTGGCTCCCTGGTTTAATTCAGAGCTGCGTTCCTTGAAGCACAATGTTAGGAAATTGGAGAGAAAATGGCGCTCTACACACCAAGAGGAATCCTACTTAATCTGGAGGGACAGTCTATTGTTGTATAACAAGACCCTTCGCAGAGTTAGAGCAGCATATTTTTCATCATTAATTGAAGAGAATAAAAATAATCCTAGATTTCTCTTTAGTACAGTTGCCAAACTTACTCAGAGCTGCAGCTCTGTTGATCCATCCATTCCCTTAGCTCTTAGTAGTAATGATTTTATGGGATTCTTCATAAATAAAATTGATGCCATTAAAAATAAAATAATTGGCATCCTCCCAAACATGATTACCTCATCTCCAGTAAGTAAGGCAGCATTGGAGGAATCTTTAGAACCTGCGCTGTGTCTGAACTGTTTAGAAGCAGTAGAGCTTTCTGAGCTATCTAAAATCTTAGCTTCATCTAAACCTTCTACCTGTATGTTAGACCCAATCCCAACCAAGTTGTTTAAGGAGGTATTCCCTTTGATCAGTGGTCCTATTTTAGACATGATTAATCTATCCTTAGTAAATGGATATGTACCACAGGTTTTTAAAGTAGCTGTTATTAAACCTTTACTTAAGAAACCTTCTCTTGATCAAGATGAGCTAGTAAACTACAGACCTATATCTAATCTTCTTTTCTTATCTAAAATTCTTGAGAAAGTAGTTGCTAATCAACTTTGTGAACATTTACAAAGCAATGACCTACTTGAGGAGTTTCAGTCAGGCTTCAGAGCTCATCATAGCACTGAAACGGCTCTGGTGAAGGTCACTAATGATATTCTCATGGCCTCAGATAATGGACTTGTGTCTGTACTTGTCCTGTTAGATCTTAGTGCTGCATTTGATACAGTTGATCACAATATTCTCCTACAAAGACTTGAACATACTGTAGGGATTAAGGGGAAAGCATTAGGCTGGTTTAAATCTTATCTGTCGGACAGATTCCAGTTTGTTCATGTTAATAATAAATCTTCCTCAAACTCTAGGGTCACCTGTGGAGTACCACAGGGTTCAGTCCTTGGACCAATTCTCTTTACTATATATATGCTTCCCATCGGCAAAATTATCAGACAGCGTGGGATTAATTTCCACTGTTATGCTGATGACACTCAGCTATATTTATCCATAAATCCTGATGAATCCAATCAATTACTTGGACTGCAGTCATGTCTTGATGACATCAAAAGCTGGATGACTTTAAATTTCCTGCATCTAAATTCTGACAAGACCGAAGTTGTAATCTTTGGGCCAGAGTCCTCAAAAAATAAACTTCTTAACCAATCACTTAATCTGGATGACATTAACTTGGCCTCTGGTAATAAAGTAAAAAACCTTGGTGTTATTTTTGACCAAGACATGTCATTTAAATCCCATATTAAACAGGTTTCCAGAGTTTCATTTTTTCACCTCAGGAATATCGCCAAAATTAGAAACATTCTGTCCAGGAGTGATGCTGAAAAACTAGTCCATGCATTTGTTACTTCAAGGCTGGACTATTGTAATTCTTTACTATCAGGAAGTCCACAAAATGCAATTCAAAGTCTTCAGCTGATCCAAAACGCTGCAGCAAGAGTTCTGATCAAAATCAACAAGAGGGATCATATTTCTCCAATTTTAGCTTCCCTTCATTGGCTTCCTGTTAAATCAAGAATAGAATTTAAAATTCTTCTTCTAACGTATAAAGCCCTTAATAATCAAGCTCCATCATATATCAGAGCTCTGATTACTCCGTATGTTCCTAACAGAGCACTTCGCTCTCAGACTGCAGGTCTGCTGGTGGTTCCTAGAGTCTCTAAAAGTAGAATGGGAGGCAGATCCTTTAGCTATCAGGCTCCTCTCCTGTGGAACCAACTCCCAGTTTTGGTCCGTGAAGCAGACACCCTGTCTACTTTAAAGACTAATCTTAAAACCTTCGTTTTTGACAAAGCTTATAACTAGAGTGGCTCATGTTACTCTGAGCTACCTTTATAGTTTTGCTGCTGTAGGCTTAGGCTACTGGAGGACATCAGGGCCTATTTTTCTCACTCTACTGATTTCTACTGTTCTCCAGTCTACTGTTCTCCAGATTTGCATTGCATTACATCTAAATGACTGTTGTCATTTCAGCTTTTAACTTTTTGTTCTCTCTCTTTTTTCTTCATAGTAGGTACACCTGGTCTGACGTTCTGTTGACTGTGAAATCATCCAGGGAGGACAGATCACCGACTATTACCATCTAATGTAGAACAGATTACTAGATCAATGTGTGCTTCTGTGCTTTTTTGTCTCTCTTGTTGTGTCTCTGCTCTGTCTTCTGTAACCCCAGTCGGTCGAGGCAGATGACCGTTCATACTGAGCCCGGTTCTGCCGGAGGTTTTTTTTTCCCGTTAATGGGTGGTTTTTCTTCCCACTGTCGCTTCATGCTTGCTCAGTATGAGGGATTGCAGCAAAGCCATGTACAATGCAGACGACTCTCCCTGTGGCTCTACGGTTCCCCAGGAGTGAATGCTGCTTGTCGGGACTTTGATGCAATCAACTGGTTTCCTTATATAGGACATTTTGACCAATCTGTATAATCTGACCCAATCTGTATAATATTTGGCCACTCTGGTTCACATTATACATAATGAGGCAAAAACAGGCAATGAACAAAGGTTACATTGTTTTAGCGTTCAGGAGAGTCACAGATAACTGATAATGAGGTAGTAGGGTGTAACGTATGACGGGCTGGTAACAGTGGGGGTATTTTTAAAGCGTTGGACTGCAGTCTCCCATCAGGGGGGGGTTACCCTCACAGCTCTTGGGAAGAAGCTATTTTTTAAGCTTATTTGTTTTCTCTTTGAGGCTTCTGAAGCATTTACCTGATGGGAGAGGAGCAAACATCGCATTGCCTGGGTGCGTGGGATCAGTAGAGATACGTCTGGCCCTTCTTTGGACTCTTTCTGCATAAATTGAGTCTAGATCCTACAGACGGCATTCCACAATCCCCTGCGCTGTTCTCACCACCCGTGCTAGGTCTCTTCTCTCCTGGACTCTGCAGCTCCCACACCATACAGTTATGCTGATACATAAAACACTCTCTACGGTAGCTCTATAGAAGTTCTTTAGCAATTTAGTTGGAAGTCCAGACCTTTGGTCCACCATGTTGGATTATTGTATTTCCACAAAGGCTTTTCACTACATGGAAACTCCTGACAGATGCCAAAGCCCCAACGAGGAGCAAGGCAAGTTTATTTATAAAACACTTTTCAGTAACAACATGATTCAAAGTGCTGTACATGAACAAAACAAAAAACAAGCATCGGAAATAAAAGCATTACAGAGACAGAGGGAAAACATTACAGAGGCAAGCACATTGCATTGGAATAGCAGCAGCAGGTCAGATTCATTAGTGGAACATTTTTAAAAATATGTTATTGCAGAAAGCAAAAAAGATTATAGTATGGACTATAAATAAGAGATTTGTACAGCACTGATATGTCTAGTAGGTGATGGAATTAACTCAAAATGGGCTCCCTAGAATTTTGGCTTTGGGCCTTATAAAACCATGTGTGAACTATTTCCCTAAATGCAGCACATAAGATAGTATACTAAACAGAAGGAGGAAAGCTGAAGATCAACTGGACTGGAATCCGCAAATATCCTGGAATTGTTTTCCTCTTCTTCTTCTTTCTGCTTTTCCCTTTCAGGGGCCACCACAGCAAGTCTCCTGTCTCCATCTAATCCTATCTTCTGCATCTTCTTCTCTCATGCCAACTATCTTCATGCCCTCTTTCACTTTATCCATGAATATTCTCTTTGGTCCTCCTCTGAGCTTCCTGCCTGGCAGTTCCAGAATCAGCAACCTTCTACCAAAATGCTCACTATCCCTCCTCTGTGCATGTCCAAACCAATAAGAAGAAGAACTTGCAGCAGATAACCAGTGTGGAAGAGGAAGACCAGAATAAATCTGGAAAAAATGAAGCTTAGGGTCATGTCTTTTTGCACCACCACAGCACACACCAGTGTGATCTTGGCTCTAGCACTTTACTGGTCCAACAAACATAACCACTTCCCCCTGAACCATTCCTTCCTTGGCTGAAAGGAACTAACTGAGACCCAGCAATAATCAAAACCAGCTATGCCAAGTTTAAAACTTGCTATCTAGTTGTTGTTTTTTGATATAAAACACAAACAGTAACAGTACTGAGCTTTAGCATTATTGAAGTCAGATAAACACTGTCATGATGCAGCCTGGTGGCTGCATTTTTAGCAGTTCCTGCCTCCTCATTCCCAGCGCAGCCTGATCAGGATCACCTGTCAGGCTGCAATCACCTGTGACTAGCTCCACCTGCTCACCCCTCTTTAAATATTCACTTCAGTTTGTTCCTGGTCGCCGGGTCGTCTGCAGTCTCCACCTGCAACCTCCACTCACACCGCGCCTGTCTAGTCCAGAACGCTGCCTCGCTGTTGGAACTCCTGTTTACCCGTGCTACACTTCTCTGGTTTCCTTCCAGTCAGCCTGCTCCTGTAATTCATCAACTCCAGCCCGGTACTGACTCTGGTTTTCACCTTCCACTACTCCTTCTTTGCAATAAACTCTCAAGATCAGCTCTGTGTTTGTGTGCTCTTTCCGGGTTCATGAAGACAAATCATGACACACTGGAATAACAAAAGCTTATTGTCCTTGTCCTTCCTTAGGCTTGTTGTCTTGCTGGAATATGAACATTTGCCCCACTCCCAAGCCTTTTTCAGCCACCATCTCACACAGTCAACATGGTTTGATCAGGATTATGTGTAGCTTACAATTGGTTGGAGTTCACATTTTTGAGAACTTTGAAGTGAACAATGCCGTTTTCATATTCGAAGCATTTAAAGTTGATCATGCAAAAAATTTTTCCATTTAACAGATTCATTTTGGTTTTCTGATGATGGTAATTATAATTAAATATAATTTGCGAATGATAGGAGCTGTTTTGGAAAATCAGTCAATATAAAATAGTTTATGTCAGAAAAGAAACAGCAGAGAGCAACATGGATGCTGGGTAATGGCATAATCAAGATGCTAATTTGTAAATTATGTCATGCCCTTTATGTCTATTCAATTCCATTCAGACACAGAATAAAATGATTAAGAACCAGCTCATGCTGTACCATTAAACTCAGCTCAAAATATTATTTATATTTATTATTAAATGTTAGATTTAGGTTGTGAAGTATGGACATTAAATAATAGATTTTAATGGCTGAGCTGAATTTAGAACTTGTTCTTGTTAAAGATACATTGGCCCAACACATGGTATTTGTGTTCCCTCTCTTATAGACTGTTGAATGTTGGCATAAAAGCAGGATTTGGGTCTCATCTGTCCAGAGCGCCTTTTTTCACGATTGCTTAATAGCTCATAGTAAACTGCAGAGGAAATTCTATTGCATGATTATTCAACAATACGTCATTCCTTCATAGAGTGCACATTTCTGAAGTGTCTAACTTGCCTAGTCAAAAGATTCTCCCACCATAGCTAAGGAATCTGAAGCTATTCCAGAGTTACTATAGACCTCTTGATTAAGCTGACTCTTGCCAGATAGATGTACTTCCATCGAGCTCCACACAGCGTTAAAACATCCATCTGGAATTGCTGCCATAGGGAGGGATTTCAATATCACATAAAATGGATGAGCCATTCAGGATCACCCGGGTGGGATTTTCATAGATGTGACGTATGCAACGATTTTTGATAAGGCCCCTCCTTCTGAATTACATCTCCAATGGAGCAATCCCAGGTGGATCTGTGGAGCTCTGCGGAATGAAATCCATCTGGCGAGAGTCAGGTTACCTCTTGATTGCTTCTGCTATCAATTTACTTGTGTAACCTGTCAGACCTGGCTGTTTTGGTGGGTTTGATGTTATCTAGTCATCCACTGTCTATACCTACTTACCCATGCAAGGTTCCAAGAAGGCTAGTGCCTATTGCCATTGGTTATTGGGTGAATAGTTGGGTATAACCTAAATAGGTTGCCAGTCCATCACAGGGCAACACAGAGACACAAAGGACAAAAAGACGCATGCATCCTAAGGGCAATTTAGAGAGACTGAATAACCTAAGAAGGATATTTTTGAAATGTGGGAGAAAGCTGGAGTACCACAATGCAGTACCCATGTGAGCATGTAGAGAACATCCCCCTCTTATAGACTGTTGCATGTAGGCATAAAAGCAGGAATTTGGTCTCATTTGTACGGATTACCTTCTTTCACATGATTGCTTAACAGCTCATAGTAAACTGCAGAGGAAATTCTATTGGATTTCTTTGATTATTCAACAATCTTGTCATTCCCTAGATCAGGGTTTTCAACCCACGGCAGTCTTGATGCCAGGGAACTGTACTAACAATTGAGCCACTGTACAGCCAGGTTCAATATCATGACATACTCTTTCTATTTTCAGATGAAGTCACAAACAGTGCCATTTGAGAAGTTCAAAACCTGGGATATTAAAATATTAAATATTACGGCTATTAAATTAAATAACCGTATTTGTATTGTCTTCACAGCTCTATCACTAACCTCTCTGTTCTGTCCCTTAGTCTTTGTGACACTGTTTGTTCACTAATATTCTCTATAACAAATATCAAACACCTTCTTTTTTATTTGATTGTGCTTACACTAGCACATAAAAGTTAATCCAAGCATTATTTGTATCAACAAGCTTTAAGAAACAGTGAGAGAAATATATTAATTACATTGATTTTATTTGACATGTAGCTAAAGTGTTGCACAGTTTGTTTCCCCTAGCTTAATGTTTTAATTCATCATATTTCCTGCATCCTCAAGTACAAATCCTCTTTGCCCTTTCATAGCAACACAGTGGTTGCACAGTTACCATGGCAAATTTACTGTTCCATGCTATATATCCAGAACTATCACATAATGGGACAATTCACTCTTTCAGTATCAAAGTCAACCTTGTGGAGACTCAGACATTATTACAATTGAGCACAGCATGTGGGTTGCTATTAATATAGAAGTCAAGCAATTTGATCACCGCATAATTTAAATACAAGTGTAACTGCAAACCTCTGCAATCGTGTTGTCCTCTGTCACAGAAAATGTACATCTTTTTATTTCAGCTGTATCTAAAACATTAAACAAATGTCTGTTTAACTATTGTTCCTACCCAGGTCGTTTATGTTGTCTACATACATCTGGCAAACAATAATGGTAATACATTTAGTCTGTAGTACAGTAGAAGCTCTAATAGCACTGCCACATTACATTACCACATTTGCACACTCCCGCTGAACAGGCAGCCTCATAAAATGTAAAGGCAAAAATCTGGCAATATGAAAGTGTGAACCAACAAACTGACTGACATTGTGTGTAAGGGACCTATAGTCATCATACATGTCACCTGGGTCCCACTCTATATATTTGGATCATCTCTGAGAGGAAATGAGAGGACAAGGTAAAATCCAAGACTGTGGTGGCAAGAATTAGTTAGAAATGGGTATCATCTACAAAGTGCAAGTAGCCCAGTGAGGATATGTCCATGTCCAACTAGATAATTTCTATTTCGAAGTAATGCCATCCCGGGATAGACTCTTGGGCTGAAACATATTGGGGAACTCTCCCTGAATAGCTGGAAGTCCACTGCTGTGATAATCATCCACATACTGGCAGACCACTGATATTGTAACATAGTTCCAATATTTTCTGAAGGGGCCCTTAACAATGCTATTTTTAAGATAAGATGCTTTATTTTGTCATTATACATAGTACATACAACGAAAGTACATAAAACTTAGATCAGGTGGAGGATTAGATTGAGCTGCTGCGACTGAGCACACTGCCACTAATGGCCAGCCTGACCAGCATGTCTTTAGTGGTAGGGGAAACCGGTGCGCCCGGAGGAAACCTACGCAGACATGGGGAGAACATGCAAACTCCGCACAGAAAGGCCACCGTCAAACCTGGGACTCAAACCTGGAACCTTCTTGCTGTGAGGCAAATAAATTGGAATAAAGTATAGTACAAAGTTTTCAGATAATAATAATAATAATTATTATTATTATTATTACTTACAATAAAATCTCTTATACATGAGAGTTGAACATTTTCATTATTAATCACCTCCATAGTACATTTTACTACCTGGGTAAAAAAGGATTTGTTTACAGGAACAAAGATGGAAATATGATGGATGACATGTAAATATGAAGGTATGAACTGGGGATACAAAATCGTAAAGGCACAAATTGATCCAAAGCCAGATAATCTACTGCGTATCAAATGGGTTTGAAGTGAATGCAAGTAATGTGAAAAAGTTGTTTATTAAGGTATACAGTTAAGTAATATTATACATATAGAAGCTAAATAATTTTAACAGACCCAAAGAGTAGAGAAATCCTAAGATTACTGACTTCTGACAAAAAAATTTATTCCAGATCTGAACCATCATCAAATTTGCCTCCTGTCCACCGTTATTATTCAGTTTTACTGTTAAGGACAACCTTTCATTAAAAATCCTTGATTGTGGCAATTTAAGATGTTTTTATCATGCCATGTTACTCTTGTAACCTTCATTTTACTGCCTTTTTAAGTATTTAAGTCAGTTACAAGTATTTCAGTTGTATTTAATGTTACAACATAGAAAAGAGATATTCCTACGTTTCAGTAAAATGTGAGCAACTGCATAGCCTTGAAAGGAGGCAAAGTTATCTAAAGGCAAAACACGACCCTGAAAATTCAGCAGCATGAAAACTAGCGAGGTAATTAGATGCTAAATTAGTCTACGTGGACCAATTAGGCAGGACAAGACATGGGGGCTCTGTAATGCTTTGTCAACAGAAATGAAACCAGTACAAGGAGACAGACGGGTTGTGGAGGAGCAAGTCTGAATGAGAGACCAAAAAGGGAGGAGGGTGTGAGAGCATGTACACTGATTAAAGGGGAAAGGAGGATCAAAGAGATTTTATTTGGCATGTGTGATGATTAAACAAACCTTTAGAAGAAAAAAAGGGACCCATCATATCCTGTGTTAAGTTTGAATTAAATTTTAATGTAGAAACATTGCTTGATCTCTTTTACAAATGATGCTTTGATTTCAATGCTTTAAATGTAACTGGAGTCTCTTAGCTCAGTGCTGACTCGCAAGAACCTCTTTAAATTTCTTTAGACCCATAGACAGTACTTTCTTCTCAAAACCTGCTGATCTTTTCATACTTTTTGTCCAATAGACATATACCTTTGAAGTTTGACCAGTAATTAAAGAGAAAGCGTTAGTTTCTCTTAATTTTGCAAACTTCTGAGGGAAATCTTTTTAAATTTTTAGTTGACATTTTGTCTCTTCAACATATGTTGAATAGAATTCTCAAAAACATTATATGAACTGTATGTAAAGTTGTACCGTGTTTCCTTTATGAGCATCATTACATTTCTAGAGGCTTTGTCTAGAATTTGATTGGACTAATAACAAAGTATCAAAGGAAAAAAGATCTAATGAAAAATGAAACAATTCCTTTTAATCTCACCTTTGTAGTTGCGATCGAACGATTATACCAATTTGGAAAAAAATAAAAACCTTTGCTGCCCCTCTGCCTGTTCCAGTTTTGTGAGGATGTCCACATGAATATACTGTCACTGATTTTCTGTTAACTAAAAATAATTCAGCCCTTAATCAAAAACCTGTCTGGACTTGAGGTTTCAGTCAAAGATTTTAAGGAAACAAAAGACCCTTATCGAAACATTTGTATGTCTTGTGTAACTTAAAAATATGTTTTAGTTTTACATTCTGTCAACTAAGGTATAGTGATATTATTAAAAGGATCACAATGCAACAGTGTGATCGATCAGCAAAGAAAATAATACATGATATAACACTTGCTCCAGTCACAATGTAGCACACTGTGTCGTTTTAGTTCGATTCTTTTATAGCTTAAGTATTGAAATTTTATGTGCCTTAAGTTGATCCCTTGATTACCTTTACATGGCTGCTGCAATGGGCCATAAAACCTTGGCTGTCTGGATGTGCAGACTGTTTTCGTTTTGTTGGCACAGCTGCAAGAAGAAGATAAGGGCACTGATGATAACAACCTGTCGGCATACTGACATTTCTCTGGACACTCAGCAATGAGCTGTTAGCCACAACCCTACAAGAGAATCACAGTTTTAGAGAGAAAACCGCATTTTTGTAAATTATATCTTTGCAAAATGAAAACATATTTTCTAAGTTGCATTGCTTGTATTCATTTGGTAGCTTTGTTGTGTATTTCCTAACGGGAAAACTTGAAGGACAACAAACAAGTGCTTCTGTTGTAAAAGCAGTGGATACCAGAAGCCCTTAGTTGCACTAAGCAGTCACAAAAATCGACAAAGAAAATATCCAATGGCAAAATCATTTAGCCTATGCTTGTTAAGCGAGACCTATAATGAATTAAAATGTTAAATGTAAATGTCTTCTTTCTGTTGTTTTCAATTTAAAAAGGTTTCATTCTCTACTAATGAACTACTTGGAATTCAGAGAGCTTTCGTTTACAATCATACAAAATCCAGCAAGACTAACAGTCGTAATGAAAGTAAATTATATATTTAACGGCTGCTCAGACAAATCCAGGAGGTCTTTTCTCACTCCTGAGGGAGTTTGGCCATTAGCCATCTTAACTCTGAGGTAAATCTAACATAAAAGATCAGACGTTATCATTCTTGAGATGAAACAGAACGAACATGAAGTTGGTCTTGTATTGCACAGATTGTGTGCAAATTTGCAACAGCTCAAGCTTAAACTACACATTGTAAGCTACTCTTTATCCTCGTGTTCAGTTTTATAATACAGTTACACTAATGTAAGTGTGTGATTTAACATTTGCTACTAATTTCATAGTGACATTTTCTGGCTTTGTGGAATGCCTACACTATGTAGGGTGGAGGCGTTTTCATTAACTTCAGGTGTATTAGTCTTGACATTTACAGTGTGTAACTTACCTTAGGGGAATTATGAGGTATTGGAAACATTTAATGATCTCAAGTTTTTCTTTCCAAATACAGATTTATTAAACCCCTCATTAAACAGTGTTGTTCCATAGCACATTACTAAGAAAGCTGAAAAATGTAATATATTATAATCGCAGAACTTTGTGCCATGATGGAATTCTAACTTTGAAAAAAAATAATCTTGTATTCTTTTTTTACTGGCTTTGTTAAACGTCATGCAACTTCCCTTCATACCTGAATTGATATAATGTTGGTATTTTATTTTACCCATTATCATGGTCAAATTATTGACATTTCGATCATCATTCCTTTTGATGAATGAATCATTTGAATCATTTGAATATGATTCCTTGGTTGGCACATGGTGACAAATGTATACATCAAAAAAACATTATTTGTGAAACAAACGATACTACCCAATAAAAGAAAAAAATATGTTATCTGCTCTGAAGTGGAAAACTCCAGCCTCCTCTTAACCAAACATGAACCGTCCATAGCAACAACTTTACTTTATGACTTTTTACAACAGCTATTTGTTCATTTTATTTTATTTATCTATTTGGGATGGGCGCAGGTGATCCACTTGAAATGGCACACACCTGCCCTGGCCTTGTTGGTCTACAGATGAATAAAATATGGCTGAGGTCACCTGGTTCCTAAGTGGCTGATGTGAAACCTCTTCAGTATTCAGCTTTTAAATTCTGTCTTTTATAAGTTGGAAGTACTGATCTTTTGATAAAATATTGGTGAAGATTAGCCCCGCTTTTATGGCCCTTTTCACATTGCAGCTAAATGTTATCCAAATCTGATTTAAGTGACTGGGGGCCGTACGCACAAAAAACTTGCAGCGCAATGTTTGCATGTACAAACGTTTGGCATGTACAAAAATTAACGTTGCGTCAAAGTGGGTGGTAATCCACGCAAATTTTGTACCTGCCATGAAAATGTCAGGCAGCAACACACGTTTCTGAAATCGACAATACAAACTAAAACTCCCCCAAATCCACTGAAATCTAGCTCCATTCAGTGACGTTTAACTCAAGAATCATTGAAGCTGAGGTTTTTTCATGAGTTTGAGCTTTTTTAGATTAAACCTCTACAAATAAATAGAATAACATTTAGCCTCATACAATAACGTAACACACCAAAACAATTATGGAAACAAGCTCAATAAGATGTAAATTGTAAATATTCCCCCATTTTTGACTCATGTAGACGTAAATGTGAATCGGTCTGTGCACCAATGTGCATGAAATGCGTGTAAGTTATCTAGGGGACACTTTCATTGTCACTGGAAGAAAAAACAGGGTCGGAGCAGCAGACAAATTCCTAACAAAAGAGGTTTGAGGACTCCTAAGATGGAGACAATCACACATGTCCATAAATAGCTGCATAAACTCGTACATAATTGTGGCTCGATGGGGCAGCGTTGGCACTGCTGGAGGACTTCGCCGATGACAGAACGTGGAGGGAGTGTGTTTTCACAGATCCTACTGATCTGCTGGCACATGATGATGAATGGCTTACTACCTGGTTTAGATTACCCATGGCAATTATTTTAAAACTGGCCTGAGCGTTATCGAGGGAAACTAAGAGGAACTGTGCATCTGACTGACAGGTGGGTTATTTCACAGCAATCCCCAAGCCGTCCCAAGCCTGCCCCCTGAGTCAACCTCATCCATATGTTTTTACGAGACGTAAAAGTCCCCAATAACATGGCTTTCATTTGCAGCGAGGAGCTGATTTCCAAATGTAATCAGAGCTAAGAGTTCAGATTGTCATACTCCAGCTCAACTCAGGATTCCACTATACTATCATAATAATTATAACTGTTTTCATTATAATAGTTATGTTAGGAACAAAATAAGAGCAGGCTTTGTGCGCGATTGCTGACGTGGTAAATTTTTTATGTAACATCCTGACTCGTGTTAAAGATTTATAGTACTTTAAGTGTTTGTGGTGACATACTTCCTAATCGAAGTGTGGCAGGCATATTCTCTACATTACAATGATTTGGTTTACTTTACGATGATCAGCATTAACTTATTTTTTGAGCTCAATGCAGAAACCAGACAATGCAGACTGAATTTGATAGACATTGAGGGAGAAAAACGGCTACAAGCAGACAAACTTTTTATTTTCAACCAGTTTCCTTAATGAGCCAGTCAGAACGCTGTTGGTTTGTTGTCTTTCACTTCAAATATCAGGTGTCTCTGTGACTGTCTGACAGTGCTGTTGCCACGGTTATTTGGACACATGGTGAGTGCCTTCCAGGTATTTATACTTATTTGCATATGTAATTAAGGGCAATGACAGGGATGCAGAAGATACATGTGTTGGTGTGTCCAGTTGCAGGCAAATTGGGATTTATCAACACAACGCATTTGGTGACCCGTCTACACATGGTTTCGTACATCTGTTTATTTTTTGTGCGCCGCAAGTTTCAGGATTTCTCCCTACCGTCAACCTTTAGTACATCGACATTTGTCACAACTTTGCATCGGCTGAAAGTGATAGCAGTTAGCAAGATTGACAGCAGCAGCATTGGTACTGCACAGTGGAGGGACAGTGGGATTTTAGATCTCATTAATGTATGGGGTGACACCTCTATTCAAGCCAAACTGGAAAGCACACTGAGCAGAATTGTGCAGCCAAACCTCCACAAAATACCAGACTACAGAGTTTAATTCTTTATTTGTGCATTTCCTCCACAACGCCTGCTGTCATATTTAATAGCTTCCATTGGCTAGACACTTTACAAAAGCAAAAACACCTAGTTTGTTCTATCATCATTTGTTATTGTTCTTAGATGCTGGTCAATTTGGAACCAGGTTATTCCGCATTAGTTTTGTATTAAACTGCATAGAAAGTAGCATGTATCGAGGAGTCTTATGTAAAATTATCCATGCCCCTTTTCATTGTAAACTCTTTAACACTGTCTAACCTTATCAACCTAGTAAAGAGCCTTAGGACTAATATTGTCACTTGAAATCTTAATTTTAGAAAATGTAAGATTCATTTTTGGTTTTGCTTCATTCTATTTTTTATTTATTGATTTTCACCAAATGACTTAATAATTCCTCTTCATTTTCATTGGTGTAAATACTTGTCTAAAGACAAAGGGGAGATGTATTTTATCACAAATAGCACACATATTTGTGGGAATAAATATCTCACGTCTCACTGCACTCGAATGCAGCACAAGATGTTGCTGCAGCCTCCCTCCCATAAAAGTCAGATCTGCCACTGCATTTAGACGAACAGAAATGTTGCGAAGTGAGGGAAAAGTCAGAACAGCACAGCGTGAACACAACATAAGGAATCAACATAATTAGAACTGTAAAATGCTAATGAATCTGTAGTACTGATTTTTGAGAGGGTACAAATCATTATTTGTACCCTTGTATAATATATGACATTATTACCAGTGCTCTCCTTACGTAACGTGTGAGGTGTTCTAAAAACTAATTTCCTGCCATGCATTGCTCTTTAAATATGTATATTGCCTTGTTCTTGTGGTTGTTTAAGAAATGCCATGAACTAATGACTAATGATTGAAGCTTAAGTTGCTGTTACAGTTGGTGACAGTTGTGTATGGTTGAAGACTATGTTGAAATCAAGTCAGAGTGGCCTCCTCTAAACATATGTATGTTTACATTGATGAAAACTAATACAAGCAGTTTCCTGTGTGGTGTAGGTAGGAGGGTGCAAATGGTGCATTGCAATTTACGATTGTAATGTTATGCAGGCACTTCTAACGAGAACAATGATAAAACTGCCCAATGTGGGATGATAATTGTTGTCATCCTAAGAAACTCAGAAGAGCTTAGTGGTGGGCTGCATGTGACTGATGAAACATAACTGAGGGCTGTATCCAGACCAGCATTATCAAGGACCTTCTTACTGACAAGCCTAAAGGAGCAAGCATGACCTGTTCAACAAACAGAACTATGAAAGAGCGGGCCAAACTTTCTCACTCAAAAGCAACCCTGTGTCACCACACCTAGAACTCATTGCATCAACAGACCCACCAATAGGATTCCAACTAAGTTTGATATGGTGTTAAGTTATATTGTGGAAAAACTGACAGAGACCTTCCTTTTCATGTACAGCCTCATAATTTATTGGCTGGTCAGTAGAAGAGAGGGTTCTCTAGGTTATACCTGGGTAATATATTGCAAGTCTTTTGAATTTACAGTTTATATGCTAATGCATCCGATTTTGCCAGTCGGATGGGGTTCCACGGCAGATGCTCACACTGGACCCTCATGACATGGACAAAAAATCCTAAAGGTGACAGATTGTAGGAGGCACAGATGAGAGAGGAAAGAAGAAAATAATCATGCATTACCAGTCAAAAGTTTGGACCCACCTTCTCATTCAATGATTTGTCTTTTTTTTTCATTACAACCTCTGGGAACTCCTTCAGGACAGTTGGAAAAAACATTTCAGGAGACTAACCCCATGAAGCTTATAGAGAGAAGGCACAGAGTCAGGAATCAGGAATATTTTATTTGTCACCATGTGTCACCGTGGCAAAATTTCTCTTTGGCTACTCCGGTTCACATTACAGTTCACATTATTTGACCTGGAATACCTTGCAGTTAAGTGACCGGTGATAAAAAAAATATTTGGGTTTGGACAGAAGAGGCCTGCTTAGGATTGTTTTGAAATCACCTACTGGGATGTATTTAAAGAGGGCGCTGACTTATAAAGCTACACATCATCTGTGCTTTCCTATATCCACTTCTGCACTGATGCTGTCCTATCCACAATCACAATCAGTGTTTCCTAACCAGAAACCATGAGTGGACAACTCGAAAGACTCGAAAGACCACGTGAGATGGTCTTGTTTTTTACAGTTCCTGAAAAATCGTCCCCTATACCTTCAAGGATTTGAAATAAAACATGTTTCCCAGTTAACAGTTTTTTGGCATCTATTTCCAATATGTGCTCTCCTCTGGCCACGAGAGACAAAGGAAACAATGTAATGTTTAAAAACTCACACATTTATAACTGCATCTAGCTATTACATTTAGTTTTATTAATATACAAATGGCCACATCATAACATTGATTAGATTATGTTTGTGCTGCTTGTTGTACATTGAGCAGACAATTGTCATGTTGATTGAGATTGAAATTACATTTGAAGAATACAAAGAAAAAATTGGAATGTGTAAGAGTGGGTAAAATCCCTGTTAATGTCCACTTTACAGATTAATCTCAAATGTAGCTATGTGGGAATAATTTCAATACATGAAGAATCTCTTAACTCTGCATGGATTGTGTTTGCACTGGCTGGCATTTTGCACAGTGAGAAGAACTGTTGTAATAATTCATCATGATTGATCAGCATGGTGGGAGAGCAGATGTCCTTTTTGTATTTCTACAAATACCTTGGGGGTTGCAGGCATGTGAGGGGAAAAAGAGGCTCTCGCTTCATCTCAGATAATCATTTAACAGGGATATACAATATCTTGCGAAAACTATTCATGCCCCGTAAGCTGTTCCATATTTTGTCATGTTACAACCATGAACTTCAGCATATTCTGTTGAGTCTTTATGTGATATATCAACACAAAGTATATAGCCTACCTGTAAAGTGGAAGGTGAAAGATACATGGTTTGGACAGTTTTCTGTCAAATAAAAATCTGTACCCTGTAAAAGTGGTAAATTATAATGAAGATTTTGTTTTTCACTTAATGTTTTTTTTTAAAGCCTACATCAATCATTCTATCTTGTTGCCTGCTAAATGACAAGCACGTGCTTTTTAATCGGATCTTAGTAAAGGCATAAAGAGCAGTGTGGAGAACTCAGTAAGTCACGCTGAGTATATAAAATATAAAGTATAATATTATATCCATCTTCCATAATGTCAAGCTAAATGACAAAATAGAGCAACATGCTGTTCCATAACAGATTTTTTTAAGGATGAAATTAGCTCAGTAGCGGTCCATTATTTTACACAGCATGGAGGCTATATTATTTGATATTTATTTATTTATTTTTTGTTCAAGCATCAGTCAAGGTGACCCTCCTTTTTCAATTGTGTGGCCCCAAGCCTACATAATATCAGTGGAGGCGGTGTGTGCTGCACAAAGTGAGCATTGGGGATAGTAATAAGGTATTTTATCCCATGTAGTGTGACATGATGAAAGACAGTGGATGGCTAGCCTGAGATGCCTTACTGTCAGTGTGACAATGGTGGACAAATCTGCACCCACACACATTTCAGTGATAATGGGCAGTTTTCAAGGATGGTTGGCTTAACACATGATCATTTCAGGCAGTTTTTTTCTCCTTTTTGCATCTCTTTGTCTTTGAAATAGATAATGACTGTACTTTGACATACACTAGTTATATGAAATTTGAAACCTGGCCTGACTAGGGTTGTTTTTTTCAAATGCTTAAAAAAATTTAAATAAAATGAGATCAAACATTATGTGTTTGCCTAGCGCGATATTACATTCCCAAGAAAGGTCATTAATAAGAAAGTGTTTTTATTTATTTATTTTGTAATCTGTAAAAGAGTCTAAGCAAAAACTAAATATCAGATGTTTTTTTTTTCTTCTTCTGCAGTTATGTTGCTACAGTCCTTAAAGGGACAGCGTGTAACTAATTAGACATTTTATTAGCAAATACAGTATTGCTTTCATCAATACATATTCTGCCAAAGTGTAATAACAATCGCATCAAAAATGAAAGTGTTCTCATTGCTTAGAATAAGTAGTTTATAAATATATATAGGTGGCAGTCCACCCAATGGAAGATGCCATGTTGTGCCACCATTTTTTATAATATTAGCCAAAAGGGGACAAACTCGTCAGCCATACATATTTTCCGTGTATATGAACGAGTTGTTGTTGGTGGAGGAGAAGTAGAAAACAATGACAACCGTAGATAATTCTATTTTCCATTTTTTGTTGAAATAAAAGACCATGCATACTCTTTGCACAGCGAGAGGGAAGAGAAAATAACCAAGAAAATAAAAAAGAAGTAACAACCAGGAGAAAATGAGACATTGGCGTAGCTATTACCAGGTGGAGTGGAGACAATTCACAAGAAAGCGGGGATTCAAAACAGATTCCGAGTTTGTAGGCTTTCAGCCAATTTAATTCTATATAGCAGTACAGTTTAGTTTTGTATTATGTTAGAAACGGAACTGTAGTTCAGCAACTACTCTGTCCTCCTGGCAGACACTGCTAGTTTGTTCGTCTTCTCTCCCTCTCCCTTTCAGGGAGTACCGTATTTTTCGGACTATAAGGCGCACTTAAAATCCTTAAATCTTCTCAAAAATGTATGGTGCGCCTTATAATCCGGTGCACCTTGTATATGATTAAAGTTGTACTTACTGACCAATTTTATGTGGTAAAATGCGCTCAAAAATCTGTTAAAATGTGTAAGTACGACTTTGGTAAGCAACGAAGCCGCTCCACTCAATGGACATTTGGAGCATTACGGTGCCCTGTGGCATACCTGATCGGACCCCTGGGCTGTCTACAAGACTGCCTGACAGTAATGTCGAAACTAGAAGTGCATTCATGTAAAGGCCCCCACATACTCGAGTGTTGTTCACGCCGTGGAGATCTGCGCATACTCGTGGCATACTCAAGGTGGACTCTGCGTGGACTCTGTGCATACGGTATGTGTCACACTATAAACTTCTCAGAGGCAAGAAGTCGTTACATATGTGACACCAAGCTTGATACACTGAAGTGCTCCAAGCAGACATTCGCAAGGACGCGCAGCATCACAGTCCCTCTCTGTTCTCACTGACAGGTGGGAACCTGCTGGAAAAGAAACGGCTTTAGGTGCTCAGCTAGCTAATTACACATTTTATTATCTGTTTATTATCCTTTAATTCTAAAGTCTCAGACATCATTGACTGCATTGCTCCAATTAAAGTGAAAGTTTTTTCCGGGAAGAAAAAATCTCAGTGGAGAAGTGCTCCAGCAGTTAGAGGCGTAAAAAGGGAGTGTCGAAAAACTGAACGCAGGTGGAGAAAGACGAGACTCCAGGTTCACTATAACATCTATAAAGAGAGACTTTACAGATATAACTTACAATTGAAAAATGCAAGAGAATCTTTCTTCTCTGAGATCATCAACAAGAACATTAATAATGCTCTTGCGTTATTTGCCACAGTTGACAGGTTAACAAATCCTCCTGTGTCCGTGGCTTCTGAACTCCACTCCACCAGGGCCTGCAATGAATTTGCTAACTTCTTTAATGCGAAAATCCTAAGATCAGAGGATCAGTTTGTACATACATATTAAGTTCAGTATCAAACTTATCTCCAAGTAGAATTGATCTTGACCAAATGTCCCAATTCAGCCAAATAAACCACAAAAGCTTACAGGAGATCATGCAGGAGCTAAGTTCCTCCTCAAGCTGCCTTGATGTTCTCCCCACAGTTTTCTTTAAGAAAGTTTTGCCTGTCATAGCGTCTGAGTTGACTCAGATAATAAACACGTCCCTTCTGTCAGGTGTTTTCCCCCAGTCCCTAAAAACAGCAATTATCAAACCACTGCTGAAAAAGAACAATTTAGACAAACTACTACTCCAGAACTACAGGCCCATCTCAAACCTCCCCTTTATCAGTAAGATTATTGTAAAAGCTGTGTTTCAACAATTAAACACCTTCTTAACAACGACCAGCCGCTTTGACGTTTTCCAGTCAGGTTTCCGTGCTCACCACAGTACAGAGACCGCCCTTATCAAGGTGTTTAATGACATCCATATAAATACAGACTGTGGAAAAACCACAGTGCTGGTTCTGTTGGACCTCAGTGCAGCATTCGATACTGTCGATCACTCTATTCTGTTAGACCGTCTGGAAAACTGGGTCGGCCTCTCTGGTACAGCACTCAACTGGTTTAAATCCTACTTAAAGGACAGGGAATGTTTTGTATCAGTAGGTAACTTTACATCGAAGATGACAAAAAGCACATGTGGGGTTCCCCAAGGGTCCATTCTGGGTCCCCTCCTCTTCAATATCTACATGCTCCCTCTAGCTCAGATCATAAAAAACAACAACATAAGTTACCATAACTATGCAGACGACACACAGCTTTACATCACCATCTCACCAGGTGACTATGAACCAGTTCAAGCACTGAGTAAATGCCTAGAAGAAATCAATGCATGGATGTGCCAAAATTTTCTTCAATTGAATAAAAACAAAACTGAAGTAATAATCTTTGGACCAATAGAGGAGAGATCAAAAGTTAGCACACAGCTTCAGCTGCTTCAGCTAGGAACCACTGATCAGGCCTGAAATCTGGGTGTAGTGATGGACTCAGACCTGAACCTCCAAAAGCATCTAAAGACAATTACAAGGTCGGCTTTTTATCACCTGAGGAACATTTCCAGGGTTAAAGGACTAAAGTCTCAGCAGGATCTGGAAAAACTAATCCATGCGTTTATATTTAGTAGAATTGATTACTGAAACTGTGTTTTCTTTTTTATTTTTGGGGGAGGGGGGGTGATTTTTTGTGGCTCTAGTGGCTTGCTTTTTTTCTGAAAGTAGGCTGACAGGAAGGGGGGTGGAAAGGACCGCGGGTCAGATTCGAACCCGGGTCGACCGCGTCGAGGACTAAGGCCTCTGTATATGGGTCGCGCTACCCGCTGCGCCAAATGCGCGCCCGCAATGGCGTTTTCACAGGTCTGCCTAAATAGTGGATCAGACAGCTGCAGCTGATCCAGAACGCTGCTGTCCGCGTCCTCACTAAGACTAAGAAAGTAGAGCACATCACCCCAGTTCTAAAGTCCTTACACTGGCTCCCTGTATCTCAGAGAATAGACTTTAAAATACTTCTGTTAGTCTATAAATCCCTGAATGGCTTAGCACCTAAATACATCACAGACTTGTTATCAGTGTATCAACCATCCAAACCACTCAGGTCTTCTGGCTCCAGCCTTCTCTGCATACCTAGAACACAAACTAAACACGGAGAAGCAGCATTTAGTTCCTATGCTCCACTTATCTGGAAAAAACTTCCAGAAAACTGTAAAAGTGCTGAAAGCCTGAGTTCCTTTAAATCAAGATTAAAAACACATTTGTTTAGGATTGCCTTCGACTGTTCTAGTTAAACAGTTCTACCGAAACATCATTAGTTCAACTTTTTTAGTTCAACTGTTTTTAATGTTCTGTTTTTGTTTCTACATTTTATTCCTACTTGCTTTTATTCTGTTTTATTTTCCTATATTGTAATCATGTAAAGCACTTTGTATTGTCTTTGTACTAAATTGTGCTATACAAATAAATTTGCCTTGCCTTGCCTTCTGTGCGCCTCAGTCCGACTCCTGAAACCCTGACAATGATTTGCTAAATGTGTTTAGAAGTTTATATTAATTAGTTTAGTTTAATATTTGGGACTAGGAAACTAGTCAAAGTCAGCTGTGGAATCTTATTCAAAACACCCTAAGCAAATCTCAGGAAACTTTTTTTATTGTCAGTTTTGCTGTAACTGCAGAACTCTACATTAACTGTTCCAGCCACAGCTCTCTTTCTCTCCTTTTGATTTCTCCTTCAGAAAATTTAGCCAAACCAACCCCATTTAACCAATAAACAGTCACTCACACATAGACCAGATGGTGCTTCTATCTCAACATATAGAGTACAGAATAACATTTTCTGTAGAGCTGCAACGGTCACATAATTAGATAATTAAGGCACTCAGTAATGTATCAACATCCTTGACAGGGCCAGCACAGAAGGCGAAAAGACAAACAATCATGCTTACAGTACTTATTCTTAATCATAGGATTCATTAAGAACAAAATGTTGTTCAGGGATGTTTTTTTATGTCAGGAGGAAACTTTGTACCAACAGAAAGCCAAATGAAATGCAAATTCAATGCTGAAGCTCCTGTTCAGACAAAATTCAATTCAAGGACTTTCTTGCTGTAGCATGACATCACTTCCATACCATCCATGCTGGCTCCTTTTTCTAGTTATCTGTGCTCATTTCATTTATGTTTCTTGAAGATAAAAAATGGCAAAAATGTGGTTGTTAAAACAACGGACTTATAAAACACTAAATACGTTACAGTGAGTGGAGGAAAAAAGGCAGCGAAGCCTAACTGGTTGTTTAACATTTAAACACCAACAGTCCAATATAATCTTTATTTTTCATTAGGATTCACAGTTTGCATATATGTACATGGTTCATGTACGGATAGCTTTATTCTTTGGAACGAATAGTCGCTGTACTCCAGCTTCTGGAATATATCCCCAGAAATAAAAAATAAAAATATTATTGTTGCAGAATATCCACTGGTGAATGATGGTCTTTAAAAAGGAAAAAAAAAAAAAAGTTTAGTTCTGGCCAAAGGGAGCACTTTACTCTGAAGGGTGCACTTCACTTTAAGTGCATCCCCTACTGTGTGTGCAATATATTTCATTAAGAGATAGAAAACCATGCAGGTCAGGGGTTCTATTAAGGCCTCCTCTTCTCTGAAGACTAACAACCACATACGGCTTACTTGGAAAATATAGTTTAGTGCCTACCCACGCTCAAAGAAGGAGGAATTAGAGACATATTAATGTGATGCACAATAGCGCTCCATGCTACAACTTTGTCTTCAGCCTTGCATTTTGCTTCTTCAAGTGTAGCCATGAGGAAGGTCAAGTCCATGTCATGCACATCAAATGTAAATACAATGTAAAGGCAATACATGTATAGAGATGCAACTCAGGTCTAAACCACCTAAACTGGCTAAATGTGTTCATTGGACACGCGCATGCATGTGCTGTTAGCTTTTTTTTTTTGCAAATCTTTTGCACAGGCTTTCTGGTGCATGTCTGCATTATATTAACAAGTCACGTTGGTTTGTTGTGTGTGTGTACAACGCTGAGTGAAAGGATCAGAGCTTGCAAAGTAAATAAAAAAATTACATCAACGTTAAGGACTTAGAACCGAAGCAATAGAACCCTTATAGAAACACTATTAACAAGTTTCACAAATGTTCCTCTTATTCAAGCTTTACTCTGATGTACTTTCCTATATCTTTGCTTTTCTCCATGCACTGACTCTGGATTCCACTGTGTTTGTTGTGTTTTCAGTAGTCTGTCAGTTGTACTTAGAATTGGCTTTAGCCTTTAAAAACATGTCACAGAGAACATAAGAAGGCATGGAAAAAGTGAAAATAATAGGGAAAAAAATAATAAAAAGGCAAAGTGTAAGGATAGCAAAATTCTGATTATGAATGTGTTTACTGGAGTTCCTGCGATGTCAAGTTTTTGGCACAGTGGGTATTGATCGTTAAAGGCTTCAGGATATTTTCAGAGGGCCACAAACGAGAATTACCAGGGTATTCTAAAGTCGGAAAGTTTGGTTTAATTTTGAAGTTTCACTCTTAAAAACGTGTGTGTGTATATAAGAGTATGCTACTTTTAAAAATGTCAACAACAATGTCAAGAATTGAGTTTGCTGACTGCTGCATGGTTTCAGTCAGAAATAATCACTGATGTTATTTCTTAACAACGCATGAAAATTCACATTCTTTTCCTGATATAATACAAGTTAGTCTGCTTCTGTCTTGTTTTGTCAGACTCTGGCCTGAGAGTACATATTCACTTATACCTCCAGCTGTTTCTACTCTGGTTTTGCTATATTTTGGTCCAGTTTTCATCTAAGCATGTCCAGCTTATGCAGAGCATTCTATTGTTTTGGTTACCTTCACATTAATCAATGCCATTCATCACCATTAGTCTTCTTACCGCATATAGCAATAAATAAAGTTGAATTTAAACTTCCACTTTGCAAGAACACTTTTATTGATCTTGCTTTTTTATTTGTTTATTTATTTATTTATTTAATCGCTTCATCAAAAAAAAATGCACAACCCAAGCAATCAGCCATATGTGAAAGACTCCTGTGTGGGAGTCTCTTTTTTTCAGTTTAGAAATCTCATTCTTCCTTCATTCACTGCTTGAATACTGAATTCAATTTAAAGCTGTACTTTTAAAGGGTCTTCAACCTGCTTCCAACACACATGTGATCATACCACATTTTCCTACTAAATCCACCATCCACAGTCTAATTCAAAAAGCTGTGGAAAAAAGTAAACCTGATTTAATATATCCTTATAGTTATGGGTTGCCTGCAAGTTTATTAAGAATAGTTTGAAAATAAAGCAACTATTACCTTTAAGTTTTAAGATTTCGTAATGGTGAAATGTCAAAAATAAACACAGAAGAATCTTCAGGTCTAAATTAAACAAAAAAGATGAAATAGTCGCATCTGTCATACCTGTTTGCTGTTGACACTGAAATGAAAAGTAAAAATAAAAAAGAAAGCATTTGCACCTTGAATTAAGGGGAAACAAGATGACAAGTAGTGGATAATTTTTTTCTCTTCAAAGCCCCACAGAAGACATTATGACACAGAAAAGAATAACAAAAGGGTTTTTGAAATTCAGTTCAACATTTTGTCCCTTATTAACACATATTTTGATTTTCAAACAAGAACAAATACTCAAGAAATCATAATGTTTCTCTCTTTTAATCAGACAGTTTTCACACTTCATACCTGTCAAAGTGTCTACATTGTTTGTCTTTGTGGATTTTTGGAGGTCATTAAGGTTGTGCAAGCTATTACTATTTTCACTTGTCTTTGGGATTTAGATTTTTGTAATGTTTTTTATATTTTTTCAGATTGGGGATTTTTTTGGATACGTCTACAGACTATGCAAAATAACTTCATCATTTCAAGTCTAATTTTGTAACCACAGTGTCTGAGGTACATACTGTACTCTCTTCCCCTCTTGTCACCGTCTGTGGAGTGACATTCTCATGTGGATTTATATCAAGGTTCTTAAAAGAGAATGAAAGTAATAAACTCCTAGGCTGAGTGCTTGAGTTCCTGCTGCTGCTTTATACTTTCCTTTGTAAAGGATATGCAAATGCTAAGATATTTGCTAGTTAAAATAAAAAAAATTAACCATGTTAAATCCAAAAGGGACAAATTAGTCGGGCACAGAAGCCCTCATTCATCTTTGCCTATGCAGTGGAGAGAAGTCATCAGCATTCTGTCACAGGGATTTTGTAATGTAAAAGCTGACACTGTTTAGGATACAGACATTACAAAAACCCAATGACACTTTACGACAACGGTCATGACCATTAAGTGTGTCATTAACGTTCATGATACACTCATGTCATGTTTATGATAGGTTCATGGCACACTTAGGTCACCCCCGTCAAGTAAAGTGTTACTGTTGTTTTAATCATTTTTATCACTCTTGTCGATGGAGACTGACTTACTTTCCGTAATTCAAAATTGTACAGCTTTAGTAGCTGTTGTTGTGAACAAAACGGTAGGAGTAACAGGCAGGCAGTGAAGTGACTATAGTTAAAAGTAGGGGTGAATTGTTGATCAGGCCATAAGAGCTGGGGGCCCTAAAGCCTCCCCAAAAGAATCTGCTATAATGTAGGTGCATATTGGGTTTGTTCATCTCCTGTCAGAATGTTGTCCATTTGTATCCACAAAACTAACCAGAATCTATCATTCAAGGGGCCATTCTTTAAAAAAAAAAAAAAAAAAATCTCCCAGAGCATACTCTTAAAACACAACCCCACCCCCACACTCTCACTCCCCTTCACAATATTGTATGGATGGCGTGGGCTATACTCAAACAAAACGTTTTACACATCTGGGTGTAGGAGCCAACAAAACCATAAACCGCCCATGGGTTAAATAGTATATGTTGTGTGTTAAAAATGCACCACATGCATATTACCCCCTTCCATGTATTCAGGATTCAGACTGTGGTTGGGGTTAGCAGAGATGTAATCAGCTAATCTTACCTTAGTCTTATGGTACGAAGATTCAGTAAAGTTTCCAACCGTGTGGTTCACAATCATAAGCTAGCTTTTTCATTTGTTGATGCAGTTTAGATTTGTTGTTTATGCAAAGACTTTTCTAACCACTCATTTTCACTGTAGTATGAAACAACCAGTACTTACCAGAAATGAATGCACCTCCTTAAGTGTTGCCGTCTGCCTGTTGGCATTCTCCTTCTGTCTGTTGTCATGTATATTCCAAGGTATTTAAACTTTTTACAACAGTATTAGTTGTACAGTTTGGAGCCTTTGTTACCTATCTGCGAACAATGGCTTCAGGTAAAGGATGCAAATGAGCAAACGTCAGGAAGAACTTCTATCAAATTCACTATAATGTTAGCTGAACACAGAAGCTAAATCAATAGGTGTCTCAATAGATTTTTAAGATAAGGGTTTGCACCCTTATGCAACCAGGCTACAAAATCTTTTGTAACATTTCATATATTTAGTCTTTTAGTTGAACGGAAGAGAACACATGACACATTAAATGTAGACAAAATGTAGAGTTTTCTTATAATTTTCTTATCAGTGTCTCAATTTTTTACACCACGTCAACCTGGTATGTTAACAGTGTGTGCACCCTTTTAAAAGCCACTGTAGCTGTCAACTTTAAGAACTGCAGATAAGATGCTTAGTTCAAATATTTACATTTGGACTGATGAAAATTCAATCTGACGTCATGGAAACGTTTTTTTCAGACCCAGACACAATAACGCTATTTCAGCCTCTCAATTATGCCTAATGCGGCTCCTGACTTCATCACTGGGTTCTAAAATGCTGCCCCTAATGTATCTATAAAGCAATTACCGTGTGCTCCAAGGATTAATGAATATAACTTGCTGTTTTGTGTATTTTTTTCAGTAGATTAAAGTACCCATTAGTCACAATGCTCTAGAATTCGATAAGACTAATCCTGCAGCATGACATTCAGCAGGGCATTAAATAGTTATCAATAGATGGAAATAATAGAGCAACAATCACATAGAGTCTTAGAGGGTTTATGAAAAGCATCTTAAGGAGAGATTTGTATTTTCATTGGGACAGTGATGCCTGCAAGCATGTGAAGAAGCCAGAATGCAGATAGGTGTCAGTTACAACTGAATAAACAACAAAGACAGGCCATTAATGTGATTTTTTTGGGGAGTTGTGCACTAAAGACAGACTGTTAATGTGATTTTTTTTTTAGGGGTTGTGCATTAGCACGAATGTGTACTGATTTTATATCTTTCAGTGTTCCTGTAAACAAGCAAAGATTCATTGAGTGCACTCTAAACGCTTGCACTCTGACATTTTCAATAAATAATGAGGAATGGTGTTGTCTCTTCGAGTATGTCATTTAATTCCTGAACAGATCTTTTTCACTTTTCAGATATATGCTGTAGTGCATCTGCTGTAATGTACATGATCAATTTGAAAAATGTTACATGACAGTCTTTACGTGTGATTTATCACCGCTTGAATTTTCAATGTAAGAAAAGGTGTTAGAAATCTCATGCAGTAAAACATTTCATAATTCAAGTTTTAGGACAAAAAGGATCCAAAATCAAGGATTTTCTAAATGACCTACACTGTTACAGGACATTGAAGCTTGGTTTGGTTATTTCAGAAAGACAGAGAAAAACTTTGATTAGTAAGACTTTTATTTATTTTGTGGTCGGATTTTTCAAATTATACTGTGGGTTGATTGAATAATAACTCTTGGCGATGTGATTTTCACTGTAAACAAATGACTTTATGGCTGAATGCTCAGAGTTCAACTTGGCTCGATCCAGCGCTCCTCATGCCAGAGTCTGAGCACACCCTAAGTCACAAACGATAATTACAATCTTTACTATAAATACTCAGCTGTGGCAGCAGTCTATGATTGATAACTGTACATGCACTTAGGGATATGTGAAACATACCGCCATCACGAGGCAGCAGTGATTATTTATACAAAGCTACTGAGACTAAATGGTTTTGACAACACACTGTTGGCTGGTATACACTGAAAGGCCATAAAATTATTATTATTGATACAAAGACTGAACATGACACATGACACAGGGCAGCAACATAGAGAAACAAAGACAAAGTGGCATAGTGAAAGAAGTAATGGTAAATAAAATAAGCAACATCAGACGCTAGGGTCAGTCAATAATAATAGTACTAGTATTAGTAAATGACAGTACAGTGACAGCAAAATAAATGATCATCACTCAACCTAACCATTTACAAACTGTTTAAATATTCAGCAATAAAAAGTAACAAAAACAACATTGTGAAAGGAACAGTAAGGATTGCTAAACAAAATTCACTAACACCTAACAAGGACCAAATTATTGTTTTCTATCTGCCACTGAACCAAGCTGTTTTAGAGAAAACAGGAGATCATAATATTATGGCTGATCTGGGTATATTCTACACACAAATTCATAGAGTAACATTTTCTTAGCTCCAAATATATAATTTACACTTGATATTGCCTTAATGTAGAAGTATGAGGATAATTGCCCTTGGGTTTCCTTCTGTTGGGATTTGAGCAGAGCGATATGCCAAGATAAGGGGTGGAAGAAAGCAAGAGAGAGGAAGCAATTGCCAGAAAAAAAATTGAGGCAGAAGAAGGACAGTCAGATCGAAGCTGAAGTTCAGGTTTATGTTGAGTAAATGTTAAAAATGTGACTTACAGCCACTGGATATTCCTTATGCATTCCATTAAACCACGCAGCCAATAAACCCAAAGAGGAAGCTGGAGGAAGATGTGACCAGTTTTAACAATATATCCCTATAATTTTTAACTCCATAAGAAGACTAACATGATTGTTCACTCATGCATAAATATGAGTGTTTTTATAGAAACATGGGTACTTTCACTGTGTGGATAACTGTGTGTCAAGTGAGTAATTTGATCATGTCAGCAATTTTATGCATATATTCCTATTTAAAGTCATAACATGTAAATGTTTCCTGAATTTAACAATCAAGCGTTTGTCCCAAATATTTAATAGGGCTTCAAGAAACATGGTGAGAAAACATTATAAAAATGAACTACCAATGCTTTGACAAAAATCAACCGTGAAGCTACCAGGAACCATTCTTCTTCAGTGTTGCCCTATTCAAGGGCTGCAATCTATCTGGAGTTCCCAGAAGAACAAGGTGCTCAGTGCTCAAACATAAGGTAAAGAACCAACCAACAACCATCAAGACTGGGTCAAGAAACATCTGAAAACAGATGTTGTTCAAGATTAAAGAACAATGATATAACCTTCTTCCTCACCTGAACTAAATCCTATTCAGAACTTGTGAGATCTTTTTAAATGGGAGAATAAAGGTATCTAGTGTCTTGGAGCTGCTACAAAAAAGTTGACATTCTCTCTCTCTCTCTCTGATTAATGGTATACATTAATTATTATGAACAACCTAGCATAACAATCAAAGACACAAATTCAATTCAAAAACTTTTGTTTGTTACCTTTTTCTTTAACTCAGACTGAAAAAAGGTGAGGGTTTGTATAAATTGGACTTTATTTCCTCATAAACAATGTTGCTAATTTTATTGCACGTTCCTGACAGGAACCCTCCAGACATTTTGGCCGGTTTTGTTGTTCCCTGCTTGATCTTTTGCTCTGTTTGGATTCCTGTTTTCTGTATCTGCTTGTTGGCTTCCTTTTTAAAATTTATATGTCAACATGGTATTTTATTTTACAGTGTCTTGTTTTGTTTTTTTAGAGTGAAAGCAGTGCTCTATAATTAAAGTGTCACCTACTTCTGATGGTACACAACAGCAAGTAATAAAAATATGTGTATAATGGGACTAGTGAACTCTTCTGACCAATTAATTATTTGTTTGACTGATTAACCTGAACTTTAACATCCCTACAATGACAGTTTGGGGATAAATGCAGTGTACCATATACACTGTCACATCCCTATTGAAAACAGTATTGATTTCTATGGGCTCTAACATTAAAAAAATGTTGTTCATTTCTTTATTGAGCTTAGTTGCATGCTGCTTTGCTATGCAGTATCATAAATAATTAGATTTTAGCTCTCCAGACAAAACTCCTTTATCAAAGAGTGGATTTACCTTTACATAGCAGCATACATGATACACATACTAAACCTTTCATTAATTTTATACTTGGGATTTTGAAAATCTGCCCTTGCATTTTGTGTTGCTCTATTGCATTTCTAATTCTTAATCTAATATAAACATTCTAAAAAGTCTCTTGATTTGTAACTTTTTTAATTCATAGATTTGTAAAAAGAGATAATTTGAGACATATCCTGTGTAATTTGGTTATATTTTGAGAGTTTTCTTATTGTTTGGTCAGGTCTGTTTTCTGTTTTTCGTTTTTCTTTCTATCCTGCAACAGTGCCAGTTCTGAAACATAATTCTTGAAACCAGATGCAGGTTTTTTTGTGTGGCTTAGTTGTTAATCTTGCAGTCACAGTAGCCTAGTTTTGTAGCTTAAACTAGTATTTTATCAAAACAGATTATGTGATCAAAACAAATTTCTCTCAATTTATATAAATGTACACATGCTAGAAAGATCTAATTCTATTATTCATTTTTATGTGAATTTCTATGTTTGCTCTATAAGTTAATTTACAACGTGCCTATTATGTTAAACCTTTATTTAATCTTTTCAAATTCTAGCCTAATACATGCTTGCTTTTCAGACATACCAATATACCAAGTTCTACCGTTTCATCCTCCCCACAGTGGTCACAACTCCCTGTATTATACTTTTGTATTTGAAAAAGTATAATGAAATATAGTTAGAATCAGGTCCAGTGTGCTCAAATCTTTCCTATGTTTCCTGCCTTTTTAATCCTATAAAACCATCTCCCTGTTCTTCCACATCAAATATTTTCTGCAATTATTCCTTCAGTTTTTGATTGATACTTTGTATATTCTCTAATTTACATTTATGTACTGTAAAGTTCTTCGTCTAGTTGGTTGGATTGCAAACATTTGTGTTACACAGCATGTACGAGGGATAGCAATAGAAAAGACCACATTAACTTCTGTTCTTGTTTCCGCAACCGAAGCCGCAGCTGGCCTAGGAGCAATGTGAGCTGGGGTTTGCGGAAAACCAGAACTGGATCAGGACCGCAACCTGCACTGCATTCAATGTGAGCAAAGCATTAGTGAAAATGTTGTAGCACTGACGTTTAAGTCAGTTAACTGGTTGTTAATTAATTACCATTACCTCATTTTACATAATTGTCTTAATTTTTCCACATATATACAGGGGTAAATTTGGGGGTCTGCTTTTTTCCCAAATGCACATCAACAATGATTGTAGGTTTGATTCACCAACAAGCACTCCAGAAATGTGGCAAAAAATTATTTTACATCATCTGGACTTTGGCTCTGCTTGCAGCTGATAAATATTGGTGTATGGGATGTATGTGTTTAAATGAAACATGAATAATCTCACTTGTACCCATCAATAAATTATTTTAAGTAATGTAATGATATATGTTAACATATGTCTTTAACAGGGACAGTGTTGTTCTTAACGGACAGGTAATCAGATGTTTCAATGGTTTCTCAAATCACTTTGGTCTTCTATCAGTATTTTTTTATTGCACATCTTTATTTAATTGATTTTAATTAAAATAAACTCATAATTTAGCTGCAGGTAAACCGCTGTATCTAGCAGTTACAGTTCAGTGATTGATGAAGTACCTGTCTTGGTTGTAAAGGCCACATTTTTACAACTGGAATAAAGTTGTAGCCTATCTGCAACCAGTCTGAAGTCATATCTTTTAGCCGTGGCACCTATCCATCACACAGTAACCTCTGGTGGCTAAATTCTCTCAAAATCGGAATTGGATCATGGTGCACTGAATCACTTCAGCTGGTAAAAGAAGAGAAGAGTAATGCCTTGCATTAGCTTTGAGTAAAAAAAAAAAAAACACAAAAAATAGACCACCATGGTTGTTGTTGTTTTCCCCTTTCACTTCAGAAAAACAATGCAGTAAAAGAGTCACATTAATCTTTTGGCTCACCATTAAACCCTTTTTTTTTTTTTTTTTTTAGAATCTATTGCTTAAGGTATTTGTACTTCTCAGAGCTGTATTCTTTGTAGCAAAAGAAGACTGGGAAATTATCTCAGGCCAGATATGAATGAAGTGTGAGGAAGATAGAAAGGTGATATGCTTTGCTGCACACTAAAATGGAAGGAGTGTTGTGTTATGGTTTTGTTTCTATGTTCATCCAGGTGTAACCCAGCTGCATGCTAAGCAGGAAAAATACATTTAATGAGGGAGATGTTCGGATGGAAATCATGGCTAACCAACCTTGTAAGGCAGTGAATGCACTGCGTGCATGCATGAGGTAAACATTTTTGCAAACTTCCTTTACAGCACTGTGTGTACATATTTCCACAATAAAATTAATACAAATAATAAATGCGCCTTTAAAATAAGATATCTGTTTGGTAAACAGTTTTTGAACTTAATATAATTGTACTGCCTTTGATTGTATGCAGAAATATGATTTGATTGTATGCAGGATTGTATGCAGAAATTGTATGTATGCAGAAATGCTTAAAGTGGTAAAATTTGTATCTGTCTGGGTAAATCAACTGTCTTGTATGTGGGGTAATTGAATTTTCCTTTTTTCAACAATAACTGGCAAGTTAAACAGAAAGTCCTAGGACCCATTGTTTGAACATAGGCTGCCTTTGAACCCTCAGAAGTTGTCTAGCTTCCAGAGTGTTGGTCCAGCACCCATTACCTTTTCCCATGTAAATTCAGACAGAGAAACATTTAATGTCTTTTATTCACTTTTGTGCATATAATTTTAATTCAACATTTTACAAAGATGTCCTTCAAAAATGCCCCTAACCAAATAATGTATTTCTAATTATTCTGTCAGGAAGAGCAGCATCATACTCCTCTGAGCTTTCAATAAAACAAATCTAAAACACAATTTGAGTCTCTGATTTCCGAAAAGAAATTAATTATGTGGAATTCTTCCCACTGGTTCTTATGTTCCCCTGATGTTTTCAGCACTCGCAAAGAAATCTACCACAGGCCCCAAACAAATGCATTATTTCACGCAATGGATACTTAAAACTGAAGCCAGTGAGGTAACATGAAATTTACTGGTGTATTTTTGCCGAGGGAGTAATTTGAGGGCTCCTGCAGGTAATAATCTGCTACAGAAGCTGCAGTAGTAAGCTGTATTTTTGAGAACCTTTATTATTTTCTCTTATTTGAAAGATCATGAAATACAGACCGCACATCCAAAGGACCTCAGTGGCTACAGGCAGGTAGCATTGATCTCGCATCCGATAAAGACCCTCGAGAGGTTGGTCCTCAACTGTTTTCGGCCCCTTGTGAGTTCTTTGTTAGATCCGCTGCTGTTCAACTACCAGCCTGGCATTGGGGTGGATGACGCTATCATCTACTTCCTACAATGAGCTTTGATCCACCTGGAGAAGCCTGGAAGCACTGTGAGCATCATGTTCTTTGATACCATCCAGCCAGGACATCTAAGAGTGAAGCAGGAGTTGTCAGGAGTGGACCACCACCTGTCCCAGTAAGGGTGCTTCTGCAGCACCCAAACTGCGGGTGGTCTCACTGACCGCCCGCAGTATGTGAAGACACAGGGCTGTGTCTCTGACAGGCGGGCCTTCGTTAGGAGGTTGCTGCAGGGAACTGGGCTGGCACATTTGCTGTTCACGCTCTACACTGCTGACTTCTTCATCAACTCCCCAGGCTGCCCTCTTCAGAAACCCTTCGAAAACTCTGCAAAAGTTGGCCTCATCACAAGTGAGGACAAAAAAATAGAGAAAGTGGACACAGGGGTTTGTGGACTGGTGCCGGTGGAACAACCTCCTGATAAAAGCGGGGAAAACCATTAAACCTGTTGATCTACTATGTGAAGGTACTGGTTATAAGGAAGTTATAAGGAGTTTACCTCCACATCCTCAGACTGAAGAAGTCTCTTGGAGAAGAGACAAAACAATTCAAAAAAGAAGAACTCATCCAAAGGACCTACTCAACTTTTTGATTTCTCTACCTGGATTATTGAGATGCATCAGGCCGTTCAACAGTATATTTACTGCATTTACTTACATATGGTGCTATTATATCTGCATAAAAGGTAATAATGCCCCATGTTGTTACAGCATTCCAAATAAGCCAACAAAATCCTAAAATTTTCATATTTATCTCAAGACCTGTTGTCTTACTACCATCAGAGCTGCTTTATAACAATTGAATAAGCAGCTGAATGCTTGATATAGTTCTCAATGGCTGTGAAAGGTGGGGAAAAAAGATGGAACTCAAGGTATTTTAAAGTTTTCTCTCACAAATTTCTAAAAGGAACTTTTGCGAAATTCACATGTGCAGTGCTTGATGGAGGTGTCAAAATCATAACCAACACAGTATAATGTAATAAAACATGGACTGTCATAAAATGTGGGCTACAGTATTATGAAATATTTGTTTTGTTCTTTTGAACTGCAATATGGCTCAAAAAGGCCTGAGGATTCGTCAGTGTTCATTCATAATATGAAAGGGCATTGCTGTATTTTGGGTATATGCACCATTTCTGTGTCTTGCACATTTTAACTGGAGGTAAAATGTTTCGCCACATCAGACGTAACTCCAATTCGTCAGTCAACCACCAAGCTTCTGCTCAGAATTGCACCAAAGCTTTCAACATCACAAAATAGTAATATCAGATGCAAGCTCTCGATAGCAGAGCAAACAGGCCGATCCTAAACTTAGAGTCAACATTCTTGTCCCCGAGGTAAAAGCAGACTGCCTAAAATCCACTACCCTTCAGTACCCTTACTGGCGATGCTCTGACTTTGAACATGAAAAAGTGATTTCTAAATGGCAAAACATCTTCTCTGACTCAAAGGCTCGAACTATCTTGGAAGCGTAAGAAGCGCATCTGCTTTGACCTTGTGTGGCATCAAAAAACCCCATAAATATTAAAAAAGTCTGCATCTGATCCGTTGCCCTCAGCAGTGTTTGCAAAGGTCACAGCCCAATCGAGTCTAAATCTGTTTTCTAACACCAAAAATGACACCTCGTGTATAGCGTGTAAGGTCTTCCACTGAGCAGTGTTATCACCACCATGCTGTGCAAAATAACTCATAAAGACCCAGGCTACACAACCTAACTCTAAATCAGAAACAGCTTTTATTTTAAACCCATGTAAAATAAACATTTAGACTTTGCATATAAAATTCTGTTTATGTCTTTTATTGTCCATTATGTAATACTTTGCATGCTCACAAGGCAAAGGAAATGAGGAAGTCCCTTGCTGCGTATGGCCTTGAGAATATTCATTGCACGAGTGGCCCATAAATCACAAATGTATGTCATTTCCATTACCATGACATATATACATAAACCCTTCTCTTTTGTATTATATTAAAGTGTATTTTCCAGTGAAGTGTATTTCCCCACCTAATGCTAGAATGAGGCACTTGGGAAATATAGGGACAAAGAGGGGAGGAAACAAATGTTACTAAATGCAGGAGTATCTAAGTCCATTGTCAAACCCAAGAAGAGCTAATAGTAATTGATCCTCATGTAGCAGCAACACTCAAGAAATCCATCCATTGATAAACACTTTGTTGAAAAAGTCACGCCGTAGCTCCAGCACTGGGCCCTCGTTTCATTTGTGAAAATGAGCCAGCAATTTATTTCTAATCCGAAAATGGTGGCAATGGGCTAAACACAACAGTGTCTGCGCTTCTCTCTCAATATGATTTATGGGGGAGAATCTCTGTATATTTCTTTAGCAATAATGAGAAAATACAGCAATAAATCTGGGAATGTCAGGCAATTTTGGTATCACCTTGTTGGAATATCTGAATACATTATCAGAAAAGAGAAGAGGCAGAGGGGGAAACGTGTTAGACATTACAGTGAGGAAACGCTTGGCTCTGCTTCTGAAATGTGGCTCAGCATTTCAGGCTTCATGAATTGCATTTTGAATGTCTTTGCAATGTGACATCCCAAGACAAAGTGTCTTTTTGACAGTTTATAAACTAAAGTCTTAATCACTTCATTAAAATAGTAATCAGTCCATGACTTTGTAATGAAAATAATTGTTAGATGCTTCACTAATAAGTAAGTAGCCTTGGCTTTTCGTGATTTGTCTGCAAAGCCAAAGGTTTGTGTCACAATAACAAAATTTGTTCTATTGTGTTGTATACCATCGCATAATTATGTGTAATTATTGTGTAATTACATAATTACGGTTCCCCGCCAGAGTAAAACAGGGTACACAAAGAATTTCTTGATGCAGCACAACTCTTTATGAGCTTGCCTTCCCTTTCAGCTGTAATCACTTAAAGTTAAATAAAGCTTACATATACACTCTTGTTTCTAGACATGCTTGTCATCATTGCAAAGGTCATCGAAAACCCCCATTCCAGCTGCCTGCCTAACTCCACCCACCTCCAAGCCTTTCCTCTGTCTCACACACACACACACATACACACACACATGGGCTGAAGAGAGCGTACCACGAAAGAGGTTGGTATGGAGATCACAAGCTCATTTGTCTCTTTATCAGACTGTGTCTCCCTCTCTCCAGAGGAGGTGTCTTTTTGAAGAATGTGCCACGGTTGGGAGGATGAATTTGCATGATGAACTTGGAATTTATTTATTTATTTTCCATCAGACATCTCCCTAGCATCATTCCGCCCTCCCTCCCTTCCTTTTCTTTATTTTAAAAACTGATTTCCATTAGACTCAGGGCAGCCCCATATTCTTAAGGAAAGGCTATAGATAATGACTGTGGCCCTTAAGCTGTCGCACATAGAAGAGCAAAGATTTGTTACACCTCCACGGAGCATTCACACAAAAGTCCTCCATCGTATTGTGAAGCATCATAGTTTTAGAGACACTTCCCATTATAGCTATCCACTGGCATTAGCCATAAACTCCAAAAAAAACACATTGGAGGAATATAATAAGTTGCAGGTGCAGGGAGTAAGTAAGAAACAATCTGATTAGAGGATCACACGTTATTTCTTTTTCGCTGTATGATAAATATCTCAGAGATTGCCATCTCAGCTAAGCATATCTTGGTTTGTTAAAAATGGATAGAGCCATGGATAGAGGTAAATTACTCACAAAGGAATCGTTTTCACAGATGTTGCACAGTTACAGCAATACTCAAGGCCCCTTCAAGCCTTTGATGATAGCTGTGGAGCTATGATATTGACGCAGGACAAAGAATTACTTTATCATTACCAGTCCACAAATTTAGGTCCGAGGGATATCTGCAAAAAAAATCCATTCTAAATGCATTCTCAGAGTGAGTACAGCAAATACTACAGCCCCTCGGATATTTAACCTGCAGAAGGACAAACGAATATGGAATCGTATGATAAGATCGAGGCACCTTTTTCGTCAAAGCATTGATCTTTATCCCATAACAACAACCTGGGAAAGGTAATAATTGCCGGTTTCCTTTTAGCACTATCATTTCATGGTAGTGCTGGGTTTGCTGTGATTGAAGAAAAAGAAATAAAATATTGGCATTTCAAAGATTACTACATGTGATAACTCTTATTAATAAATCTATAGTTATTTGATTACTATGTATCCTTATGCATTATGTACAGACATATACAGCACCCTGGGTATTCTGTGGCATCCCTGGATGTGTAAGAAGTCTTCAAATCTCACAATCAAGATTAAAACTTTCAGTTTTAATCTTGGAAGACACTATGCCTCAAGCATTGTCTGACTACGTATTTGACACTTTAGCATACACAGCTGGATCACCACAGAAGCCAGGCTGCCTCAGATCTTTTGGACATCTAAAAAACATCTGCCACATCACTTCTTTTTTCCTTTGGGCATGAAGATGATTTTGGACTATGCCTGATTTATATTAGCCTCTCTCCAAAAATAAGAAAGACCATGTTGCATGCGAATAAAAACAGATTTTGGTCTGCAAAAGTCTGGAAATGACCACAAGAAGATAAAGTTGAAGCTAAATGTTTACACACACCATAAAAAGACACATTCCCTTTTTTCTCCCATTTGAAACTTTTCCTCTTTGAGGACCGTAAAAATCACCAGTATTATTTTCATTAGTCGATGCCAAAATACTGAGGGACAGTACTCTAGGACTGTTTGATTATTTTCCATAGAGTCAGAACTTTACATATGGTTAATTAGCATTTGGTAGAAATGCAATAGGTATCCTTTCACAAGCTTCTCACCAGAGTGTAGGGATTATTTTCCCATTTCTCCAGACAGTTGTAACATGTAATATGTTTAGGTTTGTAGGCTGCCTTGTTTGCAAATGTTGCTTTACTATTTCCACATAAGGCTCTTTCCTTATGATGCCAACACATTGAAGAGCTTCAGTCTCAACTGCAGCAAAACACAATGGTGTAAACCCCATACTTCACAGATGGGGAGGTGTTCTCAGGCCTGGAAGCTTCCCCCTTTTTCCTGCAAGTGTAATAAAGGTCACTGTGGCCAAATTTGTAATCTGGCTTTTAATTGTTGCTTTTACAGGACTGGCTTCTTCCTCGCTCAGTGGCCTCTTAGCCATGTCTCATTTTACTGTGGACAATGGCACTCTCTGACTGCTGTGCGGTTTACGCCTGCGTATACCTTTTTGAACAGATGGACGTGGCACTTTTAGCCATCTTAATGTATTATCTAAGGTTGAACCAGACATGTGTTGCTCCAAACGTTTCTTCCTGGTATCTTATCTGATTGATTTTGATGGTTGCATGATGTCACACATGGATGCAGTGTGTTTGAGGTCTGCTTTAGAATACATCCACAGCGACTGCCTGCAATTGACTTAGATATTGTAAGATAACTTATCAGTAGCTGACACAGCCATGACAGAATCATCCTGACTTCCTCAAGTTGTTTAAAAGCATAGCAATTTCGGCATGCGTTGATTCTGAATTTGAAGAACGTACTTATGTATACTCTAAATAAATCTCTCTCTGATTATTCCAGCATTTAGCAAATAAAAATATTTTTTGTGATAACAACTGACCTTAAACAGGAAATGTTTATTTTGATTTATGTATAGTTACTCATTTAAACAAACCAATATCTACAGCCAGAGAAGCATTTTAAACAGAAGTATAAGTAAAACTGTAAACGAGGGTTGAATAATGATCCAAGTTTATCTTTCCACTGTGCACAAATAATCTGAAGCCTACTGTGTAAAAGAAAATAGTGTAGAAAGGTTTTCAGTTTAAGATTTAGATAAGAAATTAATTTGTTTTCAGATTCTTCACACATCCTCACTGGGGTTGTCAGTAAATCTGGTGAGCCCAGCCTTAGATGTCACATGTTTGCTTTGAGAGAAGCACGATTTGAGACAGTTGGCCCTGTTCACTTGTGGATTACAAACTAATCTCAGTCGGCAAAATAAACAGTAATATTAAAGTTTTTCTGTCAGTGTTTCTGCTAACCTTCTTAGTTATAGCCTTTTGTATTTTAAAAATACCAGAATTTTGATTTCACGTTGCAGGGTACTCTCTAATTCAGCTCAGGGACCTGCTCCTTTCTGCTTGTCCTCAATCTAATGAAGGAGCCACATGTGCATGAAAAATATCAAAGATTATTATACTCAGAGTGTCAACATTAAGTTTTATCTCTTCAACTAAGAACCGGTTTGTTGTTCCTCTGAGCAACACAAAGCAATAATGAATCAGTTTAGCTGAGTTATGAATCTGTCAAACCAAAGTTGAACACCAGAGGAGAATACACTCTGACACTGAATCATTAATGATTAATCATCTCACATGGGGAATCCATCTGAACATAGACTGATGTGTGTGCATGTAGATTATGCCTTTCCTTATTCAAGCAATACTAGTAACTCATGAGACCTAATTTTTAAATCATCGGTTTTCTAAGTAAAACATAAAAACCCAATCCAGGTATCTATTTGTATGCTGACTTGATATGTACCACAACAGTAAAGAGAAGGTAGTAGCTCAGACCGTCAAGGTTGTTGTACATTGCGGTTCTGTAAAATAAAAATAAAAGCAGCATAATGAATGGTTCTGACTCTTAATCACAGAAGACTCTCATGCATTTTTATTGGATATGACTTGTAGGATCTCTTTCCAAAGATCATTGGCAGCTTAACCTCAATAGATTAAACATTTATGGTACCCAGCCTGCAACACAGCCAGGGTCACAGAATGTCAGGTTTTCAGAAATGCTTGATGTCATAAACCAAGAGAGATACAGACCTTAACTGTCATTTTCAAAGGGGTGTCGACACATAATAAGGAATAAAATTTCGTCATCACTATCCAATGCATAGCTTTTGTTACCAAATAAGGTGAGGTCAAGGTCTACACAAAAGGTTACAACACTTGCTGCTTTTTTAACTAAAAACATTTCAATAATTTTTTATTAAAAATATGTGGTTAAAAAAATAAAACAGAATAAAACTTGAGTTTGATCCACTCATCTTTTCTTGGCAGACACAAGGTAGCTGGCTGGAGTGGACAGAAAGAACTGCATCAGGAAAAGACAAAATCCATGAAAACCAAACTCTTAGAGGGCAGCCATCGGCTTTGAATAGTCCGAGAGAGACGTGAACAAGGATAAGTAAAGAAGCCTTCGATGGAGAAAGAAAAAAATAACTAAATTACTGTTAGCAATGTCTTATACATAAATGAAGAGTGTTAACAACAATTTGAAGAGAGGAGCTTAGTGAATGACAGAATGTCCTCCAGCAGTATAGACGAGCTCTAGCATAACCAAATTGATGGCTCAGGGTCACTGAAACATGCCCTAACTATATAAAACGAAGGTCCTAGGCTTAATCTTCACGGTAAAGAAACTTCCTGCTTTTTAAACTCCAACCTGGAGCTGATTTCACATTATCATGAGAGCTGAAAGTCCTGCTTTGTATTCTCATATTTTCAGGAAACTTTAGGAAGGAGAAATACCTCTGCAACCTGACAGTGAAGAGCTATTTTGGGAAAATATGGATTTATGAGGTAGTGAGATCTGTTGGAGCTGGGTCATTATTAGAAGTGTTTATTTTTGACTACTGAAGCTAAAAAAAAATAAGAACCCTTGTGAAGGTCAAGGTTACACCTTACAGTGTAATTAGAAGTCTAGACTCTATCATCTGGAGGCAGTGAGATCCACAAACAAGAACCTCAATCTTATCTGAATTAAGAAGCAGAAAATTTAAATTGATTAAGGCCTTCAGTCCATAACATAGTATTTTAGTCAAACTGATTGGTTTAATTGGACTTCACAGATACCTGTATGTATACCGTGTCACGCTGTAGTATCAAAATCCCTTGAATGTTTTGCTACATTACAAATACAAACTTAAATATTTATCATTGGTATTTTAATGTGACAGACCTGCACAAAGTAGGAAAGAAATGTGAAGAGGAAACAATTTTTGCATGGCTTTTATAAGGATTTTTAAATAGAAATATAAGGAGTGGGGCATGTATTTGTGTTCGGTCTCCTTTTCTCTTTTACGGCAAAATAAAATCTAGTGCAACAACCTACCTTTTAATCACCTAGTCAACCTCTGTATCATTTCTGTTAAGTTATAAAATAGTATGCAACGTTTTGATCATCTAATAGAGCATTGTTCAGTCCATCATCTATAAATGGAAAGAGTGTTCCACAACCACAAATATTCCAAGACATGGCAGGCCACCTAATTGGGCAGGTCAGAAAGGAGGAAATGAATCAATGAATCAACCAAGATGCCCTTTGTATCCCTAAATGATATGCAGAGATCCATAGATCAGGTGGAAGAAGAAAGTTTTGCATTCCAGAAAGCTGGCATCTACAGGAGAGTGGCAAGATTTTTAAATCATTTAAACAAATACCCAGAATTCCTTTCTGCCTTTTAGCAAACATGTGGAAGCATGCACTATGTATTGTAACTCTTTAACTAACATGCAAAACACTGTCAGCATACATTTTCACACTAAAAGCCATGCCCACTGTGGAAAATTATGGTTGACAGCGATATGTTGTGGGACTTCTTTCTAGATTTGAGACTCTCTCAGTGCCAACGTGTCTGATATCATGAAAATGTTTCAGAGCTAGACTCTTGTACTTTGTGGGCAGGACTAATTGTTGTCTGTCTCCAACTCACCTGTAGAGCAACCCCTTTTCTAGTTGCAGCTTCTTCCACTCATGTAACAGCTTCCTAGTGAGAATGCCAACAGTTTTCCTCTTTTCTTGAGCAAGGAATTCTTTCTCTTCCTTGAATTTTAGAACCTCTCAAATGGTCAACTCGGGTTATCTTGCTGTGATTTAACAATCTCGTCACGACTCAGTGTTGGCAAGAGTGTCTAGTGAACTAACGTGTAGTGCTGCCACCCAAGCAATATCTCTCCTCTGAACAGCCTTGTTTCCTTCTCATGTTGTGCAAACAGGCTCCTGGAACAGCCCCCTCAGTGCAGGATGTCATGTAGGGTGGGGGGGTAAGGGGAGAGGGGGGACAATATATCTGCTTTGATGCTGGTCTTTCCAGGTTGATGTTTAGCATCAAAGTGGAAATTAGACCGTTCTCCCACACCAACAGGTCCAACACAGTGGTCCAACAGCTGGTCCAATGTAAGGCAAGGCAAGGCAAATGTTTTTGTATAGCACAGCAACAAGACAATTCAAAGTGCTGGAACTGGACATAAGAAAATAAAACATACAGAGGAAAGTACATAACTGTGGAATAGCGGCAGTAGGTCAAGATAAGTTGGACTAGAAACTTAATCCAATGATGTTTCAGTGAACTACAACAGTTTAAACTGAACATTGAAATTTAAAGGCAACTCTAAACAAATAGGTTTTTAACCTTGATTTAAAGGATCTCAGGGTTTCAGCACTTTCACAGTCTTCTTAGATTTGATCCAGATAAGTGGAGCATAACAACTAAATGCTGCTTCTCATGAGAACGTAGTCTACTCAAAATGCACGTGAGGAAGTTGTTGTCTATATAAACTGTGTGGTGCATATTACAGAACTTCTCACACACTGCCCATTACAAAGGCAGAAACTCCAGATTCCCACTGTGGAGGCTGTAGTTTTTTCCCAGTGGGTGTCAGTGTTCTCGAGCCTTAACCCTTGACCCTCAGCTTTCCTTCCTGGGGCGCAGGAGCTAGGAGTCTTGTGTCCTTGGGCAAGACACTTCACCTGCTTTGCCTGCTGGTGGTGGTCAGAGGTTCCACTGGTGCCGATTGTCTGGCAGTTTCGCTTCTGGCAGTCTGCCTCAGGGCAACTGGGGCTACAGTGTAGCTTACCACCACCAGCGTGTGAAGGAATGGATGAATGACTGAATGTAGCGGAAACCGCTTTGGGGTCGTCGGACTTGATAAAGCGCTATATAAGTAGTGGCAATTTACCATTAATGTTGTTGGTAAAAAAAAAATGGCTCTGAGACCTCTTTCAGATGTCAGTTTGCAGTAAAAAAGGTGAGTTGAACTCTGAACTATGGTGGCACTGATCAAGTCCCCAATAATCTGTTACAAGTACTAAGGTTGGTGCCAGGGCAACAGATGATGGTGCACCATCTTTAGTGAGACCAGTCAGCTTCTCAAATGGTGGTTCAAATTTCTTCATAACCAGGACAATGTGATGAAACAGCTCTTCCTCTTTGGTTTTATAGTGCTAGTAAAGCCAGCATCTCCTCCTTTTTATCAAAATGTGCTATGAGCCCATGCACAAAAACAGCTTTCTGTGCAGTATTGGTGACATTTGTTGTCTCATCACATGCAAGAGAAAAATACTAAACATTTCTTGCAGTGTCATTCAGTAGCTATGTTTCCATCCAGTTGTCATGCAAATTTTGACAAAGCTTTTAAGATGTCTCCAAAAAGTAAAAAAATAAATTGTGAATTTAGCATGTTTCCATCCATTGGTTTAGAGCGAACCTAGTAGGCTACATAAAACATAATTTTGGCAGAAGTTGATGTTACGCATGGCTTTAATAAACAGGAAATGCATGTTTCAAAATAGCATAGACCACACAACTGAGAAAAATAGACAGAGGTATTCAGGAATGTGGTGCTATCGGGTAAGTTGTAATTGCTCCATCAAGTCAACTCGCAGTGGCGATCTTATATGCTGTCTGGAGCCATAAAGAAAGAAATGCAATTCTTTGTGCCTCATGCTACTTCAAGATCCGTGTAAAAAAACACTGATGGAAACATGGGTAATGTTTTTTGAATATCATTTGCCTTATCTGTGATTCTGTCTTCAAGTGTACTTCTGGACAAACTGATGTTTTCCTTTAATTTCACTTTGTCTCAAGCTCAGGTTCTGCAACACCAATGGTGTATTTGTTCTCAAATGTTCCCTGCATAGAAGATTCAGCTTCTTGGCTAGTGATTCACTAACCACAAAATTTGCTCTCATATTGCTGTCTCGGTCGTGCAGCACGGTAACATTTTTGGTCTGCAACTGTCCTTTGCGTTCCTCCATCTTATTTCTAGCTTTTTTTTTAGATATCTTTATTTGTCAATGCAATTGTACATTACAATGTAATTTGTCTTCTGTAGTTACACATCTCTTAGTGAGCAGCAGGCTGCTTTACAGCATCCATGGAGCAATCTGGAGCCCAGGGTTGAGCTCAATGGACCCATAGCGGCAGCCTGGTCTGCGGGGTTTGAACCAGGAACTTGCAGCCTTCTCAGAACGCAGCTCTAACCACTGTGCCACCACTCCTTATCAAGCTCATTCCTGTAATGCTGGTCCAAATTGGACTTTTCCATCACTGCCAGTGTGTCCCTAAAAACTAAACACACACGTTTGCTTTTCACTTCAACAAAAATGCAGCATTTGGGATTCACTTTTTTACGCAGTTGTCATGATCAATGTTTGTCAGTCTCATGTCACGTTGGTGCTTGACCACTTATGTTGTGACCCTGATACTTGCTCGAGTATATGAATTACTATTGCTTTTGTTGTAGGAATACCCTTTGTTGTTATTTGATTTCCACGAGTTTCAATCACTTTATTTACTTGAACTTGGGTGGCAGGCTGGACAAAAGGGTTCTGAAAGATTGTATACTGCCTGGAGGCCATAAATTCCTCACTAATGATCTAAACCCTTCCACTGTAGGTCTGGCTGCATGTTTAGGATCCTTGTTCTGCTAAAAAGTAAGCGTCCACATCAATATCAAGCCTTATGCTGCCAGTAATGGGGTTCCTCCCAGGATTTCCCAGTATTTAGCTCTATCTTTCTTCCCATCAACTCTACTAGCTTCTCTGTCCCCACTGGATACTACGCAAAGGTTCTGGACCCTTTCAAAAAGAGAGATTGAGGACTATGTCACCGAAAGTTGTCCATGTATGAAGCAGTAAAAGCCTGTCTGACACACTTGTGCATGCATGAGCAGCATAATGACCATCTCCCCCTTGGAACTTGTATGTATTGATTACCTTCACCTTGAAGCCAGCCAAGGAGACCATAAGGACATCCTTGTGCTAGTTGATCATTTCACGCGGTACACAGAGACATACACAACAAGGAACAAGTCTGGACAGACTGCAGCCAACAGCATATTTAATTACTTTGTCCAACGCTTTGGCTTCTTTCAAACTGCACCCAGGATCAGGTCGCAAGTTTGCGAGCACGTTTTTTTTGCACGTTCCAGCAGCTGTCAGATATTGGGCACTGCCTAACAGCATCACTAGGCACTCACAAGGCAACCGTGCTGAAGGGTTTAATCACACGTTCCTACAGATGGGAAGGACTCAGGCACAAAAGGAAAGGAGCATTGGAAGGACCATCTTCCCCAAATTGTACACGTGTATAGCTAGATGAGACATAAGTCCACTGGCTTCTCACCTTATTATTTCCTGTTTTGCCACCACTGCGCCTCCTATTTGATATTTTATTTGGGCTTATCAAAAAAAAAAAAAAACAGACCCAGTAACACCCAGGTGATATGCACAGAAAAGGGCAAAAATTGTGTCCGAGCTCTATCACATTGCACATAAGAACAAGAAGCAGTCAAGGGCCAGAGGGAAGTCCTGTTATGGTTCAAAGATGTAAGGTGCTGTACTCTAGCACGCATGGCAAAATGTGATAAAGTTCAAGAGGTAATGATAATACTGCAAGGCACTGTATTTGGATGCCATCTGTTTAAAACAGAGATTGCTTAGAAAAATATTTATAAACTGGAATTTTGAAAGTCCTGAATCTGATTAGGATTATAATTAAACTTACTTTATGTAACTGTATTTAAATTTGAATTGGATTTAACTGGGATGTGATTAAGATAGGCTGCACTGAAATTGATTACATTTTACTGAATATAATTCAAATTCTTAACCTTTTTAATTGTGCTCTTAGGTTACTTTTGTGATACAATGGTACTACATGATTTGAATTTAAATTTGTACCTTAAACAAGAAAAATGCATCCACAGAAAGTGCAATAGTGTTAGTCCAAACACAGAACCAGACAAAACTGCAAGTTCAATCCGCCTAATGTGGAAAACAAATATCATAATGCATCACAAGTAAAACTTCATAGAAATATGGTATTTTAGGCAATTTTCCTTTTTAGCTGTGATGAAGTGGTATCAAAGTTGAGTCTCATATTTTTGTTTTTGCTCATGAAAAACGTATCTTGTTCATATCTTAACAAATTTGAAGGCTTTTAGTTTGGCAGCATTTTACACTCTGGGAATGACAGTCGTTTGCTATAGAAGGAGTGCTAAGTTAGTTTGTATATTCATAAAATAAGTAAATGGACATTTTGCTCTCACAAATGTACATGTCACTATGTCTGAAGAAGTATTTTCTGAAAATATTTGTTGTGCCTACAGTATACTTTGTGAAAGTTGAAAGAAAAACAGATTTGCCTTCAAAGGACCAAATGCTTGAAGTCCTATATTGCCTAATTAGAGTCTGTATAATGGCATGGGGAGCCACATGTTGTCATAAGCTTTCAAATGTGCCTGCAATTTAAGATAAAACACAGCCAATGTAAGTCAGTGATCAAAGCAGGTTCTATTTAGATCACATTATATGTATGTTTGCATAAATAGCTAGTACAATATCATTATTTATTGTGCATATTTGTCTTATTGGAGTCTATCTATGCAGCTGTGGTTCCTAAAAGGTAAACTTTGATATTACTTTGGAGTCATTCAGAGAAGGAACTAATTGTAGTGGGGACATTTGTACATACAGTATATATCACCTCTAATGAACAAAAATATTGCTTACATTTCTCTGTCTGCTCAAGTAGAATGTTTTTCAGACAAATCGGTAGCTGTGCTGATTTTTCAGACCATCAACAATACACTGGAAGAATACCTAGAAATACTGAAGTGTCTTTGACCGCTTCATTTTGTGTGACACAGCTGTCCTCTGCTCCGCTGAACACCTTGTTATCTTGATTGCACGATCCTGCCCTTAACTGAAGTCAGGGAAAACAATAATTTTACAAAGTGGGAAGTCCATATTCCCCTCAGACCTTCTATGCACACCTTGTAATTATTTATACAGCTGTATGCAAGAAAACATCTCTGGAAGGACAATTCAGCGAGCACTTTTGACATTCTAAGATGCCAAACACAGTACCTAAAGGGAACTATAGAACAAAATGCTATTTGGTGCAAGCAAATGAGGAAGGAAAAACATTGTAGGGAATATAAAACACTGCAGTTGTTGACTTTGATCCATGCTAAGGTTCCTACCAGCTAGTCGTTAATGATCCTCACTGTCGCACAATATTGTGTTTATGCAGCTGAAGGATGTGTATTGTTTGCTATTTCACAAAACATCCAGTGTTAAAAATCTATCCGCAGCAAAAAGTCATTTTCTTTTTACGTCATATTCTCCACTCTATGACTCTCCTGTGCCTCATGTAATGAAGCTTAAGCACACTGAAAACCTGAAAACTAAAACGACAATTCCTAATTTACACTGAACATCTGAATTCAGAAAAAAATTCTCTGTGTTGATTAAATCGTGTACCTGAAAATCCTTATTCATTTTGAAGCTGTTCTCAGTTCTTAATATTGTGTAATTCCGACTGCAGTTACTACAGTGGCTTGCTTTGGGACTGCTGCTCTCATAAATCTCTCTTAATGTCCTTTGCAACAATAACATCGTGTTCAGTTTGTTTTGCTGAGATTCTCGTCTCCATGTCTTTATACTTCTGCAGCCCTCCAACTTATGTACCCCCCCACACACACACACACACACACACTCTTATCCTTGCAATAAAGCATTCCTCCTTGTAGCACAGGGTGGACAAAAGCCCATGATTTAGGAATAAATTCTTTTTAAGATTCAAAATATGTCTTTTTTTATCACTTTTTATTTATTTTCTTTTTAATGCAGAGCAAAGGTGGCGTCAAAGATTTATACAGTGGAATTTTCTGAGTTGACAACATCTACTGAACAAACTGCATAAGCTCCCTGAGTAAACGCCTATCTCACTTACGTATTCAAATTAGTACCACATATGGAAGTGGCCCAAATAAAAAACACTTTTTGGATGCAAAGATCAAAATTGAGCTGATCACACTGCCATGAAAAAGACTGATATGGGCAAAAAGATAGAATTTAGGTCGCATTTCCCTGCAGCGTGAACATAGCTTTAGTCTCTCTGAAGTTTGCACAATAAAGTTGGAAACTGGTCAGTGAGCTCCAACGTTCAATGTCTTTGTGGGTTTGATGTCCCTCAGCAGTGCAGACCCTGACTCAGCCGCTGTTTATTGGAAGCTACGTAGAGTAACTCAATTTAATTGATAATCTTCAGAATGACGGGACATGTCTTCATCTCTTCTGCTCTCAAGTAAGAATAGTGTCCCCTTTTTGGAAAGAATGTGTAACATTAGCAAAGCGAGATCAGAGACTTTCACATACTATATAAGATGGTGTAAGCATCATAGTCCAATGCTCCCTCTTCAATACCACTGAAATCGTCAGAGCAATGTATTCAGTCTTTTTCAAGATATCTGGAAGAACTTTAAATAATAAAGAAATAAGATATTTATGGTATTCTGGGATTCTTTCTGAATGTAAATAACCAAATACCCAGAGGCTTGAGGATTAATAAAACTAAATATTGGGCCAATAGAGTACAAAGGTTTCCTTCAAAAATGTGAACGGGTCCTAAACAAATGTTCTCTTGATTTAATACACCTCACCATTACAAAATCTAAATCAAAGATAGACAAATAAGAAGTAAAGAAATGTGAAGAACTGATGCAAAAGCTCAACAAAGAATGTTTTGTCTTTCACAAAAAAATATTTCTGAATCTTTGTCTTCTTTTCAAAGAGACATTCCACCCTATAAAATAAGAGGGTTACAAGAGACTGTCCAGAGTCTATGACTGGCAGGCAAAAATGAGGACCTATAATTAACATTTTACAGGCTCTTCCAAAGCTAAACATCAGGATAGACCTACCACAAGGGAGAGACAAATCTGAAGAGAGCAAATTGGAGGAGCTTCCACAATCATATTTGCATGTATAAGACAACCTTTAAGAACCATAAACAAGACGAGAAGACGTACAGGTGAACGGCGCAGATCCCATCATACCTCAAAAGAAATAGAGACTAATTAACGTTTGTCATTTAAACCTCTCAGAAGCTGAAGAGTCAGTACTTGTAAAGGGTTTACTTTTTCTCCAACAAACAAAATCAATGTATTTAAATTTAAAGTGGAAAATTTTAAATTCCTTAGACAACTTCTTTCCAAACGTTATTTTACAGATAACTCCTTATACTTTACCAGTTCATGTTACACACAGGTCATTTTTGTCTGTTTCGATCTAAATTCCACTATTTTAATAATAGACTTCTGGATATGGGGTTATCCGAGCTCTTTCAGAAGGCACATGATTTTAAAAGTAATTTAAATAAATGGGAGATTAAAGTTTTTGAAAATCTTGAACATAGACATAATATTGTTATTCCACCTGCTGAAAAGGGAGGTCCCATTTTAGTTATGAAACCTTAGAAATAGGGATTTAGCCACAAGATGTCAGTTGTCGGATGACAAATGATACAGAATCAAACCCTACTGATCTATTTTATACGGAGATCAAGGAATAAATCAATGCTGCTTTGAGGAAGGATTGGATTAAGAAGGAGAAAGACTTTTTATGGCTTACCTAAAATGCTAAAATGTTAAGAAGACCCTCCCCTTTTCTTTAGTGTGGCAAGTCTTGCCTATTTAACAGAGCTCTTGCCTCAGTTTGTTCATTTTTCTGTGAAAAATGTCTTTACCTTGCCCTCATTCTTTGGATACACTGGATATACATAACACCATTGGAAGGTTTAAGTACAAACAAAAAGATATTCCTATTACTTTTGATGTATAGAGCCTTTACGCATGTAAGATTTGGACTTTAACCCTTCCTGTGCTTGCCTATTGGTGGGTCCCTGGAAAGAAAAATAGTGTTTATATTTAATCCTCGACCTGATATATTTATTTTCTAAATAGTTTGTGGAAGGGATATATTGATGACAACCTGGTAATGTAGAGAGGTGTCTCAATTTCTCTGATATATAAATTACACAACCAACTATTTTTTCAGTTACAATGAAGCATAATAACGCCTCGGTCCATTTCCTTTACCTCCCACTTTACAAAGGCAGCAAAATTACTGCTGAAACTAACATATATTGCAAAGCTTTGAGCAGAAATACCCTATTAAGAGCTGAAAGTAACCATCCACTTGCACAGCTGGTAGCCAAGAAAAAAATACATAACTCTAAAACATTTGAAGATCCTTTGGAGGGACCCATCGTTGAATTTCATCAGCTCTGCCCACCCCCTCTGATTACATTTGAGCGTTCCCCTAACTTAAGAGACAGATTGGTTTGCTCAGTAACTAGAAACACCATGTAAAATTAAATGCTGGCTTTCAAATCAACCCACAGGATCTTTTCACTGTGGTCACTGTTCTCAGTACTCCAGTTCATCAGACACTAAGGTTTCCTCTCATCCACACCCAGGTAAAAATATTCAATCAAATCCTTAATATACTGCAGTAGCACAAATGTAGTGTATTTACTGAAATGTCCCTGTGGTTTATGTTTGTACTGGGCTCATATAGCAAAGCATAAGATTGCTATATGCACAGAAAAAAAGGATTATGTCATCTGGGTTCTGGGGAAAAGGGAACCCTCCACCCCCCCACCCTCACCTCCAGAGGAGATGATATGATTAACCTTTTACTTCACAGAGGCACACTGGATTTCTACTTTTAACAAGCTGGAACCCAAGAACTGAATCTGTCATGCTCCCTCCAATGTGTTGTTGCTGGATGTATTTCTGCTAATTTTCCTTGTATTGCTAAATGGTTGTGATGTAATGTCGAAGGTTTGTGATATGCTCTGCTCTTTTTCAACTGTGTAAAACAAAAGAAAAACAGAAACAAGACCCTGAGAGCACAGCAGAATTTACTTTGTCCTTACGAAGTAGTACACTGTAAATTCTTCAACCTTCGTCCTGATACAGAAGAAGGGACACGAGCGCATCACAAAGTACACACATACTTCATATATATTACAGGACTTGATGTTTCATAACATTTTTTGATACGTCACACACCTGGCAACATAAGAAACCTTTTAATACAGCCAAAACATCAGGGCTGACAAAAATTGTAATGGGGTTATTCTGTACCATCACCATCTGTGGTATAACTTTATTTGCTAACCTACAATGATTTTCAATTTTTTTTATTGTTTGCCCAAATTTATTTAGAGGGGACATACCATTCAAGATCCACTTTTTTAGTCCATAAATACATTTTGTTATGTACTTGCAGTCACTAGAAGTGCAAAAATTTGAATTTAGTCAGTCCAGGTGCTTTATATTCTGTTCGCATCATATTTTCAATCATTCAGTTTTCTCTATTTTCTATTACGTCTTTTGAACAATTGTGTTGCTGTATTTGCTACAGAGCTGCTAAACAAGGTCATGGACTTCCAGCTTACCGATTTTGCAAATCTGCTATTTCGTAGTCCAAGCTCAAGAACACCAAAGCTGCAAGTGGATAAGTCAAAATGTTTTGGTTGTTGGGTGTATTACCCACACAGTTCATTACACCGTGCCCGAGCATCAGAACCTCTAACCCCAATTTGGAAATAAAACGTTTCTGCGCCACTAGATAATCGTAACTCTGCTATCAAACTACAAAAATGGCTGAACGGGGTGGAGTGGAACAATGATGGGGAATTCAGACCAAAGATTTGCTGTTCAGCTCTATATAGACCACAACTAAATGATTTAAATGTGAAAAGGCAAGATTTAAAACGATTTGTCCACCTTAGGACCACACCTTGCAAGTTCTGATTTTGATAACCACGGTCAGCAGAAATCTTTTGTGGAGCTACCAAAAAAAAAACATTATCATATTTAAGAGCTTAGCATTTTTTTAAGTGAAATTTTGTTACATTGGTAAAAAATGTCCTTACCTGAGGTAGAAAGATTTTATGTCACTGTGAACTTGTTGAACAATAAACAAATCCCTGGATTGGTGGAAGCTATTTGGGCACAGCTGACTGCTTTAACTGACTTTAGCAATTAAAAGCAAATCAAAAAAAATATTCCCATCAGGGGGACATAACACTTTGTTAGCAATCATTAACTGTTCATAATTTCAAGAGACTGTTGTTGAGTTTGGTTGTGTTTTGTTCAGGTCAAAAAACACCCGTGTTCTTATCCAAACAACCAGCTGCGATTCATCAGTCCACTCTGGTTTTTCTAGGAATACTGTAAACTTCTGAATTAGCATCAGACTGTCTGTTGTGCAACAGTGTCAATGATTGCATGTTCCTGGTCTTTCCAGGTATCGCAGTTGTTTAAAAAGTATCGTGGTGACTTATTCACTAAATAACCTGATTAAGCGTACAAGTAATCCACTTTTTTGAATACAAGGCTTTACCTACTTTTCCGACAGCTGATGTGGGACCTTTCTACTACCTTTCTACATACCAACACTAATGTGTGGGCCCGTATTTGGGCAATCTTCTTCTAGTAGAAACAAAAGAACTATGATCAAGCCCCAATTTATTTACTTCACTTCCTTGTTTATATGTCTTTTTCCCATATCCCAAGATTCTTACGTAACTTTGAATTAAATCTGCGTTATAATCAAAAGCAAGGCTGGGCAAAACCATCAAAAGAAAATCCCAAACTGGAACTTGCCTTTTCAACATATTGCTTATGAAAACCGCAATGAATTTCCTTCAGAGACATAAGATTAGTCAGTCAGATATCCATGTTTACAAAAATCAGGAAAAATCTTAATAATCCTCACAGGGAGATGCTTTACATTAAAAGAGTTCCCAGCTAACGTAACAGTTTACATTTGAGATGCCACTACAAGATGATCTTCTTGTTTTACAGAGGGGATCTTAAACTTTTGGTTGAGGGAATATGCCGCTTGTTTGTCTTGGTGACATGAAGCAGCATTATAAATCCTGCAAACGGAATCTAAAGCTGAAAGTACACCACTTTTAGTACAAATTTAGCGATATTATCCACCACAGATGCCCCACAATACCAACATCAACACAATCCTTTATTGAGATTCTTTAAATATTTTAGTCATTATACGTTTACTTAGCAACAATGCATTGTCTTTTAAGATGTTTTCATTAAAGAAAAAGTACATTGTCTTACACAGAGAATTATTTTTTGTTTTTGTGACATGTTTGTTCCATTTTTGGGGGTTTTACATAATCTGTTATAATTCAGACTGTCTGATGTAGAAACAAATAGGAACCAGATGATATCGCTAAAAGAGATAAAACTGTTGCAAACGCTGTTTCCACCAAGTCCCTCAGCACCATGTTCTCCGTCTCATGTTTAGGAGCAGATCCAGGAGGACTTCAGGTGGCTTTACTATTGTAATCCTCATATTAGTGACACTTCATTTGAGCTCTTCTCAGTAATCTCAGGTAGCGGTTACACTTAATGATTCTCCGGTGCCCTCATTCTGCTTAAGTAAATGGGAAAGGGGGAATACGACAGACAAAGAGGCAGAGACGTGAAGAACAAAAAAAAAAATAGTAGAGAGAGAATGGGATAAGAGATGCGGTCCACTCGAGTCACTTAGCAGGGGAACAGTGCCATCTGTTGATGCAGCTGAGAGAGAGTGTGGTGCTGCAAAGTCGGCCAAAAAAGGGACAACATTTATCCATGCAGCTGAAACACGCTCATCAATTTTTCCAAAATCACACATGAAGCTCATTTATTCTCAGGCTTCCTTCCTGAAAAATAAATATGAGAGAAGTGCGTAGGAATCACATTCGTCAGCTATAATGAAGCAAAGAAAAAGAGCTGCACATGGCAGAATGAAAACGAGTCACCAGTGAATATTTTTTTAATTGATCAGTCTCTTAGCAAAGCAAAGGGAGAAGGAAAACAAACACTCCAGAAATGTTGATTTGGAACAGACACTTCAGAGAACAGATTAGACTATCTAATTATCATCTTTGCCTTCGGATGACGCCTTTGATGTGAATGTGACTGCAGAGTCTTTCCCTTCACTCTGTAAATAATGAGAATTCTAATTAAGGGATGGAATAATCGCAGGGCTCATGGCCTTGATTTGCTTGTTATTAGGGCCGCTTAAATCCTGGGGGATGGATTGTGGGCATGTAGAAGGGCAATGTGGAGGGATGTTTGTACTCTTTTTTTTTTCAAGGAATTAAGGGAGTTTGGTGATTTACTGGCATGATGGCTTTTATGTTGTCAGTAGCTATGGAAAGGGCTGTCAATCATCTTAGTTATTGAATAAAAAGGATGTTGCTGCAGCTTTTCAACAAAGAGATTATGTGTTTACGCTGTGACCTGGTTTTAAACTTGTGTGGGGGTGGGAACTTTGTTGCACAATTTAGTGCTCCTCCGAACCAAACTTGTAGTTTATAGCTCATGAATAAATGTTGGTACTGTGTACGATTACCAAGAAGGGGGAACATTTCAGGTATAATTGTGGATCAAAAGCAATTTGTTACATATATTAGGCAGGAAATTAGATTTTATTTAATCCAAAAAGAGCTTCTTCTGGATGAGCAGTTTTATTATGATGAATTGCAACACTGTCTAGCTGAAGATAAATTAAATTTACGTACAACACCCGAAAGATTTTTGTCAGGCAAGTTAAGAGTTGCAGTTTTGCTACGAGGGCATGCAATTGCTACTGTGATGACCACCATCATCGCCATCTAATTACTTTTACTGTTCTAAAGTTTAATCTTGGTAGATCCTAAGCAGTATTATATTAAAAAAGCTTTTCTCAGAAAGATTTAAGACATTCATTTTGTTCACTTTAGTGAAGGCTGTATTTTCAGACTAGTAGTGCTCAAACATCATTTTGTAGCTATAGTTCATTTTTTAGGTCATGTTTCAATATTAGAAGATTTGAACATTTCATGAAATATTTTGTAGATTTAACAAAAACACAAATTATTTACAGTTACTCTTTCACTGACTCTACAACCATTTTATTTAGCAATCCAGCAATATACCTTTTTAGCATTTATAGGTATTTAACTCATACATAATTCTCTTTGACTACAATAAGGAACAATAGGAGTGATAAATTACACAACCTATTACATTTTTATTTCATTTTTTTTTAAACAGTGGTCATTTACCAACTACAAATGTGAAAAGACTGAAATACATCAAAGAAAATATCAAGAAAACCCATTGCCTAGTTGCAAAACAGAACAAAAAGCTGAAATTAGGGGTTGAATTGTAGCAATGATGCTGCAGTAACTAAAATGCCATGTTATGGTTCAAATCAAGTCTGCAAATGTTCCAAATCACACCTTATTTTCTTCTTACACTGCTTCCAGAGGAGCCCTGCTTGTAAGCTTTTAAAGTGGTTTTGATCGATAGTTCTCCTGAAGGTCTTTCAAAGTTTGCATTTGAACTTTATCTGCTTCTTCACTCATTCTCAGCGTAGTCCTTCTACCTGACTATCCCACCATGAAGTGCAACGTGTCTATAAAAATTAGAAACCTGAACACCCAGAATGTAGAGCAGAATAAAAGCATTTAAACATCTTGTCTTGATGCAGAACCTGAAAGATGCATCAGTTGATCTTTTGAGGTATTCAAAGTTTTCAGCCCTTTGGGAATCCACCTGTCTGTGCTACAATAGCACTTTATGTTTAGTTCTCATGTCTAAGAACTTGATTGATATAATTTGCAGTATTTGTTAACTGATTCTCTTTTTTTGAGAGTATTGATGTTGAGCCGATGTTAATTCGTCTCAGTTCAGTTATAGGTCAGTTGCATTAGGTTCAAGTCAACAAAAGAAAAAGCAAATTATTGTCCTTAGAATAGGCAGCTAGTTACAAAATGCCTGAAAACTGGAGCTGGTCAGTTCCTAAATCACAAAGGATTAATAAAAATGTTGTACTGAAATGGAAATCATGAATCTGAGGTTCCACTAACTTAGATTATGTGAGTCTTAATACTGTTTTATACTAAGTTAACCTGGTAAATCAGCAGACAAACGGGAAAAACTGAGATTTTGCTGAGTTGCTTTGTTTGCTTAATTTACCCCAGTTAGGTGCTCACTGGAAAACTGCAGACGCCAACTCATTCATTCAGTTGAATCGTTTTACTTACTTGAGTTAAAAACTCACCAGCATGTCTTACTCTGATAATTCGGACGAATTCATCCCTCCAGTTAGTGGACTCTCTGTAAATTATGCACGCTTGGGTAATTTGGTTGGCTGACTTCCTCACACGGGCTATTTGCAGTTATTATATTTCCCATTGGTGCATTATTTGCACCAATGGGAACGACACAACAGGTGCCGACGACATGCACATATAACAGCAAAAAAAAACTGCGAGTCAGATCAGGAGCACAGGAAGAAAATAACAGTGACAGTTGTTGGTTATTATTTTTTTTGTATTTTTTTTTTGGTTTATTTCATTAGAAAGAAAGAAAGTGTGGGGAAATCTGCTATTTTCCCTTCTATACAACTATCTTTTAGGCACAACAAAAAGTCAAAACCTGCAATAATTTGCTTATAAGAAATCATTTTAGTATTTCTTAGTTTCTCATTTCATTCGTTGGCCTTTTGTCTGCACATTATGGAGTCTGCAGTTGTAGGGGTGGGTTTTTTAGGGGGTGGAGGGGGGGTGGTAATAATTTTAACACCAGTGACTCAGATTAACCCGAATGCAAAAAGAGAACTGAGGGAATATCCAATACTTAAAACCCACTTAGTGTTTTGTTAAAACACTCCTCTGAAAACAAACTAATGGGCGCTGACAATAACTCAAAAGGCAAGCAAGTTCCAAAAGAAAGAAAAAAAATGTAAAATACCTTTAAAGACCGGAGGAAATATTTCATATTTTATGCGTTAAAACTAAGGTTTGGGTCCTTTAAAGCAAAAAGAACAGAATTGATCATCCCCCGCAAAATAAGGGATTATTTCAGATTTATGCACAGTACTGTATATCATTAATTAAGTGTAGCTGAATTTGAATTATTAATGCGGAGAATTGACTGAGTATACGTCTTTGAGGGTTTTTAAAATTCACACATTGTGTATTTTCTACAGTTTTTATGTTTGTACTTTTAAATCTCTCAATGTGAACAATATTCTAACGTCTCTTCAGCTGAAATGATGGATCTAAAATCTTCCCCATCTAACACTTGGTGGTGGTGTCGATCGTGGTCAAGTTGGGGAGAGGCGTTAATGTCCCATGGCGCACAAGGGAGAGAAATGTGAGATACATTCATTAACTGAATGAACTTTTGACCCGAACTAAATTAATTAACCTATAACCAGCTCACCTTTTGACATCATCCTCCCTTCTTGCATTTCATGGCAGATGACATTCTGGAATTAAAGATAGCTGAAACTTGCTGGAGCCCACCAGCAATGAATCATTGTCAGTGCATGAGCAATAAGGGAAGGAAACAGCAAAGTAGATGGAATCATAATTGTGTATTATAATGACATTAATAGAAATGGACTGAAATGTTCACTGCAGCGTTGATCTGAAAAGTTAAATGAGATCAGTAAGGTAAATAACCAAATGTTTACTCTGAGAGAGCCAGCAGCAAAACGATTAGCTTTCATGTCTGTTATAGTCTGGGTAGACGAGAGGCAAAAACCTGCTAGGCCATCACCATCAAAAGCCCCAGAGCTTCTAATTTGCATCACTTTGCAAAGCAAAAACCAATAAATTTGCCTACACACAGAATTCTGGCCTTAAAAGTTAGCATTATTTTGTTGCAATTATATCGACGCATAAATCTGTGGTCAACCCATTTATGACAACCATATTCTTTCATCACGTTTAGCATGTTGACTGTACTAAAAGGTTTAGCTGTGTCCTTTATACTTCAATGCAATTGTCCCAGATTTTGATATGTATCATCACCAGAAATAAAAAGGCACAGGAGTTCACATGTATTGTTTTAATAGTTTATCTCATATTAGTTGTAGATCTCCAGAGCCTCTGTGCCATTCCCATGGACTTCCCCAGCCTCTCAGTTGATGCGGCCTGTTATGTCTTAGTAAGTTTGCATTTGTGCCATCTGTGAATGTTTTAGTCTTAAGAAATAGCTTAAACAGTGACCTCTGAGATGTGCAAAGCTTGGGATAAGGTTTGATAACTAAACCCTGTGTCTAAACTGAGATTCAATTACACAGCAGCGGAGGGTTTTTGCTCATTGGGTTACTTCCAAAGGCAGTTTCTTACATTGTATTTTATGTAGCAATATCAGTGTCATGTAAGCGTAATATATATGCACACCACACTTTTCAGATCTATAAGTAGAAAACAGTTTTAAAAAATATTGCATGTATGCATTTTTTTATATTGCATAATAATAGTAATCGACTTTACAGTTCTGAGCTACTTTGTGCCGGTGTATCCTCTAAAAGCATGTTAAAGTTTGTGATTGCAGGATAAAAAAAAATGTGAAAAAGTGCAAAGCGCTTTATTTACGTACAGCTTTCTTGTATAATTACACAATGTGAAGCTTCAGGGGGCCATTGTCCTCCCCAAGGACACTTTGACACATTGAGAGACTGGAGATCAAACCCCCGATCTCCTTGTTAGAAGACAACCCCTCTTCAACTGAGCCATTCTCCAAGAACAAGTAGGAAACTAATTATTATTTTAGTCGTAACAGCGTCGGATCATCATAACATTGCATTTAGATGCCGTGCTGTGTTTCTCTACGCTGTTAAGCACAACGCTAGATGAATAAGAATTCATTATGTAAATAACTCTCTTTTTTTTCCAAGCAATGCTGATGTTGCAGCTGAGCTACCATTTTGAAGCCTCTATGTAAAAGAAAGTTAATAATTAAAAACTCTTCAGCATCTTTAACAGGCCAACTAATATTCATGTCAGCTTTGAAAACTGGAAACATAATTTGTATGTATATTGCTCCATTCAGTTTGAAGTCTTTTGAGACTTTTTAGGACAGTATGATGTATGATAGCTAATTGTGTTGTTTTTTTTCCACACACACCATGAAGAACATGGGAAAAACAGATGACTCGTTTTAACATAATGTGAAAAGAAACTATTTGAACTACTTCATTGCAGTCTGCGCATGAAAGTTAATTTGTATTTTTTTCTGTGTTTAATTCAAATATGATGTCTTCTGTGTGAAACCTACATATACCATTGCCCTCTAAAAAGTGCTGTGCCCTTTATACAAAAATGACTTTTGGACATTTTGGTAGGTTTTCTGGCACCTTGTAGAGCCGATTTCTCATCTCTCATCTGTGTTTATTTACCTTAGTTTCAAGATGAGATGTACTGCTCAAAAGTGGAATCAAAATCTATGCTTCTACATGGAAACTCCAGAACATGATGAAACTTTCTTGTAGGATTTGGTATGGGGCTGGTGATGCAAAGCCTATTAAAGGCCCTAGGCATGCAACTTTTCAGGTGGATACCTCACCTTAAATCAATTTTTGATCTAATGCCAAATTTGTCCCTGAATCAATGACTGAAGTGGGGTGAACAAAGTGAAATCAGAGAATAATCAAGAATAATTCTCTTTGCTGTGGAAGTATTTATTTGAAATAATTATGTGGATCATACTGAAGTAGTGCATCGTGGTGCAGTTGGCAGCACTGTTGCATTGCAGTAAGAAGGTCCAAAGTTCAAATCTAGGCCTGGAGTCTTTATGCATTGAGTTTGCTTGTTCTCCCTGTGCATGTGTGGCTTTTCTCTGGATACTCCTCTATGAAGGGCAGTATGGGACATTATTCTAATTTGACCTCTCACACACACTACTGAAACACAACAAGCTCTCACACACAGAACTGAAAAGCTCTCATACACACCATTGAAATGCTGCAAGGTCTCACACACACTATTGAAACGCTCTCATACATACTACTAAAAAGCTTTCATACATACTAGTATGAGTGCGAGCATTTCACAAGTATGTATAAGAGCTTTTCAGTGATGTGTGTGAGAGCTTGTTGCGTTTCAGTAGTGTGTGTGAGAGGTCAAATTAGAATAATGTCCCATCCAGCCCTTCATAATAGAAAGTATTATTTTAGATGTAGTATTGACTTCTGATGTTAATCAGTGGGGTGTCTGTGACACTATCAGGTTCTCCAGGTTATCTTTGAGATACCAATGAGTTAAATGAAGAGATACTGCGCTTTGTATTCCATGAGATACGTCTGCACCAACCATGTGGTGGAGTGACGACCTGTCCAGGGTTTTTCACTGGAGATAGACAGTGCTCAGTAACCCTGGATGGATGGATGGATGGATGGATGGATGGATGCGGGTATAGAAGATGAATGGACAGATGGGAGGACAGGTGGAGTTTGAAATTAGATGCTCCTTCAACGTGAGACTGAAAGGCAAAGTATCCATACTTATACATTATCAATGCATGCATTACGACATGTTTTTTTAAGGTAGATAACATTGATCATTTCTATTAATAAATTAATAAAAAAGTCAACAAAGTTTGGAAAAGTAATTGTTAAAATACAACAATTTAGCACGATTAGTTGACAAAGTTCAAAGGGAGTTAATATGAGGACACAAGATTTCCTTTCTACTCCACGCAGGTGTAATGATATCATTTTTTCTGAAATACTTGTTTTGTTTAGCCAAAAGTCAACCCATGGTGGCTTGAAAATGTAGTTATGTATGAGCTATTTGCATTTAAACCAGGTTTATTGATATTTATGCAGTTTATAGTGTTATTATAAAATATATCTCTTCTTTTTAAACAACAGTTTCTAAATAATGTAGATGCTAGTCTGCATTTAAAGGGAGGGATAAGCTACCTTTGCTTTAAATTAGCAATTTATCAACAGAATGTTCCCCTAATATATATATCTGCATATGAAAAAGATCTTCATCAGGAATTCAAGTCACACCAACAACAGTCAGTTATGTTGTTTTCTTATGGACCTAGATCTTATTTTTGGAGCCGATGTTCCCACACGGTGAAGCGCAGAGAAAGAAATCCTTTGGGAAAGAATTTGAGTAAACCAAAATAAGCTATTGGGATCTTGTCGTGTTTATAGTCTTCATTACTTTTCTTTTATCATGTGTTAATGCACGCCTTTATATACTAATGGAAAATACAGCATTTAACAACTTAGCATTATGTGTTTTGTACGTTTTACAACAATAGAGACTATAGTATTTGGAGAACAAATTGCCAATTTACCCAGGCTTATCCACACCCGTTGAGCAAGTTTAATGCAGCCTATCTGAAATAAAAATAAAGCAACATAACTTTTCCACAAGCCATTGTTATATTTGGTGTTCCGTGGCCCGCAATGTAGAAATCCAGAGCCAGGTGTGTGCAGCGAGTGTTCATTTGGGCTGAGATGGCAGCTGAAACAGGCACCATATATAGACTGTCACTCCTATGTTCCTCAAACAATCAACTGACAACTCATTCTCTGGGGCTGTTGTCACCTTTGAAGTGGCCCCTCATCAGGAGTGCATGTGTCCTCACGGAATGAAGGCTGTCATTTACAATGGCTTTACTGCTTATTACTGCGCAGGAGTCAGTGACACCTGTCAGAAAACAGAGTGAGGAGGAGGACATGGTGCAATTCTACAAGTACCCGAGGGTGCATAACAACAACAAGCTGGACAGGACTAATAAAAAATTGTACAAGAGGTGGCAGGATATTGTTCTTCAAAACCCAATTCCACAGGCATACTGTTCTTTGCACGGTGAAGGAAGGATGGAGGCAGAGTTTTGGAGAAAAATACAACACTGGTAAATTCATTAAAAAAACAATTTCAGTCGCAAAATCTGGATAGTTTATTAAAAGAATAAGAGAAAGAAGCTTCATTAGGCTGTTGTTAAAACAAGCTTACTGAGAAGGATAGCTACTGTCAGAAAGAAAAGATCAGTAGTAAAACATATAACGCAGCACTGCCCAAACGCAGCTGAAGTTCATGTTGTACTGCAGAAAGGTTATATGAAACAGAATGTGGCTAGCTGATGCAAAATGGCACAAAGTTCAGCTGAAAATAAGCCGTCTTAGAGCCAATTCTCCTAAAAGAACCTCAATGATTTTGACAAAAGGCCAAACAGGCAAAAGATTTTAAAAAGGGAATTTTATTTAACAATCAGTGGCTTTGGGGGCTAAGTGCATTAAATCCAGCTTGTGAAAGCAAGCCTGTCACGTGTCTGTTCAGCCTACCAAAGAGAAACCAGGATAAAGAGAAAGCTTAACATTCAGCATTCATACTGTAAACATGCTAGATGACAAGTTAGTGTAAATGACTGAGGTTTTTTGCCACCAAGTTTCATACTTCAAAAGCAAACTGCAGATAATAGCAGCTGATCTTGATAAAGAACAGTAAACTCGTATCAAACGTCAATTTCTTTCATCTATAAAAGCAACAGTTATAAGACGCATCGACGGGCTGCAATAAACTGTGGTTGTCGTGTTTACTTATGCTGGGTTTAAACTGTCATATCACGGCAAAAACAATCAAACCTTTCTAGAGATACAGACAGTCTGGACTGAATCAAGGGCTTCAGGCAGAGCGTTTTGTCAGCATGAATCACATCATTGTTGACATCAGTCATCTTAACTGCCTCAGAAGTTTGCAGCAAAAAGAGCCGCCTGTTTGTTTGTTTTAACCTTTTCTCTCATTCTGTGAAAATTTGCATGCACAACATTTAAAAACAGGCTTGTATTAGGGGTGAAGAAAAAGTTTATTTATATTCTTTCAGCTCTTCCAAATGCAGTAAAATAATACCCACTGTTTCAACGTTTTGAAATGTTTTTAACCAGAGCCAAGTCTCCAGATGCAGGAAAAAACTGGGATAGATAACAAACTGAATTGCATTGTTAAAGGTTATTTTCCACCCCTCCACAGTGATACGCTGTGTTTACTTTAATACAAGATCTACCATCAAGGTCGTGAGGTGACCATTTTTTCCCCCACAATCAAACGTCTAGTAATTTTTAAATGTTTGTGAGCTGAAATGATCAAATATATTAGTCTAATCTGTAGCGAAACAATCTATTTTTACCTGTTTAAATCATTACAATCGTTTTTCTAAAGAATATTGCATCTTTGAAGGCTGCTTTTGCTTAATGTGATTGCTGGTAATTTCTAACATTATCCCAGCAGTCAAAACAAAAAAACAAGGCAGCACAATACACAAAGTATACAGTGTCTGGAAAAAAGTATGAACTTATATACAGTTTTTCAGGTTGCAGACACAAACTTCAATTTGCTCTGATGGGAATGTTTTATGACTGACCAATACGAGGTGGTACATAATTGAGAAGTGGGAGGAAAGGAAGGAAGCATAAGTTTGAACATATATCACAAATAAAAATCTGAAAGGATTCAACCATCTTGCAATGCAACTGCCTACTTTTAAATCACTGCTGCACCTCGCTGCACAACTGTCTACTGGTAAATCACTGATGCACCTTACTGCATATTTGTTTATATTTGTTTTACATTGGTTATATTTCAACTGCCTACTGTTCACTGCTGCACTTTATCCGGAAATCTATTGAAAACTTATCCTGTAAGTGACTGCGATTTATCACTGCACTTTTTATCCTGTACTGTAATTCACTGCAAGGTATCCTGTAGAGTTACTGCAATCTTTCTGAGCTGTGTGAAAACGAAATTTCGTTCTGTATGCACTCTGTGCATACAAAATGACAATAAAGAAAGTCTAAGTCTAAGTCTAAGTCTTTACTCTGAAACCCCAAAATAAAATCCATAAAATCTTAATGCTAAGACATGGGAGAGGCAAACTATGTGGTGGGGATGTTTTTCTTCAGCAGGGACAGAGAAGCAGGTCAAAGCTGATGAGAGGATGAATGTAGCGAAATACAGGGAGGTCATGCAAGAAAACCCATTAAACACCAAAAATGACTTGAGACTGGATCAGAGGTTCGTCTTCTAAGACATCAACCTTAAACATACAGTCAGTGCTACAGTGCCATGGTTCAGATCAATCCACATCCATGTTAAAAATGACCCAATCAACCTATAAACCTAGATCTGTTTGAGAATGCATGGCAATATGGAAACTGGTGCTTACTGGTGCTCCCTCTCCTAACTGCCTGAGTTTACAATGTTGAAATCAGTTAAATGTCAAATTTATCCACAAGCAATGTTTCACTAGACATTCATGGAAAAGAAAATGGTGAACCACCCTTGCTTCAAAGCATAATATGTAGCAGTTGCACAACAAATAATCCAGAATCCATCAATTGTTCTATTGTCTTTACCCACTTATCCATGCAGGAGCACTCGGGGGGGGGGGCTGTCATTTCCGGGAGGCAAGTTGCATCCTGGACAGGTCGCCAGTCCATCACACAGCAAGAATCCAAAAATGAAAAATCAGATTAAAATGTGAGAAGAACACTTATCTTAGAAATATCCCTCACTTTCAAGATAATACAATCTCAAACACTAGATTCAACAAGAAGATTAATGTTTGTGCCTATTTGGCAGCTTTGTATTTTAGCATGTTTAGATAATTTGGTTTTATTTTTAGACTTGAGTGCTCTTCCCAGCAGGATGCTCCCTGCATGAGATGCATTCAATGGGAATGGGAATATTCTGACTGTTACCTTGATGGACTGCAGATCAGAGGGGACACAGTGTGAAACGTTGACTATTGAAATCTTCAAATTGGTTTGCAAGTATTTTCTACTGAGCTTCTCAAGGGACCTCATTTTCAACCAGAGGCTATCTGTAATAATGTTTTTGTAATGGTCATGCATTTACCTAGATAGAATTGTACGGTAAGTCTATCAAACTGTGGAAACACAATAGAGTCCAACACAACAGACACTTGTGTAGCAATTAATTTCAATATGCATATCAGCATTTGTTCATCTAAATATTCTTGATGGTTGTCATATTGCAAATTATTTTTGCTCACATTTTGCAGACTTGTTCCAAAGAGCCCAAATCAACAGGAATGACATCTGCAATATCACAAATATCATTAAGAATTGTTTAGATTATACTTAATATAGGGTTTAGTTACCAAAAGCATTTTTACCGGTTTGCCAATTGGACTGAAAACATTAAACACATGTTTGATCATTTGTTGTTAACTAACAGTTTTACAGCCTTTACTGACAGCAGTAGCATTGCAAAGGTATAAAAGAATTTTTTAAATAAATTAACAGCAGTGGAGAGAAAAACTATTTGACTAGTTAAAAATCATAAATTCTTGTCTTTTTTATCAAACAGTGATGCTTTTTTTTTTACATTTCTTTTCATCTATGCCTCTATCCACTGTCTACCTGCTTATTCTTTGTCACTTGAAGGCATAAACCTGTCCATTTCTGTTACCCTTCAGTCAAGGAAAGCAAACAAAATGAATGCATTATTTTATGTTTACTCTGTTCAAAGCATAAATAAACAACGTTCTCTATGACAATAGCTTGATTTTATCAGCATGGTTTATCGACCTTTCAAAATTTTGCTAATATAGAGCTGATTGGTGATTTGGTCTGATTTTTGTTTTTATTAATACAATCATTATAAAAGAATAAAAAAAAACATATATTGACATCGTTTCAGGTGACTAATTAAGTTCAACGTGTAAAGACATGACACAAAGCTTTCATTTGATCCACCTTTCTTTCTCTGTCATCACATTAGCTGAATGAGAAGTCCTAATGTTCCCATATGGCAGAGTTCTTTGCAATTTTTGCTATACTTCACATTCCTAGCTGAACATTATTTTGTGTTTGCTTTCAAATCTTTGATGGATACTAATTCCTCAAGGGAGCTGTGAGGCAGCAGCGCTACCAGCACTCTCTGCCCCACAATTTAAAAATTTGAAAAAGTGTCATGCACAGTTTCCCCCAGCCTAAATGACCCCATGTTCTGCCAGGCATGTTGAACTAAATGTAGCTCCTAAAGGCAAAAATCTATTTTGTTTAGAACATAAAACTGGAAAATATACACACACACACACTAATACAAAAATGGTTTGAATAGAATATTTCTAAATGGGAAAGCCGGGGTGTAAATAGTTAAACAGGTGTGTCAGAAATAACTAAAATCTCGTAGCAGCATGAGCTCACTAATGGCCCAGAACATTTCTTTAAAGATACAGAGAGTAATTTTAGCTGAAATTTTTAATTACATTTTGAAGACGGTGACTACATCCTTGATAGGATTAGCCATCAAAGCTTGAAAAGATTCATCCATCTTTCTGTCAGCCATCCTCAAGGACATCAAGACTGTGATTGGATAAGGGAGGGGGGGGGGGGGAGAAACCCTTACCCGCCCTGTTGTCATTACCAATTCTACAGTGGCAGATCTATTTTTACTTCAAGTAAGGAGGAAGGAAGTAGTTTAATTCTGCCTTGATCCTTTTTTTAAAAAGCCTTATGGGGTTTCAGTCTGTTTAAAGAGCAAGAGGGATGTCTAATAGCTTCTTTAATGTAAAGTTGAAACATATCTACTTCAGTGAGACCTCTGAGGAAAAAAATGTACTGATGAACAAGTGTGAATATTTTTCTGTCATTCTTTTCAAAACTCCAATTTTTACAGGCTTTGAAACTTTTGCTATCGGGTCTCTTTTACTGCCTGGGGTGGAAAGGTTACTGTATTATGATAAAGAAATGTGTTGAAACTCATTACTTTTTATACAGTGGCTACATTATTATGAATTTAATCTTTTGAATAAATCTACACGTATGAATAATCACACAATGTACAGATGGTAGAACCTTATGGCTCAGAGCATTTTTTCTACTTAAGTACTCTGGGCGAAAATCCCGCTTCTGCATAAAAGGGCCAGAAATGCCCCAAAACATAAGGTACTTTTCTAATATCTGACAAAATGACCAGGTTTTAACTGTCTGATGGAAAAGGCAGCGTAAAAATCAATTATAGTTTATAAAATATTAAAATTTTTTCTTAGATTGGTGTTCATTAAGATGGTAGGTGTTGCTTTGAAACAGAATCAGTAGTTAGCCTCTTCCTCAGGGACTAACTAGTCTGTATTTATACTAAATGAAGACGCTATGAGAGGTTTCACTTCAAAAGTCATGAACCATCCTTTTAATCCCTTGCGAAGAGGGATTTATACCTAGAACCGCGGTGCTAATAGTGTGTATCTGCACTGGCACCTTTTGCTCACATTTAAATGAAGGCTTATGCATGAATGTATTAGAAAACTCTCCATCCTAATGTAAATTTATGTAATTTTGCTCAAAAAAGCTTCAGATTGCCTAAGATTAGTGCTGTTTGTGGCACACTGTCAACCTGTCTCACTGCTGCCCTCACAAAACGAAGGGTGGTATGTTACAACAGAGCTATTTGTCCTAGCAATGTGTACCTGGCACTGCTGAAAACAACCCTGCTGTCTATTTTAAAATGCCGAGCCTTATGATCACAGAACAGTCCTCTCCAAGTTACGGCGGCACGATATTAGCAACCTATTCAATGGCAGTAACACTAATGATAATACATCCAATCTTATGCTGTTCTATCTTTGTGGAGTTTGGCCATCGACTAGGATGAGACTCCATCCGGTGAGCTGAAAATATCACGCGCAAGCAAAGCATCAATTCCTGATACTTAAAATACAACAACCTACAAATATTGCCATATGTGTACAAGATTAATATGGTGTTTCACGATATTAATCTTTCACACACTGATATTGTGTTTTGAATATTTTTTGTCATAAATTGTGCACCTTGACTTTAAGATCAAACAGTACTCCAAAAGCAACTATGGAAGTAAAACAAAAAAAATTGAAGTAACAAAATAAAAATAAAATATGCATCTCCAAATAATGCAACACAGCCCTGGTATGTTGAGGATGTGATGTCATAACAAATGGAGACCGTTTGCAGCAAGCCTGATACGGTCCAGGATAGATAACAAGGAGCCTTTTTTTTCATTAATTTAGTCAAAATAACAATAAGTGTTGGAAGTTAAGAAACATAAATGCTATGCTTATTTGTCTTTTAAGTTTGTTTGTGTGTTAATGGGATGAATAATTCCCCTTTGTGCGAATATTCGAAGCCATTTATTCAAACAAGTAAATCACTTATTGATGTCAAAATGGCGTCCCACTGGGATACATTGGTCTTGCAGTTTTAAAGTTTTGTGTTTCATCCATAAAACACCTTGAGCTCTCTGTGAATACATATTTGTCTCTCTGTCACGTTCCCACATTCTGTGTTTTGGCAGAAAGTCAAAATTTGTAAATGAAGCATGAAAAACTGCAGGCTGACATAAAGAATGCAGAAAATTACATTTTCTGTGTTTGACGGGTATGTTTGCATCTTCTGTCCTCGGCTGCGTTTGCTTTGTGAATGAGATTCGAAGATTATGTCAGCTTTTATGCCCCAAAATTTGGGGCAAACAGCAGAGGCAGCACATTTTTAGTGAACAGGGCCATGAGTTTCAATCTTCACTCTAACGTGGCTTGGAGTTGAGAGGCTCCTTTCTAAATAATCTAAAGATCATCTTATCTTTCAGGAGTTATAGAAAGTTTAAGTGGTACAAATGTCGACCTTTATCATCTTTACTCCTTTGATTTTAGTATAGGAGCAAAAATAAAACTTTTAATGTGCAGTATGTTCGCCGTCTATTTTCTGTAGTCGTGCTTCAGTTGTACCACAAAGTAATCAGCTCTCCCCATGATAAACATTCTTGTTCTTTGTTGTGCAAACTTTACTGTACTGTACACATTTACATGACAGGAGCTTTAGTTCTTTAGTTCTAGTCTGTGCTTTGACTTTGAGCGTGCTGTAATGCATCCACTCATGCTGCTACTTAGCTCTGTGGAAAGTGGTTTACCACGGTCTGCTGCTGATCTTGAAATGACAGCCTACATTTAGCTAATTATCACAAAACATAAAGTACGGCGGTGTCTGATCGAGATGCCATTTTTGCCGGCACTCGGTCCCAGTGTTTGACATATTGATGTGCTGACCCGATGATGGATAGAAGAAAGGCGCAGTCATCACTGAATTATTAGGTTGGGAAAAATGAATCTCCTACTTTTGGAAGAAAATAGGTCAAGAAAGCCTTCAGAATTCACCTGCAATTTATCACAATGTGCTTTAAAAAAAAAAGTGAAATATGCTGTCTTTTTGGATTTCCACCAAAGTGGTCGATGAATGATTGATGTTACCTTCCCTACAGCTATGGTAAAACAGAAAAGTAAGCTTACCCATAGCTTTTCTAATTCTTTCCTTGCTTTTAATTATGTACTTCAGTTTATATGCATATATTTTTTATGCTGTGCGGGAAGAAAAAGCACCAGAGCGTGAGCAGCTCAGAGACAAACAGAATGAAACAAAGATTATGCATGGTGTCTCCACCCTGCAGGGTAGCAAAGCGTTTCAAAGGCTGGCTAGACTGCACTGGGCAGCTGCTGTGGTGTAAAGAGCCGCTACCCTGCCAGACACACAGATGTAGCGTAATGAGTCATTGTGTACTGGAATCTTGTCAAAAGGCTCCTTTTCTCTTCTGCTCTGTTGTTTCTGTCTTTGTGAATGTCTCTTTTGCTCCCTCCTCTTCATATTATGCCATCCTCTGTCTTAATAATTTGCTTGGGCTTAAATGCTGTTTCAACGGATTTCCGCGGCTTGCCTGCATCTGATGAAGAGCGCCGATCAAGTGTTTCAGCAACGACTTAGGTTTGACCACGTGGTGTAAAATAAAAATGAATAAGGTCACATTGCACAAAGCAGCAACAAAGGGCAAAATTTGTAAAGGTCACAGCAGGGATAGAGAGGTCTCAGCATGCAGCTGAGCTGGGGACAGGGAGGAATAATTTGACAGTGGATAAAAACAAAGGAAAACACTGTGTGAAAGTCTTGTTTTCGTCCTTTTAAATTCTGTTCTTCCTTCTGGCTTAAAATAGTTCAGAGAGCAACAAGCCAGTGCTTTAGAAAGGCAAAAACTGTTATTTTATTATAATAATTATTAGTATTGGAACAAACTGGATGAGGTTCAAGAAGGTAGCTGGTAAGTTTGGACCATTTAACATTTGCGTAACATACACGTAGAATGGTGTCCCTTTCTAGTATATAGATAGAACACAGGAAAGCGGCTAACGTTGCATCAGGAGTTAGGTTCTATTATTAATTCATTTCTTCGTTTTTTTTCCATCAGTCATTAGTTTGACTGCCTGCATCAACAAACACACATCAAAGACTGGACTGAAGAAAAGAGTGAATAAAAATGCATTGCACCAGTTGAGGCGTTCATTCGTGACTCAGAGAGAGGGCAACGACTTCATGAGACTGCCAATTAGCTTGTTCGAGATGCCTTTCCTGGAAACGGAGCTTAAAGCAGGTGGCCGCAGCGGGAGACAGCAACAAAAAGCTGCAGTTAAGGCGCTTTAGTTTGTTGTAGCCTTCAGTGTGCACAGAAAACTCACCAGAGCACTCAGGAACGCGCCGATAAGGCCCTGATCTAACAGGATATGAGATGAAGATTTCATTACGACAGCTGCTGGTGCTTGTAAGCAGCATCATTACTTCATCACCTTGTAACCTCTATATTACAGATGAGTGGGCTTTCAGGAGTTTGCTAAAATTACAGACGTTCAGAATATGAAACCTCTCATATACATTGTATTTTCATATCCTAAATATATTGCTTTTATTTAGACATTGGAATCTATTTAATCTGAGTGCAAAACAAACGTTTGTTTTTTTTGTTTCATACAGTAGAACCTCAGTGTCATACATCAATGTAAGCAACCAAACATAATCCAATAGAGCCCGTATGCTTTCAAAACAGAAGTCTTTGTTTGCACTCTTGATTTATGAAATATCAACTTAGGAACAAAATGTAGTGACTACCTTGAATAGTTGCTGCAAATCATCAGCTATTCGGTAGTTTGCAGACTTTTGAAAATCAGGAAAAAAACAAAATATTAGGCAAAAGTGTCAAATTTTCTTCTTTTTCTTTGCAAATATCAAGAGGGAATGTGAGCTTTTACAACCATTCAACCATTTTCTGGCAAACGTGATTATCTTTGTCGAACACAGTGTGGTTCGTATTCACCAACAGCGCAGCATCTCCTCCTCCTCTCTACACTGCAAGAAGGTTGATAAGAGAGATGGAGCCTGAAGGGAATAGGAGGAGGTCTGATAAGTACACCTTTTGTGCTTCTCTTTTTATTTATTTCTTCATTTAGAGAATTCTTAAACAGATCTAAACAAAGATAGCAAACGGTGTTTTCTTTTTTGCTTTTTTTTTTTTTTTTGCTGGTCTGCCAGCTAGTTTTAGCTAAACTTGTTTGTATATAGTTTGCTGAGATGTGAATGATGATGCATCTCACCCTTAAACATATATTTGATGTATGGATCACAAAAGTTAGCTGCAGCTCAAGAATTTGAAGTTGGCTACAGTTTCTGTGATGAAAGTCCACAGTGACTTGGCTTTGAAGCAGAAGCTGGTAGAGCTAATGAGCACAGTGTAAACAAGAATCATTAAAATAATGGAAAAAGGGTTACTGGCTTGGTAATCTTAACTGGTAAGTGAATTTTATAAAAGTATAGGTCGATAAAGAGGATTATAATTTTCCTAACACTATATTTCATAAAGCATTGAATAATACAACTTCTGTATGGTTTTTAAATGATGATATTATTTATTAACAGGGAAAAACCAAAAGCAACATGGAACCAACCTAATCTGGAAAAAGTAACTGACTCCTTGACCTGATAATTGGTTGTGCCACCCTTGGCAGCATCGACTGCTATCAGGCTTTTTAGAGACTGCCTATTTGTTTTTTACATTAATGTGGAGGAATTTTGGCCCGATCTTTTTTGTAACATTGTTTGAATTTAGTTTCACTGGAGATTCATGCAATATCAATCCATCCTTCAATTGTCTTCCGCTTATCTGAGATCAAGGCACTAGAGCAAAGGGTCCAGGAGAGAAACCTAGACATCCTCCAGCTCATTCTGGGACCCCAAGCCATTCCAGATGTGAGAAATAGTCCCTCCAGTGAGTTCTTTGTCTTCCCCAGGGTCTCCTCTCAGTTGGACATGTGTTAGCATCTCAAGTTAGGTTTGAATATTGAAAAGGCTTCTCCAATACCGGTGCCATTTTTTGAGTCTTTCCAAGATGGTCTTGCTGGTGTACTCAATCTCCTGCTGCATAACTTGAGTGGACTGGCGCTTATGGTCATGAACTGATGGCCAAACATTCTTGTTCAGGATTTCAAGATTCTTGGGAACAGCAAGATGGTTTTGGACAGATGTGAAATGAATCTCTGTGTTGTTATTTTTTTCCCTTATACTCATTATCTAGCCTTATTAGTTAGCATAGCTTTTTTTAAATCTGCATATTGTATTTACTCAGGTTTTCTTTGTCTGACGTTAGAATTAGTTTGATGATCTAAAACCTTGAACCTTGATTGAAACACGTGACAAAAAAGTAAGAACAGGGGAGATCTCCAAAGGATCCTATACTTTCTAACAGTGCTGTATATAATATAGTACATTGTGGGTCCGGTTTTCTTATTTGTAGCTGTACATAGAACATGGTAATCACATAATAGTTATTTATTTGGTCTGTATACATAAAAATGCATTAACAATATTGATTTAATTATGTCTTAAGAGTCAAGAATCTTTACTGTCATTATGTGCTACCGTAATCAAATTTTTGATGAGACCGGTTCAGGATGCACACAGATTACATATTACACGCAGACACAAGACATAATGTTTTCACCCCATTTTCCCCCCCCTTTGAAATCAGTTGATTGCACTGATCAACCACGCTTCCTGAAAACTGAGAGCATAAAAATAGTCTTTAGGATCTAATAAAACTTATATCGGAATCAAAAAGTCAGATAGCAGTCTTTTTATAAACAATGTAGTTTACTGTGCTGTTGCATGAATTAATTATCCGCACGCGCCACCACTGATGCACTCATGTCCACAGTAAATGCTGTGTAATAATTTTAAGTTATTGAACTGCACAATCTACATGGATGGATGTCCAACCAGATATTCCCTGAATGTGGAAATGAGCATTACCAGTAGTGTGTTTGTAACAGACCACAATGTGGGATGGTGGTTCATTGATTCTCAGCAGGAGGCGATAGCCCTCACAGCTTTTGGAAAGATGCTGTTTTTGAGTCTATTTGTTTTTGATTTAATGTTGCTGAAGCGTTTACATGATGGAAGTGGGTCAAACAGTGCTTTGCCTGGGTAGGTGGGCTCTGTGGCAATACGCCTGGCCCTTTTCTGGAATCGTGCAGCATAAACCGTGTCCAGATCTTGTAGACAACATCCCACAATCCCCTGTGCTGACCTCACCATCCATGCTAAGTCCTTTCTCTCCTGTGCCGTGCAGTTGCCATACCACACTGTCATGCTGAGAAACAAGATGGTTTCGATTTTAGCTCAATAACAGTTTAATTGAAAGTCCAGTCCGTTTCAGTTTCCTGAGGAAGAAGAGCTGTTGTTGGGTCTTCTTCGCCAGGTGGGATGTGTTCACAGTCCAGGAGACGTCAGGGGAGATGTTTATGCTTTATGCTGTCCAGATGCTCCACCACCGCCCTGTGTATGCAGAGAGCAGCGTGTTCAGTCTTCCTGGACCTCCTGTAGTCCACTATGCCCTCGTTGGTCTTGCCGGTGTTTAGGATCAGGTTGTTCGTGGAGCACCACTGTGTCACCCACTCTTCTCTGTAGTGGGCCTCAACATTTCTGGATATGAGTCTCATCACAGTCATGTCGTCCGCAAATTTCACTACCATGTTTGTGGGGTAAATTGCAGAACAGTCGAGGGTGAAGAGAGCAGGGCTGATGACACAACCTTGTGGCGTGCCAGTGTTGCGGATCAGTGGGGTGAATGTGCGTTTCTCTACCTCATCTCCTGGGGCCTGTTAGTGAGGAAGTCACTGATTCAGGAGCAGAGCAGTGGAGATAATCCCAGGTTGTTCAGGTTTAGGGCCAAGATGACTGGGAGCACAGTGTTGAAGGTTGAGCTGAAGTACTCGAAAATCAAACCATCCTAACATAGGTGTTTGGATGCTGCAGATGGGTCAGAGCCGTGAACAGTTTTCTAAATATGGTAGTAGCTACATACTGACGAGGGACATTTTGTGTGACAAAATAACAAGCTGACATTATTTTTTTTAATGAAATTTATTTGAGAATTTACGTATGCAGCAATATCAACTTATACAGTGATGCCATGGCACCACTAAAACACTTTCTAAATTATTTGGAAACATTTTGGAAAAGAGTGTTGTGTTATAACCACAGATGCTTTTTGTGTCATTAAGAACTTTACATTTAATTAAACTTGTTTAAAGTTTCACCAAAAAAACATAGAATGCATGGTAGAAAATGTTAATGCTCAAAAATTTGTGCTAGGAAAAAAACTAGTCATCCCCCTGGCAAATCAAGTTTTAAAACTTATTTTCATTTCGTCAAGAAATCAGTTTCTGAAATGAGACAATCATGTCTTAAAAGATAACTGTATAGTTGCTGTGCAGCTTTTTGCATGTTCCCTCTGGAGTTTTGACAACTTATCTTGAAGGTTGGACGGCCTCCTTGCCATCACCCTAATGTTTAACCCCCCTCAAAGATTTTCTATCCAGCTCAAGTCAGGACTTGGGCTGGACCAATATTATTTCCCGTCAAGAGAAACATGTTGGCAAAATTAAAACATTACTTTAAACCTAAATCTACCAGGATTAAGAATTATTTTGATCTTAATTGTATGTCACTCTAATGCTAGAAAAACCTTCATCAGCTGTCTTCAGGTGTTCCTGTTCATTTTCATTCCCTTCTTCTCCGTGTAACCCAACATTCTTCCATTCTTCCTCCTAAGACCTAAACATTTTTCATTCTGCCAGTGGAGCGTTGCACAGACATAATAATCTGATTGCTATATGTTTACAGTCCGAACACAGAAGTTATACAACACTGTATCGGGTGTGCTTTCAAACTGTTCAAACACAGAAGCCCAAAACTGACCGAAATCCATCAAATGGAAAAATAAAATACACACACAGTTGGGAATATGAGAACACAACACCTCTTCCTGTGGGTCACAAGAAAAGACTGAGACAAATGACTTTTGAGGGAGTCTGTTTCTACTATTGAGACATGCAACTTTCTCGGAGAAAGCCTTAGAGAAGTAGGAGTAGTATCCTTTATTTAACCAGGAAAAAAACTCATTGAGATTCAAACCTCTTCTCCAACTGTTATCTTGCCAAGATGGATGCGTAAAACATACAGTATAATATACAACAAGCCCAAATACACAGACACATAAACAGCAGTTTCACATTTCAAAAAAACAATACCCTGAGGTTATCGCATAACATTTGGGCAGGTACAAGAGCCAAGTGAGCTAATGTCTCTGTCCTTTAAAATACTGGTGTACATACGCATAAGGAACAAATGCCATGAGAGTTACACATAACACCTAATTCAGTCTAATTAGAAAAATTGCCAGTGTTTTTGCCCTTTGTTCCAGCACCCTCGCTGTTTTTAGGAATGCAATGTCTTTAACCAGCTGCACTGTCTTGCAAGCAGAAAATCACTTAATTTTCTGTGGTCACTGAGCTGCAACCAACGATCTCTGGAAGGCTTTCTGATGCTTCTTTTTTTTTCTTTCCCGCAACTGATTAACTTCAAAGTGACCACAAATGCAAGTCTCTGAAGAGAAAGCTTTTAAACTTACTTTAAAGGACGGACCCGGGGCACGGCTTCTAAGATGGCTTTGTAGGCAGCATCATTGCAGAAGGGTAAAAGGGGAAATGGAGGCAGACAAAGAAATGAATGCATTCTCTTACAGATGTTTGAGTTACCAGAAAGAAATGGTTTCACATCTTAAACACTTTGTCATTTATTTTAACAAACATTCCGTATTATTATTATTATTATTATTATTATTATGCAACAGACTGGCGACCTGTCCAGGGTGTACCCCGCCTCTCGCCCATTGACAGCTGGAGATAGGCACCAGCACCCCTCACGACCCCATGAGGGATAAGCGTGTAGGAAAATGGATGGATGGATTATTATTATTATTATTATTATTATTATTATTATTATTATTGTTGTTGTTGTTGTTGTTGTTGTTGTTGTTGTTGTTGTTGTTGTTGTTGTTATTATTATTATTAGTTTGGGGTGTAACTAAAAGCTGAATAAATGTAGAGATAAATACATCTAGGTCATACAGTAAGCAAAATATTAACTGTATCTGGTCTCATAAACTTTCAAAAATATATCATTACTCATCCTTGAATGTTTTGCTGTCTTCAGATTTTTTTGCAGACGTTTTGGAAGATAATTACTATCAGACATTTCAGTTTCTACTTACAGTGGCTTGCTAAAGTATTCATACCATTTGAACTTTTCCACATTTTTCCACATTGCAACCACAAACCTAAATATATTTTATTGGAATCTTGTGTAAAAGATAAACATAAAGTGGTATACAACTTTGAAGTTGAAAGAAAATTAAACAGGATTTAAAACAACAGCAAACAGGTTTAAATCGGAGGCAACCGGACTTTCGGTCAGTTCTTTCTGAAGATGTTTTGACACCTATCCAGGACTCTTTCTCAATTCTGGTGGCTCGCACTTGAGCAACCTGTAGTTGGTGCTACAGACTGGTTTGCAGTTTGCCAGCAAACCTGTGGAGGACGGGGCTTTGCTCAGACAAGACCAAAATTGAACCTTTTGGCCAAAATGCAAAACGCTATGTGTGGAGGAGAACTAACTTTGCACATCACTCTGAACGTACCATCCCCACTGTCAGATATGGTGGTGGCAGCATCATGATCTAGGGGTGCTTCTCTTCATAGGGACAGCGAATATGGTCAGAGTTGACTGAAAGATGGATAAAGCCAGATACAGGGTAATCTTGTTAGAAGACCTGTTGGAGTCTGCAAAAAACTTGAGACTGGGGCAGAGGTTCACCTTCCAGCAGGACAACAACCCTAAACATAAAGCCAGGGCTACAATGGAATTGGTTTAAAACAACATGTTCATGTGTTAGAATGGCCCAGTCAAAGTCCAGACCTAAACCCAATCGAGAATCTGTGGCAAGATCTTAAAACTTCTTTTCACAAACGCTCTCCATCTAATCTGACTGAGCTTGAGCTGTTTTGCAAAGAAGAAACTGCAAATAGTTCAGTCACTAGATGTGCAAAGCTGGTAGAGACATGCTCTAAAAGACTTGCAGCTGTAATTGCAGCAAAAGGTGGATCTACAAAGTATTGACTCAGGGAGGCTGAACACGTTTGCAAAATGTCCTTTTTTTAGTTTTTTATTTGTAAAAAAATAAATAAAAGAAATCATGTATAGTTTTCATTTTACTTCACAATTGCATACCACTTTGTGTTGGTCTTTCACATAAAACTCCAATGAAATGTATTTGTATTTGTGGTTGTAATGTGACAAAATGTGGAAAAGTTTAAGGGGTATGAATACTTTTTCAAGTCATTATAAAGGGTGAAAGCCCAATGACAGCAATACACTTCTTCGGCTTTTCAACTGATCAAATACGTGAATCAGTACCAATATTAGGTCAATACTAGTACACCAGTGTTGTCAGTGCGTCAATGTTGCACACTAAGCATACCCCTCTGTGTCAGAGGCACTTTAGATAGCAGCCGCTTTTCCCAACAGGATGATGTACCATGCCAGATTACAAAATGCCACAGTGGGAAATCTGGAAGAACCCAACAAACACCCTGAGGCATTGACTTGACCCCGAAATTCCCTGCATCCCTGTCCAATACATCCCAGCAGGAAACGCCAGAACAAGCTTGATAGTTAGGGATGCTGCTGTGAAACCCACAACACTCCTGGCATCTCGGTGCCTCACATCACTGGATACCCCCAGAGATCTTGTGTTCATGCACTGTTCTGTCAGGAGGGTGCAGTTAAATGCAATGCTCATGATTTTATTGCTTGTATACATCTCTTTAATTATGCAAAACTCAATCACCGCTTTAATGTTAAGCTCAGCTTCTGTCTCTCATGGTCCACACAACTGTCTCTGCCCGAAAAAACAACTTCAGTTGGAGTTAAAACGCGAGGCTGCAGCCAAACGTGTTAAACTCAGACAATGAGGTGTGTTATCACCAGCTACAGTGCCCTCCGCTGGCTGCCGGAGCCAACGTGCTGAACCAGCGTGGCTGGATGTGGAGCAGAGATAGGGCGCTTCGATAAAGCTGCAGGCATGAAAAAAGAGCATTTCATGGTGCTAAAACACAGACCAGCAATGGTGTCTTAGTTCTGCATCACCGGACTGGATGTGTCTTTGCAATTTCTGCTCCGCAAGTCTCTGCCGTCCTGCTAGTCCCCATATTCAGTCAAATGCGAGGCACTTGTGTGTGGGAAGCTGGTGCTTGCTGTCCTTCAACCTATTGACCGGTCATGCATCTCAGCTGTCCTTTTGTGAGGAAGAAGGCCTGGCAGCTGAAGGAATCCGGAAAGCGGTTGATTTCTGGTAAGGTCTGGAAGATAAAAGTTTAAACTGAGAGCCACAGTGAAGACTTTCAAGGGATTGCAATAAGTCAAGGATGAAATGGAAAAAAGATGGAAAGTGCATTGATTAGATCACTCAGCAAACCATAGAAAGAGACTCAGAGAGAGGAAATGGCTCAAAGATCCCGATTTAATAGTATTCTTTCAGACAGCCTAATCATCGGAGAGTGTGAATGACTTTGAGTTATCACCCCTTTTATTCTATCCGGATTGATCACATTATCTCCCATCCATCTCAGTATGTTCATCCCAGCTGAAAGTGGTTGTCCAAAGAACATAATGGAAAGATTAGAAGAAAACCTCTGTTCTGGCAACACTCAATATTTCCCCATTAGCGCGCTGGCCTCTGGGATTAGACCTTTGCCACACATTAAAGATGTCGATACAGCTAATATTGTTTTTGGAGGTCCTCCACCTTCTTAGAGCTACAGCTTGGGTAACCAGATCTATTTGATAAGATCTATCAAACTACTCTGAGACTGGCAGTTGGAGACCTCAAGGTCTCATCTCTTGGAGAATTGAGATCGCTGGCAAAAAGAAAAGTGTTTTTCTTTAAAGTGGATGCTCAAACCACTGGAGCGAACAAGCAAAGCAACATCTGAATCAAGAGAAAATAAATACATGAAAAACTAAGTTCGGCGTTTACTTTAATTATGATTTCTACAAAGTTGTTTTCCTGAATGCCTTTGGTAGAAGAAATTAAGGATTGAAGGTAAAACACACAAAAAAGGCTCAGAGGTAAAAAACCGCTGCAGCAGGTTGATTAGAAGTTGCCCTGCACCACGTTAACTCAAGTTGATAATGTAATTCATTGTAATTTCTCTTTTCATAAAAACAAGTTTATTGCATTTTCTGTAGATAACGCACATTTGTAAAGAATTGTAATAGAGCATTTTAACCACAAGAGGACGCCATTGAGCTTTCCCAGAACCACAAAGTGCCTGTTCAGCTAATTGTGAAGAGTAGAGCCTTTTCACAGTGAGAACATCAGAACATGAAGTAAATTTGATTGAAGTGTTATACGCTTTTGATGAATGAGGCGATTAGGACAGAAAAGCTAAAGACAGACTTTATAGTAGTAGTAGATCTCAACTCCGGTGTGAGCGCACACTGTCCAAGAAGAAAATGATTTCTTGTCATTCTAACAAGAATATATATATATATATATATATATATATATATATATACATATATATATATATATATATATAGAGAGAGAGAGAGAGAGAGAGAGAGAGAGAGAGAGAGAGAGATAGATATATAGATATAGATATAGATATATATAGATATATATATAGATATAGATATTTTTTCTTTTTTTTTTCTTTTTCATCACGCTTGTCCCTTGTGTGGTCGCGAGGGGTGCTGGTGCCTATCTCCAGCACTCAATGGGCGAGAGGCGGAGTACAGGCCGCCTGTCTGCTTTATATATATATATATATATATATATATAAAGCAGACTTATATATATATATATATATATATATATATATATATATATATATATATATATATATATATATATATACTGAAAAGAAGTCCTCAGCCCTGCGCTGTGTATAATTGCAGCGGTTAATGAAAACATATACTCCTGTGCGTGTGAAAGCGTTCACTCTGTGCCGCAATGCTGAGCTCATATCCACTGGGATGGCTAGGCCATGCGCGGACAGGATGAGGAATAGAGCTCTACTTTCTGAGTTAGATAAATACCTCCATCCGCTTCACCGGGGCATTCATCAGGGACAACACAAAGACCAAAATCAGCAATACATAAGCATCAATAATTAAGCAGCCCCACACAATGTAAGAGGGTGAAGAGAGGGTGGGGTCCACAGTGGTCCATAGGGTTGGCTCTGGAGTGGTCCTAAATGCTGCTAATGTCTCTGAAGCTTGTCACAGAGGATAAAATGGAGCAGGATGCATCTTTTTTTTAATGCCATAATGCATTGTTCAGTGTGTGTTCCTTCGTCTTAATATTTACAGCAAATCAATCACTGCTCCCCTCCGTCTTACTTCCATTTACAGCTTCTTTAACTTTTATAGATTTAAGTCAGACAACATGACGCAAAAACAGAAAGCTTCCCTATGAAGATGTACACGAACCTGAGCCAGCCTGGAGAAGACGGAGCTTTATTATTTATTTATGAGGGCCACTACCAGAGCAACACTGAGCAAAACAACACTGATGTCATAGCTTTTTATTTCATTCAATTTGTCTAAAGACTGATACACTTCTGTTCACATCTTTCAGACATGACTCAAAAGATCAAACAAAAATCTACTAAGCATATCTTTGTGTGGTCTCTCACACTTCACACAATAAAATGGCAAAATAAATACTAGAAATGTTTGGGGGTTTTTTGTTTATTTTTTGTTTTATTTTGTTGATTTTTCTTTTTCCAGTTTTGTGTGCAGATGTTTTGGAAAGTCCTTTAAGAATATCTAGTCTGCTGAAGGCAGTTTTATTTTGGATGGAAAAGGGGCTTTGGTGTCGAGTTTCTGCAAGGGCTCTGGGACAAGGAGAGGTCTAGGATTTCTTCCCGTGTCACTCTGTCCTTGCAAAGTAACTAACTCCAGCTATTTTTTTCTCCTATCCTTGTACATCTGTATCACACTCCAGCGGTAATGGCATTTAGCTCTGGGATAACATGGGAAAATTAGCTTGGGCTATCTTGGGGAAGTTATTGTGTACTTTTTAAACTTGCCACTAGGGGGAGAGGCAGAGCTGACATGGGACAAAAGAAACAGAGGAGGAGTGGGCTGTGGGGGGACAGAAGGGAAATAAGAGGATCTTAAAGAGGAAAAAAGTCAGTGATAATGAAGACCAAGAACATGTCTGAGATGAAGACAGAGAGAACAGGCAGAAACAATGCATGAGGTGGGAATAAAGGGAATTATGTGTAAATTAAGAGAGAAGCAACAAGAGGCAGAAGAAATGTTGGTCATTTGGTTGTTTGTTTGTTTGTTTGTTTGTTTGCATGCAGGTGAGGGCGAATAACCTGTATCCCTCCCCACCCATTGCCGGCATTTCGCTCAGCGGTGTATTTCCATTCGTGGGGCACGGTGGGAGCAGTGACCTCAGGGAGACCCTGTAATTATCCTGTGTGTCTGCGACAGGCCCAGATAATCAGTCTCACTGGGAATACTGGCGGAGATCTGTGGATGAGTGATTCTAAAGGACCTAATCCTCAATGAAGCGCCCTCTTAGCTCTCGCACTGATGGCTGGAGTGCTCTCACAAGATGCCTGTTTTGATGAACTCTCAGGTCACAATCTGCGTAATCTGTCTTTTATACTTCATTGTCTTGCGGTTTACATTTTACCACTCGGACTTGCTTGCATTTGATCCTGTTCCCTTAACACGAGTTAGTTTGTCAGAACTGGTTTTGAAATTTTCGTTTAAGTCAGATTTCTGCTTAATGTGTGAAACTTTTGTTTGATGCCATCTGACCATGAAGAGACCTAAAGCAAAGTGTCCTGCTAAGCAAACTTAAAATGTTAGTTTCTGCTGAAAATTATTATTTTATATCACAATTTCCTCTCTCATCGCCACATTAACTCAATTTGATTGTGCTTATTTATGTTGCACCAATTCAAATCAAATGTCTTCAACAAGACAAAAAGTCAATGTATAATATACGATCAGTTATATTATGCAATAGTTCAAATTTAGTTTATAATCTTAAATTTTTTTTTTAAGTTGTTGATTTAAGGAGATCCAACCGACTGTGTTGAGTCATTTCTCCACCTGAGCAAGCATGTAGGGATAGACAGCTAACTGCATCGAGTTGTTACATTAACACATTAACATCTTGCATCTTCTCCTTTAAGACGCCCTATTTTATTGTCCAGCTCTGCATGAAGAGCATTTGATATTAGGATGAGCAGCACTGGCACCTCAGATAGTAAACAAAGACAAAACTAAAGGTTAACATGCACCGTTAGCCTTTGAAGTCAGGATATGTGTAAACAAACACAATGCTTCACCATCTCATACATTTGCTTTTTGAAGAGGCTTCAGAAAATGTCAGAGATTTGGCACCAGCTACAACTACACACAAATGAACTGTCGCATAGACACCTAAGCCACATATAACAGTTTTTATATCAAGCCATTTGCCAATTAACACAAATGCATGCATTTATGTTATTCATTCCTTCTGTATTACATTATTTTCCTGGTCCCCACCCTCACTCTGCGACAACAACAACTTTCAACCTTTTCTTTTACCCAAAACTTTTCTACTTGAAAATTCTGTCGAGAAATTTCCAATATGGATTTGCGTACTCGTTTAAATTACCAGCACCAGAGACACTTGTGCATCTCCACCTTGTGAGACGGGCAGAGCAGCATTCCCACAGGGGGGGCCTGGGAATCAATTACCATTCTCCTGAGGCAGGGGATTGGCTACCAGAGGCCCACAACATGCCAGACAGCCACTCGGTCAGGCTTTCATCGTTTGATTTGCACATTATCAGGTCCTAATTGTATCACATCGGTCTGCAGGTACATCTAATTTAGGACTGAACGTGAATTCACAAGGGTTTTGGCAGGCAGCGCTATTGTGCCTGGTGTCTGGTAATGAAGGAGAGGCAGGCGCTTTAATGTTGTTGGCCCCTGGTAGCCCTGCACTGCAAACGGCCCACGCTGGTGGAGGTTTGGGAGCCAGACTTTTGTGCTTTTCCAGTTTGATCGACAGCTGACACGACTAGCTCTGGAGTTGCCAGTCAATGCACAGCTGAAAGTAGTCCCAGTGCGAGAGCCCTTCGCTCGAGAAATTCTTCAAAGGATTTCTTTTCTGTATTGTTGTCTTCTCTCAGACTGATGAAGTCCATGTTGCAGCAGCCTCCTCTGGACGATGAATACCTGAGCTGTTCCTGTGAAAGTTTACAAGAAGAAAAGTGGTGTTTCAGTTTGGGAAACTAAAATGTATAATCAAATTACGTGGCACTCAGAAAGCTCTTACCTTCAGTGGGATACAATAAATCATTTTAGCCTTGTGAGGTAATAGCTGGTATAATACAGCGTCTTTATTTAGCCTATTGTCTAAACTGTTCTGCATCCATGACATCAGAAGAAGACGGCAGACTCCCTTGAGCTCAGAATGCAGACAGATTGAAAATAAAATAATAACGACGGCTCAATTAATCTACTACATCATGACTCTTGATCAATATATATTTTGCTCCTGTTCAACAATAACCATTTATCAAGTGACTCTCAATCTCTAAAGGACAACCTTTTAAGACGTCAAGAGGGAGGAAGTGATTGTGTTTAACATGCAGATAAAGTGGAACAAAGAAAAGCAATTTTTTAATTCTTATTTTTGAAACACCATTTAAAAAAACAAAGATCCACAATTCCTTTTGTGGATGGAATTAAAGTAATTAAATCTAACGTATATTAATATTTAAATTTTCAGAGGCACTGAACTGTGTTTTGACAAACACTTTGGATCTTTGGCCCTAAAAGCACCTTAAATTATAGAAACCCGGTTGGAAATTGTGTTTCTTAAGTATTATATTCTCAAATGTAAGATTTTTTTTTAATATGCTCATTAAGGCTTTGGACCATGGAGCAGCTCTTAGCACAGATCCAGTACATCAAAAACATCTTGAACTTAAATCCCAGCTGGTGCCTTCCTGTTTGGAGGTAAGTTGTTCTCCCCTGGCACGCAAAGGTTTTTCTCTGGGCACTCAGACTTTCTCCAGCTGTCCAAAAACGCGTGTGATTGGGTATTACCAGTGATGCTTAATCAATACATAAACAGCTTTAGCAGTAAGAGAGACCCATGTCTCATTGTTATTGCCAAACCTAGACTATTTATTAACCCTGAAAAGAAAACAAAGAAATCATAAAACAAAAGAAATTGTATGCCTGCATTATAATAATGCAGTCATGTGAAACTCTTATTATATTTGGTTAATAAGTGAGCAGATGGAAAGAAAAATAGGTACAATTAATTTTCCTTTTTAATTTTAAATATTTCTTTGCCCAAAAGTTTGAACACTACTGGTCTAGACAGAGAATAGCCTCATTCAACTGCTGCTCTGTTTCAAGTTTCTGTGATCATTTTTTGTAATACATAAATCCGTGTCTCCTTCATTATTTTGGTGTTTTTAGTTTTATTTTACATGTGTAGAGTAAAGTAAAAAGTAAAAAGAAAAACATCCAAACGTGCATTCAAGCAGGTGGGTGTGTCCAAACCTTTGCCTGATGACACTTGGTTATTTATGTTTGAATAAAACACTGGGAAATTTAACTTTCACTACATTCACCTGAAACTTAAAAACTGATTGCAAAGACTAAATGAAAACTGGACTCATCTGTTGCGTGAGAACATTGTATCCATGTACTGTTAGTAAAACCCACAGGACAATGTCATCTTATTCAAATTGAATGACCCTTAGTGTAAAATTGGTTTAATTTCCATATAAATGTACTCCAGTGGGGCCCAATACAGGGCTGTTTCTAAGGAGAGTCAATTGCCATCTAACTCGGCTAATTTCAGCACCCATCACAAGCAAACCTTGATACAGATGCGCAAAAACCCTTAAAATAAGTACATTTTTGTTGCATTAGCCAGAGAAAGCAGAATTTGATATGGGACCCCACTTTTGCTTAACAATTACAGGACAAACTCCCTATCTCTCGCGACAGTGGCGCAGGAGTTAGGGAATTCATAATGCAATTGGCCGGTTGCCGGTTCGATTCCCTGCTCTGACTGTATCAGTCGTTGTGTCCTTGGACAAGAAACTTCCACCTCATTGCATGCTGGCGGTGGTCAGAGGGCCCGGTGGAGCTGATGTATAGCAGCCTCACCTCTGTAAGCCTGGCCCAGGGCAGTTGTGGCTACTAACATAGCTCACCACTGTCAGGGTGTGAATGACTGACTGGAGTGTGAAGTGTTTGGGGTTGTCCGGCGAGTTAAAGAGCTGTACAAGCCATTTATCATTTTTACCATGTAAATCCATCACCCACCAAGCACCACAGCAGCAATATCTGTTTTTAATCATCCAAACTTGACGCTCGAATGTTTGCATTATTCATCAAATTAATGGCAGTAAATAAAGTTTGCAAACAAGGTAAACGTTTTTTGGTCATTTTGTTTTCTTTTTCAGCCACAATTTGTTTATGCTGACAAGCACTCAAAAACAGCCTTTTATTTATTGATTAATTTACAGATTATGACTCCAACTCAGACTGAAGCAGCAGATATGTAGCAACATTAAATTGGGAAAGTGGGCATATTAACATTTTCCTCTGCCTGAACTAGTATATTGGTTATTTCCATCCATCCATCCATCATCTTTACCCACTTATCCGTGCAGGGGCACGGGGGGCTGGTACCTAATGGTAATTTCTTTTTAGTCCTAATTAAATCTAAAGTTTAAATGTAAGACTTTCAATTTTTTCATTATGCCAACCACAAACCTTTGAAGTTCATCTGAGACACGGTCATATTTAATAACTTTGAATATTACTGACAAGTTCATTTATTTCTGCTACTCAATTAACTAGGAGAAGTATAGATTATAAATATATATATATATATATATCAAGTATAGATTAAGTACACACAGGCTGATGTTTTCAAGCTTTTATTCCTGTTAATTATGATGATTTTCTTCTTACAGATTATGAAAACACAAAATTTGGGATCAGAGTATTACGTCAGACCAGTAGAAAAGCATTTTAATACAGAAATTTGGGCTTAGTGAAAAGTATGTTTAATGGCAGGTTCTCTTGTCTTTCCCATTTTGAGCAAGAGAAAGGGGCCTTACTATCTTGTTAGATTTATGCTCCAACGGAACAGCAATACAGTAATACATGAAAAATTGGCTTTAGCCACAAAAGAATAAATGATAAAAATGCTGCAACTACATTTATTTTACAAGAATTATTTGGGACGTCACAAAGTTCCATGCCAGGGAGTTTGTAAAAATAAAAAAACATTAACATGTCGTTGTTTTTTCCCCAGTAAACAAATGTACTAAAATGGAGTGTTAGGTTTAAAAAACAGTTTATTTTCTAAATCTTTCAACAATTTGGTGTGACATCGAAATAAAGAATTCCTACACTGAATGGCAATTGGAATGAAAACCATTGCTCATCATTGTTTGTGTTTCTGCTGCTTTCTGCTTATGCAGTTCAGAACTTTTGAGATAAAAAGCTAAACTCCATCTCAGTTACTTACTGATCTGCAGTCAGCCCTGCCCTCGTCCACATATGTCTGAAGCAGAGCCCAGTTCGAGCAGCTTGTGTAGTTTACCGAGACTGAAATACTAAAATTACCGCTCGTTTCAGGAAAATGAAAACCATAGAGTCTCACAGTCAAACAGATTTTCTGCATTTAGGCTGCTGCCCACAGGACATAAATATAATACAGTTCTCAGGGCTTTACGACACCCAAAAGGAATATTCACAAATGTGGCGACACTTCACTTATCTGTTGGCCCAGCAGACTGGCAGAAATGCTCAAATAAGTAGTAAAACAATAGTTATAAAATTGGACTATATGAAATTCTCTGATTTGCTGTTTATGGTTTTCTTTTTAATAAAAAGCTGTTACCGACATGAAAGAAGTTCATAGTTCTTCTTGTTTAGCAGTACCCGCGTTGTAAAACTGCATCAATTTCTGTGGTCATTTTCACCTTTTTTCTAAGATGTGTGTTTTCTAAAAATATATATATATTTAGTTCAGTCTTCAGTATTAGTATTTTCACATCCACAGCCAAGGAAATTGTGTAGCTATTCAAAGATAATTGAATGCATTCTGTAAAAGGTTTCACCATCTTCTTGTGTAGCTCAAAGGCTTAAGCGTTTGCTTTATAACCCACAATGGAGCCACAGGTAAGAACAGGGAAAAGGTGTGATCGAATGGATTAATAATGCTGAATGTCGCAGTTACATATGATGGGGTCATCAGCATGGCTTTATACAGGTATAGCAGTGCTTTCTGCCTAAGTCTTACATACTTCAGAAGTAAACAAAAATTTTCTTTCTTAGTCATATAATTTGTGTGAATTTTTTATTGTTATTAAATTTGAACTTTTAGTAATTATTAAATTCCGGTGGTGAATGTACAGTATTTTAATGATAACCTCTTATTTCTATTGAAGCAAATGGTCAGTAGCACAAGGAAAGAAACCCAGAAAACCATGCCACCAAACAGGAAGTCCCAGCAGCCAATGGCATCTCTGAAGCCAAAGGCCATGGCAGCTACAGGTGCACCTCATTCTTTACTGCCTGACTGAGATGGATATCATCAATTTCTGTTGGTAGCGTTTGCACTAAGTTGTATCTAAATAATTCAAGAGCCGGAGCGACACTCAAATTGCTTTTATTCCGAACAGAATACAAAACAGACAATGAAAAAAAGCATGCGTTTCCTTTTTTTTTTTTTTCTGTGGATGCTGGAAGATTTTCTTGTCGGAAAAAAACGGACGGTAAAACATTGTGGGCTAAGTGATTCCATACATCTCCTTTGCTTTGTGTGGTGTGCTTCACACAACGGATTCAGACTTACGCAAAACGCAGTTCCATTTTTTTTCACATGTTCCTGTTATTGCAGCATTGTTTTTTTTCAACGGATAGAGCTACCGTTTCAACATTAGTCAGCATGTGTACAGTCCATAGCTGCAGTTTCTTTGGAAGAAATTTACAAAGCGAGACACATCGGGCGCATACACAGCTCCAGCACTTAACAACTCTTCCCCTCTGCCTTCCTTCTCCTGTGATTTTGCAAAGCAAACAAACATCATTTCGAGTGATTCTTCACAATCCAGCCCCTCTCTGCCTCTGTAGTCTGCTTGAACCCGACTTGCTTGCGCTTGTCAGAGGATCTGCTTTAATCGCTCGGCGCTACCATGTGATGTTCAAGGCCTGCTCCTCCTCCCAGCCATCTTGCCTCTTTATCTGTCAATCACAAGAGCTTGAAAAAAACATTAAGCCTTTATTTCAAGAGCTGCCTGATCAATATCATCAATTCATCCACCACCCCTTCTCATACCCCCCCCAACACACACGTGTTCTCTCTCGTCATCTCTCCCCATCATTCCCTTTCTTTTCTTCTCTCTCTCTCTCGTTTCTCCCCCTCTCCCTCTCCCTCGTTCACTCTCCCTCTTTCTCTCTCTCTCTCTCTCTCTCAGTTGCTGCAGCTGTATCCATTTCCTCCTGGCAAAAAGGGACTTTATGAATAAATGATACTGAATTGCTGAAGGTTCAGATACTAAATAATGAATTTCACCACCAAAAACACAACAACTTCTCCAATCATAAAATAGCTCTCCCCTTCCATATTGATTGTGCTTGTGCAACCAGATGCACAGAGAGCACAGTCTGCATCCGTGCAAGGTAGAGGACCATACGGGGGGAAAAGTGTGCAAAAATCACACGGATCTACATGCTTTCTTTTTTTTTTTTTGCTTTTTTAAACGGTAGATATCTGATAAGAGAGGCTAACAGATGGGTGCCGATGGCAGGCACACTTTCCCTGAGCTCCTATCTCATCTTCGTCGAAACAGTGGAGTTGGAGTGAGGGAGGTGGAGGGGAAAAAAAATCTGAAAACTTTTCTTCACGGGACATTTAAAGTAAGTGCGGCCATCTATTCCGTGCTACGGCTTGTAATGTGTTGCTCTGAACGTGTGTTTGTGTGTAGTAGTGTGTGCGTGTGTTTTGAAGGAGAAAGTGTATTGGCTGGTGAGGCCAGGATTTTTTTTTTTCTTCTTCTTCTTCTCCCCGGGTCATATTTGGTTGAGGTGCAGCTGTAATAGTCTGTTGTGCCTCAATGCTGAAATAATATTCTGATTAGTCATCTCATCCTTTCCCTACAATAATGATAATAACAATAGCAATATGACAACAAAAACAGCTTACAGGGCAATAGCTAGCAAACAGGAATGTGTCTCGGAGGGGACATGGGGGCTATGGGGTTATTGTTCGAGAGCTTTTCAAATATTGTGTCCTGTTCTCACGTAATATAAACATACATATATTACATGCTGTGGGAGAACGGCTCAGTTGTAAAGGGCTGAGGATGTGTGAGGATGTTGAGTGCAGGCACGGGAAGAGAAAACCTGAAAAGCAACGAGAAAACTAAATCTGTTAAACGGTGACTGCGCCATAAAAATGAACAGCTCAAGTGGTTGTTTTTTTTCAAAGATAAAAAGCAAAACAACGTATTCATCACTTACAAATTATTTACACTTAATTCATTTTATAATAAATCTGAATATCAAAGGTGTAACTTTAATGCACAATTATATGTACATTAAATATTCAACTTATCTTAATTTTACATAGTTTGTAATTTTCAAAAAACAAAAAAAACAGTTGTTTTTATGCAGATTGATTTTACTATTTCAAAGTATTATTCAGTCAAAGTCATTATTATGCTAGGTTGTTTTTTTTTCTTTCTTTTATGGAGGCACGTACAGTAACAGTGTAGGGAGTGATTGTGGCGAGGGATAAATAATTTATATCTCAATGAATATGCAAATGAAACACAGAGAAAAGGCGTGTTCCCGGTGCACAAAGCTGAACAAAAGGCCCGTGTGATTTCCATCATCCAATTAGGAAATATTCGAGCCTCCATGTTGGGACCGCAGCCCGTTTAGAGTTGTTCGGGGGTCCTGAACTCATGGAGCCTAATGCTGCTGCCTTGAGTAGGCCTTTGAAGTAATTAAGTTCAAAATTTCCCCTGGTGGTGATTTTAGTTTTGCGTGTACCGATGCAGTTTATTTCTCACGGATGATAATTCTGGGAAAAGACAGGGATTTATTTTAATGATGCCGCATCTGTTGGTGCGTAACAGATGGTAATCTCAAATGTGCAATTTATGGAAGCACCGTTTCTCATGATGATCAACATCACACAAGAAAAGGACGAAGATTATTTTTGATTTCCTCGGCTTGCGTCTCTGCGTTTTACGCGCGCTCTCATGTCCTGCCCTATCCTTTTCGTCGGCTTGCGTTAGCCTCACGACCAGCGAACTCAGGGAGACCGGAGCTGTGTGCAGCATGGGCAGAACAACCTTTCAGCCACGAGTCTGAAAACAAAATTAAAATTTGATGTCAGTCAAACTAGCTGAGAGCTGAAGATGACAGGGGCTTTCTACTCTACTTACCCCAGTCTCTTTCCATTTGGCATCGCCGCTGAGCTGCGACTCAGAATCGTCCATTTTTTTTAGGGCTCCATCAAATCAAACTTCCCAGTCAGACTTTTCACATCTTCACTGGGTTCTGTCCCATTAAATAAGTGAAATGATTTGAAATGATGAGATGTTTTCAAATTATCGAGTCGTTTAAAACTCAGCAAAAAGACACAAGTTTCCTGTTTATTAGGACTGTAAGGTTCCCAGCAAAAGACCGCAATTAAAGCATTTCCCTTCGACAGGCAAGACTTTAAATGATCTACCTCATCTTCAGGTTCAGGGGTCAGCCAACCACCCCCCCCCCTCCCCACATGTGTACACACACAAACATGCACACGTCCCAAGGGACCCAGCTCTCTGACAGGAGTCACAAGGTTGACTTGGTCATTATGGAAGTCCTTGACCAAAGCTCAACACAAACTTACAACCCTGAACATTGGTCTCCCTCAATCCCCAGTGAATGATAGCATGGAAACAAAACATGTGTGGCAAGGCCAACCACCTGTGCTGTCAAATCAAACAGGGCTGGCATGTTAGCCGTCTGCTGCTAACTAGTAAAATGATGGGCATTCTCCCACAAACTCTGCCATGCTGTCATTCATACAGTCTGGGCTTCTGTGTGCATTTGACCGTGCTTCCTAATGACTTGGTACCGCAGAGAGAAAAAGGAAAAAAAAAAAAAAAGCTTTAAAAGATTAATCCAAAAGTGGTTTTAGATCTTATTTCCTTGTTTCCGGAGCAAGATCTAAAAGGTGAGAGAAAAAATCCTTCCTCACTCTGTCGAGTCCCTGAATTATTAGAGGCATCAATATCTTTAGCATATTGCCAAAGGCTTCCAGACAGTATCTGCTTTCATTATTAGTGTCAGCTCAATTATAGCTCACACCCAACTGTTTCTCAACATCTAATAGCATCAATCGACAGGGATAGTTGACGAGCCAGCTCTCGAACACACACCCGCACACACTCACACACTCTGCCGACCTGCGTGCGTGAACATGAGTCCACACATCCCATGCGTCTGTGCTTTCTGTTGCGCTCTGTCATCCCTCTAATGCACGCGGCTGAAAGGAAGCACGGGACTCATAATGGAGGCCATGTTCTTAGTGGCGATGAGCAGCTGATGCAGCCTGGCCCATTTTCATCAAATATTAATGGCATGGAAAAATACACCCGGACTGAGGCCTCGTCCGCAGCCAAACCGAAGAGGCTGGGGGGGGGAAGAGCGATGGGGAGAAAGTGCACTGAGTGTGTTTAGAAGTAGCGTCTGATGGCCATAATTAGGGCCGGTGCAATTAAAAATTCAAAAGCCCCAGTTTATTTGAGCACATGAATCTTCTGCCCACTGCTGCATTTATTTCCCCTTTTACAAACAATTTTATTTTACAGCAGCGGTAGAACTGCATTGTTTCCTCTGCAGCCCTTCTTGTGCCTTTCTTTTCTCACACGCTGCTTTCCAACTGATACCTTTTGAAAAGAAAGAAGACAGTGCACAGAAGATGTTCTCATTAAGTTTGGCAAATGATTGGCAACCGTTAAGAGCAAAAGTGGGCAAATATATTCAGGCATCAGTGATTAATTAAAAGTCTTGGAAGTGGCCAACTTCTTCTTTTCTCCCTTGGAAAAGGGAGGCAATATTTTTCCAATATTTGAGTTTCAGTCCTGAAATTTCAGAATAAAAAGAGCAATTACAAAAAAATAATAATAAATTGAACTAAACATTTTATCCTAGTTTATTTCTGTTACACGTTCAAATCATGCACATAGCACATCCTTCTGCACGACAAAAGCCGCTAAAGCATGAGATACCTGGACATTTGTTAGTATGATTGTACTTTTTCGCTGAATTATAATATTGGAGACAGGATCATTTCTATGGTAACATTTGCTGTTGATTTTAATTGAGTTGAATTGAATTGAACCATAAAGACAGTAAAAATTGAGAATATAGCAAAGAAACATGTTGTTGAAAGCAGGAGAAAACTACAATTAATGTATTGGGGTGCTGTAGTTGCATCTTGACAACATAGTGCTAGATTTGTCGCTAATAAACAACTGAGGCATGAGATTTCTGGACCATTATGTCTACGATCATAAATACAGCCACTTAAACTTTTGCATTTCTTCAACAGGAGATGCACAATAATTTCCAGCTCTTTGGGACTGAATAAATCTGATCTGTACGGGTTGTAAACAGGACCGTAGCAGAGAGACATGCTGTCGAAATTCTCAGAAACTACCTTGAAGGAATTGGTGTGTTGTGTTTGTAGCCCGGCAACAAAAACAACAACAGAAGGATTTGGAATTTAATCGACCAATTCGTACTTTTCTGGGGTTTTTTTTCTTTTTTGACTCCCTCTGATCTTAACAAAGCTGCTAATGCATGGGATACACTGCAAAAAGTGAACTCAAAATAAGTAAAATTTTCTTGAAATTTTTGTATTTTTCCTTGATTTGAGCAGGTGAATACGACTATTTGCCAATGGAATAAGATTTGTGCACTTAAAATAAGAACAATTCATCTCCATCGTCTTATTTCAAGTGCAGAATATCTAATTATCTTATTTTAGGGATAAAAATACTCATTCCATTGGCAAATAGTGTTAGTCAGTTGTTCAAATCAAGGAAAATATACAAATTTCAAGAAAATTTTACTTACTTTTAGTTCTCTTTTTGCAGTGTAGCCGACATGAAATTTTCTTTCTATGGTAATGCAAACAGTTACTTCACCTATCACACTGCATTTTTTTATTATTTTTTAATTATTTTATTTTTAGATTATTTGGGTTCTTACTAACAACAAGGTGTAAACATTAAAATCAAAAGAGCTACTCTTCGGGTTTTCCCGCATCCACCCCCTCTTTGAATCGAGCTGTGTCAAACCAAATTCAATTGAAATGAACCGTAAGCGCAGGAAAAACTGAAAGTGCTGTGTTTACTGACCTGACAACAGCTGGAGAAATAACTGCACAGACACCGTATTCTTATTTTCTATTTTGTTTTCATGCCTTTGTGTGTCTCTCCACGCTTTCATTTGTCTTTCACTTGGCTGCTGGGACATGGGAATTTCCCGTCTGAGAGACAATGAAGGTTATTTCTATTCTATTCTATTCCGTTATTGTAAAGATTATCTTTCATTATTTCTTCCGGTTTCTTCGTTTTACTCCTTTTTTTCTTGCCCCTAGCACAACCTGTGGCACTGATAAATCCAACAGAGCCCGAGATATCCGGCCTTCTCTGTATGATTATACACACAGTCCCCTCATCTTTTGTGTAAGCATCACAAGGATAAAATGAACAATGGAAAGTCATGAGATAAATGTTAGGCTTTGGGGAAAACACTGTGCTCCTGTGCTCCTTTTTCCCCTCCTTTGTCACCTTTGCTCTTGCTATTATCTCTCTCTCTCTTTTTCTACTCCTTTTCTTCACTTTCTTCTTTATCTCTCTCCGTCTCTCTGACTTGTGCTCACACACCGACATGACAAATTCGAGCAGTCTATTCCTCTTTTGAATAACACCTCTTTTCTTAGTTTGGGTCCTTTTTCTCCTCCCTGCTTTAAACAGAGAGGGGAGATGGGATTCTAAAGAGCTGCCAGGGGCTCAGTTTGCACAGCGCTTTGATGTCATGGAGATGCTATGAGTGCAAACGCGTGCACACACAGACTACCACACTGACTAGACACCTCCACATTGCCAGACAGCATACCCCTCCATCAGATACACACACATACAAACATGCATACAGTAATTTTGTGCTTGCAGCTGCAAAACAACACTTGGATGTTCACACTTTTCTGCCTTTTTTTTCCTTCTTTCCTTCCCTGTTTTCTCTCACTGTCCCGTGGCAACATTTACTCGGTTTTATGATTTTTCATGAAGAAAGTACTGTATTTTATGTGGGATTTGCCTAAGTTAGCCCTCTAACCTCACACGCAGTTGATAATGTGGGGAATAATGATTAAATACTTTTGGATAACCTTCTGGGGAATGAATTGGCATTCACAAGCACGGGTTTCCATCTGTAATCCTGATGGGTTAAGGAGATTATATTTATCTTTTCAGTTGTGGGTCAAGAGCCATGGGAAATAGAGGGAATAATCAGAAGTAGGTGCATGTCTTCATTATGTCCAAATGAGGTTGGGATAAATTGGACAAATATGACACGTGCCCATTCAGCACTTCATATTCATGACCCTATTACAGTGGGCCAGAGTCATTTTCAGAGCAAATTTGATCAGATTTACCCACGGCACTGAAGCTGATAAGTGCTGTGTGAGCTACAGAAAAATGAAAGAGAATGCAAATGCTAAAGGGATGGGAATGTGTTTAAAAGTGACAGAAACGCCTTGATTTTGCTGCAAATTCAAGCCTGTGATTCTTTTGCTCAGTGTTATATAACTCTCTATTCCCACTCCATTCCTCTCTAGCAGACTCTCAGAGAGAGAGTGTGTGTGTGTGTGTGTGTGTGTGTGTGTGTGTGTGTGTGTGTGTGTGTGTGTGTGTGTGTGTGTGTGTGTGTGTGTGTGTGTGTGTGTGTGTGTGTGTGTGTGTGTGTGTGTGTCACAGAGCTTCCAACCAACCCTGACTAACAAGCATATGTTAATTATGAAGGAGATCACAGGCAGGTCATCCAGCACTCTGCCACTAAAAAAGGAGCAAGATGCATCACTGGAGGGCATATCCAGGGCTGGGGGTGGGTACCCCACCATCATGCTTCCACTTCCCTGTTACTCTCTCCCCAGTCTCCCTTTGTGTTTTGAATGTGTGTTATTTGTCTGTCCCTTTAAGACGTCCTTTAAAAGCATGAAAGTCGAACAGCTGGGTGCGCTCTTCAAACATCCCATCACACTAATACAGCTGGAAGATGACATGTTGTAAGTTAAAACCCAAACATAGATCGGCATGTTTAAAACATAAAAAACTACAACCAGTGTTTGTGTTACTGACAAGATGTGTAGGTGGAGTTTTTATTTTTGGTTCATTTTGAATTTGAAACATATCTGGAAAGACTTTTCTCTCAATTGCCCATCAGCAGATGACTTAAGGGGTGCTCAAAAACTGCTAACCATCATAATGGGTTCACATGTATTGTGGAGAAGTTGTGTGCTGTCCAAGGGGTGGGGGGAGAGACTGGTTCTCTTGAATCCATTGTGAAGTTTGTGCAGTTTGTGATCATACTTTTACCAATACGCACTCTCGTTGGGGTATTTTTGGTGAGCTAACGCACCAAAAATAGGTTTAAAGGTTTAACTTGTTTTTTTCTTACATGTGTTTATCTTTTGGATTGGATTGAAACAAAGTGAACTGAACTGAATTAATCCCAAACTGGTGACAGTTCTTAAAGAGGCATCCCTCTCCCCATTCATTTTGTTAATCCTCAAATAAAATTTATGATTGGGACGTTTAAATCACGGCATTTTAAAAGCGCAGAGTCTAGGAGAAAGACATGCAGTTGTATTACTCTGAAGCCGCCATGAATGCATTACTGCCCTGTATAGTCTGACAACAGCTGAATTAACGTCTCATGCAGCATTGCCCAAGTGCACTATGTCAGTAAATAATAAGGAGAACTACTCACTGCTAACGGATCAACAATAGCAAAGAGACTCCTCTTCAAAGTGACATTTCTGGGCTTTCACCATCTGTTGTTAACAAGCACTGTTGTCACTCCGACTTTTCTCTGGCAGCTCCTTCTGGAGTCCCTGTGCGCTCGTAAAAGCTGGTCACGACAAGCGCTGGAAACTGTTTCTTGGCTAAACACGAAGTCCTCAGTTTCGTTCCCTAAAATATGCCTTCACAAATTTCTGTTGAAAATGATCATTTTACACCAGATCTACGGCACACAAATCATCAGGCTTGTTTGAAACTTTCTCAAGTTGAAGTTGAGAAATGAATCACTCGAATGGAAAAGTCCACCATTGCTGGATGTTGGAACGAGGTTTGAGTTGGCATACAGATCAAACTTGCATGACCTTGCAAGCTCTTCATGCTGTACCTTTTTGCTGACAGTTTTCTGACACAGCAAAACCTCTTGGAGCTTATCTCCAGTCCGCTCCAGAATGGGAGAGTGAAATCGTTTAGCTCAAGGATATTAGAGTGCAACAATTGAAGAAAATAAGCAGGCAAAGTTGCTGACATGAGCTCTCTCGAAAGCTGTCCATCCTCTGTTTAGCAGGAAATTGCATCTGAATCAACTGTCAAAAGAAAGCAGATACCTCATTGGGAAAGTCTTTACTTACCGGCAAGTTTGACCTGAGGAAGAAAACAATAACAGTGGCAGGGAATTATTCTTACAACGCTGCCAAACCTCTGAACGCTGTGAGGGATCTCGTCTGCCAATCTATCAACAAGCAGTGATTTTTAGTCATGCCAAAGCTACAACAGTGCATCAACCCTCAGCCATTCTCTCTTCAGTCCCCTGTGGCTTCCTGACTACCCCCTCTAGTCTTTTTTTCTGTGTCTCTCAACCCCCCCCCCACACACACACACACACACACACACACACACACACACACACACACACACACACCCTCCACCCCTTGCTCTGCTCCTCCTGCCCCAGCCAGCCTCAGGTCTTGCCCCAGAGCACATTGATTTTGCTGTATACCTAATTACTGCTCGTAATCTATTCATTTCACCACTGCCAAAAAGGGCAGCAGCTGTCAAACTACACCACACCAGGAAGCTGGTGGAGATGGTTGGGGTTATCAGAGCTGGACTCTGATGCTGTTCAAGTTTTAAACTTGAGCGTTAAGACCAGAAGATCTATGTGGATTTTTTTTTATAGTAGGTGAGGGTAAACTGGGTTTATTTTGAGATTAAGGGAAATAAAAAAGGACAAACGCTCTCAAGTGATCGTTATTGCTATCGCAGGGAAGTGGTTTAGAATAACCTACATTATCATTGCTGAAAGAAATCCTCCAGTTGCTTTGACAGCTTGACAGCTCATCTCTGTGCATGTCCTTAAGTCTTTGCAAACATATTTAAACAAAAAAAAGTGCAGAAATTGTGGAGGCTAAAAAAATGTTGATGATCTGATCTGATTTGGAGATCAACCCCTTGGATGTCCAAGTGTTGACCCAAGTTTTTTAGATATTTGACTGGGGGTGTTTGAGAAAGTAAAAATTGTCCTATTTTGTTTTTCATAAGAAATTTCAACAATATATAACCAAGTCCCTTAAATAAAGACCATTAAGAATTGTTTATTCTTAATGGTTCTTAATGTTTATTTTATTTAAAAAAAAATACATTGTTGAAGTCTTTTGGGCGCAATTCATCTTGAACCACTTACGGTATTTCAAGATTTTTTTCGTGTTGTCACATTTCAGAGGTGATCATGTTCCAGATCATCAAGCAAATATTACAAATGTAACCTGACAGAAATAAAAAAAAGAGTTCAGCTCAAATCAAATGTTGACATATTTTAAACAAGAAAAAAAAATACAGTGTCTAATCTAAACTAAACTGACTGTTTTAAAAAGTAAACCTCATAACTGGCTTTGCCCCCCCACCACCACCCTTGGAGGCAGAGTTGAGTGGTACTGCAGTATGATGTGAAAGATGTGATATTTTTCTGAAATGCTGTTTTACATCAGATGTAACAGGAAGCATTCCTTCTGAATAGTTAAGCTTTTGTCTCATCACTCCACAGCTTATTTTCACAAACATCTTGAGGATCTTCAAGGCGCTGTTTGGCAAATGTGAGATGGGCTTTGTGTTCTTTTTTGTCATTTGTGGTTTTCATCTTGGGACTCTTTATATCTCAGGCTCTTTCTTATTGTTGACTCATGAACACTGACCTTAACGGAAAACGACTGGCCTGCAGAGCCTTAGATGTTCTTCTGAGTTTCTCTGTGACCTTGGGTGCCTCCAGAGAAGGTTCACCACTGTTTCATGTTTTCTCCATTTGTGTATAATGGCTCTCACTGTGGTTTGCTTGAATCCCAAAGCATCTGAAATGGCTTTGTAATACCCACTTTCCAGACTGCTAGATTTCAGGGACTTTGTTGCTCAGCTGTTCTTGAATTTCCTTAGATCAGAGCATGATGTGTTGGATTTAGAGATCATTTATCCTACTTCATGTCGTCAGACAGGTTCTATTTAATCAATACTTGCTTCAACAGGTGCCTAATAATCAAGCCTGGGTCTGACTAGTGATCTTGAAATAAGCTTCTAAAAATGTGGTTAATCAGTTATTTTGTTACGTACTCGAATCAAGCATCTTTATTGTCATTATGGAACAATAATACAATTTTGGTAAGACACCAGCTCAGAATTCAAACATAACACACAGACGCGGATCAAGACATAATATTTAAGTCTAAGGCACCGACAACGCCTCCTGAGAAGCTAAAAGCGTGCAAATTGTCCCTCGCATGTGATGAGATTTAAATGTTCAAGTCAGAAAGAGAGATAGGAGTCACTTCACAGAATAAGGTAAATTGCTGTCCAATTGCATGAATGTATCAGACAAACATTCCCGGAGAAGGTAAAAAGTGTGCAAATAGTCATTAACAAAAACGGAAATGTTTAAGTTAATTGATGCTGAAGTCAGAAATGACAGAACAGAAGAAGGGACAACTACTTTTTCTCAAAGGTTGTTTTGGATGGCGCTTTTTATTAGGAGAAGAAGAAATACTTTTTGTTGTCCCTCTGTGGAGAAATTCGGGTTTACCAGCAACAAAGTGAAATGCAAATGAAAGCATGCAGATGCATATTAAGGTGAGAACATTAAAACTACAAGAATAAGAGACTATGCAGTCCAGGAGAATTTACCACATAAGAAAAAAATACTGTTCAGTTAAAAAGTAGCATACTCAAATTAAAGAAATTTGCAACTCAGTTTTTTTTTTTTAATGTATAAATCATGATACTTGTGCATAAAAATACAACAGACTCTTTACAAGAATGCAAAAACAATAGGGATGCAAACACATATTGAGCTTGTTGGGAGCAGTGATAGCTATAAAGCTAACAGCTGCTAGGAGGAAGGATCTATCTGCTAGGAGGGGTCATCCCAGGACAGCTTTGTCCTGGGATGACCCCTCTAGGTGAGTTCTAGATGAGCTTGTCTGACCACTTGTAGATAAGCTGCAGCACCAACAAACCACATCAAAGGAGATGGCTGATGCCACCACAGAGTCAAAAAGGGTCCTCAGGAGCGCCCCGTTCTCTCCACAAGACCTCAGCCTCCTCAGCAGGTGGAGTCTGCTCTGACCCTCCCTGTAAAGAGCATGTGTTGTGACTCCAGTCCAGTTAATTGTTCAGGTGTACTCCAGGTACTTATAAGAGTCCACTATCTTAATGTTAGTTCCATAGGTGTTCACCGGTGTCAGTGGGGAGGGTCTGCACCTGTGGAATACCACCTGCTCCTTGGTTTTCCCCACGTTGATCAGGATATAGTTCTGCCGGCACCAGTCCCCATCCTTAATAAAGTAAATTATCTTTTTTTATTTATTGAGATTGCTTGTCTTTCTCTGATATTAAAATTAGTTTGCTAACCTTAAGCACTTAAGTGTGACAAAAAGCAAAAACAATAACACCCCGCTGTAAAAAACAACAGGGTTGCAGGTTTAAACTCATTCTTACAATATTTAGCTTGGTAATTGTTTGTTAGGCTAAAGAAAAACCAAAACATGAAAATGGCGCATGAATAATACAAGGAGTTTGGGGACAACTGTGGCTCAGTGGGTTGACCAGTTGTCTTGCAGTTGGAAGGTTATAGGTTCAATTCCATCTTACCCCTTTCACATGTTGATATGAACACATTAAGTTTAATGTGTTGCATATTCTGTGTGAATGTGTGTGCATTAGTGAGTGTGGTTATAGCATAAAGTGCTTTGAGTAGTCAGTATGACTACAAAAGCACTAGTCAGCCCATTTGTCTTATAGACAATATTACAATCCGCCTGCTTTAGTAAATTGTCGGCATGCACCTCAAGCTGTATGATGATGTTATTGCCCAAGACTACATTTAACTTGAGTTGTCTATGTTTGCAAGTTTATTTTGGTGTATTGGATGTATGAAAGGAGTGGCATGATCCCCTTTTCACATTAACAACTTATCATGTACTGCGGTAAATCACCTTTTGCCTAATAATTTTGTTCCTTTTGCTTTAAGACTCTTTTTACAGAAAATGCCACATAAATAATTGGGCCAAAAATGGCCCAATAGTTCATATAGTTGTGCTTAGTAAGAAAGTGTTATTAAATACCATATTTCAAAGTTAAAAATCACAAAGTGGTTCAGAAAGGTAAAATTAAAAGATTATTTAAAAGACCAAAAGCAAAATAAATGACAAAGAACTTGCTTTGGACAAAGGGATTTAGGTCTCCGCTATGTATTTATAGCAAAGTAACAACACGAACACATACGCAATAAGCAAACATAGTCATTACAACATACTAAATATTATGTAAACACTGAATATGTTGTGTTAACAATCTTCTGGTGCTCTGGTAAATTCTGAAGTAATTTAAATAAAAACTTTGATTAGACCAAAAACTTTTTAACTAATATTAAGTTTATTGACAAAATTAATTAAAACCAAACCAGTCAGAAAAATATTAACCAATGATATTTTAAGTGAATTACAGAAATAAACACATCAATCTATTAAGCAGATGATTTTCTGTTTTTTGTTTTAGTTAACTGACATGCAGTTGACTACACCAATTTCAAATGTTATCTTCCTTGCTGTCTTAATTCAAGCCCATTTCCCCTCACACTATTAATATTTATACATGAAGCAATGAAATTAACTTATTTATACCTCAGCTATCTCAAACGTTTTATTTATTATTGAAATAGTTTAGTTATATTAAAGGGCATAATCTTTCAGATAGATACCCAGCAGCTGACAGATACTGTTAGGTGTGGACCTGCGCATTATTCTCACATGGTGCCACACAGTGTACGATGTGTAGCATACAGAAATGACAACATGACAATCATACCCATAGAAATTCACCTCTCAGGCCGCCCAGGGGCAATAAGCATCTGTTTGTTTAATCTGCTTAATCTGCTGGTGAGTTCCACTGGGCGTGCCTAATTAGCAAAATTAATTTGTTAAGACATTATCGTCGTTAGAGATGGCCAAACGAAGCTGCACTGCTTTATGCAAACGAAGCTGTGGATTTGGCTGCCTGTGTTACCTCAATTAGACCCTTCCTTTGATATGTGCCTCTTTTTTTCCCCCTCATCCGTTGTCCCTTATCTTTCCTCCTCTTTCATCTTTCTTTTCTCCTCATTATCACTGTCAGGTTTCACAAATCATGAAATGCTGCTATTGTATGTCAGCAAAGCAGGAGCACGACGAGAAGGGGGAAGTAAGGCTCTGCGGCTGCTAATCGTAAGAAAACTGTGGTTCTCATTCCGGGCTTGCTGTTTGGAGCATCCCCCGTCAACACAGCCAGCAAATATGATGGGTGTTGTTTGGTTTATGTGTCAAATGGGGAGCAGTTCTCCCAGTGTGTTGGTGGAGTAATTAGTCTCTGGAACGCTGCACGCCTCATAAGTCTGTTTAAGGGTTAATGAGGCCCCAGCAGCGTCGCAGCATGGGTTGGTGGGGGTTATGTATGGGGGTCTGCATTGGTATAGGCCTAGCTTCAATAAGAAGCCACCCATAGGACTTTCCTTTGAAGTGTCAGAGGGTCCCCCCCTTTTTTCCGGGCGGCTCCTGTTTCATTTGTCTGAGTGGCAGCATAAAATATAGATGAGCTGCCAGACGACACAATCTAAGCACCCCTCCACCTAAATACCCCTCCTTTGCACATCTCCCCACCCTCACCCTCTAACATCATTCGCAGATTAACCAACCCCTCCCCAGCACAAAATAATGACCTCTCTTTTTCCTCCTAATCTGGCTTTTAGGAGTGACAGTAAAATTAGACACGGTAAGCTTTATTTGTGATATTCTTTTTGCCTAACAGTAACAATAAATGAACTTATTGCCACCAGAGGAGCACTTAAGGTTTGCTGCAATGTGGAATGTAGGCACAGGCAAAGTTGAAAATGTGTATTTGCAAGTTTTTGCCCTGAGGTCCTGTATTTGTAATGAGTGGTAATGCAATAGAAGCGCGACAGATAATGCTGCTTTGGGGATTTGTATTTGTGTACTCCGTCGTGGCGCGACTGCACTTCTTCTTCTCGGGCCCCAGTGGGACACCCAGCGGTCCATTTGAACGCCATCTCCTGTGGAAAGGAAGTGTCTGTCAGCTGCGTCCTCAGAAAATAAGGCTCATGATGCCAAGCGTTTAAACCTAAACAGCGGGTTTGGTTCTTTTTTTGTATATAGTATCACACACATGTACATTTCTCACAATTCTGTCACTAAAATAGAAACAGATTGGTTAATTTCCTCTTAATGTTAGATTTTCATCAAAAGTTCATGTTCCTTTTTAATGTGGGGGACGGCTAGTTGTTGCCTTGACTAATAATGTGCTTCCTGGTTTCAATATTGTGTAGCACATATACTGTGCATTCCAATAAAAAGTCCAATAACAGTATGTACAATTACCCTTTGAATATTTAATGTGTGAAGCTATCATCAAAAGCTTGCATCATTGCTTCTTCAAGCATTGGTTTAAAGAGGCTTTAAATAAATGCTGCATGTTTGTACAGTTTTAGGACACATTCTTTTTATTCTAATGTCTTTTTGTCAAGGGTTTACTTTCTACAGTAAAGGTCTATAGTTTCTCTTTTATTTAGTTTATCTTAGTTTTGTTGGTGTTTATTAGTTTTTGTTACTTCTTTTTTATATAATTTTTTTTTACATCTATTGTCTTTTTTCTTCTGTTAACGTTGCTTTCAGGTTTGCACCACAGATTGGTAAATGATCTGCTTCTCCTGCAGCACAGATGAGCTACATGAATATTGTGCAAAAACCAGAGCTTCTGCAAAATAGAGCGTTTGCTTTCATTCACATTTCTTTTGGTGAGAAAAGCTGAGATTGTTGCAAAAAAGTGAAAAACTTTTTAAAAATCATTTTGTGTTGTGAATTATTTCAAATTATGAATTACGCGCAGGTCTATTATTGGCTTCTCTGCTTTGTCCTGACTCCATTTCCAACTTCAAACATGATTGAATGACAAGAGAGGAAAACTTTAACAGTCAAAGAAAACACAAGCTGCAATCGTTTTTGGGGAGAATCTTTGCTCAGGTGCTGCTTTAGACATGATGAAATTCTTATTTATTTGGATCTTGATGATCTTTAAATTTTTTGCGTCCTACTGAAGTACCATAGAAAATTCTGTTTCTGAGAGGAATCCCAGAGCCATATATGGGGTTTACAGACTCATTCAATAATAACTATATTATTGAAAAGTTTTACTTCAGTAACTCGGTTCACTGATTGAAACACACTATTAAGATTAATTACACACAGACTGTTGTTTCAACTTTTTTTTCTGGGAATGATGATGATCATTCATTCCTACTTACAGTTGATTTAAACATAACATTTAGGATTAGAATACTACATCGGACCATTAAAAAACATTTTAATACAGAAATGTGGGCTTGATGATGTATGAGTATGTTAAGTATGTTTCTTTAAAGGTTACATTTTCAAAAGATACTTTTAATCTGACAAACGAGCCTCATCAGAATGCATATTCTAATGTATTGTTTATGACCGTAAGTATTCCAAGGTTTCCTTTTGTTCTAACCTTGATACTTGCCTTTGTTTTGTTTTTGCTCACTTTATTCCATCGCAGTTTCAGTTTTTCCAAGCTATTCACTATTTTGTTATGGATTTTTCTCTTCTGTTATTCAGTGTTTGGTAAAATTTAGAATTTTTCTTCACATATTTTGGATTTTGGTCAGATTTTGGCTCCTCATAGTGCTGGGACAAAACATTTGCTTGATTTTTTTGTTTTGTTTGCTTTGTTTTTATCTTTCAGTCATGTTTCAGAATTTCTGATTAAGAAACACATTTTAATATCAGACAAAGAAAGCACGAGTAAACACAAAGAGCTGTTTTCAAATACTGCTATCGTTTATTAAGATCAAAAAGCTACCCAAACAACTCTGGTCCTGTGTGGAAAATAGTAATCACCCATTAAACCTCACACCTGGCTGTGCCTCCCTTGGCAGCAACTACTTCCAAGTGTCTACAATAACTGGCAATAATTCCTCTGCATTGCTGTGGAGCAATTTTGTCCCACTCTTCTCTGCAGAATAATTTTGATTCAGCCACACTGGAGGCTTTTAGACAATGAACAGCATGTTTAAGGTCATTCTACAACATCTTCGTCAGATTTGAGTCTGAACTTTGACCAGGCCACCTCTCAGCCTTCACTTTAGCATTTAAATCTGAACTTGCTGGTTTGCTTTGGATCATTGTCCTTATTCAATGTCACCCAGGTTGCTTGAGTTTAAAGTCAAGTTATAAATTAATGGGATTCTCCTTCAGGATTTTCAGGTACTGAGCAGAATTCATGGATCAGGACGACTTCACGACAAGATGTCCTGGTCCCGTAAAGCAGCAAAGCAGCCCCAGATCACTATCCCTAAAGCAACTACGTCTGATTCTGCACAAATTTGAATCCTGAGTGAGGAGAACAGTTTAGTTTGAACTGTGAGTCTCCAACTGATTTTTTTCCCCCAATGAGAAACCCTCAACATACTCGAGACTAAACGCGCGCCACAAGCTCAGGTACAATCCTCCGGAGGAAACAAGGCTTCATTGAGGGACTTTTCTCAGTTTTCTTTGGCATAAATGGCCAAATGTCTAAATGTTAATGATATTTTCTTACGTGAATGGTCAACACTTCTATGCACGCCATGCTGTTCTGTTTACATACCTTGTCGTGCCCGGTGCTGGAGGAGCTGCTGCTTAGCAACGGCTCCGCCCCTCGCCCACCCTTGGCAGAGAAAAGTCATCATGGGTTGTCCCCGTTTCACTGCTTATTCCTACTTTTTCCTTTTTTTTAAAGTCTGGACTCGCTTGATTGTGCAACCAATTAGTCTTTTGTCAGCATCAAATTGCATCTTTTACTTATAATAAATTGCGTAAAAAGCATTTTTCTCAACCAGACAAAAATAAATTCAAGTATAGTACCTTTAACTGAGATAAGACAGGCACTCTTTAGATGTTGGTCTGGGTTTTTCTTTTATGTGTCCTCCTGGATGAGTCTTCGATGTGCTTTTGGAGTAACTTTTAAAGTCCTACCACATTTAAGATTTACCAATTGAAAACAGCTTTTGTGTTTTTACTCAGATTGCCTTTGCCTGATAGTAAAATTTGGTTGGTGATCTGAAACATAGAAGAGGGAATAAAAAAAGAGAAATCAAAAGAAAACTGCAAGGAGGCACATACTTTTTAGCAGCACTTGATTTTACACAAAACATTAAGAACTTAAGTTAATTTCTCTACTTAAGATTCTATTCTGGGATTTTAGGAGAGGGAAAAAAAGTCGGTCAGTAAAGCAGTGTATAACCTATATTTTAGATGTATTGAAGTTGCTCACAGATGATGGTTGTTGAACTTGTCTTTTCATCAATAAATGTTCAAAAGACATTAAATCTCATCACAAAGGTCAGTTCAGGCACAATGCTCAGAACTGTAAAATGTTTTTTGCATCAGCGCCGTATACTGGATTTAAGCGCAAAATAATAGTGTGATATTTTAACATCAGAAGGCCCAAATGGGATTGTTTTTTTTAAACTAAGGTTTACTACTTTACTACTTTTCTTTTATATTTTCATGTAAAAAGATAATTTATTCCACATTCACTGGATTCCTATAATGTGTTGCAGTATGCTCCTTGAATATCTCCCCAGACTCTGAAATGTAACATTTTAATATAGTTATAATGCAATGTAACATTATAATATACTTTCCATGTTTATGTCTTTCTAATCAAAAATGTAAACTCTACTAATGACAACATGATAAAAAGGGCGAACCGCTCGGTAATTATTTTAACACAAGGTCAACCGGCTGACCACGTTGCATTTAGAAATGAAATTTCATCTCGGCTGATCGTCACGTCTCATGAGAAAATCTCCAGTTCAGCCACAGATTTTTGTCGTTTCATTTTAGCTGCTCACGTCATCTTTCATCTCGTAAAATGTTGGTGTGGACTGTGTGGCATTTTCGACTCCTTTAAGTCAGTGTTAGAAACTAAAGCCTGCATCAGTCAAAGAGAACATAGAGAAGAGCATTAATATGTCCACATGATGACAAACTGCATTAGTTGGGAGGCGCCGTGTTTCATTACGGGCTACAGGGACCTCTAATTTCATTCCAGTCCACTTTGTGGAAATGACAAAATGTTATTATATTCAGCGGGCGCACCAAACATTACATAGCAACTATTTATTTTCACTTTATTTGCTTAAGTAACTCTGGGGTATCTGCACATAATTGTTTTTAGCCTGAGAGAGTCCCTGCTCATAATAAATCATCTTTTTCTCCTTTGATCTCCTGGGAAGCTTGACACCGACCAACTCTAAATGCTCTCTTAAGTTCACTTTTGTCTACTCACTGAAAAACTTCTTCATTCTTGTTGGGTTTTCTTTTTTGTTTTTTGGCAGGTGGATTCAGCAGCAGAGGTAGATTACCTTGAACTCTGCTTTACTGGCGTTCTCATAAGTTTACTTACAAAGCAGAAATACATTCTGCACTTGTAGTCAACACTCCGGCAAGGTATGTTATCACTGGGTTTGTTCTTCACTTGAAACAGGGAAATAACACCATACACAATAATAAAGTGTGTGCTTTTTTTCTTTGATTGTTGCATGCTTTTGAACATCATACGTTTAAATTAGGAGAAGTTAATCCTAAAAATGGCTTATATTTTTAATAAATGCTCCACCAGCATATATGTCACAAACAAGAAAACTTTTCGTCCGAGACTGAGCTAACAGGAGGGCTGAGGGCGAGGGTGATGATGAGGAGGAAGAAGAAGAAGGGAGGAGTCATTTTTAATCTTGAAATTATTATATCTGGACTACTGGTTCCTCAAGCTTTATCAGATTGCTTTTCCTAATCATTGCCCCGGCGTATGTTTGATCTCCATGATGAACAAATGATTAGTTTTTCATGAAACCGTTCAAGCAAAACACTCCAGCGCAAGCTGTGGCGAGACGCTGTTGATTTAGCCGTTTGAGCGGCAGCAGAGCCCTCCGTCTGCTGCACGCCAGCCTCGAGCCCGAGACCACATGGGAGCTGGAGCAGGTCACGCAGGGTCAAGTCTATGGGTAATGATATATCACCTGCCATATATTTAAGGTTTCGCTAACTCTCCTCTCAATTATGACCACTCCTCTCCCTGTGTTGTCCTCAGAAGCAATGAGGCGACACAATCAATTTCAGCAGGACTATGTGCTTTTTTGGCAGGGAAATGACACCATTCTGCTGCTGCAAATCACAGGCGGTCCAGCCCAGATGATCCCCCCTGTGTTTATGTGCATGCATGATTTCCTGGACCTCTATCAGAAAATGACAGGGGAGGGGGGATTTTTTTTTTTTTTTTAAAGGCACCAAAGTAACAAAAAAATTGCATGTTGAGTTTTAATATTTCTTTTAAAATGTCATTGCCACAGATACAGCAATTGTACATATTGGAGGAGACACTTTTATAAGTCAGGAATAGCTGTTGCTCTTTTCTATTGGTTGGTTGCTCAGAATAAGTTACATGAAAATATCAGAAAGGGCTGCACAATTTTTTTGGTTGGATCGCTTTTATGAGTTAATGCGTTATTTGACAGGTTGATGAAGACAAGAACAAAACAGTGGTATACGTATATAACGGCTGTGTTTTACAGAAATCCAAGTCATTTAGATTCAATTCATTCCAGCAATAGACAGTTAAGGCTTGCTTTGTTTTAACGTCTGCCGCGCAGATCCAGCATGACACAAAGCTCCAGAACCCTCGTCAGATGAGCTCCTGTTACATGTAAAGCAAAGCTGCACCGTAGGATGAAAAGAAGGTGAAATGCCTTATTTAACCAACAGAGAGCCGGGAACTGCGGGGGGGGATCAGTTCTCTAACAGTAACTTTGTTCTGCTTGGATAAAATAGGGAGGAGACAGGAAGTACTGCACACATCCCTGCACTCCGAACGGAGCAGTGTGGTACAGGGCACACAGCAGGGAGGCTGGAGATGAAGGCTGCACGTCCCCTGTAGCCTTCGCACTGATTAGATACAGAAATGCACTAAGTGCAGATGCAGCAGATCATCTGGCTGTGGACTAATTGCAGCTAACAGACATTTGACAGTGTTTTGTATGTGTTTTTTTTCTTTGTTTTGTTTTCACATATATCATGATGTTTCTGCCCAGCACACATATATCCTGTTGCTAAACATTTTTATCAAAATTCCTGTTTTTTTTTTTTTTACATAAACAGATAACAAAACAAGGTCTTTGCAAATACATTGGGGGCAACTGGGAAGTGGAAAGGGGAGAAAAATGCCTTCCAAAGTACAGCTACCCTTAACAGTCCAACCATACAGTCTTTTTTTCAGAGCTGCAAAGCAGACAGTGGCTTTTTGCTCCTAAGCGTTATCAAACTCATCCTGAAGGACTCGCTTCCAGCTCCTGATGCTCACACATCCTTATAGAGAATCTGTGGACAGAAAAAAAAATGAATTAGTTTAACTATTAACTCATATAGACACCCAATTTCCCTGAAAATACCATTGTTTGATTCTCCATCTCAAGATTAGTTCGCCTAACAAATAATTGAATACATCATTAAATAAAAGGACATTTTGTTTCTCTAAATGTTAGCCACAGCATCAAACCACTGTATAAAAACAAATGCATATGCTGTCAACATTTTTCATTTTGTTTTAATCACACCCATGATACTTGATGCTGAAACAGCAAGGTAAGATGTCCAGAGAATGAAGTGTTCATCATTGCTGTCATCATTTAAGTGATGTTCCCTTGGTTATGCTTTGTTATTTACCTACCTGAGACTCTTTCCATTTAAAGGACACCTTCCACTGGGTAATTGTTTTCATGTCAGGTAAAACTGGGTTGAAACGTGAAGCTAATGTTCACTCCATTCCTAAAATAGTGTCACTTGTGAAGATGCTGGCTTTTTTCTTTTTGTTGGGATGCAGAATTTGCTGGGGTGTTTTTTTGGTCTCCTGCTCGGTATGGGACTGTTGTGATTGTTTTTTGGCCTCACCGTGGCACAAACACAGAAACCAGCCTGTTATAGTTGCTGACCGAGGCTTCTGTGGTCAGTCAAACAACCTGGTCTTTGATGTTCACAACAAAAGCGTAGCTCTGATTGGCCTTGAACTGGTTTCAAGAAATGTTTTCCGAGGTGTGCTCACCAAAGAGTGGATTGTAACATTTTTTCTCTTTAAGTGGGTACCTGTGGAGTTGCGGTTGATTGCATCACTGCAAAAAACCCGACGAATATCCTCCTCTGACTATGCAAGTCTTGCCAACATTTGAAATGCATATGGGGAAGCACAGAACCAGATCTATTTTCACCACACTTTCAGCTGTCAGGGGTCTCTTTAAACAACCTCATCACCTGCAAGTTCAAGCAGCTTTATATCTTTACTCTGCTGCCACCTTCACTAGAAAGGTTACAGCGCTATTCATTTACACAGATGCACTGCGTTTCCCAGCATTGGAGACAAAGGCCGGTGGTTTTTAAAAGCCGTCACACGCTGACAGTAAACGTCTTTTGTTCCTTAACTACCTCTTCTCACTTGAGATAAAACTCTCTTTTGATTACATTCAGTAGCCATGTCTATTGTACAGTTTTGTACAATATTATCATATTGTACCATCATTCATTGACTGTAGAGGCTCTCCAGCTTGTTGTTTTCACAGCTACTCTATCGGGCCAAGGGAGGGAGAGAGAGAAAAAAAACAACTAACAAGCACTTGTCAGTTCTCAGCCATCACCCCTGACAAGCAACTCTTGTGGACTTCTCCTCTTATCTTCCCTCTCTCACACCTGGCAGTCATCTGAGAGAGCATATTTCATTGCATTTGTATGTGTTCATGTGTGGACGTCCACGTTTGTGTGCACCTGCGTGTGTACACATGCTTGCCTCCATGCGTGCGAACGTGTGTGTGTGTGTGTGTGTGTGTGTGTGTGTGTGTGTGTGTGTGTGTGTGTGTGTGTGTGTGTGTGTGTGTGTGTGTGTGTGTGTGTGTGTGTGTGTGTGTGTGTGTGTGAGCGTCTACATGTGTCAGAAACTTGACATGATCTTGTCTCTGGCGAAGGCCTTGGATCACCGGGCCCTGCACACTCCAGACCTGACAGTGCAGCTGAACTAATCAATATCTCACTGCAGTCAAAGGTGGGCTCTGCCATGAGGCCGCGGGGGTGCACTAATTGATGGAAACTCACCGCTGGCTAGCTCCATGCCCTGCGGCGCTGGAAGACGGCAAGCTTGGGCCTTCCACTGAAATGGATAGGGGAAATGGAGGACAGGAAGCCCGAGATCATAGCCGGGAAAGGGAGAGAGCTGTTTAGTTTTTTGTTATTTCGGTGTGCTTGTATGTTCAGCAAAGCAAAGGTTTGCATGCTGTTTGTGGGGGTAAAACTGTGACAGTTTTACTTGTTTGAATGGCAAAGATATTCAGCACCGCTATGGTTTACGTAAAACAGATGCTGAAGCTCTCACATAATCTCCTCTTGTGTTTGGCTTTTCATAGAAACATTTTGGAAACCTGCCTTGCTTAAAATAGGTGTAAACACACCCACAACTGAACAGTATTGCTGTTATAATGTATTAATTTAAAATACTCAATTAAATTAGTCTTTCTAAAATTTTTGATTTTAAACAAATTAATTATTGATTACTGATTACATTAGGTAAGAAACTCACGTTATTCATTACAAAGTGTTGGATAAACTTATTGCCAACCTAATTACCTTTAAATAATTATTTATTCATAACCACGTTTTACTTTTCTGTGAGCGTTTTTATCACGATTACCTTTAAAGTATGTAACAGATCCAGTGCCAGTCCTGTGTTCACATGCCATGAAAGCGCAACATTCTGCCAATTATTTAATCCAGAAGAATCATACTTAAAACGAAGAGAACACAGGAAGGATAACTTGAGAGAACGTGCAGTGACTTGTTTCTTGTTTAAAAATATATTGTTATGGTGCAGACTGAGCACGCTGGGATAATTACCATCAATAATTGAGTGAGGGGAAATGCTAGGCAGAGCTGCATTCATTGCTGGCTAAATGTGCCTGGGAGATGGTCCGATGGACTGTCTGGCTAGCTTGCTAATTTGGCTCCATTTTTTTATGTGGCACTGAAGATTATCTTTATGTTTCCACCTGCTTGGCTCTGGCTCCTTATGAAACCTGCAGCAAGAACAGACAGTGTTTCATGTTCGCACCATTTATTGATGGTTTGCCAGTGTATATTGATCTGTAAGAGCATCAAAGCAACAAAGTAAAGACCCCAGATGTATGCAGCAATGTGAAGGGCTCATTGCATTCCTTTATGAATGAGTTTGATTATATTAATATAAAATGCATTGCTTAAACCTTATTTATCCAGAGATGGGTAGAGTAGCCAAATATTGTAGTCAAGTAAGAATAGCACTATTTCAACATATATTTGTCAAGAAGTTACTCAAGTAAGAGTAAAACAGTATTCATCAAGAAGGCTGCCCAAGCACTAACTAATCATAATAACTGAGGATTAAATATTTAAAAATGATGTAATCGAAAAGACATAAATATAAGGTTGTGTGCAAATTCTGGTATTTTAAAGACAAAATATATACTAAAGACAAAATAAACACTTTTATACATCTTTTTTTTCAACATAAAACTTGAAAGCAATACTTAATGTGTATACAGTATGTTAGAACAGTGCAAAGTACTTCCAATGACGATATCCACAGTTTACTGAGTTCATTTGACCTCCAAGAGTAGCGATACTTGAGTAATAATATGACTCAAGTAAAAGTAAAAAGTACAGAGCAGTAAAACTACTCCTAAAAGTAAATTTTCCCCAAAAGTTACTCAAGTATGTAACTGAGTAAATGTAACTAGTTACTACCCACCCTTGTATTTATCTCAATATAAATGTGACTGGGGCATAAAGCAAATAAGCTTAGAACCTTTGTTTTATGTTTATGACTGAAGCTCCTTCACACATTCATGATAAACCTGACCTCTTCAAATGAACACAGCACCGCAAAAAGAGAACTAAAAGTAAAATCTTCTTGAAATGAGTGTGTTTGTCCTTGATTTGAGCAGGCAAGTTTAAATGATTGTTGCACTTTAAATAGAAACAACTCACCTCCATCATCTTATTTCCAGTGCAGTATGTTTAATTATCTTATTTTAGGGGTCATTTCATTGGCATATAATCTTATTTACCTGCTCAAATCAAGGACAAATACATTCATTCCAAGAAAATCTTACCTACTTTTAGTTCCCTTTTTGCAGTGCGCAAGATAAAACTTTTTAAAATATTTGAGTCTAAGCTGTGCTGCTTGTGTGGTACGCTGAGTATACACTGAGATAAACTTCATGTGTTGCTGGCCGGAGGGCAATTGTTGGCCAAGCGTTTGGTCCTTTCTTTGGAAAAAAGTTGCTTGCCTCTGAAATGCACCACACATCTGATGCAGTCCAATCATAATAACGAATAATATATTAAGGATAAAATGTTCTATTATTACACCGCAGGAAAATCCACCATAAACCCAGATTCTTGTTAAAATCTGAATATTGAATTCAATTATTTTGTGTCTGTAGTTGGAGTTTTATCAACTAAGGATTTGAACATTGGTTCTCAAAGGCACATATGCAGTACTAAAGAATTTTTAGGTCCTGTATTGCAGCCTGTGTGTAAAGGACCGATGAGTCTTCAAACAACAAAGAAAGTTCACTGTCAGTACTGACTGAAAACGACAGCCAAACCGCCTGAGAATCAGGTGCACTTTCCGAAATGTAAATCAGGCCTTCTCTGAGACGCACAGACTTCTCCATCCCCGGCTGCTCAGAAGGCTCTGCCATTCACCTTTAAACAGCAGAACAATAATCAATGGAGCATTATTAATGCTGAGATCATTCATCTGCTCTCCTGTGTTACCCTGCTGAGTGTAAAGCTGCTTAAGCCATGCAGCTCATACAGTGGACTGCTTCGCATCCACACGTTTAGATGAAATCTGTCACAGCTGCTCACGCTTACCTGTGATCAATGTTTGTTTGTTTGTTTTCAAAAGTGCCGTATTAATTTTAACTAAGTTTTATTGTTTTCCAAGTAATTGCAATGATAACAAGATTTTCCTGCGGATCATGAACAATAAATCCGATCAACCAAAGACTGTTGTTTCATCTTCTGACAGCACTGCTCTTAATCCCAGCGGTTCATAAGCAGTACCATGATGGACTCTTCAGTTTTCAGCCAGAACAGAATCATGCATGTATGCTTCAATCTTTAATAAGCCAAGTTTCCCAACACAAGCCCTTCCACAATCCCTCAAAGATGCTGCCGTGAATTTTTCATAAACCAAGTCTCTGTTTCTTGTTCATGAGCTGTCTCAATACACCAAAGCCTATTGCTTCCATGTCCAACCTGGCGAATTTATTGGATGTAACAGGGATTGCGAGCAGAGCAGCGGCACTTGGCGAGTGGAAGACGAGGGAGCCAGCTCGCTCCTTCATTACAGGAGGCAGATGTAAATCAAACTAATTATGAAGCCACTACGGTATCGAACCCATGGAGGGGAAATGAAATGATCAGAGGCAGGTCAGCGCTTAACAGAGAGTGAGAGAGAGAGTTAATGAAAATATTAATTACCTGGTGATATAGTGGGAACACCTCGCCCCGCTCGCAGTCCCTCTCTGTCTCCCTCAAAGCCCCTACCGCAGAGAGCGTTTGTTTTAATTGAGTAATAATAAGACTGCTACATTCGGCTGAGTCACTTGATTAGAGTCGGTAATTGACCAATAAAGGTGCATGATTGGCAATTATAAAATCCAATGTAGTGCTAATTACTTAGCAACTCTTAAATGTCCAACTAACAGGGAGAACATTGCCATTTTGAGCAGATGGTTATTTTAAAAGTCATAAAATCAGAGCATGGTGAGTTCAGAGTCGGTTACTCCTCGCAACACCTTCTAACATGTTCCATAAACTCTCACACATCCCAGCTAATATTGTGGTGGAATTGGCTATTAATATCAGATTTGGTTACATGATCGATATTCCTCTGTGTTTTCGTGCTGAATTATTCAGTGGTACACTTTATCCCCTCACCTTCCCTTCTCCCCAGACTGCTGCTCCTCCTCCCCCCACTGCTATGCTGTGTGTGACAACGGTCAAGAAGAGGCTAAGATTTGGATCCTGACCGTTTCCGACAGCTTCACTTGTAGAATATGTTGATGAGAGGGTGGTGTGGGATGATGTGTGTGTGTGTGGGGAGGGGGGGGTGGTAAATCCCGATTGATTACATAAAGTTAAATCTGCAAACAACATGCGTTTAGAAAGGTTAACTTAAAAATCTATTTGCATTCACACTCAAAGACAATGTATTTTGTGTTTTTTACTTCCATTGATTGCCTATTATTAAAAAAGGCCATTTTAATTACAGCTATACGTGATCATCATATTTTGTGTGGATCTAAACGTATATGACTGAAACCAGATATTTACAGACACTGTATGAAAAGCTACATAAGTATTATTCTCACTGTCTTACATTAAATCAGATTTAACATATTTTTTCACATTCAGAAGCTTAGTTGAATCTAAAATACATTTTATATTATAGTTGTTTTAGTTTTCATAAATTTTGGCCCAATACTCCTGACAGAACTGGTGTGACCAAGTCAGATTTACTCACGCAGAACATGTCTCCCATAATTAGGGCCTGCAAACTAAAATGTGTGACATCATAGAAAAATGTATTTTTCTATGATGTCACACAAACAAGCAGTGTGATCGAGCTGTTATCTTGAAAAACATCCACAAGTATACTTTAAATTAAGTGATCAAAAGCGTACGAAGTCATGATATCCTTTCTGGGCTTTTCAAAATGGTTTAATATGTAAGGTAATCTTCGATTAGGTACATTTTTTAACTGGAAGAAAACAGTAATATATATATATATATATATATATATATATATATATATATATATATATATATATATATATATATATATATATCTTTATGAAAATCTGAATTTTTCAGTTTCTTATTATTGTTGTTACAGCCAATAAATTCTTAATTTTGATAATCCTAATTGACCTAAAACAGGAAATGTTTAATCTAAGCAAATTACACTGAGGGGAAAGGGGGACCTTTCCCCTCAGATATTTACGTGGTGCACGTAAATATCTGATTTCTATCTGCGTAGCTGCTGCTGTCACATCTGTTTAGTAAGAAACCACAATTTTTCTTTGAAAGAACAGCAAGAAGCGCCTTGACAAGCTCACCTTCTTGTGGGTCATCATGACACCTGCAACTTATGTTTTAATTTGATACCGGGATTGGCTAAAACCAACCTTTGGTAGGCGGGCACTAGGTGTCGCTTCACCCAATCAGCTCAGAGAGTTCTGCTGCATGTCCCTCCTTTCCCCAAACGGATTTCATTGGAGCAGTCCCAGATTGATAAAGTGCAGAACTAGAGTGCTACACATTATCAATCTGTCTGGCCAGCTTGTCTGATTTCAACTATAGGTAGAAGTTATTAGCAGTCAAGCACATAATAATTGTTGACGATTCTTTTGAGATTTAATTAGTCTAATAATTGGGAAAATTATATAGAATTTTACAGGAAATTGGGGGGAAAAACAACTTAATTTCCTGCATTACCACCCCTCCTCTTCTTCCTGAAAATGATTTTTGTTCTGCATATAATTATGTACATATGAGTGCAAGCTGCTCATAGTGAGGTGCGTATGATAACAAGTTCTGTGAGATTTATTGATAATTAATTTATTGATTAATCAGTATTGAAAAATACAGATTTAATTGTAGCATAAAATCTGTTAATATCCTGTTAAATCCTCTGATTGCTGAGGAGAATTTTTAAAAAAATATATGATTTTTATTTATTTATTTTTGCTTTATTCAGTGCAAAACAACAATTTCCAGGCATTACTCTCAACAACACCCAATGCCAAACACAAGTCAGTTTTTATTTACCAATTTCCACGAGGTTTGAAGGACAAATTGATTCCATTAAGGCAACCGAGCCTGTGCTCCGAAACTCGTGCTGAGATACATCAATGTGACTGCTGCTTATTACTCTAGCATAATTATCCGTGTCAACCTATGCAGCTCGATGAGGTGATCCATTCATTCAGCTACCTGTCTGGCTCGCAGCGAGTGAGTGAGTGAATGAGTTTTACATAGTTCTTGGCTTTCCTCTATTCAGAGTGACAGCCTAATCAGTAGTTTGTCAAAGTCGACTCCAGCTCCACCTGTCAAAGCTGTCAGTCTTCTGAGGAGCCGCTGAGGTCCCCCGAGTAATAAGCAGGAGAGGCCGATGTTGCACCGTGTGACCTGCAAGGTGTGAAGTCAGGCCGCTCAGGACATCATAATCATTGTCAGAACATGTGGTATTGATGAAAGATGTCAGGAATGGCGGGAACCTAACATGGGATCCTGGAGGCGCTCAGTGGAGTCTCTTGGGTGTGATCATAGTTATAACACAATGTATTGTGTGATAGTGACGCAAGGCGGCTGCAACATCCGCTGGATGTAGAGAAGATGGTAACAGAAGTTGAAGGAGTTTTTCTACCTGTTTTTGTTCCGTTAACAGATGCGAGCATTGCCTGTCTGACTTATCTTTTAACCGTAGAAATAAATGCAACCAATGTGTCGTCTCTAAAGTTTTGTGTTTACAGGTTGACTGGTGCCCCTTTTTTAGAGTGTTCATCTGAAAGCTGTCATGAGTTGCATATTCCTGTAAGGGGATCTAGAGGATGATATTCCAGTCTGTGTAACAAGACACTGGTAAGATCAAACAAAGTCAATCAATGGCCAGTAAGCTGGGTCCTTTTCAGTCTCTTCTTTTTCTCTCTTAGTCACTTCCTTTTTCTATTAAATGGTGTCTAATTTGACATCTCAGATGAAGCATGTTTCTTACAACTCTTCCTTTTTAATGGGGTTCAGACTTGTGGATCACATTAGAAATATTTAGATAGCAAGTAATAAAAACTGAACACAAGACATCCATGAACACCGACAAAAATCGCTAAAAAGTGATGATGCTGCAGCTGGAGTTTCTGGCCCAGGCGTCAGTGCAATACACAATGGCCAAAAGAAGTGATAGCCAAATCTCCAGCTCAGATTAGAGCTTACAAAGTCAAGGTTAATACGCTGGTTTATCCCGTGAGGAGGAGGAAGTGAGCAGCATGGAGACCTAGCAAACCAGCACCCTAGGAAAATATCTAAAATGATTTGTGCTGCTCTCACATTTTGTGTAATTTACAATTCAACGCACTAGAATTCTGCACGCATTAATTTTGGATGTTGTAATGTCTGTTCCTGTTTTGCTTAGCATTGTTTCTCTGATGTCCACTTGTGTCAGATCTCCTATTTCTTCAAATAACTGTCACCAGAAAAGGAAGCCACGCAGTAACTCTCCATATGTTTTACATGTGGAGGTAAAAGTGCTCTACAATAACGTCGCTCTCAAATTGTAATTCTCGGGATGCTGCTTGTCAGGCAACTCAAACCTTTATAAAGTCGGTTTACTTACAACAAATTCTCCTTTGGTTCTAAAAAGTCTAAAAAGTTCAAATACTGACGTCAAATATTCTTTCCATGATTTGGTCAAGCCATCTTTTGTGGTAATGCCATAAACTGTATTGTGTCATCACAGTTCACATCTCAGTTTTGGCTTATCAAAGAGGCTTAAAAAATTTATTATCTGCATGCAGAATGTGTTTCCAACAGAGAGATTGTTCTAGAAGGATGACGAGAAACCTGTGTTACCTTCCATGGAACACACCAATGTTTGCAGCAAAGATGTTTTGTGTCACCAAAACTGGCCACACCTACATAAGACATTTTTCCACTGAAATTTTAATATTTTTTCAAGAAACCAATCAGTTATTTTTCTAAAGCCATGAACAGTGACAGGCTTTACAATGTTGCGTCTAAGAATGCATCATTATCTATATGATAGGGCATTCCTGTTTAGTGTACATGAATCAAAATGCTCTTTTTATAGAGGTATTCTAAAATGACTTGTCTGCTTTGAAAACCAAAATGAAAGGCCACCTGTGATTTATCTGCTTTATTCTTTCAAGATTGTTAGGTTTTCTGTCTCTAAAATATTAGGCTACATGCACTTTAAAGGCGCCTAGTCGCATATTTTGACCGTAAAAAGAAAACACAAAAAACATATATTAATCTTTAAATAAAATAATGCAAGCCAAACACATGTCTAGGTAGTCTTTACTTCGTCCTTTTTTGGCCTAAAAAGAACTTTGCACCAAGTGCAATCAGCAGACAAAAACATTGTTGTGCCATCTGCCGGCAGTATGGCTGAGCTATCAGAAAGTAAAATGCTGACAATTGACACAGCTACTGTAAGAGCCAGTAGGCCATCCTGCAATGCCTCGTAGTATAGTGACAGCTCGGTGTGATCAAAGACCAACCCAATCTACAGGGTTAGGATTACGCTTTCTTTTAGCACCTCCGCTGGAGATTGATGACTCGCTCGGCTCTATTGCTTCTCCCTGTTTACTCATTCTGCACATGTGCAATATCGTACTTCCGGTCACATGGTCTTGTTATGTTAAATATGCACAAAACAAAGTGGTTCAAAACACAAAAATAAAATATAATAGGCCAACAAGGTGCAATAATTTTATTGGAGGACCTTTGTATGAAACCAGAGTTAGCTACTAGCATAGAAATTCATAAAGTCATAGACCGTGATTAGGCCCCTTTAATATTCTTGTTAACCAAATTGAACTGCTCTGTTTTAGTTTATTTGGGGTTTTTTTACAATGTAGAAAAGGATTCTGCTGTATAGTTGGATTATTTATTTCTGTAATTCGTAGGTTCTGGTTTTTGCAACCTGCCCCTTTATAAGATTTTAAAGTAGGATCAAACAACAATTTATTAAACAAGTTTCAGATGTTTTCTTCAGCTCTGGAAAAAATAGGTAAATGAAGCTGTCTTTAGGTTGTACAATCTAACATCATTTAAACTCATAGTGTAACTTAATTTCTTTCAGAATAGAGGATGCTTGTAAATTTCTGCTTCTATATTTGCTCTTATTAAAAAGGTTGAGGGTTTCTGGAAAATTAAGTAAACCAGCACAGGGTTCAAAGACAGTTGTATTGTACTGTTTGTTTCGGATAATTTAACCATCGTGCTTCCATGAAGATATATTTAGTAAATCTTGTAACACCACCGTTTTGTGACTGGGATTCCATCATTACAAGAGGATCAGAACAAGCAGGACTTAAGATAAGTCTTTTGATTTATGCTGCTGCTCTACTACTTCAACAGAACTAGGCTTGTGTGTGCGTTTGCATGAGAGAGAGAGAGAGAGAGAGAGAGAGAGAGAGAGAGAGAGAGAGAGAGAGAGAGAGAGAGAGAGAGAGAGAGAGAGAGAGAGAGAGAGAGAGAGAGAGAGAGAGAGAGAGAGAGAGAGAGAGAGGAAGTGCATCAACACTTGTTCCCCTGCATGCTTCGAGTTCAGCAAATGAGTTGAACCAACCTTACCGGGCAGTCTTCTCTGTCTACCCCAACCTCTAACACCTCATGAAATATTTATGGTGCCTCACAGTAACCTCTCACTCACACATCCACTCACACACACACATGCACACACATATTTTTTCTTTCTGTCATTCTAGCTGATAGTCAAGGGATGTAAACGTAAATGTCCGCTTAAGCCTCGCTTTATTTTGAGAGAGCATGTGAAGCTCACCTCACAAACCTCTCACCTTGCCACGTGTGGTTACTGGTAGACTACACTGTGAACTTCTGAGCAATTTCATAAGCATTTCAGGGGCCCAGTCCATTGTAGTCTCTGCTGAATGTGTGCAGAGGTGGCTGGATACAAACTTGACACCCGGCCGATCGGCAGCTGCCGGCTGTTTAATAAACAGTGATGAATATTTGATGGCATGGCGGCGGGCAAATGGTGGCGGACACTCTCCTCATTATCGAAGTCCGTGTGTACAGAGGAAGATATTGAATATCTCTCCGATGGGGACCTGGCCCCTGTCAGCCACATGAAATGCCCTTACATTTCCCACCACACAAAAGTCTAGACCTGGGATATTTGTAAAACCTGTCTTTGGAGAGTTTAGCATTTAATACTACAAAAACGCATACCAAAGTTTATAACAGAAGCTAAAAAACATTCATTCATTAGAAACAACCGGAAGGGTTTGTCAAAAGGGCTGTGCAAAGCACTCCAGCACCGAGGACAGCGACATAAACAGGTCAGGAAAAAAAGTCGTTGTGATGGTAGAAGTTATTCATTCAGTCATTCCTCTATTCTCGGCACAAATCACCACTTTATCGCGAGACTTAGTTATTTTCCCATTATGACAAAAGTTAGTGAGAAATATTTGTTTAAAACAAAAACTCTATAAGGTTTTATCAAATGCCTGTGTTATAAACTATATTGGTTTTAAAGTATTGTTGCATACTTATTTCAATAAATATGTTTGATTGTGTAGTCAAAGTTAGAATAAAATATAACAAAAGGTGCGTTTTTTTTTTTGTTTTGATGTTTTTGTTTGTTTGTCTGTTTTCTGAGAGTTGAATTATGAGCTTTGTCACTCTGTGCAGGTGAGCTTTCTTGAGCTTACGTTGATGACGCTGACGTTACGTGTCCTTATATGATAATTTTTTTCCTTCTCACGTGTTTCCGGTCGCCCGCTCCTCTCTTTTGTCGCGCGCCTGCCTTCTGACACACGTGCGGGTAATGACGAGAGGGAGCAGGGTTCAAAGAGCACTCCGCCCGGGGCTGCGCCGGCTCTTTGAAGGCAGGGATTGGGAAATAAGTGACATTTAGGAAGTGAGGCAGGTTTAGCATCAAGTGACATTTAGGTGGCGAGACGTGATTTCAGAACGAGGTGAAAACATCCCGCGACGATCACGTGAAAACACTGACAAGTGTTTTGATGTTTTAGTGCCGCTCTTTATCAGTTCAGTCGTCAAGCGGCGAGTTCAAGCAGCTGTACGGAGGTTAAACCGTATATTGCCAGCTTTGGTTTTACGTTTTTTTGGGGGGTTTTTCTTGTTAGGCCATCCTGGGTGAAATTAATGTAGATTGCCTACACCTGATAAATTATTGTCTGGGCACTATGGGTAATTTATTTGTCTGCTGCATGTGACAAAGACGTGACGCCGCTGATTGGGTGATTTTGTTCTTTTCTCTCAAACACTTCTCCAGTTTAAAAACGTCAATCGTTCATACACAGTTTGTGGCTGGTCACGAGTTAACTATTGACTTTTGGACCATTTCCAACTCTTAGTTTATTTGTGATCTTTTTGAAACTTTACTGTAGAAATGATAAAAAGGACTAAAATGGAAATCACCGTTGGACGTAAACCACATGCGGTTGTTATCTAACACAGGTGGTGCACATTTGTTTTATTATTAATACATGTAAGTGCCTATTGAAGTGTGTATTAAAATTAATTCAAGAATCAAAATATCAAATTTGGTTTCTTTGGATGGCCAGTTCTTAATTTCCAAATAGAAAAAAAACACCTGTTCTGCAGGATGATTTGAACTTTCCCCACCATGCCTCTCCACCAAAGTGATGTCTTTAATTATGAACTCATGCTTTATCTGTTGTTACTTTAGATCGGGTTAAATGCTTGGAAATACGACTTCCGTCTATTATTCTCTTGGTTTCTAAAAACCCTTTGTCCTTAAATGTAACGTTCAGGCTATAACTTGATAGGACCTGGATCTGTGCTCCACGCAAATACGACTCTAAATTGCCTTTTCTTTTTTTCTTTTTTTTTTTCTTTTTTTATTTTTTGCTATGCAGGCGACCTGCATATCCTTGATGCATCCATATCCATTTTTATCTGTCATTCGCTACATGACAAGAGGTCAGCCCCTCAAGATCAAATATTTTTCTTACTAAATGACGGATTTATTAGACAAATAAGTTGTGCGTCTGACTCTGAACCCTCTGTGATTGAAATATACCCTTGTGTCAACAGCACCGCCTCTCAAACCGGGTCCCCGGCGATGGAGGGCTGCCGCGGCGGATTACTGAGCAAATATGAGTGGGAAATGAGTGCAGATCTGGGGATCTACCCATCCGCATCCCAGGTTTGACATTTCCGTCCAAAGGCCAACCTTAGTGCGCATTGTTAGATCAAGGAAGCCATCTGTGGCTTCTCGTTTTATTATGTATTTTTAAAGAAAATTCATATGTGGGCCTAGAATATCAAAACAATACCGAGACCCGATTAAACAGCATTTTTCTTATTTTACCTTGAGCGCGTCATCATGTAATTATAATGATCTAATCCATCTTAACCTGGGTGCCTAACAGCTGCGATTAGAGTAGGCTCACTTTCTTCCGCTCAGAGCTATAGTAAAAACTCCTACGCTCGTAAATCTAGGCGTCCCGTGTAACCATAACGTGGCGAAATCATTATTTGCCGAGGTGGTGTCAGAGACTCGCTCATTTCGAATGTCAGGAATCCAATTTCCTTTTATTTACATCCGCGGTATAGATTAATTACTCCCCTGACTAGTAGCCTGCAGGAATTAAGTTATGGGATCCTTCGGAAGGCTCCGCGATTAATCCATCACGGCCTACGCAATGATACAAGGTGGACGGAGAAGAGGTGATTTGATTTATTTTGATTTGATTCATTTATTTATTTCATTCATTCAGAAATAAAACGAAAACAGTCCGTGTTGGGAAAAAACAGAACAAATGAATGAAAAGAGGAAGAAATTTTCTTATAGCCCATAGTTATTACTGCTGGCGGGATTCTTCTACTATTATCATTTTATGAATGTGGGATCAGTTGTGATAAACTTGTCATTTAAAAAAAAGGTTGGTCCTGTGGCCCAAGGAGCACACCCAAAGCATCATGGGAAGGAACGTGGCGGGGAGGGTTTGAAAGAGCGCACGTAAACGACCTAAACGATCCAGACGTACGAAAGGAGGAAGGCCTTTTTTTAGGCCTCCGTATCATGGATACCTGCGATCAGGTGACGATCCGGCCCAGTATTGATGGCGCTTTAAGGGTTATGATATCGGTGAAGCCATCGATGAAATATCCCCAACTGATTAATAGAGGGCTCTGTCGTAACGGCTTGACATATGGTAGGCGAGGCAGCTGGGGACGGTACCTCAGGCATCCCCTACGGCCATTAACATATTAGAGGCTATTGTGAAGGCAGACAGTCCGACTTCACCCACAGCCCCTTGTGCAGAGAGACAGCACCCCAGAGCTGTTTGATATAGGCTTTCAATAATGCATTACTCTTCAATCCGCCAGCGGAGCTGTTCGAGGTGCTGAGATGATGCGCCATGTGGCGTGTGTGGTGCTGCTGGTGGAGAGAGTTCAGTGCCAACAACGGTGCTGTGTGGCTGTCCGTATTATTAAAAAAAAGAGATAAAATCCGATTTTTTTATATTATTGTACAAGATACGAGAAATTAAATTAATTCATAAACTACAAATGACCAAGTATTGCTCTCTTCTGATTGTCTCTGAAAAAACGGTTAACAAAAGTCCAAGTTGTTAAAGGTTAAAACAAAATACATGAAATAAAAGGTCTACTCACTTTGAAGAACCGCTTCCTCCTCTGCCCATGTGGTTAAAAGCTGCAAAAAAAGGAGAATCTTTCTCTGCTGTTAAACGACGACGTCCTGCACATGCCTGCTTCCTCTAAAAGCCCCGAAAGCCGACTGAAAGTATTGCATTTTATAGCGGCAAAGCTTGATTAATATTGCATTACACGCTTAAAAAAAATTCCGAGTAATTCAGAGGCCCAAATACAAGCGAATGCGAGGAAGAATAAAAATACGCGTGCAGGCTTGGCGTAAAAACAACACAATTAATGGAGGGGAGATCTGTCACTGTAATGATTTAAAACATAAAATCCGACGTTTTATCCTTTTCTGCTGTTTTTATTTTTCGTTCATTTTTTTAAATCAAACACATGACCACCTAAATGTTACTTCAGAGCCGTTCTAACTTTGCTGTGACACTACAGTGGATCTGCAGTGTGCTAATGAGGCCTGGCTTCACCATAAATCGAAAAGGCGGCAGCTTCATCTAAAAAAATAAAAAGACTCCAGAGATGCATTCTTATTAGGAAAACCATTATATATATATATATATATATATATATATATATATATATATATATATATATAAGCTAATTTCTACTGCATGCTATTTTTAAATGAATTGCCGTATTATTATTTTAATAAATAATATTGATGATAATAATAATAATCTGCGTGTTTACTAATGTATGTTTATTTACCTGACATTTATTAAGATAGTGCAGTACAATACTGGTTCTGTACAATGTATTAAAAAAATTATGGTGTGTGTGTGTGTGTGTGGTGGGGGGGGGGGATTATTTGTACACGTGTGCTTCAAACTAAATACATTTCCCACTCTTCATTATTATATTTCCTAAACAAATGAAAGAGAAAGAAAAGAGATCTGGAAAAAAACCCATTTAATTTCATACTAAAACTTTCCAATTATACCAGGGCCCTTGCTAAAATAGTGTGCAATAACAATCAACCCCTCAAGTGGCATGTCCAATGACAGGCAGAGAAAGCACGGTTTTCTTTCTTTGATTTATTAGAAGATTGCTGGAACACACTCCCCGTTGGATTTTGGCGTACAGGATGGAGAGTGCCAACGAAAGTTGAGACGACAACAGAGGAGAGTGGAGAAGTTGTGAGTGAGGGAAGGAGACATTTTTCCATGATGCACGCGTCGCTGCAGTTTTGTAAACATACCTGTGCACAAATTAAATACTTACACAACGATTCGGTAACAGTTAACACGACAAACAACGAGGTGATCTTCATGTGAAACAAGCATTTAACAGTGACTTACAACCACCCACAAAAAAATAAGGTCTATCAGTAGATAGCACTACTGTACGAAGTGATTTTTCTTTCCTTTTTTTTCTTTCTTAAATGCATAGAGTGTTTGCACTGCAAACTGAAACACATAAAAGAAATTCTTAACTTTTTCTTCTGGTCACTCCTTGATGAAGAACACAAGCTTTTCGTGCTCTGATCTGTGATGCCAATGGTGTCGCAACACCCTTAGAAATCGTTTCCAAAACACAGGTGTTTGCCTCTTCTAAGTGATACAAGTGTTGTCTGTACATACAAACCGTTCCCGTTTAAACCTAAAGGGTCTTTTGTGCAAAATGTAAAATAAATATATCTGCAGATATGTCAGCCTGTAGAGTCATTTACTTCCCGTGGATTAGGATTTCATGCAGGCTCAATTTATTCGACTTTTTGAGTTTTTCCCCCCGTTAGACATTAAAGGTTGCAACAAAATTTGAGTTGATAGCAGCTTCTAAAATTAGAATCAAAGAACACATGAATAAATTAACAGATCCATGAATTACTTTATAACAACAGTGACAAGAAGAATCAAACCAAAACACAGTTCAACAATAAATGAGGTAATTCGTAAATGGCTATATTTCAAATCATAGGCCTATTAGGAGAAAATAACTCGCTATATTGTATCAAGCAAATTACGTCTTTCCACGCGTTTTATAAAAGGCAATGGCGACGTCGCTAAACTTTTTCCCTCGCAGCAACTGAGCGAAATTTGTGTAGCCTGATATTTGCATACTTCACATTCACCAATAACGTGAAAATAAAGAAGATATATGAAGCCTCATAAAATGGGTGTCTATAGTCCACTGTGCACCAGCGTGTAAAGTCGCTGGAGACAAAAGACTGAAAATGGTGTCTTATTAGTGTCCCTTGGTCCCCAAAGTCAGTCACCCAACTCTTCATTTTATTTTTATTTTTTTATATTTAGTTTTTCCCGTCAGTGCGCAGCGGAAAATTTCAACCTCTTCTGCTTCTGTCTTTGGTTACAAAACCACACTCGCACCACGTTTTTTTTCAAGTCCAACTTTTCAGCTATGGCCGCTATTTTCTCGGAGGACGGCCGAGGTTGCACGGCGAAGTAAGCCTCCAAAGACCTCTTTTCCGGGGCTGCTATCGAGGTCCTCTTGCGTTTCTTTTCCCCGCCGTTGAAAATGTCCGGTTTGCTCATTTTCTCCCTCTGGGCCCCCTCGGCCTCCTCCAGCCAGGCCTGGAGGATGGGTTTAAGCGCAATCATGTTGTTGTGGGACAGAGTTAAGGACTCGAATCGACAAATTGTACTTTGGCTCAGCGAGCCCACGCCGGGGATTTTGAGATTAGCCAGGGCGCTGCCCACGTCCGCCTGGGTCACCCCCAGCTTGATCCTGCGCTGCTTGAAGCGCTCCGCGAAAGCCTCCAACTCCCTTGGGTCTGTGTCCGAGTCATTGATGGAGGGAAGTCCGGGGTTTGTGAGCCCTGGGCCGCCCTGGCTTCCACCGTGATGGCCCTGTAAGAGCCCGTGGTGGGTGAGGGACGAGTTCATGCTCATCGCCTGGTGGGATAAGTGACCCAAGCCGTGCATGTGGGAATGCGGGTGCGCAGAGGAGGTGGAGATGAGCCCGCCGCCGCCACCTCCACCTCCCCCGCCACCTCCTCCGCCTGTCCCGTCGTGCGCGCTGGACATCAGGGTGAGGGACGGCGAGCCGATGTGGTCCATGATGTCCGGAGGCTCCAGGTTCTGGTGGTGATGGTGGTGGTGGTGATGGTGGTGGTGGGCCAAGGGAACCGTGGACGTCGACGAGCATGGCACCGTGCTCATTGTGTGGTAGGTGGCGTCCGGCTTGAACGGGTGCGTCTTGCCCTGGGACACGGCGATGTCCACGGCGGCCAAAGCCTCTGCCCTGGCCAGCAAGGTCTCATCCAGACTCGCGAATATGTTGCTCTGTAGCTGCGAGGGCAAAAAACAAAAAATGAAAGAGGAGAGAATAAAGTGAGGGGGGGTGCAAAACAGGAAAAGGCACAGCAAAGGAAAAGAGGAAAAAGAAACGTGCACATAAGCATCTGCCAGTCCAGACTTTTGGTGACAGATAACAGAGCTGAGTATTCCTTCAGAAGCAGGGAAGTCATAAAAATTAATACAAAAACGGCAAACGCCGGGCTTTTGCGTGAGCATGCTTTCAAAAAAGATCACAGACTCTCCGAGTGATTGCTGAGGAATACATGAAAAAAACATTAAGCGCGCGTCTTGGCGGAAAGTGCCTTGAAGCGCCTCTCGTTATTACGCACAGACAGCGCTCGTCGCTTGCGAGCAGCCGAGGCAGGGAAAGTGACAAAGAAGGTAAAGTTTTCTGGGATGATTTACCTGTGGAGTTTGCAGGCAGGCTCTCCGTATAGCCTCCGAGCTGGAATGCAGAGTGGTGTACTTGTGCTCGGGTAAAGAGGGATGCATGGCGAAGTGCGGCTGTTTGCTGTTCATGGACATCATCTTGGCGAACGTCTCGAATTAAAGTGCACAGGAGGGAAAAAAATAAAAATAAAAATAGCGGGGGGGGGGGGGGGGAAGGGGCTACGAGAGCTGAAAAATAGTCATGGATAATCACAGATCCTTTGCGTTTCGGTAACGAAGCAGCGCGGTTCGCACTGTGGTGCGCCGAGTGCGGCAGCCTTGTGCCCGGAGATCACAGAGATGCCTGCAGTCTCTCAGACGCACGTATCTGTCTACTGTTTCCCCCCACTGCTGGGGATGAGAGAGGCTCTTACACCTGAGCGCCTCAGATCTCGTCAAGCCCGTGCTCGGCTGCTCTCGCGAGACATAAGCTGCCAGAACAGTGAACTGCCTGACAGATAAAAACTGCTCACAGGGCAGACAATCACATCTGGAGAGCAGTTGCTTTGCGTTTTAGGGCTTCTCTCTATCCGGCTAGAGGAGCGCATCGGTGACGGTAGCTTTCAGGCCTCATGTTTTACTTCAGCCCCAATTCACCAGCGACCTAATGCAGCTAATTTTGGCTTGACCTGTATAACTGGATAGAGACATAACTTGTTTCATAAGGTAATCGACCTCCAAAACAATGGAAAAGTCTGTGCTCATTAATGTAAACCTGAAGCACAAAGAAATATTCTGTTAAAACACAAACATATGTAGGCTGTATTACCCAATGTATTAGGAATTTTCACTGTATTTTGAAGTATGTTTATATTTTGTCTTGTGAATTAATATCAAGATATTAAGATGGTTAAAGTTTCCAATGCAGGTGGGTGTGGTTTTCTTTTTCACCCTTGATTAAAAGAAAATGGGGGGTGGGGGAACACCACCTGATCATTAAGGCCCATTATTGCCAGATGAGTGCGAAACAAATTGATTCGATACATCATCAAACCTTGCCGTCTTTATCTAAATTAATTAATCCCAATGAATTAACACTTCATTAATTCAAACCACAATGGTTATCCAATTAAAATTTAATGCGGTGATTAGAGGTATATGAAATATACACGGCACCGTTAAATTTGCATAATAAATAAGGCGCTCTCTGCTACTGTGTGTGAGGTCTCTAATGTGTGTCCTTACAAGGTTTTGTTGACATGAACAGGCTGCGCTTGTTTCCATTTTTAATAGCACCCTATTAATAACGGTGACGGCTTAACGCATTGCAAATCATGTGCGGCAAAAACACAGATAACGCTACAAAACACGGGCCGAACACTCTTCTACTGAATGTTAATGAACAGGAGCCACGCCATGTGTTCAGGGCAGCGGAAATGCAGAAAAACACACAATCGCCGTACTTGTTTTTGCTTTGCATTACTTCTTTATTTTCTAGCACACAACATTGTACTTTAGGATTTCAATGTTTCAAGGCAATCTTCATTTTTTTTTTTTGCATGTTATTAAACGATGATCTCAAGTGCCAAACAGCTGAAAACTACACAGGGGAGCAGGCTGAACGGGAGACAAATTTCCTAGCACAAAACAAGATGCACTTCTGTACAAAACCATTCAAGATGGTTGCATGTTAAATATTTTCAAGCTGAAAATATGCCCTGCAGCATCACTTGCTCGCCACAGAGACCTACAACCAAACTTTTCAAAAAACTACCTCAGTGTTGTCCTAGCTTAGCTTAATTCATTTAACACTACGTGACAAAAGCTAACAATAAATTACATCCTAAAGGATGAAACGATTTTTTTTTTTTTTATTCCATTACATGAGTTTTGAAAGTTTGGTGGGACTCCTTGTGTTAAAGGGACTGTGTGACTTCCTCTTTATTGGCTGGCTGCTGTTCAGTGCACTTCTGTCCCTTGTGTTGACGGGCTTACTACTAGCGCAGCCAGACGAGAATGAAGGGTTCATGTGATCCTGGTCTTGGGTTACTGGGCTGAGGGAGCCAGATAGTGCAGACTTGACCTCATCCAGAGGATCAAACAACAAGTCGAACGACATTTCTTCAGTCTGAGACGGCCCTGCACGCTCTGCAGAGCCAGAAACGTGGGCACCATCCATCCCATCCGACTCCTGGGCAGCGAAGCCTTCCTCATCGGAGCACGTCGGAGCCCCGCTGACATTCAAGTCGCTGTCCTCGTTGTCAGCCGTGTGCTGGCTCTTATTCTCCCCAGGTTCGCCACCGCTGTCGGACGAGGCGTCCGGGCATGTTTTTTGCTCTGGGACTAGAGTGTTATCCAGATCTATATGAGGGGAGGAAACCAAGGAGAGCTGTGATCCCCGGCTACTGGAACTTTCTCCATCGTGCATCATGGAGTCCAGCTCGGAAATCTTGTCGAGGAAAGCTGCATCCATAGATGCCTCACTGGACATCTGTGAACTATCAGGCTCCTCGCTGATTAGAGTACTAGACGTGGTTCCCTTTGATAGGGTTTCTTTGCTTGGACCTGGATGGGACAGGTCCCGTAAACTTGATCTCTGCCAAGAGCCCCACAAGACAGATTTGGAGGATTCCATTTCCTTTTGATAAAAGCCTTTGGGAAACTTTTCTAGGCTGTTGATTTTTTTCTCCAAGGCAGCGCTGGTCTTCCCCGGACTAGCACATTCTTCGAAATCGAGCCGTCTCAGATGAGAAATGGGTCTGAATGCAACTTTCCTCTCGCGGATGCCAGGGCTTCTCAAGGTCAGAGAGCGGAAAGCAGAGGAAGGGGTGGTGGGCAAGAAGTCAGAGGAAGTGTTTTCCAAGTCTTCGATCTTCTGCTCTCCAACCAGATTCCTGTTAATGTCCTCCTGATCCGCTGACGGCATGAACACCAGGCTGTTGTTTCTGGAAAATGTTTGACACTCTTCTTCCGGGTTGCTGCAGATGGAGCTTCTCTCGTTTTCGCTCAAGCTTCTCATCATCATGTGGAGTTTCCCATTCTGTCTGAGAACGCCACTTGCACTCTTGCTGTCTCCAACTGCTTCCTGAGTCTCGGCTGGTCTGTCCTCTGTTCTCCTGACCTGAGATTCCAGGTCCTCGATGTACTGGTCGCTGCGTTCAAGAGCTCGCTTCAGGTGATCTACATCACGCTCGTACTGTTGAATTTTGGCCTCCAGGGCTGCAACCGTGTACCGGCCGAACCTAAAAACAGAAACGGTTGTCATGAGATCAAAACAACCAAGTGATGTGACATCTGGGTGAATCGCAGCGCATTTTATTCTTTATTTGTTCTTTCAAAAACATACATTTTTGCTATCAGTTAAATTTGAAGTTCAACATATGTATTGATAAAATCCAGTTGAAACTGTATTATGGGGGAGTGTTGGTCTAGTGGTTAGAAAGCAGGGCGCTTGTGTCCTGGAAAGGCTGCCAGATCCCCGGTTCAAATCCCACAGACTGACACTGTGGGTCCCGGAGCAAGACCCTTAGCCCCAGAATGCCCCCTGGGTGCTGCTGGGTACTGCTCCCTAAGGGAACGCATGTTGCAATGACAAATAAAAATGATTAATAAGATGAGTATTATTATTATTATTGGAAAACATATTGGGCAACTGTGTGTTTGGGCAAAGTCCTTTAAACTGAAAGTTAACCTGACATTTAACTGTTTAACACCTATTTAGTGTTTCTGGGGAATGTGCGGCTTCAGTTTTTTGATAGGTGAGCGGTTTAGGGTTTGAGAACTATCAACTGTGCCAGGTCTCACTTGAAGACCAGTCTCCCTTGTTTTTATTGATAAAATCAAGTAACACTCATGTCTGATGGCAGAAACTTAATCCAATCCTCTGCCAAGTTATTTTACCAGCCCTTTTCTAAATGGAGAAGGGCTGCTAATGGGGCATAATTTTAAAACTACCGGAGGTAAAAGAAAACGGATGCAACAGATGAAACCAGATGCCTGCTCATCAACAAAAACACCTGAATATTCCAGAAGAAAGGGAAATCTATGAAAACGGGAAACCGCTTAAAAGATGGGCCAAAATTTTGCTTATGACAGAAGTAAACTTTAAAAAGGGGGGAAAAGAGGTCATGGCAAGAGGAACATTTTGATGAGAATCACCAAAGGGTTACTTACTTCTGAGGAGATCTACTTGCCACCTCTGCTTTCAGTCTCATGTTTTCTTGCACAAGGTCCATGTTTTGTGATCGCAAAGCCTTATTTGCCTAAGAAACACATTCAGAATAAAATAGTTTTTAATATCACAAAATTTCAACAAAATCAACCATAGTGCAATAAATGCCATTTTCCACAGCTCCCTGCCCCATCTTAAGCTATCCCAGACAGGTTATGCTCTTTTCATAGCACACGCTACAGATGGAGTACCTCTCTCAGCTTGTCCATGTCCTGTTTTATCTTATCACACACATCTGTGGCAGCTTGGAGCTTGTTTTTCCATTCCTCCACCGCAAACAGGGAAATTCTCTTGTCATCTGGCTGCACCGTGTTAAGGGTGCAGGGCAGCAAAGCAGTCTTAAGTTGTTCCTCCAGACATTGATTTTTGGATTTTAGCTCCTCGTTTTCTCTGACGAGTCCGTCAATCTCTTCCTGTTGAGAATAAATTGTTTGTATCTGTGAAACAGGGCTTAGATTGATCAATAATATATATATATATATATATATATATATATATATATATATATATATATATATATATATATATATATATAAACCACAAGGATTACGACAAATCAGTGAAAAATAAGTGTACAAATCCTGTATGAAAAGGAACCAGACGATCAAACAGTTCTCCTTAATAGGAGTCTGTCAGAATGACCTGAACCTGGCAGTGTTGGTGACCCCCCCCCCCCCTACAGATCTTCAGATGACTACATCATTGCCAAATTTTATTTTCTTCTGGATGAAGAATTTCTTTTGCTGATTTTGATAAATGCTTGTCAATGTGATGCTAGAACAATAAAATTCCACTTTGTCTTTCCAGCAGATGAATGGTGGGGGTCAAAATTGACCTGCATCTAGAAATGTCAAACATTTTATCCAAATCGACTAAAACCCCAGTTCCATCTGATGAAACCTAACTCCAGAGCATGATCTTGCCACCATCATTGAGTATCACTGTAAATATGGTGGTCTCTTGGGATGCTCCGTGTAGTTCCTGTGCTAAAAACCACCTTTTGGAATAGTGGCTTCAACATTCAGGTTTGGTTTCATCAGACCATAACATCTTCTCCCACAAGGTTTCAGGATATATTAGCCAGGCCAGCGTGCATCCTTTGGAAGAAAAGGGTTTTGTCTTGTAACCCTACTGCTTAGTCCAGACATAACAAATGTGATTAGGGCTGAGACAAATAATCGTGATCGCTGACAGAACAACCAACCCAGGGCAGTGATTTAAGGCTGGTTCACACGGCAGCATTTTGAAATAGTCGGACGATTTTCAAAGCCTGAGGGACACCACGCGTAACGATAAAAAAACCTAGATAAAGCAGGTTTGTTCATACAGTGTGTGGCGTCCGGTCAAACGGCAAAAACACACCAACAGATTTCACTCAGGATCATTCAAATAGAGGGGAAATCTTGCAAATCCTCTCAAATCAAACACGAGTTCAGAGTAAATGAACATGGACGACCAGGAAGAATACATTTAAGACGAAAAACCTTCTTCTGTAAAATATTCCCTATCCAGAACTCCTCCAGTGGGAGTTTTAGCTTCAAGTTCTGAAAAAAATAAAACACCTTTTGCTATGTGATTACTACTCCGTAATCCTAAAAAAAGTCAAAAGATCAATCAATTTGCAAAAATAATTATTAGTTGCAGCCCTAGTTATATTATCTACTGTTTTGCCAGAGATAGCGCGCTTAATAATTAAATTGACGTTTTGAGCATTGATTTATTTTATTTTACTTGTTTTTTTGCCATTTACAATGCATTTAAAATGTGCAATAAATGTTTTCAAGTGTTAAAATTGCTTGTTTATTGAAGTATGTTAACGTACAAAGTCTTTAAAGTAGCATGTTAATGCTGTCAAAAAGTTTCTGTATGCTACTCCTGACTGATACATTTGCACAATTATAAATTGTGCAATCATTTCGATCATCTGTCAACTCTGTGAAAACTGACTTTATAGCTTGAGTATGCAATACTAGGAAGATCCTACAAGGAAAGCTGATATCTATCAGATAAGAAATACCTTTATTGTCCCACAATGGGGAAATTTGGGTGTGACAGTGGCAAAAACGCAGAGTTACACACTGGATTAGTAATGAGTAATAAGCTGATTTAAAGTACTAAAGCAAAAGAGAATGAACTTATCAGAAAGGCAAAAAAGAAGATATTGCGCAATTATTGATAATACGGCATATTCAGGTAAAATGCAATATTCAAGTTAAATAGAGGACAGACAGCAGCGATGTGAGGACAAACTATGCAATATGCATGACTGCACAAGCAACACCTCAGAGTGGCTAAAGTGTGTGCAAATGGACATTAGCATCTGAGAGGCAGTGTAAATGATTTGTGATCAGATCAGAACCTATGCAAATAGTAGCATCTCTGTAAACACCCGTGTCTGTTGAGAGCAGCAGTTAGAAAGTCTAACCGCAGCTGGGAGGAAGGACCTGCAGAAGTGCTCCTCAGAGTATCTAGGGTGCAGCAGTCTGTCACTGACAGAGCTCTCCAGCTCTGCAACAGCTCCATGCCTGGGGTGGGAGACACTGTGCGTCAGTGATGTGATTTCTCATAGTCCTTCTGTCTCCCACCACCTGCAATGGGTCCAGGGCAGAGCTGGCCCTCCTAATGCGTTTATCCAACTGCTTCCCCTCAGCTACAGTTAAGCTACTGCTCCAACAAACCACACCGTAAGAGATGGCTGATGCCACCACAGAGTCAAAGGTCATCAGGAGCGCCCCTTGTACACCAAAAGACCTCAGCCTCCTCAGCAGGTGGAGTCTGCTCTGACCCTTCCTGTAAAGAGCATCAGTATTATGACTCCAGTCCAGTTTATCATTAAGGTGAACACCCAGGTACTTATAAGAGTCCACTATCCCGGCATCAGTTCCATGGATATCCACCGGTGTCAATGAGGTGAGTCTGCGCCTGCGAAGCTCCACCACAAGCTCCTTTATTTTCCCTGCATTTACCCTGAGACGGTGCTGCTGGCACCAATCTATAAAGCTCTACATCCCCTGTCTGTACCCTGAGCCGTCCTCCTCTGTCAACAGACCTACTAAGGCCGTCGTCAGAAAATGTCTCAAGGTAGCAACCTGAGGAGAGGTCGGCAGTGTAGCGGGTATGCCTATGTATGCATCAGATTATTTGCACACTGATGCAACAAAACCGTTTCTGTGTTTTTATATATTGTTTTTTTTTATCTACAATAATGAAGTTATTTTAAAATGCATCACAAAAACTCCAATAAGTCCACTGGAAGTCCGGTTATTGAAGTGGGAAAGGCATGATTCCAGTTTGAAGAAGCAGACAAGATGACCCAGAGCAGAGCACACCGTCAGGCGTTTAAAACACCTCAAAGGTTTTATGAGTAATTACCGTGATGTGGGTATTCTATAGCATTTTATAGGTTAGATACTGTAGATTTTTCTTTCTGTTCAATTGTTCTTCTAAGGTACACTGAGCAGCGCGCCACAAAACTCCGCATAAAAACCAACAGTAATCCTATATGGCACGCCCGTCATTATCGCCGTGATGCTAAAATAAAACCTAAACAGTCAATATTCGACAACCTCATACTCCCGCAGAAGTAGTTCCCCTCTGGTTTTCCTCAGACATTTCCTCATAGAAGGGCTTTCACTGTAATCTCCCTCATTCGTCCCTCCTGCGGGGGGGAAGAACAGAGTAAAGGATTAGCTGCGATATCAAAGAAGAATTATCAAAAAAATGTGTTAAAATATTAGATTTCTGCCTTTTCCCATACATTTCCACCACAGCTCAACTAGAAACCTAACCTATTATTTGTCTTTTTTTTTAGCATTGCCTTCTTGGAAATTTCTTTCTAACTACTTAGTAACAGATTTTATTTCAATGCGGGTTCAAAGCGTTCTTTCGTTTAGTCCTGAAAGCCTCCGGATACATTGAGCCTGCTTTAAACTTTAAATTGTCGTTTTAAAGTCTTGTTATACACATGAAAGGAACAGCTGAAGTCTGTAAGTGAAGCCGTCCAAAGAGCACAAAGCAGAATCTGAACTCTGATTCATGACTTGCTATTCGTTTTGTTTAGGTGACAGAAACTCTTTTATACACTCTTCCGTCACAGAATTAGTTGCTCGATTTGCACAACCAAAAATGACACTGTGGGCTAAGCAGAAAAGAACCTCGTTTTTACTCCAACTCAAAAAGTGATCACGCGTACTGTGGGTGGTGGTGGTGTGACTAGTTTCTATTACCGATCTTGGTCAGGTCGAGGCCAACCGCTTTAAATTCACCCCGGTTTTCACGAGACCCAGGCAGCTATGACGTTTAATACTCATCTTTGTTTGTGTAGCCTGCTTAGGTCATGGAGCTTTTCTTCCCCAGAATCAGAATCAACTTTATTCGCCAAGTTTGTGGGTAAAAGTGGGTACACTTAAGAGTAACAGGGTTATACTAGTTCATTTCAAGTTCTATGCGGCAGTGATCTATGTAATGATTTTCTGTATTTTTTTTTAAGACTCAAAATTCCAAAATAGTCTGGGCACCTTGTCCGGTAACTACAGGAAAAAAAAAAAAGAGTATGGGAAAGATTTGTAGTTGTAGACCATTTCACCCTAGCCCATTGTCTAAACCTGTGTCCAGCCGTCAGTGTTTCACTCTGTCGGTTTTTCCTCTGCCTCCAACCTTCATCCCTCCCGTCTGTGGTGCCATGCTGAATGTCTGATTACTGCTAAAACATCTCCCATGCATGCACAGTAAACTTTTGCATCTATAACGTAGAGCTTGTGAAAAGGGACCGAGCACTCCAGAAATCTGTTAGGAAAAATGGTGCAATTCACACCAAACTGTGCAGGAGTCCCGTGGACCCACTGAAACTGTCCTAATCTGGTTATTTCTGATGGAAAAAGGAAAAAGCCTTCTGATGAACACGTTGTTTCTCATAAACATGCCCCCCTAGAACCCCTGCTCGCTCTGCCATCTCGTCTTGTGTTGAGTGTGCGGTGCGGCCACGCACCGATGATTTCCCTGCACGGGTTCTCGGCGGTGATGGGCACTCTGCAGGTGGGACACTGGCCGGCTTTCTTCAACCACATCTCCATGCAGCACGAACAGAACACGTGGTGGTTGGCGCAGACGACGGGCTGCCGGACCTGCACAAGCACACCCGAGCGGGTTATTTCGTAAGCTTAGACCCAGCCAAGATCACAAGAAGCACGCCTAGACTCGGCTAACGACGGCGTCGCAAGGAAACACTTTGTGCCGGGTAAGCGCATTTCTAGCAAACAGAGGGTGAGTTGGGTTGAAAACGTAGTGCTGTTACCTTTCCGAGACATATCTGACACGAAATTGGCAGGGTTAGAAAGAGGGTCGATGTCTGATAGTTTAGAGCCATGTTTGCAGAGAAGAAGGAAGGGACTTCCTTTGAGGAGGCGGGACAAGTTTCAAAATAGGGAACTAGCTGTGCCGCCCGCCGACTTTTAGCACTACGGGAAGCGTAAAGGGACAAAAAAGGATTCTGCAAGCATACTTGTTATTTAAAAATGTAAAATGTCGGGTTGGTGAGAGCTATTTAGACGGAAATTCATTTGTTAAAACACATAAAGACGTCGCGACGAGTAAGAGGTTTCCCACCACTTACGGAAGTATAAAAAAAGGAAAGGGTTGCGTCAGTCAGGATAGTGATGGGAATTGCGGCTCCTTTAGGAGATCCGAATCATTTGGCTCCTCTCACCAGCCATATACCGTTCTTTCAAGTCCTAAACGGTTCCTCGCATAATTCCGCTTTTAGGTTTTATAAATAAACCCAAACTTTGGTATTTAATTCGTATGTGTGCATAATGCTTAAATAGAATAGGCCACTGCTCAAAGTAATCATAACTGAATGATTTTACAACAAACAACAGGACTTATTCTGTTCACAATTTTTTAATTCAAATGGATTTATTGCAAAATGCTATGAAAGCGTTTATATCTGTTAATTTAAATGGTTATTTTTTAATACCTAATTCAGTCTCTCAGTAAATGTCTATATTACATGAAGCCATTTTTAAGTGTTTTAATACACAAATGTAAGAAATAACGTACTTGGCAGTTCAGTCACTGACATCCTCCACAGGATGTGTAAGCCTGTTCACCGTGCTGTATGCAAGCATAGTAGTGGAAAGTTGAGTGGAAGGAATAGGCAGAACTGCAGCCTTTAGAGGATTTTGAAACAATTTATTTATATAGTGTCAATTCACAACACATGTCGTCTCAAAGCACCATACAAAACAAAAAAAAATTCAATCGAATCATAGCGATTCCAAGTATAGTACATACTTCCAATTGATCCCACTTTATTTTGCAGAGCTTTGAAGGCTATGACCCCCCCCCCCCCCCCCCCCCCCGCTGAAATTTAACAATCAGCCCAGGTCACATTCTGTTACATATTACAAAAACACTACTGGTTACACAGGTTTCTGATCTGATGAAAATCATCTATACTCTCTATCACTTGCAAATGTGTATTTGCACACTTCAATCTCTCAGGGACTGTCTGGTTAGACATACATGCAAATTGAACAATTCTGTAACTCAACTTATTGCAGTATTGTAGTCTGCTGTCTGATTAAAGAATGTATGCACGCTTAAGCCTCCCATGGGCTGTTGTTGTTGGCCCATGCAATCAACTGTTTAAAAAAAAAAATTTGAAAATCATGTCTTGTTGTGTCTGCGTATGTGTAACTATGTCCATTCTTAGCTGGTGTCTGCCTCACCAAAAATGTCATTATTGTAACACATATAACGACATTAAAGCTTCCTGATTCTTGATTCTTCTTCTAATTGTCAAACAAGTCAATCAAATTTAGTTTGTCATTCAGATTTGTTAAAAAAGTCTCTTATGCCTGGAAAACTCCCCAGATTGTAAGTGCATAAGTGCATCATCTATAGAAGGAGAACGTGTAGTTGTTGGAAACATTGTCCCAACCGATACCCCACTCCAGGATGATGTCACGGCCAAACAGAACGCCCAGGCCAGGTGTCGCCACTATGAAGAGAAAAAACAGAAATGGGACATGAAGTCTGGATGCTCACAGGCATATGCAGGACTGTTTTTGTACTAAGCTCCTGAACAAGACAACACCTGAAGCATCTCACCTTGGCTAAGGAGTCTTCTTTTCAGATTGAAGTAAGTTTCATGTTTCATTTGGAAATCCAGGTCCCAGAGTCTGCAGGAGCGGAACAGAGGCCCAGAATCCAAGCTGCTTGGTCCAGTGTGACATTTCCACAATAAGTGATTATTTGGGGAATCATGTCATCTACTGGTGGTACTACTTTTAATTGTTTCAGTCATTGAAACTTGCCATCCCCAGCCAAAAGTACCAAATACCTGCTTTAGTGACCATGGTATCACTGTACTTGACTGGACAGCAAAGTCATCTGAACAAAACTCCAAAGACAATCTGGGTTGTTTTTGTTTTTTTTATGTTCAAGAGGATGATAAGATACACCAAAGCCAACTATGCAGACAAGCTGTAGGCCACTATGAAAGCAACCTGAGCTTTCCTAACCCTTCAGCAGAGCCACAAGATGATTCTCTCCATCCATGCTAGGCCACATTGTTGCTGTAACTCATGAAAAAAGGACCCTGACCAAGTATTGGATGTACAACACACACAGCACATGGACATAACTATCAGTGGGATGATATTGCTGCATAAAAAATCTTCCTATTATTGGTCTCCTGTGTTATGCAAGTATTTTGAGGAAATTCATTTTGGTTTTCATTAGCTGTAAGCCATGATTGGCAAATAAAAAAATGCATGGAACTTATCTCTTTGTGTGTAATGAAAATGTCTGCTATGTGTTTCACTTTTTAAATACTGTTATGAAATGAATAAACTTCTTGGTGGTTTTCCAATTTACTGAAATGCACCTGCAAATGTGCATTAATGATTTAGAATTCCCACTGAGTTTGAACTTTTAGCCAGAAAAGTCAGAGACTCCTGACCAACCCGCCTCAAAATTTAATTTGACTGACAGGTCAAATGGTTGAAATCTAATCTTTTTTGTCTGCTAGAAAAGACACCATGTGGCATTTTGAACACAAGACATTTTAAATTTATTCAAGCTATAGTGTTCAGTATATACCCTATAGTATGTTTTTTAACCTTCATTTTATTGTTATACCTTAACATGAAGTTTGCGCCTAGTGTTATGATGCACCTACTATCCAGTATAAATAGGACTGAGCCTGCACATAATAGAAATTGGCGTGTGTGCTTGCGAAAAAGCAGATGGATTTCATAAAACTGCTGAACTTGCCATAAATGTGTCATGCTAAAGTAAGGGTGTGATTTGCATGTCGCAGGCTACACCGAACACCAATAACACAGACAACAAGAGTTTATTATGCTAAAAAGAAATCCATTTCCAGGTTTCTATCATCATGTAGATGCTTTCTTTGACTTATTTCATTAACCAGTGAAACTGTTTGTCAAGTCAAAAATCTTTCTGATATATACAAATACTTCATAGAGAAAAATATGTTTAAAATATATAATTAGACTTATATTTTTTGCAAAATAAAATGACACAGTCCAACATTTACCTTAAGAGACCCACATCATTTAATCTTTTAAAGCCCCACCGTGTAAAAATTGTCATATATTACTTTGCGAGTCATTGTCTCAAATGAAAATTATTGAATTTATGAATATCTATTCAGAGTGGCTTAATATTAGCATAAATCCCACTAAAAATATTTCAAATTACATCTGCCCCACAGTTTAACCCTGTAGGGCCATTACTCATGGCTGAGGTTACATGTCCTGCGCTTCGTCGTATCTAAAACCAGGACATCTTCTCAGGATCTAATATGATTACAATTGACTGACTGCAAAATAACCTTGTACACTGGTTCCAGATTAAAAACATCACCAGTACTTGTTGGACTGTTTTCAGTGGTTTATTAAATGGATCACAATCCAGCACTTGTTCCTACTCATTTTTCATATCCCCGTTGGGTTTTTTTTTGTGATGCTGCACAGGGTAAGTGTACATGATAAATAAGTTTTGGTTAAATAAATTACGGAGAGTAATGAAGCGTTGCTTCAATTTATATGGCATTCTGTGTCGCTGCTTAGACTCTCTGTATAATGAGGCTACATTAATTTATACAGACTTTTGAAACATCACGAGAGACAATTTGGGGAAATACAGTGTTCAAATATTTTTAGTACCTATGTCTTGAGGACTAAAATAAACTATGTGAATGTCTGCAAGGATTCATTCAAGCGCACCTTTATTTTCAGTACTGCAAATGACTTCAAGGCGCACCTAAAATACAAGATGCCATCAAAAAGACATTCCAGTTTACCCTGGTAAACCAAAAAGATGCTGCCTGAACTGATAAATGAAATTATTGCAATGATCCCTGAGCAAAAATAAACAAATTCAGGCTGATATGGAGGAAATAACCGTTGTTCTACTGAGATTGCATTGCTTTGCAACAGGCCAGTCATTAATTGGAGACAGTCAATTAATCACAGCAGGTACAGACGGCTGCATCTATTGATCTTGTCCCGGTGCTTATTTTTCATCCCTAAATGACACCGATTGCCAGATTTGACCAGCATGTGTAATGGACAGTAAAGAACCAATGACCCGAGTGTCAGTCTTGTCGCTGGTCAGGATCTCAGCCCCTTCCCCCTTCAAATAGCATCTTTACCATTTAGCTTGGAAAGGTTTAGACTGCCCTTAGAGCACAGCAGCGAAACAGTGCGCTCTTGTGCTCAGATGACCTTTTCTGTTTAAAGCTTAATCTCTGACAAATGCTTGCTTTAATTAGCCTGATACCCCCTGCCTGGACCACCATCCTGCACAGCCCTTCTCTCTCTCTCCCGCACACACACAGCCCCCACCTGCCTCTTTGTGTCTGGTACTCTGAATCTCCTGCTCAGTTTGACTTTTGGGGATTTTCAGATTGGCAGAAACAAAGCATCATCTGACATCTAAGGAAGCCGGGGTTAAAACAAGATAGTACATTGGCTCTCAAACGTGCACACGTCCCTCCTGTTTGAATGTTTAATACGCAATTCCCAAAGTTTTTCCCTCCTTTAATGTGACATATATTCTGTACAGTTCAACGGAAAAAGGGACTAATCTGTCTGAGGGAAAATGTGAAAAGAAAAACACCACGAACTGGTCTGCACACCATGATACGTAGCTGAAATACCTTTTGACTCAGTTTTATCATTCAGTGATCTTCGGAAAGAGCCTCTCATCATTCCACATCTTGGCTTTGGTCATATTCGCCCTCGCTGCCTTGCAAAAATCCCCCAAATCTACAGCTCTCTCCAGGATACCCCACATGTTTTTGTCAGATTTACAGCTGAACTCTTAGCCGCTTAGTCATTCTTTAACTTTAAAGGTTGTATATCATGCTTTATTGAGCCTTCCAAAGTCAACTAAAGGAATATATGATGAAATATTGCCTTTGGCACTACGGAGTATACTTTAGGAAGGTTTAACAAAGTCACAGACCCTATCGCAGCCGAAAACATATTTTCACGACGTAGACATAATGTATATCTAAAAAAAAGAGCAGTTGCTGTCCCTGTGCAGATTAGGTGTTAAAAGAGCCAACACGTAGACCGGTCATGGCTGCTCGTTTTCCAGGACAAGGATGGGCTGTGGCTCAGAGAGCAGAATTCATGAGAATTATTCAGACATGCATGAATCAAGCAAAATACCATTTTGCCAGGATTTTGATAAAGGAATAGCATTATAACATTGTTAAAAGCTCAAATAAGGTTGATTTAGCATGATATAGGCCCTTTATTTTTCTTCTGATCAAGACAAACATTTGCTGAATTGGATTCACGCTCAAACTCCCTGTGATGCCGAATAGAAAATACCTTTTAACTTCAGTTTTGTGGCTGACACAGTAGTAAAGGGGTTGAGTCAAAACTGACAATAATACCAAAGCATGATGCTGCCACCAACATATTTCACTGTGGGTTTGGTGAGGGTCATCTTGGGCATTCACTGTCATTTTTTGAACTGTGACCAAAAGTTTTACTTTGGTTTCATCATAACACATCAATCCACAAGATTTTAAGGGACTTTAATGAGGCCCGGGTGTTTTATTTAGAAGAAAAGGCTTCTATCTTTTAACCCTACTGCTACTTACTGAGAATCCAGGAGACATTTGTCACGTGCAGAACACAACCACTGCGAACCAGAAATCCCTGCCCCTCTTTCAGTGTTACTGTCAGGCTCTTGGCAGCCAACCCGAACAGTTTGCTGTTTCCGTTTTTCAACAATTTTGGAGTAATGTCTAGTTTTTGCAATGCCACTGTTGTTCTTTCCTCTCAACTGATATCTTTGTGCAATGGGATACTTTTATTTATTTATTTCTTTTTGCGTCACTGGAAACTAAGGCTGCAGCTAATGGATACAAATGAGAAAAACCTTTTGAAAATCCTGCTAGGATAACAGAACTCTATTTCAGATCAATCAGACTATAATTGAGGCATGTACCCAAGAAGACTGAATAGAATCAGAAAGTTGTTCAGCAAAGCTTTAGTTCAGCATTTATGCAATCAGGTTAGTGCACCCGTTTTTCAAGATAATCCCTCTACCCCTAAAATATAAATATTATCATTCAATAAATGAAATTATTTATCTGAATGAAGATGCTAAACATTTTGTGAATGATTTATCCTGGTGTTCGTTTTTGAGGTCTCAAAAATCAGAAATTTAAACCTGCCACTAAAGATTGTTCAAAACAACAAGTTATGAAGTCAGATGAAATTGGGGCTACATTCAAATGACCGATCGAGCTGAGAAACCTAATATTGAGAACCGCACGTAAAAATTATACATCGGAAGGTTTAGGATAACGTGTAATGGCGATCTCCATGGCTCATCTATTGATTGGCAACGATTCAGAGACAGTGGGTGTGAATGTGTTTTTGTGGAAAATAATCTTTGCTTCGTTGAAGTTTTAATGAAGGAAATATGTCAAACTAAAGGAAAATGAAACATGACCCATAAAAGCAAAATTGTACCAGGTGCTGATGCACGTTCTTGAACTTACAACAGAAACAAATTGGCCAAACGCTGCTGCTGTCGTTCAGGTGCTGCTAAATTTAAATCCTATCAAAGGCTGCTGCTTCACCCAGATCCTGCAGCAGATCTTGCATTTTTCCCGCAGAATAGCAAACAGAAGTAAAAGAGATGCATGGCTACAAATCCCTGTTTTATTGGAAAGGAGCCTAATTATTAGGATGTAAGTCAAGCCGTGACTTGAGGGGCCGACTCCTCCTTGATGCAGGGCCTCGCTTCATATTTATCCCCTCCTCTGCAGCTACAGCAGCAATGCCACCATCACCACCAGCAGAGCGTGGCGCTTTTATTACATCGCCCACAGGCAGGTTCAGCCCTGTCACATTCACACACGGATTTGCGCACAAACACACACAGCCCCACATGCTCACAGAAATTCACAAAGCCTGCAGGACCAGCAGCCAGTTGAGTCCCCTCCACAGCAGTTAGCGGAGTTACCCCACGTCCCAGTGCTGCCACATACGGACCCTTGGGACGGCAGAGGGAGGGAGCGGGTATTATGGTAATACTAGAGCCTGCTGCTCCCTTCCCCTCTTCTGCAGCACAGCTGGGTAGGACCATCATTACACGTATTGTAGCAATCTGTTTAAGAAAGACACATTGGAGGGCTTGGGTGACAGAGAGAGGATGAGTGCGGCATACATAGATCACATAAAAATGATTAAAATGTGTGTAAGGGGACCTGGAACAAAATGCAAAACTTGTTATGAACACCTTATATCAAATCTACTGTCAAAATGGCCCGTTGTAAATCTCTATTTTCCCCGTTTTTTTCTTTTTTTTACTTTTTTTATTTTATTAAAGGTTTCTCACGCTGAGCTGGTCATATCTCAAGACAGGGGGCCCGTGGCATATAAGGAATAAATAGGACATAAAGTACTTGAATCTCTAATGTCTCATATAGCTTTACGAATCTACACTGTAGCGTGTCACCAGCTGGAAATCCATTAGAAAAAGACAAATTGCGTAGCCTTGCAGTGATGGGGCAGCACTGCTTTTTAGTGAAATGATCCCAATTTCATGCAATCTTGTAATTTTGTCACAAATTAAGTGGAAAAAAAAACCTGCAAAGAGTTTTTCAGTTACTAATGAAAACTGCATTGTAGATTGAAAACTCCCCTGAGCACAAAAGGAGTACCTCAGTGTTGTTTTAAATACATGCATTGCCTCAGACTGATCACAATACGCCACCAAATTCCGCTACAGTCTTCAGGTGTAGGATTAGACCGTCTGCAGCATTGTCAATCTCTCACTGTCAGATTACGCAGCTCGCAGCCATCCATCTACTTGTCGTGTTTGAGAGCAAATGAGAAGACTGTGAGTCAGAATCTTCCTCACTCTCAATCATCGTCACAGCCATTTTTAGCAACCCGGGATATCCATTACATCCCCTTCCCCTCCTCCTCCCTTTAGTCTATTTTCAGATCATCTTTAAACAGAAAGTTCAACTGATAAAGGACTGTCTCATAGCACGCACAGAGGTGAAGGGTTATTTCATATTCTGGGGATTGACTATTAAAAATGCATATTACCTCATTATTCTTGCTGCTAGATAAATGGAAAGTGTATGTGCTACACAGAAGATTGATCAATTCTTTTTCTCTTTTTTCCTTCTTCTTCTTCTTCTTGTGACCCAAAAGGGGGCAGGTGAAGAGGGAGGAGACGCAGGAGGAGAGTGGCCTTTTTGAAAACTGCATCAGTGCAATAATGCCCCTGAAACCTGAAACCTCTTATTGGATCGGAAGGGCAGTATGAGACAGCCATCCTCCAGCATCTACCCCTGCTTAAAGGTGAGGATTAAAGGCGAGTGTATAACTCATGGTCTGTTAGAGACTTAAGTTTAATATGTGTTTTTTAATTGTAAAAACAAAAAAAAACAAAAAAAACACACTCCAAGGGTCGTTTAACGGGGACTTGTGTCACTCGCCCCCAGCTTCCCCACCACAGACTCTTAACACATACACACTCACACACTCCAGGAGGCCTTATTAATTATTTGTACCCACTTGACTTCATATTGTGCTTCCAGTGGCTTGGTCAAAGATTATAATTACCACATCCCTGTTTGTATCATTTTCCATCTCCTGTGCTTTTAGTGCAGTATTACTCCTCTTGTCCCTCACTCCCTCTCTTCCTCCCTCTCTCCCCGTATACACAAGACCAAAAGTGCAGGCACATCATTTATTGATAAGACAAAAAGAATGTAATGAAATTATCAATGTTCTTGAATTAATTATGAACATGATTAAGAAAGCTAAAATCTCAGGAGCCAGTCTCTCATTACCCATTCACTCTTAGGGATTGCTTTCATTCAGGGAAGGAGAGGCGAAAAAGCCTTCCAGCAGAGCCCAGTCCGGCTCAGCTCCTCTCCCCGTGTGCCTGTCCGCCTCGTCTCCGCCGAGGCCGGCTGACCGGTCCTTTCGGGCTGACCGGCCGCCAGCCAGACCGACGGCTGTCCAGCACCGACGCTGTTGGAGCGTGATGCAGGCAGGAGCAGCCGGCTGCCTGGTGGCCTCTGACATTTGCTGTGGAGAGAGGTGATGTGCTCAGCCCTCTTGTTCTGCTGCTGCGATCGAGCTCCAGGGTCTTGACCTGCCTATTAAAGGGAAACAGTCAAGGTAAGAGCGACTTACCTCACACTTTTAGGCAGCCCTGATCTGCTTAAAATTTGGGAATATACTTTGCAGCGTTCAACTTCTCTGTTGGTTTATATTTGTTTAATCAAAAATATCTTCAGTTTTGTCTCTTGGAAAAAATAATTCTGTCAGTTTCCTTAAACAAGAAAGAAAAATCAACAGAAATAGTTGTATCATTATCTCTCACCATATAATACTCTTAAGGTGAATGATTTCTTATTTCTCACTGGGACAGTTTATGTCCAATTATTAATTATGGCATATATTTAGAGATAAAGTATATTACACAAGAAAAAAAAGTTATATATATATATATATATATATATATATATATATATATATATATATATTCTGTGTTTGTCTTGTTCGATTTATCAAAATTTACAGTAGTTACTCATAAGAAAGTAAAATGGGAATTTAGACCATGTAATTCATTGCCACCAAAAGACATTATTTATCTAATTCCACAAACATCTTGAATCAGTTTTTGAATGAACTGGAGAACCAAAAAATTTTTTTTTCATCTGTCCACATTTAAAGTTTGAAAATTTGATGCTCTTTTATTAGCGTCATCCCTCCATCAACGGATTTCAGTGACATCCATTTATATTCAGCTCAAGCGATAGAAATGTTCTGTCAGAGCGCAGAGTCTTGGCTTCAGTCTAGCTTCTTCTTTCTCTCAGTCACATGGAAGAGTGCGTTGGACAATACTCCCCAACGTATCCAGAGTTTGAAACAAAGTCACAGTTTCTTTTCCTGTTCACACCTTCTCTGCCGAGAGCTCTCTGGCTTTCTCTACACGTACACGCTCTCAAACGCATGCCTGAATGCTAACACAGACAAGGCGACACAGAAAGATGAGTCTGCGTGTCATTTCACCTCCCGGTGCAAAAAGAACGCACACTCGCACACACCTACAAGGGGACACGCTGGAGTGTATTCATAATTAGATATACTCCAAGAACTTGTATTTTTATATGTAATTAAAAACATTTCAGTTATACTGAATTTTAAAGTATATATATACTTTTTTTCCTCCTTCTTGATTGTGATTTCTTTTATTCTGCTTTAGTATCTTGGAAAGAAAAGATCTACAATAAAGTGAGAGAAATCTCAGGGGTTAATGGCAATCCTCCTTGTCCTAGAGATTGATCCGAGTATTGGATCGCACATAAAGCTGCAGTTACTGGATATTACCCTCCTGCTATCGGCCTGCAGTGATGGCCTGGATAAGAAGTGCTTACCAAAGAGGATGCTCCTTCAGGGCAGATACGGTTTCCCTGCCCTCTGGGAACAACAACCACATGCCTGCTGCTTGCTCAGGAACTTTCTAAGCTCATCGAGTAAATCCAGGGCCCTTATCAAGTTACTGGCCTACTGAACTGCTCAAAAAATGTTTATACCTCTTTAGGTTTGAAGCTGCAAAGGGGAAACGGGCAGCAATTAAACACACCCTGTGTTTCACAGATAAGGGTGCTGATCGTTCGGCTCGGGTTTTATGTCAGATGAAATGGACGGATCTCAGATTCAGTCCTTGTTAGAATGCAGTTTCACACAATGTAATGTTGCTGACTTTAGAAAGTTTACTTTTCATTTGGAGAAATTATTGTTATTGATTTGAAGGCTTTAAAGCTATGCTCAAACCAGCCTCCTCTGTGTTCCCTGTTGTCGTTTTCCCTCACAATTTACCAGGGCTTAGCTGAATCCAGGTCTGTGCCAGGCTGGGCAGAGCCACACATGAGCATCTGCTGCATGTCTCTCTGTAGTATAACCCATGCCACACAGCAGCAACGAGAGACCAGATGGCAGCTAAGCAGGCTAATTATTTCAACACAAAACTCCGATGTCCCACACCAGCACTGCAGAGCCGCTTTGGCACACTTGCTTTTTCCTGTGCCTACTTCTGGTGGAGAGGATCTCTGCCATGAAACTATAAAGATGTCAAGTGGGTAATCATGAGCATGGACAGGCCTCGGTACAGTACTTGACGTCCAGATGTATATTTGGTTATTTGTGCCCCTCCTTAAGTGCTGTAGGGACATGCTGAATGCTATGAAGGTGTGTGGATTTGTCCCATTACACTTTGGTACAAAACTGACAACAGCAAGGGTTGAAATCTCTTTGGTTACCACGGATGAGTATGTAACTGGAGCTTATTATTTTATTTTATTTTATTTTTTATTTTTTTATGCAGATAAGAAGTGCATAATGGTGAACTGAAGGCCAAAAGAAACATGGCTTTCAACACTTTTAAGCAAATCAATATCTGAAAAGTGTGGCATGCCCTTGCATTCACTCCCCCTAAGGAAATACTTGGCAGCGCCACCTTTCAGTACCATTGCAGCTGCAAGTCTATTGGGTTATGTTTTTGCCAGTTTAGAACATCTAGAGATCAACATTTTTGCTTATATTTTAGCCAAAAAGCATCTGTAAACATATTTTTAAAAGCATCCCCACTGATTCTCAACTGGATTTAGGTCTTGACTTTGACTAGGCCATTTTAACACACCAGTTTACTTTGATCGAAACCATTTTGTTGTAGTTTTGTCAGTTTGCTCAGGGCCCAGTCTCTAACAGGTTTTCGTCTTGGATTGCCCTGCATTTATCTTCCCATCAACTTCCCTTTCTCTGCAAAAGAAAGTTATTCCTACAACATGATACCACCAGCACCACTTTGCTTTACCACGGGGATAGAGTGTTCTGAGTTAAGTGCAATGTTAGCTTTTGAGTACATATAGCATTTCGCATTTAAGGTCAAAAAGTTCCCTTGTGGTCTCATCTCACAAGATCGCCAGAGTGTTGCCAGTATGACTTGCGGCAATTGTCGACAGGACTTCTTATCATTTTTCTTAACAGTAACTTTCATCCTGCTGCTCTTCCACAAAGGTCTGGTGTATGGAGCACATGAGTAGTATTGACTGTGATCGACTGGCGACCCGTCCAGGCTGTACCCCAGCTCTCGCTCAATGACTTCCGGAGATAGGCACCAGCCCCACCATGACCCTGCACAGATAAGCAAGTATAGACGATGGATGGATGAGTAGTATTGGACTTGTCAATAGACTCTCCCACCTGAGCTGTGGTCTCACCAGGCTGTAGACTCTTAGCTCAGTTTAGATGGGCAGCTGTGTCTTGGAAGGTTTACTGCTTGTGTCATGCTGTGTTACAATAATTTAATCCACAACATTACCCCGGACCTTTCTGCTGCGTTCCTTGGTTTTCATAATACTCTTTGTTCACCAGTGTTTGCTAACAAGCCCCCGCGGCGTTGAGAGAACAGCTGGACTTGTACTGAGATTAGATTACACAGAGGTGGATAGTAATTGTATGGCTTCTGAATGCAGTTGCTTCTGCTGGATTTCATCTGGGGGCGTCAGATTTAAGGGGATGGAATACAAAATGCAAAATATCCTTTTCGGGTTTTCATTTAAAAAGAAAAAAAGCATAACATTGTGTATCATTTTTCTTCCATTTCACTTTGCTTACTTTGTATCTGTCTGTAGAACAAAATCACCAACAAAAAACATAGAAGTTTTCATAGTAATGATACAAAATACCAAAGAAAAAAACGATGAACAGGTCTTAATATCTCTGCAAGTTCCTGTTTGTGGAGTATGGCATTTTAGGCTGTTTGCAATCGGATGATAACCCTAAACTACTCCAGGTGTGGTTTTAAGACAGGCTTTAACCAAATTATGCCTAGTGGTCTAATAACAGCACATTGCTTGTATCTTCTTCTGACATCAGAAGCTGTAAGTTTCTCTCTACATCCTCTCTGAGGTTGGTGATGAAGTGTGACCATTAGGGCCCATCTCCTGCATCCACAACCACGCCACAAGAAGAATTGCTTGTACTTGATAAAGCTGGCACACAAGGGAAGGAGGTGCGGCGCCCACAGCGATAACCTACTGACTCCAGCATTAAAGACTCCACCACTGGGAGGAGGGATATATTGTGATCTATTGGCTCCTATTAGAGAAACGTATTATTTGTTCTAACCTGTGTGTTTTGTAGCACTGTGTGCTGGCATGAAGAATGCACTGTGCCTCTGTGAAGGGAGTACAAACATATGTGCACATTTGTAAGAATAATTTGCTAACTTTTATTCCAATTAATTGTCAATTTTCTGATGCGTTGTAATATTGTCCAACATGCCTATTCTACTCTTATGAGTGGCTCCTAGACAATAAAAAAAATATACCTTAGTAAATCATCTAGCTTCCATAAACTTCATTAATCTAATGTAATTTTCCTAAATAATAATAAGTAATTTTCTTAAACAAATACTTTTTTCCTAAAGTACTAAATAATAAATTAATCTGTGTCATAATTATCAATGAAAATAACTAAAGGATGAACTATTTTGTCTCTAGTAAACCATCAGTATCACACATTTAAAGAAGCAACCACATTCTATACATTTCCCAGAGTAAAGTTTTTTTTTTTACAATTTAATTGAGGACTATTGAAAAACAACACCAGAATTTAACCATTTATCCATCCTTATTGTTTTTAACAGCTTATCCGTGTAGGGTCACATGGGGGCTGGTTCCTAACTCCAGTGGTCAATAAGAAAGAGGAGGTGTACACCCTGGACAGGTCACCAGTCCATCACAAGGCAAAACAGAGACACACACAACAAACAACCACGCACAAACACACTCACACCTATGGGCTATTTAGAGTAACCAATTAACCTAACAGTCATGTTTGTGGGCTGTGAGAGGAAGCCAGAGTACCCAGAGAGAACCTACGCATGCACTGGGAGAACACGCAAACAACATGCAGACAGACTTCAGGCAGGGATTTGAATCCACAACCTTCCAGGAGTTAACAATTAATGTAGCCAAACACATTGAAGTATGTTTTCAACTTTTTATTGAAGTAAAAAGAAAGAAAAAAATAAGATTAGGTAAAGATGCTAAACCTAATTCTACAGATCACAACAGCAGCTTGGGAAGGGTTTTGAGAAGGAACTAAAATATTAATATTATTATCTTGGATGATTAAAGGTTTACCTTTTATAATCCATTTTTTGGGGGCTTTCAGGAGTTTAGTATATTTAGAAGTATCCAGATGACACCACAGTGGTAGGTTATATCACTGGGGGAGGTGAGTCAGCTAACCGGGATGAGGTCGAATGGCTTAAGGTTTAGTGCTGTGAAAATAACCTTCCTCTAAACACGTCCAAAACCAAGGATCTTATCATAGACTTCAGGAGTACCAAAATGGACATTCAGCGTGGGGAAAGGGTCAGGGACTTTCGCTTCCTGGGAGTCGACAGATGAAACTGACCTGGGACAAGAACTGATAGTAAAGAAAGACCAGCAAATACTCCAGTTTCTGAGAATCCTCAGGAAAAAGGACATCAACCAGAGACTGCTTGTGTCTTTTCACTGCTCAACCATGCAGAGCAACATCACATACTGCCTTTACATGATTTGCCAAAGTTTGCAAACAGAAAGAAACTCCAGAGGGTCACCAAAATGACAGAGAAGATCCCTGGGTCCCCACTAACTACACTGGAGGACTCTCAGGCCCCTAATGTCTCAGAAGAGCCAACGACATCCTGAAGGACTCCTCCCACCCTGGCCATTCTCTGTTTGAGCCACTGCCGTCAAACAGGCGATACATACAGGGCCAGTAAAGTGAGAAGAAACAGGCTGAGAAACAGTTTCTACCCAACTGCAGTCAGAGCTATAAATGCCATTTAAATAGAAGCGCCATGTCATATGCCACTCTGAAGTAAGTGCAATATCTGGAAATGTGTAATCTACACAGTTATTGCAGAATATCCACTGCCACTGGGAAACTCCACTGATTTAGTTCCTAATGTTCTCTTTTTCGTATATGTGGTGTAACGTACTGTATTTATTCACCTTGTTCTTTTGTAAATCCTGTATATTTTCTATTTCTTTGCTGTTTCTTTTTTTTATTATTATTTCCACTGGAAAGGCTTGCACCTTACTGTTTATTGTACTTGTTACAATAACAGCAAAGATTCAGTATCAATAAAATGGGGGGAGGGGAGGGGTTTTGGATGTCCAGAAGCCCCTCAGTTTAGGTGATGAAGTGGGTGACAGAAACGAAAAGCAAAACCACAATTGCAGGAATTTTACACCAAAATTCACCTAAAGCATAAAAGCATACCTACACTGCAGCGGTTCTATCGCTGCAGTGTAGAAACAAGTTTTTCCTAGTTTATGGTTAAATGTCCTTCGAGGATTGCCGTATGGGCAGCCAGGCAGGAAACCATCCGATGTTTTGTATGGAAGTGTTGGGAAAAACAAAGGGTCCCGCTTAGCCATGCAGTGACCCAAAAGCCCAGCTCCATGTCCTTCGCCTTCCACCTCATGCGGTGCCGGTAGCGAACTCAGAAAGCTTGGTTACACTAATTATAGAGAGTAGAGTCACACAGCTGTGCACTGTTAACAGAAACAATTATTTGGATACCGGCATCTCTATGTTTGAGCAATGTGAGCCGACATAGCAAGAAGACAAACAATAAGAAGAAAACAGCACAGCTATTAGCAATGTTGCATTGTGGAGCTGTGACTGCTACTGCTTAGAGAAGTATGTGTGGATGAAAGCCTGGACAGTGGCGTAAACGGTGGATGAATATCTTGTAGTGAAAGTTATCGTACTTACAGTTATCGAAACTAAATAAAATTTATGCTAACCGGTCCACAAACAATTTCTAAACATGGCGTGAACGATAATGCGATGAACAAAAAGTCTGTGCTCACCACTGCATTTGGCACAGGATAAGAGGTTGGTGAAAGCAGTTAAACATGAGTGAAAGGCCATATTTGGGGTGTTTGTGTACCCTAAAGCGGAAACAAATGTTCACGACCTATCTGCTGCCAGACGTCACTTCAGCACCTAGTGATGCAGACGTCAAAAGCTCGTTTGCAGGAATGATCAGTCACTACAGGTTCACATAAACAAGGGGAAACTATTTTCTGTACTCAAACTAAGGAACAAATTAGCTGAAATAAAGCAATAAAGGACCTAATTTGTCCCAGTACAGTTCTATCTCATCCACTCACCCTCCTCCTTCCCTTTCCCTCTCCCTGATGTGTATCCCATCTGCTTTGGGGACCTCTCCCCAGCATGCAGGAGCAGGATAAGCACACCATTTCCCTGTCAATACTTTGCTATTAGCCTCTACAGATCCATATATCACTGGGCTGTGGGCTATGAATGGTGTAGGGTGTTCTTGTTATCTGAATGGCCAAGGCTGAGGGTCTCCTGTCTGCCCTGCTCTTTGATTTATCCAGCCGGTGGGTTAATGAGAAATGGAGGCTGGACCTTCACTCTTACCCTTAGGGGGAAAAGGCATGTGCACGTAAATGTATGGATGGAGTGACAAAGGACCACATGGCATGTCCTGATATTCACCAAAATATTCCAGTTTGTCAACCAGTTATTGCTTGGTGATGAACAGCAGTAGAAGGCGTGAACATGTTGGCGTTTCCTGGTTTTCTGCCTTCATCTGTGAGATGACACAAAGACCAACTTGTGTGTTGACTCATAAGACAAAAACAAACATATTTAGTCTCAAATTTACAATTGTTCAATCAATGGTAATGAAATTAATTTGTAAAAACAGTTCTTCAATTCGGCCATATTTCTGGAACACCTCACAAGCACTACTCCATTGGGGCCAATCCTAAGGCGACTTCAAAAAATGTTAATGTCTGACAGATTTACGCCAACTAGGTCAACGTCCACCTTAAACCCTAACAAGCCTCAGCTGGCAAACAGCAGCACGGACATTATTCTGGAAGACACCTCAATAATAATTTTTTAAAAAGCCAAATCACACCAGAGGAGCTTTAAATCTTTCTGACGCTCAAGACTGTTGTGGACATCATATTTGACCGATTTTGATCTGTCACTACAGCAAGACTGCTTCCGTTCATCTTGATGTGCGACTTTATATTGCATATTGAGATTTATTTTACATTTTGTTCTGGTTTTCTTAAAAAAAACATCTAGCAGCACCTCAAGCAGCTTTCGGATGATCTCACAATCACACCCATACATGATAGTTTTCACCATAAAACGTATTTCTTCCTCTGCTACCATGTAGACAATGTTTGCCATGTTTTATAACATATTTCCTTACTGGTCATTCTGTACTGGGGTATTGTAGTCATCACAGATGGGTAGCTACTTCTAGAGTCATTTGCTCAGCTATTAAAAGGAATGTGGTCTAGATGCCCTCAGTTAATTAGAGAGATTTTTGGGCATTTAAATTTATAAAAGGTAAAAGAAAATTGCTATAGATATGCAGAGCAAGTAAAAAAAAACAATATTGCAGTTTGCCTTTTTTTCAACAATCAATTTGCCAGTCACAGCTGACCTAGCCCTTCAAAAGTAGGATGGACCTCAAGCGATTAAAGTTTAAAATAAGAATTTGGTTTTATGCTTCGGTGCTAACAACACATACACAATGTCTTTCACTGAGACCAGCCATTTACTCAACGGTGCGTTGTTGCTGTGAAACGCCACTGAATTTTTACTTCCACAGGATAGATATATGATGTTGTTTTCTCTTCTATTTCTGGTCCACTTATCTCACTTAACCCTGAAACCAGGAAGTAAACACGAGCTACACTCTGAACAGAAGTCGTTCCCGGACCGTACCTCTAGGTTTGACTAAGACCTTGTTGATGGAGAGGACCTATTGTTTATAGGGAATGTTACCTCCATCTCAGGTGACAAATGAGAATGATTTAAGTTGATTTTACAGTAAATATCTTACTTATAGCTCCTTTTAAGCAAACTCTCCTCTTTGTAGTTCGCATTCGTAATAAAGTGGGATTTTGTTCGTCCCCTCTATCTCAAACCAGCAAAAATACATATTTTCTGAAGCCATCACTTTTCTCATTTGACAAAAGTTTAATTAGGTGAGGCGGAAAAGGAGGAGAGTACCAAAGCTGAAGCTAAAGTTGTAGTTTAGTCTGGTAGTGTCTGCAGGGAACTGCACAGCCCTCTTGAAGACAACAGTAAAGTTAATATGTCAACAAATGATGGTGTTGGAGAGTCAGATGCTTGAAATCATAGTAGAATCGAAGAAACACTACTTCACTGCAATTTAAAAGAAGCTTATCACGCTGTGCTGTGCAATCTAATTCCAACCCTGCTGTGGACATGAAGTAAACATTCATCACAGGACAGGAGCGCCAACACTATATGTTTCTTTACCATTATAAGCAAAACGTGACCTAAGTAGAGTAAATGATGATGAAACAGTCAAGTGTTGCTTTTCAGCACCTCCACACGTCAGTGATTTACATTGCCTGTTACGTCAGTGAGTTGTGACCTGCAGATATTTGGCCTCAATCCAAGTAGAAACTGTCTAACGAGCCACTGTGTCAGTGTCTCTAACCAGTCGCTCTCAGCAGTCTGCCTGTGCATTTTGCAGCATATGTGTGTGCTTATGAAATTCTCAGTGTCGCTCATTTCCAGGCGCAACAGGGGAAGACAAACCACTACCAGATAAATGTCCTACTTAACTATGACGCTGTAGTGCAGTTCAGCGAGCACTCACTCCTCCTCTTGTTTTCTTTTCAAAGACGCACCAAAAAAACACCTTCTTTGAAAATATCTAACATATGGTTGCACGCTTCCAGCTTGTATCCCAAGGCCAGTTTCCCAGCTGGTTCCCTCAGAGAACAGAGGGGGGGGGACAGCAGAGTGTCTCATTGGAAAAGCAATAAAAAGGAAGACTCATAGAGAGATAAAGAATAATAATAGTAGTAAGAAGAAGAGAGAGAAATAAGGGAAAAAATGTGATAGAGAAAAGCGGATGAAGGAAGTGGTTATGTGCATCCAATTCATCTGCAGAGCATGCATCACAGGTTCGGACTGTTAAGTACCTGATAATTAGTTTGCCTTCAAGGCATCAGCCGTTATGGCTCTGCAGCAGCTAAACAGGCCCAATTTGGGTTGACAGTTTTTCTGTGGGATTTCCACACAAATTGAGCAACATCCAGGAAGAAAAACACTCAGGGATGTATAGCTAAAACAAGATAATGTGTGTGTAACTGGAAGCTTTTTTTCTCTTCTAAAATGTAATCACGGTGTTGGCCATAAGCCTCAGTGTTGGCCTATTTACTTTCTTACTATTTTGTTTGTTTTGTTGTTGTTTTTTATTCCATTTCACACCAGTGGTTGTTTCTGCAATATAGTGTGTTTCCAATTTTTTGTGTTTTTGATAGTGTAACTTATCCTTTTTTTACATACACATTTTCTTTTCTACTTTTTTAGGATTAGTTTTGTTGTAATTCTGCTAATTTTGTGTTGCGGTTTTGTTTCTGCACCTTTTCTCTGAAGCATTGCAACTACATCTCATCCAGATACGCATTTGATGATGCAAATCTAAATAACAAAATGTAATTTAAATGACAGTAGAGATAAGTCTAACTCTCAGTTGTAGCTGTTGTGGGCTATTTGAATATGTTATCTCTGTGTTGAATTTCATTTGTTTTCTGGATGTTAATTCAAAAAGTGGCACATAGATTCATTACATGCAAAGTGATATAATTCAAGCAGGTATTGCTTTAAATCCTGGTTTATAGTAGTTAATAAAATCTCAAAATTCTGTTTCTCAGAACATTTTAATATTACATAAGACCAATTCTAAAAGAGCACTTTTAATACAGATGTGCTATGTTATGGCCATTTGATAGCATACGCAATCATGGAGAAAATTTCTCACACAAAAGATGTCCAGCAGAGAGTCATCTGCTTTACAAGGACATTAAGCAAAAAATGGGTCGTTATTACAGAGTCTAGCTGTTGGAAAGTTAAGTGGAAGATTAAAGCATGGCAGAAACATTGCACAAGTTACAGAGAAAACCCGAGCACTAAAAGGGATGTGAAGCAAAGACCATTAAAGAGTTTGGGGGAGATTCCTAAGTTGTGGGACTGTGATTGGAGGGGCCACCACACCTACAGAGATATTCATTGCATGGGCTAAAGCCTTTGCTTTGCTTGTATGAAGACACTCCTGAACTAGAGACAACATCACAAGCGTCTTACCTGGCCGAAGAAGTAAAAAGACTGGACTGTTGCTCAGTGGTCTAAAGTAAAATTAAAATAAAGGTCCAAAAGTCTGACGGAGGAGTTGAGAGGCACATAATCCAAACAGACTGAGGTCCAGTGTGGCGTTCCTACAGTCAGTGATGGTTTGGGGGCCCATGTCAGTGCAGCTGTTTACCTGGATATTTTAGAGGCCTTAATGTTTATCTCTGCTAGCAAGCTTGATTGTATTTTTCAGCAAGACTTTGTACCTGCCCACACTGCTAAAGGTACCAAAATCTGGTTCAGTGACCATAGTGTTACTGTGCTGGATTGGCCAACAAACTCATCTCACCTGAAACCCATAGACAATCCGTGAGGTATTGTGAAGAGGATGATGAGAGACACCAGACCCAACAGAGCAGGTGACCTGAATGTCTCTATCAAAGCAGCCTGAGTTTCCTCAGTTCTTCCGCAGAGCCACAGGTGGACTGCCTCAAAGCAGTAGTCCATGCAAACAGAGCCCCGTCTCAATATTGGTCGCATAGGGTGACAATTGTGTAATAATTTTTGTTTTTTTTATCTTACGTAATGTTCTAATTTTCAGAATGTGAAAATGGGTTTTCATGAGCTGTAAGCCATAATCGTCAAGGTTAACCTTGATGATATAAACACATCAGTAGTGAAACTAAAAAAGGCGCTATAAATTACATCTTTTTATTAGATTAGTAAAAAAAAATAAGTTTTTGATCATATTGTTTATACCTATTCAGATTTATTAGTAGATTACCTAAATAAGATTTACAAACATTTTTCACTGTAGCAGTTTTTAATAAACAACAACCCATCTGAAGGCATCTGTGATTTTGCTCCCAACAGAATATGCTAAAAGTAGAGAAGTTTTCTGTGAATCTGTGATCAATGTAAAGCTTCTCTGTAAAGTTGTTATTGTTAGTCCCTCTCCTACGTGGAGGGAGAGATGGGAGGAACCGCAAGAAGCTCTCTGTGACATTTTGAAAACAACTGCAGTTACTTTTGAATCTTTTTCCATTAGACAGTTATTTGTATGGAAGTGGGTCTTTATATAGATTGAAGTCTGCACTGTCTAATTGGTCATTCCAAAAAAGTTAAAAAACAAAACAACTGGACTTTTTTTTCGAAGTTTTAAGACGTTTCGCTTCCTATCCAGAAAGCTTTCTCAATTCAAAAAGTCTGGAGTAGTGTGGAGTTGCAAGCTTTATAGTACTGCCCAACAAAGGCCTTGTAATGGCGTAGATAACATGCATTTTGTTTTTTACTACAAAGCTATTAACTTGTCTTTCCAGAGATTCTTTCTGTTTCTTTAAACTGAGGCAACTCTGACCACTGTCTACAGATAATTCCTTCTCATAACTTTACAGATTCCCAATTCAGAAAATCTAAACTTTCCCTTTAACAGATTAGAATTTAAAAATAATAGAGATTTCTAGTATTGATCTCTGCAAAAAAAAAGCCCACCTTATAAAAAGATGCTGATTGAATACCTTCAACTTAGGCAAGCATATCACATAAAACACCCAAGGCAGGCATAATTACTTCCCAGCAACCTTACAGAATTAGTTCATATTGTAATTTGACACATCTGAGAGCTGAAAAAAATCAATTTCACACATTGATGCTAATAACTCAACAGCCCTGCAGACATCATCATTATTGCAGCTCTGCATTGCCTTTTGACAAACAAAATTGTGCGAGGCCAAGACGCCTCCTGCCTTGAAAGAGTTAACGTGCACCTCTACCTCAACATCCATCATGTTTCCCAGTAACCAGATCATAGCTTCCATCACAGGGAAGATGAGATAGTAGTCTATTAATCTCTCATATTAAGCAGATCCATTTGTGAAAGCAAACGGCCCGGAGAGGCCATCCTTTTCACTTGTTGTCTCTAAATCTGATTAGCAAGTATAACGACATGTTGCTGAGGGTCACAGGAGATATAGATTGGCTCTGCCTGCATCTCCACTCTTCCTGGCTGGGGTGCTCGTGGAATGAACAATTTCATTTTGAAGAACTCCTGGGGATTCCTGTTGTACACACCTTGTACATTGAATAAGCAGGATGATGGGGGATGGGCTTCGTCTGGAGTATTTTCATTTGCAAAACAGCTCCGTGTGGATTTATGAAATTATTTTATCTAAACACTCAAACTTTTAGCATCTTATATAGCAGAAAGCAGCTTTTTTTACATATAATCTGTAAAAAGACATAACTTTTTTTTCTCACTACATATTAAATAAGAATAAACCCTTCCTGTTTTAAATTAATTAGTATTACCAAAATGATTTTTGTTGGCAAAATGTCTGAATGATGACAGATTTTTTTTCAAGAAATCTTTTATTACTTTCTTCAAAATCAGAAGTTTGCAAACATGTTTGTACAAGTTGACCAAAGATTATTATGCTTTAAACTAGGGGTGTCCAAAGTGTGGCTCGGGGGCCATTTGCGGCCCCTGGAAGTCTTTATATCTTTAATTTAATTAAATTAAAATCATTTTACAATGAAACCTTTTAGGTGCAACACAAATGATTTGTCTTTTAATAACTTTTCCTTTTGTATCTTCTTTATTTTTCAGTGATATTTACTCAAAAGCAGACTTCCATGCACCTAAATCTGCTTTTTTACCAATTTATTAAACTTGGTTAAATAGAGCAAGCATTTTCAAAGGCACAGTGACCCAAATCTTGTTCTCATGTCCGAGATTAGAGTGGATTTGTTTCTATTTTATCCAGTCAAGCCCAAATTGGAAGCCTTTCTTTTTAATAAGACAAACATGCAAAAATCTTTTTAGTTTTTTTATCTACAATGATTTACATATCTGTTTCTGACTGCTTAATTTTTTTCATTAAAATATTGCACGCTTAGTTTACTGTAGACCAGGTGAAAACATTCTCAGTATAGTTTTTTGCGACTTTAGATTTTAAAAGAATTGTTTGTTTTTACCCTAGAGTACCTCTGACTTGCCGATTTTGGCCCATGTGACAAAACGTTTGCCCACCACTACTTTAATCAACTTAAGAAAGCCCAGATGAGATTGAATTGGCTTTTCAAGCTAAATAAAATTAATTTACAACTGCCGCTTTACATGGAGGGAAACAACAGAAATCAACTGAGATATGAGGAAGATCATTTTCGCCCTCCACAAGTCTGGTCCATCCTGGGGTACAATTTCCAGTTTCCTGAGAGTACCATGTTCATCGTCGCAAGCAATTATATGCAGGTATAAATGTCATTGTAATGTCCAATATCATATACTTCAACAAGGAATCTGGTTCTTTGTCTCCAAGATGAGCAGTCTTGGTACAAATCATCCCCAGGAAAAAAATAAAAAAGAAATTTGACAGATACTTGCTGAGGCTAGCGAGAAATTGTCATTATCCACCGTTAAATAGGTTATGTGCTGACATGGGCTAAAATGCCAGTCAGAGAGGAAGAAGCCATTTCTCTTTGAGCAACATTGACAAACATATCAAAGTTTGTAAGTTCTCTCAAGAACCAAGACCTTGAGTTTTTGAGACATGTTATGTGGTCTGATTAAACTAAACCTGAAGTGCTTGGCCATAATGACAATCATGACATTTGGAGTAAAACTGGGGAGGCTTGCAAGCCCGAGAAACCAAACAGTGAAGTACGGGAGTGGCAGCATCCTGTTGTGGAGGTAATTTGTCAGTGAACTTCACAAAAATGAATGACATCGTGTGGAAAGAACATTTTTGGGAAAACAAAGTCAATGTTTTGGAGTGGCCATCACAAAGCTTTGATCTCAATCCCATAGGAAGTTACCTGGAGAGCTGAAAGGATGTGTAATCAATGCGACCCACAAATCTGCCTCAGTTGCACCAGTTCTGTCAGCAGGGGTGGGCCAAATTGCAAACTACCATGAGAAAACTGGGGGAAAAAAGCTAAATATCTGACCCGAGTCAATCATTGTAAAAATTCTACCAAATGATACTGAAATGTGCATAAAGAAAAATCAGGAAAGAAATCAAAAATCTATAATAAAAAAAAATCTCTTTCATCATTTTTGGCATTTAGTCAGTGTTTGTAATCATAACTGACTTAGATCATACAAAGTTTAGTCTGATTTAATGTCAGACAGTGAAAACAAAAAAGGTTTTTACAGTGTATGTAAAAAAAATCTGGTTACCACTCTACGTACTTACAACTGTATATGGTTTAAAAACTACAACTGCAGTGCGGGTGGGCCTATGTTTAGTCATCACATGTTAATCTTAGAAAAGAAGGCAGAGATTTCCATAAATAAATAAACAGATCACAACTGCAGCCTTTTGTGGACAGACTGACTGTCCAGCGGCTGGTCTAAATAACAGAGTAGAAGTTGGTGAATCTGAATGCCCTCTCTCTGTTCACCTCTGAAGCAGCCAAGTATGTAGATTTTCCAGGAAATATTAATGGAATGGATAAAGCTTAAAGGTTTTCATGTTTTGTTTTTGTTTTCATTTCTTAACAAAGATATACAAGGATTTCTTACAATTAGGACCTCTATTAAATACACAAAAAGCTATATTCTGTAAGTTAGCAGGTTTACCTGAAAACTACTACATTTAGCTGATGTTCATTCGTTATTTTTGATTTAGCCTGTTAATGAAAAAACAGTAATAAAGAAATATTATAAATATATAGTAACTGAAATAATCTGTATATTGTTTTAGCACTGGTAAAAATTATTGCTGATTTTCTATATTAAATAAAATAAACATTTGTTTTCATTTGGCTGGTTATTTTTATTTTCGTTATTTATTTATGTATTTATTTTTGGCGATACCCTTATGACAGCGTGTTTTAAATCAAGATTATCAAATTGTGGGAATCTATTACATCCCCATGCCTAGTTATGATTACAAAGGGAAAAAAAAACACAAGATGTCCAGATTCTGTTTCTCTGCTTTTTTTTAACAGTGCCTCACATGAAAATTAGAAAGAGCTGTAGTCTGATCATTTAAAGTTTATTTTCTGATCTCATGTTTACACCTGTTTGGGGGCAATGTCACTGAATGACCAACTACCTGTATTTTCTTTTCCTAAGAAAAAAGATGGTCAACATTTATGAGTTCAAAAAAGTTTTTGTTTTTTCTCTAGTCTTTTCGTCATGCATTAGGATGCACATCTGTAGCCTTTTCAGAGGTCAGAGTAAAGCAAACAGAATACTGAAGAACACAAAGATGATGTCATTGGGCTTTTTTTAGCCTTTGCAGTTCAATACATTCTGGAGGAGAGTTAGCAGTAGTGTTCTGTCAGATATCTGGTGTCGCTCTGTGACTTGGCTGGGGCAATAAGGAGGAGGAGGAGGAATATCAGGTTCCAGCTGGGAGCAGCGAGCATGGGGACAGATCTATTTACTTGGGGAAGGTAATTGATTGGGAGGAAAGGTGGTGAGGAGAGAAAGGAAGAAGAGTGGTGGAGGGGGGCAAAGACAGGAGGATCGGGACGGTATTGATCATGTGACTGCTCCTGCCATAACCTCCAATACGCTTCTGTGCTATTATTGCACCTCAGTGCCAAATAAGATTGTTTCTTGTAAAAACAGGACAGAAAAACAACACGGGCTCGATGAATCGTTAACAGTCGGTTCGCCCATTAGGATCAATTGTTTGCCCTTTTCATTAACTTTTTGGCCTCAGCAAAGGTTATATCACAAAACATGTCCGTACTAACAGGGCCTGTCAATATTATCTATACTTAAAGTCATTTTAATGCAGAGACAACAACAAAAATGCTCTCTCCTTGGGATGACAACCCACACTATACGTGTGACAGCTTCTTGTATAGTATTTAAGGGCAAATTGAAAACCATTTACCCTTTACACTAGCCTGTAAATATGCTTCGGTCCTCAGCTGCTTTAGGTCGAAACAAGAGCGAGGCAGCACTAGGCCACATAAAAGCAAGGAAACACAAGCGCCATCATGTGCATTGTGCCTATCAATGGGAACTAGCGGGTAAGATGGAGATGCTTTCTGCATGCCATCCACTTTGTGTTGGATAGGGCGCATTAATTATTTAACAGCAGGAGTTCAAGCTATTATTACAGAAAAACAGTGCCCTGCCTCTGGACACTTTCCTGATGCCTGTATGTCAAACGCACACCTTGGCCTACCGTGCATGCCAGGCCACAGTCAGGCCTACGTGTTGCAGCAAAGAGGTTTCTAATAGGTCAACTCAAGGTGAGGAAAACCGGCGTTGTCGCCGGTTAATCATATGAGACAAAAAAAAAATAATCAACTTACTGGTAAAGAATGAATCTTTGCTCTGTATGTTATATTCTTCTTTGTATCCGTTGAGATTCAAGCTGAGGAAAAAAAAAACTGAATGTCTTTTTTTTTTTTTTTTTTTATCGAGGAGGAAAGTGTGGAGGTGAGAGGGGGGAAGTGGTTCTGAAGGATTTGTTTGCCTTGTCATTTTCAGTTCTCCCGTCCTCACCTCCACTCCATCCCACCCAGATGGAGATTCCTCTGTTATTCACTCTGAGGTTATGGTTTTAGATTGAGGGCAAAGCCTCGGAACGGCTGTTTGTTTTGAAGGAATCCAATGTCAGTACAGCTGTAGCAGGACTAGGATTGTTTGCAGAGTTAATGGTGGTTTGATGATGTCATTCTCGGTGACCTGAAGAGAAATTGACCCCTGTTGTGTGAGTGTTTCTAAAATGCCACCCGGCACAATTATGGTTGGAGTGTCCCTGGGCTGTTGTAGGCAGGGTTTGTTTTATCTGAGACGGACTCACACACAGCAGAGACTGCTCGCATAAACGCAGCCCGAATACACGCTCGGCAGGTCGGTTTGCTGAGGCATACCTCCACATCCCGTGAAAGCGTGTTTGTTGAATGTCAGCAGAAATTTAGTTCCTCGCGTTGAATAGGAAATAATTTATTCATCGGGAGTGACTTGGAGCAGTTCACCCTGAAGGTCTTATAGATTATTCCAGGTGATGTCGGTTCTAGATGAATTAATTTAATAGAAACCAGAAAAAGAAGCGTGCGCTCACACATGCAGGCACACAAATAGAAAAACCTGATTTAGTACACGTCGCCACAAAGGTATTAATGAGAAAGGGGGGAAAATTGGCATTGCTCAGTTGCCATACTTAGTCATACCCATCAGTCTTTGAAGCAGATTGTTTAAAACCTTCCCTACTCAGTGATTGTGTTAACTTTCACTAATTTAACTGTCTGCTGTTGATTTATCACGAGGAAAAAAAAACACAGCTGAAATATTATTAAGAGTTTAAGACAAAGGGAACAAAAGGGGGAAAGCAGAGAGAGCAAATCTCCTGAGAGATGTATAATTCATGCTCACGACTGAGAGAGATTGTTTGGGCCTCTCTGAATAGTATTTCATGCTACAGGATGATCACTGTGTGTTTTCTGAATCCCTGTCTCAGTGTCTTTGGGGTTTAGATAGTCAAGTAGATAGATTTAGTTCTTTAGGCTGGAGACTGTCACAGACTTATTCTCTCCGTCTTCACTTGAGGTGAAACAAGCTTACTTCAACTGTGGGGATACTGTAGCCACAGTCGCTGATAGCAAATAACTATATATATATATATATATATATATATAGGAAACTGTCACTATTAAACTAATAACCATAACTGTGTTATATCAAGGCAAGGCAGGTTTATTTGTATAGCATATTTAGTACAAGGACAATGCAGAGTGCTTTACATGATTAAAACATAGGAAAATAAAAAGAGAATAAAAGTACCGTAAGTAAAAAAAAAAAGAAACTGTTAGAATAAAATGTGGGAAAATTTAAACAAAATGAAACAGGAAAATGGAAACTAAAAGCAAATATTAATTATGTTTTATACAGCAGTTTAACTATAACTGTGGTGTAATGTGTAATATGTGTAATATGTTTATTTATTGTATTTTATGGTGGTAGTTTTTATTTTAATTGTATTGTATTTTATCTTTTTAGCACATGTAGTCCAAGTCTATCTATCTATCTATCTATCTATCTATCTATCTATCTATCTATCTATCTATCTATCTATCTATCTATCTATCTATCTATCTATCTATCTATCTATCTATCTATCTATCTATCTATCTATCCATCTGGGTATGCAGGGTAGGCTTGAATCAGAAGATGTGAGTGTTCTGGAGGGTTGATACACTGATAACAAGTCTGTTATGGATTTAGGTGCTAATCCATTTAATGCTTTGTAGACTAACAGAAGCATGTTAAAGTCAATTATCTGAGATACAGGGAGCCAGAGTAATCATATCACAATATTTATTCCTTCTCATAATGCCTTTTCATAGAAAAAAACATTTTGAGGCTCTGTACCTTCTCCTTTCTCATCTTTTGCTATGTTTGTATTTTTACATTTTTGAGAATTGTGATAAACTTACTGTGAGATTTACAGTAAAAGGCAGACAAGTTTTTTATTGTTTAATATTTATGCATTGATTGAGAAGTTTCAGATGTTAGAAACAATGCTTTTTTGTGGATAGCTTAAAGTTTTTTAGATTTTTTTTTTAACTTCCCATCTTTAAGAGGGTGTGTATTAAGTAGGTTTCGGTCTAAATGAGGTTAAACCACATTTTGGAGCTGGTCAATAGTCCAGTGGGAACCAAAGACTGACCTATATGTTGGGAAAACATCTGAACTTGCATCTAAATGAGTTTCAGATTATGCCTATGTTGTCTCTTATCAGCAAGAAAACCTGCTACAGATGCAGAAAATAAAAGTTATAAATTTCTTTGGAGTCATCTTTTTTATCTCATCTAATCAATTCTTTGTTTGCAGAGAGGATGTCACAGAGAAGCCAGCCAAACAACAAAGTCCTCTTTTACTCTGAAGAAGACAACCATCTCAGTGAGATAAAGCTGGTAATTTTTGTTTTAACTCATTCAGTCATTAGGATATTTTCTTCTTTGCTGTATTTGCCGAGGTAAATGTTTTCAAAGCAGGCATTTTCTAGCTGTTTCATGTTGAGAACAAACTGTAAGGCATCGCTGTACTCGTTGCTGCATCATAAATTATACAAAAAGAGGATTCCCGTGCGTGTGAAATGGCTTTGTTCACAGTTTGTGTCACATCAGTGCATGTTTAACTAGGCAAAACAAAAGCTACTCAATATTTTAGTGCGCCGAGACTCAGAGCGAGGAGACGTTAGTGCGCGGCTGTTCTGTCTCCTCCTGTCTTGTCCCTCCCGTCTGGTGTCCTGCCGTCTCAGGTTTGCAGAAAAACACAGGCTCAGTGACTGGTAGTCCAACGAAGCTACTTCCTGTCAGGATGTTTTTTGCACGACAAAACCGATAATAACAGACGCGTATCCCTTTTTTTTATTTACCCCTCTGAGAATAAAGGATTATAATTTAAAAATAAAGTACATTCAGTAAAATAAATACCTTACATAAAAATGAAAGCATTTAAGTAAAACATAAACAGAGAGATAATTTGACAAAAAAAATGCAAAGCTCGTAAATAGCCAAGACATGATAAAAAAGGACTGATAAAATAATCGTTGAACTTTATGGGGAAGGTCATAATGAAAACAATGTTTTCAGTGGTGATTTGAAAAAAGCTAACAGTTTCTGCACATCACTGGAAATCAAAACAAATCTTAAGACCATGGAAACTGAATGCTGCCTCCATAATCTCTTCTTTTGGTCCAGGGGACGCTGAACAAACAGCTCAGTGATAACCTCAGACGTCTACATGGTTCATGCTTACCAAGCAACTGAGACATTTTAAGGTCCAGCACCATTTAGTGCCTTAGAGAAAAATAATGCGGGTTTAAAACAAATCCTTTTAGAAACAGGGAGTTATTCAGTTATTTTAGATTTGCTTCAGGCGCCTGATCATTTTCTACATAGGTCTGACAAATTATAAATAATCTGAAAATAAAATCATTCCCTGCTTTTTCTGTGTCCTGATTTCACTGGCCAGTCGTTATTCTGGTAATGTTTTGGGTTGTTTTTTTTTCCAGATAACTAGGCTGTCAAACATAATTAAGTCTGGGGCTATAATAATATGTTTCTATCATGCTGTGCAGTTTTTAGCGTCATTTGGTCTAGTTGAGTCCTGATCTCTGACATTGCCTGTTTGGGACCAAAGCAAGATCTTTTCAGCATTATGCTAAAGGACATTCTTACAGATCCATTTATATACATTACAGACAGACTAACTCAGTGACTGTAAGGGACTCTGGTTATGTCATGACACACGTATAATACTTTGTGTTATTAACATTGGTAAATATATAGCAAACTATAGCAAAATAGCTATAGTTGTCCAAACTCTGAGCTAGGGGGAAATTAAATAAAAGTGGCTCTTGAATAAAGCCTTGAGGAACCCCACATGTGATTCTTTTTCCGCTTTGATTTATACGTGACATATATTTTCCGCATTGGTCAAGTAAAACATGAACAAATCAAGCACACTGGATAATCCCACCCACTTTCCCAGTCTGTTAATCAATATGTTGTCACTGACTGTGCCAAATCTGTCCTCTACCTGTGGCTACTCTAAGTTAATTGTTCCTTTAGTGCCCACATTTGAGTGTCAAGTGGGAGAGGTAAGTGTAATATTATTGAAATGTAGAATTTATACATCCTTTTTCCGACATGAACCGTAAATATTACAGGAATAATACAGATTTTAAAACTGATTTAAAATTGGTAGAATGTTCTATCTTAGATCTAAGCTTAGGTTTAAGCCTTATTGTAAGAGAGAAGACCATTTAGGATATATTTTGAATATGTTTTCTTCTTCTTTTTTGCTGATTACTGGGAACCCATCATGTTCAGTTTCCACATTTGCTTTTAGGTCTTAGTGTTTTTCTCTTGTGTTTCTTTTTTTTTTGTTTCTTCTGGGTCAACCAGAGAAGATCTTAACTGCTCCCTACAATCCACTTAGTGCCCTTGCGCTGGGGTTTGTCTGATTAGGCGTTGGCTAATTAGGTCTGACTTACCGGGCTTTTAAGTCTCTCGCCATCTTCCATGAGGTCTGGTTAAAAGTTAATGGATGGATGAGACATTAAACGTCAAGATGGAGCAACAGGACAGATGGGAGTTCATGGCATGAGACCACCATTGAGGCTGCTCTGCATTTTCCCATCATCTTTTCTGTGGTTTTCAATTATTCAGAAACTCGTGTAAATGACTCTGGCCGTGGAACTTTGAAATATAACATAATTTCAAATAATGTTGAAAGGAAAAAAAAAACTTCTGAAGGAATGGTGATTTAAACTGCATTCACAGCACTCTGCAATGCATCGCAGCAAATGTGAGAGACTCTCAAGATCTCGTCGCTGGCTGAATCTTTCCACCCTTTTTGATACGGGGACGACACTGTGATGGACGTCTCCAACAGGACTCACAAGATGGATAAGCAGCACAAGCAGACACACAAATTGGTGTGCAGGAGGGAAGGAAACGCAGAGTTGTCAGATATTAATCGAGACATTTTAACTTTGTCATGAGAACATTTGCAAGCTTTAAGGCACACTGCCGATGTTTAGCCTGAGGGTGTGACAGACAGGAATGGATGTTGTGCTAAGCAAAGCGTTTGATCTCCAGCATCATGGGAACGCAGGTATCAGAGAGAGGCTCGTCTCTCTAACAGCTGTTCAGACTCCCTCGCAGGATTTTTTTTTTTTTTTTTTTTTTGGATTCTGCTGCAAATGGGCAGAGAAAGATTTCACTTTGAAGAACTCCTTCCCCTTCAGATCTCTCTCATAACTCACATGCTGTACTGTCAGAGCGGCTCTTTGAAACAAGGTAAACACATTTATGTCAACAGGCTAAACATTGCTCTCTGAAGAGGGGCGTAAGTGTGTGTTAATAGGCACCACAACACAATTACATGGCCTCCACATAATGGAAGTCAAATCAATGAATGGATTCTGCCCCCTACTGTCAATGATGAACATTACATCCATAATCAATTAACATGTGGTCAATTAGGAAAGATTGCACAATGAAAGCTATTAATTAAAAAAAAAAACAGTTCCTCGATTTGGATCTTTTCTAGGAGTTCAGTTTATGTACATAACCCTAAATTCAGCATGAGAACACATTTAATACAAAGCTTTCAAATATTATGTAATTGCCCACTCCTACTTAACTGGAGATTTGAAGCGTCTGCAATGAAAGAGCGGAGATGATCTTTACAAATTTTCCAACTTCCAGTTTTGTTTTGTTTTTCTCATTCAATTTATCTGCCTAGTGGAAGAAGTCAGAAGAATCAGGCCCTCCCCGTAAAATCGCAGTGAACACAGCAACCTCTTCTGGACAAACAGTAAAACAAGCTGAAAATGAAATAAGTCTCCTGAATCAAAAGTGAGCTACAACAGGACGATTCAGAGAAAATGTACAGAAATACAGCAAATAATTTGATTACAGTTATGATACTACTGTCAATTTATCGAGAAGTTTAAAAGTAAGTTCAGAGTCTGATGTCATGGCTACACAACAGGGGAAATAAAATCCCAAATGTGTTGCCTGGCATCCCAGCAGTCAACTGACCTGTAGTTTGAAGGGGGTGGGGGGGGGATCATATTATTGCCTGGGGAGGCGTTAAAAAGTATTCCATGATCAATGCATCTGATTAGTTGGCCTTGACGGCACGCTGGTTAGCTCATCATGCCAAAGGGATCAATGAAGCAGTTGTCACGCTGCCTTTCATCGTGTCTGTCGTTGGATAACTACAATGTAAATGACCGGGTATTAAAGGAAGCCATCGTGGGACGCCTGCTAAACTCTGCCTGTGCTGCATTGTTCACATGGGAATCTGCGCTGTCACTACGCCCGTTCTTAATCAGTGAAATGAGGAAAAACAAGTCCCAATTACACAGCCCTCTCTGACTCTCTTATCATCATATTTATATCAGTTTCCTCAGACTATAAACTTCGCAGCCCTCGTTGGAAATCCTTGTGGTGCAATCCTTACTGCTGGCTCCGTTTGCCTCCCCCTTCTCACCGAGCGCTACAAGACCAGCAGATGTTGTGCATTGTTCCTTTCAAAGAGAAACTAATTGTTAAACAAAAGGTGCTGGCGTGTCTTGTCGAGTATCCTTGTAAATGCTTTGCAGCCGCGCCTCCATTGCTAGTTAAGTGGCTAATTATAAAAGGAGAACAAAAGTGTCTAATTAGGGATGGAGGAGGAGGAGGAGGAGACTTTGCCCCCACACTCTTCTTTTAAACAGGGCAGCTGATACTATCAACTGAATATAAATTAAAAGTCCCTGGCACTTCTAAAAAGCAGTCTGCTTCCCATTATTGAACTGAAATCAGGGATGTGTAAGTTCTTCCTGCACCTGAAAAGGATATTTATCATCCAGTGTTGGATATTAGCTCTAAATCACTCGTTTGTCTTGTAGAAATTCACATAAAAATAAATTTTAAGGTCAGTTTGAAATAAATGCGCTCACAGTATTGTAAAGATGGGCTCCTAAGGGCTTGACTGTCCATTAACTATTATGACTTATGCATGTATAAGTAGCGTACATTATGACATTGTTCTCTTATGTTTCTGGATTTCTGCATTCTACATTAGATAAATACAATATTTGTATGTAAATGGAAGTAAAAAAAATAAAGCTAAAACAATAATAGAGTAAAAAACACTCAAAAATAAAATGAATTCAAAATAGAACTGTCTTCCCACAAGGAATGAAAATACTAATGATATTTATTTCTTTAGTGTCCACTGAGCAAAGAGTTGTTTAATTATACCGATTCTTCTTCAGATTATTTGAACTCTTTTGTCAAAGCCTGCATTATTTTGTCATGTCTTGACAAGCTGCAAAAGTCTCCTCTGATGTGCGCCTGGGCAGATTCCTTGTTCTGCCTCTGCACTTATAAAAAATGTGTCCCCTGGCCTGATGACATATGTAAGTTTCTGTATGCGTCGGAGTGCCTGGGTGAGCCTGTCTGTGAGAAAACAGAGAGCCCTTGACACGCTGTCTTGACAAAGTTGGGTAATTAACGACAGCGCCTATTAAGGGGAGAATATTCCACCAGTGATAAATGGCTTTAATAACAGGACCGTGTTCTTGCTAACAGAGACAGATCCTGCCGCCACCGTCAGCCTGCCCACTAGATAAAACAACCCAGATTCCCATCTCAGCACCCTCTTCATCTTGCCTTTTCCCATCGGCAGTCTCGCTTCTGCTCCGTTCCCTCTTTTTCTCTCTAACTTTTGGATCCTTTTCTCCCAGAGCTTCCATGTGTCTTTGCAGACTGGTCCGTCTCCCTGAACTTTTTGTTCACCGGTTCAGGGACGAGCCTCGTCGAACGTGTTGACAGATTCGAATCGGGAAGCGTCCGCCTCGAACAAACAAGTTCTGCCTCTTCAGCCTACCTGCACGCATGGCGCTGTGTTCGTGTTTGTGCGTGTTTGTCTTGTAAAACATCGTTAGCCCTTTTGTGTAAGGGCCATGCAAATTGGACAGTTAAAAAGAGCTCGGACCGATTTATGTTCCAGTGCAGCGCTTTAACAGGCCTGCGCTACTGCTTTATGTGCCCTGGTGGGGTTTGGGGCAGGGCCTGACCACAGGGGTCACATTCATCACAGCCTCGTATTGTGAGATGAGTCCAGATGTCGGTCCTCATTAGAACAGCACAGAGAAATTTAGGAGACAGAAATGGGAACGACTTAAACAGCCTCTTTTCCACACACAGACATAATGATTTTATGGCGCCTCAGAAGGAGTGATCAGTATGTGCAAAGGAAAATATTCTTTATTATTTGCATACACTCTAAGATTTTGTATCCTGGTAAACTAAGTTTCAAATGTGCAAGTCAAATATGACAATATGACGGGATAATGCTGCTTATTACCGACTTTAGTGTGGCTGACCAGCACTCCTTGCACTGATCTCTAAAGATCCCAAGTTTGAAAAAGCCTGAGCCCTTTCTGTTGTAAATGTACAAGCTTCTTCAGCTCAAAAAAAAAAGTAACACCCCTTAGATTTTCCAAATGAACTTAAAAACATTTGCATTTACAATATCTGTATGTGTCTTCGGAACAAATGACAGCAATGTGGGTTTTCATGCACTGCGGTGCCTCCACAAATTTACGTTATAAATATTTCTTGAGGTGGCACATCACATCGAAAAGCTACTGACATTATTTTGTGTTGCTATGATGGATCTTCAAATCAAAATGAAAAAAATGTAAAAATAAAAAAGAAATCTGCTGATCTGATCAATATCTCTCTCTCTCTCTCTCTCTCTCTCTCTCTCTCTGTATGTATATATATATATATATATATATACATATATATATATATATATATATATATATATATATATATATATATATATATATATATATACATATATATATATATATATATATACATATATATATATATATCTATATATATATATACATATATACATATATATATATATATGTATATATGTATGTATATATGTATATATATATATATATATGTATATATATATATATATATATACATATATATATATATATATAATACAGTTCAGCCATTGTTTTCTTAAGAGAGTGTTTGTTTTCGATTATTTTGCCTAAGAAAAGGATTGATCACTCAGTATCTGCAAGACTTACAGGGGGGGAGTTTGGTGAACATTTCTTTCCCTTTTTGACTATCGTTTCTTCTATAAATAGATCCTTAAAGCCACAAAATTAGGATATATAGCACACCCCGGGAACGTTTTATGCTTGACACCAATAAGTTGCACTTTGTTGTCTTTTCGGCCCGCAATCTAAAAAGTTTTAAAAAATTATTTGCATGTGCCTTTTATTGAAATTTGCTCTGTGGAACACTGCTCAGGGTGTTTGTGGTGAGAAATAAGGTCTGATTAATTCAGCATCAGCTTTTGTTGAGAGGACATGAGCAAAGTCCCACTTCGCTATTACCCAACAGAGGTTATAGCATTTTGCACTCTCTTGCAAGACCAAAAGCAGTGAGTCCATTAAATTCACATGAGAATCTAATTAGGGACACCCACCCAGCAGCGGACTTGGAGGTAGCATTCATTGGGGAGCAGCGCTGCCAAGACCCTGACACCCAGAGAACATTATCTGAAAATGAATGGAGAACCAAGGAGTAGCTCTGTGACTGACTTGGACCTTTGCTTCCTTGAAGGCAAAAATATCCAGAGCTGATTGCTTTCATTAAATGTGTTATAGTGGTATAATTATAATAGTTTGCCTGCTAAATTCGATGACTCTTAGTGTGTGGTTACTTTGCCCACTTGACAGATTTGGACTGAATGTTTAATATTTATAAAGGTCATGTGACCTACTAATTGGTGTTTTAGCTTTGTTGTTGTACATTCTGACAAACAGACAACTACACACCAGACCCATTTCAGGTATGTATGGAAAGTTGAACATTTTAAACACGACTAAAACAGAAGGTCAATTCGCTAATCTATTCTGAAGTCAGGAAGGAAGAGAGACATGACCGGATCTGGCGTTATAATTAGGCGGATAATAACACTGAGTGAATTATTGCACTCTTGTTATTCGAGTCTGTCCTCTGCTGCTCGTCAGATGAGATATCCATGTGACCATAATTCTTATTCTGGCAGCAGCACATTGACTGATATTGTTTAAATTACACATCCTTGGGCGAAGCATTTGGAAACGCTTTGCAGATGGAATTCATCACAAAATGTCAAGGAGAAAATGAGGGGCATCAGAGCTTGATTGCTCTGGCAAAAAAAAAAGTATTATTTTCTAGAAGGAAGTGAACGATGTTATTGGAAACAGTCATCACACAAAGAAAGACACTAAAATCTTCTGAGTAAAAGATAACTCAGTGTGGCCATATGGGTGTTATCCCACCTACAAACAGAGAATGATTTCTAATGATCAAATGAACGCAGATTTCAAGGAGCAGTAGTCAAAGTAAATGCAATATAATGTAAAAGGTTTTCAGACCCTGCAAGTTTGTTTTTTTGAAGATCTGCTTCCGTGTCAATTTCAGCCCAAAGTAAGTGTTGATGGGTCTCTATCAACCACCATGTGAGCGCAGCCGTTCGCTTTACAATTGTGTTCAGCCTTGTAACTCACAGTTGCTATAGTTCTATGTATGTCCTTGTCTAAAACTGTGACACTGGTCAAAAAAATAGTCTAAAAGAAAAGAACTGAGCAAAAGGCGATCAATGACACAGATGATGGTGTTAGATTATTGTCTGTTATGACGATGCTGGATTTGGAAAGTGAAACCAAGGCACCACGGCACGAATCACAACGGCCACCAGGAGACAACTGTTCCAGTATGCTCAAGAACATATTTGCGTTATTAAAGTTGAAGTTTGGTGATGGAAGTTTTAAATGCTGACAATGAGATGGCGGCTGCACTCGTTCAGCCCAAACACAAAATAATTGAACTGAAGCTAATTATCGCGGGGAAACGTCGGAAGGGACGTTTGGAGAGAGTGGTTATCGATTTGACCTGATCTACGGACATAAGGGGAGTTGTTGTACTGATACAGAATAAATAAAAAAGTGAAAACCACTTTAAAAGAAGTTTGGTTTTTTTTGTTCCTGGATAAACTTTATGCTCAAAACAACATGGTCGTCTCGGTGGTCTTGCTGTTGGCACTGCTTGAGCTGTCTGTTCCAGCCATGGCGGGAAATGCGTTTTGTCTTCTTCTCTCAGGTTTGGGTTGTTCTTTCCCCTAAATCCAAGATTGCGGTAGTTTTAGAGTCCTATAGCAGAACGTTTTTACAACAGAGAGACTGAGAAGTCCATTCTCGTTAAACGTTTGCTTCCTCTGAGCTCTTTCCCATCTCTTGCACACATCAGCTTTGCAGCAAAGGGATCGCTGCATGCTTTTTCTGTGTTGCTAATAAGGCGCCACTAATCTATTCGCCATTATCCGGTTAAAAATAGCTGGACACAATGACAGAAAAGTACTTGTAACACCAAAATGGTAATTTTCATAGATTAACAATAACTTGAATGTTATGTCTATTTATTTATTTTTTTGACCAAAAAGCTTTTGTCTTTTTCTTATTAACTATATAGTTACCTCCGTTTTTTGATGTCATGTAAAGATGCAACAGTGATTACTAATTTTTCTCTCTTTTTGTCTTTTGTTTTTAGTCAGATTATGTCTGTGAATAATGATGCTGTCTCCAAAGTGGAACGGGATACTCTGTTGAGAAGTTATTTGTCATCGATTCCTGGTAAGTTAACAGCATCTGTGTTATTTTATGTTCTACAAACAGCTGCAACAGATGAAAAAGACAGATGTTTCTATGTTTCCCGGAAGGAAAAATAACAGCAATGACAAACGCAATGCTCTGGTACTAAACTGACCTAGACATCAGAGTGCTTCTTGACACAGCAAAATATTCCTCACTTACAATGCCATTTTACCTATTCCCTATGAGAATAATTGCTTATAATAAAAAGGTCAGTAAAGTAATAGCTGTGGTGATACAACTCTGTTTTTACTATTTTTATGATCTTTAAGGACAACCATACGGCAGAATACATCAGAGTAAACTTTACATTTTTGTTACATTAGGAATACTTTTACCTTGGAAGAAAAGAGTATTTGTAAGTGTATATACTGGCACCGCTTTGTTCTGAAGTGTTTCCATAAACAAAATCTCTGTTTGAATAGACGGATAGTGCACCTCAGTCGACCTGCACTGCAAAAAAAGATCGTGAAACATCAGCCCTCCTGCATGAAAGGAAATAATCCTTTTGTCCCCCACCATGCATACAAACAGTGCATCCGATATCAGGTGTTTTTTATCCCGATCACTTCCAAAAACAAAAGAGATTCTTGTAGTTTTGCTCCTGGTCCAGCTGCGTGACACGCTGCTCCAGTTCCTGCTGCTCCCACTCCTCCGTCTCACCTTTGCTTTGACGGATTTGGCCTTTAAGCTCGGCAATGCTATCGCACGAGCTTGCCATTTTAACAAGCATGCCATCACTGTCGTCTTGCTGAATGCTCCGTCACATTGACTGACAGCTGTTTTGACACACTCTGCTGCGGATAGGACGTCGCAGGCCCCACTTCCAACAACGCAACACAAAAGCACGTCAGCGGCTCCATTTAACTTTATTAGTTTTAAAGCCAGTGGCTACAGGTTGTTTTATGGCTTACTTTCTTGAACACCTTACAGCGAGATACTGCTGTCTAAACCGTATTATATGTTATAAACTCCCCCAAGTATACTGCAGCGGCTATATGGGAATATAAAGCTCACAATCACTTTTTATGGCACACAATTCAATGTAAATTCTTGTGCTCACAGTGGACTATAGGCCACTGTGTGCTTCCACAGATGGGTAACAACAGTGTTGTTGAAATATCCATCTGTCTCTTGCACAATCGGCTCCTCGTGCTCACCTTTGAAACGGCCATATTTTGTACATATGCCTCTATTATAGAGCCGCACCACATAATAACTGAACAGTCGCTCCACATTTCTGGCTAATAAGATATGATTCAACCCCCTTTGGTTTCTAATGCTGTTTACAGCCATAATATGTCTGAAGTCAATGTAAAGTGATATGATTATAATTTTTTTTTAAAAACGTAAACCTTTCATAGTTGGAACAACACCTACTTGACAGGAGGGTTTATGTTTCTGACCTTCTGACAATAATCTAGTCTCTCTGTTCCTCTATGGACTATATTACTCGAAGCCACTTGACCACAGTTTCTCAATAGCAAGCATGGACTCCTCCACTGACCCAGACGATATCCCAAATAGTGAGAAATAAAGTCAAAATTGGATTTTTAAAATATAATCCCTTTAAACAATCATAACAAAGTACTCCAAAGAAGGCTTTATCCAATTTCACCCGCGCATTGAACATCTTCCAGCGACTGGAAGTCAGTTTCCGAAAGTGCCCAAAATGAATTACATTATGGATTATCGTGTAATTATGGATCTTTCCAAAGACTGATAGGGCTGGAAAATTGAGTTCTGAATATTTCATAATGCACAGCACCATCTTTGTAGAGGAAATTATTTAGTGATAGCATGCTCATTTGCAGAATGGATAAAGGTTCATTGCGAGTCACCAGAGTGCTGTAATTGGAAAGCTGGCGTGATTCAAAGGAGTTATTCAAAGATGAGCATGTCTGCTCAATAACTGCAAAATCAGTGCGCCGTTAACACTCAGTCACACACCCAAAATATGCTGAAATGATGACCAAACTTAATGTGCTGTTGCCATGTACTTCTTCTCTTAATTGTACCGTAGATTTTTATAAATATGACTTTTAAAACAAATGTGATTAATGTGCATCTTTATGTTGCTTTTCTTCTGCAGATGAGACCAGAGACCATTCCATCATCAACCACCGCAAGCCTCCACACGATGTCTGAAAGTCATATGATGTTAACGTAAAACACGAAATGAAAGCATTCGTTTAGAGGAAGAAGGGTACATTTTTTGATTTAGCCCACAATTTGACCTACTATCGTCTGCAGTACAAATCTTAAAGATGAATAAGTTATACACTTCCTCGAACGGTTTGACTGAAGGCTAGAAGAAGGACTTTCGACCAGAAAACATAAACAAATGGTAGTTTTGAAAAATGTCCTCTTTAAAAAGCGAATCCAAATGTCAGAGAGACAGATCCTTTACACACAGAGAGCGCTGCCTTCTGGGCATCAGGCAGAAAAGCTTCAGAGTGTTATTATTTTTCCTAGTCGGAGCAAACTGCAATTACCCCTCATCAAGCACAAAAAGCACCGCGCTTGCACTTCTTTAGCCTGGAGAGGAAACTTGGTCACTGTTTGCAGAATCATACAAGGAAGGCTCAGCAAAAGCGATGAAGGTTACCGGGAACAGATATCCTGAATCTATGTCACTATGAATAGTCAGATAATGAAAGTCCACTGACAACTTAGTTCTTCACTACTGTTTCCATAACTCCAAGACCTACTGTGAATGAGTCTTGCACAGTCTCTGATGTGAGCTTTTAATCTTTATGCATTTGTACACAGAAGATAGCTGAAATGTTAATATCAATTAAATTAAACATTTTACACTATGACTTTTTTTTACCCTTTTTTAACTCATGTTGTGTACTCCTTGGCTTCTAGCAGAAGAATATATACACCATAATACATACTACAGAAGCATGTCCGTACTTAAATCCCATTTGTGTATCTGGAAATCAAAACTTGTTCTGATTTGTTCGATGAAGAATAAGGTTTCCCAGGAAAAAAAAAATTTGCTACATTTAGCAGCACTGTTGCCTCACAGCAGGATATCCTGGTTGAAACCCTTACTGAGGGTTTCAATGGGAGTTTGCATGTTCCACCAAATGCCCAGGTAATGTCCAGGTAAGACTCCAGTTTACCCCTGAGTCCCCGAAACATGCATGTTTGGTTAACTGGCCACTCTAATTGTCCTTAGGTGGGAATGCATCCATGCACGGTTGTCTGGCCTGTTTGTCTTTGTATTGTGCTGAGACAGGCAAACTGTCCATCACGAGGCGGGGTACACCCTGGACAGGTCGCCAGTCTATCACAGGGCTATTATTATTATTATTATTATTATTATTATTATTATTATTATTATTATTATTATATAAGGGATGTAATTTCATGATGATCAACTTGAGAAGCCAGCATTTTGTCTTCATTTTTCATTTATACTTTGACAGGTTGCCAATCTTTTCTCTTTTCCATACATTTTAGTTCAGATAATTTGTCTTGTTTGTCAATTTACAGAAATTTTCGTGTTATTCAAAGCTCCTGTAATTATTTGCTATTAGTCCTGTAATTAGGACTTTAACAAGGGCTTGGTTTATAATCGTTCTGTATATCTTTGCATCGTGTTTGGAGGCACCTATTTTTCAGTTGTTGTTTTTTTTTAATTACTTTCAGCGATGAAAGTACGAAGCTAAAAACTCAAATTTAAGAAGTTCTCGTGTTCACAGCTCTTTATGCAAGTGTCCGCGCATTTAGACGAATACGAAATAACAGATGAGTTCAATTTTGCATCAGTGATGATTTTCTTTTTCCAACTATTGAAACAATGATCTCATGTGGCTTCCCATCACTCCACAGCTGTCATTAGTATCAGTGAAGTCTTCATAAAATACTTGTCATGATTCCCGATGCTTGTCCTTTCTAAAAAGTAATACAGCGATTGAAATATGGTGCATCTTTGAATAATTTGCCGTTAAGTGAATTTGCTCCGCACATGCTCATTTCTTTTGTTAGCTGGAAGTAAACAAGTTAATCTGCTTAAGATTTCTCAGATCATTTCATAAATAAATGATGCAACGCTGTACACTGTTTTCTTACTTCAAAAGGCAAGAAAGGGTTCAACGTGAATTTCGAAGACATTTTCTCCAAAAATATAAATCTCTGGGCTTGATTTATCGAAGAAATTTCTCAGGGTCACAAATTACATGCGAGTGTTTGGTGTTGGTGTACTTTTTTTTCCATGTGTGTGTGTTTGAGTGAGTTTCCGGCCCCGCTACTAGCAGGGGCTCACAGCTATCACCCAGAAGACAACAGAGATGAAGCGAGTTGAGCAGCGAGACTTGTTTTGGCTTTACTTTTTACGGGCTGGTCAATGCCAGTTTCACGAATAATCAAAACAAGAGCAAAGTCTTTGTTGGTCCACGGTTTGTTTTGAAGTTTGTCTATGGAGAACAGCTTCCCAGACCTTCTCAGTGGGATCCAGCCAAGGTGGGCGATCCAACCAGTCCGTCACTGCAGGTAAGTTGTTTATGGGAAAGCAGAAAATGCAAAGTAAATTAAAAAAAAAAAAAAAAAAGGAGTAAAGTAATGTTATTATGGCTGAAGTAGACAAAAGGTGAAAGGATGAAATTAAGACTCAACTCGCCATAATTGGTTCCTGCTGTCCCAGCTCATCTTCATCATGGTGTAAGCTATGCCGGGGCCTGGCTTGACCTCAGCGGGGAGAACTAATCTTAACTCCTCACCTCGAGGCCACTTTCAACCCACGGGGCCTTTAGGTAACTCGTCAGTCCAGCAGAGAACCGCCGGGCTCTTCTCTTAGCATGCAAATGAGACAAGAACAAATGTCCCTTCACTTCTGGGGCTCCTTGTCCCAAAGTGTTTAACACTCCTCCTGTCAACCCCCCCACCCTAGCAGCTTCAAAAAAAACCTCTTCACCTCCTTCACTCTTTTTTTTTTTCTTCCCTCTTATGTTCTTTAAATGAGCTCTCCAACTCCACTTCTTTCTCACAATTCAATTTTACAAGGCCATTATCCCGGGTGTAATGTGGAGGTTAAATATATCGGGGCAGACGTTATGTGAAAATAATTAGTGCTAATGAATAATGCACTCATTCAGCTGATGAAGGATGGTTGTCAGGGTAATAGACTGCGAGGGAGGGGCCTCTCTGACAAATGAAATTAAAATATTTAAGTACTGTTTTATGGTGTTACAAGGCTCTCACACTCTTTTTTTTTTTTTTCTTTTTTCCTGGAACTCTCCGCGTGGAGCAGCCCTGCCCCTGAGATGCGGCACGGTGGTTGTGCCATTACTCATCCGCAACATCTGCCCCACCAAAGACAGCCGCTGGACCGTCAAAGAGATGCCCTGTCTTCACACTTTTACGCCGCCTCACTCTGACTCTGATAATCACTTTGATGGCACCGTGTGCACAGATCTCATTGACAGCCGCTCTGTCTCTCCCCGATTATATTTCACTCCTTTTATTTATAACCGCTACACTCGTTCAGCCTTTAACTATCTCGTTCTGCCGCCATAATGTGACAATGAAGGATGCAGGTTCTAAATTGCCCAGTTTACAGCACCCTTCCAGCCATTTGGCCGTCCTCAAATCAATAATGGCAAACCAAGCACTCTGTGACTGATGAATGGTAATGCATTGACGGCGTTTCATTAGGCGTGATGGCTGCAGGAGGGCAAAAGGAAGTACCTTTGAGAGGGGCAAAAACACAATCATCAAAACTACAGTGTTTTCATGTTTGCTGTTAAGAAAACTATAAGGCTCGATGAGATTTAAAACCGGTAACAAGCCTGAGTTAAACATCAGCTGACGCTAAGCATTCTGGCAATTTGGTTTGTTTGACTTACGGCTAAATACGTTGAGGTCCTCAAATCGCAGTTTAAAGGGGATCAGTGGAGAGACGAACACAACGAGAGAACTTTGACCTCATCCTATTCTCCACATCTGCCAACGATCTGCTTCTAAACATGTAGGTGTAACCATCCTAAAGGAATGTGCTTGCTGACTGAATATCTTTTATGAAAAAAAAGGTTTGCAAGTTCCCAGTCATGCAACACTGGAAATAAACTATTCGATAAGGTCTAACCCTTGACTGTATCGTGCTCTAAGCTTCTTTGGTATAAATACTTCACATGAAATCTGTTTTTAAACACTGTTCTTCAGTGGTTAAATGTGTGTGCTGATATTTGGTTTTGACATTCAAATAACCCAGAAGAATGTAAGGCAGAATGCAGAGAAAGTGGCACAAGGAAGTCGCCGTGTTTTGTTTACAGTACAACAGGGTTGACTGATGAAGTTCCTTTTTGACTGTTTCCTTTGAACCGTTGTTGATTTTACTTAAAGAAAGACAAGATATATCTGGTTGTGTATAGTAGCTCAGAGTAAATTGAAAAAAATTGTTTTGCTTGACCTGAAGATGTGTGAGAACTCTCCAAAATGTTGGACAGAAACCTCGTATCACCAAAAATGTAACTTTTCAGAAAATGGGGGAAAAATCTTTACAGTTTTGGTCAGAATAACGTGCTCTTTTAAATACTTTTCAATTGAAATCTATCAGTGAAAGCCCAGACACATGTGAAGGGGCATCAAGAGAATTAATTTATACAATAAAACAAAAATAATTAAAAATGGAGATATAAGGTCTTTGCCCTACAGCAACAAAATGTGCCACGGCCTCAGAGGAATGATCCCATCTTCAGATTGAGTCTATAGTTGTCAAGAAATGATCTCTTACTTCTACCTGTTACCTGGCTTTGTTTCAGTAAAACTAATCCTTTTTAATCTGAGAGTCGTTAACCTTTTTAATACGCATACTGTAGTTTAATCAACATAATTAGTTCAAAAAAGAGCCCATTTTGGGTAATGTCCACCTTCTTGTTCTGGTATTGCCACTTATGTCTTTTGGATTCAAAAGTCCATAGAGTCCCATTTCATCAGTTATTTCTAGAAAACGACAGAAGAGTAAAATTAACAAACTCATGTTGCTATTCCATACACACAATCACTGTAAATGTTTTGTACTTTGCCTTACATCAATATAAAGCAGTTTATATTTATATAGTGTGAAGTACAGGATACTCTAACACTACATGTAAAACAGAAGACACAACGAAAAACGTGGAGGTGGCAGCATTATGTTGTGAGGAGGCATTTATTCAGCAGGGACAGAGAAACTGGTCGGACACATGGCCAGAGCTACAATGAACTGGTTTAGATGAAAGGGCATTCCTGTGGTAGAACGATCCAGTCAACGTCCAGGCACGTATTTATTTGATTGAGGCTGTTGTGCTTCAAATATGCATGGGTCAAATTTTCATTCAGGATATGTGAAGCTGCTGGTGGTAGACCCTAAAAGACTGCCACCTGTAATTGCCGTATAATGTAGTTCTACAGAGCATTGACTCTGAATTCAGATGCACGCCATACTTTTCAGAATTTTTTTGTTACAAATTTAAAAACATGCCATTTTACAACCATACAAGTCTGTGGTTGTAATTGTGAGAAAATGCGAAAAAGGGTGAAAAGTTATGACTACCTTTCTAATTCACCAATGCACATCTAAAAAATGATTGATTGCACTTGTCGCTTTTTTCTTCCAACATGTGAATCTAACCCAAATTACTTGTTTGCCAAGACGAAGATAATGGAATACCAGTATGTGCTATTCACGCTGCTGGATGAACCAGGTTATAAATTGGGCTTTAAGAAGCACTGATGACTTCAAAAATTTATTTGGGTATGCCTGATGCTTGGGTTTTCAGTAGGCATTGCGTAGGCAGACGTTGCTCCATGTGGTGAAGATTTATTCTGTAAACCTTTCATCCCTGAACGTTTTCAGTGGGGTTTAGATCAGAGGATCATACATGATGGTCCAAGGGATGAAGTTCTTTGTCAGCCGGACGAACTGCAGTTAAAAGACATCAATGCAAAGACGAGGACCTTCAGTCAGGGGAGGATGCCCACTGCAACATATCCACACACCCAGCTGCAGTTTGACGCCCCTGCACAACTTGAAGCTCCACCGTTCCATAGAAAGAAAAGCCTCCTCAGATCATGACAGAGCCTCCTCCATCGTGCTGTGTGGAAAACGTCTCCAGTGGGATTTCTTTGTTATGCCAATGACATTCTCAGCCATCAGCACCATCCCTGTTATTTCTTTTTCTGGCAGAGAATAAAACTTTTCTCCACCTTTCAATTTCCCATATGTGGTGCTTACTTCCAAAGTCCAAAGGGACATGGTTGTGGTGTGGGAGCAGATATGGACTTTGAAGGCAATTTTTTTTATCCCATGTTTTTAAGCCCCTGTCCTTCTTATGGTGACTGGAAGTCAGTCAGCTTCTGTAGTACTTTAATCTGGGTTCAAGATCTCTCTGTGTTTTCATGAACACCCCACTGGACCCTCTGGCTCAGCTCACGTGAAATTGCTTTGGGTTGATCTTCTGATATTTATTGTCATCCTGTAGGGTTAAAGGATAGACACTGCATTCAACTTCAGCAGCGATGAGAAGCCTTGCTTGAGCAGCTCAACAGGTCTTATACATTAACTTTAAAAGTCAGGAAACAACTTTGCCTTTGCTATCAGGAGTTCATGACACTGAATGTCTGTCAGAAAATAATATGAAAGTCAGATTTCTGTGCAGAATTAGAGTTTTTAAGCCCAATAAACTAAGCTTTTACTCAGCTGATGAACAGCTCGTTGGAGTTTAGATGCAACTTACATTCATTTGTGTGTTCTGTTTGTTTGGTCTCTTGCTCCTGTTTCTTCTTCTGGCATTTTTAAGCTCTATTTACAACCTGATTGAAATCCACCAGTTCAATATTTGAACACTCCAGAGTTCAATCAGGCGTTTATAATCCATCCTTTTCATTTTCTATACACACTCATCCATGCAGGGTCACAGGGTCATTGGGCGACCAGCGGGGTACAACCTGGACAGGTCGCCAGTCCATCACAGGGCTACACAGAGACACAAAAGGCAAACAAGCAGGTGTGCACCCACTATCTTCTAAGGGCAGTTTGTAGCGGGCAATTCGCTTAACATACATGTTTTGGACTGTAGGAACGACCTGGAGTAACAGGTCGAACATGGAAACTCCATGCAGCCTTAAGGACAGGATTTGAACCCAGGACTATCTTGCTGCGGGGCAGCAGTGCTACCAACTTGTTTCATATCTGAAGCAAGATAGTCAGATTGGATGAGAGATTGTTACAAATTAGGCCTTTAAACTTGAGCTGAGTTCAGTTTTCAGAGGACAATGGCAAACTGTTCACACAAAAATGCCATAAGCATTAAAGAGTGCTTTTCTCCCCCCTCAGGCTCAGCAGAAACCACCACATTCACACACGCCTGACAACTTTCTTTTATTAATCTCATATTTTCCAGATTGGTGCCTTGTACATTTGACTTGCAAAACAGACCTAATTATGGAGGCCAGCAGTGTGCAAGCCACACATCAAACAGTAAGTTACAGTAAAAGCCTGCGTGATCCCAATCACATCCCCTCTCCCCTTTCCTGTCCTCCCGTGCCTCCGCGCACCAGAAACACTGATTATAACAGGAACATTATATGGGAATTACAGCGAAACAATTTACACTTAATGTAGCAGTCGTATGAACAGGGAAGAAAGATGGACAAAGATATGGCTGTATCAATAATGCATGTTTTAATTAAGCAGCTGGGAATGCAAGGAGCAGGATCAAGGCAAAGGGAAGGACAGACAATGAAAGAATAGTTGGAGAAGCAGCTGAGAGAGAGAAAACGAAGGAAAAACAACTGAGAACAAAAGCGAGTGACAGAGAACATGTAAAAGGGAGCAGAGGGTGAGAAGAAGAGGTGGAGGGAGGAAGATCAGAGTATGTTTCTTTGGGCTTCCTGCGCACTGTGATTCATGGGCAGTAAATATGCAAAGCCTGATGGCCATAAGGTAATCAGAGGAGCACCACTCATCTACATGTTGCATAGAGGGCTATAATCCATCTGAGGGGCAAGGAATAATGATACCAGGAAGCAAGAATAAGAGCAGGGTCTGTTTATTACCTCAGACAGATCCATAATGCATACAGATGTGCAGAAGGCACAGCAGCCTCAAGCCAGAGGACTCTATTGAGAAGAACAGAGAGTAATATTGTTTTTAGTGTAATGAAAGGCAATCTGATTTAAGCACCTATTAAAGCAAATAAGTCTGCTGTCATATAAAGTTTTAAAATAAGCACTGGAGCTATGACCATGAGAGATTGGACAGGAGGCGCAGAGAAAAAGAGGGAAGGGCTACTTTTGCAAGGGCACTATTAAATAATACGGGCGCTCCATGTGAAATTAGACCCGCGGAAAGTAAAATGTGGAATTTTCATTGGGTTTAAACCTCACATTTTTTGATAATAACACAGCACCTGTGTGAATAAACCCTAGCAGGTGAAATAAATTCCCCACTTCGTGGCGTCATTGTGTTTACTCGTCTTTATTTGCAAAGAGGCCCACACACACATGCACATGCTCCCCCATCGCAGGCGACATCAACACCAGGATTCTTCTACTGCCTGAGTAAGTAATAAATTGTGTTGAACATTGATAAACTAATGCAATTACCTGCGGGGCAAGGGAGTCAGCTAATTTAAAGATAGCAGGTTTGTCCATGCAGTGGGAGGCTCCTGAAGAGGACCCAAGGGTGAGAGATGGCGCCTTTATTACATTTGAGAGGTCAGCGTGGTAGCACAGTATTAGGATTGATCTTTTGATCCTTGCTTGGAACACCCCCTACACACATTCACAGGCACATAAATACACACACACACACACACACACTGCAGCACCTCATCTGGTTGGTAAAAAAAAAAACAGCTTATCTGGCGTAAAGGGTTAACTCTGCCAGGCAGGCAGCCTAATTGAGCACCACACATCTCAGCTACACAGCAGAAACAGCAACCTGGAGGGTTGTAACAAGCCAGGCGTGACTTATTCACATAATAAACCAAGCAGATATCTAAATGAGCCATTGAACTAACCAAAGGGAGGGAGGCCATTAGGCGGTCCAGACCATGGGTACATATTTGTATATCTACAATTGCCCTATAATTTGCATAAGGGGCTGCCTACAAAAATGTTAGATAGCCCTCATGCTCAGGGGTCCAGTGACACAACAGCACAACTCAAATCCTATTCGAAGCATCATAAACAACTGTTATGTTTGTTTGTTTTTTAAAAAACAGAAATGATGCAGAAAGATTTGTATCTGTATCTGTGGTTAAAAAAAAGTCAATTTCTTGAACAGCCTGTGCTTACTTTTGCTTCAGATAACTCAATCTGTACAGATCCAGACTGTTTTATTATTGTATATATATATATATATATATATATATATATATATATATATATATATATATATATATATATATATAAGTTGAAGGCAATTTGTAGAGCTGCTTTCTGCCTTTGCACCCTCAAAAAGTGGGCTGCAATGGCGAATAGTCTTTTACATAACTGTGGAAGATTTCTGGCCTGCTCTTTTTTGCAGAACTGCTTTGTTTCAATGACACTGGAGGAGGTATAGGATCATCCAACAGCATCTAAATCAGATTTATGTCCTGACTTTGACTAGGTCATTAGAAAACATAAATTTTGTTTAAGGCATTCAGAGGATGATATATTGGTCTTTTTTGTACTGTTAGGGTGCAACATAATCCAATTAAGCTTGAGTTTAGATTCATGAAATGATTTTGGGACATTCTTTCCCAGGATATTCTGGTAGGTATCGGAATTCATGGCTTTGTCAATTACAGTGAGCTGTCCATGGTCCTGAAGTAGCAAAGCAACACCTAGAAAGCATCAGTGCGTTTGCATGGACCACTTTCAAGAGGAGTTCTGCCTTTGGATAAATATCCATTCTTTTGGACTCGTGAAAAGTTATCTTCTCCTTGGATCCAAAATCCCCAAACACTTTTTGAAATTAAATTTTCCACCTAGTAAAAGATTTTTAAACAGTTGTTTTACTGAGAATATGACAAATAAGGGATAATGCCCGACAAGGTGTCCATTATCAGAAATTAATGGATTACCCAAAGTCCATTCATTACCCTTTTCCGGTTCAAGACCATGGTCTCGGATTTGGAGGCACTGATTTTCATCCCGGCCGCTTCACACTCGGCTGCGAACCGCTCCTGTGAGAGCTGTAGATCACTCCCTGATGAAGCCAATAGGACCACGTCATCCACGAATAGCAGAGACGCAATCCTAAGGCCACCAAAACGGATCCCCTCAGCACCTTGGCTGCGCCTAGAAACTCTGACCATAAAAGTTATGAACAGAATCGGTGACAAAGGACAACCTTGGCGGAGTCCAACTCTCACCGGAAACGAGTCCGACTTACTGCCGGCAATGCGGACCAGACTCTGACACCGGTCATACAGAGACCTGACAGCCCTTATTAAAGGGCCTGGTACCCCATACTCCCAGAGTACCCCCCACAGGATCCCTCTAGGGACACGGTCGAATGCCTTCTCCAGATCCACAAAGCACATGTAGACATGTTCACTTAGGAAATAAATAAATATTAAATAAATTATAGATACTTTAATGATTTTTTCACCATTAACATTGTAATTTTTTCACAAGAAGCGGCTGAGAGAACTATTTAATATCTGTCCAAGGTAACCAGTATCAACTGTCTTATCGTTACCAGCTGACGTTTGAGCCAGTGCAATCATTTAGACCAATCAGGCTATTTGACTGGAACTTTTTATAGGTGTCCTATAACACTTTTTAACGGACACCCTGCAGCCAATCAGAATCGAGTATTCACCCAGACCATGGTACAACACTTTTTACTGGTCATAATGATTGTGTTTTACTGAAGTAGCCTTTAAATCTAGTGAAAACAGAAGACAAAATGGCAGTAATCATGCCAAAGATACTTTGTATTTCTTAAGATGACCAAGAGGTCCTCGCAAAATGACCCCATTTGATTCAGAATGTCAATAGGAGGGAGAAATAGCTGTAAGGTGTGTACTCTTTATTGTGTGTGTGCATGTTTTACAAGGGCCTAATAAAGACGCTACAGCCTCATCACCTTCTTAGGCTCTTATTAAGCCGATTTAAGTGCATCTAATTAAAGGTGTAAATCATTCCACTGAAATAATTATTTTCTTTGAGTATATTGTTACATAATAAAGTATGCAAATACAGTTTGCTTTTAATGGTACTTTCTGAAGAACGTAATTTTTTTCAATCGGAACATGAAAACACACACAAAGAAAGTCGAGATATCCCAAAAGGCAAGCACTAACGTGATCCTTCAGATCAGAGTTCCTCTGATTTTCCTTCAGCTGCCCATTATTCCAACATGTTACATTTCTCAGTTGTGTTGATTAGTTTAAAACAATAACACGGGGTCATCACGAATCAGCAAAGCCTGGTGGAAATCGGTCAGGGGTCAGCCTGTAATGTGACCTCTGACACATAATTAAATTGCCATCTTTAACCTCAGTTACAGCCTGTCACAGAGCATCGGATTGCGCATTGCAAATCACTGTTCAAATCAATGGAAGAAGAGACGGCAAGGGGGAGGGGTCCGCTGTATCCGGTGGTGTCTGCAAAGAGATTATGTTTAATGAAGCTGAACTGTGCAGTGATCATGTTAGTGTACCGTCTAATTAGATTCTGATGGATGCTGTACACAATTATCCTTACAGGGACAGGAGTGTTGCAGATGAATCTGTCAGGGATCTGCTAGATACAGTTCCACCATAGCGATCAGTAAGGCTCTTTCATTAATATGATTGTTTGAGCAGCTTTTGTTGCCGCCGAAAGGCCTTGTGTTCCTAAATGAATGAACCGAGTTTGTGAAATTAGTAACATTGTGATAAAAAGTTCAAGGTGAAATTTATTCCTAAACTTTTGGACACTATCTGGATTTGTTTGTGAAGCAAAATTAAAGAAAATATTGTTAAAGCTGATTTATGATTCTTGTTAACATTGAGCAATGGTGCTGGATGTGCAATGGTATGAGATAAAGAGTCAACGGACGTCTCCCAATCAAATTGGAGAGGAAACTGCTTTTGTAGAGCATGAATCAATCAATCAGACTTTATTTCTATATCCAACACTGCAGTTCAGTGTATCAGTCAGTTTATCACCATTTAATTCGAAAAAGCAAAGATAAGAACACCACAGTTCCAGTAAAACACAGTGTGGACACCATCATGCTGTGGAGTTGCTCTATGTATTTTGGAAAAGTACTTTTTGGTCCTTTAGCAGTACTTCAATCCTTCTGCATGTGTGTTACCAAAATTGGTATACGTTTTGTAAAACCATTTTCTTCTGTGTAAGCTGTCAACAGAAGATGCAGAAGGAACTGCATAATGGAGTCACTCTTTATCTGTGGACAGCAGAAAAAGGGTAAAAGGGATTCATGAACCACAACATCCCAGTTTTTCTAGACATAAAGGGATTTTTAGGGGGAAACAACAGTGTTTTTGTTTTGCAGCTGAACAATTTCACTGAGTTTAGTGGTGATGCTTTACAACTGCAGCTGTCAGCATCGGCTTTGCTGCGATTCCACACCTGCCACTGGCCCTACAGAGGAAGAAATGTGTTCCCGAACTGAAATAATCCCCAATAACGATGCGCTGATTATGATTTAGGGGCTGCTAGTTTTGTTTCAAACTGTGCCTTGCTTTGTGGCCGGGGGCCCTCTGTTGTTTAAAGGGTTGTCGGGGTATAAATACTAAATTAATCATGCTTTGGCTCAACTTGCCAGGGACTGAAATTTGCTTATGGAGGCCCATGATCACATAAAATATTAATACCCTCACAGAGAGCTGGCATTGTAGAGCGGGGGGCACGGCATGTGAAGTCACCAGGATGTTGGCGAGGAGGGGGTCACTGCTTATCTCCGATCAGAAACATCGTCCTAACATCTTAAACTTAAACTGGTAAATGACCAGAATAAAATGGTGGTGACACATTATCTATCTCTTATGGTGAATTCTGTACATGTACAAGCTGCTTAAGGAGTAATAGGGATTAACTGGCACAAAGCTGTGTTTTTGTTATGGAAATTTGCCAATGATATTTAAATAAATCTAAATAAATTACAAAGCGTGCAACGTTGTGCGTTTTCCTTGTTGTTACATATCTGTGTGACCGACTTCTTGAGCCCCCGAGGGCTTCAAAAGAAAAGGGAGAACAACACATCTCTGAGCAAATACTGACTTTGAAATATGTGTGTCCCTTCTCTCAGACTTTGGGAAAGGAACCAATAGATGATTTTCCAAAGCAGGAGAAAGAGCTTCCATATGGGATACATTTCCCTATTGCTCAGTTTCCACTGTTCACTTTTTTGGATGCACGTCTTACTCAAAAACATTACGGCAACCCCTTCCAACATTGGCTGCCATTTGTCTCCTTGACACAAATCCGAAAATAAAGATTTATATAATTGATGACTCAGTCATTGTAAACTTGTTACCCATATTTTTAGAGCACCTGCAGAGCCCATGAACACTCTCTGCTTGCTGAGACACAAAGGGTGGCCGAGCTCTTAGACTCCTGCATGCTGGCCCTAGTTCCACTGAAGCTCTTGCATTTATTTATGTGCCTATCCATAAAACGACTCATGCATGCTTGTCCGAAAAACTGGATATTAAATGTGTCAGGTGACAGAATAAAGGTACCACATCTAGGCACGGACAAACAACTGTGCAGGTAAAAAGCTGCGGTTGAGGCAACCAAATTCACGCTTGTTTGAGTTTGGTGGCGCCACAGTAGGTAAATGAGACAGTGGGAGGGGGCACTTCACACCCACATGCCATCAGATGAAGAGATCTAAGGGGGTGATTTTCGGTTGTTTCCAAGAGGAAAGGCTTTAGGTGATGAACAGCACATATTTCACAAGTCAATCTGATTTCTCACAATTATCCCTGCATGGCTGACAGACACCAGGGGGAGTCTACAAACAGTGAACTGGGGAACACTGATTGGGTTATTTTTCCTTTCATATTTAGGGATGAGGCATTGAAAAGGGTGTAGCATCCTTCCCCCTTCCCCCTTTCCACCAAATACCAAGACTCGTGTAAATAAGAAAACTAAGGTGTATTACTTATAACAAACTAACCAATAATGTGAGGTGGGCGGGCAATAAGCTGACAATACACGCTTTACTCAATTTAGCTTCCTTTACCTAAGGTTCAAAGTACTACAAGGAATACTTGTCACAGAAATATGAGAAAATGAAAGCAAAATAAACAAACTGCTCTTCCAAAAGCCTTGGATACTGAAAAATGGGAAAGAAAAAAAAAACACTTCCCTGTTTCCCTGTTTGTGAAACCTTATAAACGCTGCCATGCAAATACAGGGAGGCTTTGTGTCGGCTTTATTTTGTTCAGTCGTGCAGGATATACATGGAGAATATGTGTGGAGTTTCAGCCAGTTTCGTTACCTAATTCCTGCAGTGGCTTTTTAATAGATCCTAGACAAAGGCTGGGACACTGGCGCCATCATCTTCATGCTTAATGCTTGTCAGCACAGGGACTGTAAAAATTCCTGGTAGATAGCTGTGCTGATTTTGGCGTTGTGAAAACACATCCTGACATCCATCCTTTGTGATCGTTGCAGGATCACGGGTCATTGGGCGAGAAGAGGAGAACACCCTGAAAAAGCTACCGGTCCACCGCAGAGCCATGCAATAAAGCATGCCTACACACACTTCTATCTAAGAGCAATTTAGAGTAACCAATTAAGCCAGCAGTGCTTTTGGATTGTTTGAGGAAGCTGGAGTGCCCAAAGAGAGCTCACGCATGCCCTGGGAGGACATTCAAACTCCATGGAAAGGCCCAGCGCTGGGATTTAAACGCAGGACCTTTTCATTGCAATGTCACAGTGCTAACCGCCACTCTGCTGCGCATCCCAGCTTCCCAACACGGTTCCCCATCATCGTTGATTGTGGAAACGTCCCACTGGACCTATACCAACTTGGGTTTCACTCCTCTCCACTCTTCATTCATACTCTGGAACCTTGATTTCTTAATGGAATGCAAAAGTTGCTTCTTACATTCATCTAGGAAGAGGATATTTTAACTTTCTGTTTAGCGCAGGTAAGACGTTTGTGATGTTGCTTCTGGTTCAGGTGTGGCCAGCTAACACGAGGGAATGTCACAGTTGTAGGCCATGCTCATCCGTTTGTTCAGAGGTGGGTAGACCAGCCGAAAATTGCACTCAGGAGTAGCTTCGCTTTAATATATTTTTACCTAAAGGAGAAATATCATGCAAAATCCACTTTTTTAGCCCTTAAATACATTTTGTTGATATCTTTCTGTTTGGGTCATATTTTTCAAGGTGTTCAGTTTTCTCTGTTCTCTTTTATATTTTTTGAACAATTACGCCACTATTTGCTGTGGAGCTGCTAAACAAAGTCATGGACTTCTGGCTAAACACCATTTGTTTTGTTTTTTTGCAGGCCAAGCTGAAGTATGCCAACGCTTCTGGTGAATAAGTGAAAATTGTCGGTTGCTGGGTGTATTTACCCACATTATTAATTACAGCATCCCCCGGCGCACTACAAAAATGGCAGATCAGGGTGGAGTGGAAGCTCTGCAATCTAGAGGGGGACGAGGCCTGAAGTGCCTTCTTTAGATTTAAAGAGCATCAAAACGAGATAGACGCACCTCACAACAGCATTAAAATAGGGGCTGTGGAGCAACAATAACCAGGAATTCAGATCAAAGCATTGAAGTTCCACTTTATATAGACCACAACTGAATGATTTAAATGTGAAAAGGAAGAAATTAAAAAGCATGGCATGCCCCCTTTAAGCAGTAGTAAAAATTACTGGAGTAAAAAAATTCTAGTATTCAAGTACTGAGTCAATGTTTGATCATAACATTTGATTAAATTTGTGAAGGTGGTCTAATCAGCCAGACAAAATATGAAGTCATGGGTAAATTCTGGTATGCTAAAGAATAGAACAATGCTATTTATTTTAAAGAAAATATATTTTTTTAGTCTTGCATCTGGTTCATTCTTCATTTGGTCAAGTAGGTGGGTAGAGTAGCCAGAAATTGTATTACAGAATTGCATTACCTCTAAATGATATTAATATAATAAAAAGTATGATTCTGCAAAACTACTCGTACTCAACTAAATATAACTGGTTTAAATGTGACTAGTAACCCAGCTTTGTGTTTGCGTGGTGGCTGTTGAACCTGTGAGATGCCCGTTGCTGTCCTATGCTTTGAATTTCTAATCCGCCCAGGACTTTGATTTTTCCTATTGCAGGCGCACCTTTTCTTCTAGCAACTTCCCATTGGTCTGCTTACATACAGCGTTCTGAACAGGCAGCTTTTTCAAAAGTGAGCCCTTTTGGGGGGGCTTGCAGTCCTTTTTGAGAATGTCAGTCTGCTAATAACCGCAGTCTTCCTCGTGATGTATATGTAATAAAATGGCTCTATATGAAAACATGTTTCTGTTTGTATTCTATTTTTCCTGAGAAACTAAATTTGGGGTTTTCATGGTCATCAAAAATAAATAAATCCTGTAAACGTGTCAGTGATGAATCAGACCTTTTGAATTGAATATTAGTTTTAGGATATTGTAACTTGCTGAAATGCAGCTGTATTTTAACAGGTCCACTAGATACAGTAGATCAGCATTCACCTGTAAGGTTACCAAAACCGTTCAGCTGACCACAGCAAGGTCATGGACAGTGAGGAAGTACATCATTAAGCAAGTGGACAGATTTTTTTACAAAACTGTTTTTGTCTGTTTATTTTAAAATGATCTTGAGATTTTGAATATTTCAGAATGGTAAATTGAAGCTTGCTTGTAACACACTGTGTTCTGACCGATTCTTCCCACGATGCCACACAAGGAAGCTGTGTGTTTGGGGGGGCTGTGTTTAAATAACTACTTAAAATAATTAACTCAAATGTTGTGAATCAAACCATTAAAAGTTTACAAAGTCATGACCTCGTTACTTGGGATTTTGCTTATTGTTTAAATGCATAGTCATCTTAGTGTACTTAATCTTCAAGAGTAATAACATATACTTTTAAGAGATTTCTCTTATTCTGACATTTGGCAGATAGAAATAGTTTCGTTCATCCTAACAAATATAAACCCAAAAATGTTTAGTCTCATTTAATGTCAGTAGGGTTGTGCAACAAACCGTTCTCATCAGTTTTTATTGAACTTTTTTAACCTATTTGAAATAAGGACCAGGGGGAAAAGGGCAGAATTTAAATTGTAACCCTAACTTTATTTAAACGTAACCTTTAAAGAGGTCAGCCCTACCACCAGCCTTGCTTAGCTTGGCCACAAGAGGTTGAGAGGCCAAATCCTAAATCCTGCCTAGATCTCCCAGAATGCCATGCAGTTCTCGGTGAGAGTTCTGGGAAACCATTGATCATTCTATCAGACATATTTTGTATTGATATTGATCAGGTGTCTATCACAGTTTATATTGTTTTATTGCCCAGCCCTAAAAGTCAGTAAGAGTGGATGTCTCTTTCCAGTGTTTGCCATTAGGTCTCTAATCTTATTTGTTGCTAATAAAAAAAAAATATATAAAATCATCAGTTTTTAGAAAAAACTTCCCCATTTTCCCCAGCCCTTTTGCACTAAATCGATGTTTTTAATTGATCTACTTGGCTACAGCAAAGAGATGTTTCATACCAAAATACCCAGTTCACGTTCTCTAGTATATTATACACACACAGGTGAACCAGGGCAGTTGCCCACTTTATGATAGTTTACAGAAAAATCGTTTACACATCACATTATTGTTTGTTTTTAACTCAACAAGCCCCTTTTTGAGTGTTGACTGGAAATCAAATGCTAACATCAAGTGGACAACTGTCCTGGTTCACTGTTAGAGCGTAGGTTTAGACTGAATAGACCGAACGTCCTTCACAGTAAACAGAACAAGCGACATCTCTTACCAAAAAAATGGCATTTTCATTACAGCACCACTGGATTGTACAATAAAACAGATCATGACAGTATATACACAGGATAAAATGTGATAAACGCTGAAGCCGTTTTGGAACAGATGCTATGGCTGGAAACCCTGGTGACGCTGAAAGAAGAAGAAAAGACCTTAATTAGTCAGTATGGAAGATGTAGATTTAACCAACAATGCATTTAAAAGTTCTTACCTTTGCATGAAAGTGCAATTTGATTACCTTACCAGTCCAAAAGTTAAGGGTTTACCATTGAAGGAATGTTTTTTTTTATAGGAAGTTTGCTCTTAAGGTGAAGAGGAAGGTTTTTTTGTTTTTTTTTAAATGGTCTTTGGTATTTTTTTTTTCAGCTCTTTTTATGGAGCGTACTTTTTTCACACTGCCAGCTTTCTCTTTTTTTCTCTTATTTTTTTTTTTCCTTTTTCTTTGTTTTGGTTTCTGGCAGGTTGCTTTCAGACCATTTCAATTCCTTTATTTTTTTGTACAATCCAAAGTAAAGCCAAGAAATAAGAAGCCAAGCTTTCATACAAATTACAAACCAAGACATAAAATATTTACACAGAAGCAACTTAATACTATTCTGCAATAAAGCTACCATCTGTTACTGAGTTAAATCACAACACAAGTTTTTTTTAAAATGGGCGCTCAACTAATGCATCTTTCAGAGACCAGATTTAACAATGCAGTTTGAGGTCCCCCCCCCAAAAAAACCTACAGTAAGAGCATAAAAAAAAAATCAGCACTGTTTTATCTGGTTTACATATTAAAATTAAACAGCACAAAGTTCTTCTGCTAGTCAGCTATGTGTTAGGGGAAATAGGTCTAGCCAAAGTAAAATGTGCCTTTCACATTTCTGAACAAGCACTGAAAGATGCTGGCTCGTCGCTCTTCATCCACACCAGTGATGGAGCGTCTGAGGAGGCTTCATCTGCGCCAGGGACGAGGCTCGTTGTCGTCCTCCTCCTCGTCGTCGTCTTGCAGTAGTGCATCGTCACTCAGCGACTCCTCCGGGTACTGATAAAAGAAGGTAATATTACTATGGATGATTAAAAAGGCAGGAAAATAATGTTTTTTTTTTACTGCATCATTTTAAAAGGTCTCAAAGAGCAAATAATTCACAATCTTATAGTATCATCTTCCAACTGCTTAATGAAAGCAAGAGAAATTCATGCAAAATCTAAATAAAACCACAAGACATTCCTCTCTGTAATGTGTGACGGCTCCCTCTAGTGTTCTCAACACAATATTAACAACAGCTATTTAATATTCTTTCCTGCAATATATCTTAAGAGAGAACATCTAAAGGGCTTTAATAAAGTAAATATTTAATCATGAAAAGCACCAATCTGCAGGTGCGAACTGCACCGACCTCCTCGTCGGCTGGTTCTTTTTCTTCAGCGTCTGCTGCGCTGAGACCCGTGGCAGGCTTATGCCAGGCCAGGCGCAAGGCCTGGTTGTTGAATCTCACTCCGTGAAGCGCGGCCTGCAGAGGGATCAAGGTTTCACTGCATCAAAGCAGGGTAAACTGCAGCACGTACAGAGCTGGGCATAAAGTCAAGCATCTTAAATGAAGGGCAAATGAAATAGTTTCTCACCTGCTCGGCCTCTACTCGCGTCTTGTATGAGACGACTGCACAAAGCTTGTTTTCATCAATCTGGCAATCTTCGATCTCTCCAAATTGCTACAAATTAAAATGAGAAAGAAATTCTTGGTGAAGAAAGCTAACCTGCTTCATTTAAATTTATGAAGGATTCATTAAATGAGAACTAATAGGGCGGTTTAAACGTGAATAGATACTTATTTATATGGTCCTTCGTTCTCAGCAAGTGGCTTTCATCACTTTCCGAGTCACTATAAGTCCAAGAGCCGTGGTGCTTAAACTCAGTAAGGTCTTTTTTTTTTATTGACTGCCATAGTTGCCTTAGTACGCATTAGGAAAAAAGCTAATGTCTTTGTTTGTTTTGCCCTTCCTCTTATAATAAAAGTTTAGCTTATTTTAGATTTGAAAAAGTAGCTGTTAAAGATAAATGTATATTAACTCAAAGGTCAGCGTGAGCTAGTAATTAACAAAAATAAAAACACTTTGCTTGATGTAATGTCTCTTTACACCACAGCTGCACAGATTTGTTCATCAGAGGACAACTTTGAAGACTTTTGGTTAACGGTAAAACCTGCCATTGAAAAACACTGAAATGAGAACTCGAGTGAACAGTCAGTGTGACCGAGGATCAAGAATCAACAACAAGGGGTTTTAGGATCCCACCTCTCCCGAAATACGGCCTTGTGACTCCAATCCGACAACTTTCTACAGGAAAAGCAGAACGGCGCAGTTTTAGACCAACTTACAGCAAAGTGCGGAAGTAAGTCCACACGGTCTGCATCGGTAAAACCAGAAATTTCCAGCGCCCGAGGACGATGGTCCACAACTGCATGCATCGGAGCGCCCCTTCCACGGCCTCTGGACCCCCTCCCCCGGGTTCTGACGGTGCCGCGCCCCCGGGAATGGATGCCTCGGCCTCGTCCCGGTGAAAGAATTCCCCTTTTAGCTGCCTGAAAGACAAACCAGGCACATAAAAGCGCGATTGATGTGGAGAGGAAACTCATGCAGAGCGTTTCAAATTCTGAGAGCAGCAGCGCCCCCGTGTGGCCGCTGAGCAGACGGGATTTTGATTTCATGTTTAATTTATACCTCAATTTGAAGCTGGGTGTATTTGAGCTTCAACAAAGCCGTGTCCTCTCCAGTCTGAGTTTTCTGATACAGATCCAGCTCCGCGTCCAGCAGCTCCTTCTGCGCCTGAAAGGGACAGCTGGTTAGTAACTAATCTAAGAGTTAACAAGCGCAACTTCAATCAAGTGCAAACTACAATGTAAAGCAGAGGAACAGTGCCTTGCAAAAGTATTCATGCCAACAATGTTTCCACATTTCGTCCCATTTCAGCCACAAAAGTGGGATTTTAGGAGATGAGCTGATGCAAAGTAGTGGAAGGAAGAGGCAAATTGGCTTTAAATTCTTCTACAAATAAAGTTATTCATCATGTGGGCCAAATTTGTCAACTAAAAAGTACTGAAGGGCCAAAACCTAAAACTAAAACTACCAAACCAATCATAAAGTGGTAGCTTGACTTACGACAGTCCAAACTTCTGTGCTTTTCGAAATGCGAGCCGTCTGTCAGACGATTTTTAACCTTTACATTGTGAAGGAGGATGAAACAAGCTAAATTGGGAATGTTTAAATTGAAAATCGCATTGACGACGCAGATATTCAGTTCAGCCCTTAATCATCATGAAGTCTGACCTCTAGATGTACATTAAACTGTACGCAATAAAACCTGTTTATTTCACTACATTCTATGGCATTTTATACAATACTTTGTTATTTATAAGATAATTTTTCTTATTTAAAACAATGGAGAAAAAAAATGGCACTGATTTTGGGAGGTTCTGGAACGGATTAATGCCGTTCCAGAACCTCCCCATGTTTCTATGGGGAAAGTTGATCTGACAAATAAATACATAAGAAATTACGAATTCAACCTATGAATTTAAGTTTAAATCAAGGCACCACTGTATTATAATCTTTTTACTCTACAAAATATGAGCATGCAATATTTCAATGAAACTAAGTATTTATGTAGAAGGGGGATGTGTTAATATCTGTAGATGCAAAACTTAAAAAGGGTTTTGATCCTTTGCCTCAATAAAGGGTGCTCATCCAGTTTGGCAAATATTTGTGCTTAATTTAATAAATTAATAAGATTTTTTGTCTATTTGCAGCAATCATAACAGGATTTGGGTCAATCTATCTTTGAATGGGTGATTTCAAAGCAGATTGTGGTGCACCAAAGTCTCCACCTATGTATAATGTAATGTTAGAAACCATGCAAAATAAATTAATGCATATATAATTTCTTAGAATCTGAAAACCATGTCTTGGGTCACAATTGTGCACGTCTGAGACGGTCCAACACACACATCAAAGTTTTAGAAACATGGATCTCTGACACCACTGGGGGAAAACTAAATACCTGAGCTTTGCTCTTGGCGGTTCGTAGAAGGCTGCTGCAGCTGGAAAGGCCCTTTATCTCTTCTTGCAGTTTGGTGATGATTTTCGTCAACGCGCCCAAAGTTTCCATGATCTTGGCTTTATCTTCTGCTTTCATCGCTTTGTTCTTTTCGAGTTTTGAAATCAAGAGCTGCAGAGGAGGAGGAGACTATTACAAAACATTCATTCTACACAACACGCTATATCTAAACTCTTCTCAGACGATTTCTCTTCGCAAAAACATCCCGCAAGATTGCAAAAAAGTCAACGCAGAGCAGCAAAGGAGCACTACCTAAGAGAAAAGATCCGTCATCGTTCTCGATAAAAGGTCTTCTGTAAGATGAGGGGTTTCATTTCCCCAAAGCTTTTTTCTCTCTCAAAAACTAATTTTTATACCAGCTTTTAAAAAACACACATAAGCTCAACATTCCTTTGGTAATTATCTTTTCTCCTGAGTCTCCCCCCTTTATAGCCTGCCTCACAATTCTCAAAGGCAAACAGGTAAATAACTGCAGCAATTTACCTTCTGTGTCTCAATGTGCTTCTCCAATATCTCCTGCTTCTTCTTCCTCACATCCTGCTGCAGTTTTAGGGCCTCCTGTGTGAGCAAATATAAGAAGTGGCTCGGTCCGTTTCCAGACTACTTTTTACGGCTAAATCCGCTCAACTCCTACTTTTCCATCGGCTCTAACCTGCTTCTTCTTCAGAGCTTCCTCTGAGGTCCTCTGGGCAGGCTTCCGAGCAGCAGGATTGTATACAGTCTTTGTGATCCCAGTGGATGTCGAAAACAACTGAAGGAGGGGGAAAGAAAAAAAAAAACAGCATATTAAAGTTGCATGATCTGGAAAGTGAGAGGCTTTAGTGCGAAACTTAGAGGAGACTCACTTTTTCAACAGAAGAAGGAGGTTTGAGAGAGAAACCTAAACGATCCTTTATTGACACTTTAGAGGGATTCTGAAAGAAAGGGTGCGGGGGGACGGGGTTCTTACACATCCAGTGTAGATTTTGACACGTAAACGCAGCAAACCACGCCGTCCACACGTACCTGAGAGGCTATGCTGGAAACCTGAGTGGGTTCCGAGTTGGCAGGCATCAGGGGTCCGAGGCGATCCTTCACAGACTGCTTGAGCGTCGTGGCTGACGGCTGCAACAGGAACGGATTTTAAACACACTACACGTTTCTCTCCAGTCTCGCCGTTTGAAGCATAGGAGCATCTGCTGCACGTTTTCTTTGAGTCACAGAATTTTCACAAGCAACACTGTCCTAGGGATCTAAAGAGGCCTTGAAGATGGTTGTACGTTTAATAAAGAAACAGCCGCAAGAAGCTACGCTCTCCAACACGTTCCCGAGGATTATGAAAATGCTATACTTCGCATTTCAATAAACTATGATCTAAAAACCTGCTGCATATTTATTTAGGGGTATGAACTTGCTTGTAACTGTATGTTTAATTTATTGCTGATCAGAAAAAAACTAAAAATTATTCACAATGAAATTTGCTTTTTTAATTAAAAAACGACAACAACATTATGACCCATAAGGACTTAACTTGGTGATTTTGGCCTATGGTGGTAAAAGTTCGGACACCCCCGCCCTAAACTCTCCAGAACTAATCGATTTTGTCCCTACCATACATCATCTTGCTAAACAGGGACCTCATTTTGATTGTGGCACATTATTTTTGATCGGGTCATTCCCCGACTTCTACCTGCACGACAGCATCAGACGAAAAACATCTAGTGCTACCAGATGCTTAATCACACCTAGAGTATTATAGTTTGTGAAAGGACGGTAAGCAATAAGTTGTCAGGGATGACCGGAAGTGAACTCGTACCATGGCTGATGGCGGCGGTAGATGAAGCTGCTGCGGCCGAGACTGACCCGATCCGTCGCTCGGATCATCACGAAACCAGTGGACCTTGATGAAGCGGTTGTTGAGAACGGCTTCGGTGCTTTGCAAAGCTCGTTTGGCCTCTTCAGGAGAGGTGAACTGTATCAGAGCGCCCCCTGGGTCATTTTGATAGGCTACCTGTCACATTTTGGCAGTACAAACACAATTTATAAACCCAGAATTTCTACACCTAATAAAAAAAGTCATTTATTTAATAAAAATGATTGCGTAATTAACAACTACTCAATTAAAAACACTTTTTAGAGCATAGAAAATTAACTCTGCAGACGGATAATTGATCCTTGACATTCTTATGTTAGACCCAAGAATACTAATCATCAGCAAATTAGTTTCAATGACAAGTCTGCACAAAATGTTTTTTAAAACCTACAAAAAATGAGCCATGAACATTTCCATCTACGGGATCACAGGCACTGACCTGCAGGTTGACAATGGTGCCAAACTTGCTGAAATGCTCGTTGAGTTTGCTGATGTTGTTGAGGTCAGGGGGAATTTGCCGAACAAGCAGCTTGGCGTTTGGAGAGAACTGAGCTCTTTTTTGGTAGCCCTGGTGGTTTGGTTTGTTGAAGTTGGGTCTAGGTCCAGAAGAGACGGTTAGAGAGAATATACAAATAGAAGTAGGAAGTGAAAGTGAACGCCTGGGTTTTGAAACGCTTACTTGTCGAACCAAGGCTTCTTGCACGGCAGGCCTCCGTCGTGGGAGGCAGCGGGTCTCTTCCTCGAGTCAGACTCCATAACGATTCTCATGCTGTTGTTGGGAATCTTCTCTGGCAAAACACAAGCACGGGCAGGTCTGAGACGAAGTTGCTCAGATCGCACGACATAAACATAAACGCTGTGTAATATACTGTGTACCACCCTGCTTTCACACAGGCGAAAGTCTGGTTTTCAGGTGATATTTTCAAAGTACAGATGAATTGTGTCCAATACCCCTCAAAGGCTGGTCCACCTCCCCCATTGTGAGGCCAATCAGGTTGGGTCTTTGGGCGTTGACCCGGTGTCGGTACATCGGTCTGGGTGTGTTGGTGATACTGGGAGCCTCTGGATTGTACATGTCCGTGTCATAGTGATCTGCTCAGAAGAGATCGGACCCGTCAGATACTCATAACCCGGAGAGACGCGACCCAAACGTCTGATTTTAAAAACCGCAGGATAGGAGCTCGTTTTAGACGTCCCAAAGCATTACCGGGGGTGAAATGTGGCGCCGAGGCTTGAGGAAGGGACGAGCGCATCCCAGAGGTGACAATGGTGGGAACAGAGCTGGTGATGGAAATGGGCGGAGCATCCATGCCTGCAGGTTGCAACGGAGGAAGTGGTGGAGGCGGACCTGTCCGATAGAAAACAGCGCATAATTCAAAGAACATATTTGTGCTTCACGCCAACGTGTATTAACCCCTTATTTCTTTGCTTCTCTGTCGAGTGTATTTCAGAACTTTCAGATTGATTTTAATGTTAAAAGTTACAAACTAAAAAGCATTCAGTTCATTCACAGCAGCCAGTATGACGCACTCTTAGTTCAAGCTGTTTAGAAAAAGAAATTACTGAATCTATTTTGCTGTGAAATTGAACCCATGATAAGGAGAGAATTCAGCCATTTGACTCAAAGCGTGCTGGAGCAGCGACATCTAAATGTTGCAGGAAACAGTTTGACTCTTATGATCTAAACCATTCCTCTGTAACTCCGGCTGTGTTTTTAGAGTTCATTTCTGGTGGGCGGTGAACTCTTTCCGTTAGTTAACCGTGCTCCTCGGGATGTTCAAGATTTGGACAGGATTTCATGACCTAACCTGAAACGTCCACAACCAGGGTTCTTGCACCATTTTAAAAGTAAAATTTAATGCTTTTTAAGACCTTTTTCAGACCTCAACAAATATAATTTAAGACCCAAAAATTTCATAATTTCTTTGGAATAGGCTACTCAATTTATTTCCTCCTACAATGGAAATCAAAACTTTTCCATTTGGTATCAATTGTGTGCAATGTGTAAACTCGGTAAGTAAAAAAAGTAAAAATACTTTTCTTTTAGACCTTTTTATTTTATTTTATTTGGGTCCTTTGTGATGTAGAACAGAGCCAACGTAACATAAATTAGATTACACTAAACAACACAATGCTTTGTATGAAGGAACCATATAGAATACTGAAAATAAGCTCACTCACTAATGTCCTCAAAACAGCCTTTCACAAGCCAAAATGTTGATAAATAATCTACATAACTGTTAGAAAACACAAATGTTATTACATGACTTTTAATGAGAGAAACCCTGTTTCTCTCATTAAAACATCCCAAAAACATCCCAAATTCACCTCAAGACATGTGGCGCAGCTCTGCTGCTCTCTTCTCAATTTCATGGTCTAGGTCCACCAACTCCTGCCTACAATTTATTTATTTTTTATTTTATTTTTCCGAATCGGACCCTGTGAAATGCGGAGCACTGTTTTACATTCCGACCCTTCTTGAAAAAAAAAAAAACGCGTCATGCTAAATTAGCTGAGCTAGCGCGTTACTTTTCTTTGAATTTTCAACAAAACATAACAGCGAATCATGAGGAAATCCCTGGTTAGTTGCTGCGTTTATCAGCTAAATTACTGGAAGCGAGGGAATAAACGCTGACATGTGACGTGGCCACAGGTGAAAGCAACTCATTAATTAACTGCACGCTTACCGAGGGAAGTTGTTGTCAGATGTTCATTCCACTGAACTTTCTGAGTTGATAGTTCATAAATCCAAAGAAAACCTTCAACCAGCGCTACTTTCATTCATGCATCTGTGGCCATTTTGGTACGCTCTTCTAAAAAATGAAAATGATTGAACACCGATAAACCTCAGTGGCAGATCTCCGCTTTGCAAAGACCCGCCCTACTCTCTTTCTGATTGGCTAATGTCCCGGCTCTGCCAGATTTCATTGGTTTAGAGGTCCACACGGACCCTTAGAGCAGTTTCTTTTTGAAAAAGTCTAGGCGGAACTTTTTGCTCTAATTTTCCAAATGACGGAAATCCGTCGCAGCGACGGAGAACTTTAACCCCGGCATTAAGCAGACCGGCTGAAAATTTAATACCTACAGCAACTTTACGGTAAATTTAAGACAATTTAAGACCTTAATTTCCCGGATTTTAATTTAAGACTTTTTAAGGACCCGCGGGAACCCTGACAACTTTCTCTCTGACCTGCATGCGATGTCCCTCGATCTTCGTGATGATCTATTGTGAGATCAACCTGCTGCATTCTTAAGGCGACTGGTTGCACTGGCTTTTTTATTTTTTATTTTTAGGGGCATCGATTTGCAAGTAGGTGAATGCACGGGCGCCTGCACAGTTCAGATTTTTATTTTTAAAAGAAATAATTAAAACTAGGGCCGGACGATATAGAAAAAAAAGCATATCGATAAAAATGAAATACTGATCGATATCGATAATTATAAACAAATTCAAAAGATATATTCTAAGTGCAGCCCTGGCCATTTTATGCTGTTGTTTAGCGACCTATTTTTAGATGTAGAACACACAAACACTGAATTCAAACTCAACCCTTTATTCAACCAATAAAACTGCAAGTTTAAAAAAAAAAAAAAAAGAACGCTGCTCTCTGAACTCTTTGAAGGCACGGAGATTCCTGGGTCTGCGTTGTGATTGGTTGGCAGGCTTTAATGACTGAAATATTAAAACTTTTATTCTATTGAACTTTTTATTGACCCTTTTTTTTCTATTATCGATATAAGTCTATCAATCGATATATATCGTTATTGAATTATCGTCCAGCCCTAATTAAAACCATGTAAGTAGTTAAGTCTACAGTTCAAACGTGACAAAATGTGAAAGTTCAAGGGGTATGACTGCTTCTGCGGGGCATTTCTATCTTTCAAAATGAATAATCCTGAATCTTTGTAATCAAAGAGTAAACTAAATTCCTACCTGCAACAGGTGGAAGACTGGGAGGAAGGGTGCCTGGTGGGGGCACAGGGGGTCGAAGGTTTACAGGTGGGGGGTTCAATAATGGCGGTGGAGGTGGAAGACCTGGCGGCGGTGGTTGGTCCACGCCTGGAATTGGTGGAGGCTGGAAGGGCAATATGCTCGGCAGATTGACATCCTCCACAACCACTGGATCGCTCCCATGATCGAACGGACACATGTCCCCTCGCATGCAGAAGCCCTTTTCTGCAAGACAGCAGATCGTTAAACCACAGAAAAACCCCATTTTGACATCTTAAATTATAAGATGATAAAAGATAAATTAGCTCTCCTACCATCATAGTCGCGGCATCTCTTTCTCTGTTGAGGTGGCGGTCCGCGATTGAAAGGTCCACGGTCGACAGGGGGCTCGGGACGAAAGTCCGACCAGCTCTCATTGGTGGTGCCGTGATGATGAGTTGGGGCGATGACTGTAATGGTGCTACTCACTGTCGGATTGGGGAAGAGGGAAGGTGCTGTAGTGGAAACGATCACTGCTGGGGTGTAGACGTCACCGCTCTCGGCCCTGTCATGCTCGTACTTGAGCTTCCCTGAATCCCTTTCTGTGGACACACAAGATTAGCCGTAAAGAACAGCATTCCTGACGGAGAGCAAACACTGACCATCTGAAATCAGCAGTCCATCCCTGGGACATAATTATCACACACATTCTCAGTCTGCATTCTTACCTCGGCTCCTGCTTCTGGACCGGGTTCTGCTTAGAGACCGGCTCCTAGTGCGGTCTCGATCTCTGTCCCGGTCCCTCTCTCGGTCTCTGTCCCTCTCTCTATCGCGGTCTCGGAGGCGCTCTTTGCTCCAGCTTCGGCTGCGGCTTCGGCTGTGAGTGTAACTGCGGCTGCGACCTCTTCTGCGGTTGTAGCGGTCCCGGTAAGAGTCCCGCCTCGGTGGCATGCGATCATAATCTCTTTTCCTGGAACGATCGTCTCTCTTACGGTCATCGCCTCGCCTAAAAGCGTCAACAGAGGCAACATTAAATCAAAAGAAAGCAATACTTAAAGAAAGTGCTGAAGAACTAAACGGCTTACATACCTGCCATCTCTGCTGTAGCGGGAGCTTGACTGCAGAGGGCTATGATTCACTCGGCGAGGAAACTTCTTGTCTTTTTCTTCTTCGCGATTTGTTTGTACCTGTGCAGAAGAAATAAGTGCTCTGTAAAAATGTCTTTCTCCAAAAAGAAAAGGCATAAAGTCAGACGTCAAAGCACAAAAAAACCTAAACGTTTGCAACCTAAACAATCTGTCAAAACAGGAGCACGACAATGTTTATGTCTGCTGATTGCTCGGTGCAAAGTTCTTTTCAGGCTCAAAAAGGAAACACTAACAGGACGAAAACTTGGCATGCATTATGTTTTATTTGAAGATGAATATATGTTTTTGTGTAGGGCTTTTATTGTAATAGTACATGACTAGGTCCCTTTAAAGGGGATGCAGAAATTAGCTGTCAAATGCCTACCTGACCAAACCTAAAGCGCGCAAACCCACATTATTTCACTTTATTCATACATCAGTAGCTCACTCTGGTTACATACAAAGTTTTTATGAAAGATTATCACATCCTACTGGCGTATTAGTTGTCATTTTGGGGTTTTATGCTTTGTTTTTGCTAAATTTGTTAGTAAATAAAGCCTTTTGTGTTTATTTTTAACAGAGGAAGTACAATACTTCGCATGTGGAGCAGGGGTTAAAACAAGGAAGCGGCTAACGGCTGTTAACATTTCCCTGCGAAACAATGCAGAATGGTCCAAGATCCAGAGAAAAAAAGCACAAAAAATGATTCCAAGAGGGAAAAGACTGGAATGTCACTGGGAATACAGTATGAATGTTTGTGTTCGCTGAAGTGGATGCTAAACCTGCCGAGGCCTAGAGTTGACCAACGTGAGTAAATGTTCTGATGTGAGGCTCTTAAAGTTGTTGTAGATTGTTGGTCTTCGATCACGCCGAGCTGTCGCTTTATTACAAGACATTGCAGAGGATCAGGCTCAGTCATTTATAAATCAATTATTTACAATTGATTTATAAGTGAACCAAACCGCATTATGACAGTTCTGCGATACTGCCGGTAGATGTCGCCACTTTCATCGAGCCCAAGAGGGGATTATTTTACAGCTCAAAAAGGACCATCACAACACTATCAATATGGAGGCTTGGTGTATATAACCTTATTTTATCATGGTCAAACGTTTTTTTGTTTTTTTTACAAGCATATTATGTGGCTGTATATCTTTAAAGGAGAGGCAGTAACTATCGGTCAAATGCCACCTATCTGAAGAAACCTCAAGGACCAAGATTTCTATAACTAACAGCTTATTTGTGATAGAGCAGGATGTTAAACCACATGGATAGTTGGCTGATTTAAATGCGAGATGATATTTTTTACCATATCTAGCTGAATGTTTTCCAAACATCACAAATTTTGAGGCTCACCCTTCAACAAACTCCTTATGCTTCATACGGACGGTAAAAACGCCGTGATTTCCCTTCCACGCCACTAGAAGGCGGTATGTTCTTTGAAACTCAACAACATGAACATACAAACAAACACTTCCTGCTTTTAGCCAATCATGTTATCAAATTAAAACATAAGCAGCTGACGTCATGAGAAAACACATCTTGCTTGGAGATTCTGTTTTCCTGGTGACATAACAGTGGAGACCGGGATTTAAAAAAAAAAAATCCTAAAAGTGTAGAACCTGTGTTCAAATTGTGGTGAAAACGAACAGCAGAAACTCAACAGAACTTTTTCGTTTTGACCAAAACAAAAACGGTGTTGTGCGCACAGGGCCTAATTGTTGAAAGAGTTGTGTGAACTGCTTGCTCTTTACATGTGGATTACAACCTTCTCAGACAGTGACTTGTACAAAAAAGTACCTTCGGTGTGCATTCGAAGCTTACTTGGCACATTTAGTTGTATTCTAACTAAATGAGAGAAGGATGCATCTAAGAAGCCTCAAACTACTACTGACATATAGCAGATGCTGGTTACGCTAGCTACATAAATAAAATGTGTAAATGACGTACCATTTAATTAGGTTATAATCAATATCAATGTGACAAAAATCCCTTTTTTCTTGTAAGGCTCTGTTCTGCAACCGATAAATTAACAAGTGAAAATTCATCTTATTTCCCCGTTCATTAAACGCATCAAAACTGAAAACCATCCAATGTTTTCTGTGTGTAGACACATCCAGACTAAGCACGTTCTGTGATGCACTTCATTTACCAAAAAACAAATAAAAAAAAAATCAGTGGCAACGAACATAATATTAATTCCTTTGAAAGCATTTATAGTCGTATAATTTTTTTTTACATAAAAGTCTCCATGTGTTACAGTTCCTGGGAGTAAAGCTCAAATTAGCAGGTCAGGCCTTTAAAAACACAGATCAAAATCAGTATGGCCGGTCAAAGCCTAATCGGTGCATTTCTAAAGTATTTAAATAGCTGTGACCAGAGGGGAAAAAAAGAAGTTACCTCATCTTTCTTAGGCTCTTCCTTTTCAACTTTGACCTGTGGTTGCTCTGGCAGCGGTAGGTAGCTTTTGTTGCTTATGGCTTCAAAGAGCTTATCCACAAACGGCTGGGTCTCTGAAAGAAAGTAGAGTTATTTTTACCCCCCCATTCTATTATCAAATATCTACAAAAAGTAGAAGTAAAATAACACAAATCTGCATAATGAAGCTCTAACCTTTTAGCAGAAAAACGTCCAGCTGGTCAATACACAGGGCTTTAAGTTCCTTTTCACTTTTGTCCTTCTTCACCAAAGCAACGACATATTTTGCGAGAGCAGAAGGGTCAGCATCACAACTGGATGTTATAGTGAGGGGGGGAAAAAGGGGGGAGACACGTGAACGTCGGAAACAGCTGCATTTACCACGCTGGAAACGGCGTGGATTAATTATGTTCACTATAAAGCAAAATGCAATGGCTACACGCTCTACAGTCGATATTTTTTTATTTTCTGCAAACTAATGCCGCCTCCTGTAATTAACAGCTGCGTGGGACAGACGTAATATGCGTGGCTAATAATGCTAACGGTACTTACATGGGCTCCAGGGTTTCAGACAGCCATGTTTTCAAAGCATCGAGGTTGTCAATAATCATCTTCAATCCACCTGAACTCTCCCTCCGCCACGGCCCGAGCTGAGGCTTGTTAAATCGAGGTTGTGTCTCTGTTGAAAATAAGGGCCCACATAAACCGGTCAAACTTTCCAGTTCACCTGCTGGTGGTTTTTGGCGACACTGATGCTAACAGCGCCGTTAGCTAACTCGCCGCGATTACGTTCGATAGCCCGGTTGTCTTAGCATGTGTCTTTCCGGGCCCTAAACGCACAAAAATAACTAGTTTCGGACCAGCGAACTTACTGTTAAAATGCAGAGAGGGCAAGTTTATTGTTTTACGAAGTTTAACCAATTATCGTCGTAACTTGTGGCTGTTTTTTGAGCTGTTAAAATACAGTGGCATCCACGTTTAGATGCTACTTCGTCTCCGAGTATTTACTTCCGCTCGTATTCACGTTCACTATATTCTGGAAAAATCGCGAGATGTAGATTTATCCGTGCAAAACCGCCAAGATTTCTTTTCGGCGACGTCAGTCAGCTTGGATGTATGGAAGTGCAACATGCTCAAAATTAACCAAATAAATTCATAGATAAATTATAATGCAAAGCATGCTCGGCATCTGCAAATCATTTTAGTCTTTGATAGGGAATTAAATTCGCATGTACATTTTCAATGAATTAGAATATGCGCCACATTAAGATTTGTTTGTCAGATTAAAAATACCTTTTGAAAATAACATTTAAGCAGGTATTAAACAGATTGTTTATTAAAACCACATCTCTGTATTAAAAACATAATCATAGTCAACAGAAATAGAGACTGAAAACATATGTAATTCATTTTAAAAATGTATTTCACTTAGTGAAGTGAGCTACAGAAATTATTGAACTTCAATGAACAACAAAAATATTTGAATTCATGTGACTTTGGGATGTTTTGTGTGGGTGTGTGTGTATATATAAATATATATATACAGTGTTGGGGAGTAACGGATTACATGTAACGACGTTACGTAATTTAATTACAAAAAAAGAGTAACTGTAATTCGTTACAGTTACAATGAGAAAATATGTAATTCAGTTACAGTTACTTCCGAAAATATTAAGAATTACAAATTTAGTTACATTTTTAAAAAAAATATAAAGTATCGCCATTTCCCGCTACTTGTCTCTATCACTCTGATGATCCATCCTGTGCTGGTGGAGCCTTCTGAAAGAACAGCAAACGAGCGGACGTTTCACGGTTTTATTTGGCTTCATTTTAAGGAAGAGAAAGATGCAACAAGGCGCTTTGCAATCATGCAGTCTCTTGTTATTCACACACAACAATAAACCGTGAGAGCCGACGTGTGTTGTGAAACTGCAAAACTTTGTCTTAAGCGGAAAATCAAACGCGCGTACACAGCTCAGCGTTCACAGTGTTGCGTTCGTGAGCGTCGGAAAGCTATGGTGCATTCAGGAGCATGGGACATTTCAGTTTTACAACGAAAAAGGCAGAAAACGGAACAGAACTTAACTCATACAATAATGTATTTATCCAGAAACAGTGTGGGCTTTCTTACAATACTGAATGCTCTATAATTGTATCCTTTCTGTATAGGTGTAATTGTATTTCTACTTTTTTTTTTTTTTTTTTTTTTTCCTGTTAATGGGTGGTTTTTCTTCCCACTGTCGCTTCATGCTTGCTCAGTATGAGGGATTGCAGCAAAGCCATGTACAATGCAGACGACTCTCCCTATGGCTCTACGGTTCCCCAGGAGTGAATGCTGCTTGTCGGGACTTTGATGCAATCAACTGGTTTCCTTATATAGGACATTTTGACCAATCTGTATAATCTGACCCAATCTGTATAATATGATTGAACTTGATTTTGTAAAGTGCCTTGAGATGACATGTTTCATGATTTGGCGCTATATAAATAAAATTGAATTGAATTGAATATTTCTGTTATTTTTGATTATGCACATCTGCTAGCTTTTTATTCTAAAAAATCTATAATATTACAGCAGCAAATTATCAAAGTTTTTCAAAGCCTGTTTAAAAGCTCCAAATGGAGCTTCAGATCATACAGCAACAATTGTGCTGTCATTGTTTTACAGGGCAGAATTTGCATTTGCTGACTCTTGTCCTTTAACTACTGATGGATATACAGGAATAGAGTCATACAAGTGTCAATTCCTCTGAGATAGCAGGGGATGCAATTTTTGGCAAGGAGTTGCCGAAAAATCCATCCTCCTTGTTTTAAACTTAAAAATCGTAACACACACACACACACACACACTTGTGGACATCCTGTGATCGCCTGTCTGCAGTTCCCTTTCAGCTTAGTGCTTTTTTAAGGTTCACATTCAGTTCTCAAAAATTAAATGTTGAACATGGGTCAATACTCATTAAAACCTTAAAGTAATCAAAAAGTAATCAAAAGTAATTAGTTACATTACTTTTTAAAAGTAATCGAAAAAGTTACACTACAATTACATTTTAAACAAAGTAACTTGTAACTGTAACGGATTACATTTTTAAAGTAACTTACCCAACACTGTATATATATATATATATATATATATATATATATATATATATGTGTGTATATATATAGATAGATAGATAGATAGATAGATAGATAGATAGATAGATAGATAGATAGATAGATAGATAGATTTAAATGCTGCAAATGTCGTAGGCTAGGTATTATCGATACCTTTGTGTCGTTGTTTAAGACATTTTAACTCACTTTAGGTGGTGGGTTTGGGAGTATGTGCGACTCTGCATGTCCATTCATCCTGTTTTTCTATCCCTGCCCTCTCTCCCTATATTTGACATTTAATGTCAAAGATTTCATTCTATATGGAAACATAAAAAATTATTTAATAGTGATTTAAAATTTAAAATTATAACAAATTACAAGAGCATTTGGTTCCACTGCTAAACGGCATTTTGTGTGCATTGTATCATTCAAAATGGTGGGGTCATATTGTGATGCAAACTAAAGTATGAATCCATCCTGCCTTGCAATAAACTGTTCAGGCTGATGGTGGTGGAGTAAAGAGATGAGGAATATTCTTGGAACACTTTGGGTGTCAATGTACAAACTAAGCATTACTTAAACACCATACCCCACCTGAGTGTATCTGCTGACTAAGTCCGTCCCTTTAATGCTCCTGTGTACTGACCTTCTAATGGCAGCTCCAAGCAGCCTAAAGCTCCACATCGCAAAGCTCAAATAATCTCAAATAGGCTACTCATTGTCATTGAACATGACAATTAGTTGAAGGTACACCAATGGTCCCTTCAATCACCACATCTCAGTCCAAAAGAGCCCCTTTGGGATGTGGTTGAACAAGAGATCTGCATTATGAATGTGCTGCTGACAAATTTGATGCAACTATTGCATTGATTTGGATTCGTGGAGGATTATTTGTGTAACCTGTCTGATTCAATGGCACTAAGAATTAAGGCACTTCTGAAGGCCAAAGGGGGTATGACGCAGTACTATTTAGCTGTACCTGATAAAGTGGTGGGAGAGTGCATTGATTTTCAAGTTAAAACCGGTTCATTGTATGTACATCAGTTATACATTAATTTCTACCCTTCGAAGGCTGTCCCAAATTACCTGAAACCTGCTGTTCCAAATCACCTGCCTGAAATTGGTAACATTGGACAACAAAATAAATTACTATTTTAAAATATAGAAATATAATTTCTAAACAAAACATTTTTGATGCATCATACATGTTTTATCTCATAAATCTCTACAGGACATTAGTCATGCACGTCATATTCTTATATTCAAATCTACCATTTGCCTTACCTCAGAATTTCAGGGTTCAACTTCACATTTGATTTTGATCACACAAATTATAGAATATTAATGCTGTTTGAAGAAACCATGCAGTATTTAATTTTTTTTTTCATATACAATAACTGTAAGTGTTCGCACACTCATTCCATCAGTACCCCAGCATTTTTACCCAAAAACATAAATTACATGTTGCTTCACATATTTCTAAAGTATCACGGGTACATTGTCCATCGACAAAGTTTTCTTGTTTCCATGTTTGTTGCAATGCTTTCATGCGTAATATTAGTGCTTATGCAACTCTAAAAGACTTTCACCAATGATGTAATGAGCTGTCACAGAGATCAGGGTCTACCCTTTCATCAATAGTGTGGTACACACAAACACATGGGATATGACCTTTCAAAACAGGAGCTCTGCGGTTCTCCATGTTGTTTAATAATGTTCTTGTCAGACTTAAAGTCTGGTCAAATAAAGTCGTATTCCACAGAGGTACAGTACAGAGGTCTTAAAATGTGATGAGTGTGTGCCCTCATCAATTTTTATGCTTGAATAGTGTTGGCTTTGTGCCTGGCAATACATGTCAAGTTTTTCTCATATTAATCTTATTTTACTCATTAATAAAACGAGAAAACCTGAAATGAGCTTGATTTTAAGAATTATTGTTGACAGTTAAAGCTTGGACGCAAAACTTTTGTTCAATGGACAAAGAATAATCAGATAAATTATAACAGCAACATAGTTTGAAATAGTGATGTAGAAACAGCCTTTATCATGTGTTATCATGTCTAAAGTAATAGCTTGTTAAGGAGGTTTCTCTAAGTCCAAAGGAAGTGTGTCCTTTCGCTATACCCCAAGTCCACGTCTGATTGGCTGATCAGTCCCTTGAGACGTCTCTGACCCGGGAAAGACATGCTTCTGATTCTGACCAAACCTTGGAATTGATTTGAAATACTTACTGATCCACTTTTAAGATTTGGTTGCTTTAACTGTATTGTTGCTTACGTAATTTGCTGTATTTAATTTTAGTACTATTAAGTAAAGCTCCTGCAAGATTATGCTGTCTTTTTCCTTGCATAAACACCACAGAGACTCCCTCTGCTTAACCCTGTAAACTTATCCAGGGAAGCTTTCAACTTTAATATTAGTAATTTGACTTGTGGATTCAATGTAGTTAAGCGCTAGATATTCACAGCCTGTACAGTAACTGTCAAAATGCCATTGTCCGAGTGACCTCAAGGCCCACAGCATCAGGATCCCAAATGGGAGCTCACAGCAACACAACAACCCACCACCGAAGTACTACGAAGCTAACCGTTATTACAAAACACAGTACATAATTCTTTAGCGTAAAAGTCACTTTTTATTATTTCCTATTCGAACTACAATGTTAATGACATACAAGTACATAAAAAAAGTTTTTTAACGTACCAAACAGCATTTTTTTTGTACACAGCGATTTTCTCAGCAACATACCATTCCCAACATGCATTTACCCTCTTAAAAAGAAAACAAAGTTTTCTGATACGTTCCCACCAGCAACACGTAAACCAAATATCCAGAACACATTCTGAAGCCCCACTTACATTTTATAAAACTAATACATATTAAATTAGCAAATGAGATATTTTAAATAGTTAACGTTGTGATTTATTATAGAATTTTTTAAAAACATCTAACTAGTTCTATTTCAAAAAAAGTTGAAAAACTATTCTTAATATACGTTTCCATTGAAATAATTTTTTGTATTTTTGATGTTTTGATATACAGTACATGTAATAACTTTTGCTCAGTAAGAAAAGAAAAACAACAAAGAAAAAAGAAACACTTGTTTAACCACAGAAAAGCAACCAGCTACAATAATTTGGTTTGAAACAGACTCACCATAATTAGATAAAGCTTGTCACACGTCAGCTAAACAGCTCATTTTCAATACATTAACAGCTGCCCTTCAATGTCTCGGTAAATTGCTTTCTTGGACAAGGAGGAAAAAGTGTGAAAACAGCATACAATATAGACTGTGAACAGATATCGTAAGAAACAGTGATATAAGAAGTTACAGTACTGACAAAATTCCCCCCCCCCCCCCCCCCCCCCCCCGGCCCAACAACCACCGCCACTCCAACATAATTTTGAACATGATGGATAAAAAGGAATAACAGTCAAAATAAAAAAAATAAAAAAAGGGAGTGGTTCCTTCCGTTAACATACATTCAAAAAAACTATTTTTATAGCTTAAAATATGCACAGTATTTGTGTATCATGACAAACATGTAAGACACATTCCTGGCCTGAGTAAAAACTCTAAAAGCAGTGTTTTAAGTGCTCCAGTAGTGATGAGCACCTAGTTAAAGATCAGAAGAAAAATAAAATCTTAGTTTTCCCTCTCAATGAACTGCAGGTTGATGGGGGCACCAGGGCAGAGCAGGCCGTGGGTTTTGGCCTTGACATCATCAGTGAGAGGAGACATCCCAATGTAGAATTTCTGAATGAGCTGAAAACAGAGCAAAAAACAAGCATTATTTCCGATGTGACAAAGCTGAGCATAACATCGAAGTGCAGGACATTAGCGTTGAAAGATATACAGATGATGTGACAGCTATTTGATATCAGTAAAGTGGGAAGTTGTTCTGTGAGAATCCATTGTGGAATTTGGAGCATGTTAGTGAAGAAGAGAAATGCTCAATGAGGCCATAAAAATAAGAAATAGAAATTGTGTCACGTGTTCGGTTTCATCAAGCCTATCATACATTACTATGTTATACATCACTATAGTGGCATAATAGAGGTGAGTGTTTCTTTTAAAGAGATTTTTCACCCCAACTTGAAATAAGTGCCAAAATCAAGAAATATAGGAAACTGGCGGCAGAGATAATTGTAGGAAACGGATTTAACCTAGGTTAAAATCAAATGCTGCACTTGCCATTTTGCACTTTTTTTTGGAGTCAGACAACAATGGCGACTCGCAGCGAGGAAGCAAGCTGTGACCAGACGTCCCCGAGCCCCTGTTTTGGATGACCTGTCCCCAGCAAAAGCTGACCCCTGAAATGCCCCCATTTTCAGTGTATGATGACGGAGTAAAAAAGCTTAACACGGCAAGAGGTATTTAGTAGAATTGCTGAGTTGAATGCGCCTTCCCACTTAGCAAAATCAGAGACCTGGTTTCGTTAGAGAAATCTGGTCACCTGGTAACGTTGATCCTGCTATTTTATCAGTGTTGTCCAATCTACTGACTATCAATTCTTTAAAAGAACTCCAGAGAACGGATTTGCAGGCTTTTGTTAGTGGAAACGATAGTTTCGGTTTCAATGTTGGTTTTGATGTGAGTGGTTAAAGTAGCACGTCAGTAAAGATGACAGACAAGTGGTTTATCCAATCATATGCAAGGATTTTTGATAAGGCCCCTCCCGCTGAAATAAATCAGCAATGGGGCAATCCCAGATGGATGTGTGGAGCTCTGCAGAACAATGTCCATCTGGCGAGAGTCAGGTTAGATCTTTGCTGCTCAGAATAAGTTCACGCAGTAATGTCGCTGTATCCTGTCCTAAAACAACTTTGAGTCAGTTTCTCCAGCTAAATTCCATTTTTCTAGAGATAAATTATATCCACTAGGGAAGTTATACAGGAACAGTCTCTCAAACTGTTAGAGACCTTACAAATTCTTGATCAGTGAAAAGATTTTTGATATCAACATGAACAGGAGTGTTTGGTTGAGAAAACAGGGAAATTATCAAATGCGGAAGTGAATATTTAGATTGTTGAAATTAGATGTAAAGTAAAACCCCTATCTTGACAGGCTCCTGTGAATTTCTAACTAAATGTCAAATTAATCTCAAAACTAAGATTATACTTCTTACTCTGGGTAAGATACTGGCTACTCCTGAATACTCTTCACGCCCTCTTGATTGCAACCTTCTAGAAAGTGAGATGGTTGGCCAGTAATAGTATGTTTGTACTTGTCAAACCTGTGCCTTAAAAATTATTTTGAGCAAAATCGAACTCCGCGGCATATTGAAATGAATTGGGATAATTGCAGTTAACTACAAAGCTCTATGCATGTGATGAGGTGCAATTAAAATGTATTAACTTTACAACCCACATTCACTTCACTTCCAACTAGGTCCATTCTCAGACCAATGCATACTCAAAGCATCAATAGGTACCCTACCCTGGTGAGAGCTAGATGCATCTCCAACTCCGCAATTCTCCTGCCAATGCAGCTCCTGATGCCGTAGCCAAAGGGAATTGAGCCAAAGTTGTCCACACGATCTGAGGAATCTTTCCGTACCCACCGGTCTGGTTGGAACTCTAAGGGACTGGGGAAGTTCTGCTCATCCAGAGATGTGGAGTAGTGACAGAGGGCCAGCTGAGTCTGAAGAAGAAAAAAAGTTGCAATTGTGTAATGAAAAGTGGTGGGCTGTTGCGCAACATATGTGGGAATAATGCTCTATCATGTTACATCTGTTTTTTAATGTTTTTGGCTGGCGGAGTCAAAAACTTTTCCCTTTTGCACATGCAGACTCTAGAAGCATCTTACCCCTTTGGGGATGAAGTATCCACCAACCACCAAGTCATCCTGGGTAATCCGGCCGTTGCCTGGGAGAACTGGAAAAAGCCTGCTCCCAGGAGGGACATACAAAGAGTGTTATTCAGCAGCACTACACACTGTGTCAGGCTGTTCATAAAGACTTTCTCTAAGAAAACTGAACAAGAAAAAGCAGGGAAACAACGTAAAAAAATGCAAAGCTAAAGATATCCATGTAAAGATTCCTAATAGAATGGAAGCACAATTTTAATAATAAATAAAATACTGCTGAACTGTTTGTCTTCTTGCTTACATTTTTATAAAGGGAACAAAAATGTGGGTGGTATGAAAAGCTAAACAGAACGTACCTGAGAGTCTCTTTCACAAGCCCTCTGACGAGAGGCAGGCGAGGGACGTCTTGAGCTGTAGGCACGGTTCCAGGTCCCAGAGTCTGTGTGACTTCGGTGTGGATCTGCTCCTGGATGTGAGGGTGTTGTGCCAGCAGATAGCTGGCCCAGGAGAGGGTGAAGGATGTCTGTAAGATCAACAATGAACAGCAGTTGAATACATTGTTTAAATAGATCATTTTAAAACCATCTGCTCATCTGTTAAGAGCTATAAGGAATTTCCCCCCTTTTTTTTTTTTTGAAGTTTTGCAACAAGAGCTTATATGTTGCACAACAGACAGAGGGTGGGGGGCTTGAAGAGGGCTAATTCCACATGCTGAGCAGACACTCGTGTTTACTCCACAAGCTGACATCTCATGCCAAGATCCTTATCGCTTCTCATCCATCTCTACCTTGATTAACTGTCCTCACAATACACCATTAGAGTAATGAGTCCTAACTTGACGTTATAAATAGAAATAACTTATGACCAAATTGAACAAGTGGAAACAGCATAAAGTAATTTTACCTTACACAGCCATTCTGCTGAATTTCCACAGACATCAAGATTTTTCCTCACACAGAGGCAACTTGAAATCCCCCCCCACCCCCCCTCCCATGAGCAGACAACTTCCTCACTTTTCACTGGCATTTTCAATTGAATGAGGTTGGCAGATGACCAAAGGATATGAAAATGGGCTTTAACACTCTCCCCCTGTTGCCTGTGGAGCTTAACATCTGCTTCGCCCTCCCCCAAACCCACACCATTCCTTCTTTTTCCTGACACTTCCGCGTGACTTTCCCATCCAACCCCCTCACTTTTCCACCAACGCTACTAATTACATGCACAGATAACAAAACAGCACCCTTGCTTTTGCATAATAGACCTCAATGGGATAGGTAATGAAAAAAAGCATGCATCGTTGTGTAGGCCATATCAAGATCTTCTCTGACCTCTGCAAACTCTAATCACGTACCTGCCATGGAAATGACTTCTAATCAATGTCAGATGGCACAGATTACTTGCACTGCCTCTGCCAGAAAGGAATCATATGACAAAAACGAACCCATGCCCAGTTCTCAGAAGCTTATGTCTTTTCCTTCCAATCAGTGCATTTTCTGTCCTCCTAACACCCACCATAAACCCAGCTCTTTCTTCCTTTCCTTCTTATACCAGTTCCCAGCTTTCCCCTCACATCCAGTCCCTCACAGCCCTCCCTCCCGTCACCTCACCTCTGCCCGCACTGCGCCATAACTCTGGCTGTAGCTAACGCGTCTTGACAGCTCTTGTGTGTGCCGAGTAAAGGCAACTTGCACTTCGGGGTCAGGTAATGGCATAACTAAGCCCGCCACCCCACAGAGCTGCGGCCAATTCAACAAATTTAACAAAAACACAGACACCCTTTTATTCTTTAGCCCCAAGCACAGCACACAACACCCTCCCCTCGACCCCTTAGCCTTCATTAATCCGACAGTACCCCAAACAAATTAGGCCGTCACTATGAACAGGTGCAAACACACTCGTAACAGACAACTGCAGGAACGGGGAAAAAAATTGGCTTAGTCAAATTCTGACATATTTCCTTTAAAGACCTTTAATCCACCGTCTCCTGAAGTGAAACACCGGGGTTGAGGACTCAAAAAAAAGTGAAAGTGAAGCAACAAAACCATTCCTCCAACTCCGATCAGAAAACTAAAATTACAAAAACAAATGCTGCACCAAAGACGGTCAAAGTTAATTAAACTAGCAGCCTTAGTTACAAGCGAGTAGAACAGTGTGTCTAAGTACGTTCTAATGAGGAAACATGAGGACGTAACAACACAGATGTCTGGCACAGAAGAAGAAAGACAAAGGGACCCCTGTGTTGAGCTAACAGACAGAGACAAACGACAAGAAACTAAACCAGAGTGAGAACATGTTTGTCAGTGGGATAATGTGTAACCTCTTGATTCATTCCCCTGACCCGACGCTGGCACAGCTACAGAGGCACAGATGTGGCACCAGTAACCTTACCATGCAAGCGAAACAATGAGTCAGACACACCCAGAGTCCCATCCCCTCCAACTCCTTCAAGAGGAGTAATTACACACTACTAACCACACCCCCACGCTTTTAAACACTCCATAAATGTAATATTCTAGGTTCTGTTTTGCTTGTTTACAGTTAGTTTATCCTGTTTTGGTCATCCGTGTTAGTCTTATACTTCGGGGTTGTTTTGTTTCTTATAAGGTCTGGTGTAGTTTGTTTCTGTCCACTTGTCCTCTCAGCTTTTTAGGTTTGGTTTCTGATCTGTTCTTGTTTTGAGCCTCAGCACTGATGTCTGGTCTAATTACTTACTCTGCACACCTGCCTAACTCCACCCCTGCTGCAATCACCTCTCACCAGTTTCACCTGCCTCCACCTCCATATATACTGTTGAGACCAGACATCAGTGCCAGGTCGTCTTGTTGGTCTTGTCATGGTTTTGGGTGAGTCAATCCTGATCTGATGTTTGTTTTTGGAATTTTGACCTAGTTTTTCCCTTCCAGGGAACCTGAGCCATTCTGTCATGTTCCCAGTCAGTTTCTTTTCCTAAGATGTTCTGGATGTTTTTTATTAGTCTTTTTGGTTCTTCAGTCCTTTTTGCATTGCTCTGCTTTTTGTTAAATAAATCCCTTTTTAAGAACCTCTGCTGGTCTGGCTGAATTCTGGGTCCGCTGCCGTGATTCATTACAGTACGACCAGGCCTGTTTTTGGACCCATCGCCAGATCAGTAAGTTTATTTATTTTTTGCCTTTTTCCCGCTCTGCTTTTTAAGTGTTTACATAAGTCTGCAGCATTCAGAGGGCCCTGTTCCCTGCAGAGCTGTAATGAAGGGAGCATTTGAGGGTTCTAGGCTGGTGCTCTGCCCTCCCGGGTATGGTCCCAGACGTCACCTCCTTGGCAGTAACACTCCCCCGCAGCGGTGCCATCCAGACCCGGATTTTTTTCTGGAGGTCAGTGCGGAGGTGGTGCAGGAGCTTCGTCCTGACCTTTTCACGGAGCCGACCCCGTATCCTTTTCCTGATACTGAGGCACAGGGATCGCCGCGGGGCCCGGCGGCTCCATCCCGTCAGGAGGGATCAGCATCCCCGCAGTCTTCACTGTCCGGCTGCCGGAGGAGAAGACGACGGCTTGTCTGCAGCTCCTCCAGCAGCGGTCAGCGGTCAAACGGGCCAGTCCAGCCACGTGCTGCTGTTGCGTCTCAGTTCCTGTCGGCAGCCTCCATGGCCCCTACTGCCACTTCCTGTCCAGCGGTTCAGTTTCCTCCACCTTCCAGCCCTGAGACGTCTACTGCTCCTCCTAGTGGGGTCCCAGATGCCGACTACAAGGCTTTGGAGGACAAAATAAGAACTTTTGCCCCCATAATTAAACGCCTCAGGGAGGCTCTTCACTGCAGTTATTCTGCAGAATTGGAGGCAAAATTAAGGGACGTTGAGGGCCATTATAGGGCAGCTCTCACGGCTTTCTATAGCCGACCCGCTCCTGTGTCTGTCCCCGAGGGTCCGGCCGACGCCTCGGCACCTGTGTCTGTCAGCGAGGGTCCGGCCGACGCCCCGGCTTCTGAGGGACTGACTGACGCTTCGGTCCCCGAGCCTGTGCGGGAGGACCTGCCTCTGCCCAAGCCCCATGAGGGGGTCCCGGAGGACCTGCCTCTGCCCAAGCCCCATGAGGGGGTCCTGGAGGACCTGCCTCTGCCCAAGCCCCGTGAGGGGGTCCTGGAGGACCTGCCTCTGCCCAAGCCCCGTGAGGGGGTCCTGGAGGACCTGCCTCTGCCCAAGCCCCATGAGGGGGTCCTGGAGGACCTGCCTCTGCCCAAGCCCCATGAGGGGGTCCTGGAGGACCCGCCTCCGGTCTGTGTCCTCAAGCCCTGCGAGGAGGTGGTCCAGGAGGACCCGCCTCCGGTCTGTGTCCTCAAGCCCTGCGAGGAGGTGGTCCAGGAGGACCCGCCTCCGGTCTGTGTCCCCAAGGCCCTGCTCCGACGCCGGCCGCCCAAGGCCCTGCTCCGACGCCGGTCGCCCAAGGCCCTGCTCCGACGCCGGCCGCCCAAGGCCCTGCTCCGACGCCGGCCGCCCAAGGCCCTGCTCCGACGCCGGCCGCCCAAGGCCCTGCTCCGACGCCGGCCGCCCAAGGCCCTGCTCCGACGCCGGCCGCCCAAGGCCCTGCTCCGACGCCGGCCGCCCAAGGCCCTGCTCCGACGCCGGCCGCCCAAGGCCCTGCTCCGACGCCGGCCGCCCAAGGCCCTGCTCCGACGCCGGCCGCCCAAGGCCCTGCTCCGACGCCGGCCGCCCAAGGCCCTGCTCCGACGCCGGCCGCCCAAGGCCCTGCTCCGACGCCGGTCGCCGAAAGCCCTGCTCCGACGCCGGCCGCCGAAAGCCCTGCTCCGACGCCGGCCGCCGAAAGCCCTGCTCCGACGCCGGCCGCCGAAAGCCCTGCTCCGACGCCGGCCGCCGAAAGCCCTGCTCCGACGCCGGCCGCCGAAAGCCCTGCTCCGACGCCGGCCGCCGAAAGCCCTGCTCCGACGCCGGCCGCCGAAAGCCCTGCTCCGACGCCGGCCGCCGAAAGCCCTGCTCCGACGCCGGCCGCCGAAAGCCCTGCTCCGACGCCGGCCGCCGAAAGCCCTGCTGCGACGCCGGCCGCCGAAAGCCCTGCTCTGCTTTCTGATGCAGGGTTTTCCTGTAGAGACTCTGCCACGCCGGGGTCGGCCTCCGCGACGGCCGCACAGAGTTTGGCTGGTTCGCCCTTTTAGGGTTGTTTTCTGTTTGGAGTTGTGTTTTTTGACCTCATTAACAGCTTTCTGTTTCAGACGTTGGCCCTCCATCCTGGAACCCCCTCCACCCGCCCAGTCTATCTTGTTTTCTTTGGACTCCTGTAGATGTTGGAGGGCGTCTGGAATCCGCCCTTGAGGGAGGGGCTCTGTAATATTCTAGGTTCTGTTTTGCTTGTTTACAGTTAGTTTATCCTGTTTTGGTCATCCGTGTTAGTCTTATACTTCGGGGTTGTTTTGTTTCTTATAAGGTCTGGTGTAGTTTGTTTCTGTCCACTTGTCCTCTCAGCTTTTTAGGTTTGGTTTCTGATCTGTTCTTGTTTTGAGCCTCAGCACTGATGTCTGGTCTAATTACTTACTCTGCACACCTGCCTAACTCCACCCCTGCTGCAATCACCTCTCACCAGTTTCACCTGCCTCCACCTCCATATATACTGTTGAGACCAGACATCAGTGCCAGGTCGTCTTGTTGGTCTTGTCATGGTTTTGGGTGAGTCAATCCTGATCTGATGTTTGTTTTTGGAATTTTGACCTAGTTTTTCCCTTCCAGGGAACCTGAGCCATTCTGTCATGTTCCCAGTCAGTTTCTTTTCCTAAGATGTTCTGGATGTTTTTTATTAGTCTTTTTGGTTCTTCAGTCCTTTTTGCATTGCTCTGCTTTTTGTTAAATAAATCCCTTTTTAAGAACCTCTGCTGGTCTGGCTGAATTCTGGGTCCGCTGCCGTGATTCATTACAATAAAGTCCAACCACACACCGTATCGACCCCAGCCAGGAGCATCTCTGTTACGTTTGCGTAGATCTCCTCCACGCTCATCTCCATCGTGGTAAGCATGTGTGTGAGCAGTCCACCTTTCACCTTCTCCCCCTTCTCCACCTGGGCCTTGATGTCCTTCAGTCTTTTATCTACATGAATCATGCCTGGGATTAGACAGATGCAAAGAAAGGGAGGGGGGCAGTGTAGGACGGGATAGGGAAGGGAAAAAAAGAGAGAAAATAGATATACAATTATGTAAGGTAGGAGATCTCCCAAAATTAAGATAGATTTGTACACAAATCCACATTCTTTTCAGTTGATGTAAGGCTATCTAAAACAAATCCGTTTACAGTAAAAGGCAAGTCAAGTTTATTTGTATAGCACGTCAGTAACAAGGCAATTCAAAGTGCTGTAACTAATAAAATAATATTAAAAAAATAATCCTGAAAGAAGTGACTTCTGCTGCTATCACCAAGTGAATATATGTCAATACATATATATAATGTCAATACATATATATATATATATATATATATATATATATATATATATATATATATAGGTATATAACTGTGAATGTACATATGACATCATATGCTTACTACGATTTCTTTTGTATTTTTAATTCTTATTTTTTCTCATTTTCTTTGTGATCCACTGTATATATGAAAATACACTGTATATAACTGATGCACCTTTTCCTACTTTTGGCACCTTCTCCTGACTATTGACTATTGAGCCGATGGGACAAGTGAATTTCTCCAACGTGAGATCAATAAAGCCTATCTTATCTTATCTTATCTTATAAGCAAAGAAAACACAGAGAGGAAAGGACATAGCAGTGGTGCTAAGTTGGACTACAAACCTAATCTAATGATGTTTCAGTTCACTACAACAGTTTAAATAGATCATTAACATCCAAAGGCAATCCTAAGAAAATGGGTTTTTAACCTTGATTTAAAGAAACTCAGGCTTTCAGCACTTTTAACGTTTTCTGGGAGTTTGTTCCAGATAAGTGGAGCATAGGAACTAAATGCTGCTTTTCTGTGTTTGGTTCTGGGTATGCAGAGTAGGCTGTAATAGTAATAGTAATAATAGTAATATCATCTTTATTGTCATTGAAACATACATTACAACGAAATTTGTTCTCTGCTTTTAACCCATCACCCTTGGGGAGCAGTGGGCTGCCATGTGCGGCGCCAGGGGAGCAATCTGGGGTTAAGGGTCTTGATCAGGGACCCAGAGTGCAGGCGCCGGTTATCGAACCGGGTACTTGCATCCTTCTCTGAGTGCAAGCGTGCTGCTCTAACCACTAGGCCACCACTCCCCAGAGTGGAGGGATATTTCCGCTGGTGTCTGAAGTGCAGCAGTGTCACTTAGTTTAGAGCCGAAACAATCCACTTCACTTTCTCAAACAAGCCCAAAACTGCAACCCGCAACTCGTGAAATTAACAAGCGAATTTAGAAAAAAGACCAAAGTCGCATAAAAAAAGTGGGCTTCGCAACAGTGAGCACGGGTCTGTTATGCAAGTCTCTAGCAATTTTGGAACAACGTAAGCCGAGGGAAAAAAGAAAAAAAAAAAAAACACAATCCGGAGGGCTTGGTGGGGAAAAAACAATAATGCTGTTAACGCGCGTTAAAAAAGGCGCCGTTATGGTCAAACAAAGTTAATGCGTTAAAACTGACAGCACTAATTTTAATTGATATTGACACTGAGATATTTCATCGGCAAGAAGAACAAACTGAGAAGAATAACACAAAAATAAGGAGACGGCTGTGGTGCCGCAGCAGACAGATTCAACTCACATCGTCCCTTTTTGGTCTCCTTGGCTCAAACTGGTACGGCTGGATTCCGTCAAAAGTCCGGTTGCTGTCAAGAAACTCTTCTAAAAAATCCATATTGCTATCAGATGATGATGATAAATCCATGGAACTCCCATCGCTGTCGCTAATTAATCCATCACTCTCTGCTTCGTATAGAGCACTGGTCGTCGCCATCTTGGATAATAGCGCGTAGTGACACACAACAAATAGAGCCTTGGGACTTGCTCAACAGCCGGTCCCGCGATGTGACATCACAAACTGGGAGGTGACAGTACTATTCTTGACCAAGATGGACGCCTCCGCATAAACATGATTAAATGAAAATTACTCTTAATTAAAAAAACGTATCATTTATTCAACAGTATGTAATAGTTTTATATTTAAAGTACTTTCAGCAGTTTGAATTCTGATTTTGACCGGACTTTTCCTTTAAAGCCTCTCACAAAACACTTTCAAGTCAGTAAATGCATGGCTTTTGGGGTGGGGGGTGAAAGTCAACCTCCCATTGTTATTCCTCTGAGTTACCAGGTGACGCTTGTGTAAACGTTGGGCTTCTCAGTTCGGCGGTCTGAAGCATTGATGACGGGCCCGGTCAGAAGCACCAAGACAGGACAGAATACTGGAATTCAGCCCACAGTAGTTCCTTCAGTAGCTGTGACACTTTCTGCGACATACCTGCCTCCCTCTGACCGAAAGTATTTACCCTGCCAGCACGAACAACAGGACCAGTCGCAAAGATCCCGTAGCAGACCCTGCCACCATGCCTGTTTTGGTTGATAAAAGCCCATGTGTGAGGGACAGAGCCAGCTTCACGGGTGATTTATGAATTTCCATCGATACTTTAGAGGTACTCATCTACACAAGTACACTCATTGGGAAGCAATGGTCTGGTTACCGGAATGTGCTTTTTTAAATCTGACTTTTGTGACGTCATGTAAACACTTACTAAATCTGAACAGGCCATCCCAGGAGAGACAAAACTCTTCCCATGGTTTGGGAATGATGGTGCGCAGCCACTTAGGAATCGCTCCGGCATACATGGTGGTCTTGAAGGAACTGAACATGAGATGCAAGGCCGAGATGTAATCCTGGGTTTCTTTGGGCACGTTGTTTTCCAAACATCCCAGCCTACACTCATACAAGATGGCAGCCATACCTGTAAAGAGCAAAAATGATTCTTTAGTGTACAGTTTTCTAGAATTGTGGCACAGAACAAAAGTGTGTTGCCTTAGGCTATTAGGGGACAGTTCACGGTGACAGTTTTAACACTTTTGATGTGTAAAGAACAAGTTAAAAAAAATAATTGACAACTTTTCTTTTCTATCCAGGACATCCTTCGGTCTACCTTTTAATGTTTTAATCCCATAAAAGGTCCTCGTTTTTACTCTAATTAAAAAAAAAATACAATGAATCCAAAGGCCTGAACTCCACAAAAGCAGAACTTCTTGAGAAGTTCTTATTTCGCAAGAACTCCTGGGAAGCCCTTGTGGGTCTCTCCCACTGCAGCATTTGTCATCTCACCCAATTCAAACCTTAACCAGTTACACAATATTGGTCGGACGCCACTCATGAAAAAAAAAAAAAAACTCAGCCCTCAACATGTGTCACGAACAAGCTGGAAGGACATTCAAAACAGGCTTCACGAACATTTAGCATTTTTTTTCCCCTTCCAGCCCTGGGAGAGTCAAAGGAATTGCTCTGTTCTTGCAGAGCTTTTACTCTTTACTAACCTTCCATGGAATATTTGAAGAACAGGTCATTCACATTGAGGACAGTAAGACCATCAGGCTGTTGGGATCGAAGGTTATAAACTCTCTTGACCAGGTCATCCACCACCTTGTTCACATCATCGGAGAAGACCGCCACATCACGGGGACGCATGATGAGTTGTCTGAGCACACTCCGCATCTTTAGCCAATCTTCTCCCTCACTGAAAAGCAAGTTAAAGTGGGTCATTTTGAGCTTTCGCAAAACCAAAGGACTTTCCATCTGAAATCTAAACATGGGAGCATAATTGTTTATGCAATCTGTTCTAACCATGGTGTATCGGGAGCTTGTTGTCAGGATTCGAATATCAAAAGGGGGGGTGGGGGGGTACTACTCACGCTGAGATCAGGCCAGTGGAGCGGCCCCTCATGGCTCTGTACTCATGCCAGGATTCCATGTTGGCTCTTTGAGGGGCCACGCCCTCAGCCCGCAGGACCTCCGCCACCAGTTCACGATCAGCAATGGAGACCACCAGCTGGGGTCCAAAACGAGACTTGAAGATTTTTCCATACTTTTTGGTGTGCTCCATCTATAAAGCAGGGATGACAGCATTTATAGAAAGGTTTGGCTTCTACTCTGATTTGGAGTAACACGGTTCAGCAATTCTTTCAATTGGTGTGTGACAAGATTGTCTGAGATCAAACTATAATGAAATCCACAGTTAAATGTTTTGTGAAATTTATTTATTACTAATATACAATTTAGTAATAACTCGTGTGGAACGATTTTATGGGAATCATTTTAATCATAGAGTTCATTCTTATATCCGCAGAAAATATCTTCCATAACTAGGAAAACTTTTGTGGAAGTTCAAGTTGTGTAGTTTTGTCAATGTTTCATTCCTTGGTTTGTTCCTTAACCAGAAGGTATTCCTATGTTTAATTAATTGAAAAGTTGGCGGGGGGACTTTTAACATTTCCCGTATCTCGGTCTGTTACAAAACTCAAGCCTTGGATCGGAAAACTGACCAGGGGTCGAGCTCCGGATGCGCTTTTACGCAACAGACAGTGCCATTCTGCGCATAGGTGGCAGAACTGGCCGAGGCTGAGTGTACACTGGAGCTTTGCCAGCTATGAGAAGACAAATAACTTATTTTTACATGAAACCAAGATAGAAAAGACGAAGAACGAAACTTTCCGGACGTTTTTTTTTACCTGAATCTCGTGGATTCTGCTGAAGCCGTCTCGGCAAAAAAACTCGATCAAGTTGGAAAGTGCGCTCGGGCCGGGCATCTCCTTCAGGGTCTTGATCTTAATTTTCTCTCTGACCTCCGCCGGAGCCATCAGCCTGTCGGACATGGTCTCCTCTCTGGTCGGGATCTGAACAGCCTCGCTGGCTGCTGACTTGTGTAAGGCGCGGGAGACGAGAACCAGCTGCTCGTTCAGAAACCCGACTGGGACACCCTTCCAGCATGCTCCCGAAAAGCGATTCAGCGCAGCCATCTTCGAAAGAGCTTCCAGTGAGCAAAGAGCGATACAATTTTAAGAAATGAAATACAATCTTGAACGACTGTGCTATCTTCCTGGCACATGTAAGACGCAGAAGGAATTGTATCGTGAAAGGCTTTTAAATAGTGGCTTGGACAGTCTCGGTGCCCGAGGATTGGATGGTCGCTGCAAGCGATGGGAGGGATATCTGCTGTATTCGGGTGTGGGCGTTTACCCAAAAACTTTTAAGTCCATCCTTTCGTTGCAAAAGGGGTGCAGTACAACGTGCCATTTAAGTTACATCACACCAATCAATTAAGCGGCGTACGTGGACGCGCACCAGCTTGCACCGGGTGCGCGCGCATATACAGACCTTTGTTTCCATGTCCCCTTGGGAACACGATCGAGACAATGCCTGCCTGAAGCGTCTTAGTTTTACTTTAGCCATCCTAGCTAAATACTTAACACAAGACTAACCCTGCCACAGTCCTTACTCTTAGAAAAACAAACACCTTTTCACTCATTATCAGGACAATTTCCTCCCAGTTGATAAAGGGTGTCCCCACAACTAGCCACGTAATAAATTATATGCTGTATCTCCCATATAAAACCTATCCACTGCTAACATAAGCACAAATAGTTGATGGGTGCATTCACAGAAAAAGGAAAAAGAGTTTCTATAAACATTCTAGGGGCAGGAGTCTGCAAACTTTACAGTCTCAAGAGCCATTTTTGCTCAAAGTCAGCTGAATAAAACTTGTTTAGAGCTGCAAATGTTATATGACATGCAGAAAAAAAAGACAACGCATAGTTTTTTTATGAATATATATTGTAGGAAATTTGTTATTTGCAAAATTTGAGTTTGCAAAAATAGGGCACTTTTATGGGATGTTGATATTTGTGGAAAATTATGTTTTTAAAAAAAGGACAATTTCCTTTTAGTGTTATTGTTTTGCACACATTAAGTTATATTATTCATTGTAAAACTGCTAACACCTGCGTTTGTTATTATATCCACAATTAAAAACCCCTTTAAACACAGGTTCTTCATAATTTTTAGCCAGTTATTAAGAGCCATAGCAGAAGGACCAAAGTGCCACTTGGTGGCTGCAGAGCCGCAGGTTGTAGAACCCTGCTTTAGGGTCACACAGCAAGAGCAATCTCTAGTCTGGCATAAAACGTGGCTTATGTTGAACTTAAGGTGTTAATCTTTTACTCCTCTTTACAAGGATGTTTCTCCCACTAAACCTGGAACTTTTTTTGAACGTAGTATTTGTGCTGAACAGTACATTTAATCTTAAAGGGCTTGCTGCGACTCAAAAGCTACCCCTCACTTGAGAGCATTAATTAACGCACTTTTGATCTCAATGTTCTTTGCTTTCCAAGTAATAGTAATTGTGCCACAATTGGATTGACAGTTATCTCTCTCTTTACTAGACAGACGTTGATTCAAATCCGCCTTAAGACGCTTCACTCCTTCAGATCCTGTAAGGCCAAAGTTCCTTGAGGACACGGCGCTCGGACTGTAAGGCAACAGATGAGGCTACTGTGTCGTCTAGCAAAAGAGCGGCTGGCCCGAGTTGACTTCCCACACTAGCACTCTTTTGGAGCTTACACAACACATTGGGGTCTTGATTTTCTATTTTGAAAACCTTCAAGTGTCCCAGAAGGAAGTTGACCCCCCCCCCGCACACACCCACCCGTTCTTCCCCATCCCCACTCTACTGCTGCACTTCATTCAAGAGTTTTCCTGTCTCACTAGGCAGAGAGAAGAACCCAGTGGATAATGTCACATGTAAAGAGAAGAAATTATTGGCCCTATAAGTTAATTGTGTTTTCTACAGTCTGAGCTGTTTATTTGGACTTATATGGACAACTTACAACCAACCTGTTCTTATAAAGTATCCATAATGTTCCAGAGGTTAATAGAGGAGATGACAAAGAAGTTTATTCTACAAAATATCTTTATGAACACTTCAAAGAGGAAACGTTTGTATAATACAACATGAAACAAATGAGTCACAATTGATGCAAAATTCACAAAACAATATTCTAAAAACACAAAAAGATTAGTTTCCCAGCCAAGTTACCAAACCCTGCAGATCCAACATACTCAAACAGCCACCCTGTTCTCATGTTACATACAGATCTCTCTGGCTTTCAAAAGTCCTGAAACTCAGCCCCTCCACGTTGTCCCGACCGGATGGAATCTCTGAGCCCGCAAAACCCATTGTTGCTTATTTCTGCTCTGTGTCCTGTGACAACAGAGCAGGTCTTCAAGTGTCGGGTTTCACCGGATCTACTTTCTGAAGCGCTTGAATAGTGGGTGAACGCTCTTCCCAGCTGCAGAGGCTTTGCTGCCCCGGCTTTGATATTCCATGTAGACCGTGTCATCCGCGCCCGACATAGAGCTCATGGTGCCCGCTCGCCGGGAGAACTGACGACAAAAGAAATAATAGTGTTAAAACTTTTTTTGAAGTTATTGTTTTAGTACAACTCTATTTTTAATTGATATCTGAACCTCGGAAGGGAAAGTGCTTTGTTTTCACCATTTGCGTACTATTTAATATGTTGACTTTTGATTCTCTGAAGGGCTTCAGAGAATCAGTCTGATGTATTGATTGGATTATATTTATTTTTTGTGTGCAAGTCTATTTGATTAAAAATATATCTACAGTTATTTGGCCCAACATTAATTTCAGGGTCGTCTTTAAGATGCATGTGTCGTTTTATTAACTGAAGGTTCTGTTCATTGCAGTAAAAATGGTTGCATCAAAAGAGAGAACGTAAAAAGGAGGGATGCATTCATGTTGCCATTTGGTCAGTTTTGGCCGTTTTTTTTTACCATTTTGGTATCGACCGATGTTTATTACCTTCTTGTTGCCATTTGTGTTTGTGTTTCAGGAGGCGCAGCAGGAGGAGGTGACCATATGGTATTTGCTTGGCCATGTGACAATGATGCAGCGGAGGATGGTGATCATGGTGTAACAAGGGTATGTGCCATGTAACGCCAATTATAATATCGATATTGGCCACAGAGTTTCATAGTGGTGCATTCATAATAAAGAGAGTAAAAATTTGTGTTGATTTTAATCCTTGTTGTATTGGCATTGAAATGCAGTTATAAAATCCCATCTGCCTATCTACGTACATTTTACGGCACCGCTGGGTGCTTTGTGTTTCGTTTCCACAGCACAGCACTCACAGACACCACATTTCGCTGCTTCTCCATATGATTTTTTTCCTCATGAAATTAGATTTCCAGCTGGTAATTTTTAACTCCAAATTCAGGTCTGAACAACAAATGCATCCAAATTTTCTGAAAACCCTCCTGTAAAGGCACCATAGATTAAATGTGTATTTTAAAACTAGCTTTCACCATTAATCATGAACTAAAGGACCAGCTTTATATTCCCCACCTGAGAGACTCAATTTAGAAAGACATTAAAGCTTTTACTTCATCCAACAGACGTTTTTTTAAGAAATGGGGACAAAACAGAAAATGTGTGCATCTAAAAATACTTTTGATTTAATGCTTTGTTTTTTTCTGAGCTTAGTAAAAGACCTCACCTGTGGTCGGGTTCCCACTTCGCCTGCCACAACTTCCTCTTCAGCATCCAGGTCTGAAGCAGCTAGCACCTTCTGAAGCAGCTGCTGTTGTTCTTCTCTGGTGGAGAACATTAGGTCCTCTTCCTCCATACCTGCTAGTTTTGTGATTACCTATTAAAAATAAAGGAATGAAACAAGTTGCATGCATGTATAGGTGGATTACAGTATAAATAGAATGTATATCGCTTTAAAACATGAGATTAATAACTTTCCACTTTTCCGAACCAGACAACTTTTATTTTAAACCTGAAATAAACTACAACCACAGAGGTTTCTGATATAAAAATAAAATGTCGTCTACATAGAATAACGTATAGCCCCTAACTCATTTCGGTTATGTCTGTACTGAATCTCTTTAGCACACTTAATGGTTTTAGAAAGGTAACAGAAAGCAGAGGGCTTGTGAGGTTGAATTTGACAACCATTAAGCCATTAGTTTGAATGGATATTTAAAGGTGATGTGTAAATCACTTTAATCCAATTGATGTGTCCCAATCCGGATAACATGAGTGAACGCACGGTGGGAAACCCATCCCTAAGCATTTTGAGGCAACGAAAAGCCTCCAACAAGCGTGTCCTCATTTTACTTTTTGGCCAGGTACATGTGACTGGCTAGTGTCAAAATCAGTTAAGATCTGATTCTCCTGTAGGACCTGCTCTGACCTTTAATGTCTCTCCCACACCATTCGCGTGCCACAGACTCATGTTATAATTAACAATCAATAAACAGACTGCATCGTCTTATTCTAAATTCATGAAGTCTAGCAATGATGGTGTACCCAAATAGAGAGCAGTGATTATCACATGTTTACAGGAAGCCTGCATGCAAACAAAGTGCTTTTTTTTGGTTGTTTTTAAGACCAGAAGGGGGATTTTGGATCTGGCTGTTTTGCATGGCCTCTTTGTGTGAAAGCCCTCTTTGCTGTCAGCTTAAGCTGCATCACAATCACAATGTGACAATGCCAACTAGAGGTGTAAACGCATCAGGTGTCCAATACCCCATCCAGAGAACCACCTTCTGACCCGACACGGGTCATACAAGCAGCAGAGTCACACACTCAATACGTTGGTAAACTATTTAAGTTTATCCAAAGTATTATAGGGCTCTGTAAAAACCCTCAATAATCTTACGTGCGGTTTTATTTTGCTCAAGTTGCATCTTTTCCAGAACTCAGATGTTTTTCAAACTACAATTAAAAAAACAGACCTATGACAAATTTGAAATGGAGCCAATTCGAAATCGTGGTCAAATATCCGTTGCTCTGTTGACGTCTCTTTAGCTGCACAGTTAATGGCCGTGTGTTTATGTGCATATAGAGCAAGCAACTAAGATCCAGTCGCAAGCCAGGACATGTGTGTGGAACGCTCCAATGCTGTTGCTTTCTTTGTGAGAAAAACAAAACACAAAGCTTTGTGGTGCAGTTTCCTTTGCATCAGTTTTGATGTCGTGACATAATCACTATTAAACTATGAGAAGAGTTCACCCTTTGTCCCAAAAAATGATTTCATATGTCAGTAAGGGACTTCTCTACCTTGCTCGACCACTGAAGCTCATGTGAAACCACATAACGATCAAACAGAAAACTAGAAACGCTTCCTCTCACCCATCTAGACACTGAACTCCACAGATGCACGGTGTTTCATCTCAATAAGCCCTTACTCCATCTGTGCTGGCACCAGATCCGATGAAGCGGCACACTTTCATAACTTACGGTTTAATTAGTGATGCAGATTTGTTTTGAATGATCTGTATCGTTTAATTCATTCTATTTTGTGTGTTTTTAATCATATTGTAACTTTTATGCTCGGTGTTTCTCAAGTACTTTGAGATGTTTATCTTTGGAATGTGTTATATAAATAAATTCATTGGCTTTATTACTGGCAAAGAAGATATTAGTTCACTGAAGCATTTAAGATTCTAATAAAGAAAGACTCAGACCTACAAAAAAAACAACAACAACAAAAAACAGGTATGGTCTTGTTTTCTTACCTTATTAATTCCCTCACATTTATTCTGCCTTTTACTGTTTTTATCATAGCGTTCACATGAATGAGGCAAGTGTCAAAACGCTAAAATGCTGCAGCAGTAAACAAACCTTAAAACTGTATCCCTGGTCCACAAGGAACCTCTGCCTCTTTGTGGAGTAAGCCATCTCCTGGGTGTCCTGGGACACCAGAGAATAAAAGTACGCATTGTACTCCTCCGCCACCATTCCTAGACGGAGGAGACAAGCATACAGACTTTAACCGGGTCCGTTCCTGGATGCCATTGGATTTAACAGTTGTGACACTTTAAAGCAAATAGAGCCAATCTTAATAAGCGTCAGACAGACAAACCTTTCTTGGCTCTCAAGACTCTACCAAGTCTCTGTGCCTCCTGCCTGCGCGACCCACCGTGGGAGGAGATCTGGATCAGAACATTGGCTTCTGGCAAGTCAAAGGAAGTGTCTCCGACCTGTTGGGATCATCAGAGATGTGCACTTTTTAAATCACAGAACTGGAACGCATGCACGGCTCCGACAGCAGCAGGCGAAGCAAAGCAATCCGGGTCCTTAAGTTGATTAGTAAGAATGTGAAAGCATTTACAAAAATCAAAAAAGATGGCATTATTGCTTGGTATTCTGAAGTGCAAAAATGTTTTATCCATTCAGTTTTTGTCAGTAGGGTAAATAAAACCAGGAAGTTTGATCAAAATGTACATGGAGATGCACAGAAATGTGGACTTGATCTAATGTGCTTTAATTATGTGCTGTAATTATTTGGATATTATAAGGGGGGAAGAAGCATGGCCATATGTCAGTAAAACAGTTGCTATTCAATGAAAACCTGCAACTTTTTGTGCTTTTAAGACTGGAAACAATTTAACTGGTTGATCCCACGATGTCAAATTTAGCCCCAAATGAGAAATAATGCGGACTAATTCAAAGATCCTATGTAATAAGAGAGCTTTGAATTAGTTTTAACAGCATTAACAAAAAGCCTATTTAACTCCTATAAGAACTTAGTTAATAGAGTGGTTCAGAAACCATGTAATTTTAAATAAAGTGGGTCAGAACTATTTAAAATATATATTTTAGACATTTGAAGGTCATATAGAGAACATTGCCATCAGCTAATTGCAGAAAAAACATGAACTGGCTGTTATTTGTTCTTCAAATGTCTTTATGTTTGGGTTTAGATTGTTTTTGATAGCAATATGATCCAACATGTCATGTGATGCTCATTTGAAGATGTATTTTATCAATTCTAATTGAGAACTGATGGTTATTTTGTATAATTGTTGCCCGTTAAAGGACCGCACACTTCTTTTCACTATGGGTGCTGTTTTAGCAGCTACTGTGCCTAGAAAGCGTCTGCAGGGTGAGTGACCTCATCCCTGTGATGCTTTGATCCTGTTATGCTTTCCAACAACTTAATCCCATGTACCATTTAATTTAATTCAATTTACAAGCTAAATGGAGCGTTTTCAAGGTAGTTCTTCAGCAGAGCTGACCTACCAGTGAGGAACAGCACCAGCAGACGCATTAAGTGCTAAATGAATTTAAATCCATTTAAAAGATACATTCAGTTCACGCGTAACGGTTCCAACGAGTGCCAATCAAGTTATGGCTAGGCTTGTTAGGGTCTTAGTGGAGGCAGGTGATAAGGTGTTTTCAGGAGGGTAAAAGGGGACACTCCTGCTCTGATGCAGTTGGCAGCCCGTTGCACCATTGGGGGACCACAAATAGGAACAGTGTGAACTCGGACTGCCTTTTGCACAGGCATGGCAACGCCAGGTCACATTCTAGAGAGAGACACTAACGAGCAAGAAGAAAAATATGGCTTTCACAACGATAGGTGCGCGATTAGTCTCCCTGCAGGTGAGGGTGAGCCGTTTAAAAACCCAGATGAATAATATTCCAATCATCACTACTGTCATTTTTTATTGCCTTTCATCGCATAAAAGCAAAAGTTGTGCAGCAGTAGGATGAGACAAAGGACTTCCATTTCACCTGTTTACCGTGGAGGTCGGTAGTGACTATGTCCATTTTTAAATCTGCTCTGAAGTCCCACCTTTTCTCATGAGCATTACACCTTTATATGATGTTTTACTCAAGTTGCTTATAACTTCTTTCACGTCTTTTATATTGTATTTCACACTAGTTGCTTGTAACATCTTTTCTGTGTTTATCATGTGTGCTCCACATATTTATTCAGCACTTTGGTCAGTTGTGCCGTTTTTGTGCTTATACATAAAGTTGGCTTGGCTAACTAGTTACATCTACTCAGTTACATTTACTTGAGTAACTTTGTGGACAAAATGTACTTTTAAGAGTCGTTTTACTGCATTGTACTTTTTACCTTTAGTGGAGTAATTAAGAAGTATCGCTACTCTACCCACCGTGAGAAACTTCACTGAATAAAGAACAGACCCGTTTTAACCACATACGCACCAGAGAGACACACCTACAGTTTATGTCAAAGTGAGACTTCCTGTTTGTACACAAGCTTTGTCTTTTTAATGTTATTTTCTATCTCCTGAGCTCATTGAGCCATTTGAATGAAAATGCGCACTTATTTCTGTCCATGGTAGCAGTGATGAATCTAAGAGGGACCGTTTTACCTTGGAGATGAAAATGGTGTTGATCTTCGGATTGTGTTTGAAGTTTTGCAAAATCTGCATTCGTTCTCCCTGAGAGGTCGGACCATAGATGAAAGGCCTTGAGAAAAACAAAAATAAATAACAGTTACCCTAATATGCCTAGGCAGCTTGCAGCAACAATTAAAATAACCCTTGGTCAGAAACAAACTTGTTGAGACGGATGGCGTATTCCTTCAAGGCAAAGACGTTGTCGGCAAAGACGATTATCTTGTCATTGCGCCGCTCGTGGAAGCGGATGAGAAACTGGCACGCCCGAAACTTATTGGGGTTCATCGTGTACAGCAGAATGCGCTTCTTCGTCCTAATGGCCACGTACTCTCTGTAAAACTCAGGCGACATCGGGCACCACACCTGAAACACAGAAACACAGGTACGCTGCTTGCTTTAGGGTCTTCCCACGTGGGCTCCTGGAGCCTTCTGCATCCGCTCACTGTATGGCAGCAAAAGATGCAGTTCTAATTTACAAATAAACCCCACAATTATTGCTACTTAATCTAAAAAGCAGCACGTAATGCAAAATGTTGCATTTCTATTTTAAATCTATGTGTGGACGCCATGAAACCGTGGTGTTTCTTCTCAAGGTTATCCTTCTGTGAGAACATCATACCGACCCGATTTTTATAAAAGTCATCTTCCAAACAGCCCGATGGATGCAAAGTAATTCAATTAAATTATAATTAGATTCAGAGTTTACGTAGCTCTGGGCTACAAATTTAAGTAGCGTTTGTTAAATATGACCCAAAAAAAAAAAAAAAAAAAAAAAGGCTTGCAGGAGGAGCTTTTGAATTTAACCTTGTTTCTATGTCTCAGGAGTGGAACTAAAGTTTTGAAATTATCATTTTCTCTGTCCATACGCACCTCATAGTTGGTAACTGGTTATCTGCTTAAACCTAAGTTAGAACAACTTATGGCTTCGTCCACCAAACCAGAGTAGATTTTTTTTTTTTACTTGTCTTACTTGTGTTATTGTCACCTTCGTGTAATTTGGTCTAATCTAAGACCAATTCGAGAGCATCACATGATTTCTTCTTGTCTTGTCTGCACTTTACTTTCACTCCCAGCCTCTTTAGGAATACTTTTTGGGTCACTGTATTAACTGGCTTCAGGTGATCAGCCTTAATCGGAACCATTTGTTGTTTTCTTCATGAAATGTTTCAAGGACTCTTCGAATGAAACTTTAACGATAAAGCTTGTTTCATGTGCTTTGAGATATGAATGTTTTGACCATGAAATCTCTTTTTGATGACTTATAATAACAGCTTACCTCTGCACACTGGACCTTAGCAATATAACCATTGTTCTGCAGCTCCATCCAGTTGGCTTCATACAGCTTAGGGCCAATTAGGAAGTTCAGATCCACAATCTTGTCGTCTTCCCTGACCAGAGTGGCGGTTAGGCCCAGTTTGCAATGGGCCTGGACTATAGTCAGGACGCGTCGAAACATCTTTGCTACAGAAACAGGACATTTATCCAGTGAAAACATTCATGAGTGCACAGCACTATCTCACACCTCGGGTAAAATCTAGCGTAAATACTTGTTAAAGCCACACTGAGAACTCACCAGGGATGGTGTGCACCTCATCCAGGATCATAAGCCCCCACTCCTGCGTCCGCATCCACTCCATGACCTTTTCAGCCTCCCAGGACCGCTTGGTGGTGTGGCCCAGCATGGAGTAGGTGCTAATGGCCACCGAGCAGCCGATTGGCTTGTCCTTGGCGTCGGAGGTGAAGCGGCAGATCTGAGAGTCGTCGATGGTGGACCACATCTTGAACTGGGACTTCCACTGCTCCACGGAGACCGAGGAGTTACCCAGCACCAGGCAGCGTTTGCGCACGGTGCACGCGGCGGTCACGCCCACCAGAGACTTGCCCGCTCCTGGAAATCAAAGGTGAAACCAGGCTTGTGGATATTAACAGCACAAAGCCAAAAGATTGTTTCGGGTTCAACAAAATGGCCACCCGGCGCTCAGCTGTCCCGTCGCTCTTACCGCAGGGCAGCACAATCACTCCCGATCGTGCGCGGCCATTTCCAAACATCTTGCGCAGGCTCTTCTCCTGGTAGGGCCGCAGCACCGCGGTGGGCTTCAGGTCAATGTTGATGTCGGGGTTGACGGTGTCGTTTCGAAAGTCGTACTCCGCCAGCAGGGGGTACTCCGTCTGAATGCAACGCTTCTGCAGCTCCTCTATCATTTCCTACGTCACACCGGGCAACGATAAAGCGACACAGCTCGGAGTAGGACGTGCTCCCTCTAGCTGGACGAGAAAAACGTTACCTGGCGAATTTCGAAAGACACAGTCTGAGTCTCCTCCTCTTCTTCTTCCTCCTTATCCATCTGCTCATAGTAGCTGAAGATGTCCTCGGGGACCTGCTGGTTGGAGGCTTGACCATCGGCGGGCTGCTGTGAGGTCGAGGCGCCTCCTTTGTCCTGGACGACCTTAGAAATCTGTGAGGAAAACAAGAGGGTCGCTGAGGCGCACTCTGGTGCAACACGACAGGCTGCAGCAGCGAGGGCAGCATTTCTATTTTCCAGCTTGTTTTATGAAAACACGCTGGACATGTTCATGTTTTCACGTTCAAGGCAATCGTTTTTTTTTCAACTTGTAAATTCAGTAAACCCTTGGATAACCTTCGATGTATAAACTGTTTGACACAAGTACTTATACGAGTGATTTACAATAACATCTAGTCGGGGTTTGCGTACCGCTGACTTGCTGTGGATGACCTCAGTAATGAGCCCCGGGTCCGAGCCGTCGGCACCGCGCAGGCGACACTCGCGGATCACGCTGTCCTGCAGGAGATGCTGGATGACATCGGGGAAGGCGCTTTCCACAAAATACCTGAGAGCGGGAGGATGAAACGCAGAAGAAGAGCACTGACGGGATAATGGACCAGGCGAAAACAGAAGGATTTCTAACAACTGATCTTACCTGTTGTGCTTGAGCACGAGCTTGACTTTCCCGTAGCTCACAGTGCAAAGCTGAGGGAGAGCAGTTGATTAGAATGCGAACGAGCTACTAAAACAACGAAGCCTAGGGGGGGGGAAACGACGTCTTTGTCCTACTTTAATAAACTGCACAATGCCATCGGGTAAAGAGGTCTTGCTGAGCTTCTGCAGGTACTCCACGATGTCTGAAGTCTGCAGCCCCACACTGACCGCTGCGTAGAGCGAGTACGCCGTCAGCTTGTACTCGTGGACGTGGTTAGGCCTGCACACGGGCTCTGCGATGGCCACCAAGAAATCCTGAGCATACTTATACACGGGAGAGAACGCTTCAAGGAAGATGTGTCCATCTGGAGCCTGGAGGAGAATTGGATACACAAACATACATTATACCTGGAAAAGTACTAGGAGCCTTTTTTTTAAAAAAAACAACAACGCTGCTTCTTACCACCCAGAGTGGGCGTGAAGAATTGTCGTTCTTGAGCTGCATCTGAACACGGTAGTCTTTGGCTCCATACTCGTCCAGCTTTGTCCCGGACTCGTCCACCTGTTTCCCCGCGGCAGCCGGTACGGCTTCCTGAGGCGCACTGCCCGTCGCCTCATCTTCGTCGTCTTCCTCTTCATAGTGACGCTTCTTGGATTTCTTCTCTGCCGCCCAACAAAGACAAAAACAAAGATCTCAACTTGCTTGAAACTAATGATGCAAATATAACTTATCTTGATTTTAAATGTCAATAAAAAATGTTGACTACTGATCAACTTCAGTCAAAGCACCACCTGTTTGTCTGATAAATGCCTGCTGGATGCTCCTGTGTTCTTATAATATTTTGAAGGATGCGGTTTTCGCTGGAGGTTTATTTTGGGTGTGTAGAAAACAAGGCTTTAACCCATTCTTCTTTTTCAAAATAGTTCAAGTTCAGTCACATTAGATGGAGAGTGTCTGCAAATATAATTTTTAAAGTCTTGCCTCGGACTCTGAGTCGGACTTAGGTCTGGACTTTGACCGGGCCAGTATGTTTTTGGATCTAAACCACTCCATTGTAAGTTTGGCCCCTTCTACAGAAGAAATGCGGAGCCTCCGGTCTTTAGCAACCGGTTAGTAGGTTTCCTTGTATTTAGCTCCATTCATTTCCACATCAACTTTAATCAACTTCCCGGTCAATGCTGAGTAAAAGCATCGCCGCAGCACGATGCTGCCGCCACCGTCCTAAGGAAGGAAAGTTAGGGTTGATGTCCAGTGTCTCACACCCCCCCCCCCCCCACACACACACTACTCGCTTAATTTTTCATGTGGGTCAAAAAGTTCAAGTTTGTTAACACTGGACCAGAGCCCATACTTCCACGTGTTTTCTGTGTCGACTCCATGTCTTGTGGATAACTTTAACTTTAAGGCCAGATTTGCAGATTACTCTACTATAATAGTTGTCCTGTCAACTGATTCTTCCACCTGAGCTGTGGATCTCTACAGCTCTTCCATGGGCCTCTCCTGGCTGTCTCTCTAGCTCCTGCTTTACTTGCCCAGATTTTGAGTTTGTGTGGATGGATAAAACGGTTGTCTGTTAAAATGAGCAAAGTTTGGTATTAAAGTTGTATAATCTATCTCTAATTCAACAACATACAAGGCAATAGACAGATGCGTTCAGGGACTCGGAACACCGACCTACAATTATTGACAGACTGATAATTTTGCTCGTTCTTGACAGCTAAACATGTAGTTAGCTCCCACCGGCTAGCTCTATAGAAAATCAGCAACCTACCTCTATCTCCTTTATCCCTTTTGCCCATGTTGAGACGTTTAAACGGGCAACGCGGCAACACAACTAAGCAACGTATTCAAAGTAGTTCATTTTTTCTCTCCTGGAACGTTATCGTGATGGACAAACTCGGTGTGAAACAAGGAGACTTATAGTCGATCTGAAACTTCTTCCGGTCTCCAGTTTCAAAATAAAATCTCCACCAGTCGGAGAGTCTCCTGTCTCACGCGTTGGCGCTTTACTGCCCTCTACTGTACAGGTGTCAGATTGCAACGACAGGAAGCAAAGGGGGGTTTAATTCAACAAACAAGCATCTCCACAATCACGCGATCATTGAAAATCTAAACAGGGACAGTCAGTTTATAATATATAAAAAGTATCAACCTGAATAAAAAAGGGGACCAACTTATACATATGCAGAAAACACGTGCTACAACAACACAACGTCTAGACATATTACATCTACTTCTTTTTATACAAGTGGAACCCCATGGTTTATGCAAAGAATATTTGCTCATTAGATTCTACACCGGCCTTAGCATTTTGTATATGTTTTTTTTTTTTTGTTATCTTTGAATTTGTCCTTAAAGTATTTCCCCCTCATACCCACTGAAAAGGAAACCGTTTACATTATGCGATGACGAATCAAAACCCTGTTTTAAATGGGAAAAAAATTAGCTTGTTTATAGTTTCTGGGTGTTTTTGAATACCTGTTATTAAAGATAGAGAAACGTTTCATGAGTAAAATAAAACAACAAGTGCAAGAGTAACAAACAAGCATTCTAATCGTAACGCCTCATAAATAAAGCAGCAAAAATACATTTTATTGAAATTTGTGCGATTTTATTTTGTGCCTATTTCCGGTTTGGACGGGTTAGTTTATGTTTACTTAATGAAACATCCTTCCGCTCCGGTGTTTACTTCCTGTGTGAAAGGTTACAGGTGTGTCCTAAAGCGCACGTCTATTTTTTTGTTTTTTGTGTGAGAAAGACTTCTTATTTTAGTAGAAACGGAAACAACTGGGTCCAAAATGGCCTCTGATAAGATACTTGGACCCGCGTTACCGCCGATGTTCAGAAAGGAGGGATCTGACAGCGACGAGAGTGAAAATGACTGTAAGAAAGAGACATTTAGCCTGAAGCGATCGCGTCAACAATATACTCACCTTGGTTGGTTGCGGATGAGTTGCGTTGTGTCTCTCTCTTTTCACACCCTGTAGTCGCTGGCCCTGCGCTGCCTCCCGACTATAAGCGGGGGGAACCGTCCAGCTCCTCGGAGGACAGCGAGCCGGAGGTGGCGTTCAAGAGAGCCAGAACCGGGGGAGCCGCAGAGTGGGTGGTCACTGCAGTGTGTGGTCATTACCGATGCCTCAGCAAACACAACAGTAACATGTGTCTCTGAGCAGGGCGACCAGAGATGACCCTGAGGATGATGGGTTCTTTGGGCCAGCGCTGCCACCGGGATTTAAAAAGCAGCAGAGCTCACCAGAAAGGTGAGAAGAATCCCATATTCCAGGTATCTGTACAGTGTTGTGGTAAAAGTGTCCCCCCAGATTTCTTCTGTTTTTCCCCATGAATTAACTGTAATTAACCAATTGTTTTGGTTGTTTCACTTGCCGTATCTGCTGCTGTTTATTAAGTTTAACCTGTCTGCAGCAAGGCCGAGCTCAATTCGTGGCAGTGGCAGCTCATAATGGCACTTCCGGTGGCAGGTCGGGCTGCCGCGGCGTAGTACTGGCAGCTGCCACTAGGCTGATAGATCGGCTCCCACGTCTACTGCCGCCGATTTGGGGGCTGCAAAAGCTGGTTTTCGGCAAATTACTTGGTTATATTGCCCCTAGACAGATTATTGATTTGAAATTGTAATGCTATGGCTCATTAAACTGTATAAACCCTTTAATAAAGTGACATTTACTTGATGGAACGAAGTAGTTCGCCTGCCAATAAGTGTCCAGTGGCAGTTTACTAACACAGGGCGACGAGCGGAAGAGTTTACATATCGTCATTGGCTCTTTCTCTAAAGTATTTCTGAATTGAATTTAACATAACCATGGCAACGGCAAATGCTACCAGTGTCGTGGCTGAAAATAAACAAAAATCCAGGGGATATGATTTAGAAACTGGACAAATATGACAGAAGCAACAATGCCTTGATACTGCTCCAATTCTGGAGAGAAAAAAACTTGATGATGCCACAAAGGCCAAATGTTGCGTGTCTCCTCCTGTACGTTGCCACATGACTGAAGAATCTTTTGCCACTAAAAAACAGGACAGACTCAGCGTGGACGATGAGTGTCATCTTGACAACCGAGATGGCAAAAGAGAGAAATGTAAAAGAATCGTGTCTGACAAGTCTTTTATGGAGGAAAAACTTGTTAAAGAGCAGGAGTTTACTGGACAATTTACACAATTGGAGTGGGAGATAAAACATACGACCAGAAAGACTCTGACAAAGAGCAAAAGTGATGTGGCTGAAAGGAAAAAGAAGGAAGCCTTGCTTGAATCAGACCAGGTGCATCAAATTGAGACGGATATGGTGGTTGACCAAAGCCAATCTAAATTTGAAACCTTTGACACACAACAGCAGGGAGTACATTCCTGATGAAGTCAAATGTCGTAAGAAAATCACGTATGACCAAATGTTAGACATAAGGAAGAAAAACGTGACCACAGAGGCTCTTGCAGAAGAAAAACTAAGGGAAGCCTTGCCAAAAAAAATTTAGCCCCATAGAAGATCTTCATGGCCAGTCTCCACAGAAAAAAGATCTGCCATGAAGACAAATCTTCATTTATAAGACTGATGAAAGGATGCTTTGATTAGCTGGTGAAGGATTTAGTTGTTGGTATTCAGCACGCAGAAAGCATTGGATGCAGAGGTTCTTAAAACCTCCCTTCATTTACCGTTTTACATGATTTATATCAGCCCTTCAATGAAATTAGCCTTGTTAGTTATAGGCAATCTTCTTCAAAAACGTGGGTTCTCTCCAGGTACTCCGGCTTTCCCACAAAAAAAGCCCTTCACTGAAATTAGCCTTATGCTGGTGAAGATTTTTTTTTTGTCTTTTAAGAACCAGAATTTGTTTCTAACTTTATATTATTGTCTGTCAACTACTTTTATTAAATTATAAATATTGAATGAGATGTTATAATTAGTTACTTAGTACTTGACCAGCCTTCTTACCGAATATTTTTTAGTAATTTTTTGCTTCTGTAGGCGGTACTTAATAATATCACTTGGCAAATAACTATACTTTTTACAGGTAAAACCCAAAAAATAAAAATTGCCACATATTTGCGATATCAGCCATTTCCCATATTTCTTTTCACATTCATGTGAACTTTTTCATTTTGTCTGATAATCACATACTTTTTGTTAGTTATCAACCTGGCCAGCCAGATTGAAAATGTGTAGCACTCTACGTTTTGAACATTATCAATCTAGGACTGCTCCCATCAAATCCGTTTGGGGAAAGGGGTAGAACTCTCCAAGCTGATTGGGTGAAGCGACACCTAGTGCCCACCTACCAAAGACTGGTTTTATCCAATCACGGTATCAAATTAAAACATAAGCGATGGAAGCTGGAGCTGTACAAGATGGATTCTCTTGTGTTTGTGAATGCACGGATACCACGAGAATTCATCTTGCAGTAAGGTTAATTGAAAATCCCTGCTAAGATCATTTAACTTTGCACATTAATCAAGACTGCAAAATGCAGTTGCTTACAAAAGAATGGTTCCAGGTTTATCCGAACCTGGTAGGTTCTGCCGGCCTAGATGAGATTAATAAAGCATTAAGGCAAAATTAATGTTAAGCGGTCATACTTTATTATACTATACATGTATGTGCATAAGAGACACATAATAAGTCAAACTTTCATCAGAAATATGTAAATGGCACAGATCCATTTTGATGCAATAGCTCTTGGGATAAGATTTTCACAATAAAAAAAATATCAAGGAAAACAATGGCAATTTAAAACATCAATTGCTCAGAAATATACAGTAGGAGTTAGCACCGCTATTTAAATACACATGATTTGGAGCACAAGAACTGATTGGAGTATCACGAATATAGAGCAAAAATAAATAAATTATTGGTCTGAATAAATTATTGGTTCTAGAAAAACTCCTCAATAACTGTCTGGATCAATGAATTGATAAATAGAAATCAATAACAGAAAATAAGAGCTCACCTATCAACAGCACTTATAATGGACTTAATTGAAGAAAACACTAACTCATTAGTTGAAAAACAGCACACAATTGGAATAGTCCAACATCTGAAGAAAGCATTTGACACCATAAATTACAACATTTAAATTCATAAATTTAAATGTTATGACATCAGGGGCAACATTTTTAACTGGGTGAAGAGTTATCAGTATTGGGTTCCTAAATTGTTTATTTTGTGCCTTAACGATCTATGAGAAGTCTCAGAATCACTGAAGTATGTGTTATTTCCAAATGATGCAAACATTTTTTGCTCAGGTGATGACCTGCAATTGTTAGTGCAAATGATTAATACAGAGCTTAAATAAATAAATAAGTTTGTTTGATATAAATAAATCATCATTATATTAGAGCAAAACAAATGAATGTTTAGATATGGAAGAACTAAACCATAGTTACAAGTTAATTTAAATGGCTTTCAAATTGGAAGGGAGAATAAAATTAATTTAACTAAACCTAATATGCTGGATATCTTACATTATAGATGTAGAATTTAATGGAACGAGGGGAATTGCAAGTATATATAGCAGCTAGGGATGCAAGTTATCGATTGAGTTAATCTAAAGTTGATTGCTCTAATCGATCAACGATTCATTGATAAGCGGCCATTTTCCTAAAAACCCTAGTTTTCTCTTGTATCAAGAGTGTCATTCCATAACATTATGTATTGTTGTTGTTTTTTTTTTACAATATGCTGAATTTTAAAAGATGCATATATCATATTTAAACAGTTTATTGTGCCACTTGTATTAAATTGGGGTTCCACCTACAGAAGCAATTTACAATCATTGTGCACACAATACAAAAGAAAGCGAATAAAGTAATACATGATTTGGCATTTCGTGAACATACAAACTCGCCATTTTTTTTAATTACACACTTTCAAATTTCAGGACTTAGTCAAATTCAATAGTCAAGGCAGGAAATAACTTTTTTTCTTTTCTTTTGTTATGTTTTTCTTTTAATGTTTGAAATGCCTGACATATATTAATTCATTTATTTATTCATTCAGTTTAAAATAAGCTGTTTGTTGACCAGGCAGAAACCACAGCTTTCCCCTGATGAAATAAATCTTCTCCATCCTTCAGTTTTGATCTTTTATAGTTGTATAAATAAGATTGATGCATTTCACAAACTTTTCTTGGACTAAATACTTATGCTTGCGTTCAATCGCTTCCAAAATGGGTACAATTATTTTTTTTATAATTCTGCAAAAATACTAAGAATAAAAAAAAAAAGAAAAGAAATCATACTTTGTAGTTTCCCTTATCCAAACTGCAAAGCAATAAAACCTCTTTTCTTTGTTGTTTTGTAGCATCCACCAGGCCCTTACTCTCAGTTTTAGATCAGTTCTCAGACTTCTTATCTGATTTAGTGTTAAACACTGACAAGGTTATTTTAGTGGGTGATTTTAACATTAATGTTGACACTGAATGTGATAACCTTAATGTAGCCTTTAAAACTATCCTAGATTCAATTGGTTTTGCTCAAAATGTGCATAAACCGACGCACTCTTGCCTTCATACTTTGGACCTTGTGCTGACATATGGCATTGATTGTGAAGAATTAACAGTATTTCCTCGCAACCCTGTCCTATCTGATCATTTTTTGATAACTTTTGAGTTCAATTTAACTGAGTTCTCCATCCCCAAAAGATGGTTCCATTATAGTAGATCTTTATCGGATAATGCTGTATCAAACTTTAGAGTCTGTCCCCCTTTTAATATCCTCAGTGTCACAGATATGCCCTGCAGATGGCAGCAATGTTGTTTCTTCCCATTCACAAATAGACGCTTTTGTTAACGGTGTGACTTCAATGCAGAAATAGAGTGTAAAGGGCTCATTTGGAAGGAAGAGGAGGAATAGCTGAAGCCCCCGATATTACAAGTTCCTTAAAATGACCCTTAAAAGTGCGCACCTAAATTACATGTAACGTAATTTTGCGCACCTGAATTAAAGCGCAAGGAGGTGCAACAGCCCATCGAAGGACCACTGGTTCTGTGTTGTTAAACAAAACGGCATGAAACGCAACTGCTAACTCTCCTATTGACTTTAATTGGGACATTTTGCTACGGGTGGAAGGACATTAAACGTAGTGGTTCACGTTTTGAAGGCTAGCTGCTGATAAAAGCCCCTGGCTCCGAGGGAAGGGAGGTGAGAAGGTCAGAGCGTTGAGGCACAGAAACACGGTGCATGTAGTTAAAAAAAATGCAGAATTAATAAGAACGAAACTTATAAACAGACTAAGTGGCTTTTTAGAGTTAGCAGAACTGTTTTCTGATCCAGCGTGCAGCCATGACTGGTTCTGAATGAAGGCTTCATCCGGCAGCAGCCCTCCCCACTTGCCTCCTATGTATGCAGTACCGGACCGTACCGGCTTGCTTTCACCGCTGGTTAAGACCAAAATTATTTAGAACTCTGATCGCTCTTCCTGGTGCTCTGTTAACATGAACTGCAGCAGGAATTACTGACGGACCTGTGAACGGATCATCCGCAGCCCAGATGGGCTTTGTTATTTTTATGCGTGAGAAATGCCATGTGTTGCGTGTGAAGTCAGTGAAATGCGTGCGTCACACGGTCAATGCGTGAGAGTTGAGAGCTCGGGTTTTAACTGTTATACCTGTTATAACACCATAGCAAAGCCGGTGCTAAGCTAAGCTACTGAGTGAGTTAGTACTGGATTGATTCAGACCCGGCAGCATGCAAGTACCCCTGACTGCAGACCGCAGATCGGGCCGTGGCTCAACATTGAGGGCGTGGCTAAGCGTTGAGCTACCCCCACGTTGAGCCACACTTGACTCCATTTCGGGCATGTTTTATGTTTTGAATGTATTCAGGTTATCTTTGATCTAAAACATTTAAATGGGACCAAAAAAAAATCAACAGAAAACTGTGAGGGAGCAAGCACTTTTTCAAAGCACTGCATCTGTGGCCTACCAATAAAGTTTAAGGTTACCTAAGTTGATGTTGCTCCCTCAGGCCCCCTGTGCTGGGACCAGCTTTGCCCCCTGGGTTCCACAGAGCAGCGTATGACAGCGACGATGCTGAAGATGGAGAGGGTCTCCCAGGGCCTGCGCTGCCCCCGGGATACCAGGCTGAGCTTACCAGCAGCGAGGGAGAGGACGAGGACGTGATAGGACCCATGCCCGCCAAAGGACTCGTTCAGGACTCCGTGGCTCTTGACTTTGAACGGAGAGCAGAAAGGATGCGAGAGAAACTCACCGGGGAGGTTGTCCGTCTCCCACATAACCTGAGCTGCAGACGTTCATCATTAATAAATGCTCACAGACGTGTTTATGCGTTTACAATTCCCCCCTTTCCTATCTGGCTTTTTATGCAAATAGGAGGCCCCTGAGGTGGTGACTAGAGAAACATGGATGACTGAGCTCCCGCCAGAGTTGCAGCACATTGGCTTAGGGGCTCGAACCTTCAAGAAGAAGTCAGGTCCAGAGAACAAGGATCGGACGATTTGGACGGACACACCGGCAGACAGGGAGCGCAAGGCCAGGGTAGTTACGATGAAATAATTAGCATTTCTAAAACCGTTCAACTAAACTATTGTCTTCCTGATATTTGGTTGGGTCTCAAAGTTTCGTTATTTACCCACAGGAACGTCTGGAAGGAAAGAAAACGGAGAAGAAGGACGATAAAGTCCCACAGGTTTCCCCAAGGGACATAGACATGGCAGAAAAAGTATCTAAATATAATGTAAGTAGCTATTGTCTACTACTGACTCCTGGTATTCATGCTCCTGGAAACTTTTTTCCACATTTTCTCACAAACGTAAACATATTCTGACAGACTTAAACTCCCAGGGGCTAACCCACCACCTGGGACCAGGCTTTGGTCCTGGACGCAGTCTTGAGTTAAAGTCAATGGCGCAATTTGGATTCGTCTTGAGCTATTCTTTTTGTAGAGGAAAACCCTCCTGGCACATGTAGGCAACCAGCTTCTCTATACCCTGTGCCCGAAAAGCTTCAGCAGGACATGTGGAAAAAACAATAACTTTGTTCTTCCACTTTTCTACTATATAAAGATTTTCCACAACTTCAGGTCTACTGTCAACAGATTCTCCCAGCTGAGCAGTGGTTCTATGTAGCTCCTCCAGAGTTACTTCTGATTAATGATCTGCTTGCCCTGGCCTGTCCGTTTAGGTGGATGGCCATTTCCTGGAGTGTTTGCTGATGATTCATACTCTCTCTTTTGAAGAATGATTGATTGAAAAGTCCCTAATGAGATTTACAAGTCTTGGGATGTTGTTTTAAAAATTAACCCTGCAGCAAGGCGCTCTGCAACTTTCTCCCTGAGCTGCCTTCTTCGTTACTCGTCTTCACAATCTGGTTTGTTTCACTAACGTTTTCCAACAAACCTCTGAGGACACTGGCCCTTTAAGATCAGAATTTGCTCCCCCTAATCTGTCCCATAAATCCCAAAATCAAATACATTGATGAGTGGCGTTTTAATCTGATACAGTGTGAAAAAGAGTCCAAGGGGGGAGAGCAAAAAGTATGCCTGGCACTCTTTAAGCGTTTTCACTAAGATCCAAGACTTTAGTATCAAAACCGTTGTGTTTTTTTTCCCAGGAGTCCAAACGTGCCGAGTCTCTCATGAGTCTACACTCAAAGAAACTGAAGGAAAAAGCAAAAGAGACGGCTGACAAACCAGTGGAGAGGAGGCCGTTTGATCGGGACGCAGACCTGCAGGTGAATCGCTTTGATGAAGCCCAGAAGCAGCGGCTGCTGAAGAAGTCTCAGGAGCTGAACACACGCTTCTCCCACAGCAAGGACCGGATGTTCTTGTAACATTTTGTCACAATTGTAGAAAATGCCTTCAGCTTTCCATGTGTTGTAACGGGTTGTCTGACCATATTTTTTTTTTTATATATAAAAGGTTTATACAATATGGACTGCGGACAATGTTATTTAAGCTGTTATATGAAAGCATGTGTTGATGAAGCTTGCTTAATTTCAATGAGTCTTTTAAAAAGGACGGGTGTTACGGATGTTCAGACTAATCAAACATTATTCTTAGACAGACTAAGTCAGATGTTTTGTGAGATCGAACTATATCTGGGGATACCAGGAAGCCATAAATGGCATTTCTCTTACATTTAGTTTATATCAATTCACGCTGTTGGTCACATTTATTTTAGTTTGTTGTTATGATACCTGGAATTTCTGGTGAAGAATCCAGTAACGATTGTGAACAACCAAGAGTGACAAATAATGCAATTAAATTTCAATTAGATTTTTGTTATGAGTGCAAACTAAACTGCCTGTCATGCTCGAAATGTTTGCAGTATATAATAAAACCCTGCCAGATAAGCGCTATTACATTTATGTATTAATTTCCTCCATACATGTAAATGGCAAGGGCTTCACGGGGACACAAATGGTAGCACTGTTGGCTTTCAGCCAGAAGGTTTTTGGTTCAATTCCAGGCAACTGGCTCTTTCTGGGTACTTACTTCATCCCACAGTCCACAAACATGACTGTGAGATTGACCACTCTAAAATGCCCTTGGGGCAACCATTTTTGGTGGTGGTTTGTCCTGTGATGAACTGGTGGCCCTGCAAGTATAAGTGGGTATAGTTGATGGGCAGATGTAAAAATCCTGTCGAAAGCAATTGAGAACTACACTAAAAGATGTATTATGATAAATGAAAACTGATTAAAAATGACTATTTATGTATCAGCAGCTTATGTTTGTAATAAGACCATACTCATAAATGTGAGCAGCGTATATTTTGTGTTGGAATTATTTCAAAACGAAGTGTATTTTTTTGTATAGATTGCTGTCAAACACGCTGACCAGTAAACAGATTTTTTTTCTATAGATTGAATAAATTTGTGTCTCAACGCAGTAATAAAATGATGTTCTTCCCCCTTTTTTAACTCATGTCCTGTTAAATCTTTTATTCACAAAGAAGCCGCAAAGGATGCGAAAACTGGAATGAACCCTGGAAGCTTCCGTACCAAGGACAAGGCATATTTCTTTTGCGCACGCGCGGTTGTGTGTGTCGTAAGTTAGCATCGCTTTGAAACATGTCAGAAAAGGGAGAGGTAGATTTAACTGGTGCCAAGCAGAATACCGGCGTCTGGCTCGTGAAGGTGAATATATGTCAGTCTATAATCATGTTAATAAACGAGCGAAAGGCTTAAGTAATCATTATTAAAAAGCCGAAGCTAACTGTTAGCTTAGCATATTAGCGTCCCCGGCGAATGAAACTGCTGCTACTACTTACAAATATTACCAGATAGAAAACAGTGTTTACAGCGTATTTGTGGGGTGAAGTCGGCGTCCTTTGGCAAATTAATGTTTAAATTGGTCGGGTGTTGTAAAAAATACAGATGTGGTTTAATAAAACTATATAAATTAGCTCTCAGAGCTTTAAAGCGTGTTTTTAACATGGTTAAATAGTTACACGGATTCAATACATTATCATCAAAAGACAGAAACTTAGAAGATCTATATAATTAAGAATTTACCGCTCACGGTTTTTTAATCAATGGGTTTATTTATCTGGGTGAACGGTGTGCCTTAGAATGATAGTTTGCCTTTTGTTAAATGCATCAAAAACTCCTTAGATAAAAAAAAGACTAATAAACAAATAAAACGTTATTATGATGGCGCCCTGTGTGGCAAAGAAGCACTGAATAGCAAAACAGGCTTGGAAAAAATAAAAAATAAAAATAGAGACAGTACTAACTAAGGAAACATACTACCTTTTTTTAAAGCATTTAAAATGCTGAAGGTATAACAGGTTCATGGTTTTTATGTATTTTTGTAAAATACAATAAGAAAAGGTTAAAAAAAATTTAGATGATCAGAATTTGAATAAATACAGCTTCAAATGTTTCAGGTAATTAATCCCCCTACACCAATTGCTGTTATTTATTTATTGCTCGGACGTTGCATCGGGACAGAAGGGGGCATTTTATGTCAATTGTTCCAGATCACTTGTTTTCAGGAGAAATCGTCCTTGTTGACACGCGGTCGTCTTTGTCTTTGCAGGTGCCAAAATACCTCGCACAGCAATGGGCCAAAGCACCAGGAAGAGGCGAGGTCGGGAAAATCCGAATTTGCAAGTATGTGAATCTGAGACTCCGCAACGTTTCAGGAGAGCAAACAAATGTTTCTGTGATTTCTATGCGAGTTAGCTGTTGAGGTGCAACAATGGAAGATTTTCCCTGTGCTGTATCCCTCCGATAAAAGGTTACAATACTAGGTACAGCATAGTTATTATTACTATTCTCAGGTACAGGAGCTCCTGGAAGCACAGTGTGATAGGCACTTAGAAAATGAAAACTGAATTATGTAGACCGTTTATTATTATGCCACAAGCAATGCATATCTTCTTTTCAGTCAACTGAGTGAAATGTTGTCCTTTGCTTTTATTTTAAAGAAAAGGAAACCAAGGAAAACCAGAGGTAAGTGAGCTTTTCTAGAACTACAAAGGAACCCGTACTTGTGTATGTGAAACTGAAGTTATATGCACCAAATGGCCTTATAGTTTCCTACTTAACAAATCAAAGGTAAGGGTGGTCAGAGGCCAGTTAAAGGGTGACACAATGTTTTTTGCCACCCTTAAGTGTGCGGAAATTGTTTGGGATTTTTATAATATGGTATACACATTATTACTGTAGTTATGCGTGTTTGCTACCAGTTTTAAGGTCGGACAGTCACACTTCTATTTACATTTTGTATTGCTGGGGTTTAACATCTCAAATGAGAGTCTGGCTCCAACCAGAATAAAAAGAAAATAAGAACAATTCATTCAGTCTTCGGTGGTCTCAAAACGTCCACGTTGCTGCTCTCCATAGGTGTCTTTCACTTTGAACGAAGAGCTCACTACTATCGAAGGTATCGAAGACAAGACGGTGTCCGCACCTCGCGAACATCCTTTTACCATGCAGTCAGTGGGGGGTCAGATGCTGGCGGTCTTCACGGAGAGTTCATCTGGTGAGTTGCTGTGCCCAAAGCAACATGAGACACTTTGGTAGTATTCAACAATCAATTCATTCGATTTCTGTGACGTAAAATACCTCCGTTGGTGAAGGCATCCGTTCTGCTACTTGTGCATTCTTGCTTTATACAGGTACATCTAAAAGAATCAGAATAGCATCTAAGGATTCGTTCAGAAATGGAAACTCGTGTATTATATAAATTCATTGTGCATACAGTGAAGCAATCCAAGCCTTTCTCTCTTGTAATTCTGAAGAGTATGACCTACAGATAATGAAAACCCTAAACTCGATGTCTGATTCAGTCGATCCGTGCACAGTGGCTCCAGATGCACTGACTCCAGCCTCATTTCGCTCCTTGTAAAGTTCCCCGTTAGACCTTGAACTGATTTTAGTTGACAATCCTCTGAAGGCTGCAGTTATCCCTGTTTGGTGGTGAAACATTTCCCCCGACGCTTTTTCCTTCCACTTAACTTTCTATGAATATGCTTGGAGACAGCGCTCTGTGAGCAACCAGCATCTCTCGCAGAGACCCTTAATGGCTTATCCTGCTTGTGGAGGGCGTCGATGGCCGTCTTCTGGACATCCGTCCAGTCCGCTGTCTTCCCCATGATCGTGTAGCTGACTGACCTCGACTGAGAGAGCATTTAGGGGTTTTGAGTTAATCAGCTGATTAGGGTGCGACCCCATGAGTTCCCAATATTTAGCCTTTTCACAAATTTCTGTACCTGAATTTCTGGTTTTCATTATCTGTAAGCCATAATCATCAACACTACAAGAAATGGAGTGAAATGTTTCAAACCTTTATGTGCAACGAATCTGTAAAATTCAAGAGTTTCACTTCCTGACAAAATATTGACCGTTTTCACAGATTGTGATGTTTTTTTTGTTTGTTTTAGATGCGCCTGTATGCCCGCTGTCTGTCCCTTGCCTGTGCCTCCTCGCCTTTCTGTGTTGAGAACGGACTTATTCTTGGGTGAGAAGTCGTCCACAGTAGTGACACGGTGCATGCCAGTGCTGTGCCGCATACAGTGGACGAGTGAACACTCGACAGAAAACAAGTCGTCACTGTCTGGATCTTGTCCGCTTTGTGTTGTTTCTTGGTCTTCCTTCACGCATAAGAGCTTTGCAGTGTCTTTGTTCGATCATGTGTTGGTCGTTTTGTCTGTAAAATCTAATGCGATTTAAATGAGTGGATTGAGTGTGGAAACGGTTTGCAACGGATCCGCGCGGGAACGCCATGCAGTGGACGAATCGACACAAACCGCCGCTGAGTGTGGGGTTGATTTCATTTCTGCATGGGCTTCCTGGGCTTGGTTTGGCTTTTAAGCCCCTTTTTTTGTGCTATGAATGGTTTGAGGTTTGGTTTTATGTG